>CM060733.1:45597833-47024286 GCA_030704615.1 Takakia lepidozioides | reverse complement strand
CCTGTTAGTGCTTCTGGGTAAGTATTTTCCTCTAATTCCCTTCTTTTGTTGCCTGATCATGCCCACTAGTTTTACCCAATGTTGTGTCTATTGGTGAGGATGAGTGAGATCAGCGACCCGAAAACATGGAAAAGAAAGAAAACCTTGTAGCGACTTCTCCATTGTCGCTATAGGAAGCCATCACACATCTAAATGAATCTAAATCAATAAGCATGTGTAAAGGCTACGACTGTTACAGCAGAGCTGAGGAGATGTGCTGTAGGTTCTCTGACACAAGATATGTCATCTGAGTGCCGTCCCTTTTTTCCAGAAGAGGGCTAGGTGTCTTGCGTCTGTCTCCTAAGCCAAGCATCTGCTGTACAATGTATCTTGGTGACCGGTTGTGTTTGAAGGTTGAATGGTTATTCTGACCACAGGAGCCTGAATGGGTATCTGGGAGTCATAGCACGGCGAAGACTCTCTCTGGAAAAGCCTGTTGGCACGGAGGTGCACCAGAAGCCTGGGCCTCTTCAAAATATTTTCCAGCTGCCACCTGATGAGGTAATGTTCGAGAGAATATCTGCTATTTTTGTGTTTTATGACAACCTCCATCATAGCAAGCCTCTTCAATTAGTGGAACTGTCAACATCTGTTGTCCCTTCACTAGGACTTGGTGTGAACCTGCAAAATGTTCTATTCGGCTATCACTTTTGGCCTTGTCCTCAAATATGTCCTAGACATATTGAGATTCCTGCTTCTTCCTTTATAATAAGTGGTGAGCGGAGGATTTTATCAGTTGAACTTCTGTTTTGGCAGCAAAGTCAAAATACACTGATGTATCTGCATATTTCCAGGCCATCTCAACGTTTCAAGTGGTGTCCTCATACATGGACTCTTGTATTCCCTGTGGTCAAGCATTGTCTCCCAGTGCAGACAGGGAGGAGCAGTTCTCCCAGTAGGATTTCATTGAGAATATAGTTGTACAGATTTTCTGTTTCACTTCAGATGTAAGCCCTTTACATGGCGTCTGTGGGAGCAGAGGAATAAACTGATAAAATTGAATCCAGTTGTTTCAGGATAGCTGCAGGTCTAATTGCTCCTGGCTCTTGGGGGCCTGGATTATAGTGCAGGTGGTTGAGCACAGTTACTCTTGTGCGCTAGAGAGGTCATTTCTCTACCATGGCCGGATGTATGTGTCGGCCTGGCACATCTGTTTCCACTCCAATGTGTTTGCCAAGCAGCTAAAGGTGAGCCTTTTGCACACACAGAAAGGAATTTCTCATCTCACAGAAGTCGTGGACTTACCTTGGTATAAACAACTGCTTCGGACTTTCCAGATTTCCCCTAGAAAACCCATGACGCAAGAATGAATCTGCTGTGTGTGAGCTGCCCAGCAAGTAGACCCCAACAGGAGCAGGCTTTAGGCTCAGCCTAGAGATTGTGGTGAACAGAGTTGGTGAACAGAGGTCCAGGGAGTATGTTCTCGATGGTCCTGAGGAGGTTCGCTCGCTGATGAGAATACCTCGGACATTGTAGCAGAAAAATGGATTGTCCTCAGGTTGCCCACCCATCGGGCATTGACAATCTCCCTTTCCTCTCGCACCTGTCTATTGTCCATAGGTAGACTTGCTGCCGCAGATGTATACTCCAAGGTAGGCCTGATAACGTTGCAAAGCATGGTCCTTTTAACTTCAGTATCAATCCCTCTGCAGTTGAAAAAATGAGTGAGACCCAAAGCGTTAGCTGTTGAACCACTTTTTGTACATACAGATATGAGGAACATTCAACACCAAGATATGTGTAGGAAGGGAGCACAGGGATCTCATCACTGCCCCATGTCCTTTGGACATCCCCTCCTCCCTCCCCATGATCATTGAAGGCCACCACCAGAGGTTGAGATTGTACTCATAAGACGTTGTTTGCCGTAGCCTTGTGGCCATTGACCCCGCGCCCAGTTTGAGCGGGAACAAACGGGACAGAACCTACCTCTGTCAGGGGCTGATGTTGGTAGTAAGACTTACCTCCATATAAAGAATTAATCCGGGTTTTCCAGATATCCTCTAGAAATCCCTTCACACAAGCATCAATCTGCTGTGTGTGATTTGCCCAAAAACTAGGCCTCAGGAGGGCCTGGGCTTTTGGCTCAGCCTCGAGACTTTCAAAGGTTGAGAGGAGGTTGAGAGGTTCAAAGGTTGAGAGGTTCAAAGGTCCAGAGGTTGAGAGAGAGATAGAGAGGATATACTCCTAAGACTTTGTTTGCCGTAGCCTTGTGGTGCCAGACCCCGTGCCCAGTTTGGACGGAAACATAGGGAATAGGGCGAGGGGGCTCACTCCAGTAGTGTGACTTACCCTGGTATAAACAACAAATTCGGGCATTCCAGATATCCTCTAGAAAGCCCTTCACACAAGCATCAATCTGCGGTGTGTGAGCAGCCCAAAAGTTAGACACCAACAGGGCCTGGGCTGTAGGCTCAGCCTCGAGATTTTGAAAGTTGGTGAGAGAGAGAGAGAGAGAGAAATGAAATGAAATGGTGCTTTATAACGTCCGCGGAAAGCTCATAGAGCTTATGGGACAAAATGGAGAGAGAAAGAGAGAGAGATCAAAGTGGACTTCTGATATATAGCGGCAAGGGTCTTGCAGTAGCATGGAACTGGCCGGGATATCAGTCATAATACCTACATTAGCACTCGCCATTGTGAAATTTCTCAACGAATTATTTTCTGTTATTATTTCCAGTACATTATTTTTGGTGCTCAAGAACATGTTTTAGATTCATAGTGTAGTACTAGGATGGTTTATGGGAACTTTTTGCATGTGACTCGTGAGACCTTGAAACCAGTCTGTAAAGTGGGGTCCCTCATAATTAGTATTGACTTGTTCTGTTGCGTGCTGGCATGGTTATTGGTGGAGGTCATCTTGCCTTATGAAGACATAGAAGAGGTGAGGCACTTTTTAGAGGCTTCTGTGAGTGTGATATGGTGGTTGCTGCAGTACGTGCTAATCTGGTAACTGACTGTGGAGTTGTGGTAAATGCATGCCTTCTGTCCCTAGCTGCAAGAGTGACGGAGGGGGGAAAGGGGATGATGGACAGATTGCCAGTTGTCTTCTTGTTTTGGTTCCTTGTATTGGTTCCAGGTCTCCCTATATTTCAGTTTGAAATGAACTGAAGGTGATTGATTTGCAAACTTTCCTATGTTGTTGCCACATTGGGATTGTCATCGGGACCACAGATCAAAAGAACCCAACATGCGTTCATAAATCCTGCCGTAACCATTGTATTGCGATCAGGGTCTGGGGGCCAAGGAGTGCCTCCCCTGGCTGGTGCTGATGGTAACTTTCCAACTTTTCTTTTTGCAAAGATGTGCTCGGCAGCTCAGACAAGTCAGTCATTTGCCAATGCATAAATCAGCTGATTGACGTCAGCTGATTGACTTTTTCAATGAGACTCTTAGGGTAGCAGTCCATAATTCAGAGTGATAGGTTGAGATGAATTCCCAGGTAGTTTGACAAAACTTGGATGAGCAGGTAATCTTTTCAGAATTTTGTCCAAAGTTGATTCTATTATCTTTACCACCTGACACAGAAACTGCCTACTGTCGACCTCGGTTAGAAAGAGATTACTAAATCCATTCGATTTTTCATCTTGCACTCCTGACAACAGAATCTAGTTTAATTTGGCAGAGTAAACATGTCGATGGCATAGGAGTGCCTTTTGTCAACAGCATTTGGGGACATTGTGGTGCAGGGAGGGCTAAGTATAAATTTGCCTCCTTTTGGAACCGAAATCATGTGGAACGAGCGCTACAGAGGGCAACCAAAAACTTCACTGAGATGCAGGAAGCCTCAAAGCAGGTAGACTTTTGTCTGTCTTCAGAAAAATTGCAAATCTCTGCCGAATGCCCCAACGACATGATTGGGTGTGTGTACAGGTCTGACCGTCCTTTATGGACCCATGCCTCCTAGCAGTTGCTCCCAGCACAGCCGGTGACCTACCTCAATGCAGCTAGTAGAAGAGCAAGAGATGGCCTTGTTACACTTTCTCATGCCAATGTTGTGTCCTTTATCCATCACATCTGTATCAATTTCTGGATGGATAGGTCACTTCTTCACAATTCCGGTTGTGTTGCTCTGGAACTGCAGGAGCAACGGCAGTCATCAATGAGGGCACAACGAGGCTCCTTCCGGGCCCTTGAAGAGATTGCGGTAGAGGTCAATGCATCAGTATCTCCAGATCTTGGCAAGATAGTGGAGCCATTCATCAAAGATGATGTCCTAGTTGAGATTGCCAAGGTTGACCGTTTGACCTTCACCTACAGGGCAAGCTGCAGACCTGGAATTTTCTTAACTGGATTGCCTCAGTTTGTCATCTCTGACCTTGACATAATACCTGGTGATATGTGTGTTCGGTGGGACAGGTAGAGTTGCCCTGTACTGCTGAGGAATATTTCGCAGTTTGTTTGAGAGATGACTCCAAGTTTACGGAGAAGTACTGTGCCAAGAGGAGGGACACAGAGCTTCAGGTTAGTGCTCTTCTAAGAATTTTGTTTAACATAAATGGTGGCTTGGGATTAGGTGTAGATATCGAGCAGGTCCTGCAAAAGTCAAGAGCATCCGTAAGGAGCTTGGATTTCACAATCGGTAGCAATGAGGATCTATGTTGGTGGATCCGCTTTCTGTTTCATGTGTTGGTTTCGCCCATTAGCTGACCACCCAGAAAGCTAGAAGTTAATTGTTGTCATGCATACTGTGTGAATGGTGAACAGTTGGAGCAATGGCACGAAACTGACCAATTTAGTGGAGTGGCTCGGAAGATGACATATCGAGCACTTTGCCACAGCCCCATGTGTCCCCCGGACACAAATGTGACTTTATGGCAGCATGCCGCTTTCTCCAATGACAAGAGAGTCTTGGTCAGTTGACATCGTCCTTTCTTTTTTATGTTTGCATTCTGGATTGTGTCAGTCATGAAGAGCATGAAGTTCATGCTCTGTGTGAAGTCAAGAGCATGAAACATTTATTTGGGAACAGTGCTTCGCTCATGTAGCAATGGCAACAGGTACCTCTGAGATTGTCAACACCTTGGAACCAATATTCTCAGTGTCCTCCACTCTTGTTCATTTGATTGTCTTACAGGTCTTTGAAACGGTGACACAAGCACATGATGTTCCTTTTGCTTCCTACTTTGAGGTACTGGCTGTGCATCTGGCTCTGAAGCACTATATTGAAGTAGGTTGATGAAGGTCTGTGCAATGAGATGATTGCAATGAAGTTAGAGCTCGGATGCATGTGAAGGTCCACGAATGTAGTTGCAGTGGACAAAAGGTGCCCAGATGGATGATGCTTGGGTGCATTTTCACGTGAGTGTTAAGGGTGGATTATATGCTCTGATTGATTACTCATGTATTCAATTCCTTGTTTTTTCATAGGTTCATGCACAATGGACATTTGAGAGCATGTCAGCAACTTCATGCACTCTTGCCGTCAAAGTAGGTAAGAATCTTCTTATTACATACCCTCTTTTTCACATGAAAGGGCCTTTCTCCATTAGGCACTGGATCAATTTGAATATAAAACAGTAGGCGTTCTTCAATTGGACCGATTGTTAATCCAGGTGACACTTTTTACCCACTTGTGGCAGAAATCAAAGTACATTAGTGAAGTGCCCTATTACTACGAGTGACATGGCCTCTTGGCAAGTTTCAAAGGTTCACTTTTTCTCAAATTTAGAGCCTCTATCAAACTGGTACTATGCCAACATACTTTTAGGAGTGAATCTATCAGGTGACTGTCAAATTTTACTTCAATGTATGACCCATTCCTAAGTCATGACTCGCGTTGTAATAATGCTACTGTTATCCTTCGGTAACTTCGTAAATGAAGAGTGTTTGTGCTTGGTCTGCGTTGTGTGCAAAACTGCTGATCAGTGCTGCCTCCTTTCTCTTATTCTGCCTTGTCCAAACTGAGTGAGGTCAGTGGGTCACAAGTCTTGGGCAAGTCATTGTTTAATGAGTACAGCCGAACACTTAGATGCCGACTGCTGGGGACCTTTTTGCGTACTAGCTGCTCAAGTACAACCATAACATGCATGGTGGTTTGACCAGGAGCACATTTCAAGAAATGGTGTGTGATGCAGTCCAAAATAAAAGCTGGAACTGTGAATGAGGTACCACTCTCTTTGACTCTATTCAAGCAGTAGCAGCAGTTCTAGACAAGTTGGAGCTCCAGTTTCTCTAAGATAGTTCTCTTTCACAAATAATGACTCGGTGAAAACGGTGCAGTGCTACTGGCATATTTTCCGCTAATGTAGTGAAGATGGTACCCCAATGTAAAAATAGTTGATTGGAATAATGTCGAGTTGTGATTGTAGACTTGTGGATGGTGTACAAACTTATGTGCTGTGTGCTTTTTCCCCTGCAGCTCAAGGCTGATACAGAGGTAATGATCGAAATGGCGCGGAAGTTGTTAGAGGAGTCAAGAGCTACCTTGCAGCCGGCAGGGGCATCCCTGATCGCCAATGTAGTGGTTAGTTTAGGCCCCTTAGACTCCACAGTAGCCGCTACAATCTAAACCTAAGGGCAGCACAGAACCATGAGAAGTCTGCGCCTAAAGAGCCAAAGCCCCCATGTTCTCCTTCAAGCTTAATTTACAACTCAAAAGTTCCAGAGCAACTATTTTCCCTCATTGTAAGCAATCTCTCTACATTGCTTCCCTGTGGTGGCAGGTCAGAGTATTGTCTAATCAAGCCATGAACCTCTCTGATGGGACTCGCAAGTCTATTATCGACACATTAAAGGAATGTTGTGAAGGGGAAGATTGGGGTTAGAAATGCCTTCTTCGCGGATATGTCAAATTCGAGGCTAGTTCGAGGCCCTTGACAAAGCAATACGACAGGTGATTGATACTATAAATCGTGAACGAGTTTCTGAGTTGCTCACGAACAATACAGTGTTTCTTTTTTCAAATTTGGAAAAGAACAGGAGTGGCTACTGAGTTTTGCAGGAAATAGCCATATTTTCTGCTCATCCACTGACATTTGGACAGACTCATCCTCCTCTGTACTTTCATCCATTTATATCATCCATATTAGGCGAATTCATTCAAGATTTTTGAGAATTTTGGCGATTTCATCCATGAGAAAATAGGGAATTTACGACAGAATATTCTATTTTGATTTTTGAGGTCGAAAAAGTGCGAAATTTCGCCAGAAATAAAAACACTGGTACAATACCAACATACTAGATTTGTCGCTTATAAACTATAAACCCTGTGTTTCATCCACTGGTTGCCTCGTCGTTGCACGGATGACTTCGTCAAAAAAATAGACCATCTCGGGGATGGCGACGCACATGGCGTAAAGTTGGCGATGTGTGTGGGATGACAGACATTCCTCGGGTACAACGTTGTGTGTGGAATGACAGTAAACAGTATACCTATATCGTGAACGCTTTTGGTTACGATGGAATTGTTTTGCTCACCGACAGATGACATGAATGGTGATCCATGGGGGAAGAGAATGAGAGCGAGGCAAGGAAATGTGCAGGAAAGGGATGAAATACGGCGACAAAATATTAAAAAGGAGGTGCGACGGTAGGGTAAGGAAGGGCGAGCAGCGATGGCATGACCGCGGTCTGCGAGAGAGACGACCGGAGGTGAGCATCCAGTGCAACCCTAGCATGGTGCCCCCCCACCATGCATGCCTAGAGCTCCAAACCCTAGGCCGTGCACGTGCTGGCTGATCGGCAGCAGGAAGTTGTCGGAGTGGTAGCAGGAGGGAATTGAATGGGACACGGGGGAAACGGGGTGGAGAGAATGTTGGTATATGGCTATGCAGGTATGTGAAGGAATCAGACGTGGAAATGGGGAGTCAAGTAGTGACGTGGGGAAGGAGCAGGGGAGGTAGTGTTATTTAGCTGCAGCAGTTGATTTTGAGCTTCCTAGTGTAATCAGGGTAGTAAGATGGCATTGATTTGACCTCTCCGAATTGCTGCTCCTAGTGTCTTTTCCGATAGCATGCTAGAGCTCGCTACCCCGGGCACTGACGACTTGTTCTGCTAAACCTATTTCTAATTTGGTAGTTCCGATGACGACGGGAGTAGTCCGAGCTGTGAATGGGCTGTTGATGTAGTGACCGAGAGTGGCAGTCACTGAAATTTACACTCAATTTGGCACCGCTGCAGTGAACCCTCGGGGCTATCTGTACTTGATTTGGAAGCCGCAATGCAGTTAGGAATTATTGCAACGTAAAACCCCAGCGATTCCCTGGGGGGTTGGGCGTGCCACCAGAACCGATTCGGCGTTCCTCCATTGGGGACAATGAAGGTTGTACCATTGCAGTGCATATTCGGAAAATTCAGCCAAAGATGACAACTAATACCTCACCTCGTCCAAGACGATTTTCTGGAGATGAATTCTCACAGGGAGCAATCCCCCACATAGTACGGACATTTTATATTTCGAGGCCGTTAGGCTGCAATTCCGGAAGTCAGCATTACTTTATAGCAGGGACTTGCCTTTTTCTTCGCAAGGTGTTTTCTCGAGGGGTATTGTTTAATGTATGGATTGGCATGGCAGGAGCATTGACTGCCATCTTTTTGCTTACATACTGCGTTTGTAAGCTATACAGTACGCAAGGAGGATCACTCTGGGAAGATGAGATACAATCCGTTTCCGGTGGATGAGGTATGCCTATGTAACATTGGTCGTCAATTGCTGGAGTCGATTAACTCAACACGTTTGTGACTGTTGTAAAGTGGAGTAATTTTGTGTCTCATCAAATGGTGTAATGATTTTAGAGGGAGTCATTGAAGTGCTACACACATTTTTTGTCCACCAATTACTGCAATCCCAAGGGGGGTGTGGGAAGTGGCGGAGTTTGTTTACTTTGTCACGGTTTGCAGAGAACTCAAAAAGTATTGTGAATGTGGGGAATTGTAAAGTGTGGAAGATGATAGGAAGGTACTTCCAACAGTTTCAAATGGTTTACTTGATCTGATAGTTGAAGATCACATTGACTGTTTGGGCTCATATTTCTTCCATTTGCTTAGTTGACAATGTACCTAGTTTACAATTGTCAAGAACTGTTGCAGATCACTATTAGAGGTTATAGGGATTAGTCGACCTTCTATGTTTACGCTTACCTCTAGTCGGCTTTGTACCTGATGAATTCCGGGGCTGGTGATCAATTTCAAACCATATTCTTTGCGTCTCTTCTTGAAGGCAACATTCAGGCAAAGTCTGAAGATATTCACCTGTAATTCTCTGGCTGGCTGGGATCGCCAGGTACTTATGGTGCGTGGGGGGTAAGGACCTTTGTAATGATGGAGAGGAGCACAGGGTGAAGGTTTTATCCGAACTTGCAAGAAGGAATGGAACATATCAAAATGCTGGAGCAAACTGACACGCTGGTGGGGATTGTGGTCTTCGAAAGGATGAGACAATTGTGCTGTCTGCATTTGGACATGTGGTTTAGACCTAGAAAGTATTGATGAAGTAGAAGAGTTTGTGGCACCAACGGGGTGCCTCAGCTGGAGGTATGGCAGCTATACAGAGACTGGAGACGACAACCTTAAATAATCCAGATGGTACTGCATATGGAGTTGGAGGAGCATCCGGGCACCGAAGCTTTAGTGCCAACTTAGACAGGTCTGGTACTTTTCGAGATGGCCATGAGTCCCGGGTACTGGTGTCAGGAGCAGGGGTAAATCATTCGGGGACTGGTCCAAGTGGAGTTGGGGCTGCATCTCAGGGAGAGCTGCCACTCATACATCTTCTATCATTGGAATCCTTATCTGTAGGAGACCCGAGAGTAGGTCGTCATGGAGAATTGCGACGGGCCATCAATGCAGCAAGTGATGCTCCCACTGATGATCCTACACTTGGAACTGTGCAATCTAAGCCTCTGGGGACATTTGGAGTTGAAGATCTTAAGCGTGTCAGGGCAAGCCTTGTTGAGAATGTCTCTCGAGCCAGGTAAGTAAAACCTAATTAATTGTGAGGTATGAGCTTGAGGGATGTGACGTGCTTGTGTATTTGCTTAAAAGGTGCTTGGTTCAGCAGTAGCATGCAGCATTTTGATGCCAGGCATATATGCAACCCAATGGCATCTTTCGTGCTATTTCGTTATGACAAAGCTGAAGATTATAGAATATCTAGTGGTGTAATTTTTTAAGTCTAGACATGTCTATCGACTCGGCTAGGTGGTCCTTGGTAATCATTGGCATGCACTGTGTCTTCTAATGGTGTCTTTGTGGTATTGAGAGCTGTTTTGAGGGTTGATGAGATGCATCTCTCATGAAATGGAGGATGGTTTGTGTTGGCGGCAGGGATCGGGTTCGGCACCTAAATGAGGCTTTGCTAAAGCTCGATAGATTTCGGAATATGTTACAATCCAGGAAGCGTTCAAGGCCCGAAGTGAATGTGCATGAACGGCCAATCTCGTCCTTACCACCTGATCGCCCAACAGCAGTGCCACATGGTGTGAAAGGCAGTGCAACTGCTGCTTCCATCCATTCCAGCACTGTGGATACCGTGGCGGGTCAAAAGGCAGGTGATAAAAACAAAAGTGTCATTCCAAACAAGCGGGTTCGCACATCAATGGCTGATGTACGGGTGCGTCTTTTCAACAAACCTACCCTGCTCTTCCATTCCTTTAGCCATGCCACATATAACAACACTCAACTGGGTACAGCTAACATCTTTTGATTTGTAGGGAGTTATGATGATCTTCTACACATCATCCAGTTGATCTGTGAGGGATGTTGAGGATTATTACATGGCATTTGTACATATATTCAAACTCATTCCTATATACATTTGTCCAGTATGGATACTTGCAGTAGCAAGGTCATTGATACCTAGTCTAGAGATGTCAAGATGTGCCTATGGAGCATCTTCTGCTGGCTATCAGTTCACAGTTTTATATTAATACAAAATGTTTGTGTAACTCCAGCCTGAGGGCCGTCCAAGCAATCTGAGTGTACAGCGGTCCTCTGGTGTGCAAGAGAGAGAGCGGGATACATCCAGGCCAAGTAGCTCTCTAGCCTCTCCCGTCCAAGACAAAGAAAGGATGTCATTGGGAGGCAATGAGGGTTGGGACAAGGCAAAAATGAAAGGGCGGCGGTCGGGTGTCAAGAGTGATGCATCTGGGAATGTGGCGAATGGGGTCTCTGATGGGGATCGTGATCACAAGCTGACTGCACAACGGTTAAGTCTGGACAGCCGCGCACGGCCGAGTGAGGGTCATGGCTTTAGGTGGGAGCTGCGTTAGTGTTCCGCAGTGTTCAACTTGTTTTGGGTTCCCTCTCTTTGCTTAACATCTGCTCTGGGTGATTTCTCTTCGACGCTGTCACACTGGTTGGAGGACCTTAGGGATTGGAAGATTGCAAGTAAAATTTTCTTGGAGAGTGTTCAAATATTTTTTATCAGTCAACTATTTATCGTCTCACATTATATGTAAACATATGTTTATGATTGATACGATCAAGAATAAGAGATGTGTTCTTGGTGGATATCATTGTATGATGGTGCTATAACTGTGCAGGTCCGGACCTGTGCATGGCATCACCTCTGTACATAAAGCAGAGATATCGGCTCAATTGAACGGTTCAAGTGTGCGGGGTTTGAGTAAAGGGGATTCTGATAATGCAACTCCTATGGGGGAGAAGGGAGACCGTCTTAATCTCGTGGAAAGGGAGCGCACAATCTCAAAGAATGGAGTCAAGTGTGTCTCTGACCTGATGCTCTTCTCAGTAGGAAAACTGTGTGTCAAATCTGTGTCTACTCTGCAGCATAAGGAATGATTTCAGGCTGTGCTTGAGCTTATACGTAGCGATCTGCTCAATGTTCTGTTGTAACATCTATAACAACCTTATCATCCATACACTATTCGAATGGGTACATGTGGGGCATGGACTGTTGACCTAGTATCCTAGCCTTTCAACCAGCTGTTATGAGACACATCCTCTCTCTGTCATGAGAAGCTTCTAGTGTCCTAAATCTTAAGTTTTAAGGAGTGTCACTTTGAGTAGATTTACTGCACGGTAGTGGTCGGTGGATGCGAAAACCCGTGAATTGTGGCAAACAGTTTTCTATGTAACGTCCCGCATTATTGCATTACATATTTAGTTTCTCGTGGGTACAATTTTGGGACATCACACTGGAGGAGTCTTTGGCCCCATTGTCACATTGTGGATTTCAGTTCCTGGTCAAAGGGGATAGGCCCAAAACCTTCCTCCTGTACTTGCATGTTCATGGGAGGTTATTTCATTGTGAGAAATAGCATCCAGAGTTCCATGTCATTTGTGTTGTCTCTTATAATTTTCCAATTTGGGATGCAGGGTGTCTCCTCGACAAGAAGTGCATGTTGTAAACCCTCCATTAATAACAAAATCTAAAGCTGCGCGGGCACCTCGGTCAAGTTCAGTTGCTGGGACCCATTCCTCTGTGCATTTGAGCCGCTCCTCTCCATCTGGTGAGACCCGGGAACGCCCGTTTGTTGTAGCTGCAACCATAGCTCAAGTCCCGGCTGGACCTAGTAATCGAAAGAGACCTGCCCCATCCAGGTCATCATCCCTGCCAGTGGCCCAATGGGGAATCCAAAGGCCTCAGAAAGTGGCACGTGTGGCACGTCGGATGCCACCTGTCAGCATCTCTATTCCATCCCTGGAGGAATCGAATGAGGCAGCAGAAGTGGGACTACCCAGCCGAGAGGGGAGTGGCACTGTGTCCACCCCAGGTACTAGGACTACTACTCCAGGTGCCAGTGGGGGATCAGGTTTGGCCCAACGAGTGACTGTGTCTGGAACGCAGATCAGAGCTCGAGCTGAGCGGCTTACTGTGTCAGTAGGACTTTCAGAGACTGAGGGGTCAGATGATGATGGGGACAAGCCAAAGGAGAAGGAGAAGAAGACAGGGAGTGAGTTGGGGGAGCAGAAAATGGCAACCCCCAGCCAGAAAATGGGGAGTGTTGTTTTGCAAGAAAAGAAGTCGCGATTTGTATCAAAAGAGGAGGGGACAGGAGGGGACGGCGTCCGGCGGCAAGGGCGGAGTGGAAGGGGGTCTGTCACACCCCGGGCACCGGTTTTGATCTCCCCTCCTGAGAAAGTGGAAGCTAAAATGGCTAATGCTAAACAGCTCAGAAGCTCCAGAGCCACTGTAGATACTAAGCCTGACAGGTGAGTTCCTTGTGGCAGAACCATTATAGATAATAAGCTGATAGGTGAGGTGGTACTGTTTCATGCCTGCCTGCACATTTGGCTGAATTTTCTCTAGTCTCTATATGTCTGGCTGTCCTCCTTCTTGGATAACAGCATATCAATTGAAGCTTATTTCCATTCTAATCTGTTGTGTAGAGGTAGACTTCTTTACTTCCTGACTTCAAAACATCTTAATCACAACTCAGTGTTACGTCTGAGACCTCTACCGTCTCATTTATTCTGTCTTGCCTTTCTTCTTCAATGGCACAATTACAGACCTTTATGAGCTGTGTGGGTTGAAGTACGCCATGAGGATTAGCCTCATGAAAGGCAATGTAGATTCAAAGACCGTTGGAATACTATGTGGCAGGCCTGGACGACCATCAATGCAGAAAGATACAGTTGATCGCAAGCCTATGACTAGGCCCAGGAGGCCACTTGGGAACAGTCTTGGGGAGCTTTCAGGTGTGTTGCATATGAGCTTCAAATCTGAAAACTGTCATTGATCTTGCTGGATATGCTATGGCAAGTTTCTCTACCAGGTTTGAGGTGATTGGAAGCTCAAGCAGGTTGCACTGGTGGGTTTGGGTTGCACTTGTCACAGTCAAGTACGGCATTATTGCCAGTAAGAGGAAATAGAATAGCTCACGTCAATAGTGTGACAGTACTTTGAGCAATCCATGCAATTCTGTTTAAGAGGTTCACATTGTCAAACTGAGTCTCAATACTTGATCTTCCTTCTGCCTGCAAGTAGCATTTGAAACTTTTACTGATGGGGACCTGCTTGAGTGATGAGCCTATTAGTAGCCAGTCCTGTATCTGATCAGTTACGAAAGCCCTTTCTCGCAACCAAAAAGGGTTTCTGCTTAGCTTGTGTAAGCATCTGCAGGAGAGTCGGATGATGATCGGGAGGAGCTGGCAAACGCAATTCAGCTCGCTTTAAATGCCAGCGGTAGGGTTTTAATACCTTTTCATACCTCCTTATATAGCCACAATGTGATTGTTGTACATGCAGGAGCACTGCCCAGCTATGAGCCTTAGCAACTTTTTGGAAACTCTCTGGCAGCCCTTGTCAGTCATTCCCCTGTGGTTCTTCTGTCAGTTCTTGGGACGATATACCATTTACTCTCATGTAGCCAGCAGCCCTGAGGTTGTCTAGGGTGTAAACGTTCTAATAGGTGATGAAACTGGGTGCAGGAGGTGCCACTGGTCTACACTTACCCTTATTGATGTTCGTTCTAGCAGAGAGAAGATTGATTGTAGTATTGCCTGAAGGTCTATGCAGAGCATTCTTCTTTTGTTGGTAGCCACTGAAAAGTTTGCCCCCAGCATTTCTTTAAATTCCTGTAAAACATGTGTGTCTGCAGCATCTGCTTGCAAGGATAGTTGCTATTGGAAACAAGTTGATCCCTACTTCGCCTACGTCACCTCCTCCGACCTGTGTTACCTCCACGAACAAGTACAATCCTGATGACTCACCTCTCATTGTGTCTCTCTGGCTTGGCCTCTTTCTGCTTGATGTCTATACCAAGGTAAGTCCCAACACCAAAGTGCACCACCCCTCACAAAGGTAGTGTCTGCCATTTGTCCTGCCGCGCCCAAACTGGGCGCGGGGTCTATGGCCACAAGGCTGCGGCAAACAAGGTTATGAGTACATCTATCGATGTCAGTGAACTCCTTTTTGCGATTCAGGTCATAAGGTCTCTCCCATTGTTTAGGACAATGCCAGAGAACACCCAACAGTTTGGGCCTACACAACTGCTGGGACTCGGCCAAAGGTAAATGCCGTGGATCATCTGTCAGAACAGTGCCTGAGTAGCACGGTGCATGGCAATGTTCTGGTCCATTCTTACTGACATGTTTGAAGTCAGTTGTTTCATCAGAAAACTATAAAACAACTATGGTGAGAGGAAAATTTAGTGTACTTAATAACTTTGCACCACAACTCTTGATGCAGACCAAAGATCTGGATGAGGCTGACAAGGTATTGCATATTCCGTCTTGCAGTGATCAATCTGCTAAGGTACGATTGGGCTTGTAACTCACTGTCTCTGTTAGTTATCTTTGAAGTTGAATGAGAGGCTATTGGGTCACCTATATGGCAGTGTTATCATGGGGTGTTAGATCCACTTCATTTCTAGGCTATGAGCACAGTGAGGTCCTTTCTTTAGGCTTTAGAACTTGAAAGATTATATGTTTGTTTATGAAGTGTCTCTCAGGCTCCTTTCACCACAATTGGGGAGTTGGCGTGGATAGTGTAGCACACTTACATTTGCTGGTTCGTTGTCGACCTGTGACAGATGGACTTGTTACGAAGCAGTGGTACCCCACCTCTGTCCCCAAACCCGGATATGGGCAGCAAGTCCACGTGTCTGGCCAACGGGAGTGTAGAGAGTGATGGGGGGGGCTCTGCAGCGAAGCTGTTTCACCATCTAAAAGACAGGCACGAAATTGGACGGGGTGGGAGGAGAGGGGTGAGTGGGGGGTGGTTTGATAAGATCTTTCCCCTCTCACAACGGCTGCTGTCTGCTTTTATTAATGAAATGGAGGTCGATGACAGCCTAAAACCCTCTGATGAAGCCTGTCAAAACCAGCCTTCAGTGGCAAGGCAGCCGCAGGACTCTGAGTCACCCAAGTGGCCTGGTAGTCTAAGTGAGAGCGAATGCATCGATATTGAGAGTGAAGATCCTGATGGGGGATCGGATGGTGAAATGACAAGATGGGAGTCTGAATGTTGGACAAGTGGGGGAAGAGAGGGAGTACATGGTGAAAAGATTCCTCTGTCTAATGGGCATATCAAGCGGCCTGGCATGGGTATTGTAAAGATTGATGACCAGGGGGAGGGGGATGATATTCTCGCTGATGTGGAGGCGGAGGATAAGTCCAGTTGGGGCAGTGGCTTGATGTTGGGTTGTAGTAAGGCGGAGCATTGCAGGGCAGGCAGGCAGGGCTATGGGGCAGCCATTTCTATGACAGCTGGGGAAGCACAGTATCATCGAATGAGCTTAGATGATAGGCTACTACTGGAGCTTCAGAGTGTTGGATTGCTACCTGATCAAGTGGTGAGTTCCCTCCCAGGAAGCCTGGTTTGGTTGGATTTATTTGGCAGTAATTTCTTTCAATGTGTCCTCTTCATAGGTTGCCTGATTAGCATTTACACTTTCACAGGTAGTCAGTTTAGGTTCAGCTGTGTGTCAAGTCTGAGGATCTTCCAATCGTGTGTTAGTAAGGTTTTGTTAGAGGCTTCCTATAGCAGTGTCCAAGGCAATTACAGAGCAAGGCTGTTGCAGCTCCCCTGCTCTAGCTTTACTTGGTAGAACCCTGACCTTTTAGCTGATAGTTTTAACTGCCTCCACAGACAGAGATGTTGCCAAGCTGGAAGCCTCCCCAACAACAGATGTTTTAGCCTTGTGGTCTCAGTTAGCCCGTACACAGCCCCTCTTATCAGATAACAGGCTTAAACTCAAGCGGCCACCACTCTCTCACAGCCAACTGCATAGCAGTTTGGTTTTCTAGAGAGTTTCAGGGAGCAGCAGAATAGCTAGTATAGTGATAGTTATGCAGACTGGCAGACAGAGAGATAGCAACACCGAGAGCTGGTTTGACGAGTGAGTATGGATGGGTGCACATAAACAGTTATCTGAACGAGAAGATGACGAAATCAGTGAGGAGCTTAGGAAACTGCAGCGTGAACTCAAAGATCAGGTTCTTGTCTAATCCCTTGTTGGATTCTGCTCTTAGATTCACAACTCTGGCATTAAGTATTCAACAGTATTAACATGTCACTAATTGATGTGAACAGTCCTGGTTCTGCAAACGGAAACACGCAATCTTGATACTTCATTGCAAATACTACAGGAACTCTAACGAGGCCGCATTGGGATGTTGGCGTGCAGGTTTGCACCAATAAAAAACGAATCGGTAGTCTCGAAAATGTGCTTCTGGCCAGGAAGCAAGCTGAAGAAAGGTTTGGCTTTATCTCTGCTGCTTCATCATGTTCATTAAAACCAGGAATCAAAGCCAATGGTAAACCATTGTAGCAGATCAGAATGTTGCCATCCATGTGATGGAGAGGGTCTGGCTGCCAGTGCCGCACCTGGAAGTTTAGCAGCAGCTCAATTGTCCATCCCTACCGAAATGCACATCTTTGGACATTCCAACTCTGCTTTTCTGTTCTCCTGTTTCTCAATTTTTCCTGAAATAGCTGGATGTGATTGTGAAACACAGGGCTCGGGAATGCCTGGCAATGGACAAGTTTGTGGGCCTGGCCTACACTAAGCGCATGGTAACCCTTTAATCTTTTTCCTATGTCACAAAAGATGGGACAGTCAGTGGTTCCCATTCAAATTTTGTAGCCACAACATGGATAACATGCTTTTATTGTCACTGACCCAACCCAGAGTTATGGCTACAGTTCCTAATTTATGGGCAACCTTTAGTTCACTGTAATTCCATGTCCCACCTTGATGGGAAGGGGTTTGGTCTGAATGATTTGAGATTGCCATCATGCTCGTTGTCTGGCTTGACTTGCACCATGGTGCAGAATTCTGCTCTAAATGTTTGCCCTGTCACTTTGCCTATGAGGCCCATGTGAGGTCTGCTTAACACTACAGATTCTATATGCTCATGTTATTTCTATCAGAAAAAGCATACTTTTTCCTTCTGTGGCTGGTTTTGTGTCTTGACTTTGACTTTGACCCTCCTATGCAGGGTCCTCGAGGGGGAAGCTCTGGCTCCAAGGCGTCGTCTGCCAAAGGTGCAAGAGCTGCCGCACTGGCATTTGCCAAGAGGGTGGTGGCAAGGGTTCGCAGTTTTGAAGAGGGACAGAACTGCATTGTAGACCCTACTCTGCGTGATTTGCTCTTCTGCATCCCTCCTAAGGTGAACAAGATCAGCATGGGTGCTGTCGGTCCTGCGGAGAATGAGGCAGGTGCTACCCTTGTTCCTGCTGAAGCCCCTGCCTCCACAACTACGTCACCTCTACAGCCTGCAGGTTTGTGGACCAGGTTCCTTCTTTATATGCTGTTGAAAAGCACATCCACATAGGAAAAATCTCTTAGCCAGGTATCTCAAAAGAAGCTTCGTGAAAACTTATGCTAGCTAGCGGCTCATTATCGCATCAATTTGTTTGCCTTTCCTCTATTTGTTTATTATAATTGATTGTGTCCATGCTGCAACAGCTGCTGTACAAACTGAAGTGATTGATCGACCAGGAGTCCATCCGATGGAAGGGAGGATAAAGGCAGAAATTGATTCATTAGAGGGGCAGACACCCCTAGCGCATTCTAGCAAGCATGTAACAGCCAAAGACGAGGGCTGGCCTTTACGGGCAAAGGAGCGGGAAGTCTTACTGGAAGATGTAGCTGGCCCTGCCAGCATGCGCAATGTCAACTCGCTGGGCATCAATGGCCTGGGTGGGATAAAAGGCAAGCGCAGCGAGCGTGACCGTGACGGGAAGGGGGCACCAGGTAGCCACAGCCGTGGTGGCGAGAGTGCTGCTGCAAGGCCCAGCCTCAGCAACATCAAAGGGGAGCGTAAGACCAAGACGAAACCACGGCTAAAGATTCCACAATTTTTGAAAGCAGTCAGTGCATTGGTGGAGAAACATGATGTTGAGCGGCAACCCTCCAAGGACAGGCCTTTGGCACAGGGCTCCTCTGCACAACCTTTATTGACAGATAAATTGGTGGCGACAAAGCAAAACCTTATGGCGGTACTGCCAGCCCCTGGTACAGCCAAAGAGCGCAGGAATGCAGTTGACAGTGAGGGAATGGCAGATCTCTCGCAATTGCCCTTGCCTGGCATAGAGGATTTGGGGGTCCCAGATTTGAGTAAGGCTCACGAGGATTTGGGGGAATGGCTTGACTTTGAAGTCGAGGATTCCGGCTTGCAACCGTCAGATGAGTTCCTTATGGGATTAGATGTTCCAATGGACGATTTGTCGGAACTTACCATGATGATGTGAATGAGACCATTGGGTCCCTGGTCTCTCCTGCAGTCATTCGCCATGATGGATTTGCCCTTGCTTGTACATTGAAGGTTGCCTCCAGACCCTCTCCCGCTGCACCACATGGTTATGAAGCTCTTGTAAAGTGGGAAGCCTCTGTTCAAAATCCAGGGAAAGTTTGGAAGCAGAATAAGGGTGTTACAGTACTTCCATCATCTTTGTATCTTATTAGGCTTTAACATTGGCATTCTTTCAGGAAAATAGGGTTAATGTTTCTTGTTCTGCCTGGCATTCGGTGGGGCATTTGGAAAGTCACTTCCCTCCACCGATGATAGAAAAACAGTCACCAATACTCTTTCAAGATTTGGTTGAGCTACATTGGCATGCAATCTACAGCATGCTTTCCAGAAACCAGGTACACGGCATCAGTGCTTAGACTAGAGGTTTGGTCAGACTAAATCTTGGGTGGCAGGCTTACGGACATTTTACTAAACACTCTATAATTGACACCTGGTGTAATACAAGTTCAAGATTTTGGCACACAGCATGGTTGGATATAAGTCATGCTCGTCGAGTCCTTTTCAAAAAGCTGTGTGTCTGCTTTTGTGGATGCTACGGGTATCCAGATCAACTGATGAGTGTTTGTGCGGACAAGGTCTAGACGTCTAGATGTGATGACTGCTGGCTTCTCATCTGTATCTCATTGAGCATGGATAGAGATACCATTTTCAAAAGATTGAGGGCACAGAACGCGAGTTCTCCGAGGTGAGCAAGTGTCAGCTTTCTGCCATTCTTTTGGCGTTTCCAACGCAAAGAACTCAGTACATCGATACCGTGTGAAGACAGAAAATCTCCAGTCCTCCGCAGTCATGAGAACAACAGTCTGTGTAGCTTGTCCTGGGCAGTTTGCTATATCTGCCTGAATCCGCAGTGCAACAAACTACTGTAGTTCTCGTTACGTAAAATAGATCAGCGGAAGCAATTTAAGACTAGATTGCACATCTGGGTTAACTAAAGTTGGAGTACATGCCACACCTTTGGAATATTGTCTGTTCACAACCATAATACATGCAACCCTCCACCTCTGAGTTTCCACATACAACCAGCCAGACAGGTGATCACCGAGGAATCCCAAACAAATGCTTAAGTACAAATGCATAGGTAAGGGTGGATCATGGGTATACCATTCTCCATCGCGGAAGCTTCTATTCATTCCCCTCCTTTGGAAGACAAATCATTTCATCATACTCATAACCAAGCTCTGGTGATATTGCTGCTCTCACCACCCCCAGGTAAAAGACAAGACGGCATTTGAATCCCATACATGAGAGGGCCAAAGGTCAAGCCAACCTTCAATCAAGATGTTTTTCAACAAATGTGTCTCTGCAAAGAGTCAACTCAGTGCCTCTCCTCAGCAACACTTAAACTGCAACTTCAGGGAGATACAAATATATCTGAAGCGGTTATACCTGGCCCACGCCCAGTTCGTGGATTACAAGCTACGTTCATACTTAATTCAGGTTCTTGTTTACTTCCGGGGAATGTTCAGATACAGAAAATACTCTGAAGCTGCCATACAAGTGTCTTTATTTGACATTCCCAAAACAGCAAAGCACAGAACCATACACTCCAACCGTGCAAAGACTCACAGATGAGGCTGCTGTGTAGTTATTGGGGGACCACAAATCCCCTTATGCAATTTCATTGATGCAAAAGAATCTTCTGCATAACAAACTAAATACCATTTATGTTGCTATCAATTGGCTCTTGAAACATCCACCTAGCAACAAACAGCAACCTCCTGAAGGGCTGATCCAGACTGTTCAAACGGGCACAACCACTACATCCCCTAGACAATGTGAGACCTCATTGGGGTGAATTTTTCAATGTCAGTGGAGCTCCTTGCACTAACAAATTCCCTTCCTTCCGTAAGTGCCCACTTGGTGAGCTTGATCTTCCTCTCCGCTTGATAACACCGAGACCTTGCAGCTGACCAATATTTACTGCATATGTCCTTGCTGTACCAGTACCAAAAGTAGCTTCATCAGAGTGGAATCAAAGACAAATTTTCACCTAACTAATATTAAGACATGAGTTCTAAGCAACAGCATGCTACATGTGAAAACTGTGTGCCTTGTCCAGGTTTGAGACGGCTATATTCAAGCACAGTGCTAGTAAACCACGAGTGAGGGAGTTAGCAAGGAGGTACAAATTCAAGCACATGTTTAAGACCTATTTACAGAACTCCACATACAACCCCATGGGTTCTGCACCCATGTGATCGAGGAGTTTCCATCAGAATTATGGCAACACCACATCAATACCTCATGAACCAGACCCAAATTCAACAGAGCAAAACTGTGAAGGACCTCACACACAGCTAGGTTCTGTTAAGCAAGTGTATTATTCACCAATTATTCAGCAGCAATTACACAAAACCAGACAGATTCCTATGAGAGAGACAATACTGGGACCTGTGCTGTTAATGCAAATCAAACCAATCAAGAATTAATGCTCTGACAAAGGATACCTGCGGTGGCTGATACATCATTTGAGGATTGGGAGCCAGTGTCGGTTGAACAACCATCATCTCCTGGGGACAGGCGCATCAAGAGAAGGTGGCTTGGTTGATGTTTTCACACCATTGAATCCATGTTGCCTGGTGACAATGTGGACTTCACCTAACATAAAGACATGCTCGACTGACCGTGCCACCTTTATGATATGATGTAGTGCCTCAACAACTTAAGAAGTAAAAACAAAACTCCCAGAGCATCTGACGGCTCTAGCAGAAAGAGCATCACCTATTTAGGTATTGACAGTTAGCAGACAGAAAATAGATTTGGTATATGAACCCCTACAAAAATCACAGGAAATGAAAACACCAAATAATATCAATTGATGATAACCAACTTATTTCAGATAACAAGGATCTATAGCGGATTTCAATCATTTCTTGATTTCATACACAACATCTCTTCACACACATGCCAGTGGAAGACAAATTTCAAATGCGTGTAAGAAATGGTTAAAGAGACGAGGGAAGTACAGGAGATGCCATGGGATGGTGCATTGGCTGTGAAGGAAGAGTGGGATAATACATCCCTCCATATGATACTGTGTCGCCTGCCATGCCTGACCAAGGTACTCCCAAGTCCTCATCCTGAAAGCCAACAGATTCTCAGATTGACCAAAGCAACTAGCTCTCATTGAAACGAAGACAAATCAAAATACAACAAATAATTAGAGTGTTCAATTTCAAGGTGAGAATGATGATTCACCTTCAGCTCATCTCGAGGAACTATGTCTACAAGGAAATCGAAGATGTCACCCCTGGTGATAGCCCCAGCAATGTCATTTCTTTGAAGTGTTCGTCGCTTGTTTTCCTCCGTGTGGATCCACGAGCGAAGGGTCAACTCCAGAATGAACATTTCACATGCTTTAGCAAAGAGGACCGGGGCTTCCGCAGCAATCATCTGTTAAACAAACCATAAACGCCTCACTCCAAGCACTGTGTAGCCACACGAACAAGAAGACCTGACTTTGAATGCCAAGCCTCCCAAGCTTTCCGTCTAAATTGATTATTTTGCATTGCATTTTCACTCCAACTTCTGCAGATGGAAAACCATATACACTGTCGTCGGTACATCCGGATCCTTCGATATAGAGATTAGGTACCCTGGAAACATCAGACTGCTTCTTGAAAATCGTCTTGCACTCCTAGTAATCGCAGAGAACTGCTTTTAAATCGTCATCAACACATCCAATATTCTTCTCTCAAGACCTACTCTGAGAAGATAAGAGAGCTTACGATCAGAGAAGAACCGACATGTTTACCTTCACATCTTCATCCGACTTCATAATCTTCTTAATGCGCGCTAAGGGCAACTGATGATTTTTGAACTCTGTGAACAAGATCAACAGCAAAGTCAATGCAAGTCAATACGTTCAATCTCGCCACAATAAAGACCATCGGGTATTTCGAAATTCGTACCATTCACTTGCTCCATCTCTTGGATCTGCTGTTGCCAAAAGAGCTGCAGCTGCTGCTTTTGAATTTGCTGGTAGTGAAGCTGCGGCTGAATCTGCGCTTTGGAGCCGGAGTTAGAAGAACACGCCAACGAAACAAATTAGCCCCCGATACTTCTCCAAGATCGTCCCACAGCAATTCCCTCCATCGCACCGTTGCGTATAACCAGGGTCAAAAAAAAAATTCAAACTCCAAACACCTTACAAATCAAACCGGACAAAATGTATTACGACTCACCTGCTGCTGCGCCTGCGGATAGTGCATTTGCGGAGGCATGACAGCAGAGGCGTGCGGCATGGACGGTGCTGAGGACGGCAGGTGGTGCGGATGCGCGGCCATCCTTCCAGCAACAGCGCTTCTTGCTCTCCTTCTTTCAACAAGCGCCCTTCTTCCTGAATGCCATGCATCCATCCCATGCATGCATGCATGGCATGGCCATGCGCCACCTGCTACTGCATGCGCGGCCGCTTTTCATTGTCCTTTCTTTCCCACCAACGGCCAAGATCCACTTCCAAGCCTCCACATCGGACGGTTGCATTCCTATAAGCGTGGCAATTGCAAGTGTGAAGCTCACGTTCTATAGGAAAAGAGCACGTTATTTTGTGTAAAGATCAGGCTCCTTCCATAAAGGACTATAAGGGACTGTGTCAAGGAGTATGAAAACATGAGCTTGTTTAATTTTCCTTTTGTTTTGTCTTGCCTCAACTGGTGGCGACACTCCACAGATCATACACTAGAGAACCTTACCTCAATTCACTCATTGAGAATCACTTGTGGTAATCAAGGAATTCAAGCAGGATGGTCTTTCAGCAACTGCAGGATATGAACCAAACCTGAGAGATGGTGTGACTTGCCGAGTAGGCTGGCCATGGCAAGGATAGAAATCAAAGCAAAAGAAACCAATTCTCACACCTGAAAATAAGAGGCAGATAAACAATACGCGAACGAGAAACCAAGAGAAAGGGGGTGAAGGGCAACCCTTGTTGCAGAACAGATGCGAGACAAGGCCTATGGGGAAGATGAGCCAAAAATTTGCAGACTCTTACAATGCACAACAATGATTCCATACATGTTTCAGTTAGACATGTACTTGCTGGTCCTTAATAGGGAGTGCACAGAAAGGATATCAATCCAGCAGATGTTGAGGAACATGAACACAACTTGCACCCAACTGATGGTTGCATAGGAGGATGGCATCACAATGGCAAAGAGAGAGAGAGAGAGATTGTACTCATAAGACGTTGTTTGCCGTAGCCTTGTGGCCATTGACCCCGCGCCCAGTTTGAGCGGGAAAGAGAGAGAGAGAGAGAGAGAGAGAGAGAGGACCCTTACAAAGGTCTTAACGCCAAGAATCGGGACAGCTGGGAAGACGTGACACAACACCCACGATCTCACGTTTAAGTTTGTTTCTTGTTAAAAATTATCATCACCAGTAATCCCCACAAGAACACACCCCATTCCTGAAGTGATGAAAGCGGTTGGCATCCCTTGCAACAATTTCTCGCCCGACAATCTTGGAGATAACTTTGGTAGCGGTGTGGCAGTCACCACACACTCGAAGGTTCTTCACAATGCGGACAGGAGTTCCCGCCGGTGTGCTAATGAGCCCAAAAGCAATAGCTAGCTTTTCACTGTGGTGACACAGAGCCTGTTCCTTTATCTGTTGATCCACGTCATGCAAGACAAAACGTGTGTCTGGCATGTATCCTGCCTCCTTCATCAGCCTAGTTAGTCTCTCCAACTCAGCATAGATCTCATCAGATTGCGGGTGGGATCTATCTTCTGCAAAAAATGTATGTACCCTATTCTTCACCTCAATCCAGCTGCGTCCTGGTTCCTTTTTCACACTTCTGTCCTGCAGCACTTTCCTCACTTTTGCTACTTCATTCCACCTACCAGCCACAGAATAGATGTTTGAAAGCAGCACGTACACTCCAGCATTTTGGGGTTCTGACTTCAGGATATTCTCCGCAGCCCGTTCTGCTAGCTCCACATCGCCATGAACTCTGCAGGCACTAAGCACAGCCCCCCACACAGGAGCTTCTGGTTCAAATGGCATTTTGTTGATCAAGTCCTCTGCATCATCCAGGCGCCCTGCACGGCCAAGAAGGTCCACCATACAGCCATAGTGCTTCCCACATGGTGTGATACCATGATCTTGTCTCATGGTAAGGAAGTAATGCTGACCTTCATCCACTAGGCCAACATGGCTACATGCAGAGAGAACCCCAATGAATGTGACCTCATCTGGCTTCACCCCTTCCTGTTGCATCTTTTCAAAGAGTTGGAGGGCCTCATCACCACACCCATTCTGGGCATATCCCGTAATCATTGCATTCCAAGAGACCAAGTCTCTTTCAGAAGTTTTATCAAACACCTCCCATGCATCCACTACACTCCCGCACTTGGCATACATGTCAACGAGTGCATTCCCGACAGTGACATCTAACTCACATCCCGATTTTATGATGTGAGCATGGACCCATTTGCCCTCTTCCAGGGCTGCTACGCTGGCACATGCATTGAGGATGCTGATAAAACTGACCTTGTCAGGCTTCACGCCTTCTTGTTGCATTTGCCGAAATAACTCTAATGCCTCTGTACCATGCCCTTCCTGAGCAAGTCCGCCAATCATCGCAGTCCACGAGACCACATCTCGTTCAGGCATTTTGAGGAACACGCCTCGTGCATCCAACACACTACCGCATTTCACATACATGTTCACAATGGCAGTCCCTACTCGGACATCTGACTCAAGTCCAGCTTTGATGATGGCCAAATGGAGCCGCTTGCCATCTTCCAGAGCTGCTGGGCTGGCACATGCATTGAGGATACTAACAAAAGTGACCTTGTCGGCCCTCATGCCTTCTCTTTGCATCTGTCGAAAGAGTTCGAAAGCCTCTGCATCATGACCATGCTGAGCAGATCCTGCAATCATTGCATTCCAGGAGATCACATCTCGTGTAGGCATATTGTCAAACACTCCGCGCGCATCCACTACGGTCCCACACTTTCCATACATGCTGATAAGGGCATTCCCAACTTGGACATCCGACTCAAGTCCAGCTTTGACGATGTCTGCATGGAGCTGCTTGCCCTGTTCCAGAGCTGCAGGGCTGGCACATGCATTGAGGATGCTCATAAAAGTGACCTTGTCAGCCTTGAGCCCTTCTCTTTTCATCTGCCGAAAAAATTCAAAAGCCTCATCACCATGACCCTGCTGAGCAGATCCTGCAATGATCGCATTCCATGAGATCACATTTCGATTAGAAATTTTGTAAAGAACTCGACGCCCATCAATCACACTCCCACATTTGCAATACATGCTCACAAGGGCAGTTCCCACTCGGACGTCTGACTCATATCCAGCTTTGATGATGCTCACGTGGAGCCTCTTGCCTTGTTGCAGAGCAGCTGGGCTAGCACATGCTGTGAGGATGCTAATAAAGCTAACCTTGTCTGGCTTCATGCCTTCTCCTTGCATTAGCTGGAACAAATCCAAAGCTTCTTCATGGTGACCATGCTGGGCATTTCCTGCAATCATCACATTCCATGAGATAATATCTCGCTTCTGCATCTTGTCAAACACTTGGCGGGCATCCATCAAACTTCCGCACTTGCAATACATGCTGACAAGAGCAGTTGCCACTCGGACATCTGATTCAAATCCAGCTTTGATGATGCCCTCACGGAGCAGGTTCCCCTGTTCCAGATCCGCTGGGCTTGCACACGCCCTAAGAATGCTCATGAACGTGATCTTGTTTGGCTTCACCCCTTCTCCTTGCATTTGCTGAAAGAGTTCATTAGCCTCTTCTCCATGTCCATGCTGAGCTAATCCTGCAATCATTGCAGTCCAGGAGACCACATCTCGATCAGGCATTTTCTCAAACACTTGGCGCGCATCCATCAAACTCTTGCACTTCACATACATGCTGACAAGGGCATTCCCCACTCGGACATCTGACTCAAATCCAGATTCTATAATGTGGGCATGGACCCACTTGCCCTCTTTCAGCAGTGCTAGACTGGCACATGCGTTGAGGATGCTAATAAAACTGACCTTGTCAGGCTTCATGCCTTCTCGTTGCATTTGCTGGAAGAGTTCCAGTGCCTCTGCACCATGCCCTTCCTGAGCAAGTCCTGCAATCATGACAGTCCAGGACACTGCATTTCGTTCCGGCATTTGCGAAAACACTCGCCGCGCATCCACTACACTCCCACATTTGCAGTACATGCCTACCAGGGCAGTCCCCAATCGAACATCTGACTCAAACCCAGCTCTAACAATGCTTGCATGGAGCTGCTTGCCTTCTTCCAGGGCAGCCGGGTTGGCACATGCCGTGATGATGCTAATAAAAGTGACCTTGTCAGGCTTCACTCCTTCTTGTTCCATTTGCCGGAATAGTTCAAATGCATGTGAACCATGCCCGTCCTGAGCAAGTCCTGCAATCATGGCAGTCCATGAGACCACATTCCGTTCAGGCATGTTGTCAAACACTTGCCGCGCATCCTCAACATCCCTGCACTTCACATACATGCTGACAAGGGCATTCCCTAGGAAGATGTCTGGCTCGAATCCACTTTCAATGATGTGGGCGTGGAGCCCTTTGCCATCTGCCAGAGCTTTCGTCTTAGCACATCTGTCCAAGAGGCAAGCGCAGGTCGCAGAATACGCGCCAAACCCTCGATGCACCATCTGATCCAAAATACGTACTGCTTCCTTCAATTCTCCATCCTTACACAGCCTGCTCACAACCCCACCGGTGTCAAAAGAGTCCCTGTTGAGTCCGTCCTTCCGCATTGTTCTTAACCCTACATTAGGAGCAAGGTCGATGGTAGCCTGCCAACGACCCACACCCTCGCCAAAATGTTGGTACCGAACAAATAAGTTGCTCCGGATCCAGAGTTGAAATCCCACCACCCTGCATCACAATTCGAACCGACGGTACAAATTTTTCAGTAACACAAAACAAGTACGCATCGAAAATATCACGATAGCACAAATCCCTGTAAATCTGTTATTCCCTACATACTCCTTCTTTCAAGCTTTTCCACACATTTCAACAAAAATTCCTCCTCATTCTGGTCGATTCAAACTAGAGCTCATTGGATTGCTGAGGTCGTCAAAGAAGACGGGAGTATGAAAGTTCAGCGTACCTTACACTCCGCGCTTGCCTCTGGAAGGCCATTACAGTTTAACGACAAACGAAACATGTTGCACGGATAAAGCACGATCTCCAATGTTGTGCATGTTCCTTACCGCCAAATCCTGCAAAAGAATTGAAGCTCCTTCTGCTTCTAAACCCCTTCCAGATCGCTTGCGCTGTGGCTTCGGATTCCTGATGATCCAGCCATCATCTTGCTGGGTGAGCTGCAGCGACCCTCTTCGCTTTCACCATAGCCTGCACTAGAGCGTTTCTTCTACACTACCACAACGGCCTATTATCGTGTACATCCATGACACAAATGGATGTCATTCATCTATTTGAACGGCCGATTATCGTGTACATTCATGACACAATGGATGGCATTCATCTACTTGAACGGCCGATTATCATGTACATTCATGACACAATGGATGGCATTCATCTACTTGAACAGCTTTTGTGGCAGAGTAAGGTGAGCACAAGCTCACGTGGCATGATATGGACCGTTAGAAATTTAGATCGACGGTCAGGGGTCGTCTTCCTGGACTCGCAAAGCACAGCACAGCGCAGAAGCAGAAAACCGCGCGAGAGCTGCTGGAATGCGGGAGCGTGCAGTGCTTGCAACGATTGTGAAGGAAGAGGAAGAAGAGGGAGGAGCAAGTGATGGCGTTGTCTAGGTACTTTCTGATATCTTTGCCCTTGCAGGAGTCGGTGTCGGCGACATGGAGCAGCTTGCAGCAGAGCATCTCCAAAGTTGCGTTCGACACTCCCACCTACAAAGTGCGTGCCATATTTCTGAGCATTGATGATTTTTTCTGCCTTTTTCTTGGAAATCGTGGTAGTTTTATTTTTTCCCAGCACAGATTTATGCATATTGATCCCGTGTAGTATATGAATCCCTGTGAGGCTAAGGAATGTTTCAGATCCGAAAACCCCGACTGTGGATCGTTTTTGAAGATTATAGGGAGCGTGGGAGTCTGTGTGGTTTCGATATCCCACTAATGCAGGTTGAGTGTATGGATCGCTGTCTTAGTAGGGGTTGTGGAGCTAAGAGTTTTCTATGGTTGTGATGGCAGTTCCACATTCCAGAATTGCGGGTGGGAACGTTGGACTCTTTACTAGCCCTAAGTGATGATTTGGGGAAGGTACGCAATATGTCTGAAGCGTGTTATTGCACAAGCACAAAAATTCAACGGCGCACATTCCATCAATTTCTTATGTCCCTGTCACTGCGCTTTGGGGAAATTCTTTGCAAAGAGAGCTAGACTGCGTGACATAGTGGGACGTAAACTTTAAGAAGCAGGGCTGCTGTGCAGGCCAATTCGGTAGTGGAGGGAGTGACACATAAGATCAGAAGGCAGATCGAAGATTTGGAGAGGTTGGCAAGCTCAGAATCAAGCGCTCTGGCTGTGGACGGTGTTCCCATTGACTCATACATTACTAGGTGAGTCGACTAGTTGGATGGGTTCGACTGCAAACCACCTGGGAAATCCAGAATCTGAAACTCTGGAGCAATTAACCTGATTTTGCAATAGCACTTGATTGGAGAAGAACGACACAAAGTGGAAGTTGTAGATATCATATGAGACCCTCACAGGGTAAGCATTCGCTTGAACTGTTAGTTGCAAGTGATGAATGGTCTGGAGATTCATTCAATGCAGGTTTACCTGGGATGAGGCAAAATATCCAATCATGACACCTCTCAGGGAGATCGCGGATACAATTCATGAAAATGTGGCTAAGATTGAAGATGATCTCAAGGTGCATCTTGCTACCCTTTTGAGCTGTGCTTCATCTCTCTCCCTTGTTAAATTTGATGATTGCAGTAATCATTCTAGATAGACTGCTCATTGGAGCTGGAAATTAGCCTGCAAGTGTTCACTGGTATCACATTTGGTATATCCAAACCAATGGAGAACATGTTATACTCATACATACAAGTTCTCAACAAATGGCATTTCTGGTAAGGAAATAACTACAGGAATACCAGTAAGCTTGACATCTCTAAAATGTGAATATTTTTTAGGTAAGAGAAAAGCAGGCCGAGCAGCCAGTTTTTCGTAACAAGCACGTAAACTCCAGTTGTAGGAATAATTCTGCCGAATAATAGACCTATTTTGATTTAACAGTGAAACAGATACTCCAGCAGTTAGATGCTGGACTGCATGAAACCCTGAAGTGCTCCTACCTCTTTTGTTGTTTAAGTTCACCCGTAATCACAGGGAAGCTATACCTGTGTGGGTGCAGGTCAGAGTATCGGAGTACAGCAATGTGAAGACTCAATTGACTACTATTCTTCGAAAGCAAAGTGGCAGGTGCGCACAAGTACTTTTTGGGAATGTTGAAGGAAAAAGTTGACTTCCTTGTTTCCCATGTCAATTTCTTTTCTCTATTGTGCTGTTGTGGGCTGTTGATACAAGAGGCAAGCAATCTTGAACTGAAGGGTGGAATGGACAGCATGGCAGTGCGGGATCTGTCAAGCTCGGTAAAAGCTGAGGACATTGTTAGTTCGGAGCATTTAACGACGCTGTTTGTGGTGGTTTCAAAGTATTCACAAAAGGATTGGTTGTCTCGCTATGAGACGCTCTCCAGCTTTGTGGTACGTGGTGAGCTACAACAGCTTCAACCTCCCTCTATTGTAGACTTCATAGTCTAGGCCTTGCAGCTCATTAATAGTGTTCACTAGTGCTGTCTCTATTGTGCAGTCTCTTTAGGAAGTTCTGATCATGATGGAGACATCAGTTATCATGTCAAATGGATGACTGCGTGTAGGATAGCTTGTTTTCTAAATTACAGTACGTCCATTTGATCCATGCGTGTGTATATTGACATGCTACTTGGGATTGTACCTCGGAAGGTCCCTCGGTCTTCAAAAAAGCTGCAGGAGGACAACGAGTATGCCCTGTACACTGTCGTCCTATTTCGCAAGGTTGCTGACACATTTAAAACTGCTGCTCGTGAGAACGGATTTCAGGTGGGCCTTTGGGTTGTTGGCATCAGAGCCTTCATGTGGGCCTGAACGCTTGTCCATTAGATGTGTACTCTCTTGCACTGAAAGCTGCTAGTTGATTGAAGGCATCTAGGGTTCTCAATTCATGGTAGTGAGGCCGGATAATTTGCTTGTTGATGATTGCATGGTTTTTCAAGTCAATTAGTGCTTGTTCATGTGTTTTTCCAGTTGATGTGTACAACTGAGCCTGTGAATTTTTGTGCCATTATCTGTGATGCTAATTAAGAACTTGAACCAGGTTCGGGATTTTGAGTTTGACCCAGAAGGACAGCAACAACGACAGGCTGAGTTAGATCGTCTGCAGCACGATCAAGATAGTTTACAGAATACATTACAACAGTGGTGCTATGCCAGTTATGGGGAGGTACTTTGTTAAGGTCTAGAATATTTCACTGGACAGCTAGCAATTCCCTTGACATTTTTTTTGTTGGTTGCTACTGAAGTTGAACCATGTGTTTGAATAATGCTGGACATGCTGGTTCTGAACATGACTACAGTGCAATGGTTGTATGTTATACTATAGTGCAGTGGCGTCTTTTCACTGGATAGTGCTGTGGAATTCACAGGCTGAGAAATATGTGCGCTGTACTTGCAACAACGGGCTGTTCCGTAATTCAGAGATTCAAGAAGAATATCATGTTGTGGTTACAGTCTTGTTTGGACAGCATGGTGTTGCTGTTTCTCATGTAATTCCTGAAAAACCTGGGCAGTGCTTTTTGGTTCAAAACAAGTAAACTGTCTGGTATTGTGGTTGCTGTGTGCAGGTTTTCAGCTCATGGATGCATATATGTGCCATCCGTCTTTTTACTGAGAGCATTTTGAGATATGGCCTGCCCCCAGCTTTTCTGGTTGGCTCTTAATCTTACTCGTTTGACAGATTTATGTATTGTACCTTCACTGTGATTGCACTTTCCTCTTAGACAGATCTTAACTCTACTCACAATTTTTCCTCCAGGCAGCTGTCTTGGCACCAAGTGTAAAAAGTGAAAAGAGAGTACGTGCTGTGCTGGACAATCTCTCCGGTGGGGCTAACAGGTACAGTGGCCTTTGTTGCAGTTCCAAGCTTTGTCATTACCAGACTTAATCTTTGTTGGTTTCGCTTGCTTTTTTCCAAGTACATCAAAGGCCTGCAATCCTGACACCGCGTGCCTAAGCATGAATGCTGGTGCCTTGACAAAGTAATGTGTGGATGGAATATCAAACTCCAATAGAAAAATACCTAGATGATGATGGGAGACACAAGGATCTGAAATTGTAGAAGTATTTGTAAAGCTGTTTTTGGGAGGATGCGGTTATTTGATTTTAACTCTGATAAGGTTGATGTACTGAGGTGGGATCGCAGCGCATTTTGGAAATCCGATGTTGATGCCGGTATGGTGGGTCTTACTGGTGGCGACACCGATGTCTACCCATATGTGTCACTCACCGTCAACTTGGCTGCATAACAGCCATGTGGAGCTGTCTTTAGCTGTAGAATGTAGGCTCGCAGTTATCTGAGAAGTGCAGTAGCGAATTTGAAACACTGCCTGATTTGTGGGTGGTGCATGGTAAAATTGCAATTGCAATAAATGATCAGAGTTTTTCACATGTAAAGATGTTAGTTTTGTCACTGTAAAATTGGTGGAAGATACAAGATACCTCAGGCTCGGCATATTTAAGGCCATCAATGACATGACCGCCCTGCACCAAAGTGAAAAAGAAACTCCACAAAAGTTGACCACTCCACCATGTCCCCTCAATCTGACTAACTTAACTCCCAAACATGTGTGACGGCCTTCGTCCACAAGGCCTGCATGGCTACATGCAGAGAATAGACAAATAAAGGTGATACCATCTGGCTTGAACCCTTCCTCACTGTGATATTCAATCACAAGTGACATTTCAGTCAAGAGATACATATATTATCTGCCAAACCAAACTACTGAGCTTTGTGGTCAAGGACCTGACACCCAGCGGTGAGGGAAATGAGGGTTTTGTTTCTGAGAAAAGTAATTACTGTATGACATGATGAACTGAGGGTCGATTGAATCATCGTGCATACTTTGTTTCCAATCTGACCTACATTTGAGGATTAACAATGTACGTGGGATGGGGTGGCAGCCGTTTGGAAGGGTTCCGGCTCTCGAAGATGGTGACTTCCGGATCTTTGGTAAGCTCTCAAACGAAACCCCACTGTTATCAATTTCTATGACCCTCCTGTTACAATCACAATACGTACCTTAAGGTACCCGCGCCACGCTCGCCAGCTCCTAGGCAGCGTCTCTCGCGTGCTTTAGGGTCTCCGCCGGGTCTTTCACTGCGTGTGCTGAGAATCTCTCGTCTCTTTGTGTGCTGCTTAAGATGTCGTCTAGTTGGTCCATGGTAGTTAAAGATTGGGGGAGTGGGAGTCCGAGAAAGAAACGCCTCGTGCACGAGGACCCATGTCAGAAATTTCTTGCGTGAGTTCCAAAATCACAAGAAAGAGACCAAGAAGCAGATTGAAGCTCTACAAAAGGATGCAGAGGTCACGTCCAAATTGTTGGACATTTTTCTTCGGCCGTTTGTTGAGATGGTATGCGCGGAGCTTATGAAATTCTTGATACAAGATTTCCGGGTTGCCTCCGAAACCAACGAAAGTGAAAGTGAGGTATACACATTAGGGAACAACCACAAGAAGAATGCTCGAGTGAAGGAGATCAAAGATCTTTTGGATCCGAATGGCAGTACTACTGTTCCTCAATTTTCCAACAAGGCGAACTCATGCATTGATTCTTGCAACATAGTATGACTGTTCCTCAATTTTCCAACAAGGCGAACTCATGCATTGATTCTTGCAACATACCGGCTCATTACACATCTTTCAAGAACTTGGATGCGGCTGTGAAACGGTGCCTTTATGTGTTGGCCAACCAACCTGGAATCTCCGAAGCTTGCTCCGAGCAAGCGTATTTTTTATCCAAGTATGAGGCCTTGGTTGCAAGATTCCCCGAGATATTTTGTGATAAACAATCAGGTAAGATCTGCTTGGGGTAGTAATCTCTCTCTTAAACTCAGGCCAGTTTATACCAAGGTAAGTCCCACTACCGGAGTGAGACCCTCGTAGTGTCTGTTCCCTTTTGTTTGGCTAAAACTGAGCGCAGGGTCAATGCCTAAAAGGCTATGGCAAACAACGTCTTATGAGTGTACACACACTCTCTCTCTCTCTCTCTCAACCCTGGTGGGTTGCAAACCCCACAAAAGGCTCCGGGAGGGTTAGTTTCCAGTGGGGTCTATGGTCGTATGGCTAAGGCAGGCCAACGTCTGCAAAGAATGGTATGAGTACAGTCTCTCTCTCTTGCTACGTGTCTATGCGGGTTCTATGGCCGTAAGGCTAAGGCAAGCCAATATTCGCAAAGAACGGTATGAGTATTCTCTCTCTTCTCTCCCTCTTTAGAACATGTTCTACAGATAACCCTTCCCTTTGGGCCTCCAGCGGAAGATATTTCTCCCTTTCTGTCTGCTTGGTAGCTGATCTTGATGATATGTTGTGTTTTTGTGCAACAGGAGATGTATGAGAAGGAGATGTATGAGAAGCTGCTAGAAATTGCCAAGTGGCAAGGTTATGATGTGAGCTTGCTGCACAAAACAGTTCATGTGTGGAAGGTGTTGGCTCTGAAAGTGACCAAAGCACTGACGATCGTGCAGGGCTATGGTGATTGAAGTCTCTTTTCGGAAAGTAACTCAGTGTGCATTAGTGTTGGTAGATTGTACTATAAGCATGGTATTGCAGGTCAGCAATCCATATATAAGCTAGAGGCCAGATTTACAGTTCTGTTGAGTCACATTCTCTTTTTCAAATCTTTTTTTGATCTGGAGTTTACCCAGGTTAAGCATGTTTTGGACATGTGCTTGGATTTGTTTGGCCTTCATGAGGCATGGAAGTCACCAATTGGTTTTCTTCAACTACATCTGACCCTTTCATAGCAGATAGTTGGCAGCCCACTTACACATCCACTGGACTTTTGTCGATACTGGTTTGTCTTGTGTAAGCACTGCTGCTGTCACCCACCTTCTAACCTTTCGTGCAATGGGGTCTTCCAGCAAATCCTCTCCTGCTGCTCAGGAGAAACAAAACCAGCTGCATGGCTGGCTGGGTCAAATTTACCAGATGGGATTGATGCGGGTTATTTGTGGTTTGAGCCACCCCACTCCAATGCTAAGCAACATGTGGACTGTTAGGGCTCAATTTCTTGTTTGGTATATCTGTCAGGTTTCTCAGACATGAAAGAGTTTTGCTTTTGCAGTTCAGGTTGGCTAATGACTGCAGGTTGCAGATAAATTGCATCATTGATGTTGGGTGATTTAGCAGTTTTGGCTTTCCAAGAACTGTGAGTTTCAAAACTCTAAGATTGAAATACTATCAAGAGAAAAATTTAATTATTTGTTCACTAACGACATTGAATCTCAATGGACACCAATTGAACCTGTTATCAAAGATATAAGAGTCGGTAAAACGCAATCACATACCATAACAAGAATACAATTTCCAATTCAACTTGCAGCAGCAAGAACAATCCTCGCTCGCAAGGATTGTCACTGGATGAACTAGTCTTTGATCCTACCAATGTCAAAAAACATGGTCTAACATATATAGCTTTGTCTCGCATTTGAACAAAAGAAAAACTATTTTTGTTGGCTCCTCTCCAACACAAAAACTTATATGTGGATCCAAGGGTACATACAGAAATGAAAAGATGAAAAACAACTGCAACTTGGAAACCATATATTCCTCAATTAAAAACTTTGCATCATTCTCATATAATTATACAAGCCTTAAATACAACTTCTTTACGGCAACATTATGAAGACATTAACCATGATCATAACCTCCAAAATGTCTCATATCTTATGTCTTATGGAAACAAGAATACACCACTCCTCAACCGATGTGCACAAATTCATAGATTCATCCAAGTATTCATATGTTTCAATCCTTAACAATCATGGGTTAATGATGATGTATGACATACATATGAACTTAAACTTTTTCAATACAACAACAAGTAATGGCTCAGAATTCATAACAGCCACATTCAATATACACGAAAAGCAAGTATGTGTTTATAGAGCTTATTCATGCACATTTTCTACGTTCCTAAACAAACTTGAAGCTCTAATACAAAATTCGCTCAAATATTGTCCAATTATCATTTTGGGGGATTTTAATGTTGACATTTTAGAAGACAATAACCATGCAAAAAAACAAACAACAACTGTTGGATTTCATGGATAAATTCAAATTAAAGTCGCATTTTAGTGGAAGCACCACAAAAGTCGGATCTCAACTAGACCACATATGGGCAAATGTCCCTGGAAATGAATGTGAATCTGGTGTGACAGAAGCATATTGGCCAGATTTCCACAAACCAATTTATATTGCATTCAAACTACCAAACACACTTCCAATATATATCAATGAACCGTTAACATCTTTATTTACCTAGACACGATCAATCTTAACAATGACGATTACTCTTTTTTTTTGTAGGATTTCACGCACTTTTTTTTTTTTTTTTAAAAGATTTCACATAAGACACAATTTGCCAGCGGAGCTGGTTGTTAAAATTACAAGGGTTCACAAATTACAAAAAAGAGTGTCACTACACGTGTATGATTTTACTCTTTCTTTTTCTTTTTTCTCATACTGATATTTTGTTTTCTAAATAACTTCAACCGCAGGATCTGAGACATTAAACGTTTTGGACGATTTCCAGATCCAACGGTTTCCCAAAAACGGTAAAGGACGCGGTGTGGGGTGAGGTGAGGGCCGAGGCTGGCTAGGGTTGGGAAGGTTGAAGCCCTAAAGCCTGCGTGGTGCGGCCAAGCGGTCTTCTTTTCTGCGTCGACTGTCTCCCGAGCGTCTCCAGATCGCCAGCAGCTCGGCAGCAGCAATGAGGTTTGTGTCTCTGTCTGTTGCTTCTCGTTCTTGTCCTGTTGTGCGGTGGGGTTGTTGTTCCAATGGGTTTGACGAGTGTGGGTTTCTGACTTCCAGAAGTCTTGCACCATTGTCATGTAAGGTCCCATCCTTCTTTTCTGAGAGGCATGAGTCCTTCAGAGTGGTAGGGCTTTCTGAAATCCGCTTATCTGCTGTCTTGCTGTGTCACAGTGATGTGCAAAGATTTGATTTGGTTGACAGATGTAAGATGAGTCTGAGGGCTTGGATTCTTTATTGCACTGGATCCCTCGCTACGTGGTTCACCCAGCCACGGGCGGAGAGTGATGAAAACTCTCCTCAAATGGGTACCTAGGCCTCCTAGGGGAGCAAGTCTTTCTTCGTAGAAGGGGGATAAGCTTTGGTCTCTGTTGTTTTTTGTGCTCGGAGAAATCGAACAACGCCGCCCTGCACCCCATGCAGAGGTAGGTCTTCGGATGGGCTTAGGGTTGTGTCCCTATGTGTCGTTTTCCTGTTCCAAGGAGTCGTCATAAGCCCTTCTGTGTAGGGAAAGTTCTTTGGGCTGGGTTGTACACTTAATGCGTCGATTTCTGTAAGTGGTTTCCATGATTGACTCATGTATGAACAGTAGGTTGTTCATGAGAGCACAGACCAATTTAATTTCATCAACTAATGCGTTGTACATGAGCTATGTGTTGTTTCTGATCTGATTGAAAATAATTAGATTTTCCAGTACATGTTGCGCACGATATCAGGGTCATGGTTTTCATCGAGGGTCATCTAACATATTTGCCTTCTGTGAAGTTTTGCTAACTTATATCGTGAGTCGTTGTGGACTTGCAGTAAGCTACAGAGTGATGTGCTGAGGGAGGCGATTAACCAGGTCCTCACAGAGTCTAAGGAGAAGAACCGGAAGTTTACAGAGACTATTGAGCTCCAGATTGGCCTGAAGAATTATGATCCCCAGAAGGACAAGCGTTTCAGTGGTTCTGTGAAGCTGCCCCATATTCCACGACCCAAGATGAAGGTGTGCATGCTTGGAGACGCCCAACATATCGAAGAGGTAAGTTTCACTCTTATCTGTACTGTTCGAGGTTAATATTTTATATTCGAATTTTTCTTTTCACATGGGGTGAGTTTGAAGATTAAGTTGTAGTGAGTAAACCAAACATCAGAAATTAGCTGCTAGTTGAGCTTCATTTTGTTCTAGAAGTTACGTCATGCTGCCTAGATTTTAGAGGTGACTTGACTCTGGAGCTTGTATTTATGACAGGCAAATAAAATTGGCATGGAGTGCATGGATGTTGAAAGCCTCAAAAAGTTCAACAAGAACAAGAAGCTTGTCAAGAAAATGGCTAAGAAGTTCCATGCGTTTTTGGCATCAGAGTCTGTTATCAAGCAGATTCCCCGGCTGTTGGGGCCAGGGTTGAACAAGGCTGGAAAGTTTCCTGCTCTTGTGTCCCACCAGGAGTCACTCGAGGCAAAGATGATGGAGACCAAGGCCATGGTCAAATTCCAGCTCAAGAAAGTTCTCTGCATGGGTGTGCCCATCGGCAACTGTGAGATGGAGGAGAAGCAGATATTTCAAAACGCACAGCTGAGCGTGAACTTCCTTGTGTCACTCCTCAAGAAAAACTGGCAGAATGTAAGTTGCACTGTGTCTGCATTGGTTTTATGATTGTATGGAATTTATTCTATTTGGCAAGACTTGATCTGTCATTTGTGGGGTTCTGCAGAGGTGGAGAAACGTGCTTGTTGTTGTTTGCTTGTCTGGTTGAAAAATGACAGTTTTACCAGGCTGTTTTCTGCTTAATCAATTCTGTCTATGCTGTGCAGGTGAGGGTTCTGTACTTGAAGACCACCATGGGAAAGCCTGTGCGCATTTACTGAAAATCACGACTCGGTCTGGTTGTGGAGATCTGCATTTCTTAAGAAGCTGATGCCTTGAAAATGTGGTACCTATTCTCAAGGATGATTCACTTGTGCCCGTGCCGTTAAACATTATATTTGCATTCTCTTCTTCCACTTGCAATCTCTGCTTTGATAGATACTCAGGTGTTGAATTTGGACACTATCCTGCATAAGATGGCTAAAAGCGTCTCCAGCTGTCTTCTCCACACAGGCTGTGCCAAGAGTGACCAGTATAGAATGCGCAATCTGCTGCACTTGGTCCACCTCACACTACCCACACTCTTGTAGAGCAGGTGCTGCTGCCTGCGTCCTGCACATGCACCCAATGCAGTTTTTGCCTACACCTGAAATGTTGAACTCTGAAAAATTTGTGGAACAAATCCTCCAATAACTGATGCAATGTCCCTTATCCATGAGGGCTTGAACCAGACATGTTTGGGATTGTTGCTTACCTCAGACCCAAAACCAACAAACAATTCTTTTTCTGTGGGCATGAATAATGAAAAGGAAGTCACTGCGATGAGACAATTTATGTCTAAACGACTAATGTAGGTCTAATCATTGACAAATTAATTCATAAATAAAGTTTCCACAACAGCTAGACTTAATAGTGAGGTACCTCGAATGTCACCTTCCACTTAATAGTGAGGTACCTCGAATGTCACCTTCCGCTTTTGGTTGTCTCGCAGCACCATCTATGGCTTGACCCTGCAGCAGTACCTTGACCAATACAGGTTCGATAGAACCTTTTCTGCAGATCATGTGGGCATGTATGAAGAACCTCAAGAGGAACTTCAAACCGCAAAAATCCTCTCAGTGCATGCTCCACAAAATCTGGAATGTTCCTTCCATGACAAATTACAGCTATCATGGGGTCATCCATTTGGAGGCTATCTTAGAATGAATATTCTATCCACACACTGGGTGTGGTTGCAATAGTGTGGTCACCTATCTCCTTGTAGCAACGACTGAGTACATCATATGCTCATGACAGGAAAGACATTGGTCCTCACTGTTTATTAACAGTATATTTAGTACAACCCTAGAAGTTCACCTTTAAATGAAAAGGGGCTCAGAACACAACCGTTATAATTTATCCACCAGTACCGGGTAACTTTGGGTGACTTTGGGCTGCAAGTTCTTAGTGGTTCAGATGTGCTTCCCGGAGGACCTTGGGCGCTCATTCAACTACTCATAAGCTACCAATAGGTAGACTCAGAGCTCTTCCATCCTTCTTTCACTCCTGGTCTCAAACTAACCTGAAAGAGTCTTTTTGCGACATGCCTTTGTTGCCTTTGACATTGTTCTAAATACATTTCCCTTCACCTTCATGTACATGTCATAGTACATGTGCTTATACATCTTCTTTGCCTCTTAAGACGCCCAACACCCATATTTTTTGGTGTCAAGTCGATGTTAAGTGAGGCTTAGCTGGTGCATTTCACATCTGTCAAGCGGTAAGGGGAGTAGAAGTGTGGTAACATTTAACACTTCACATTTTCTAGTGCAAACTTCATTTCTTGACATTCATGCTAGTTTAACAAATATAACACTAACAGGCCAACTGTAATAAGGAAACTTGACATGCACTGCCACAAGACAATGTTGGAGAAGGCCTGCACTTACAGGTTAAAGCATCTTTACTTTAAAGTGGCCCCCGGTGTTCCAGATCTTACAGAACGATTGTGTGCCTGTTTCACATCTTTGCTTGTTCAAGATAAGCCTCTTGTTGATCTGCTACAGACACTCTACTCTACAATTACGTACTTTGAAAAATTTCATCCAATGTGATTCATGTAACTTGCCCTCTAGTGGCTGCAAAGATGCAAGTGGTGGGTCCACGACAGTTTCTGGCACACCCTCCAACTGGGACTGCCCTTTAAGACCTGCAGCCATACAAAATGCCTCCAGTATAACCCATCTGAAGAAATACTCACTCCACATAATCCCCACATCAGACTGAAAAACACATCGAAGAACCTGCAACTAAGGGTACCTTCTGAAGGAATACACTAATCACCATAAACCAACTATACTTGAATGCTGCAAGAGCCAATGACCAGTGCGGCGCAAGTCTTCATCTTTACCATAAATGGTGTCTGGTTATATCACAGGTTGAACACCGGCTCCTAAAATGGTGATATACATGGATACTTCACATTCAGTATTAACTTATGTAGGTGTACAACTGAACAAGAGAAAGTTAGAGACAACTTACATCCAACCCTTGGTATGGATGTGATGTGCACCAAAGGGTACTCGGTCCATTTCAGAATACATTTTTCTTGGTTGCTCTGAAAACATGTGGAAGAAGCGCCAGGTCTCAATGCAACTATCCAATTCTCGCAGGAGTAGTACCATAGAATGTGGAACACTCGATGCACCGCAAAGGCCTTAAATATTTAGTTTGGGAAGTAAAGGCAGGTTGTACAGAACCCCTCTTCTGTACTGGGAGAGCACATTTATGCTTCCCGAAAATGAATGAAAGAATCATCCAACACCTGCTAGCAGCCCATCTTTCCTAATGAAGCCGGGCTACGGATGCACAACACTTGTCGATGGCTGCTGGGCAAGCAATGCCGATGGTCCGCTTGGAGTAACATTAGCAGCCACCATTGACAGTGAGGACGGTGTGTGCAATTGATTTGGATTCAATGCCACCTGATGCATGGCTGCCGAAGTTCCAACAAACAATGCAGTTCGACCATCTGCTCCAATGTGTACATTTGCACTGCTATTGGCTTGGCCATTTGATGAGTTGTTGGTTGATGCAGCAGAAGACACAGATAGCATCAGGCTGCCCCGAGGAGGTATGTCTCCATAATTGCTTCCAGTAAACTGTCCGCCACTTGGTTTACTGGAGGGTGGGGTGATTGCCTGGGGACGTTGCGAGTGAGGCTGCTGGGATGGAGAAGAAGCAAGAGAAGGAGGTACTCTTGCAGGCGATGAACCTTGTCCTCCTCGCATGCCATTCAGCTGTTCTTGACTGTTTCCATCTGCCAAAACAGGTCCCTCCAATTCTCCACATCAAAATCTCATGCACCTCACAGAGCCATCAACTGCTAAGAATTGTCACAGAGATAAAAATAACAGAGGAGGAATTGACCTTCACTAAGAAGCCAGGTAGGTAATGCTCTACTCTACATTTCTGACAAGAACACACAACTTCGGGAGACTAGGCACATTTATGTAGTCCTACAAAGATGGATAGTAATCCTCTGATATGTGCAGCAAACAGACTGACAGCCACTGGATGACAGAGTGATGTCGCAACATCAGCCATGAGATCCAAGATGGGATGGCCAAGACGAGGAAACACTGCACCTACTCCTGTAATTCAGGATACTAACCAGGAATAGACTTCAAGTCGCTTGATCTTCCTCCAGACTGCAAGTACGGTGAAGCAGCATTGCTGTTGCGAGGACTACTGGATTGCTGTTGACCAGAAGATGGGGATGAACCATACGGAGATTGTAAAAAGGTAGGGCCCGTATTGTTGACCCTCTGAGACCCTGACCCTGACATAGGCATGCCTACACTTGCTGACAATTTTGAAGATTGAGATGGCCTGGCATTTGCATTTTGGGATCCTCCAATGGTGTCCGAAACAGTGCTTCGACCAGAAACGCTTCCATTATTTCCTGTACCAAGTGTCAGAGTAGTTGGCCCCATTGACAAACCGGTGCACCCAACACTGCTCGAGTATGGTGATGAGGATGGCTGCTGATCCAAATGCTGCAGTGCCTGCTGTTGGTGAGTGGAATGCTGCTGCTGCTGAGGCTGTGAAGGGGAAGGGGGCGGCTGTTGTTGCGAAGATGGTGGATGCAGCACAGGCCCTGCTTGCTGAGACTGCGAGTGTAACTGTTGCTGCTGCGGTTGTTGAAAGAGCTGCAACTGCTGCTGCTGTTGATGAAAGAGCTGTTGTCGCATGTGCTGTGGTGGGGCCAGTGCCTGCTTGTGCTGCTGCTGCTGTACTGACACCTGCTGGGAAGCCTGTTGCTGCTGTGGCTGCATTTGGTGGTTCTGGGCCTGTGGCTGCTGCTGAGATGCTTTTGTGGACATGTTTGGGGCTAAAGGACTTGGACCTAGGATGGAGGAGACATGTTGTGGAACAGCTGGTGAGGAGGATCTCTTGCCTGCATTAGTCCCTGACGATTTTTGTGAGAAGGACCCCTTGGCAGAAGCACCCGATTTTGGTGTACCCGACCCTGAAGACTTGGTCACTGGAAGGAGGGGTGGTAATGGAATGGGACCTGAAGAAGGGGAACCTGCACTGGAAGAGGACATGCGGGTTGCTGAACCTGTGTTAGAAGTTCCTTGCTGCAGGCGAGACTGTTGCTGCTGTCCTTGCTGATTTTGGACCTTAGCCATGGCAGCAGCAAGCACTGCTTGCGGTGCAGTTCCCTGAGCGGTGGCCATTGGTCCCAATGATGTCCTTTGTGAAAGCTTCAATGGTGAATGCTGAGGCACCTGACCTTGCCTAACACCTTGGCTGGTGGGTATAGCACTCTGCCCTGATATTGACAACCCAGTAACTTTGCCAGACAATGATGTTGCTGGAAGGTTACCACGGTCTGCAAATGCAGACAAAGATGACTGATTTGAGGCCGCTGAGGTTGCCATATTTGAGCCTGACAGTCCTTTCGTGCGTGCCACTACCTGCTTTGGAGACTGAGATGCCTGTTGGACCGGAGGTGGTGCACTCACAGGAGTAGGATGACCACTTTGACGTGAGGACACAGGTGCATTTGTGGCAGCCATTAGGTTCAATGTTGGCCCCACATTGCGAGACGCAGGGATGCCGCCACCACCCCCTGTTGGTGAAGTCTGCATGGTTGGGGAGGAATCCAGATCAGCTCTCGATAAAGGGGAGGATGACCCAGTTGCTCGCTTTGCACTTGCCTTTCGATCCTCCCCCAACTCTCGATCTCGCCCACGACCACTGTTGTTGGAATAATTAGTGCTGTCAACTGTAGGGCGCCCATCCTCCATTCCAGTGGAAGGCCCCCTTTGCATTTGTGCAGTTCGCTGCTGCTGCTGCTGCTGCTGCTGCTGTTGTTGTTGTTGTTGTTGTTGTTGCTGCTGCTGGTGATGTTGTTGTTGTTGTTGCTGCTGCTGATGTTGTTGTTGTTGTTGTTGTTGCTGCTGATGTTGTTGGAGCTGGTGCAGCTGCTGCTGTTGCTGCATTTGCTGCACATGATTGGGGTGCGGAGAACCTGCACTCGACTGGTGGTGCAAAGGGTGAGAAGTATGTGGCCTTGAATCCCCCATGCTCTGCAGCATGGCATGACCTTGAGGTGCCATTACAGCAGCAACTGGAGCTAGCCCCAAGGGTCCAGGACCAACTGAGCCTCTGTTCATAGCTGCAATTGTCATGGCAGAAAACGCCTGGGAGGCCTGAGGATCAAGGCCTTTCAGACTCATTTGCAATGCAGATCCACTCACATGATGTTGTGCAGCAATCTGCTGCTGTTGAAGTTGTTGCTGGTGCTGCTGCAACTGTGACAGATTATTCTGTTGTTGTTGTTGAAACTGCCCAGATGGTTGTTGCTGCTGATCCCGCTGCTTTACTTGTTTCCCCAAAGCAGCCATTAGATTGTAGTCCGTTTGCGCGCCTGCCACAAGCATTGAAGAGGATGGGGGACTTGCATTTGGAACCCCATTGTTGGGAGTCTGCGTATACAGAGCTCTGTGCAACATGGGAAACTTGCTGTCAGCAGTTGAACCATTGTCACCTGTAGCAGGGCCATCCCTATCAGACTGATGTTGCATCTGCGAAGAGGCATGCTGCTGCTGAGAATGGGATGGAGATTGTGGTGGGGGTTGCTGCTGCTGCACGGATCCAGTAGGGGGAAAGCTGCGAATCCCCTGCTGCTGCTGTTGCTTTTGTGGAGGTGCAGGTCCACCACTAGCAACATTTGATGTTTGCTGGCCAGGCTGTTGTTGAGGATGGGACACCAGATGATGTGTGAAGTAGGGACCGCCAGTGGTAAAAAACTGCAAGTAGCATGCAGAGAACACCAAAAGTTATTCCCCTGGAAGTCTTCCTCTTTATACCATTGGTTTCACTGAGTTTATTACTTACACACATAGAAGCTTTTGCAAAACAATCTACAAGCACATCCTCTAGACCAGCTGCATAAAGGTGAAACTAGTTCGAAACAAATCCAAGCTTTCTGACCTGCTGGGCTCCCATGTGTGTTGGAGGACCATTGTAAGTAGGCGGGCCAAAGTGGGGTGGTGCATACTGAAACGGAAAGGCTTGTGATTGCATCACTGCTTGCATGTAATGGGCCTGTGCAGCAGCAGCACTTGCCAGGACTCCATTGCTGGCTCCAGCACCGGCCCCAACCACAGAGCCAGGGCCCCCTACCATGGCTGAACTGGTTCCAGTCCCTGCACTGCCTCCTAGCAATGCAGTTCCAGTTTGTTGCCCCAGGCTCATCCCACCAGCTACACCATTCACTGCTCCAGCCCCACCACTACCCATTGCAGCCGTGCCAGCCTGTGTCACAGGAAACCCAAATGCTGGTCCAGCCTGCATGTGAAGGGCCTGTAACTCATCAAAAACTACATTTTCTGAAAAGGAATGACTAGTAGCTATCTCCAGAACTTCTTTGCTTGTGAAAAGTACCGGCTGTGTTCCCTCTGCAGCCTTTGGGCAACCCTCAAATCAACCTGAAAACTTCCTCCTGCACAGTCACTGGAAGAGAACAACAGACTCTTCATATGATAACGAAAAAGACACTGCAAATGTATACCTGTAAAGAAAGATTTGGTTGATGCTGCGATGCTGGCTGTTGCTGTTGTGGAGGTGGCTTTCGATTCATGACATCCATGTAAGCTGGGACCCTATCCTTGGTTCCCTGTGTGCTGGCAGCACCTAGGCTGCGATCACCAACTCCACGTCCAGATCCATTTGTGGAAGAGCTGGTAGCAGGAGGGCCAGTCACACCACCCCCTTGAGGACCCCCAGCACCACTTCCAAACACAGCCTCAGCAGGGGGCAGGGGCATGTTCAAATTGTAGGGCTTCGCTCCAAATAAACCACCGGAACTCCCAAACCCAGCAGCAAAAAATTGATGGCAATTCCTCTGTTGCTCTCTGCCAATAAAATGTGCAATGTAGACATGTTGTGCACACCGCTTCAATGACTCACGTGGCGGCATCACATATGAAGGCAGCTGCATCAACAAATAATTATTGTCACGTGCTCACAGCTGTGCATACCATGATAAGCCTCCGGAATCCTGATACGACCACAATCAGGTAGTCCTTCCTCACCCTAGCCCATGCAAACCCACTATAAACAAAGTGTACAATGAAGGAAAAGAATAGGTTACCCAGAAAAAATGGGTGAGGAAACATGAGTTATAGTGTCTCTTCATCCCAGAAGCGTACTGCCTTATGTGACCCAGTGAACCCCCTTTTATAGTGGGAATACTGGGTGGCATCCAATATAAACCTCTGTCACTTAGAACGCACTACCACTTACAAGGTAACCACTGGGCCACCTATTGGCTGTTGAGAACTACAAATCCTGAAGATTTCATCGGAGAAAAAGAGTCAATGGGCCATTACCCTAGCCTGTGTCAGAAAATGTAATGAGGCCCATCTCCAGCACCAACTTCAGAGGAGCAAAGAGGAAAGTGCACTAATTACCTGCACTGGGGGAATATTCTCATCTCCAGGTGAAGCACCAGTCATTCCTGCAGGCCAAGCAGCTGCGGCGGCGGCGGCGGCAGCGGCGGCGGCGGCTGCTGCCGGATAGTACCTGAGCAATCCATACATGGCTGTCAGCCACTTGTATTTAGGAGACAAGGCATGCATAGAAGCTGAAAACAAATGACAACAGCAACTAAGCATGCTGCAGTATAACTCAGATCACAGGTCGAAACTTACCCTATCGATTGCATTCCTCCTGGCCAACTAGGCATTCCCATAGATGGGGGAAGAGCAGCTACATTGCCAGTCCCACTACTGGTAGCACTTGCTGCAACCGGGAGTGCTGAAGCCAAAAACGATGGTGCAGCTGAAGCTCCTGCAGCAGTGGCTGCACAAGAGCAACCAGGAGTCACTGAAAATTACCCTCGACAAGACAAAGGCACCAAAATGCAAATACAGCACTTTCAAATGCACAAGCCATCATCCCTATAAAGGAAATAACTCCGCCATAGATTATTCACCAATGAACATCAAAACCATGCATTGCTGGCAAAACAAAACCTACCAACTCTCTCTGCTTTTTGTGTCCTTGAATCTGCCTTGACACCCTTGCTTGCCCTCTGCAGAGGTGGTTTACTCATGTCCACTCTCTCTCTTTCCTTCTCACTTTCCCTTTCTTTTGCCAGCTCTTTCTGATTATCTCTTTCCCTCTGCCTTTCTCTCTCCCTTTCCCCCTCATGCAGCTCTCGATCCCTCTCTTTGTCCTTTTCTCTCTCTTTCTCTTTCTCGGCCTCTCTCTCCTCCCTTCCTCTTTCTCTCTCCCGCTCCTTCTCTCTTTCCATCCACACGCTTCCAGCTGTAGGCATACTGACCATATCCACCTGCACAAAAGTCAGACATATTTGTCAAATTTAAGACACCCCAAAAAGCCAAATCACAAATCACAATGCACAAGTAACCTAGCATATAACCAGAGTGTGAGGCATCTTGGGCTTACAAGTGGCTTTTCCTGCACATCTCGGACTGAAGCTCCAGAAACATCACCATTCCTGTCTCCAGTGGAAACTGATGCCACCTTTGAGGGAGGAGCCTGGAAATAGCAAATGACACTTAGTCAACTGAAGCACTGAGGAAAGGGGCACATCAAAGCAACAGTAGTTGAGTTTTACAATGCAACTCACCATCAAGTTAATATCAAGCTTGTTGCCGCCAACGGAATCACTCGGAGGGGCTGGCTGGGAGGATCTGAAATACAGGTTGTCAACTGTTAGTTGCCCAGGACCAGCAGAGGATGCTGCTCGTTGAAACATAGCATGCAACAGCACATATTCCTAACACAGACAACATGGGCATCAATCAAGCAGCGAGTATGCATTCACAGAAAGTCTAGGATAAGGTACCTTTTCCCAAGTTCCAACTTTGTTAGTGAGTCACTTGGACAATTGTTGCTGGCCACGATTTCCGCCTCCCGACTGCCAACAAGTGGCCCTGGTAGACTGGGCACTAAATTTCTGTCTGAAGGTGCAGGGCTGGGCTTCTTTTCTACAGAAAGGGAACTCGCCACCTCTGCCCTGGCAGCCTTCTTCTCAGAACTAGGTGATTTTTTCTCGAGGGAACTGTTGTGTCGCGGTGATGTCATCATCCCTGATGGAGTGGAGGCAACGATGGCAGGTGCTGCATTAGGTACACCCAGAGGGAGATCTGAAACATCAGGCCCTGGTGCAGAACTTGCCTCAATTTTCACAGGACCCCTCTCTGTGCCTGAGGGGCGGTTTGCACTGTGATCAGCCTCTCTAGATTGAGGAGGAATTATCCCAGAAACACTTGGTGATGCACCAACCATGCTTGCACTCGGTCGCACTTCCTCTGGTCGGGTTCTCACCCGAGGTCGTTTTCTCTTTGGGGCTGCCATTACAAGATTAACAATATAAGGTGAGGACACTGACCCTAATATTGTGGCAGTATCCTATATCCGACACAAAGTCGAGAAAATATTGACAGGAGTCCATCCCCCATCTGCATACAGTCACTTGAAACGACGTGTCTGGCACAGAGTTGACAGGCCCATAACCCCTCGCAGAAAGCCTGATACAAATTCGTGGGTTACAGACCTGACAACTCTCAGGTCTAGACACAACTGGACGTGGACAAGTGAAATATTTCCACATAGCGCCAAAATGAGCAAGACAGTCCCTGGCGAGAGGTACACCTTCTGCTGGGGGTGGAGCTGAAGCAGGTGGAGGGGATGCAGAGAGCACAGGGGATGAAGCCACAGCAGGCGCACATGCAGGTGAAGCTGGCAGCACAGACCCCGCCATAGACACAGATGTAGATACAGATGTAGACATAGGCATGGGTCCAACAGCACAGTTTGCATTGGAAGTATGTACTGGGGCAGAGGTGGTAGTCCCCGCTGCTAATACTTTTGGGTCTGGCTTCAGGTCTGGCTTCAGGTCAGCCTTGGCTTCAGGATGGGACTCCACTTTGGACTCTGGTGCCGATGGAGAAGGCTGATTGGTCCACATTCTTGCCAAATCAAACAAGGCCTCTGCCACTTCCACCTCTTGCTCTGATATCAGAGCGGGGGTGGAGACCTGCCATTGTCGCCACAGTTCCACCATCCTTAGCCTATCCAAATTGATCTGAATGGCCCCTGGAGGCTGGGGCCCATTCCTAAGCTAATCAGCAATCCTCACGCTTGTGGGAAAGCCTCTCCCCTTATTTTAGTAGATCCCTAAGGCACTCAAAGCCCGCATCAGCATCCACAAACTTAAGAGCACCTGGCATACTCGAATATCATGGATATTTCCTAAGCACATCAGCACTATCACCTAAAAAGATTTGCTTGTCCTCAAGCCGTTGTGCCAACAGAAGAATGAAGTAGATAAGGGGTAGTGGGGATGTCATACAAAATTGCTGCAAGAATTGTTAGACAATTAACATTTTTGAGTTCCACTTGTTCCGTTGATTACCTTTGGCAACTTGGGGGCCCGAGGCTTTGACCCGCTTAGCTTCTGCAACAGTTGTCAACACCTTGAATTCAGTATCATTTATACTGTGCAATGAAAGTGAAGGGCTTTTAAGTAACTCACAGAAATATCAGAATGTACAACAACTGACCGTTCTTCTTCCAGGTTTTACTGATGCAATAGAGGAAGATGAGGGTGTGCTGGAGGGTGCCGGAGTCGAAGGCACCACAGTCGGGCCTTGCAGAGGAGTCTCCACAATTGGTGATGGGGGAGATTCTTGGGGCCGCTTCAATGCTGCAAAGTCACCAGGCTTTTAGACATAGTCAGGAGATAAATATGACCCTTCACTTCCCATTTTCTCCAGACTCCCCCCAGCTGGACAGCTTAGACCATCAGCATTAGCACCACTTCTACTTTGCACTTTCATTGACATTTTCCCCCCCATCTCTTACCGTCCACCCCTCCTAAGCAAATTGCTCGACTCCTCGTAACTTTCAAAAGCGAAGCTATCAGGATGCCACACACACACCTGTCCGAGCCTTCCTAGGCACAGCTGGGAGATCAATAGCAATGCCATCCTCCATAAACTGTCCAACCGCGCCCACAGCAAGAGTCAGAACAACTGTTGAAGCTGGGATGAAAGCAGTCAGTCTTATCGCCAATGAGTTCACATGGGGACTGACCTTCCCCTGTGGCCTTGGTTTCCCAGGCCGTCGTGGGATGGGCGGTGGCGGGGGATCGTCGTCATCTTCAGAAATACCCATTTCCGTATCCTCGGTTGTTTCTTCCAAGTCATCCGCAGGGCTACCACGAGCTTGCACCTGCACTTCCTGAGATCCCTGTCGCTTTCTCTTGTTGCGAGAAATAGAAATAACAGTGCTAGGGACCACGCCTTGTCCCGAGACGATGCTACTATCCTTCTTAGGCCTTTCACGGAGTCTCTGGTTGTGTACATCGTCCAGGTCGTCAACGTCTTCCCCAACTGCGAGAGCAGTGCCACACCCAATCAGTAAGCCAAGTCCTAAGGACACAATACCTCCCAAGAACAGCGCCACTACAGGTGTACTTGTCATGTTGTACTTGTTCACATACCAACTGAAGCACAGGAGAGAAGGGTTGACTATATGCACAGATGGTGCTGATAGACCGTGACAATGCCATTGTTCTCTTTTGCATTTTGCCACCCCGTATGTCAGCCTTGCTTGTGAGAATCCTTTCAAAGCACCCGTGCTGGAATCAGTTATTTGAACTCCTTACGGACGTGATCAGTCAGTCATTTACAAGAAGCGTCTCCAACTGACCCGTCCACTGTAGTGTCCGCCAATCACCATTAGGGAGAAGATATCCCCATCAAATACAAACCTTGCGGACACTTCCTCCAGCAACAAGAAGATTTCATCGAATTAAGGAGTCGATAGGCGCTCTCATGGTGGCGGATTTGCATCAAGGCCCTACTGAATGTCGCCGTATCTAGAACTTGATGGATTAACTTACAGAAAGAGAATCCTTTCTCTACATACTATCATTCAGACAAAAATTTCTCTGATCTGAAGATCCAAACGCAGCATTGTTCATTGTAAAAACGCCCACCTACTTATACAGAAATGGTCTCTCTCCCAGAAACTTGGACGATTGCAAGCGACAATTGATCCCAAGATGTAGAATAAGATGCAACAGGAGTCAATTTACAAAGTCACACCTGCAGCATCTTTAAATCCACTGGTTCGCGGCCGGCGAGGTGCAGAGACTGGGCCTCCCCCTGCACCTCCACGCCGACCCTCGCGGCCTCTCTCCATGAGCAAAGGCACTATGGAGGCACCGCCCTCACTCTGGCCTGTGACAAACTCCCCGACACCATGCCCCCAGTCTCTCTTTCATCAGGGCCGGGCCAGCCCTGTTTTCTTTCATTAGTGTTGGTCCTCTACAGGATACCGCCTGAATGATCCTGCCTTGGAGGATGCTTGGGGTGGAGCCAAACTAAGGAGGGATGAGAAAGAAGTACGTTTGACGGAGACCGTGCAACAGCTGCTAAATGTGGAGCTCCAACATCCAGAAGAAGCCTTTCAAGTTTCTGCTAGAAACATCCATAAGCACTAGCCACTACCCGTGCCACTGCGCACATGATCGGGCAGCGCTCAAGTCCATTGCACAAATCAGAAACCACGAGATCAGACGAGCAGGGAGGAATAAGGTAGAGAAAAACCGCGGGCAAAGCTCAAGATGTGAGTTGGGGTAGACAGTCCCACCCCAAACCGTGCTCCGACAAATTCAGGCATTGCAACTCCCAGAAAGGTGCACCGGGACCGGCAACCATACTGACCCCGCAAAGAAACAGCAAGGGAGGAGGAAGCCTAGAGAAAAAGGTGAAGATCAAGGGACATAGCATCTCAGAGACGACGACAAAAGACGGATTTGGCAAGAGAAAGACCAGCAAGCAGATACAAGCACAAGATTAAATCTGCCAGAGAAAGACAAGCTGCTCGAGAGAGCCAACGATAGACAGAGAGAGCCAACGAAAATGTATAAAGTCAATGTTGAGAAACAGAAATACCAGTCCCTAGACAAGCAAATCACAGACAAGCGTGATTCCCCGGAGGAGAAAAAGGCAAGTGCGGCGGGGGAACCTACTCGAACGAGATAGGAAGAAACGATATCACAAACGCATGAATGAGGCAGGAAAAAACAGCGCAACTAGCATATCAGATTGTACGAGAAACAGAACGCAGATGAGTACCCCAGCGAAGAGCTAACTCCACAAAACCTACACCACTTCTGAATCCTCCACAATCCCCTTCAATGAATTGCCGACCAACTACAAACAACCACTGCTCTCCAATGAACACAGACAGACAGACTCAACCTACACAAGCACACAGAGGCAGGCAAGCCAAGGCAGGGCTGCTGCCCGCCCCTGCCTGCCCGCGCGGGCAGCCAGCCATGGATGCAGCGTGGCCGGGGCCATGCCCCACATGGGCCTCGTCTTACATTTTCCGCACGAAAAGTGGCGCCGCGTTCAAACCCCGATACCAACATTCCGCAGTATGGTAACGTAACTTCCCGTCCTGGAATCTCTTCTCTGTGGCAGGTGCTTTACCGATCTGGCTGCGTGGCGAGCGGGGGGATGGGTGGGTAGGGAGTCCGAGGAATCGGGGGGGCGGGCACATGAGGGCCGACGCGCATGCACGACTCGCATAGGACAATCCCACATGTATGGCAGGCGCGGGCAGACCGAAAAACCTGGGTAGGGTCCGCAGCCGTGGATTGGAGCGGGCGGGCAGGATTGGGCAAAAGCGGGGCAGCATGGCAGCATCTTATCCAGCCTCGGCCCGCAACGTGCCAGACCTAAGCCTGCCTCTGCTGCCTAGCTGGAATTCTCTCCCTGGTAACAACTCTGTTTTCACTCTGCCGGGGGGCCCCAGTTTCTTACCACGGTACTTACATTTAATGCTCCACCACATCCATCCACTTACCACAGTACGGTTCCCCCAGATACAACCTATTTTGTCATCGGATTGATTTTTTTTTTCCAGTTAATCACTTCCGTGCCACCTCATCTGCAATTTGAGATACTTAAGTAATTATTCACTTCTGCAACAGCACTCTATTTACTGCACTGGATCCACCCTAGCTGCATACATGCATGGGTACATGGTGGGATGCACATGGGTACATGAAGGTTGAGTGAGTGATTGCAGGGAGTGAAGAAAACATTAAAGAAAGAAGCAAAAGTGGGGGGGTGGCACACGCCCCACGAGAGACCTGGTTTCAAGGCACGTGCCCCCACACCCCTCTCTTCTCTGACCTAACTCCTCACTCCCTCCCAAGGAAATTACAGGAAATTACAAGAAATTAAAGGAAATTAGAGGAGGAGTAAGGAAATGGGATGGGAGGGAGTACCGAGTCGTCCTTGAGATGTAGTAACGGCCGGGCATGGATGGATGGATGGATGTGGGCATCCACCATCCACCATGATGGGGCTTTACTTGCATTGCACCCAACGCGTGCCCGGCGTCGGTGGGGGACGTGGCGGACGGGGAGTGGTGGAGGGAAGAAACGCAGCGGCAGTCAACGCACGGGGCGGAGGATCGGGCCGAGGCTGTCCCGCACGAATATCCAGGCGGGGCTGGCTGGCTTTTATCGGCGGGCATGGGAGGGGTTATACGTGAAAACGATATGGGATAAAGAATTCCCATGGTCCGCTGGCCTACCAGCCTTTAACCGGCCCTCTAATCACCGCATGCATGCCATCCTCTCCATGTGGCAAAACCTCATCTGTAAGTGAAACCCTGTTCTCCAAGTTATATTGAGTAAAGATAAAAAAAGATTGAAGTATTTTTAGAAAATACTAGGTTGGGTTGAGTGTAAAATTTGAAAAAAAATTGATCAGGTTTTGTCGTGTGTGCGGTGATGGTATTGTTGAGGTGTGTGGCTTTGACTCTTGACAAAAATAAGAGGGAGAGGAGAGTGAACATGTTTTGTTTGAGAGATATGTTGAGAATCACACGTTGCAAGAGACTCAGCACCTTGTCTTTCCCCCACAACAATCAAAAGGAACAAAGGGCTCACGCGTCGTGGGGATGTTTGTGTTGTGATATACATATCGTTACACAGCTACAAGTCCTACAATATTCGCGGCACACGCAGCTAGGTAGGTAGTATGTAGTGGCTTATTGCACCACTGAAAAGAACTTTTCCCCGCGGCAATCACGAGAAGGCCATTGATGGAATGGTCGCCGCAAATTGGTTGGAAATTGCGACAACAAAGGGATGGTCCGAGGGGCGATGTGGGCAACTAGTTACCATGGATTGTAAAGGCTATCCTCCTCTTCAAGCTCTTGTTTCTACACGTGGCAGAGGCCAGTGAGGAGAGGCCACATGGACAGGAGGGGAGGCTTGTAAATATCTAAAAAGGCCCACAAGGGCAATCCCCTGCAAGGTGTGCTTGCAGGTGTGTTGGGCAGGCAGTCCAATATAAAGCCCAGCACTTGGACATCATCAGGCTCTTTGTGGCCTATCACCTTTCCTGTCTTTCAGACTTGGAACTCTACCAATCACTGCATTTCTGACTGGGCATGGAAGCATTTCCATTTCCTTCCTCTCCTTGGATATCTCCCCCACAAAACTTTGACTCAGAATGTCTATCCATCTCCATGTCCATGTCCATCTCATTGTGAGAAGACACAGCACAGCAATAAAGAAGAACACATGCACTGCCCATAGCACCATAAAGCTTTCTGCCATGGCTTGCCGGAGATGTGTTCTTCTGTGTTTGGAACTACGAAGTTGGGTTTAGGTCTTAGCTCATTTCATGTGAAGCACACAGCAATGGGGGAGATGGTTCTTCTGTGTTTGGAATGATGAAGATGAGTTACGGTCTCAGCTCATACATGTGAATCACACAGCATGGCAGTTCCTTTCCTCTTGCAAACTTGCATGCTTGTAGAGTGGTAGAAGAACATTCTGCAGGGTCTCAATCTCCATCCTGCATCCATTACTGAGCATGATAAGCATGGTGGTGGAGCCGTGGTCGCTGTTGAGGCCGGGGATGACGTGGGAGGGACACCCAAGCGGAACAGAAAGCGGCAAACCTGGTTGTTTCCAATCAAGGACCGCAATGATCAAGTGCAGTGGTGTGATGGAGTCAACTCTGAACTTCTGATGCTTGGTGTACACACACATATACATACCCCACACCACGTAGGTAGGTATTGTTGGTGGTGACAGTCAACTTTGCGCAAACTTCACTCTCATAACAAATTTCGTATCTGTATGTGGGCTCCACTCCAGCCCGTCGAACTCCATCTCTGCCAACAATCTGTCGGCTCAGTTCTTTTGGACGGTGAGAGACTAGGGTTCGCACATATATCATAGTAATACAGTATGTCGTGGAAACGTGGGCCACAAGCCATATCCGAAAACATGATGTCGTCCTTTCCTCCTCCTTCCTGGTCGTTGCTTTCTGAGGTAACATTGACGGGGCACATGGCATGACAATCTGCAAACAATGCAGCCGAAAGTGCCATACCTTATTTAACACATATCACAGATCCGCGTTCGGGCTTTCCTTTCTATGATATCTAACTTGGTCAATTGCTGGTCTTGAGCGGCCGAGATTTGTGTGGGCCGACCATGTGGCCCCTCTCCACATCGTTGTGGCAGTGAGTTGGGGATGGTGATGACTTGGACCCTGTGGTAAGTAGCATGAGTCAGTTTCTGGGCAATAAAACAAGGGGCCTACTTACTTATGTATATGGAATGGCAGATTGTACAGTTCAAATATAGAGGAGCCCTTGTATTAGAAAAATACAGGGGTAAGGCCAGGAGGCGCCGTCCTGTCATTACAGCCTTGTCTTCATCGGCCTTTCCCACTGCACCATCTGTCTGCGATGGACTTTTCTGTGATCTTCAAGTATATGAAGATGGAGGTAAGTTACACCGAGAAAGTGGACAGAGCATGGCTGCCAGCAGGCCGGCATGAGGTGGATGCATATCATCTCTTCCCGGAATTGGAGTGTGTGCAATCTCTAGTAGTTTAGACCTCTGCTTTGACCAGGTCGGTGAGCTGAAAGAGCCTCAAGGCACCTCAACCACCCAGCTCAGACTCCCACATGATTGCATATTATTCAAGTCTGCAGATTCATCCATCTTTGGTGAGCTTGAGAGCGGGCAGAGCTTCAAGCCTTCAAAGTACTTATTATTGGTGAAGATACTTCACTCAGTGTGAGTCTAAAATCTGCCTAAACAGCCCATGTCAACAACCCAAGTCAATCTCTTCTAGTCGCCATGGTGTGACCTTATTGAAGTCTTCAGAGGACACTGTTTGGCTTTACCCTTTTTAAAGTAATTGTGAGAGCCACCATGATCCTCCAAGAAACCAACACTCAGTGGTCATCGTTGAGGGACCGATAAAGACTATGTGCCTAATATCAGAGATATATGAGCTACCTGCTCTGGTGTTCAAAAGGCTCCAAAGAGAAATTATTATGTTGTCTATGCTGTTCAGCATCAGGGGGAGTCCCTTTGCCACTTCAAAATCTGGCCCCATTGCGCGCCTGAGCCTGCTTAGAACATGTATTCTGATGAACAGTTGTAGGCTTTGATGTCCAGCCACCTCCCCTTACCTCAAGGAAAATATTCAAATGCACATGAGAAGAGTGAACAACCTGGAGGGTGGCAGCTCCGCCGCACAATCCAAATTCATTTTGGGCCGATCTTGTGGCCCCACACTACCACAAATGAGTGCCACAAAATGGGCCTCACCCAGAGTTATTTCTTCCAATCAATCAGCCTGATACATCTTGATGATTCCACATGCACACAAGTATGTGTGTTTTTCATCTGCCTGAGATGCAGGCAACCAGAAAATGGCTTTAGATGCAGACATGATGGGTTATGACATGGCCTTACTATTTTGTAGCTGTACAATTGCACAAGATCAAAGCCCTCCAAACAATCCATAAGATAGGCAACAGTCTGTTTTGTTAAAAACATATGTCAACTCTTACCGAAGCAAGTGTAACTTATGGTGCCACTTGACCCCAAAGGGCTATTGCCTTCCGATGGGAAGGCGGACACGGACACGTTTATGACATCCAAAACACTAAGGTGGTTTTCAACCCACAACCACTAGTCAAAATATATTAACCGTAACCACTGGGCTATCTACTGGATGCTCTTATCTCGTACCACAATCACTCCATACAGTTTACATTACATATGATAGAGCGAAAATAACCAAAAGAAAAACAAACAAAAGATAAACAGAGGTCGAAGGGGATCCTATACCCTGCAAACTGGACCCTAGCCCAATAGAAGCACAGTACCCCGGCCACCAAACAACTCATGCCAGACCATCAATGGATATGCATACATCCAAAGGAATTATCGAACCTCGTGCCGAACAAGACAATGGAACTGGGTGCACAGAAGGTCTGGAGGACCAAGTAGCAGTAATGACCTACCCAGCCCCCATCTCAATATGACCTTGGGCCTCCTTAGTGGAGGTAGTAACACAAACCTTCAAGTCGTCCTTCCTCAACCATGGGGTGAAATAAATGGCCACATTTGCATGGGCTATGCCATGATAGACCCGAGTAAACCGTCCTCACATCCCTTCCTAATCTACCTAATCTGCCCCAAACTCCTCGGTCGATTTGCGACCTCTTACAAGTGACTCTGTAAGACCTAACTATCCCCGAAAGCTACAATAACAATTGAGGGGAACGTGAGGCATGTATACAACAAGATTGATGAGATCTCCCGCATAATGAAACTCATTTCTTGGCACCAAAACCTTTGGGGGCTGCACCCCCTGCCCCAGAAGCTGTCAGCTGCTGCTGCAATCCCGAGCGGCTCTTCTTCCGTTTAGCTGTGCCTGGTGCAGCCTGCCAACCAACCATTACATCCCTTCAACACCAGGTACATTCTTTCCAATGCTGTTGGCGATGATAACTTGTAACCTGCTAACAACCATGTCCTGAGCACGGATGCCAACTTCATCCCAGCTTAACAATCAACCAAGATTGAAAACCGCAATTTATGAGGAGAAAGTACACCTTCCGTGCCCCTTTCAGTGGGTCATCCAGGCCTTCCAAGCCTGGAATAGTGCCACCCTGCATCATGGTAGCCAGGTTCTTCATGCGTGCGCGCATCTGAAAGAGCTGCGAAACCAGAGAGCTCACCTGTCTCCCCTCCCAGCCACCAGAAATTAAGTGCACGTGACTAGCACGACACTCTCACTTCACTCACGAGTTTTCCATAGATGACAGACCGTTCAAAATTCAACTTCGTCAATCCCCCTTGGCCTTCCTTTGGTATTATCTTTCACTTGGTCCACTTGGTATCCTTTTGATGTTAAACTCCAACACGTTTTTTGTTGATTCAGATGTCTCTAATGGCAGAGAGGTTTTGTGGCACACAGTAAAAGCGCTAATGCAATCCCTGCCTCTCTAAATACGAATTCCACAGCCCTGCATTTCAAAGTGCAGCCCAGGTGTTGTCTGACAAAAAGAATCCTATTCACACCATTGTCCCAATAACAATCCAGCCATGCAAGGTCCATTGCAACATAACCGATGTATACTTCAGATATAGTGCAATGTCATAATATTTCAACCAGTCTGTCAATTAGGCTGACGAATAGAAATCAGACAACGCAGGTGTTTGTACTTCACAAGTAAGCCACAACAGAGAGCTGACTCACCCATACCCACCTGCTCTTGTGATCTTCCTGAGCCCAATGCCACTCTTCGCCTCCTTGACGGTGACTTGGCAAGCAACTCTGGGTCTGCCCTTTCCTCTGTACGTTGATCCACATGTTCTTCAGAATTGCAAGACACGTCCATAGCTTACTTTCAAGATCTCTTTCAAGGGAATAAGTGCTAGAAACCTGCCTACCACACCCACTTTCACTCAGAAGACCAACAGTTCAAAGAGTATAAAGTTTACAAGTTTTAAACAACTAGCACAAAAACCAGATTTGTGACGAGATCAGACACACACAAGGGGACCCCTGAAGAACGCACTAGGAGTCATAGAGTTGATCATGGACTCCATTATCTTCAGACTCTTCTCTGCCTCACGAATTTGCTGCGGCGTCACCTGCTCAATATATATGACACAAACTTCATCCCAATTCAGTTGAACCAACTCATCCACTTCCATCAACTTGAAACTTTCAGGTTAACTCTGACAGCCCAACTGTCACATTGCAACATTCAAGGTGAGAAAAAGCAGCAAGCCACTAGGGTTTGAGTCCTAAGGCAAGACTTAAGGAAGTTACTTGGCGTCAAAGATAAAGGTCATAAGCATGATCTACAAAATAAAGCATGTGGGCAAGGGGGAAGACCTTGTTCATTCCAGGAATGAGTTTGACAAGGCCACTCATGGAACCCATCCGGGCTAAAGAGCGTGTTTGCTTCAGAAAATCATTGAAGTCAAATTTAGCTTCCATAATCTTCTTCTGCATATCCTCTGCCTCCTCTTTCAGCATCTGTCCCCCATTCACTCCCAAGCACTCTACTTAGCAAGGCACATGAATAATCTCTTCCATTTCAGCACAATATGTGCTGAACATTCCTCTCTCATATGTCTGGTCTAGTTCAACCAGAGAATACCAGGAGAGAATGAGCTCCCAACAACACAGTGGTCCAGGTGGGACTTTTTAACACTAGCACAAAGCTTCCACACTGCTTCCACCTGGGGAGAATTGCGGGTCATTGAAGCATCTATATTCTCCACTAGTTAGGTCACTGCAGAACTCCCTTGTTCCCTTAGCACCAGAAAAGTAAACATAATCATCAAGAGACAATAGCAAGACATGAACAAAGGTAGTCGTTTGACACTGATGTTCAATTCAGGAGTAGAGATTTAAATACAAGAGAAGGTGCACTCACAACTTCTTGAGCTTTCTCCACAAATGACAACACGTCACCCATCCCTAGGATACGGCTCGCCATGCGGTTCGGATAAAAAGGCTCCAAAGCTTCCATCCCTTCCCCCTCCCCAACAAATTTTATTGGTTTACCCGACACCTACAGCCATCCACAACAGGAGCCACATGAACAACACGCCCCAATAAGAAAAGAAGGCCGGTGACTGAATGCAGGGAGGCTGGTATAACCTCTTTCACACTAAGTGCAGCTCCACCGCGCGAGTCTCCATCAAGTTTGGTGAGCACAGCACCTGTAATGCCCACTTCCAAATTGAAAGCTGCCACAAGCCCTGCATTTCTCAACCCCCATCTCCAAAACTTCAGAAGCCTTTACATATCCCCTTAGCAAAGCTAAAACAGTCCACAAAGGCAAGGAGCCACAATGCCAGCAAAGGCCCAGACAAAGGTATTCACCTCAGAGAAAACTAGAGCACCAAGTTCCTACATTGATCTTGATACATATTTCACCTCCAGAGCCAAAAGACTTAACCATCACTCTCTAACCTTATTAGTACAACAACAAATAAGGTGGTCTATTTATAGGTTGAAAGCTTGTATAGGTTGGTTACAGCAACTGAAGGCTATGTGAGGTTTTAGTGCTGAGGCAAATTGCTCCATTGGCCTTGTGACATGTACATTCAAGCTCGAATTAACTGCAAGCAAGCAGCCAATTCAAGCAAGCTGAAAGGATTATGACAGAAAACTGAAGACTTTAGTAAGCTCCGTTCTGCATTTTGCATATGCATCAACCCTCTATTTGGAAATGCTTGAAAACACACACTCTCACTCCATGCAACCTATTAACTCCATCAAAGAAACAAGGTCATGCATCAGAACCTGCAGCTTCTTGTCCAGTCATGGCATCCACCACTAGAAGAACCTCTGTTGGGTTCAGTGCTTGTTTCATCTGTTTCAATTCGTCCATCATTCCACGGTCTACCTGTAATTTGACCCTCCACACCAAACCCTTGTCAACAAGTGAAACAACATGGAGAGAAACATTTGCATGGATGAGAGCTGCAAATCTATTGAGATCCTTGTCTGGTCCTGCCCTGCTTCTAAAGAAGCTCCAGGACAGTAATGCATTGCCAAGATGACAGAATTTCACACAATTGAGCCCCTCTGTTTTGTCCTTTGGAAGAAAAGGGGACCCCTTTGTACCTATCATTCAATAAAATTCAGTACAATATATTTAATACATATTTTAAATAAATACATTAAATCTTACATACTCATATACGCGAAGGACAAAACTTCGTTACACCCAACAGGGCCCTGAGGGCCTATGTGACAAAGTAGACAAAGAGAAAAATTACATCCACAGGAGGCCAAAGTTCCCATCGAACACGGTAGAAAGATGACAAAACAGAACAAAAAACAAACCTGAAGTCGTCCAGCTGTATCAACTATCACAACATCAACACCTTTCTTCTTGGCCTCAGCCAGACCCCTCCTTGCAATTTCCACAGGCTTTATTTGATTACCTGCCTCGAAAACAGGAACATCCACCTGGGAACATCAAACAGGAAATCATCATTGATACATGATTGCCATGATTGCTTCTCCAAAATCTGACAATGCTCATTTCAAAAAGTTGGTCTCATAATATTGAAGGGTTTCAGGGCACTAATCCACGTTGCAAAGCTTTTTGAGACAAATTACAGTCATGTGTGGATACCACAGCACACAACAACACTGCTCTGGGAAACATCTCACCAGCTACCTGCTTCCTATGATCTGCAATGTCACTACCCACCCAAAGACTTCATGGAATCCTGCAGGATGCCACCTGATGGTAACCACTGTCAAGAGTAGGTGAATCAAGGCTCGACTAGTTTGCCCACATCACATTCAGTCGATGCCACTAGTTGGACCCTCTAAGGCATATAGTTTGTGGACAAAGTTTGAGTACAGATAGAGTTTGTGAGATATGAATTTCCAATTCAAAATGTCAAGTGCAATGCGACCCCTCATCCAGGAAGCACCTGCTTGCCAAGGGTGACAAGCTGGTCAATGGCTGCCGGCCTGTACACGTCTGTGGCAACCATCATACAGCTCTTCCCCTGCTTCCCTCCAAACCAGTCCAACAGTGTTGTGGTGATTAGGCATGGACAGGTAACTTCAAGGTTCTTCACCACGTGTTCCTTAACCATACTTTCCAAGCATAAAGTAATCTTCCACAAAGCATGAAGATACCACTGCCCTCAAGTGTACGTGAGGAAACTGATCTGGCAACGCTTGGAACATGCAAGAAGAAATGGACACATAGTAACATCCCACGCTGATACATATTCCACTAATCTGGCTTTTCCTAAAGTTGCAATGAGTAACTAGCTTATCCACCCCAAAAATGAAATCCATTTAGAGGTGAAGATCAATACATGCCTTCTTCTTAACATAGAGGGCTAGTTTGCCGCAGGCAGTGGTTTTGCCAACACCCTGCAGGCCTGCCATAAGGATGACAGTGGGAGCTGCTTTAGCATATTCAAGGCTGGACATATCTCCACCCATAAGAGCCACCAGCTCATCATTCACCACCTGCACTCTGCCAGCCCCTTCCTCAGTGCCTCCTGTTTCCCAATTTAAAATTGCAAGTCCACATGCCCAGGACAGCCATCCTTACAAACTGTGCATCTCAAACCTTCGCCTTGTTCAATTTGAGGCTGAGGGTCCTCATTAACTTCTACATTTTACAGAATTCTATGTCCTCTGATCAGAAGTATGTTGTCACAATTTCTGACTTTTCCTTATAGCAAATACATGGTATTAGGTTTGTTCAGATTTGAGATTTCTCTCAACATCACTTCTCCAGAAACCTCCATCTTCAACAACATAGTCCAAATAAGCTTTCCTAAGATAGCATTCTACAAACAGCCCACCCAACCAACTTGGCAATAGGTCATCTTGTCACACACAGTTTCCGGCAAGGGCTGCCACGGAATGATACTCAAAAGGATGGTGGACGTGAAAACTCATAGATATGCTGGACACAGGAGTTGATAAAGTGAGTTTGCACCATGGCGGGCAAGCAAAATGAGGATCCAAGCCTACCTTGACAAGCTGTTGGTCAGATCTTACTCCACGGATCACACCCGTGCCTACTGCTTTCTCCGAAACAGACGTGACAAACCGACGCACTACTGGCAGACTCACCTGCACCCAGCAACAGACATGCAAACTCTTGGGACTGTATCCAGAAACTGTGGCTATTATTGAGCTTACTTTTCTTTGGTAAGGTTTGAGCAAAAACATACACGTAGCTTCAGCCTTTGACAAGAGCCCTGTTTAGTGGATAGCGACTACACCAATCTGAAGTGAATACTTGAGAAACACTAGTGAGACAAAGAGAACATTGGACATACATCGGCCTCCAAGAGAGCTCGTCGAATGTCGCGCATGGGCTCCTTCACATTTTCTCTTGTCAAAACATCTGGAGTAAAGACACAAAGTACTGAGAACCAACTACCACCGTACTAATCGCACACAATACATCAACGAGATTTGGAACACTACTAGTAGTACCAAAGAAACTTGTTCAAACACCCACTGTAATCCTGGTTAACAGCAACTGCCTCACAACGCAGCTTTACTGCACCTGTCTGCTTCAGCAACAGTTGCTAACTAGCACCTGTCAACCTACAAGTACAGAGGTATACTGAGAGTCCACAAGCTGGAGTCTCTTGGGTATCAAAGACACTGTTTTCCCCACTAAGTGGCTGCCTCACCCAACCTATGCTCCTGATCTGTCTCTTGGATACCATTAGTCGGATTGCACAAGTCAGATTGGATACACTTAGGAGTAACGTTTGAAAGGTTCAGCATTTGCCTTTGCAGGGTGGGGCAATTGGGTCTCCAATCCCAGGCTGTTGCAAAAATGATGTTTGAGCATTCAGCTTTGTAGGCTGGCACAGTTCAGCTTGCATACCCAAGTTTTTGTTTTCAATGATGACCCTAGTTATGCAGCAATGATTTTTCTCTGTCAATTTGCAGAGATTGCGACATTTTGAGTCCTCGGATGACGTGTCCCAACTATAACATGTTGAACACAGGCGACTTCCCACACTGCCTGCGGTTAGATACCCTAAAACCTCTCGCACTGTGAGCTGCGATGTGTGTTGAGCCCCAACATTGCAATACAACATTAAGATAGATGCTGAAAGAGGGATTATCACCTTCTTTCCGCAGTTTAGTCCAAGCTGCTTCAAGACTGGTAGTGAGCTGGTCAAACACAGCAGCTCTTATTTTCAACACCCCACCTCTGCGTCTGCCCTGTCTGCCCTGCTCATTTGCTAGCTCTTTTGGTTTGGAGGCAAGCCACAGCTGCTCCTCTCTCTGTGAACAGAGCAACCCAGTTGAGATTGCAACAATTTTGCAAAGAATAATCCATGAACTACAATGAAGAAGCCAAGAATGTCAAGAGACTCCTCGCATCAGGGGCTGTATCTGTCTGGTACGAAGGTCACTCACTCACCACCTTCACGGCCATATGACTCTTCTCTGCTCAAACCTCACTACTCAATATTTTGTTAGAAAGGTTTAAGGCACATAACCTTCAGCGAAACCTTCTGAGGAGTTTCTAGTTTCTCACAGGGAACTCTGCAACCTTATTATTTAAGTCAAATACATTTTGTTGCAACCCCGGCACTCTGCAGGCAAGCACTCAGACGTGAATGCTTACCACAACACGCTAGACCCACACATTTACCAGAATTTACATTACAAAACATGTCTGTCTGCCGACCATGTTCGGGATTTTCTAATTGCAATTGCCGCACAGAAATATCACAAGAGTGAATCCATCTAAGGAAACAACGGCAGCTTTATCTTCGGGAGCGATCTACCGCAGACATATAAAATAACCTACATAGCGAGACAACGACGATGTCACTCCCATGAGAATGCTGGACAGGCAGGGGGGACATTACGAAATCTCAGCTCAGCTTTGCAAACAATGAGAGACCCAACCCAAATACGTGATGCATTCAAAGACTGATTACCGAAAGGATTTGATTGCTGGAAAATCCAACGGAGCATCTCGAGCCAGCCCACGAGGTGATCCTGAGACAGCAAGAAGGCGCTCGCCCAGCGGAAGAACTGCAACGCACATTCGAAAAATAAACAAAATTTCCAACAGAAGAAGCGGATTGAAAGCTGCGGAGAGGGCCCCCACAGCGCTGTTGGAGGGCCGCGCTGGCGCCCGCCATAGCCACAGCAGCTGGCGTTGTGGTGGATCGATCAGACCTCCCAGAGGTGCGAGACGATGTTAGCCTCACGGATGATATCTGTTTTCCATCCCTTTCAGGCCTCTGTTATACCTACAAAACAGTATTGTATTGCAGAAGCCTAGCTCACAAATGAATATAAACAAAACAAATCTAAATGGCTATTCACATTCTAATAATATTAATATTAATGATGATGTCCCTATTTTTTTATTTTTTTATTTATTTTTATAATGATGTACCTATACATTGTTAACCCCACCAGGTTATTTTTTCCTTGTTTTTTACTTTGATTAACAGGGCTCCGTCCCAGCGTTTTTTCTTAGGCGAATTTCAAAAACTAGAAAAGAATATTCCGTAGCAAATTCCATGTTTTTTCATGGATGAAACCGCCAAAATTTCTCCAAAAATAATAATAATTATGGATGGATTCGCCGAATATGGATTATATGAATGATGAAAGTACGGATGTGGAGATTTTGTCCTAATTTGAATGGATGAACAGAATATATGCCTAATTTTTGCAAAACTCGTGCTATTTTCCGAATTTTTTAAGATAAACTCTGCTCCGTCCGTCCCCTTTAATTATTAAAAAAAAATCCGCCTTTTCACTAACTGATGATCAGGCCTATTACCTTTTTTCCTATTTTTTAAAAAGGGCAGTGAAATAATCAACTTAAGCCCCCGATAACCACCCCCTCATCCAAACTTGCCGTTTGAAGAAAAAAAAAACCCTGTTCTTAAGATTATAAAAACAAAAAAAAGATTGCCAGAACTAATAATACATTAATTGTTTGGGAGAACACTAGGAATACTGCAAGAACTTAATGCACATGTGCAATCTCTGATGCCAGTTTCGAAATGTCAAATCTTCTCCATCCTCTCGAGACTGACATAGAAATGAACGGAGTGTAACTCCAGATTGGGGTGACAATGGGTTAGACGGAGGGGAGTGCAACTCGACTGATTAACTTCCACTGGTCTTTGAAATTGGTCTTGAAATTTGACTAAGTCCAAAATTTGGCCAAGTATAAAATGTACTAAGAGGAGTTACACGAGCCAAAGGAGCCAAGGGCTTATGCTTCCAGGGGTTAGACTACTCACCACCTCCGCTACCATCACCTCACGACCCGGGGGTTATTAGAGCCAGGTTCCACGCAGAGAATCCCAATCGCCCTCCCAAGCAATGGCCCCTAGGAGGGAATTGGCCCTTTAAAATGAGAAAGGGTGCTTCCATGGGCACCTACCTATTCACCCCTCTAAAATCTTGGCACAAATTGCCATATGGGCCTAGTAAATGATATAAGTTTTAGTCTAAGATGTCAAAATTCATCCCCTCTCCTAAAATCTAACTTATTGTGGATGAAAATCAATAGCATTCTCTAAGGCTACGGCCCACTATAAGACAAGACCAATGTGTTAGTTGGGGGTGCTGCAAAACTCGATCGACGTTTTCTTTGCGCCCCTTAGCAAGGAAAGAATCTGTGGGGACGCCCCTTAGAAATTAATAGTCTATCTAAGCTAGTAACGCCTCTTTAATCCTAAGGGTGATTCACATAGGGCCGGTTGGGGCTGCCCACGGAATCCAACTCTTACACTCTCGGGGTTACACTACTCACCCACCTCCACTGCCATCACCTTACCAGTAAGTGGGGATGGAAAGGATTTGACAGGGAGCTCACTGGAGGAGCAGCCGCTGCTTGAATCTGGCGAGAGCACCGTCAGAGATGGCAGCTTTAAGTTCCTACATTATTCATATTGTTTTCGGAAGACAATAGGAATAGTGTAGGAACTTAATGGGTACTTGACGGTACTTTCGCCGGATTCCGACAGCCTGCGCTCCTCCGGCGGGGATCCTATTAAATCTTCCCCACCCCCCTCTTACACAACCACTTCCGAGGTGGTATTTGCCCATTTCATGCAGCGCTCAAAATTCCCCATAATTAAACTATCTACATTCCTGGTTGTTTTGGTGCTTAAGCTAGCAATACCTGCAGCATAATCCAACATTGAGGAACAACGATCCAGACTGCAGTTCAAAGACGGTTTCATAGAACTAGAATCGCCCATAAAACTCACAATTTTGCACTTAGACCCATTTTTTCTGATAGGCACCTGAAAACCAATTATCCCATACTGTCCTTCTCGTCAAATAGCCATCATATTTTGCACGTAATTATCTCCAATATTGCCTCACAGAGCATCTCAATTTCACCTGTATCCCAGGGATGGGGCAAGGTGGTACTCACAGGGGATGAGAGACAGTCATCGTACACGGTTATCATATGATATGTCATCGATACATCTAGACAATATTCACAGCATTAACAGATGATTGCAAAATGTAACAGAACTTTACCTTCATAGCAACAAGATCACAGGCACCATTAGGAATTAATTGTTCCTCTCTTGTAGAACTAAAGTTGGAATCCAATCAGCTCAGTGCGAACATATACCTAAGCTTTACGAGAGATGCACTGCTCCACTCTTGCCTCCTTATACGCACGAGGCTAAGCTACCTCCCCTCTTGCCTCCATACTTGCTCCATACACACGATGCTAATCATGAAATCCTAGATTCACCACTTGCTTTTCTCCTTCAATTGACGAGCCCCCGCTGCCATTGTCCATTCACGTTAAGCCATGCAGGGCTCAGACCCAATTTTGCATCGCGGAAAACCCTACACCATCCATGGCAGTCTTCCACAACTATGAACCAGATTTCATCCATGATGCTTAATTCCATTCATCAATCAATTCTGACCAACGGTGTTGATCAAATTCATCCTACGCCTTAGGACGCACCACACGTTTGAAATTAATGTAAATTGTCACCTAATCCATGGATTTACATCCATCCATAATTAATGCGGGATCCATTGGAGATTTCATTTACAAAGTTCATCTCATAGTATCCACATTCATCCATAAATGGAACACATAAAGAACATAAAGAGTACAACAAACTTGTGCCCAGGTGGGACCCACTCAAGATATAAGGTCTTTAGATACTTGGATGCAAGTGAATCCGTAGTCCCTACTAAAGGCAAGGCCAACAAATAACCCCTATACATGATAAACTTGTTATCCTATAGGTGTGGATTTTAAATGACAAATGTGGGAAAGTTGTTCGGTGCGTGTTGGGATTTGGTATTCAAGCTATATCACTAAGGGTTTCTCAATGTGAAACCTGCCGTTGCGCAAGCTTGTGGCTATATCACCAAAGGCTTCTCAGTGCGAAACCCGATGCTACTACTGCTATAGGTTTAGGGTTGCTGACTATCATTACTCAAGGTTTCGCCTTGTGAAATTCTCGTCGAATTAGGGTTTATATATGGTGTCTTTTGCTTTTCGTTTAGAGGTGAACCACAAACAATAGTTTAATATTAAAATGATACTCTTAGTATATAATATGTTTTGGTTTGCAAGTGATTATTTGGAGTGTATTGAATGTTTATAAATGTATAGATGCAGTAGTTTATCTGGTAGTTTATCGTATTGGTGCAGCTGTGCCCTATAGATGCACCATGTCTCTATATCCACTAATGATTTTTCTTCGTTTTGAAAACATATAAGTCGTGTGGGGGTTGGTATCCTGTGAGCACAACCCACAGTCATGGGAGTTTTATGTTTTTTAACCTCAGTCATAGGAGTTATATATTTTCAAAACGGAATAAAACCATAAGCGGGTATAGTTTTTGGTGCATTTGTACTCTGCGCCAATTCAATGAGGCGAAACCTTTAGTAGTGTAGCCAGAAACCCTAGACCTATAGCGGCGGCGCTGAATTTCATAATGAGGAATTATAGAGAATGTGCTGCTACTCAGTCACCACCACCACCACCACCACCACCTTATTATTTGTTTAGGTGAATTTTGCAAAGAGAAATTATATGTGTTATGGGCACAAACTGAATTTTGCAGTGAGAAATGATAGTTTAGGTGAATTTCGCACTGACAAATGATAGCTTAGGTGAATTTCGCACTGACAAATGATTTGTGATATGGGCACAAACCTAAGCAGCGGTGGGTTTCGCATTGAGGAAAGCCACGCCTATAGGATAACATGTTCATCAGGTATAGTGGCTACTTGTTCTTTATGTATTACTTTCGCATAATTATTAGTTTCGCCAATTTCATTTTGCTGTGGAAATTTCTTGGAAATTTTGCAGAAATTCGGGGAGTATGCCCTTGTGCTCACGCGCTACCCAACCTCAGTCCTGTGACTGAGGTTTAAAAACATAAAACCCCCATGACCGTGGGTTGTGCTCTCGTGAGCAGTCGTGTTTGCATCCCTCTCAGCCGGGCCTCTCATAGGAAGGCCCCTATCCTCGGGCCTCACCCTACACAAGTTGCAAAGATGCATTATGGCTCATTAGGCCCACATTAGAAAATGGTAGTTGCCAAAAGGTAAAACGGCTCTCTCCGCTTTTTGTCTGTCCCCTCATCTTTCTCTTTTCTTTGGTTTCTTGTCCCTTTTAGCTTCGCAGGTTCGCCTTTGGCCAAGATTCATAGATGGCAAATCTTAAGTTCTTAGATTTATGCACTGACTGTTTTTTTCTGTGGTCTAGTTCTTCTCAATTATTTCTTCAGTGAACCATGACTGGTTGCATCTTGCTTCTCTGGGAGGTTCCCCTGATTGTATTGCCTTATGGCCCCTCAGAGGTTATTTTTTCCTCGTCCTTTAATTTGATGAACAGGGCTCCGCTCCTTTCTTAAAAAAACAAAAAGCAAAAAACAAACGGTGCTCAGTTATACTGAATAGTGGAATGAAATATTCAAAATGTTCAAAAGATTCTCCTTGGGTCATAAAATATATCTTGGAAACAATGGTTTGCGTGCCTTGATGTTCATGGAAAATGTGTTGTTGTGTTTCGATCAGCATTTTGAAGGGATTGAAGATACCCTATGTGCTCCAAAACTGACAATGAATCTATTGTTAATTAGTCAACAAGCTGAAGAAAATTTTAAGCTATGTAAGTTGGTTGGAGTTGTCCAGTTTTTATTGCATACTGTAGTTCAACTCTTCAGAAGAATAATCTCTAACATAAAAAACTTGCACATATCTCAATGCACAGTTTGACATATGTATGAGCCAATAAAGACGTGAATCTCATTGAAGATCACGTATATGTAGAGTTTATATGACTGATGTGTCGTTGTTGTCAAAAATGTTGTCAGGCTTGTATTAAAATGTTATAGGGGGTACATCATAATACATATGGTTGTATGCATTTTTTTAAATACATATTTTATACAATAAGGAATTTTAAATTAACTTTGTTGATCACAATATTTACTATAAAAAAGCACATGGAAAACTCATTTGTGATTGTAGTTAACAGAGAGAAGATTCCGACCGAAAGCGCTGTAACTAAGAGTGACTTCGCCTATCGACTACTGCCCCCTTTCGGGGGTGGGCCCTAAAAAGAAAACAGGTGCCCTGGGGACACCGAGTAACCGAGGATACGCAGTACCAGGGGTACCTTAGGGTACCTTGGGGTACCAAAGATGGGTTGGATTCAAGTTTTCGCTTATTAGTAATGATAGCGATAAGGGATCGGAGTGCCGTGAGGTGGATGTCCTTAAAGCTTTTATGAATGAAGATGATGGGGAGATTAAAATTGTCTTTGAGTGTCGATATGCTGTCGTTATGTATGCCTCTTCTGGTCCAAGCGGTGATGACAGAGAGTGGGCCGGCGGCCCATCCTTGCCGGCGAATAGCTAGAATGAGCGGGACATATTTCTGACGTTTTTCAAGGATGGAGGAGCTCGGGAAACGGTCGTAGCAATACGTAAATTCGATAAAGTGTATACGGAGTGATGAGGAGGGAGTAACAGGTGGGGGGACGTTTATGGGGAGTCCCGAGACAAGAAGAATGTCCGGGCAGAGTCTTGCGGGACATGTATGTTATGCGGCGTGGGGTGGACAGGTACATGGTAATAGCCAGGTTGGTACTGTATGGTCGGGGGGTCTGCCTTGGTAAGTGCCTGCATTGATGAGTGAGAACCATCTAGTTTATTTGTGTCTTTGTAATAGTTTGTGGATGTGTCATACGGCTTGATTATGTCTGGCAATGCGAAGGCCATGTATGACTAGGTGGGGGCATTTGCTAAGAATATAGGGCCAAGTGTCCCGTACCTCTCGTATGTGGGAGCAGATGGGGCAGTGTGGGGATGTAAAAATGGTTGGCCAAAATGTATGTTTATGTTGGTGTCCCATATATTGGGCAAATCTAAACTTAAGCGTTTGTTGAATTTGTGCATCAGATGTGGCTTTAGTGTGTCATAAGTGGTTGGACAATTTGTGGTGGAGTACTCTGGAGTGTGTCCATTTTTGGATATGTTGTTTGGTGTGGCTGAGAGATGCACTGACTTGTTTGTTGGCTTCTTTAGATAGTGTAGAACGGAGGTTACGTATAGGTTTGGGGTCAGGAGGGCTTGGGATCGGATGTATAAACCAAAAAGGGTGCGTGTGCGCGATGTGGATGAGATCCGCGGAGGGTTCCACTGGTGGTTTGGAGGCCCCTAGTTGGGCAAGGAGGTCAACCTCCTCGTTGCCGTTGATACCGGTATGTGAACGTACTTTATGGAATTGAATGGGTTTGTTGATTGAGATTGCGAGGGTGATAATTGTTGAGATAAGGTTACGGTCCGGGTGGTGATGGTGGGAGAAAGGGCATGCTCAAGAGAAAGAGTGGAGTCAAGCTATCTGTGAAAATATTGTAGTATGGTGGGGGGAACGCGTTTAGTTGGGAGAGCGCTTCGTAAATGGCCATAAGTTCAGCACGTAGTATTGTTGCAGGGCCTGGGAGTCGGTGGGCAGTCCCTTTGTCAGTGCCTGCGTGATAGACACCATATCCGGCGTGGGAACCAGAGTGGGAGCCATCCGTGTAGTGTGCATGTGCTGGGGGGTACTTAGGGGAGGTAGGGCCAAGGTGAACCGGAGGTGCCCCAACTAGGGTATTGAGTGAAGGGAGGGGGCAGGGATGAGTCGGGGCTATTTGGTTTAGGTGACTGATCTCACATCAATTTACATTGGAGTATTAGCCTATTACGTTGCTCGCTGCGCAATCACATATACAACTTTCTTGTTGATGTGGATCATGTTTTAACCCTTCAACGACTGACACCCTTTCGGTAGGCCACTAAACAATAGTGCATATCGTCGTGCGTCATGCAGAAGGGTATAATTTTAAAGCCCCACTCATCCATACAGATGAACCTTATATTGATGTATATGTCAATCATATGAGAAGTGCACGCAAAATTGATCATTGCATTTTGGCTCAATTATAACAAAATAATATGCTTAAATTAATTGTAAATGTCTTCCAAAATTACATAGAAAAATTGGTTTGACCACAACATTCAAGCATGTAGATGAACTTTTCTAGCCGAATGACACCTCCAAAATCTAATTATATGATGCCTAAGGGACTATCACCTTCACAAAAGAAACTAAATTCCCAAAAAATGAGATGGGTTGTTTTGCATGTGGAATCTGGGGGATAATTTTTTGGGTTTTGCCTTCTTTCCCAAGAACACACATGTCATTGAGTTGATATCTGGTAAGTAAACGCGCAATAACATTATACAGTGTCTTCTCCATAACATATTGACAAATTCTAAATTTTGAACCTTGCATGTTATTTTGAAGATGCGTTTTCAGGAGTGTTACTTTCACATTGTCACTTTTTTCATTGTGTTCATGTTGTTTTTCATATGTCTTTCTTTTTTCCATCACTTTTCACATTGTCTTCATGTTGATTTTTACTGTGTCATTCACTATCACATTGTTAGTTTCAGCACACTCCTTTTCACTATCACATTTTCATTTCATTTCTCACCTTCTAACTTATGTCGAAATTTGTATATAATACAATGTTGAAAATGTTCAATATGTCGTGCGCATACATATCGCTACACAACTACATTGCTGTTCAAAACCACACAACACATGTGCACACCACACACTAGTATACCACTAGTCCAACCACTAGACTACAACTAGTCAGTCACTAGGCTGCCACTATGCTGCCCACTATGGCAGTCACTAGTCCACACAATGATAAAGAAAGAAGAAAGAAGAAGACATACAAGCACAAGCTCACAAGCTGAAGCATAAACTCATGCATATATAACCTCATCACTCAAATACAAGTCTATTTCCTAGCTAGTTTCACACTAGTGGTAAAATAACTTGACAGCTGTCGTGCGCATACATATCGCTACACAACTACATTGTTGTCCAAAACCACACAACACATGTGCACACCACACACTAGTATACCACTAGTCCAACCACTAGGCTGCCACTATGCTGCCCACTATGGCAGTCACTAGTCCACACAATCGCCCCCCTGGCTGGTGCTTAGGTCCCTCTAAGTCCAGGTAGCCACAAGATGTGATAGTGACCATAGCCTCACTAAGTCCTCCACCACTATCCCTACTACACTCAAACTCGATAGATCAAGAGGCCGGGTGCAAGAGTTGCCCCATCGTTAATCGCCGTCTTGCAACCTGTGAACTTGAGTTTGGGATCTCATGTATTGACTCCTATGAGCTTGGCCTCCCATGTCTTGTTAGCTGCCTCCAGTCATGTCCACTGCCACTATGCCAAGCAATGTGGACACAACCAATCTCCGTCAGGAACCTTCTCAAGAGGTGGTGTCAAGCATCCCATATGCCAACCCCTTGAGCATCGATCACACACCAGCATGGTGGCTGCCCCTTTGGCAGACCCACAGAGCATGCACCTCAAACCTGCAGGTACCACTGCCAAGTTTGGGTCAACTCTGCCATCGACATTGGGAAGGTGACATGGCGCACAATTACGCACATGGTCCTTCCAAGTCATGCCATCCCGACCCTCCAAGATCAGGACCCCTGAGGGCAACACCTCTCGACCCCTCAGAATAACACGCCCTGCAGTAACATCCAGAGTCGTAGGAACAGTCTGCTGCAAATAAATATAGTCACCAGGGCTAAACCTCCGAACCCCATGACGATATCCTCCACCACGTATAGTGGCATACCTCAACGTATCACGGTGCTGTGCAATGGCAAGGGTCTCAAAAGCCATGGGCATGACTTTCTTGAACAACTCTGCACGCTGATCACATGCACGTACCCACACGTCCGGATCGTCAAGGTTAAGGACTTGAGCAGTGTCCCTACGAATGGCTACAGGCAAATCCGGCTCTCGGCCAAAGAAAAGGAAATATGGTGAGAAGAAGGCAAGTGAGGCTTGTTTGCTGAACCTGTAGCCCATGGCTAACCAAGGAACCTGAAGATCCCAATCTCCTAGATGTCCCTTCTGCAAGCCATACTTGCGCAAACCCCTCTTCACCGTCTGAACAACTCTCTCTGCCAAGCCATTGGCCTCAGGATGATCCCGAGAAGTGGTGCGGTGGTCTATCAAGGCCTGGTCACACAAAGCCTGACACTACGGCAGCTAGTGTGCTGCTGGGAGCGGCCACATCTGTGTGCCAGGCTCCATTGTTCTCGGCTACCATGATATGCAGGTAACCCATGGCATTCTCACTAAATGTTTTTTACAACGACCTTCTTATCTTTTGCGTTGTTTCCCCCCTACTCCCCAGTTTGTGGGCTTCTGTCTTCTTTTGATACGACTGTTGGGGGGATTTTTGGTCGTCTATTAGGCCCATGTGCATTTGATAGTGAGCAGGGGCCCTTGGCATGTCATCAGGCTACCCTCCCGATCTCTTCTGGAGGAGTGGGTTTACTATCCACAGTCGTCACTGCCCCTGCTGCCTTCCTAGGTAGTTGGGCTTTAGTCGCTCCAGCCTTGGCATCTCGGTTTCTGTGTCAGCAACGCCCTTTTCTCATGGAGGTGGTTGCCCACATCGACGATGGCTCTTTGTCCTTCCAGCAACATCTTCGTTCAGCGCGTGATCTCATCCCAACACCAGCACGGGCTTGTCTGCCACCCTTTGAACAGTTGGTCACTCAAGGTCTGGAACATTTACAGGATACCATCATGGAACGCGTGCACCGACACTCATTTGCCAGCATGCTTTCCGACGCTCTTTCAGATGCACATCGGGCCAGACTTCTCTCGTGCGCAGGGCCCGGAGCAGGCGCGTGGCTCACAGTACGACCAACCATTGCACCCTTCCGTATATCCTGCTGTATTTATCACCTCACTACGAGTTCGACTGGGTCTTCCGCATCCCTCTGTGTTAGGACTACAACAGTGTGTTTGTCGTCATCTTCTCGATCCACTCGACGTCCATCTTCTTCGTTGCCCCTGCGGTGGAGAACGCATTACGACCCATGACGTTGTCCGGGATGCAGCAGCTACGGTTGCTCGTGATGCTGAAATACATGTCATTCGAGAGCATGTGCACACTCCCATCGACCCACAATCACCATTCCACTCGACGTCGGGTTGACATTGTTCTCTCACAGGACGGACTGCGTACATTGGCGGACGTTGTCATCGCTGATCCTACTAGGTCGGATCTCCTACCCCGCACAGCCTCATTATAGGGAGTTGTCGCTTCAGTAGCTGCGCAAGGAAATGAGCATGACTATCAGACAAATCATGGCAATCGAGATCTTTGGTTGTTTGCATCATCAGTTCAACGAGTTCCTTCGCACATGTGCCCATCGTGCAGCAGAAAACAAAAGCCTTGGAAGCCCATACGCCTCTATTCTTGTAGCTTTCTTTAGACAACGAGTTTCTATTGTTTTGCAAAAGGCTCAAGCTCAATCCATTTTACGTCGGGCAGAGGTTGCTGGGGCGGCTTCATCTCGCCTCCCCGCACTCTCTGATCCACCCTCTTTCCTGTTGTCTGACCTTCTTCAGGCTCTGGGTGATACTAGAATAGCTTGATTTCTTTCTTTGTGTTAATATATCTAGCTCTACAAGCTTTGGTTGTTTCCACTTGGGGACAATTACACCCATATTTACAGTCACCCCACTTGGGTCTTTTTATAAAGCTATGCAGGGTTATATATATATATGTATGAACTATCAAGTGGAGGTCGTCCCATAATTTCTTAATTTCTTTTCTCTAATGTTTTGACGTTTTGACCTTGTCAGTATTAATAAATAAGTTTTTTTTTGGGTAAAGATTCGAGAGAGACCTTGACAAATAAATGTTGTGAATAAATTCTGGAATTGAATTTTATTTTGAAGTATTTGATATATGTTGTGTCGTTTGGATAATATAAAGGTTTCAATTCCAACACGTAACTAATTTTAACGACAATATGGTTTTAACAACATTGGCCTAAGTGCCATTATCAGTGCTCCGTATGAGTGATATTGTATAACTTAGTGCTACAAATGAGTGTTGCATTGATTGAAGTGTTGAAGGGAATATGTATAAGTGCTACAAATGAGTGTCGCAATGATTGAAGTGTTGAAGCGAATATGTTCTATTTTATTACTTTTCAACTTCATTATGTATCTTTTTGATGATTGTGTTTTTAGGTTGAAGTGTCATTTGGATATAAAGGCTTACTAGGGTTGCTAGCCACTACTTACCCAACACAAAATTGAGTGAAAATGTGCTATGTAACGAGTTTAATGATGTACGGTAATTTTCAGTTGGTATGGACTAAGGGACCTAATCTGAATTTTTATGATATTGATTGTATTGTTACATATATATGATGCCTCCGGAAGGGAGTATGGTGTCACTTCACCACAAGGGCTACTGCCTTCCAGCTGAAAGGTGGACACTTGTATTGTTACATATTTAGGCCTTCTGAAGATGGAATGTGATGATTGGAAGCTTTGAATCAAATTATTTTTAATAATAAAGGAAAGGGAAACACCAGGCTAGGACCCACAGCTCACAAATCAGGCTCCTTAATTATAGTGAGAGGAGAAAATAATCTCTTTCACAGTCACCACCAGGTTTTCACACGGGACACCGCCCGATGGAAGGGGGAGAAGAACCTATCACTCCCTTATCATCTGACTTTTGAGTGGCACTCAATGCACCCTCCAACTGAGCTATTGATTGATGGTCCATTTCTAATGGTTACATGAACATTTCAACTAAGTTTAATCTAATTGGTTTGTCTTTGTGAATATAAACATGTGTCATGTATAAAAAGTAATTGTGCCCCGTTTTTAATGTTAAATTTCCAGGTATGTCGTATTATGCAAACATAATTTTTCCCTAGTTACTTTCAGTTCGGCCTTCCTTCTAAGATGGGATTATGTTTTTAATTGGCAAATTGAAGAGCCATTTTTTATTTTGATGGAGGTCCTTATGTTTTTTTTTTTTTTTGATGTGGACACTAAAATGGTACCTTGCCGAGTGACAACACAAAGCAAATTCATGCATGACTGAAGATTTTTGTTATACGATTTATTTGTTAATGAATTGTAGTCTTACTAATGATTTATGTTTGTCCCCAGACTCCCCACAGCATGATAAAACAGCTAATCTACACGTACAAGAAATAATTTGCAAATGTATGACACAATCAGAAATTGATCCACCACTAGCCTAATCCAACTGTCACTCCATAAAAGTTTTCATCTATTCAAACATTATGCAATCTGATAGATTGGAAATATTCCATCTTCCATTTCAAAATCTTAGGTAGTAATTAATAATTCAAATAAATTATAAATGACACTAGCAAGTAAGTTTAAGCATAAAACATCTTACATCATATAGATGTAGTAAAATTATAAATTCATGTTCTATCTGGATAGATCGCAGGGCCTATGTGTATGTCACGCCTTGGTTTTTTTGTGTTGCGATTAGTGCTTACATGAACAATTGAAATACTTTCGCAAATTATCGTCTCGCTATAGAATATTTTCCAAGGCATCTTAATATTCCCTTGTGCTCACATGCTACCCAACCCAGGGCCTCACCCTGCATAAAGAAACAGCAAGGGTTTGATGGCTGAGATTTCCTTGACTCACAAGAGCAGGACTCATAGCAGGAACCTTACATGACGTGCTTCCTCTCCAGGAGAGGAGGAACCTTCTGCGTAAGGTGGCATCCTGTCTGACTAAGAAATCCTGGCCTGGTCTTTACGCAGATATGGACAAACATATAACAAGAAGTTTGGTTGTAACTGTCGTTGAAGTGTCACTCTAAATATACTTCTTCTTCATCTCAAGCACAAACTTTCACAACTTCCTCAGACATTCTTTAATTGTGGTGAAAAGATCCAGGGTTAGACAAATCCGAATGTTGCAAAACAGAGGCAGGATTTGAGCCCTAAACCACTGGGTTCTCAATAGAATAATATTTGGGCAGGTTCATTGAATCTGCGAAACAGCGAAGATCCTCGCGAAGCTGTAATCTGCAAAACAGGGAAGATTCTCGCGAAGCTGTTAGTCACGCTCCACATGCATGCATAAATAGTTCCACGTCCCACTCTCAGTTCCAATGCCTTCTCGCTCCGATTTGGCTCGCTGGGATCTGATCTGTCTGCGGCTTCACTTGATTGTTTACTTGACCTAACTCCCTCTCTTTCGTGTCACGATACACAATGGCCGCACTGGACCTGAAGAAAGTGACGGTTGCATTTGTTCCAGGAACCGGCAGAATGGGCAAACTGCTGGCAGGTCATTTGGCAAAGGCTGGCATTTCTGTCTTTGTCGGATCTCGTGAAGCTGAGAAAGGAAGAAAAACTGCTGAGGATGTTTCTAAAGTTGCACAATCGGCGTCTGTGAAGGGGGGCTCCAACCAGGAGGCTGCTGCAGCTGGCGACGTCATCTTCTGGACCCCTGCGGTATGCCTTGCCCCCACTCCTATCTGAGTTTTGTTTTGCAAGATGGTATGGTGCTCGGTATGGTGTGGAGCCGATCCTATAAAGAGCACTTTTGAAGGTAGCTCTGGTACTTTGTGATTGGGCGAGCTCGACGACGTACTCGATATGCCTCCTCGCAGCTCTTTGGAATTCCGGGACAATGCCGTCTCTGGGAAATTCCATTCCAATTTACCCTGAGTGCAGATACAGGGGATGAATTGCACGTCTAAGAGTACAAATCGGTGGCTTTACTCCAATTGCGAATATTTAAGTTGTACGTCCAAAGTGTCCTGAAAGTTGTCTTTTGCTGTCGAACATTGCGATCACAGGTCTTCCAACATTGATATTTGGCCCACGTTTGTACTCATATGGGACTGAGATCGACCGTATAGAGCACAGATGGGCATGGTTTGTAGAGGGATTGCAAAAGGTGCTAGATTTCGGAGATAGTAACCTCACCGTCTAGAAGCCATTCTGCTGTTTAACCAAAACCGTCATAATTTTATTCATATGATCTTTCGATGGAAATTGTTTGTCCATAGATGGAATCGTCTGTAGACGAGCGAGAGGTAACTGTTATTACTTGGACGGGATCCTTAGACCTATTTAAAGAGTTTTGCTGGAATGTGGACAGGGTCCACTGGATGAAAGGGAAGAGCTGTTGAAGTCCCTTGCAAAGGAATTGGAGGGCAAGATTATCGTGGATGTCACCAATGTGATGCACTTGCTGGATGAGAGCCAGTGGGGGCAGGTGTCAGCGCCACTTCTCAACCAAAAAGCATTGGGAGTCCCTGCCCGCTGGACCACTGCCTTCAAGTCTACCTTTTGGGTATGTAAATTTGTAACCACTTAATTCGGCGAATTTTTTTGACCAGGTGTTGAGTGAAGAGTTGTTTGGAGCTCACTCTCAACTCCCAACATCTACTGGACTCCTTAGGTCATATCTTCGATGTGATACGTATCGTTCGGAGTCTTTGCTTGCTTGGATATCACTCAAATGTAAGTGATCGACATATAGATTTTTCTCCTCATGATCTGCCATGGCGTCATTTTCTGTGCAGAAACTCTTGGAGGATCTTCCCAGCGTGCAAAATCCATTCCATGTTTTTGTAGTTGGAGATGACGAGGAAGCCGTTGCAACCACGATTGCTCTGGTAGATGCCATTCCAGGCTTCAAAGGCACGAATTCAGGCCCTTTGAAGAACTCCAAAATTGTGGAGTTGCTAGGTCCCAGGTTTCTTGCTGAAATGGACAAGAGCAGCCACGGCGATTATCGATCGGGCTGGAGATATGGGCTGTGACCTGTAACGCGCATATCATCCTGGAAAGACCGTGCATTACTGTCACCAAGCATCCTGTGAAGAGATCATCTCTCTCTTTCTTTGCAACTATGTAAACTGGGCTGCAATGCAAAACTTATCACGACTCTGTATGATCTCTTGCAGACATTACCTCCCTATGGGTAATACTTCGGATGGTAGAATCGTGAAGTACGTGCATTCGATACATAGATTCGCAACGCATACATTGCCTCCGTACAGAGAACGCCACTTGTAATACCTCTGTATAGTTTATTCGATTTCAAACATGCTTAGTGAAGCATGTCGACTGGTGCTACTTGTACCAACCTTCATGCAGGTAATATTACTAATAAAACAACAGATTGCATAATTGACTCTGTCAACCTCCAACTTTTGTCATCCAAACAAAATGCGGCTGTGTACACGAATGACAATACGGTGGCGACATCCATGCACTCACATGATAGTGACCGTCGGATCGTCCAGTTGTCACACGCGGGGTAAGACAAACAACTCATGGATAGAAGGAAGCCGCATACCACATGTCGCTGTGTGTGTAGTGTTCCGTGCTGTGATTGGCGCTTCTCATCATATTACCCACGTCAACGTCCAATCTCGGCTGTAAATCATCTTTAAACGAACGGTAGAGAAAACAGAAAACTGAGAAGAGATCGAACGATGAATAGCGAACAGAAGCCTGTATCCACGAACAGGAGTGCAGGGGTGGTGTGTCCTTATCAAAAGTGCGCAGGGTGGCCTGGAAAGGCAACAAGGGTGTGGAAGGAGGAAGGGCAGAGACAGACAGAGGGGCACGGGCGAGGAAGCCTTGTTGCACTGCGTCACACAGGCTTGTAGCTGCTGTGCTACCACGGATTCCTGCTGCTGTGCGATCGCCGTGGCCGCGCCTGCCGGTAAGTGTGCTCGTCGGGGTGTTGTGCGTTTTGTTTTGAGATCTGTAGCTGTGTGTGTGGACGAGAGGGGATTGGAAAACGGCTGGATGTTGTTGGCATTTGTGTTTGCCAATTTTCGGAGGATTTCATCGCAGCTTGCAGAAAAGATGAGTGCTGGCTCAAGCAGCTGCGGGATGTTCGTGTTCTGGATAACATTGGAATTGTAAGAGCGAAGGGTTTGAGAGTGTTACAGTCATCGCTTGGTTGCTGCGGGGGCGTCGCCGTAGGCATGTCTCCTTGGATTCTCTTAGAGGCGCAGGAGTGAATCTGTTTGTCCTAGAGAAGCTAGGCAATGCGTGAGAAGATTTTGGCAGGTAGTTGACAAGGTGGATGAAGCATGTGCACATTTCTTCTTCTTAATTCTGAAAGAGCCAGTATGTTTTGATAGAGGTTTGTTACCGGCTTCAAAAAAAAACTGCGATCATTTCCTGTTGGTGGCTGCAGCACGTCTAGTCGTCTGTATCACTTCCTCTCTCTCCTTCCCGTTGTGAAGAACTCTTTGGATATGTCATGTCCCTGTTGAACTGGCTATGTCAGTCTATCCGATCATGAGTCCGATGTTCCTCTAGATTCTTAGTTGGTTTCACCTTACCTAGAATGGGCGGCTTGGTCCTTGGTCGGTAGGGGAAGAAAACTCAAGTCTCTTCTGGAAAAGCCTAGGTTGATCAGTTTTCTGGAATGGGCCATATGAAGAGACTTGGTGAGTGTAAACTGGGTGTCATTCTCATTAGCTAGTATTGAACCCCTGACTGAGGAGTGGTGTCCAACACTGCGGTCCTATGTTCTCCTTGAGGCCCATGGTTGGTGATTCAGAGCTCTTTCAATTTGGTTGATGCAAGACAGGGTTGATGGAGTTTAGATGTGAAGAGGTATGGTGTTTTTGGTCCTGCACTACCAGGGTTCACCTGATTCCTGTCGGAGATTATCTTTGGAAACCCTTACAAGTGGTGTTGATATGAGCTAATCAAGGGCTCATGACAACACCTAGAAGCAGGTCCATAATCCCCCAATTTTCTTTCCTTGATTGTCAAACTGAAGGTTAGGTCCCGGACACGAGGGTGTGTGCTTGGTGCATTCAATGGAATTGTATCCAAACTTTGCAAGTGGATTTATGATTGTGCGTTGATTGTAGCTGGCGTGCAGGGAAAGAGGATGAAAGCAAGGTGGTAGCCCTGGCAGAGGAAGAGAAGGCTCCTGCCACTGTAGCTCGCAGTGATGCAGCTCCTGGGACTGAGGATGATGATTAACCAGTCCATTTGACTTTTCAGCGCTGACAGGACTCTCGGGGTTAGAGCTCGTACCAGATCATCTGTTGTAGCGTTTCTGGTTTCTACCTTCAAGTATGTTGGAATTCGTGTTGTAGCGGAGACTAAACAGTTATGCTGGTCTAATATGTCAATGTTACATCACATTCCCATCTAGATCTCCACAGTGCTTCACCACAAATTCTCTGAGCACCATGCTGACTAATGGCCCTCAACAGTCTTGGGTCCACATGACAAGCATGGACATCTACATATTAGTCATCATCCTTTAAAGGCTCACATTCCGTGCAGAAACTGTGTCAGATCAGTCTGGCATCCTTGTTTTCTGGGATGCAAAACCGTCTAACACAGGTAGATTTTCGTAATTCTCTGGTGACTGACAAATGCAGGCTGTATCTTGCTGTGCTGCATTGTTAGGAAACTGGTAGGGTCATGTGACAGCTGCAAAGCTGTGTCTGAACATGTACTAACGATCTGAAGTTTGGGAATGTGTGCTTGTTTCACTCCTTATCTTCTTCTTCAGAGTGCCTGCAGTCATTACTTTATGGTCTTTCATGGCTTCATGGCTTTAATACAAGCTGCAACTAAAGAAATGAAAAATAGCAAAAGAAGAGAGAGAAGTGGAAAAAATTTAGGTCTTGGAAACTCACTAGTATTCTGAAATCTGTAGATTAATTCCCATGCAATCTCATGGGCGGGTTTCCAGGAAAGCTGGAATTCGTTCAGTGACGCGTGGGATTCATTTTTCAATGTGAGTTTGCCACGCGAACAAAGAACTAAGGAAAAACAATGCAGAACAAACTTTGTGGCAGATAAGTACCACCTCAGGGTAGGGAGTGAAGGTCCAACGTTATAGTCTATCTAAAACAAGATATGGCTCAGTCTTACCATCCTCAATACAAGTCTTACTTCAACTGCAATGACCAGAATGTATCATTTATCTTGAACTATTAAGTTGAGCTGAATCATGTGGAATTGTTTGTTGCTAGTTAATAGACACACATGATAGGTCATAATGTGAAGCAGGAAGATAGGTCCGCATATCTACAGTTGGCACTGACTTATATGCCTGGCCTGTCATAAATCTTGTTTGCCTAAACTGGCAGTGTGTACTATAAAGGCAGTTTCATTGGAAAGCTTTGTGCTCTTACTGTTATTTGGTTTCCCCCTGTTTCTTCAGTGTGAGTAGTGACACTGAAAAAATGTGTTTGTAACAGCTAAAGTATGAGCTAGTTAGTTTGAATCACTTTGGGGTTTGGGGTTCATCGGTGCGGGCTTGGGTTTTAGGCTTATGGTTTGCCTTGGCGGTTTGGAGTTTGGGTTGCAGAATCAGTGTGTGTGGTTAGTGTTTCCCTGGGTTTAGAATTTGCCGTGTTTATCGCACAATCACTCGTATTTCAGTCCATCCATGCTCCATTAATCAGTGCAGATTTTCATTTCACATTCATCCCTTCACTTCTTTCATTCATCCATGCTTCTTTGTTTTTCATCACATATTCATCCCATGCATGGAGCACGACATCTTTGGTCCCTCGGCGCCTACGTGAATTTCCATTCAGAAGTGTTTGTGTCCACGACTTGTGTCCATGACAATAGGCCCTGTATTACCTCGGCTGTAGGCTCCGTTTTTCTAATCTGCTCATGCTTACCATGTGCTCATGCTTAATGGACTTTGCTCACGATTAGTGTGCAAAGCGTGAGCGTACTCACGCGAGCTGCTTACACGGTAGCTACCCTCATAAGAAAGCTTGTGCAACAAAATTTAGGAGACAACTTCATTTTTAGCTCTTACAAGCGTACTTCACTAGCCTTCTTACGAGGATCTTTTGGTCTGGTTTAGTTGCTTATATTTGCTTCTCTGTCTTGGGATATCGATCTCGCAGCCTGCGTAAGCGACTTACTAGCCAGTAGAACGATGCTCTCTCTCTCTCTGGGTTAGTTCCAGACCCTCATCTGCTTAGGCAAAACCCATATTTTAGGCTTCTTCAAATGCTACCTGGCGCTCTCCTCCGAGGGGTGCTCCCAAGACACACTTTGTCTCCATCCTCTCTGCTTGTTTTCTGCTTATAGCTTGTTTGCTTACGTTACGGGGTTGTTATCCCTCGGTTAGCCCTCACGGCCTCCTTAGCTGGTTATTTTTCCACCTCATGTGACCTTCATTTTTAAATTAGTTTGTGAAAAAGGGCTCCGTCCCCTTTCTGGTAAAAAATAAAAATAAAAAATAAAAAATAAAAATTATGCAACTTTATGTTCTGTAAACTATTCAAATCATGTCTTATTGTTCATATTGTCCATTTCCAATTGCGGTAGGCGGCTATGATTGCATACGATTTGTACATTAGCTCTGCAAATGGTTTCCACTATCAATTTATGACATGGATATTCTATTATGATAGAGTAAGACTTAAGTTCATTGTGCAACTTGTTTCTATAACCTGTGTGGATGTGATTGTTATGCCCACATTTCACTAAGTACCTCAACTTCTCTTTCATGTGCAAGGAGACCTCATTGTTTTTGCAGCCTTATTTGGGTTTCTCAGGCGAAACTCCAAATGCAATAGCCATCGGAGATATACCTGAAACAAAAATTCACAGCCACAAGTTTCGTTGGCGAAAATAAACAGAAATAAAAAGGAAACCTCTAACCCTAAGTCTAGTTGGGCCTCTCTTCATGTTCATTTGATTGTATCCTAAGTTAGTTGGGGCTGTCTCCAGGACTCATCTCACCACCACCCTCTCTCAGGCCTATAATGAGATATCGTATTCGCTGTGACATCTCCTTTGGGTATCTTGAGAATACCTACACAAAATATTCTTTCCTGCTCGCGAGCATGCTACCCAAACTTGAAAGTTCATAGGTACCCACATATTATTTGACAACTGACCCAACTACCCTTACAATTGGGATGGCTATAATGGGTAACAACCAACATAGCTTAGAACGACATTTTTGTCCTAACTTCAGACCCAAAATAAGAACCGTGGTTTGACTTTCAAGAGCAAAGTTGGAATTAAAACTCTACCGGCCTTAAGAAAAATACATGATGAAATTTGAAGCTGCGTTTCATTACCTACCAAAGCGCAGGTCGAAAATTCTCTTTGTCGTCTTAATTCACATGAATGGTAACCCCGGCCGTGGCGGATTTGTGTAAGTGACCTAGGGTGCTTACACCGATATAAGAATGGAGGAATTCCCTCTTCTGCCCGTGGGCGGTCCAGGATTTTTGGGCTGCGAGCTTCGGGCTACTAAACACCCTTGGCGGGCAATCGTGCCCAACCTTAAACCTAGAAACCTAGGACCCGGCCGGCTTTCCATGATCCATTTTCCCATTCATGTAGAGTGTGTGGTTCTTAGGTAACCTTTCCATGTGAACCCATTCCCATTCTTCCAAGTTCCAACAACTCACCCCTCACTCACTTCACCTTGGGGAAGCCTTCTTTTAGTGGCAAATAATCGCCAAATTCCGACTCAAAAAAACAAAATGGAATATTCCCTGGTTTTTCATGGATGAAATCGCCAAACTTCTCCAAATAAAAAATAAATTGTGGATGAATCTGCCAAATATGGATGATGTCAATGGACGAATGTACATAGAAAGATGATTCTATACAAATTCCAATGGATGAACATAATATATGGCAATTTCCTGCAAAATTCAGTAGCCACTCGTGCTATTTTCCAAATTTCCAAAAAAAAACTCTTGCCTTGGGGTGATGCATTAAGTTCTCACATACCTGCGATAGCAGGTTACCGTGACCTGGTTAACCTGATCAGAAGGTCAAGCTCCAAGGCGGACACACAAGGTCAGGGCGGGGTGTATTCGGGTGTTAGTGTATATGTGATTTTGGTGTACAAACTTTGGATGAGAGCTCCTGTGTCAGATCCGCCTCCTTGATCCTCCATTGCCTGCTCTTTCCGCTCGCCCCTTTGTTGTGAAAACTTGTTTCTTGAGAGGAAGGGAGTATATGCTTCAGGCTCGTTTTGAGGCTTCACAAGGTGCTAGACAGGGAAGAAGATTGTTGGTAGCTAGAAGGTAAGAGCGAGCATGTTGGATTATGGTTCCAAACGGCAGCGAGAGCGGGGCGGTGGAATCGGGCAGTAGAAGAACAAGTAAGCCCAAACGAGAATGACGAGCTGCCGAATTTTCCTTTTTGGTAAAACACGGACTTGACAGACCAGAATTCCCACGTAGCAAGGAAATAAATCATTTTTTGAAAAACCAAATTATTTAAAAAATGATTTCTGCAAAAGCAAAAGCAAAAACAAAACAAAATGATATTGATTTGGATGATCGTGGCAAGCCAAGAATGATGCTCCGCCGAGAGAGGAGTAAACATTTCGATGACGTGGAGTCCTTCCATTGGCTGCCACGCAAGAGAAGCTGGTCCCAGCGTGGTGCACAATGGGAAGCCTCCGCGTGGCAGAACGGACTGGGGCAAGGCGGGCGGGTAGGTAGACTGTGTCTCTCTCGGTTGCTTAGGGTTCTTGTGGCGCTGCCTGCAACCCCTGCATCATCAGCTGGAGCTCGCAGATCGATGCCATGGCCGACGAATTGCTTGAATTGGCAAGGGGTTGAAGGGGAGATTGAGGGAGGAAGGGAATGGCGGGGGTTTGAATGACTCCTGCCGTGCGAGGGAGACGGTAAGATCGATGGGGGATGCTGAGGGAGGCGGAGGATCAGGTTCGTGGGATTCGGGGGAGGGTTGCAGGGCAGACGGCATGGCTGCGGTGGGATCGCGAGCCATGATGGGAGGGGGATCCCTCCCTCCTCGGAAGAGATTGCTGGCCGGGCTGAAGCAGAATGGATGGCTCTCCACATCACCTCCTCCCATCGCTGCTGTCTCTCCCCCATCTTCGTTCACTGTTCAGAGCGGAGGGGCGGCTGAAGCCGGAATAACTCAGGAAGTCCCGTCGGAGGTGGCAGTTGAGGGGAATCAAGACGAGGGATGCATGAGTTGTCATGGTCAAGAGGGGGGCGTGTTGCGGCGAGTGAAGCGAGGGGGCGAGTTTCTGCGCCTGTGCAATTCTTGTGCCCTACTTTATGACAAAAACATGTTTTGCCCTTATTGCCTTGTCATGTATCATGATCCCAGCTTGTTGGGAGACCTAGCTATTTGGCTGGGGTGTTGCCGCTGTAAACGGTCCGTTCATGTAGAGTGCGAGGATAAGCAGTTGGCGGGGGTGCAAAAGCCTGATGCCGCATCCTACTTGTGCCCTGATTGTGTTGCTATGTCCAGAAGGCCGAGGGAACCCTTGAATGGCACATCAAGCAGAAGCAAAGGATGTTCAGGCAGGATAGGAGTCAATTGCATTCTAGAAGCTGGTACTTGTGCGTCGTCTGCAGCAGCTGAGTGTTCTAGCCCTTCCATCAAGAAGCCTCGTATGATGCGGGAGCGCAGCAAGCCTGGGGATTCGGATCTTGGGGATGCTTCCAAGGCAGAAAGGGAGAGGATAGGGTTGGATGCGGGGACGGCCACTTGTGCAATTAAATCAGGGGGCAGCGTGCCCATGACTAGAGCGCCTTCACAGTCCCATTCTGCGCCAGTATCACCACGTGAAGCAGCTGCTGCGGCGAAAGCCGCGGCAGCGTTGGCCGTCAAAGCTGCGGCAATGGCAAAAGCCAATGCGGCCACCAAAGCTGCTGCTGCAGTGAAAGCTGCTAGAGCGGCCAAGGCAGCACTGGAAGCTGCTTCTCTTGCAGCTAGGGCTGAGGAGCAGGCCCGTGCAGAACTTCGAAGGAAGGCTGCAAGTGCAGAATCTAAATTGGCCATACCTGCTTCTAAGCTAGAGATTGCTATAAACCCAGAGTCCGACAAAGAGAGGATGTCTGGCAAGTCGGAGGTGAAGGTGGAGAAAGATGAAGGTCAGTTGAGGCAGGGGGCATCTTCTATAGATGATGAACAATTGGCTCGGCAGCTGCACCGAGTTATAAATAGTTCTCCGCGGATTACTCGCAGCTTCACTCCAATGCGCAGAAAACCATCAGTAAAACCAGGGCTGGCAGCAAGCGGGGTTAGCAACAGTGGTGCGGATGCATCTAGGGCATGGCCGTCCACCGGCTTGGCCTCCCCAAGTGATGTTCCCCACCTACAACCAAAGCAGCAACAGACAAGACCGCGCTCAGTGACTCACAAGGAAGCTAAACGATTTGACTCCAGAGTTTCGAGGCATGAAGGAAAAAAGACAGAAGAGGATGCAAGTGGAGCTCAGCAGCCATTGGAGATGTCCATTCCTCAACTTTCTTACAGCCCTACTGAGGACACAACTAGGGCTTTAAGAGCTGAATCTGTGGAGGCAGTTGCATTGTCCTCTCCAAGACTAGAGCCTTTAACTTGCCTGCCGCATGATCCCACAAACATTCCATTTGATGCTATGTTGGAAGCAGAGGACCAGGGTTTGGATGGGGCAGCATTACATCTAATCTCTAGCAGTGGCGACAATCCTAACAAAAGGCCTGATTATATCCAGGAAATTCTTGAGTCTGCTGTTCTTAGTGACACAGTGATGCCTTTGGATGGAGATGAAGATGTAAGGAGCAGTGAACTAGGTGCAGAGAGGATAGAAGTCGGGGAACAACAACACGGTATTTTGACAGCTTTCCTTGCAGAAGAGCACGACGAAGATGCCAGAATTCGCTGTGAAATGATGGAGGGAGAATATTCCATGCATCTATGTCAATCAGAGGATTTATCCGCGACAGTTCAAGATGCACAGATGATTGATGGAGCAGCATTGAAGGCCGATGGAGGAGTTGAAGTGATGGATGTAGACTTGCCTCACAGAGTGTCGACATCTGTAGACAGACTAGAAGCTGGGTTGAGCAAGACTGGGGGCATGCATGCTCCTCTCTCTATACAAGCACAATCTGGCTTGGAGGTTGAGCTTGTCAATGGTGGGAATGCAAGGCCAGGCCCTGATACAAGTAAGGATGTGTCCTTGGTGGGTGGACTAGCCTCTGGTTTTGTACCTAACAAGAACACGCAAGTTGTCGAAGGGAAACCAGCCACTTTTTGCAATGACAATGGGTTACTTAATGGCCTGCCCCAGGCAGGTCCAGGGCATGGAGAAGCAGGTTCAACATGGCAGCAAAGCAAGTTGAAGGGGCGCCCTGGTGGTGGCCAAACTTTTGCAAGTGGAGTGGGTTTGGTTCCATATGCATCTGCGGCCCAGCTTCCAATGCGCACTCCTGCTTTTGTGAGTGGGCAGGCTGGACGCCATTCTTGATTCCTACATTCATGTGAGATGACTTTCTAACCCTAAAAGCGAAACTCTCAACCCTAACCCTGAAATGCATGATTTTGAGATGCTGTTTGAGTGGCATGCCCTGTCAATATGAAGTTGACCAATTTTGCAGTTATGTTCGCAAAGGTCTACATTAGAAAAGTAGTCACTTCCAGGTGTAGAACTCGCTTAGGTTGCTGAGGCTTTTCCAGTGTCTCTGAGAGCCAAAGTAGTAATGTGTAGTTTTCAGGCTCAATTTTCAGTGTCTAGCAATTGAATTGTGATATGTACGGTTAGTCCTAGGGTTTTGAGAGTCCAAGAATATATTAGGGTTCCAGCTACATCCTGCCTTGGTTATTGGAGCTGATGGCATTGTGCAGTGGAAAGAATTTGAGCATCTTGGTTTTAGAGTATTTCTGCTACTTTTTACCGATTTTTGTTTCTCTTAAAGGGAATAGGTAGGCACTAAGACGGATCCTTTGGCAAATGATATGATTAGGTTTGGAAACTTTGGGATGACAGCATGTTGCACCTTTACTCCAGTTAGTCTTCCTCATCAGAGCATTGCTGCTGTGTAGCATGGCTGATGGTGTGGTGTTCTTAGGTTGCCAAAGATAGAGGACCAAGGAAGCGCCTGAAGTACCGGGAGTGCTCTGGAAATGTGGTGATGTGGTAAGCCAATTTCACCATGCAAAAGCACTGACAAGCTTACCAAGCTGTGAGCTCTTCCTCACACTGAAGAGACATCATCATTCTAGACTTTGGTTTTTAAACTCTCAGCATTTTTGGTAGGGTGTAGTTGTACTCCAGATTAATTCTTGTGTATGCAAACTGTGTAGCAATAGGTTCAAATGGTTCCAGGTGCTGGTGCGGGGCAGGGGGAGATAAGGGTTCTAGATGGATATAAATATACATGGAGGCTGTGGATGGAGGATGGGCAAAGGCAGGTGGAGAGAGCAAGAGCACTAGCTAGCTCTGAGCTGTAAATAACCAGTGTATCATGGTGTCTGACACGAACACAACAGGACAAGTCACTTCAGTTTCATTCAATTCGCTGTGCTATATGGACTGGAATATTACCGCTCTCCAACTTAAGAATGTGAAATGGTGTGTACGCACAAAGTTATCATTTGTAACAAACCTTGGGGCCCCTCCGTGCTTTTCACAGGGAGGCCCTTTTTGAAGTGTCTATTGTAGGGCCTCTGCCATATATCGACTCCTATGGGGATTTGCTCTCTTTTGAAGGCTATGCTGTGTCCTCATCTCCAGAGTGGATGGTTTTAGTAGGTAGATGTGCTTATGAGGGTTGAGCTGAGTGTTTTGCAGCAAATATACCCTTGCAGTGATGTTGACGACCAGTGGAACCTGTTATCCCTTCTCTTCTTGGGGATTTTGGCTGTGAAGGACTTGACAGTTTAACAGTCTAGGAATAGTATGCGTGGCAACTGTTTGGTAATTAATTCCTCCGTAGGTGTGCAGGGTGCAAGGACATTGGGCACAACAGACAGATGTTGTGCCTCATTTCCAATTACAGACTCTTATGGGCAGGGAATTTTATATCTGCATTCTCTCTCCATTTCTGATGTGGGCCTTGTGCACATTGGTCCAACACTGGAAAATGATGGGGAGTATGTGACACTTGCATTTACTTGCCTGGAGATTGCGAGCAATTTTCTTGGTACAGCTCTGCAAAGAGGCTATTTCTCTTTGAAGTGTACATGCTGATCTCAACAAAAGATCTATAGAGTTTCCGGTTGACGGGGTAAATCCTGTATAATTGACCCAAGGTCACCTGTGCTCCAGTGGTGCTGTACCACTACTGGCCCCAGAAGTCATTTTGGTTATCAACGAAGGCCCTCAATTTCACTGGTTTAGAGACGATTACTGATACAAATATTGGAATTGGTTAATCACCACTCCAATGCACCTTGACATGGGATTCATGATGCCAGAGTACCCTAATGGTAGTCTGCGGCGGGATATGCATAATCCAGTGACATGATTACCACACTAGTCACTAGAATCTCAGTAGAATCTCAGTTCAACACTGTAGACTCCTTCCTAACCTTTCCTTGTGGAGATGTTCTATATTCCAGCATCTTTATGTTCTATAAGTGGTTCTGCGACTGTCGAAATCAACCCAGGATTGCAACACACCCAAATAACCTGTCAACATAATTGTATAAATTTTAATGATGAAACCCGTGCTGGTGGTCTGCTTGCTCAACCAATATCCGGACCTGGTCACCAATGGCTGCCAATTCAGCTTCTTTCAAGTCAAGGGCACCTCTTAGTTTGTCATTCTCTCCCAGCAGTGTCCCTATCTCTGCCTCGCGCTGTCGCTTGCTAGACTCTAAGCTAAGCACCTGAATAGTCAACCTGTTTAGCACATCGACAAAGAAGCTGTAATTAGGACAGCTTTCAAAGAAAGGTTCACACCGCTCACAGTACTCAATATAGGAAATATGGTGGTACAACTTTGCCAGTAAAGGTCCACCTCAAACAGGTGGGTCTGTGATGGCAGAGTGAAACTCCATGGGCCTCGAGCAACACGGTTGCTAGGATCTTAATGGAGGTGGTTTCATGCCATGGAAGTTTTAGTTCAAACTTGCATAGAAACATATTAAACAAAGGTATCAGTAGTCCAGGTCCCGAAGAAAGACTCACCCAAAAGCACACTCATCTTTAGAAACAGGAAATAGTAAGGAGCCAGAGAGTTTGTAAGATAAGTCACCTGTCTGCCATAGTCTCAATGTCCTGCATCCGCCTTTCCATGGAGTGAATGGTCTCACAAGCTTTGACGAGATTGTCCACACTAGACCGCAGCACACCAAAGTCTACACACGTGAGAGCTCTTGCTCGTTTTGCATGGCCCTCTCCCGTTGCTTTGATGTCTCATCCTCCATAGCCTCCAGCTTCTCCTGCATCTTCTTCAGCACACCAGTAGTGCCCACTGCCACTCTCTTCATCTGCTCCACGCGTGTCCACAGTCTGGCTACCTGCTGCCACTTTCTCTGTACCTGCCAGTATTTACCAACCCGGTTCTTACTTCATCCGAATTCTTACACAAGGTACAAAACAGCAACCTTTCAATGCTTTGCTCGGGAATCACCAGAAATAGCTGATCCACATTTTATTTATAAACAGCCTTTACATTTTCTGGGAAAAACAAGTTAGAGAGTCCCATCCAAAGGGTCACTGACAGTTTTAGCAAGAGTCTTATTATGCTCGAAGACAGAGGGAAGCCAGCATCGCCTACCTCCTCATCGCTGACACGGGACTTCTCCCGCTCCAAATCCATCTGTGACTCAGCAACAATGGCACGTTTTAGCAGAACCTCCATCACCTCTGTGATCTGTATCACTGCTACAGCTATGCACCCCACATACTCTCCATCTTCCCTGTTAGATTTGCTCAGAAGGTCTTCATCCAGCCCTGAGACAAAAAGGCGTTCAGTGATTTCGGCTCCAGGAGCTGCAGCCTTTAACACTTGGTGACTGGTATGGATACCACACTCAGCCATAGCCACGCCCTTTCTATCAACCAGCCCCATGCCATTCTGGTGCTTTATGCCACAGAGTGTGTGGGCATGGTGTGGGATTACCATGCTTTTGGCCTTTGCACTTGGGTGTTCTAGTAGCATGTCCGCAGTCTTCACTCTCTTGGTGAGAAGTTCGATATTGCTTTTCCCACTCCCAGTCAATATAATCAGCAATCAAACATGCAAGTTGACAACCTGCTTATTTAACATAACTCCATTTAAACGAAAGAAATATAGGTTGTGAAGTTATTATCTAAAGAAGCTCAAGTCCATGAGCAAGTATGAGAGAAGTACTGCATCTCAGGCTGGACACTGAAGATGCCAACTGCAAGTTAAGATATTTGAAGAAGGTAGTAATGCAATACCACAAGGTTAGTGACACTACTGGGATGACCGAGTTACTGTAGGATCAACCCAACCCAGTGCTGGTTTCCTTCAATTCTGAACAAAGTCACACTCAAGGACCAACCATCACAAGTTCATGTGGCTGCTATTACCTTTCCAATGCAGATGCTCGAAGCTCTGACACCTCCATCTCCAGCTCTTGGCTTTTGGCCACGTCTTGCTGCCATAGCTCATGAGTCTCCTTGAGCTGTGCTCTCAAGCTCCTTGCCTCTGCCTCTTTGCTCATTGCACTACCTTGAACCATCTTCCCATGGCATCCACATCTTTTGCCCAATGAAGAGATTTGCTCCACGAGTATTTTGACTCTGTTTACTCAAGTCCTTGGTAGGCTAGATGGGCAGCCTAACCAACTAGGGTACTCCGCATCCAATCACCAATCGAACAGAGTCTTTGACAAGTAATGGTATAAATGCACCATACTTTCCTTTAGAGGGAAAAACACGTGCTTTTCATCCAGCAACTTGTTTCTTGCTCTGACAACTAGGAATGCACAGACACCACAGAATAAACAGTTAAGATTCCATAACATTTCCATTCCGTTGTGCTTGTAATAATTCTCTACCTATCTTCAACAGGGTCTTCCAAAGGCAGTAAAGATTTCGTGGGTTTTTCAAAGGCATCACAGCTTTTTTGTGGGATCAAGTAAATCCTATGTAGTCTCTGTGAAACATGTAACTTTTCAAAACGGCCTTGTTACATGCTCTCTTACAGATCCCCTTTGGACCCACTGATGGTGGCCAAGGAGCCACTTAAAGAAAATTTCCAGAATTATGAGGAACTATAGCATTTCCTGACTTTCACATCAGGTCACATCTTCCAAATGTTGCAACTTGCAGCGATCCTCTCGCTGTTTTTTCCCTTGTCCAGAATATTCAAATAAAAAATAGTACACAGCAGCCTGATACTCACCCTGATCTACTTTTTGAAGGAGAACAATTGCAGCCCACCCTGTTTTCTCTCAGAGCAAGATTATGGGTTACTTGCCACCTTCCTGGAAGAAACAACAGGGTAACTGAAAAGCAGAGGAGGACATTATAATTTAATTCTTGAATAAACTACCCATTCATCTCCTATCTGACAAAAGGAGAGAGGGAGGGGCGGGGCGAGGGGCGACGGGGAAAGTAGCTACTAATGTCGAGAAAACGTTACATGATTTACCATCACGTCCCATGCATTCAGGCTATAGACGCAAACACTGTTCATCAGGATATGAGCATAACCATAAAAAAAATTAAAAAGTACGTCACAACCCGTCCTTGCCAACTTCCCCATGACCCTGCGTTGAGAACGTACCGACGGAGAAGCTGCTGGGAAATCCATCAGAAACAGACTCCCCCTTCCATCCAGCTCGCGCTAGCACCTCCAAGATCCCCAAGAACCCCTCCCAACCCGCTACTCCACCCCCCGACCCGCTCTCAAACTCCATCAAACAAAATCCCACGCATTCACGCCCTCAAGCGCAAACTGCATCTCCACTTATGGCAAAAGTACTCCATAATCCGTGTTCATTCACTGTTTCGCAAATCTATGCAATGAGGGGTCAATCATCAGTTCCACTCTTTCATATAAAGCACGTGACACAATCTTGGAGCCAAGCATTGCAGTGCATCCATTACCCTCAGGAATCTGAGGGTTAATTGGACCATTCCAACGCCCCCACCGTCGTCTCGCACCCCATCCCATCCTTCACTGCAGCTTTGCCAAGTCCCACAACTCCAACCTCCCCCATCGCAAGCTCCACGACTTCACGTGAACCCCGCCCGCTGTGGATGACCACCACCCACGGATGATCACTCCGCACAACATTCATCCCCTAACAAGATGGACACGCCCCCTGGATGGATGACGCTAACTCACAACCCAGCAGATAAACAAACGGACTCTCAGGTAGGATATTCTCCGCCACGTGGTGGACCCAGCTTAAGCCTCACCCTTTCGGGTTGTATTTTCCAGTCTCTAGATAAGGAACGGCTCATCCCCCAATCAAAACACCGCGATAAAAATCTCACTTATTTTCAGCCGCGAGATGTCTCATACTACACGGTAGTGGAAATCTGTCAGATCGGAATACATCGGCGGCCGAGATGTTGCAGATGTGGCAGATTCTCGTCCGAAGTGGCACCCTGTCATTCGCTTTCAGCTTGGTATCGGGGATGCAAATGGGTCTCGACGAATGACTGTAGACTACGTGGCACAGATGAATGGAGGATGAATGGGGGGATGTGGGCCAGGTAGGTGGACTGCACGGGTGGTGCGCAGAGAGGGGCTTGCAGTTCTTGTGAGGAGGTGTGCGGGAGATGGAGCGAGCGAGAGAGATGGCGATGGAGCGATGGTGTGAATGAAGTGAGGAGGAGGTGAGGGAGATGGGGGATGCGGAGGGAGGAGGGGGGTCGGGGTCCTGGGATTCAGGGGAGACTTGCAGGCCAGACGGAATGGCTGCGTTTGGTTCCAGAGCGATGATGGGAGGAGGTTCGCTGCCTCCTCGGAAGAGATTGCTGGCTGGACTGAAGCAGAATGGATGGCTGTCGTCGTCGCCTCCTCAGGCTGTGTTGTCTCCCTCTCCCTCGCCTGCATTCGCTGTGCAGAATACAGGGGAGGGTGAAGCGGGGGGAATCCAGGGAGTGGCGGATGACAGAGTTGCAGAGGAGGGGTGCATGGGGTGTCATGGGCAAGAGGGTAGCGTGTTGCGGCGGGTGAAGCGAGGGGGCGAGTTTCTGCGGCTGTGCAATTCTTGTGCCCTACTTTATGAGAAAAACATGTTTTGTCCACACTGTCTTGTTATATACGATGAGGGGAGCTTGCTGGAAGATGTAGGTAGTTGGCTGGGGTGTTGCCGCTGTAAACGGTCGGTTCATGTGGAGTGCGAGGTGAAGCATGCTACGGGGATGCAACAACCTGATGCCGAGAGCTACGTGTGCCCTGATTGCGTAGGTCAGAGTAGAAGGCAGAAGGAACCCTTGAATGGGACGTCGGGGAGTAAGAGTAAAGCGTGGTCGGGGCGGGTGGGAGTGAATTGCAGTGTTGAAGCCGGCACCTGTGCATCGTCTGCAGCAGCTGAGTGTTCCAGTCCTTCTGTCAAGAAGCCTCGTATGATGCGGGAGCGCGTCAAGCATGGCGATGGTGATCATGGGGATATGGCCAAAGCAGAGAGGGAGAGGGTGGGGTTAGATGGAGGAGGAGCTACCTGTGGAACTAAAACGGGGGGCACCTCGCCGATGAGAAAAGTGTCCCATTCCTTGCCAGTATCACCGCACGAAGCAGTGGCGGCTGCCAAATCTGCTGCGTCCTTGGCTGTAAAGGCTGCGACAGTGGCTAAGGCAAATGCGGCCAGCAAAGCTGCCGCCGCCGTCAAAGCAGCTAAGGCAGCCAAGGCAGCATTGGAAGCTGCAGCTTTGGCAGCTAGGGCTGAGGCCCAGGCCCGTGCAGAGCTTCGGAGGAAGGGTGCAGTTGCAGAACCTAAATTGGTGTCAGCTGCTGCCAAGCTAGAGATTGTGGTAAATCCAGATCCTGAGAAAGAGAGGATATCTGGCAAATCCGAGGTGAAGGATGAGAAAGAGGAAGAGCATCCACTGCGAGGGAGATCATCTGTAGATGATGAAGAATTGGCTCGCCAACTGCACCGAGCTATCAATAGCTCTCCTCGGATTTCAAGGAGTCTCAATCCCATGCGCAGGAAACCATCAGTGAAACCAGGAACAAGCCCAAACGGGGTCAGTAGCAGTGGTGCAGATGCGGCTAGGGCATGGAAACACTCTGGATCGGCATCCACCAGTGAGCCTCCTTATCTACAACCAAAGCAGCAACAGACAAGGCCGCGCTCGGCGACTCACAAGGAAGCTAAACGTCTCGATTCCAGGATCTCAAGGCATGAGGTGAAGAAGACAGTGGAGGAGATTAGTGCAAGTGAAGCCCAGCAGCCGGCTGCGGTGGAGATGTCCAGTCCTCAACTCTCTTCCAGCCCTACTGAGGACACGCCGAGGGCTTCAAGAGCTGAGTCTGTGGAGGAAATCCCAATGTCCTCTCCAAGACAAGAGCCTTTGACTTGCCTGGCTCATGATTCCACAAACATTGCATTTGATGCTATTTTGGAAGCAGTGGGCCAGGGTTTGGATGGGGCAGCATTACATTCTCTCTCTAGTAGTGGTGACAATGCTTACAGAAGGCCTGATTATATCCAGGAAATTCTCGAGGCAGCTGTTCTTACAGACACGGAGATGGCTTTGGATGGGGGTGCAAATGCAACTAGCTCTGAACTGGGTGCAGAGAGGATAGAAGTTGGGGAACAACAACCAGAGTATGGTGGTTTGACAGCTTTCATTGCTGAAGAGCACAAAGAAAATGCAAGAAGCTCCTGTGAAATGATGGATGGAACAAATCCTACACATCTATCTCAGTGTGAGGATTTTTCCGCGCCAGTGCAAGATGTGCAGATGACTGATGGAGGGGCTTTGAAGGATGATGGAGGAGTTCAAGTGATTGACGGAGACCTGCCTCATAAAATGTCGATTTCTATAGCAAGATTAGAAGCTGGGTCAAGCAAGATCGAAGGCATGGACAGTCCTACATCCATGAAAGCACAATCTGTCTTGGAAGGTGACATTGCCAATGGCGAGGATGCAAGGCCAGACCCCGATACAAATGAAAATGTGTCGTTGGTGGGTGTACTAGTCTCTGGTTTTGTACCTGAAGAGCGAAACCATGTTGTTGAAGGGCGATCAGACACATTTTGCAATGACAATGGGGTAGTTAATGGCCTTCCTCAGGCAGGTCCAGGGCGTGCAGAAGTAGGTTCAACATGGCACCAAAACAAGTTGAAGGGACGCCCTGGTGGTGGCCAAACACTTGCAAATGGAGTGAGTTTGGCTCCATACACATCTGTGCCTCAACTTCCAATGCGCACTCCTGCTGTCGTCAGTGGGCAGGCCGGACGCCATTCTTGATTCCTAAACTCATGTGAGATGGCTTTCTAAGCCTAGAAGCCATTGTTGCAACCCTAACCCTCAAAGTTGTGTTTTTAGATGCCATTTGAGTAGCGTGTGTGTGCTAGAGGTTGCTTATTGAAATTTATGTTTGTGTCCAGATTTTTGGTCATGCTGGTGACAGGTCTGGTTCAGATGTCAAGTTCAAGCTGCTTTGCTTACTTTCTGAGCGCGAGGTTATTGCACCTTTATCAGTTTCTCGACACAAAAGTAGTGGGCAGCTGTCTGGTAGCAATTTCATAAGTCGGCAGGCTTCTGTCGACTGAATCTGATAGATACGGTCGGGTGTAGGGTTTTATGACAAGGAATGCATTAGAGTTCCAAGTACATACGACCTTGCCACTAGGATGGTTGCAAGTTGATAGCATTGATGCAGTGGGAAGGCTCAACTTGAGCATCTTGGTTTTAAGTATATTTCTGGTTCTTTTTACTTGTCTTCAATTTGGTACGAGGGAATAGGTTGGCATTAAGATTGATACTGTGGCAAGTGGTTTGATTAGGTTGGAAACTTTGGTACGAGAACAAGTTGCACCTATCTCCTCCACATGGAAGTCTCAAGGACTTTGTCTGGTCGGCATTGGGGCATTCCTGCTGTGTAGAATGGCTGCTGGTGTGGTGTACTTAGGTTGCAAAACTTAGAGGACCAGGGATGTGCCTCGGGAGTCCTCTGGAGGAGGGCAGTGTGGTGATCTGGTAAGCCAATTCCACCATGCAGACAAGCTTACCAAGCTGTTAGCTTTACCTTGCATTGAACAGACACCATCAATCTAGACCTCTGTGTTGAACTCCTTGCATTTTTGGTAGCCTGTTGTTATACTTCTGATTAATTCACGTGTATGCAAAATGTGTAGAAATAGGCTCAACCGTTTCAGGCGCTTGTGCGGGGCAGGGTATGGTAAGGGTCCTAGATGGACATAAAGATATATGGAGGCTGTGGTTGAGAATGGGGAAAGGCAGGTTTGGAAGAGAGGAAAGAGCACTCGCTAGCTCTGAGCTGTAAATAACCACTGTATCATGGTGTCTAACACCCACTCTGACAGGGCGAGATACTTCACTTACATTGAATTTAGTGTGCTATTTGGACTGGAATATTACCGATTTCCAACTTAGAGTGAGTGGACAATGATTGTGCATTATCCAACTTGTTCGGTGATTGAATAAGGTATAGTCTCAAGTTTATGAGTGCCTGGAATATTTCAAGCAGATTTTATTTAGCTTAGGCCATGTTTGCCAAGTTGCTTTTCCGTTAACTTCCACTTCAATGTACAGGCATGCCCACAAAGCTAACATAATAGACCATGGATTTAATTAAAAGTTGGCAGTCTCCAATGGATAGGAGCAGGGAACTTAACTGAACAGAGTTTGTTAATGCCCCTGACTCGTAGTTCTCCAGTTGAAAGAGGGTCAGTTGTTGAGTCCTTCAATGTCCACTGGCCCCTTGGCCCGTGCTTATTAGAGCAGTGGGCTCTCTATGTCTGTTGGAAGTTAACTCTCCTTTCCTTTCCCTTCCATTTTAGTGTTTGTTGTTTTGCTATATTATCTTGGGTACTTCATTAATTTATTATTGAGATGATGTATTGATTAGCTAATAGTTGAGCCCAGACCCTGTCCCTCAGAGTCAATCGGTCTCTCCCCCTGCTTCTCCGGCACATCTCTGGGCCTCTCCCCTACTTTTGCTTCTCAGTCTCTTGCAACAAGAAATGGAGCAGCTTGTCCCTGAGCTCTCCATATACAGAGAAGAGGCATGGTTCTCTACAAGCTCCACTTGCCTCCTGCTTGCAAACATGGCACCTTCTCATGCCACGCCTCTGTAGGTGTGTTTGGAAGCACCGGTCCTGCACCGTCCCCTCCAAATACTCCAGTCGGATAGTTGGGATTTTTATGTCCCTGCCAGGACCACTAGCTAATCAGTCATTGTACAGAGAAAGGTGGGAAGAAAAAAAAGACCAGCCAGGGGAAGGTGGATGAGACATGATACCAGTGCAGGAAAGAAAGCCCCATGTGGCAGCCCTGAATCCATAACCTGATGCAATATCATCATCCTGCGAAGCTAACAAGGCAGCATGGAAAGGGAATCCAGCATGGAAAGGGAATCCTGGTGGACAACCCGACAGGCAGGTTACCAAAGGAAGGGCCAGCCTCCAATGAGTGCCCCAAAGCCGAGCTAGTCTCAGAGGTAATGAGGGCCCAGCTAGCACGAGCTCTTCTTTTCCCCACAGACCCATTTTCCCAAATGTGGGAAACACAGGTGATGCCAGAGGCCTCCCAGCGTGCCCATTTGGGGGAAAAGCCTGGCCAGGCTATCAGAATGCAAATTTTGATTACCAAACAAAGGCTGGCGGCAGGCTTCATCAAAAGAGCTAGTCACCACTTACTATTTATCTGATTATGCAAACTTTGTGTCAAGAATCATGATTCATGTTTACATCTCCAGGTTCTTAGACTACTGCCCATTCATTGGTCTAGTCTTGTTTATCTTAACCTTGACTCGCATCTTGGTTGAATTTCTCTTCCAGGACTTGTTCCTGCAATACTGGTTTTCAGAGTCAGGCTCTCAGCTTAGCTTTGCTTTTAGCTTTGCTTAGCTCATTATTGTTCTCCGGAGTATCCGTCACGGTCCGCCGTGTGTTTTGGCCTTATGGCGGCCTTGTGCCAGCAGGGGTTTAAATTTTTTTCCCCTTAATAATTCCAATAAAATTAAATCCAGGGCTCTTCCCCTGTTCTCCTAAAAATTAAAAACAAATAAAAAAAATGATTCACTTTTTTATTTTGTTTTTCAAAAATACTTTCATTTTACGGGACAAATGATCAGGGTTACTTGCTTCATTTCTTGAGGGCTTGCTGTCAAACTCCTTTAATTTTCATTTCTATGTTGAATGAGTTTGTGTCAGAGTGAATCTTCTTACTTTATCTCATGTTTAGTTTTCAAGTTATGATAAGATACCATCATCATGTATTCCTCATATCAAACTGTAAAGCCACAAAGATACATAACTGTAAAGCCACAAAGATACATAACCTTCGTGCGGACACACCTGCTAGATGGTATCCATAATAACCCCTTAGGGCTTTACTTGCTTGAGGGCAGACAAGGATGAATTAATAAGATTCTTGCAGTGATGTCCTCACAATGTGATCTGAACATCACCAATGTAAGGTCTGTCTGACCCAGCTGCAATAAGAGAATCTAAAATATGGGATCTGTATTGTGTCAAATATCTTACATGTTATTGAATAAGCGCACTATGACGGCAACCCCTTGTCACTGGAGATGCAAGCCACCACAGGCTTTAACATGTTGCTCCTAAAAGTACATGCCCCCTAGTGCCCACCTCATTTGAGCAGAAGGAACTGCAATTGAGGTCATTGGGATCTCTCTTTTCTCTGGGGAAAGGAGGGTCACTCGATTTCTTTCATCTTGAAAGAAAACAGGTCAAGATCACAATGCCCTCTCTCTTCCTGTCTAAATGTTGCCCACCAGCCTGTGGTAGCACGGAATGTGTTTAAGGTCTGAATTCAGACATGGGGCTCATGCTATATTGCACAATTGTGAGCCTACAAGTTCTCCTTTATGGCAACCACTTTTCTCCTTCTCTTTGCATGATTGGCACTCTCAAGATGGCACGAGAACTTCCGTCTTCCCAACACTTCCTCCCGTTTTTGGTGTGAATTTAGCATTGTCCTGAAAGAGCAAACCCTGAAAAGTAATCAGTTCACAACCACACAGACGAGGGATGTTTTTCACAGAGGGATGTATGGTCATTTACTGCTACCGGTGAATGTCAGCAGTGACATATAAAACTCAGCCCACACTGCTGCAGTTAGTTGACAATGAATTAAACACAGGCGATAATATGTGTGAGTGAGAGAGAATGTACAATGTACTTCTGGCCATTGACCCCATGCCCGAAGAGGGAACGGACACTGCCTCTGTGAGGGGCTTTCTCCAGTGGTGGGACTTACCTTGGTATAAACAACTGGTTCGTGCTTTCCAGATTCCTCTAGAAGGCCCTTCATAAAAGCATCAATCTGCTGCGTCTGAGCTGCTGAGAAATTAGAGCACCTACCCCCTGAAGTTGTTGTCATATACCCAGCGCAGGTCAATAAAAGCCTTTGCAATGTGACCCTGGCACTTGGGTAGAAGTGAGCTTAGAAGTGATGAAAGACCCTTGGCAATGTGACTTCCAGAACTGGAGTTCAGCCACAGAAGTGATGAAACTCTCCGAGTCCAGCGCTCTTTCAACCTCACTTCTTGCATCACCCAAGCAAGAGGGGAGATCTTGGAGCGATTGGATAAAGGCTGGGAAAGCAACTTTCAAGAAGTTGACATATTCTACCTTGCCCTCCTCCCTCCAGAATTTTTCTACGCACCACTTTCAAATTGAACGTTTCACACATGTTAGTGTAAAGAATACACCTTTTGATCACAGTCCAGGCAAGAAAGTGGTCAGAAGTACCAATATCGGTTCTACCAAACAGCACCTTTTTGCAAACTGAGGAAACAGCTGACTGTTCCCCAGTTTGGGGTTTTTCACGAGTCTACTCCATGTCAAGTTCACCCATTAGCAGGCTTCCTAGTGGGCAGTGAGAGTGTTAGAGAACGTACCCATGCCATGCCCTGCAGACGTTGCCTTGCCATAGCCTTACGGCACTGACACCGTGGGAAACTAACCGTCCTTGAGCCTTTTGTGGGGTTTGCACCCACCAGGGAGATTGTTAGAAAGAGGGAGAGATGCTATCATCGAAGTATGCTTGTCGTTGGCTTGGGGCTATTCACCCTTCCATTGAACATGAGAAGGAGATGAGGGTAAGAAGGCCATGACACATAGCCAGTTACAGTGACGGGCAGCAACAACAAACCTGAACAATAGCCTGAGCACAGAGTTTCCCAGAGAACACTGCGCCTTCCATTGACGCAAGGTACTTTTGCTTGGTGAAGTCACCCGCCATGTAGAAGCCATCTATGGGTGATCTCTGCAATGGCCGACATGGCTCACAATTTGGCACCGTCTTGTAAACCGACCTACAGCATCAGAAAAAAGCTACGTTAACGTGGACTCGACATTTCAAGTGGGTAGCCTATGGTCATGAGCCCCTAAGATCTACCTGTCTAGTGGTGGTGATAGTATCGGTACGCCATTACCATGCCTATTTTGCAAGATTGAGCTGTATCAAGCTGGTCTGACACACCTGGGAGTTTTCACCACATGGTACTTGACGATTTTGGCCTTGCTTTGATCAGCAGCAATTTCAGTTGGAAACAACTTTGCAAGCTCTTGCATTGTAGCATCAATGATTTCCTCCTCACTGCGGCTTATCCATTGGTCTGCAGGTGCAAACACAAGCTCCAGCATAGATCGATCTGGATCATAGTACTCCTGCTCAAGCCAACAGGCATAACAGATTCAGGAGAACATAAATGTCTATAGCTTCAACTAAAGAGGCAGAAGAACTCGGCAACCCACTGAGGCCCACTTCCCCTCAACGAGCGTTCTTCCCTGCTGAAAGAGGGGAAAATGTGACTATTCAAACAACATACTACAATAGAGCTAGGAGACTGTGTAAGGACCTTGCATGTTGTAGACATGTCGGCATAGACACTGAGGAGTGGACTTCTGCAAACAACAAACAAAACCTTTCAGCTGAAAAATGAAGGTGAGGTCCAAACCATTGGTATATTAGGGACTTCATCAGTGAAATTGACATCCTGAAAGAAACCATCATCGGTGACAATTGACTGCTTCTATTTTGCCAGAAACTTACGAGTCAAGTGTGTGAACAGAAGAGTTCACGTCTCTAAACTGTGTGTTGGCACCACTGACAGTTGCAAACTAGTCCTTGACAACAATGGACAAAGATGCTATGCTACATGATGGTCATCAACCCCAAAAGCTCAAGTAAGCAAAACATTCATGCTTCTCTATCCTCTCTGATGAGGACACCTTAAGTAAGAAGAAGTTGGAAGAGGTTGCACAATCTCTTTACCTGCTAAAGAGAAGATGATCGTATGTGTTCTTGAGCTTCCTATCAAACCTGTGAATTTCACCACACCAAGACAGTCGAGGATCACATAGTGCAAACAGAATCACATAGGAAACACAAAGGGACTACCGACGAGGGGATTGTCAGAAGGCTGTATCTTTGCAGATTCAACACACCCCACAACTAACTCCAATTCCAGGAAGAACATGCCGTCTGACACAGCAACCCTTCACAAGGCAGTAGTTGAGAGAATATCTCAATATCTCTGTCGTACATACATTCACTTTCCCAGGTATCAGAATCACTTACATGAAGGCTAACTGTCTTAAGACCCCACAAAACAAAAAGAAAGACCAACCAGATGTGCACGTTGATGACTGGCACCCCAACAAGCTTGTCTAGTCTTTTGAAGTAGGGCATAGGCTGCCACTGTTCTGGCAGCAGCAGCTTCACAATATCCACTGCACAGACCCTCCCAATATTCAATACAGGCAGGTCCACTTATTGCCCTACTAGCCTAATGCATCAAACCTGTTGAAGGCACAGTCTAGGAGAATCTCCCTCAGTCCCATTCTCTCCCTCTCTCTCTCCTTCTCCCTCTTTGTGTCCGTGCTATACTCATCCGAGAGAGACCCTCTTCAGGACCATTAAGAACATAGTCCCTGAACCTCTGTTCACCAACTTTCAAAATCTCGAGGCTGAGCCTACAGACCTGGCCCTGTTGGGGTCTAACTACTGGGCAGATCACACACATCAGATCGATGCTTGTGTGACGGGCTTCTTAGAGGAAATCTGGAAAGCCCGAACAAATTGTTTAATGTCAAGGTAAGTGCCACTACTGGAGTGAGCCCCTCAGAGAGGTTGTGTCTGTCCCTTTTGTTCCGCACAAACTGGGCACACGGTCTATGGCCACAAGGCTGCGGCAAACAACGTCTTATGAGTACATTCTCGCTCTCTCTCTCTCGCTCTCTCTCTCTTTCTTATGGGCACTTGGGGCCCCCTGCAGACATCATAAGTTTTTCTTTCTTTCTTCAGTCGTGGGCTCAGAGTGTGGCAGTATTACCAGGCATAGCTGACACATAGACGTCTCCTTCTACAATACTGCCATCCGTCAGCAGGTAATGCTTGACAGTGGCATCCTCATTAAGCACAATCTTCTGCAGCCGTGCATTCAGCCGCACTTCACCACCCAAAGCCGTGAAGTGGTCCACTATAGGCTGACACAGCCGCTCTGGTGGGGCTCCGTCTAGGAAGGCCATTTTGGAACCGTGGGTCTCCTGGTACCAACTTGATTATTATTAGCAGCAGAAAGTTGTAGTCATTCGAAGAGTAGGAGGAAGGAAACAAAACACTTTAAAACTTTCACACTTGGCCTCCTAGAGATGAATTGAGAGCCAAGGAAGAGGGAAAAACTAACCTAATTCACTAGAGAAAACAGGTCAAGTGCAACAGAGAGGGAACAAAGATAGAGGACCTGAAGGAAGCGGTTCAAGGCAATAAGCACGCATTGCATAGAGAGGTCATCAGGATCAATGAAATTGAGTGCCTTCGACATGGCTATGAACACCTCCTCATTCACCCGCTCTGGCACACCCTGCACCCATCTTTTAGACTGTCAGCCTCACTGCCAAGTCTCTACAATCACTAAACCACATGCTTCATAGAGTTCTCCTTGTCCGTCGCTGTGATGTAAGCCATACTCCCCATTGAAGGCTCGCCCTCCCAGTGCCAGTCATTGATTTAGACCACTGGGGTATAAAGCTTATCTCCACGAAAAGATACCGTTTGCACACCTTTAAGGACTATCCAAGGACTCCTGATTTTGGGACACATACTACAAAATAGGAATTTGAATTCGGGACTGCTACTGTAGCTTTCTACCTTTTACGCGGATATGACACATGTAGTCTCACTGCCAGTCTCACTGTAGGTACCAGAGGGACTTTTGAGGGGAGTGAGAAAAGGGGGCAGGGCTATGCCTGCTTGAGCATCCATTCGCGGACTGTAAGGCCATCCTGGGCTTCCACGTAAGACTGGCCTCCCAAAATTGCTGGCAGCAAACCTATGGCAAACTGAAGTTTCTCTGGGAATGTGAGCATCTCGTTGTTCTTTAAAATCGCCCACACACCTGCCAACATTGCATGCCGTAAGCTGAAAACCACTCTTCATATCTGATTGCACTTCACGGTTCCATGTGCCTTTTTGAAAAGGAAACAGAGGAGAAATAGATAAAGATACAGAGATATGTACGAGTAATGATTCCCCATGAACATCATCATACCCTTGATGGATTAAACAACATGAAAACACTGCATTGTGCCAACAAGAGACATGGCATGTCCTCCCTACCTTCTCAAGTCTGGCTCTTGAAACTGGAGAGAGATACAGACAGGAATGTAAGATATTTCTAGAAACAGTGACAATGGAGTCCCTCTAAAGACCTTATTTGCTTATTTTTATGTATTCCAGCCAGAATGAAGTACCACCGAAGCAGCTCAACCCCTAGAACTTTCTCAAAACATGGTCCCTGATGAATCCAACCCCCTTGCTGCCATTCATGGAGTTTGAACCTGCCAGGGTAGGAAAACTTCAAAACTGTTCTAGACCTCACTGATAGCCAATGACAATCGCTCAAAGATGCAGGGGCTGGACACTGACCATTCAGTGGGGCTGGCAAAATGTCAGGGAAATCAAAGCGGCTGAATTCACCCGGTTTGTTGGGCATAGCAAAGATCATGCTGTGCTCCTTCCATTGCAGTCGGTCGTTAATGCCCAACTCCCCAAACAAATTCTGCACGTTTGGATATGCTCCAACTGCACCCATCCACCCCTTTCTTTCAATCACATTCTCCTTTGTCCTCATTTGACTTTCTCCTGCACTTCTGCTCTGTTCCCTGTGAATGTAATAGCTTTCTTTTTTCTTCTATCTCTTTCTTTTCATCAGCCGTAGAGGCTTGCTCTCTTCTGTAGAAGAGAGACTATGCATCATGTTGAAGTCAACGGAGAAAATGTGGTCAAAGGACCTTACACCATGTTAAGGCTCTGATTGGTGTGTTGTGCTGAGTCATGCCATTAGTCTCACCTCCCCCTTATGTTTTGCCAAAGCAAGAGAGCCCATTGCCATTTGAGGCTTGTTATTATTTCTACTACATGCTCAACTAAAGTTCAAGAGCGGGGTGCTCACAGAATATGTGCAACCCTGTCTCGTACCAGTCCCCATCTTCATCCTTCCAAGCGGCGACCTGCAACTTGTTTCATTTACCCTTAGCTTTCTGTGTCTTGGTGGTGGCCTGGTGTCTTCCAGACAAACAAGTGACTCTCTCTCTCTCTCTCTCCCTCTCTCACTAAGAATGATCTGAAGGGCCTATCTACCCTTGGCACTAGGCAGGAACTACCTTTGAATAATAAACAGGAAAGGGAGGTTGTCAGTGCCCAATGTGTGGGCGGTCTGAAGATAATATCCATTTCTGATACAAGGTCTGGGCTATTCTTATCAGAGAGGGACCCTCTTCAGGACCATCAAGAACATACTCCCTGCACCTCTGTTCACCAACTTTCAAAATCTTGAGGCTGAGCCTAAAGCCCTGGGCCTGTTAGGGTCTAAATCCTGTGCAGCTCACACACAGCAGATATGCTTGTGTGAGGAATTTCTAGAGCAAATCTGGAACTAATTGTTTATATCAAGGTAAGTCCCACTAAGTAGTGGAGTGAGCTCCTCACAAAGCTAGTGTCTGTTCCCACTTGTTCCGACCAAACTGGGCGCAGGGTCTATGAACACAAGGCTATGGCAGACAACATCTTATGAGTACACTCTCTTTCTCTGAACAGCATCTATATCATTAATAGTAGTCTTGTGTATATTTCTCTTTGCTGCTTTGATTGATTGGCTATCCATTGGGTCAAAAATGTGTGGCAAAAAAGTGTGTGGCAAGTCAACATTTTGCAGGAAGCAAGTGGGTGTCTCTCTTTGTCCCTCCATCTTTCTCCACAGCAGCACTTACCTTCCCACCAAGTACATCCCTAGCTTCCAATAGAATGGGGATATGTCCGGCATCGGTAATATACTTTGCAGTCGAAAGCCCTGCCAGACCTGAACAGAAACAGTAGAGAATCAAGCATAACCCCATAAATCTTAGTCGTCCAATTACTCCTAGTCAAAAATTTCTCCCTCATCTTTTTCCCCTTCTCCCCCACCTTTGCAGACCAATGGGGGTCTATGGACTTACCTGCACCGGCGATGACAACCCTGAGGGGCTGAGGGGGGCGGGGAGCCATTCGCATGAAGGCCGAAAGAGCGGCAGCTGCCAGATAATTTCCCGTCGCGTCAATGTCGGGTCTAGGATAATCCTTGCAAACCACCTTCAATTACAACGCCCCCTCCCCATTCTTTAGCATGCAGCTACTTGCTACATCCGCTGCAGAGCATTCTACAGCTCCAATGAAAGCCAACGGTGTCTCCTTTCCGCAAGCAAATTCGCCCAACTGAGTAGACAGGGAAAGAAAGGGATACAGGGAAAGAGGAGGAGGCTGGGAAGAGATGTGGAGGGGAGAGACATCTTCAGCGACGCCTCCCTAAATCGGCCCTTCAACATACTACTTTCTCAGCGAGAATCATGCACGCATTCCCTTCCAGAGGTAAGTGTTCTTCGTGTACGAAACGAATTCGTTTCAATCCTCTCATACGACAACCCGTGTCAAGGTCGAACTTCATTCAGCCGCAAAACACACCAAAAGACACTTACCACTATCGAGTGAGTCCATCGAACAAGTAAATTCTTCACAACACCTCTTCCCCCCGGAATTACCTTGAGAGGAGTGATGTTTCGGCGAGAGCTGCCTCGATTCTTCACAGCAAAGGCCAATGTGGCGCCCCTCCATTGCTCCCCTCCACTGAAGCCATAAACGCCACTTGAGCTTGACCTTCTCTGGGACGCTGCAGCTCCTTGCGCACCAACAATCCAATGCACGGCTTGCGAAGGCCCCATGGATTGCAAGCACCCTGCCATCTCCATTTCCCCACACCAAAACCACGATGTCTCCCTCCCTCTCCTCTCTCTCTCTCTCTCTGTCTCACTCTCTGGAAACCAAAAGAAGAATGGGAGAGTGTGTACGCCTCATCCTCAGCCACCTCCCAAGACCGCGGATAAGTTCTGAAAACCGTCCGATCTGGATGTTTCTTGAAATCCACCGTCGGATCGTGGCGCGGTAGTAGGGGTAAGAGCTACCGAATCTCGCCAACACGGGCACCTATTTGTCGTCTTCACACAGTTCTCAGATGCGTCCACGCGGCCTCTTTCTCTGCCTTTGGATTAATATTCTGTAACTCAGCCACACCGTCTATTGTAAAACACTTAGTAAGTTTAAATGTGGCAAGACAAAATGGGCCGCTCTCCTGTTTCCACGTTCCCACGTTCCCGAAACGACAATATTGTGGTTCCCAGAGAGCGCGGGCTGCGGATACGTACCAGAATACACTAACAATACGGTGGTTTACGTTTGGCAGAGACATACGGAAGGTATACGGGACGGGCTATGGGATACCAACAGAGCCATACTGGTTTCGAATCTGCCGACTCTTTGGTATTTTGACATGGTTGGTGTGCTTGTCTTAGGGTCGAACCCTAGGACATACGTATTTTATATATGGTACATATATCTACAAGTAGGGAATAGCAAAAAGGCCAAGCATGCAAGGCTGCCTGGACCAGTGTTGTGTGGGTCCGGGTTTTGAAGGCGGGTACCCGGCGGGTTAGGATCCGGGTCACCCGGACCCGTGCTATCAAAAAAAACCCTGACCCTGACCCGGGTTCATTTCTAAAATGAACCTGGAACCGGACCCGGACCCGCCTGCTGGGTCCGGACATGGGAATCGTTCCTGAGGTCCAGGCCAGTGTTGTGCGGGTTCTGCCTTTTTGAGGGAACCTGCAGGGTCCGGGTGCAGGTTTTTTTCCGGAGCCAACTCTGGGCGAGTTTTTGAAATTTGGAAAATCCGGGTCCGGGTTTGTCAACACGGACTCGGGTTAGGGTCCGGGTAGTTGTTGGGAAATATTAGCGGGTTCACTGGTTCGGATGTGGGTCCTAATTTATTGATTAAATAAATTAGAAAAATAAGATTAATTAGGGATAAAATTATTTTTGGCTGGAAAAAACTAATGAATTTTATTTTAAGAGACATTCCTTCAAAATATACCATGAATATGAATATGTATACCACGAATAAGAATTAAAAAGAAGTTTGAGTTCCATTCTCTATTTTTCAATATCAATTCTTTAAACATGTTAAGTTCCCAAGCCACCTAAATCGGGTCACTTTGAATTTGCAGTTTGACCTAATTTTTGCAGATCTAATCTGATGGGGCCCACTCCTGAAGCTTTAATGACAAGGGATTTGTCTCGAGTATGATGCAAAAAACAATTTAAAAAAAAGACAAAAGCTACGACCTACAAAAAATATCTTAGATCTCTCATTTATGTTTTGGGGCCTGAAAAGGGCTTGTTGACCGCTGACGTGGCAGGTAAACAAGCCTAAAACAGATTGCACTCCAAAGGCCATTTTTGGCATAAAATTAACAATTTTGGAAAAAACACTTCACCATGTGGTGTGTGAGCATTACATACACACATCCACCATTGGCTTTTAAAATTTTTGTAAAAAAAATAGTACTTCATTTGGAGGCACATTTTCATAGCCACTCCACTATTGATTTGGAAATGGTGGGTCTGGGGGCAAGCAAAATTGGATAAAGCTAGGTTTTGATTTGGTCGAACCAATTTCTTTCTCACTTTTTCTTTGCGACCTGATATTTGAGGTCCGGGCCAACGCTATAATCTCACAATTTCCACGGTGGACTTGGCTCATTTTTTGGTATGTCATGCATAAATGAGCTGGGCCCATTGCTATAAGGCTGGAATCTCCTGATGATTTTTGGTAGGTTTCTAGGGGCAATTTACTGCAGCTGGGTACCCAAAATTGGTAAAAAGTCAAAAAAGGGCTTGGGAACTTAAGGGTTAAGAATAGTAATATGCCTCAAGGGTAGATCACTATAGCATGGATGTGTGGGATCTGGCCTAATAATAATATATGACGCCTCCTTTGGGAGGTGTAAATTATGGTCCCACAGGGCACAACTTTGTGACACCACTCCGGGATTGAACCCACAACCGCTTTTGAGGTGGTGTGTGGGCATTACCACTGGGCTACAACGTGGGGGGGTTGGCTGCTGCAGTGGCCTATTGCTGCTCGTCCCGTCCACACATATGACAAAACCTACCAGATCTAAGGTGGACCCCGCATGCCCCATCTAAAATTAAGACCAGGACCCTGACCTGCTACATTGCCCCGCGGATAGCGGGTTTAACGGGTTCTTGATCTAGATTCCTAGAATATTCCTTAGTCCGGGTAAAGATTCTTCCCTGTGCCTAGGGATCTTTCTAGCCTAGGATAGGCTCCAAAAAGATTCATTAGGGTCCAGGGCTATTTTCTCGGTATATACGGTTCATATATCAAGTAAGTCCACAACAATTTATTGACAACATCTTGACTATCTAATTATTTATATAGCTGCCATAGGGATCTCAAAATTGATGAACATATTCAAAACTAATTGCAGGGAGTGCGGTGAAGACGAATTGAACACCCCACCTCGAGGTTGTGGTCCAAGTTTCTAACTAGTAAGTCCACGACAACTTACAATAAGTATTAGACTATCAAATTATTTATGGCGGTTATTTGGATGTGAGAGAGCAGGCAAGGAACTAATTTTAATCCTTGCACACAAAAAAGAATTGAAGTACAGATAGATCATTAATTGCAGTCTTTGGTTGGTTCATAAAGCCAATACTCCTAAGTCGATAGGGAAAACTAAATGACCCTGCAAGGCACATGTGGTGGAGATACATGTATTTTGTATAATTATACATACTTTTGGAGATGTATGTACGTATGTGGGCTGAGTGTTAGATGCTAAGCCCATACATTGCATCCCATGATATAAAGCATTTTGGCTTGGGGATAAAAGAATCTTTTTCTAGTGCTATGTTAGAATATTCTATGGTTTTGGAATTTTGGCCTGTGGTTTTGGATTTTTGGCCTGTGGTTTCTGAATCTTGGCATGTGGCTTTTGGAATCTTTCCTTAGGATGGGAATCTTTTCCAGTATAGCTCTTTTGGTATTCCGTAACGGGCACCATGTGAGACCACCTACTGCCGCAGTTGTCAGGTCATCCATGGATGAAACTAGGGGATTTGGATGTCATCCATTTCAAGATCCGGCCAGAGTGCAAGCACGAATCTCTTCCTCCCCTCACACTACCCGTCTGATCCCAATCCTCGATCAGAGTGTGTGAAGGAGGAGCTGTATAATCTCTGGATAAGAAGGGCTGAATAGCTCTTCATTGTACAGGATTAAGGTCGGGAACCCTTGAACCGTTATGCAAGTTTGCCTGAAGCAAGTCTGTTTTGCAAACTCACACTCCCATCGAAGGCTGCCTTGAAGTTTCAGGAACCCCCAAATGACAAAAGCGAAAAAGAGAGGAGAGGAGAGACTAAGCCTCTCACTCCACTTTGCCTATAGCTGGAAGCCCTCCATTCATACTAAGTCAGAGGATAGTGGAAAATTTTCCCAGTGGCTCAGCTACTAGGGGCCCAAGCTGAGACTACTGTTCCAATTATGGATTGGCTTCCAAGACAAAATGTGTACAAGTTGGGAGAGAGCAACAGAGGAGCAACAGCGCCACAAATTATAAGTTGCAAAATCATGAATTGTTTATTTGACAATGGGAGACGTAGATCTTATATTAATCTGCTGCAGCAGCAATCGCCAAGTGATCTAGTGCTGTACATGCGATGCAATAAACCATCATGTGTACATAATATTTTATAATCCTTGTTCAAATCGAGTATATATTATCATCAGCAGATTCCCTTTCCATGCTCTTTCCATGGAGGAAATGGAATATATAGCAAGAGCTGCACACATGTTCATCATACCGCATGTGCAGTACTCCTGATCAATCAAGAATATATATAGAGTTTTTCATATATACCTGCAGCAGGTTACTTGCAGGCCGAGACTTGGCCAGCACTAGGATGAAATATGAGGGAGCACAAGTAAGAAGATCGATCCCAGGTGGGATCTGATCTATGAGGTAATCAAGATCACCTGTACACTAGCGAGTTTGGAATATATGTAGCCTGGCTGAAAATTTTGAAACATGGGCTCAATCCCCTTCAGGGTGTGTCGGTGTTTCTTTAGACGGCCCAGGTGGTGAAAAGGGGCCTCCGGAGAGCTCTAAAAATCTCTGTGCATGTACGTGGTAGATTTTATTATTTGCAGGGTCAATATTGTCATTGGGCGAAAGGTCCGGGAGCCCCAGTCCAGCCTTCAACGCACTTGAGTAGAGGAGCAACGAGCTTGCCCTCTGTGATGGCATCAAACACCTTCTCAATCTCTTGGCCAGGCGACACAGTCCGCAAGCCTGACAGCAGCTGTGTTCGGAGGTCGGACCTTACGAACTGGTAGAGAGGGTACGTTCTGCAGCCTTCAATCCGGTTCGGTACTGGAGAGTACCCTTTATTATCATAGGCTTCGCGGACGAGGGGAACCGCTGTGTTGAGGCGTGCCTGCAACTCCTCTTCAAAAATGGAAATTCTTGCAAACACAGAGGTGGATTCCATCTTCTCATTCTTGGGATTTTGGATAGCACTACCCGCCAAGACTTCCCTTAGCTTCTGCATGAGTGGGTAGCTGTTGTTAGATGCATCGTCGATGTAGCTGAAAACAAGCTGGCGATCCACTACACGCAGGAGGTCCTTCTCGCAGAAGCGTGATGGCAAAAGTGCACCATCACTGCCGGTGAAAAGCGTCTTCTTGGCCACCTGGGAAACAATTTTCTTAACTGTTGTCTGCATTGTCTCCTCGATGTGTCGAAGGTCGATGGCTTGGCACAGACCCACTAGAAAAGTGGCACTCATTAGCTTCAGAATCTGAAGAGCTTCCTCTGTCTTTCTAGCAGATACTAATCCCAGTGAATTCACATCCTGATTGTGCTGCTCAGCACTTTGTACATGAGTGGTCACCGGGTTGGCCAGGAAATTCATCTCCGAGAGGTAGGAAGCCATGGCTATCTCTCCTCCCTTCATCCCATAGTCCAAACTTGGGTTAGGCCCTCCGCTTAGGTTTGAGGGCAGGCCGTTGTTGTAGTAGTCATTGACAAGCTCAGAAAACTGTGCAAACATGAGCTTTCCTATCGCTGCGATGGATAAGCGCAAGTTATCCATAGCAACTCCTATGGGTGTTCCTTGGAAGTTCCCACCATGAAGTGCTCTGTTCCCAGCAGCATCGATGATCGGGTTGTCATTCACAGAGTTAATTTCCCTCTGGATTGAAGCAGTTGCATTGCGAATGACTTCCACCTGAAATCAAGCGATCATGTGCAACTGGTTAACGTCAATTCATAAGCACATGATAGGAGCAAGCATACAGTAGTTTGTCGTTCTGAGACTTCAATAATTCATCAATTGATCAATACTGTAATTTCGAAGTGCTGGCATGCATCAGAATATCAGGAAGTTGTCTTTGAGAAGAAAACATGTCAAGATCATCAGATGCATATACATGTAGTACATATAAAATCCTTGGTTGGCTGAGATTGACACCTGTGGGCCAAGCCATTGTGGGGAGGTACGCAGTGCATATCGATCTTGCTTGGGTTTCTGCAAAGGGTCAGTCTCATGCAGTTTTGCAGCCGCCTTCATGTAAGAGCTCCCATCAAGAATCCACTCCATGATGGCTGCTGCCTCCATTTGTCCTGGGTGATGCTTCAGCTTGTGTGTCAACGGGTCGGAGAACTCAGGCTTACCTTGCATCACCTCGCAGAAGAGGGCAGAAAGAACTTCAGCTAGAAGGGCCATGACATTGGCATCATAACAACAGATGGAAGCCAAGGCTGATCCCACCGCAGTTCCGTTAACTAGAGCCAGGCCTTCTTTTGGCTGCAGCTCAAAGGGTTTCTCCACCCCGGCACGATTTAGAGCTTCAATGGCTGAAAGCTCCTCTCCCTCCTCCGTGACAGCTTTGGAATTGGGCCTGGCAGTAAGGAGGCCTGTAAATTGTAACAAAGATTGTCCACGGAGGATCAGTAAGATGGTAATAAATTTATGCATGATGCACCGTGGAAACTAATCATGTAGTCTAGAAGCTCTGCAGATAGAATCGCCTCACATTTGCCCCCGAAATCACAACACATCGTTGGAGCATTTGCAAATGTCCAGGTAAAAAACATTTTATTACTATTAAATTAGATTTCAATCTTATCAGATGTCGGGAAGCTCAATTGACAGATGGAAATATTCTTGAGAGAGACAATTAAGGGATCTAGACATGACAGCATACCAGCAATGTAGGACAAGGGAACAAGGTCCCCGGAAGCCGTGATGGTCCCTCGTAGTGGAAGAACGGGTGTGACGTGGGCGTTGAGAAGCTTTGCCATGGCCTCCAAAATCTCCCAACGAATGCCTGAGTACCCCTGCATCAAAGTGTTGGCGCGCACAAGCATGGCCGCCCGTGTAGTGCTGGCTGGCAGTGTAGTATTCATGTTTGCCAAGACTCCCGCATTAAGAAACCTGAAATTTGTAGATCCTACATGAGAGGGGTCCAGGTGATCATACTAGTAGCTATATACATTGTCGATTGAATGCTGCGATTGGAAAATAAGGTTCAAGTCATTTATCCCTGGAAAACATGCACGCCTACTGTTCTTCGATCACCAGCCTTACAGTTTCAACGACATCAATTACCTGATGAGCTCTCTCTGGAGTTCCACCCCCTGCTGGGTACGACGATGGGACGTGGCTCCAAAACCTGTTGTAACCCCATAGATGTCTCCACCGTTCATGATCTTGCGGAGAACCCAGTTGGAGCTCTCATCCACTCGACTTTTAGCATTCGCAGCGTCAAGCATCACTCTCACTTCCGGCCTGCGCGCAACTGCTGCAACTTGGGCCACTGTTAAAGTTACACCCTCGATGGCTACTTCCTTGTCCTCGTAGAATGTTTTCACCATAGCCTTGACCTCGTCGAGGTGGTTGCCCCGTAGAGCTTCGGCGGCCCGGCCCCAGTTTAAGGGATCCGTGAGACGCAGCTCTGTGCATACAGAAGTGGCCTCGTCGTCGCCCTCGGCGCACAGCTGCATCGGCGTCATGCTGCTGTCCATACTGGTGTACTGTGGGAGAGAGGCGATTAGATATCTAGTCTAGCGTCCACGGTGATTTGAGAGAGTCTAGATCAGAACCTGTTCAATTCTACGTAGCTGCAACTGATGAACTTAACTAGATATGTGTCCAAACAAACTTGGGTAGTCTGGGAGCCAACAAGGGAGTTCAATTCGTGTGTAGTACTAGATGATCCCGTGTGCTACTAGCTGTAGACACACTCAGATGGTGATCACAACGGGAGGATGGATATTTATCTAGATAGAAAGTGTGGGTTGTCCAACACAAGCTGCCTAGACTGGTCGCCATCCAGCTGAGAGCTGACCACGATGTGACTTGACCAGGAAACAATTCTCCAGATGATCAATTGACCCGGGTATGATAAGTTCCTCTTGCATTTGGTGTGGTAATTTGCGCGCAGCACATGGACACTGCTCCCATAGTATCAATTGCGAGTGCCAGGAAGCTGCTGATCAGTTGACAAAAGCGACGAACGGAGGGTGACGGTGGTTGCCGCCGACTCCATGTAACGGTTGTAAACACTGAAAATAGCGAATGATGGGGTGTCCAAACAGGCTTGACGTGTTCGATCAAAGCTGAAGAGGATTGAGAAGATTGGAAGCGAAACATGGCAAGCTCACGACTGCTGATCTCTGACTTGTGCCCTTCTTTCATATACGGCGGGTCAAGTCAGCAAATTGTTGACCAACAAAGGCTCTCAGCAGAGTGCAGTGAGATCAGTGCTTACGTAGTCCACCCTTCTCACATCTCAATATAGCTACACGGTTGACCTCTCTACATTTAAGCTAAATTTTGTTACAGGAAAACACTTAAGAGTCTCCAGTATGTTTGTTGGCCCTAATAACTTACCCCAATAGAGGATGCATGTAAAATGCATCTCCAAACCAGTCAAGATGGATGATTCTACATCCCTGACCAGGAAAATAAAAACTGTTTTTAAATTATTTATATAACTGGAACCTAAACCAGAACCGGAACTCAGAAACCGGATTGAACTCGGAACCGGATTTTTTTCATCCCAAATGATTGGCCCAGAAACGAAACCGGAGGTTCTTTGGAATAAACAAGAACAGCCCAACATTGGTATGGGAGACTAGTTGGTAAGGGGGTTGGTATCCTGTGAGCACTGCGTGTGCATGCGTGCTCGCATGAGCACAACCCACGGTCATGGGAGTTTTATGTTTTTTAAACCTCGGTCATAGGAGTTATATGTTTTCAAAATGGAATAAAACCATAAGCGGGTACAGAGGACTTGTGCATTTGTATAGTGCATTTGCGCCAATTCAGCGAGGCGAAACCTTTAGTAGTGTAGCCAAAAACCCTAAACCTGTAGTGGCGTTCGCATTGAGAAATACTTGGTGATATGGGCACAAACTAGGCAGCGGTGAATTTCGCACTGAGAAATACTTGGTGACACAAACTAAGCAAGCGGTGGGGTTTTGCATTGAGAAATCCCATCACTCAAAATCCTACCGGAATTCAAGAACCGGACTGAACTCGGAATCGGATTATTTTTCAACCAAATGATTGGCCCAGAAACGAAACCGGAGGTTCTTTGGAATAAACAAGAACAGCCCAACACTGGTATGGGAGACTAGTTGGTAGCGACTAGAAACAAGTTGTTGACAATCTTCGAATGGAAGTGTTGTCTTGGGATGCAAGGTGAATATACAGTCAATGAGTAGCAACATACACCGGTGGGCATAATGAGAGCTCCTGGTCAGCTGGTTACCATACTTGTTGCATGAGCCGGCCAAACAATTTACAGAGGACGGACATCTTCAATTATATCATTTATAGATATAGATGAACTATACACCTGTATGGATCTAATTCGAAACTTAATCGCAAGTATTAGTGCTAAGCATCAAAACCCCAAAACCCTTTGCGTAGTCAATATATTTATGAAAAACTTCATTGGTGCATGCCATGATCTTTTCTTGTGAAGATTAGATGCAGGCACCAACGAAATCGGAAATGGGGTTTGTGGAAGGAGGTGGCCAAGGATGGAAACTTGCAAACCAAACCCTAACCATCTGATATACAGAAATAGAATACTTAAGAGGCAGACCCGAAATAGCTACTACCGCCTTCCAATTTCTAACTCAGTTCTAACCATCTGGCATTGTTTGCCTTGAATTCTGATAGATTCAGTGGCGGGGGTCATCTTTTTTCAACTTGGAGAAGGGCCGATGTAGAGTTGACCTATTGCGTGGCCTCGTCCAATTGGGGCATGCACAACATTGAAGTGGATGTAGGTAATTTGCAGCTTCATGCCCAAAAGTTGTTGGACTTAGAGCATCCCCACCCTTGACCCCGAAAGAGTCCTTGTAACGCCAAAATTACGTGATCGATTCAGGGCCTGTTGGATATTGTGGTGAGGCAGCCCCAACTCGCGCACACCCTTGCCCCCGAATTGCCCACGCTATCCCCGCACACCTTGCCTCCCATTGGTAGGAACGGGCGTGGTCACTGCCACGCACGGGCTAGACATGAGCTGGTCTAGACATGAGCGCGGTCACGTTGACTTGGATTCAGGGGCGTATTCAGGGCTCTGAATACGCCGCTCGGGTTCAGTGCACCGAAAGATATTCAGTGCCCGCTTTTCATGGGATATAGGGTTCAGTGCAAGGGTGTGTACGTTTTCCGCCCACATACCTACCCTGAAAGTTCCGTTGGCGTGCTGGGTTCACTGTAGGGTGGGAATGCTCTTACTCGGGCCAGACTTAACAAAATGGGGCATGCATGCTACGTGGAGTGCACATGACATTGTCACCACTGTGATTTCCAAAATATATTCTTTTTCTTGGACCTTAATTTTGTGTAGGTCCATTTTTTAAGTTCAAGCATATTTATGGCTTTTGAGCCCCCCCTGGTGCCCCTTTGCACATGAAGTTGGGGAAGAAGTTGGGGAAATTTGGGAATTGGGCCTTCAAATTTACTAGAGACCCCTTGCAACAAGTTTAGAAATGTGGATATGTCACTTCCATAGGCGGCAAAAGTCAAGCCGTCCGGCCATTTCTCCGGTCAAACCCAAAAAATATTATTTTCAAAAACTTGGAAAAAAACTTCCCTAACACTAAAACATTATAATCTTCACAAATCTATGGTGAATTTCTCCAAGATTCAAGTACCATGGATATATGTGGTAGGTAGATTCACTTCTGTAAGGTTCAGTTATCTGGATGTAAATAAGTAGATAAATAGATTCAATTTACTAGGTAGAGGTAAGTCAATTTTGATTTTTTTTAAACTATGTAAAGGCAGTTAAGGGTACAGAAAATTTAATAATAAAAGTACTTGTGATTTATCCCTTACCTATCCAACCCTCCGGTAGATGATCCCCCCATGGATATTATTCGCATCGCTGATACACATCCTTTTTGGCTAACATGGATCTTCCAAAACCTAGGCGCATACGGATCTTAGACATAATCCTTACAACAGAAGCATGCAAATAAGCCATGACCTCACTTGCACACATCAAAAAAGGGACACGATCTCTTGTACTCAACCACAAACTCTCTGCTTCTTGAACTCAAAGCTGCTACAGATGCCCAAATAAGATAAATTCTCAAATTTAGAAATGCACAATACAGGGGACACTAGCGGTTGGCCTCACATATATATATATCCCCACTTTGCCTTGTGCATATTCTCTTCACGAGCCCGAGATACCTGGCCCCACAACCACCTAAACAGCAAGTGCACTCATCCTATTATACACATGCTATGAATTACTAGACACAACCATGCTGTATGGAAAATCCATAGACTCCTTATAAAACACAGGGACACTCGGATGGTATTTTCTTATCAATGTTGGCACCCGGCCTTGATTATAGAGTTCCAACATCGCTACTACCGTGTTGCTGCCCCACTACACCATGCACCTGCCCCCATGCTCGCCCAAACATACTATTAGTCACAAGGCTACCTATCAACGCCGCCCCTCCCGCTGACCCATCAAGCAACCTCACCATCCACTTTATTGAGTTCACTTACTCTCACAATCGATTCCTTAACACAACAATTCTAACTAAACGCAAAAAATACGCCCCTTTATCCTTGCAATTAATGGAAAACTGACCCCTTAATAGTCATCACAATTGGTACAAAAGCAGCATCCACAATCCCAACATGCATGCATTGCATAACAACTTCAAGATACCTACCGCTCCTATCCACCAATGTTTGAAAGCTATACATCTTACTGTGACATCCGATCCCTCATAGCCATCATTATCAACAAGCGCAAACTCGAATATACCCACACTTAAGGATACGGTCATGTAGGCGCATTAACGCTTCCATTCTTTTAGGGCCTATCCTCAAAAGGGGGCAGTAGCCGCAAGACGAAGTGGCTCTTAGTTACGCCGGCTTTGGCCGGAGTCTTCTTCTTCTTCTTCCCTTACCTATAACCGAAGTAAGTGTCATGCCTTGTTTGATACCCATAGCAATAACTTGCTATTCCTATATATACATTGTGTCCAACAGATCCAACAAGATCAATTTTGTTTGTTGTTGGCTTGTCTTTAAGGTGGCTTGGACAAATGGTTTGGTGGAGAGATTGTGTCACACTTGATAGACTGCCTGGCAGAGCAATGACCTAAAGACCAAAGGGAAGAAGACTCCGGCCAAAGCCCGCATAACTAAGAGCCACTTTGCAGCCACTGCCCCCTTCGAGGGTGGGCCCCAAAGACCAAATATATTGTTGACATGAGAGCAACAACTAACATGTAGCCCGGTGGTAATGGGCACATACCATGTTGGATGTGGTTGTGGGTTCAAACCACGGCCTGGTGTGTCATGAAGGTGTCCACCTTTCAGCTGGAAGTCAGTAGCCCTTGTGGTGAAGTGACACCATAAGTTACGCTCCCTTGGGGAGGCATCATACTTACTTACTTGACATGAGCTCAATGAATAAGATAGTTATGAAGAATAGATGAATAGGATTTTGGAGTGTGGATGGTCATAATTTTGGAATTTTGGGGTGATGGAGAGAGCAGCACTGTATACTAGACACTGTTTTTCTTAAAATTTCAGAGGCTTACAGCGAATATTCTGTGGACATGGCCCGGGACCATGTATCTCTCCCTTCCTTTGCGGTTGTCTATCATTGTACTTTGCTGGTGTAGGAGAATATCTGGACTGATTCCCATTGTGCCTTTCATGGGCCAGGTACTCCCAACCAAAGGAATTGATGGACTGAATGCAATTTACTTTGACCTGTTACAATCACAGATGATCTTAGTAAGTCAGTGATACCTACTCCAAGAATTTTTGACCTGTATCTTGCAAGCCTTAGTATGCACATGTAAGGCAAGTTCAACACAAATAAGGAATATTGTGAAGGGGTTCATAGAGTTAACAGAGACCAATCACATCACATAGATATAATCCATGCTCTGTTTCTTTACGAAACTTTTGTCTTTCCCGCAGTACCACTCCTTCTCCATGCATCATATTTGATATTGATTCATAAGACAGCCAGTGTCTATAATCCAGCAATGCTGCTCAGGTTTCTGTAACAATCCAGAGGTTAATTCTGCGTTGCCTGCATATGCATGAAGAAAAGCATGAATGCTGTGATAAAGTGATCTGTCTGGTTGCAAAGGGTCATCTGATATCATTGTAGTATTTTCTGATCCATGATAGAGTAATTTATGGTTCAGCAAATTCAAGCATAAACAGAGGGAAGAAGATAATGCTACGTGCAGTGTGCAATAAAGTGACAGGATTTGAACCCATATCTTACCCGGCGATACTCAGTAATGAGCTACTGGTAAGGGGAGAGAAAACCTTTAAAATTAGGAGACCAAACCTAACAACACATTTAACCCTCTAGCAGGGCCTGCATGTATTCCATGCGCTTCATTAGTCCAACAGTGGATTGACAGGTCACCCATAGTTCTACAACTTGCAATATACATTACACTGCTTGCTCCACTGTCAATATATCTATCATTGTCTGGACTTTCCTCTACATTCTCATCATTAGCAACAACCTACAGTTCTACCTGACCTCTGCTCTGAGGACCAGATGCATGCAGCCTTGGAGGAATGCACAAGTCAATGTTTGTTTCTACGTTTCTAGGGGCTTAGATGTTCCTGCAGACATGAACGAATCACTTATCCCTGTCAAACAATACAATCCGAATTTTTGAGAAGGCACAGCTTGCTTGGTAAACAACCAAAACGGCCAGGAAAACACAAGTCTGGCCACAATGGAGCATACCAGCTGGAAGAGAGCATGTTAACTCACGGTGGCATCCACTTACAGGTCATGTATCACTCACTCCAGTCATCCTCCTCGTCGTCATCTTCATCACTTGCAACACAGGCCTGTCGGATTGCATTTGCTTTCTCCAGAATAGCAGCAACATTGATGTTTGCTACAGGCCTGGTCGATGGTTCTGTCTTCTCCACCTTCTCCATATGGCGCAGATTGAAGGACCGGGTCCTAATCTCTTCCAGTAGAACTTGTTTGCCATCTGGAGCAATGGGCCGTCTGACAGGTTCCATTTTCTGGCCATGCTTTGCAATCGCACCCATGATCGCATCCCTTGTGTCCATTGCTGGCATCCCTCTAAAAGTTGGTGAAGGAGAAGGTGAAAGGGTAAACTCTGGCTGTGTGGGCAGATGGGGTGACATAATCAACTTCGGCATTGCTAAAACAATAGAGGGCTCCGCCTTTGGTTCCTGGATAGGAGGTAGGGGTAACTCTGGCCTCAGATCAGGTCCCAGCTCTGGTCTTACTGGTGGAGTGGATGGACGATTTAAATCTTGCCTCACTGGTGTAGTCGCTTGAAGGTTCAAGTCCAAACCTGTTGCTGCAGTGGGTGGACCATTGAACCCAGCCCTCACTGATGGATTGGTTCGATTGGCTGGGAGAGTTGGGTCTAAGCTTGTTACAGAACTGGATGGAGCATTCAACTCTGAATTAGAGTCGGACCTGAGTGGTGGGTTGGGTGGAAGGTTCAACTCTGAAGATGCTGAAAGACTAGGTGGATATCTTGATTCAAGCCTCACTGGTGATTTGGGTGCAAGATTTGTCACTGGACTTGAGGGTGGAGGGGTCTGAAACACTGGACTTGGTTGAGGATGTGACTCCGGCTTTGTTGGTGTATTGGGTGGAAGATTTGAGTTTGGACTCGATGGAGGGTTTGGCAGATGTTTCTGTGGTGGATGAACAGCATTCGGTCGAATACTTGATTCTGGAGTTGCTTGGACAGGGAGTTGAACCATTTCCTCACTGGAGGACTGGAAGGACAACTCTGGACTTGTTGGACTCGGTAGAACATGTGCCTCTGGGTTGGTTAGGAAATCTGGTGGTGGACTTGACTCTGAACTGGGATGAACCCTGGACTCACTAGTGGACTGGAAGGACAACTGTGGACTTGCCAGGGAGCCAGGTGGAAGATGTAGCTCTGGCCTTGTTGGTTGGTTGGGTGGAGGATATGGCTCCGGACTTGCTCCTGTACTGGATTGAACCCCGGCTTTGCTGGTGGGCGGGAAGGACAAATCTAAACTTGTCTGTGGACTGAGTGGAAGATTTGAATCTGGCATTATTGGTGCAGTAGGTGGAAGGTCTGACTCTATACTTTCTGGTGGTAAAGGCTCAACACTGCTCCTTGGTGACTCGAAGGAACATTTGACTCTGATCTTGCTGGTGTATTGGTTGGAAGATTGGAACCTACCTCTGCTGTTGGACTTGGTAGAGGAGCAAACTCTCGCTTTGATGGTGAACTGCACAGAGGAGTCGACTCTGACCTCACAGGGACGGGTGAGGAGCAAACTCCAGCTGGGAGGATGCACAGAGGTGGGTGATGATGAAGAGAGTACAGGGATCAATATTGGAGATACTGGGCTGCCCAGGTCAGAACGGAGACTCAAGGTGTTGCCTTCTGGAGAAGCAAGTCCATCACCTGATGGAGAGGCTAGTAAATCACGTGATGATCTGACAGGGGACAAAGGTGGTGAATACAGTGCACTGAAGTTTGGAGACCTGGGGGACGCCGGAGCTGATCCACTTGACACAGATGATGATACTGAGCAAGTTGTGACAGTGGGCAATGAGGCTGTTGACAAAGACGATAATTGGCGCTCGCCCTCTGCAAGAGGTGGTGACGAGGGCTGCGGTGGCGTGGAAGGGCCAGTAGCTCTTGATGAAGGGCTCGTAGCAGTTGATGACAGAAACTCAGGGTCTTCACCATGTTGTGGAGGAACACTCACAGACACTACAACACTCTCACCAAGGGCAGCTACACCGTTGGATGTCAAGGGAGGTCCATCTTGAGGATGCCCATTGCTGTCCCATTCATCAACTGCCAGCTCACTTGCCATTTGGGCATTACTGTGTCCTTGTGGTGTGGTGACCTGACCGAGGGCATTATCAGACTCAGCCAGCGAATCTACAGAAGCCAGAGGGTCCTCACAGACAGTGACTGGAACTGGAGGCACGAAATCCACAGAGGATGGCTCTGTAACCAAGTCATGCACTGATTCCTCAACTGTGCGCTCAGTCACAAGCTGTGGAACCTGGGAAGGGGTATCAAAAGATGAGGTGTGACGCTGCGCCATAAGGTCGACACCTCGAGCAGGGATGTGTTTATGAAATTCGACGTGCGCTTTAATTGCTGAGTGGTTCAGCAGGGACGCCTTATCTGTCTCTCTCTTTACATAGGCATCAACATGAGGCAGCACTCGAACTTCAGAGTCTGACTCCGCTTCAGACTCCATAGTGGTCAGTGCATCCACAAAGTGGTCACCTTCACTGGCCATTTCTTCTTCAGATCTTGCTGTACCTTCTTCCATCTCCTTCAACCTTGCAAACCTGCCTACCATGTTTGCTACCTCAATGTCTTTTGCACTGATCTTAAGAGGCGCCTGAAGCCCCAGTTCTAGAGCAGGAGTGTCTTCAGCCAGCCACATTTTGCTTGGAGAGCCCTTCGGCTTTACTTTGCCACCAGCGGCAGAAGCGGATATGTGCTCTGGAGGCATATCCACATTTTGCTGACTCAGGCTTCCTGAAAAGGCCTCCAATTTTTCCAGCCCAATTAATCCATATCGGACCCTCGTATGGAGCTGGGCACCAGAGATTGGCTGTCCATTCCTACGCCGCCTGCCCTTCTTTTTCTCTCGACGGGCTTTCTTATCTTGTTGAGCACGCTGGGCTTTCATGAGCTCCGTGCTGGCCCATTCCATCTTGAAAAATGAGGGATCCGTGTACCTTTTCAAGCAGGCTCCAACCCCTGCTACATCAAACTTATCAAGGAGGAAGAGTCGAGGTGGCCCTCTGCAATCTTCATAGAAATTGCGGACAAAGCGGGGTAGGTCACCTTGTGTGCAGTGGTTTTGATCACTCCGAATACTCGCATGCCACTCTGCCCCGGCGGAGTAAGCAAAGCGGAGTTGATTAGGTTCTGACAGCAGAGCCTTCTCTACAACAGTCAGCTCAGCCTCCAGCTGCTGCACCCGCACTGTCAAGTCATGGCCTCGTCCCCCAATTGCCATCAGCTCATCATGTAGATCTCGAAAAATTTCTGCTGCAAATTCCGCAAGGTCACCAAGCTGGCGGACAATGCCAACAAGCCCTGCCATGGCCACCCCCTCCAATAGACCTTCGGGGTCATCTGGGGCTGCAGTGCGATACAGCTCAGGGTTGGCTAAACTGTGCTCACACTGCACTTCATACCTCACCAGAGGCATGGCTTCCCCACTTTCCCCCCTGCTTGCTCCTCAGTTGTCAATTCGAACTTCCTTACACCTTGGGATGGCGCACCATTTCAGCATCATCCATGACTGTTGAGTGCTAGCAGATTATGTAGGCAAATGCTGGGTAAGCTCATCCCAAATTGGCGTGCTGTCCCCTCAACCATGACACAGCATCACTCCTCCCGCCCCTGATTTCATGACCAACTTGGTCATGTCACAAGACTCAGATTCAGTAAATTCTACCCTCGTCAGCAATTAGTCACCGACTTGACACTTATCTGAGTTGGTACAGAATCCACAATATATGCTAGGTTACCGTTCTAGCATTAAGTCTAAACCACTGGTTATCAAAGGCATTAGGTAATGACTAGTGCTACTGGTTCTTGAGCAGTGATCAACTTGATTCAAGGGCAGACTTCTGCCATAGAACCAGCCAATTATCATGTTAAAATACATTTCACTTCCTTGAGTATCGTCATCACGAGTGTAGCTAGCCATGAGGCATGTGTGTACAAGTGTCTTCCGTAAACAGCAGAGCCGTTTGCACACTCCAAACCCCCACCTTTGTTAAGATCCTTTTACCCTTCTCGCACATATTTATCTGCTTGGGTTACACCTTCACAAATGATGATCTGACATCGCATGTACTCTCCTGACCTGTGAGTTTATGAACATGCTTGATATAACCAACGAGTCTCCACGGATGTAAGGTGTTGTACCCATTCGTATGAGGAAATTCCTACAGCTACTAGATGTGTTTTTCAACATCGACGATAGTGAAAGGCAGGAGCAGCCCTCCTTCCAGAGAATGGCCTGTGGCTAGTGAAGGCCTTTGGGACAAGCAATGCCTGCTCTCAAACCCCGCAATCACAGAGCCGCCATCCACATCCTCGCATGCAACCCCTAGTGCAGAGGGCCAGCAGACATAATGCTACAAGCATTGTTGATTCCAGTACTCCTGCTCTAGCTCCCAATAAGCCGCGAGGCAATGCCGCTGACTATTACTGAGAAAGGGCAGGAGCGAAAGAGAGAGTACCCATTGGGGTAAATGCTAAGATATTGCACCAATGTCAGAGCTTTGATCTTGCCAGGTTCAGCTTTCCAACTGTCACGAAGACACAGAGATGGGGAGACCAGTGAGAGAAAAATCACAAAGTAAGAGACCAACACCTTCACTGTCTCGGGACGGAGCATCTCAGCAGGACCTGCCAGAAAGTGAAACAACGCATGTTGATTACTCTGCAAACCCGATTCCACGTACGTCAGAATCATCACGATCCATGGCGAAATAAGAAAACGAAAATGTCTGTCTCTAAGCCCAAAAGAGTTCTTGCTCCCGCCACACAGAGACTGATATTGAGATGTGAAAGCTCTGCCTGGTTGGTTCTACTACATACCCATCCATGCCTCTGCAGCAGACCTTCCTCCGTGCTGCTCCAACACAAGTCCCTCACTGCGCCCCGTCCATCTCCCTCCTCACATACGCTTCGACATTTCGGATTCCACCAACGCCCACCTGCAAAAACCAGCTTCTTTCCCGCTTCTTGCCTCTCTACAATCACTCCAACCTCCTCTCTTCCCCTCTCTTCCTCTCTCTCGCAGCTCTGACAGAAGAGATGGCTACGGCTGCCGAGCTCGACGAGACTGAGCACTGCTGAGCTCCCGTTCACACTTCACAGCAGGACGGACATAATCGAAGCTCCTTGTCTGACAACGAATGTCGTCCATAAATGCGTTGCCGTGGATGAAGCTCGTCCAGGGAATGGGGGAGTGAACGGCTAGTTTGCCCGATGGTATCTGCCTCTAAATTCTCGCTCTGCTTCCCACCATTTTTCTCTTTCTCTCTTCCCTCCCACACAATCACATCTTCACGTGCTGCCTGGAGCTTTCTGTGGCTGCTCTATTGCATTTCCTTCAGCTGCGTATCGGGCTCGTTGGGTTTCAGGTGCTTTCTCACTCCCTCTTTGTCACTTCTGGGTGACTTTGTATTGCTGCTCTTGATTTGGCAAGCCACATCAACAAAACCTTGTATTGTGAAAGTCCTTCAATTTGTGTTTGTATGTATTTGGGCTCCGTCTCGAGGCCTCTTATCGCTCATTTCAGAGGGAGAGAAAGGGAGAGAGAGACTGTGTGTGTGTGTGTGATTTAGGGTTTTAGACAATTCGTGTTTTGAAATTTACTTAACTTTTGTAGTAAGTTTCTCATACTCTAACTCAAAGTAGAGGGAGGAAAGGAGAGAGAGAGGGAGAGAGGAAGTTTCGTATCCAGCTCAGTTACTCGGGTTCTTCTCATCGAAGAACTTCTGCAAATGGTAGGATAACTTCTCCTTCTGGTAGATGCTGCCAGTTTAATACAGCACTTGAGCAAGGCTAAGTATGAAGCCAGTAGGGGGAGAAAGTGAAATGCTTCAGCGGTCTAATGCCTGGGTGATGTCTACAGAATTATTGGAATTATCCAGGTCAGTTGCAGTGCCTTGTACCGGCCTGGTCCTCTTGACCCAACCTAACCTTTCCTGTTTGCAATTTTGGGTTTGTTTACCCTTTTCTAAGGGAGCAGGGCTTTTACGCTGCTGTGACATGGCAGCAGATGTGTGGCGCTGGTGTACAGAGCACCAGCGGTGGATCCAGGGTACCACCCAGACTTTAATTCAAGGAGCTTATGATTAAATGTGTCTATGGAAGCATATAAATGAAAACCTGTACATGTCTCTCAATTTCATCTAAGGACTACTTTCAGTTGTACAGAAACTCTACAAATAAGACCCCATGGAACACATGTCCAATAATATCACACAGATGATAGAGAAAGAGGGCCGAGTGGGTGGGGGTGTTTTGGAAGTAGAGATGGGTTGGAGGACTGAAATGGCATGAATACACGCAGACAAAGACGCAGTAATGAGTGCAACAGGCGTGCAAACTCGAAGTGCAAGCAAGGGAGGGAGGGCACAGTCCCTCTTCTACCGCGATTTGTCAGCATCCCCGGCAGCCCGGTCAGCTCAAGGCAGAGGGGATTTGGGCATGCCTGGCCAGGCTGCTGCAGCAGCTGCATTATGGCGTGAGAGCGCTGGTGGAGTGGGCCCCCCTCCTCCTCCCTTTTACACTCTGGAGGATCGCATTGAGCGCTCCCCTGATGCTGCAACTATGGGAGATGGGACCTTGCGTTCTCCAGAGTCTTTCAAGTACACTGAAGGAAAATCACCCTTAAGGACGCCATTCACCTCCACAAGCCTGCGCAGTGGTTATGGCTTCATCTATGGGGAATCCACGCCAGGCTACTCCTTGTCCACAGCCTCGCCACCTGCTCCCTCACAGCATCAAAGCTTAGGAAGCCCCACATGGTGGTCACCACTGAAAGAACGTAGTCTCCATGACAGCAGCACTGGGAGAGAGGAGGAGAGAGAGGGGGGCAGTCCAGTGGCAGGTGTTGTTAAGTCACAATCTGGTGGGTTGCTGGCGCTTGGCCCTCCACGTGATGTTATTCGTCCAGAGCCACAGCGCCCCACTGGTGTGGTTGACACGAGTCCCGAGGGCAGCGAATGGGTCACAGTGTTTGGGTACTTTACTCTTCCTGTCCAGCTTTTTTATGTTTGGTAATTGGAAAGAGGTCTCTCTCTACCCCTCCCTCTCACACACACATCCGCTCAAACAAGGCTATGGCAAACGTCTCATGAATATATTCTTTCTTGGGGTAGGACACGTGAAGGTAGGACTTCCCTACAAAGTATTTGATTGGGTTAGTGTAGACCGTCAGGGCCATCAGGTTTTTGTATGGCCGCCAAATCACCAAGTCAAGGAAATTTTGTAGCATGTAAGAAGTGTATCATATATTAACTGACAATTCCATGGTTTTGCATCAAATACAATATAGCATTGCCATGGGTGAGTATCAACTTTTTTTCCCTTATGTCAATTTGAACTACCCTGGAGACTTTGACCATAACCAAACACTTTAAGCCTGTCAAACCTCAGTGCTCATTGTGGACTCTATCTTGGAAGTCCCTGTAATCTGAGATCCTTTCTCTCCCTCGCACAAACATATGATATTGCATAGATTGGCTCCAGGAAATTTTCTCATTTGGCCCTTGGTTTGCAGCTCTTGGCCAGCCCCTTGCAGGCATGGGGAGAATTATTGCAAGTAACTGACTACCCTTGTGCTGCATGTAATAGCTACTTTTTAAGTAAATGTACTATACCCCTCTCATGTGAGACTTTTATCATGAGAACTTCTAAATCTGAATGTGCCACAACTACAGCTCTTGCTGTAATGAACTTCTCCTGGATCGTTGATCATAACTTGAAAATCACGACCTTCAATTTAAGTCACTCACATGGATGCCAGTTTGAGACTTTATAATGATTGTCTCTGGTTGGGGCCACAGGTTTGGGGCAGAGGAAACCAACACAGTGATGCGAGAGTTTGAAAAATGTGGAACCATTGTCAACCATGTCTCTGGACCTGGCGGCGCCAACTGGGTTCACCTTCAATATCAGGTCTCTCTCTTTTTCCACCTTTGTCCCATTGCTCTTTGAGCATTCCTTTCTTTCACTGTCTTTCTCTCTTTGTGGCCACATCCCTTTTGTTCCGCCTAATCTGGGCGCAGGGTCTATGCCATAAGGCTACGGCAAACGTCTTATGAGTACTTTCCCTCTCTAATAGATCTGATTTTGATTTCTTCCTTTGTGTGAGGAAAGGGGGAAACCTCCCCCAGATCACACGTTAAGACCCACAAACCCAACACAACTTTGGCCAAGGAAAGCTGCATTGGCAGGGCCAGTGCTAGTAGACAGGTGACAGTGAAACCACCTCCAAAGAAAAAGCAATCCCAACGAATAGAGGTGGAAAGGCAGAAGCCACAAGACACCAGCCAAAACCATAAAGCTTGAAAAGTCATCTGAGGGCAAACCCTCTGACAGTTGAACTTGGGAAGACCAAGCCGGAGAGAATGTGTAGACCAGCCAGTGACTAAGGGGAACTCGGTTACAGGAGAAGGCAAGAAGACAATCTGCCTGCCAAATGGAGACCTGCAACAGCAAGTGCAGCCCACCAGTCATTTGGGCTGTGTAATGGCTGATTACACCACCTAGCAGTGGGCAAAGCAATGACAATGTATGGCATGCCTTAAAGCCTTGTCGATGATGCATGGCATGCCTTGTCAACAAAGGCCTCTAATACTTTCGGGAAACAAATCTACAGGCCTCAGCCATTTGCCTGTGCTAAATTCTGTATATGATCGACCACACAAAAAGCACATACCTTTCTGGGCCTTGCAGGAGACAGAAGAGAAGATGTTTTCCAGTAAGTGATCAGTTTGCCTTGGACAGGGCCCAACCCCTCCGTTTCTAGAGAGAGTGACCGAGACGGATCCACTGCAGCTCCTTCAGAGGGACAACCACCATACCAGAGTAATTCATGCTGTATTTTTGGCACTGCATGGTTCTGGCAGGGACTCAAAACGTACCCGTAGGAGTCAGCGGTTCTCTTTCCATCTGCACCCACCACTGACTTCTCTCTCTCTCTCTCTCTCTCTCTCTCTCTCTCTCTCTCTCTCTCTCTGTTTTTGTTCACTGGAAATGGTGGGTTGTGATGAGCAGAATCAGCACGACGCAAAGAAGGCACTGCTGAAGAATGGTTTGCAGCTCAACGGGGCTCTCATTGTGGGTGTGAAGCCCTTGGACCCAATGAAGCGGCAAGCCTTGACTGAGAATGTTCCAAGAGGGTCGTCATTTATGGTACTTCCCCCCCGCACTCCTGGTCGTGGAACCCCAACGTCAACTGTGCAGGCATCACAGCGGCCATATTACATCCAAGGCAGTGATAGTGCGCCGCGCTTAACAGGAGCTCTTGCCTCACCAGCCAAGTCCACCATCTCCAAGTTTGTGGACCTTGTGTTTGGTATGTGAGTGCTTGAGCTGGCTATGTGCTTCCTTACTGCAATTTTTGCGAAGGCCATGATCCTCCATAATAGTAGTTGAATTGTTTACTTGGTTGGGAGTAATGTGGTAAGGTGGTCATGGTGTATTGTGAAGATATATGACAGATCTTGCAGTGAATGTGATTTACCCTTTAACCTGGGAATCATGGGCGCAGCCGTCAGTAGAGAACGTAGTAGTAGCAGTCAGTAGAGGAATGGGGAAGCTCATATCTTGTTCCTACTTCAAACTTCCTCAAAAAGCCACATGCGCAAGCAGACTGGAATGCAGCAACATTGAAATCAGTGGATGCATGAGTATGCTTACTGGAGTAACATCCTGTTTGTAAGTTGAAATGTTCCTGGCATTATTCAATTGCTGCATGATGTTATGTTTGAAAGGCAGATTTGGCATGTACCCTGTGAAAGACGGCCTTTCAAGTGGTCACAGAGCCACCCTGACTTCAATTGTGCTCTTGCAATCCTGGAGGGTAGAGGTGGAAATTTACCTTTTCTCATGTTTCTCAGCCCTAAAGTAGCACAGATCAATTGTTAGGCTACTTACCTAATCATTGATTCCTGACATCCAGATTGTGAAAGGGACAACCAGATTTCAGCAGGTGGATTCAGCATCCCCATAAAATTTGAACCCGGTTTATTCAGGAGTGTGTTTGCTGCAGATAAGCATCGGTGTGATGAGGAAGTGACCCCATTATGTGATCCTACAGTACCAAGTCCCCTATATTGTGAATATTCTCGAAAATTCCTATTACCTTCGACTGAAGAATCTGTTTCTCCACCGCCGGTCACTCACCTACCACATTATGGTAGTTCTAATTTGGATCTGGATAGGGATTGTAACACACTTCAGGCACTACAACGTCTCAGGACTAAAGTCCATGATTTAACAACACTCAATAGGGAGGTGATGGGTCCTTCAGAGGCCTTCAACCCTATGGATGACAGTCAGTACTTAAGTCTTGCAGAAGACTATGGCATGGCTGATGACGTCAGTCCTTCGGAGATCACTGATCCTAAACACTTTTTGAACCTTGTTGATTCACAATTCGGCAGAGAAGCCAGGCTATTGGGTGCTGATGGCTTGCAAGACATGCCCACTTCTTTGGACAGTCAACACCAGCCCGAATCCCCCAGTGCGGATAAGTTGTTTAGTTATGGTGCCATGGAAGGCCTGGCTCCTGGTAGAACAGAGTCTGGAAGGCTTGGTTGTTGCCCTTCAGTACAATCTGGCAGGAGCAGGTTTCTATCTCCAACAGCAGATGGCCCATCTGCTGTAAGCTCGTCAGAAATTCCCTCTGTCCTTGAACATCAACCTCCCACAGAAGATGGAGTGTGGGGGAAGACCGCTGAAGGCATGGCTCCACACAGAGCTCGGCCTCGAATGCATAGACCTTCTTGCCCTCTAACAAAATATGGCAGGGTAGATGGGCCTTTGGGCTCTGAGACCACAAGTAGGTTGCTGGGTGCTGCAGACCCTGCAAATGGCCCAGCTCCATACAGACCACAGGTCCGTGTGCATCAACCTTCATGTCCTCTGTTACAACTTGTCAAGGGAAGTGGGCCTTTGGAAAAAAATATGACACCTCAGGAGAGGTTACCAGCTCGCAAGCACCGACCTTCGTGCCTTCATTCGCAACCTGCAAAAGGAGCTAGACCATTGAGCAAGGTCCCTCCAGTTGCAACACTAGACAGATCACAAGCTCTGCCACAGATACCTTCAGGCATTCACTCAACATGTTGCACTACTGCTGAGGGCCCAAAACACCAACAGTAGTGCATGAATCCCACATTGAAGCACACATTGGCCGTGTGGACCGTATTTTGCGTATTGCTCAGTATCCAATGTGAAGACAAGGAGAATGCTGGGCCCTGAGAGCCTGTCCTTTTCCTGGATTCATGCTAGTGAGGCTTGATTGTGTTGTGCATTGAGGCCTAAGTTTTCCAGTGCTTGTGTTGAATTTTGTCCCTCTGTATGCCCGATTGGGCCAACCGTTGACATGGATGGTCATCGTTTCGCAGTCTGACTTGGGCTCATCTTCTGTTCTCACACTCCTTCACCTTCTTTCAACGTTTCCAGCAAGAGGCATGATGCCTCTTTACTCAATTCCCTCTGTACTCAATTGATAACAGACATGAGGACAACTGGGAAATGGGTGTTTACTTTGTTATCTTCTTGGTCTTTCTTATCTCTGTGTCCATATTCTAGTTTGATGACTCAGCTGGAATGTCTTCTTTTACTTAGTGAATGTAGGTTCCAGTTCTCTTTGAAGGCATTCCAAGTGGGGTGGCCTGCAATGCCCAGATGCGGTCCCATCTTCATATGTTGTCATACATGTATGGAAATACATGAGAGATATATGGTCATGCATGGGAATACATGAGATATCTTCATGCACAAAGCACATTTTTGTGCACTGTCTATGTAGGTATGTCTGACAATGCATCAGACTTATTATGTATGACCATGTAGATTATACATGACATCCTGTATGTAGGACTATGCATGTATATATGACAATATAGCTTAGTTCTCATGTATGACTATGTAGGCAGATCATCCATGATGTCATGTATACATTGGACTTACACTTTTTCTAAAGTAAGAAAACTAAACGAATAATTGATTCAATAGAGAGATGAAGATTAATACTTCACCTTCTCATTGAGAGTTTTGTTTTTGAGAAAGGAATCTTGCTACCGTTAGCAATTGAGGCCCGTTACAGAGAATATAAATCAACCCCCTTTCATAGAAGCCATGAAGTATACAAGAGAGACCATCCCAAGGCCAAAACCATAGGTACCACCACACACATGGCAAAAGCATTAGGGTGACATGGTGTGCACTATCCAGCAGCTAAGCTATCGGCCATTGGTAGTGAGAATATTTAAACCCTTGACCACACAATTTTCAATTTCTGCAACTTGCCGATGTACTCACATATGGTGGAGTTTCAGGGAATACTACATACCTCTCCACCCTCCATAAATAAAGTCATACACCAACAAGCCGCGACAATATATCAACCGCAAACACATGCATTCTTTCAGCCATCTTTCCACTTGCAGCATTGTGCATGCCAAGCCAAACATTACCCATGACATGATATAGATGGGTTCAAACTAGAACAGAGAGGACCCTAAACCCCGGAAATATATCATTCATGCACTCAAACGCTCTCTAACTCAAAAGCACAAATGAAATACTCAAAGCGAGCACTGGACCCACAACTACATTGGCTGATCCACCGTTTTTTTGTAACTTGCTATCAACAACATAGAATCCCAACAAACTGGAAGAATAGCCGCACAATACTCATTTATAGAAAAGATGACCATACTCAACTGGGAAACTACATGCCCATTGGTCTTGCAAATACCATATATAAACTATTTACCAATACTATGACCACCTTCCTCACGTTTTATGGAGAGCAATATCACACTCTTAGTGACTCACATTAGGATTCTGAGCTGCAAAAAGCACAAATAGACAAATTCAGCTCATTATATCAACTCTTCACCCACCAAGACATATATCTGCTATACATTGATTTCAATAATGCATTTGGCTGCATTAATCATGCCAGAGTGCCGGCCGTCATCACTGATCTAGGCTATCCACAAGATGCGGTCATGCTAATTGGGAATATCTACCCAGATGCCACTACCACATATTCTGGCCATCGTTTGGAGACACTTCGCCTATATCAATTCGCATAGGCACCATACAAGGAGACACACTTAGCCCATATCTATTCCTTATTTTTTTGGAGCCCCTCTTTCGATGGCTAGCTCGAGGTAACATAGGATACCAATACATTACCTCACCCAACAACATCCTTGCAGTTGCATATGCAGATGAACTTGTCTTGCTTTCCAACAAACCAACCCATCTTAATCGACAAATTAAAAAACTTGAAAGATTCAAATGGGCGGCGATGGAATTGAGCCTACATAAATGTGCTATCACCCACTATACCAAACAAGACACAGAAACCACGTCAATGTATACAACAACCTATATTTCCCCTACCTAGGCCAGGCTAAGCCCTATACATACCTTGGCATACAACTAAGGGCTTCGCTAAAATGGGACACCCAAAGAGACATTACTCAGACAAAACTGCTCTCACAAGCATTGGCCCTACTAAGTTTATTTTCCATTATACGTCAAAAATTGTTTATCATTGACACAGTGCTAGGAACATCTATATTTGAGGTAGAGCCTTTCTCCATTCCCAACGTTAATGCATTAGACAAACACATTATACACCTGTCCAAAAAAGTGTGCGGACTCCCAAACAACACACCCAATGCACTAGTATAGCTTCCCTGAAACCTGCATGGACTTGATACCACAACTCTAGCTGAGGCATACGCTAGAACACTAGGTAAACAACTCCAAGAAGCACTAAATGATGTGGGAAAATTGGGGAGTATTTATTGGGGACTCCCGGTTATGCGTGTTGCCTCTATATATGGGGGACTTATGCATCTACATGCTATAAACCTATAGCTTGCACCCACTCCCCGATAATCAGGACTCTCTCAATACTTAAATACATGCACATCGCACTCAATACAAATATACCCCAAATACAGCTCTACACATCACCGCTGGAAATGGCCTGGCATACAAGCCCACAAATACATCTGCGTGACCCGGAGATCAACCCCCGTAAGCAAACCACACTTAATTTCTTCAAACAGTACAATGTTTCGTCTGCACTAACGGATGCAAGTGGCACTCGTCTATTTGATCCACATGCCTTCCACTTACGATACCCGAAGCCACAATCGCGCTCCCAACACACATCTGAGCCACCTTCAAAATCTATTTTGTTATCCCACTAAGGACTGCCAAATTACGTGCCCAACAGACTGTACCACATTGCCGCATCGTCCATGGCATACTGTCTCTTCTATCCTTGGGCAGGAATGGCGAGCTAACATGGGTGTTGGATCGCACTCCAGAATGAGAGACTCGCAGGAAGACTTGCACAAGCATAGCAAAATTTGTCCGGTATACAGGACACGCTCCATAGCCTCTATCGAAGGTTCGTAACTTGCTAACATTGCAGGCACTGCGGGTTGCAAATGTGTCAAGCCGATGTTTGCCTCGTCATGAGGCTTGAGCTACCCCCAAAATGGTAAGGATAGCACACACAAAAGAGTCTCAAGGAGCCTGGGTATTTGATGATGCCAGTGAATCAACTGCCATGTCGGGTGTCCACAGCCCGATGCCTCCCCGGGTTTCCAGCATGACATTGCCCCCCTTCAATTGATCAAAGCTTTTCACCCATTCCACCTTCGAGGAGTGTTCACGAGTGTGTTTATGCAGAACCGTGAGAGAGTTGTACTCACAGTTAGGGAACATGAAGAAGGGGAAGGAGCCATTGAGGCGGTAGACGACATATCCAAAGCTCAGCTGATCGCGAGGAGTAAAACGGTTCACTTCATTGAACCAAAGGCACGAGAAAAGGTTCGTCAAGGGTGTGTGCTCGCGGATGATGATCGCACCCTCAGGCACATCTGCAATCACATACAACAAACCATTGGTTCCCAAACAAATATCCCTCCATTGAAAGAAGGTGTCTGTCCTAGACGCCCACTCTCTCTGTCTCTGAACTTCTGAAAGGTTATATACATTCTTCACTTCATTTCTTTCTTTCTTTCTTCTCTTTGCATCACAGGGTCATGGCCATCAACGTCATTAGTACATCCTTGTTATCCACCAGATGTAAATATTAAGATGTAACAACACAGAAGGTACACCATATCTGTCAGCACTGAGCACAACTTCTAAGGAGTTTAATAGATGATCACCCAAAAGATTAAGAGAGAACTCAATATCTTGTTACAGTTTACATACCACTTGGGAGGGGCAGCTTCTCTTCACCCCAGGGCCGCATGCCCTCATGATGGTAAAGCTTCATGTGTCTGTCAATCAAAGGGCGAGCATATCGTTTGCGACGTTTATTGGCCTCAGCTTCCTGATATATGCTGCGGTGATGTTTATGTTGTGCAATGGCAAACTTGTGCTGACCCCTCCACAGATACCTGCAGTTGGGGTTTCAAGACATCATTGTGCAACAGAGGAGCTGGCAGTTCAGAAACCATCGTTCAGATACTGCATAACAGTACCCTACTGAATCATTTTACAGCCTTCTCCCATTTCGGGATCCTGCAGTGTCCAGACAGCCCTTGCATGATATTTAATATTGCGGTCCGATTCAATAATTGATATCCATTGGTTGAGGAACTAAACTCCAAACCCAAGAACAGCATGCGTCTCTCTTTGTCTGCCTATCTCTCTCTCTCTTGTGCCATGGTTCTGCTCAAACTGGCCGCGGGGTCGATGGCCACAAAGCTAGGGCAAACAACGTCTGATGAGTACATTCTCTCTTGCCATGCACTTACAAGGGAGGCTGGACTGTCTTCGGAATGGCAAGCGGTATTACCTCTCCAATATTAAGAGTGGGTCAATTACAAGCTCCATTTTGCCGTCGATCCAAATACTGTATTGTGTCTCTGGGAAGAGCCGATGAATCAAAAGTTTGGGTACCTTTCCATTGCGGCGCGGCTCATCATAGGGCAAGTTTTGTAGCACAAGCAAGCGCCATAGTCCAACCCATTTCCCACCATGTCTATCTTGCGTAAAATTTGCTCCTCTCTCAATGCTTTCAAGTGACTTGGCATCAACCACCATGACGAAGCAAAAGATTTTTTGAGAGAGAAGGCTGATGTTTGATGGCTGGTGGGGTTGATCATAGTTGTCAAATATCCCCGAGGCAACTAGGAAGCGACATTTCTTTAGGTAGTGGCCGTCACTGTCATCAATGTCTCCTCCTGACTTCTCGATGAACCCACAATGCACCTGTGTACATGCACAGAAGGAAAATGGCACCAAGATTAGGAGTGTCTCTTCCTCCACACAGAGTGCGGAGTAACATAACCTTCCACATATTCGAAACTTTCCCTCTAGACCAGCTGGTCCTAGACAGCACTGACGCCAAGGTCTACTTAAACCAGGAACCCAACTGACTTTCTACCTGAAATTGCAAAACAATAACAAGCATTCATTTGAAAAATACCTATTATACATCACTAAAGCTTCTTCCAGTGGCACGTTCTTCCTTATACAGTTCCTATTTTGTTGGGAAGTTTCTGCATATTGATTGACGTCTTGGACACCAGTAAAGGGTGACGTTGATGCTGTTGGGAGGGTCGGTTTCCATTTCTGAAGGGGGAAATTTTCACTCTAACCACTAGGTCACAAACTCATCTCCCAGAGAGGGGAGTTCATCTTGTACATACAACCATGTTGAAGGCAAGTGTTGGGGAATGAGAAGCATCATCACCTTCATCTGAGGCTTGATTTTGAAGCTCTCTTCCCTTTGCTCACAGGTCTGGTAGCCCCCAAACAATGGCTGCAGTGTTTGGTGGGCACCCACAGCTTTCTCCGCTAACATGTAAGTCAGGTTGAATGGGTAATGGCCAGTGTTCTGTAAAGTCGGCATTTGCACTCTATAGGGACTATCCACGAGAGGGATTGGGCACCCTGTGGAGGGAAAGCAGTTACCCATCAGCAAAGCATGCAGCCATGTGGGAGGCATCCAATTGTGTCATGCATTGCAGAGTTGGCACAAGATTAAGTTCTGAAGTCTGGAAATGTGTGTTAGGGGCTTTTTATTTTGTGGACATGCTGCGTTGTAGTAACAGTCTCTAGGAAGAGATTGTAAAAAAGCAACGCCTTCATTGACCACTTTTTCTTTCAAAAGTGAACTTCCAACTTCTTGGAGATACCCAACAACTGGGAGCGGGGTCTATGGCCACAAGGCTCCTTCAAACAAAGTCTTATACTTACATTGTCTCTCTTTTTCTCGGTGGGCGTCCCTAGACATCAGAGTTTTCCATCTTTTCATTTCGTGTTTCCTCCACACCGGGCAAGGATCTCTATATTTCCTCGGTACTCTCTCTCCATCTCTCCCTGTAATACAGACAATTATAGAAAAGAATAAGGCAGGGCTAAGGCAGATAGAAACATACGGTGTGCAGGGGCACGGAACAATCCAAGAGCTCCCAGGATCAAGAAAACTCGGCTCTTCTTCTTGCATTGACCTTGAGGAAGACAACAAGATAGTCTCAGACCATTAGGACAGGGGCTTGAGTACACAGCATTAATCCTAACAGTCCAATTCCAATGTCTGTACGATTGCCATAACAGACACACCTGCTAAGACGAAAATACTCCCACGTTAGAACTCCCGCAATACTGACTTTAAACAGTACCTGGGTATCTGCTATGAGCTTCACAAGACCAGAAGAGGGCGACAGAGATGAGAACCGACAGGCAAATCCACACGACGCTCCCCGCCAGCACAGCCAACATCCCCTTCTTCCTCCGGGCCGCTCTTATCATCTCCAGAACCAATGCGCGCATTCTGAAGTCCAACACTATTTTCTCTGTCTGTTCGCAACCCCAAAACTGCTTCCCCATTGCTTCCCCTTGCGATCCCGAACTCCACCTCCACAGCAACTTGCCTCAGTCCATCAATCGATAGCTATCGCCTGTCTCTCTCTCTCTCTCTCTCTCTCAACTTCACATTCCCCGTGCCCGCCCTTATTCACGAGGCCCGCGATTTTGCTGGACCCGGGGGAGCCGTTGAAGGGTCGGGCGACCCGATGCATCTTATTTCGACGGGAATCATTCAAAAACAATTCATCCAAAAACATTGGAAGCATTTATATATTTTATTGTTTGTGGGAAGAAAGGGCGGCCCGGCTGGGCACAGGGTCCCAGACAGGGGATAAGTTAGCGCGGGGGCTGCCCCGCCTCCCACCTGCCCGCTGCGCCACGTCCGCTACGTCACGCTGGCGCACAAGGACTCCTGCTGACCGCCCTGCTGCCCGGTCCTCTGCGCCACGCGGGCGCCCAAGTGGGGCCACTCCTGGCAATGACACTATGGGCTTTGCCTGCGGGACCCGGTGGGCCATACGTGGCTCACTGTGAGGCCCACTTAGAAGATATACCGCTTTTGCCCTTCAGTGACGTCGCTATCGTACGAGCGTACAAGTGTTTATTTTTCTGGTTCTAACTTCTATAGGTGTTAAAATAAATAAATAAATAAAAATGCATATTAATATCTTCTATACACATGGAAATATATCCATAATTACAGTCTGTTTATAGTGTGTTCGAATTATAGTTGGGAACATTTGATGAATATAGTGAATATATCAGCACATATATTAGAGGTTTTCATCCGAGGTTATTTTTTCCTCTGTGTAGGTACTCCTTGGGCTTTTTCTTTTCTTTTTTTTGGTAAAGAGAACAGGGGACAGTGGCCCTGGAAACTTTATTAAAAAGGTAAGGAAAAAATAACCTTACAAAGAGCCATGAAGGCAGATGATTGAGGTTCCACTTGGAGCCAAAAACACAGAATGTTGAAGGAGGGAGAAAGCCAGAGAAGATGGCAACAGCCAGTCTCTGCAAGAGGGGCCACGTAATCTATACAAAGCATTCAGAACCAAAAGAGCCTAAACTACAAGTTACTCCGAAGGCTTGTACGTGCTACCCCTTTCCTTTTAGAGCCCTCAAACGAGAGTTGAACTTTGGATTTCCCCTTTCTGAGGCTACGCTTTGTGGTGTCTCCAGTTGACTTCAGCTTCATCAGAAGCTTCAGCTTCTCCAGTTGGGCTTTTAGTCCCTCTGTTATAAAGTTCAGGGCTTTCCATCCCATTTTTATTTTTTTAAACAAATGAATGTAAATGTAAAAATATGAAAATAACATAGTTATGAAAAATATAACGAGACATGATATCCAAAAAATAAATGAAATGTGGATATATTGTACTACATTCATCCTTTTTTCAGATGTATTCTCAAATATTATTAACATTTTTTCTAATGAACTTGATATATTTAAAGTGATATCATTTAGAATGGACTTAATATACATGAATTATTTTACATATTGATGAATATTTTTATATCGTTGTTATGTATTGGTCAACAAATGTTTTTAATTTTGAAAGAGAGACATTATGTTTTGATGTATATGATTGTTTACATGTTCATTAGGTATTGACACAAAATGTGTCACTAATAGATAAAAATTAATGACCATATGTAACACATATAATCTTGCACATTTGAACAACAATGTGTAGCTTAGATGAGTCTTACACTTGTATCCATTATCAAATTTAGATGTATATCTTACATCCCCGAAAATTAGACCATATACTTTTTCTGAATATGTATAAAAAATCAACATCAAATGTCATACTAGCCTAGTTAAATGAAACTCATAAACCCATTTTTCCCACACTTATCATATGGATATGGTTACATGTATGAAATTTGTCATATATTCTATTAATATGTCATGTAGTGTAGCGAAAGTCCACTTAAATAACATTTCTAAATCGATTTTTGCACAATTTTATATTTGTGCATGGTGAGATATATGAGAATGTGCTATACACATTTGTGAATATGTATGAGATATCAACATCTAATATAACTATAGGCCCCACATAAATGACACCCTTAAACCCATTTGTGCATCGCTCATTATATGGAACTCTGTCACACACTTTTGTTAATAAATATAAAATATCAACATCCAATGTAACATTAATCCTCACTTAAATGATGCCATTCCTAAAACCACTTAGTTTTTTTTCCATGTGTTTTTAGCTTAGTGTACTAAATTTGAGTCATTATTATATTTTTGTTAATATATTAGATGAAATATCAACATCCACAACATTGAATACCAACCCATTTAAAATGACAATCCTAAACTTATAGAATCTTGTACATCAAATCATAATGTCTCTAATTAAGTTAAAAATCATTCAAAAACAAAACAAAACACATTCAACTAGAATAAGATATAATAAGGTTACTTATACATAATATTACTCATATTAGTATACCAAGTTTATAATATTGATCATATTATTTATTGTAATATTAATGATATATATCAAGCTCATCCTAACAAATTATATAAATGATATTTAAAATCGAAGAATGTAATGTACTACACCATCCATTATTTTTTATCTTTTTTAAGCGGATGGAAGCCCTAAGCTTTATGACAGGGGGACTAAAAACCCAAGAGTATACAGAGTATACTTGAGGCCTCCGTCCCTCTTCTTTTAAAAATTTATTATTAAGAAAAGAAAGAGAGAAAAAAAAAAAAAAAAAAAAAACCTCAGTTGGGAGTGCAGTATAGGCTGATCCAGTAAGACAATGCTTAGAGCAGAACAGTAGCAAGAAGAGCAGCAAGGGTAAATAGATAACTAATCTTTGCAAAGAAAAGAAGAGGACTCTAATAGCTGCCACGCTTTCTTTTGTAAGGTTCAAAAGAAAGATGGGTTCTAGATCTAGTTGTTTTGAACGATCTACGGTGCCTCCAGTTTACTTCAGACTCGTCACCATCTACAAGGGATTGACGTGCACTAATCGAGCTCCCAACCTGGTAGGATGGCCCTCATTCCATTGAATTCCCGAGGTCGGTGGTCGGAAGCAGATGACAACTCCCTTGCCCCATGTGCTCTAAAATTGAATGAGCAGTTGAGCTCTCCGTCTTTGATCACATCTGCAAAAAGCTTCCCCCATAACCCACCATGCCTTGCAGGCCTCAGAAATCAGGTCTGAGTGAACCTTACACAGAGTAGCTCTTATACAATTGGGTCTCCCCTCACATATGAATGCACATCTAGATTTCCAAATATTCCACAACGTGTAAGCTCTAAGGGGTTGACCACACCGGGCAGGTAGACCACAGTTGTCCAAATTTAGAGGTAAAATTGAATGACAGGTCACTGTCAGATTTTGACATGAGCTGCAATGAACAGATCCATCAAAGAAGTGTTTTATACTATAAATAATGTATTTTCTATAATCTGACATAGACTCATTAAAAGTGTCCGGCTCAACCTTTTTAGCCATACACTTTTGAGGGTGATATATGGGAGAGCAGTTATTGGACAGCATACCTAGTGCCATAGTGGCTCTGGCAAGCACGGGCCGGTCCGGGTGGCCCCTTGTTACGCCAGTTGGCGCCAGCGTGCCGTACAAAACGGCGCAGCGGGCAGGTGGGAGGCGGGGCAGCCCGGCGCTAACTTATCCTCGCTGTCTTGGAGACAGTGCCGAGGTCCGGCCATGGGGCCTGCCAGAATCAATTTGTTTTCAATTTTTAATTATATTTTATGTATTTTGTTTTCTTTGCCGGCCTTGAGGGGAAAATAAACCCCCTTTCAAGCCATGAAGGGAAACAGGGGAAGAGCCCCAGGCACCGAGAGAAACAGCACACAGGGGTTTGAGCCCCAGACCCACCGGTCGAAGGAGAGGATGTGTTACCAGCGGGCCACAGCCCTGTTGTGCATTCAGGGTTGATGATCAACGTCAATGTGATTCGGAGAAGACTGCTGCTAATTTGTTGTGTGGATTACATAAATGAAAATAAATTGGATGATATTAATATTTGACGCCTCCCCAAGGAAGCGTAAATTATGGTGTCTCTTCACCCCCAAGGGTTACCTACATTCCGCTAGGAGGGTGGACACCTTTCTGACACCAATCCATGGATTGAACATTGAACCCACAACCACTTCCCAGGTGGTATGTGCCCATTACCATTGCTACAACTTGGTTGTCGACAAAATAAATTGGAGAGTAGGTGGAGGTATGCCATTGCAATCGAAAGCGGAGTAACAGAAGGTCGTGGAAACCTCTTGTCCCTGTGACAGCACCATGTGTCCCATGTTGCATGGCCAGTTCCGTCACTTTTTGTCCCTGTCGGACTGGACCCCAAAACCACTGGCCGTCCGGTCTTCCAGCAAATGTTTACTGTAGTAGAAGTGCAACGATTGAACCGTCGATGATTGAAAAACCAACATTGCGGATGTATTCACCATCACTCCATCGTTTGTAGTACCCAAATAGTCTTGTCTACTTCCAAATCTTTGACCTCAACCAACACAATTTTGTGTTACCATACTTGTCTAGATTTTTTGGCTGTGGGTAAAAATCTCAGTGCATAACAAAAAATCTCTTCTCATGTCCGCATCTGAATATATCTCACAACAAACCCAATGGTGGGTGAGAGATGGCGACTAGTGTGGAAGGGAGGTGCGTGTTGACTACCGGATCTGACCGGTGCGAAATCCTCACAAACTCCTTGGTGCACCATCCACCCCGCGATTCGCCCGCCACATCTCACCCACGTGACCCATGCCCTTGGCATGTATCTTTTGGTCCCTTGCTCTAGTCCGTGACATTCCGAACCTTGTTCGGTTGACCACCAAACTAGGGGGTTCGGATTTTATTTTTTCGGAGTGGCGGTTGGAAGAGTTAGGCTCGGTGTGGGTTAGCAACAATCTGTCCTGGTAGTGGGACAGTCCTGGCTGTCGGACGTATACTGTTTCCGTGGACACTGATAATCATCATCACCACCACCATCCCTAGAAAGCCAAATGTACAAGGTAGATCCGCACACGTTTACGGAAGAATGCCACCCAACTGTGCTTTTTCTTTAATTTCCCATCCCTATCCTAAGGCATGTACTCTGATCAACCACAAAATGACGGAACTACAATAGCGTGCTGTCTGTTGGAAGCTTGGGAAACGGAACATAGAAAACGAAGCGCGGGTACTTTTACAAGGAACCATGTTGTTGTGTGCTTGTAATGAAAACCTCGCAGTCATCCATGTTTTTAGGTCAAGTATGGAACTCGTGACAGGAATTGCAATGTCACTATCCACATTTTGGAATCATTTGCGGAGCGTTTCCGGACTTGATCGCACCATTGTAATGCGTTGCAACAGTTGACATTCCCGGGAGGGTTTCTATGCTAATCAGTGCCATCCGCATTCCGTGCACGCACAACACTCGGTTATTTCTGTATATATATGACGAAGCTTGCATAAATAAGAGCCTCTTCCCCATGCGGGTTATTTCTGTACTGCAACTCCCTGGGCCTGCAATCAAAAAGTTTTAATACAGCCAAATAACATGTGAATATGATGCTGTACTTTTGAATTTATTCATATTTTTGCTTAATTACAATTTGGTAGTTTGGCCAGGGAGGCTCGTGGCCTCTAAGAGCTCGCCCACGTGGACAACCGGACGCTACCCGCGCGGTCCGATTCTCAGCTGCTTTGGTTTCTGACCGCTCAAAGAGCGTGGCACGCCGCCGCGCTGGCGCGAGCCTACTGGCCAGCGGTGAATCGAGCCCCGGCCTGCGGGTGGGACCCCGCGGCGTCCATGCCGCACATTGCCTTTGCGCCCCCACCTTGTGGAGACGCTTTTGTGTGCCAGTCAACGAATGAATAACCCGTGAATGTAGGATGAATGTAGCTACGCCGGCTAGTTAGGGCACGGCCACAACAAACATTCTAGGGGTCCGTTACTAGGGGGGGCCCGGCAAACCAGATCCCCCAACAACCCGGTGCGTCCACCCCTAGGTACATAGGGGAGAACATAGGGTAGGCGGAAAGGGCGGGCGCAACTGCAAGGCCAGGTTTGGTACGCGTCACCTGAACCCGGCCATTCGAGTGGTGGGGTCCGGCAGCCGAGACCGGGCCCAGGCCCGACCGGCCCATCGTCCCGGTCACCAGCGACCACAACCGACAAAGAACCGGGTACGTACCACCAAACCAGGGTGAGGTGAAAGGCGGTGAAAAATCGGAGGTCTCCGGTGGTGGCGCCACGCTTCGCCCTGCGCCCATCACCCGGGTGGCCCGCCCCAGGGTTTCGCCAATCACGGGCTTTGTGTTGGCTGCGGCGTTTCGCCGCGACGGCCTCGGAAGTTTCGCCTCTCGTGTGGTGCACAGGCGTCTTAGGGTGGATTCATCCGTGCACGGCGTTTCTCATCCGATTCACGCCAACTTTTGCACAGTGCCGTCGATGAACGTGGCAGCGGGATGGATGAGCGTCGTTAAGAGTTGGTTGACCAAGAAGGCTGAGTGATGGATGGGGGGGCCACAGAAAATTGGTGGTCCCGTATTCGCGCCGCCGGTACAGCCACCGGCTGACGACAGCCGCGTGTCAGCGGCGATGCCCAACCGGTCGCATAACGGTGCCCGGCCCCGTTTGCTCCCGCCCCGCGCCCGGTCTCTAGCTCCGTCCCCGCGGTCAGCCCGGGTTCCTTGAGCGTAGCCCTCCGCGGCTTGAATAGCGACTGCGGGGTGGTGTCGGGTTTAGCCCGTGGAAGTGTAGGGCCCTCCGCGCTGGCAAAGACCGGGACCCCGGTGCAGAGGGCGGGGCTGATGAAGGGGGGTATATGGGGAGAGGGCGGGGCTCAATAATAGGGTAGCTTGGGAGCTGGCAGGAGCAGGCCGTCTTCTTGCTATAAATTACGTCTCGCGCACCTTCGTCTCTTTCAATTCTTCGCTCGGACAAGTAGGAGCGATTTGGTGCGTCTGAGGCAAGGGTGCCGCAGACAGGCCGGGGTGTTGGTGGGTGTCCCTCCGTGTTTGGGGCCTTCCGCCTCCCTTCACCCCGTGAGGAATTTTGTTACATAATTTGCAGACTGACTTTGATCACGTCTTCTGCCGTTCAGTTGTATGTGAGTCAGCCTCGCTGACATCCAGGCTGGTCTGCTGCGGGCCTCGGAGGTCATCTGGCGTTCATAGACCAGCCTCTGAATTTGTTAGTCTGCTGTCGGTCTGCATGCCACTTGAAATTTGCCTTTCCTACCTGGTACTTACCTTCTTGTTGTAGTGTCCGATTTGGCGGAAGTTTTCTTCTATCATCTGGAAGTGAAATCGTTGCCTCCGCGGATCTGAGCGCCGCTGATGCCAGTTTTGTCTTGTAGACATTTTTTTTGCTGTATCCTTTACAGCGGATCTGGCTTCACAGGGTATTTCTCGCTGCTGTGTTTTCGGTAGGCTTGAAGACCTCTGGACAGCTTGATGCAAGCACTTGACCTGGTGTCTCAACGTTTCTTGTTTCGTGCAACCCGGACATGTGCAAATTGTGTCTGCATTGTAAGGCTCGGGTTGATGTTGGCATTCAGGACCGTTTATGAGATCGCAGGCGAAACTGGTTTGAAAGTAGTCATCTTCACAGCGTGAACCTGCGAGGAGACCGGTCATCGTGAGCATTTTGGGAAGCTCTTTGTCGTAGAGTTACTTTGCGTTCAGAAGTGGTAAGAACCGAAGATAAAAGTTGTTTCATTCCAGGGTTGCATGAGCCCTATCAAGTATCTTCGATCTGCTCTGGACTAGCAGCTGTCAAGTCAGATCTCAAGACACCGTGACAAGTTCGCTGGTTGTGCAGTTGCTGAAAATTCGGACGGGAGTCTGAAAGGTAAAGGAGCCTGAGAACACAACATCCTTGCGGAAGAGCGCGAAGAGATTGTGAATTAGGGACCCATGCCTTTAGATATGCTTAGTCTAAGCTCCCTCTCCTTGGAAACTACACCCGAGGCCCTGGGGAGAAACCAGCTGGATGCCTATTGCAATGCTACAGACAATGGCATTGATTTTGCGAAGCTTCTTGAGGTGAAGCCTCGGCCCATGCACCCGATCGACACTAGCCGGTCATTAGATGAAAGGGCTTTCAATGATATCATATCTGCAGGCATGTCTTCTCCACGGCCCCCCAGGCAGTTAGAGACAGTGAAAAGCTCCGAGTGTCTGGAGGGCTTGCTTTCTCCAAGCATACGATCAGTCTCGGCGGGCACCCCGCGGACGTTGCACTCATTTGAGCCGCACCCGATGATTGCGGATGCATGGGACGCTTTAAGAAGGTCGTTGGTGTATTTCCGGGCGAAGCCTGTGGGAACCATTGCTGCCATGGATCCAACGGAGGACTCTCTCAATTACAACCAGGTATGTGTGTCTCTTTCAAGGATTTATGCCCCCCCTACTCAGGTATCATGTTGATGGTTGTCTGCCTTGGTGTAGGCTAAGTAGGCTGGTTTGTAGATGAGGGAGAGAGCAAGGGAAGATGGCCACTCCAGCCAGCGGGAGAAGAATTGAGTCTCTTTCCCTAATGCATGTGTTGCGTAAGTAAGTGCAATGACATAAGTCTTACGAGATTGACAGCGGGCATTGGTCTTCGCACAGTCATTTCCGTGTTACCAAGGCACATATGGATCTGGAGAGAGCTGGATTTGAAACATTATTGCTACATTTGAGTTTTAGATGCTAAAGATTGCAGCACATGCAATTATCTCACCCTGGCGAGTTGGAAGAAGGTTATGTTTTAGTGGGTAGTTGCACTCGGCCCTTTGTTGTGGGGCTGAGGAGGCAGTTACTGGCACTATGAATGCATGAAGAATGTTTAGGATTACACTAAACTCAAGATCATAGGCAAAGTGTAACAGGACATTCCAGTGTTTAAGTCATCTATTAAGCTTCTCTCACCGCATTCTAAAGACACCACCAATTAAGCCTCTTATATTTAGACACCTAGCTTACACAATATCTATGTACAGGTACAGAATCCTTCCTGCCATTCCAATCCTGTAGTAGTAAGCTCCTCTAGCCTCATCTCTATAGCGGTTTCCTCACTAAAATATTCCTGAGCACTGTGCCTCTGGCTGACTGTGGTGTAATCATGCAAACAATGGTGTGCTTCCATGATCAAATAGGAGACATTTTATGCCTTGAACTTTGCTTTCTCACTGTGATGTACTTGAATGTAGTCTCGGGGGATTTTGGTATTTTTTCATTTCGGATAGCTTTGCAACCTAACCTTTTGGCAGAACTAGGTTGGTATTATTAGCCAGTCCAATGGGCTCTTACTCTGGCAATTGATCTATGAAGGAGTGTTATGATTTTCTTGAGCTAATGTTTATGGGTTGGCTGCTGAGAAACTTAGTTGTAGAAAGGTTTTCTGTATTTCTGCATTGATTTGAAATGTTGCTGGTCAAAGAGTTTGATTAGGCAATTGGAGAGAGAGAGAGAGAGAGAGAGAACATGTAGTACTATAGGTTGGATTCCAAGCCATGATCTCAAAGCAGAGGAAGATGGATTCCTGGTAGGAGCTTTGCAGCCAATTGCAGACGCTCTCGGTAGGTTTTCCTCTTGTTTTTTGTAGACCCAATGAAAGCTTGTTCACCACCTGGGGACTTTCCTCTTGGATGTTGACAAACAGCCGTCATTGTGCCATGAAAATGGAAATTGTCTTGTCCCATTTTCTTTTTATTGAAAAGTACTACATTGTCATCTAATCTGTTCGTGAGAGTGGTTAATAATTTGTGTTGGTGCGCAGTCCTGTTATTAAGGTCTGATTATGTAGTTCCTCCTCTGACACTAGAGTTTACCCAAATGCAGTTTGTTGGCTCTGCAATGTCATACTTTTATAAGTGACTAGGTGGATGATCTATTCCAGTTAGAATTTTCCAGTGATGAAGTTGTCTGAATCCAATCGCCAATGCAGGTCTTTGTAAGGGATTTTGTGCCCAGTGCATTGGCATTTCTTATGAATGGGGAGCCAGAGATTGTGAAAAACTTTTTGCTCAAAACTTTACGGCTTCAGTCCATTGAGAAACGAATCGACTGTTTTACGCTTGGGGAAGGTGTCATGCCTGCAAGTTTCAAGGTGAGTCTTTGAAGCTTGATGTCGGTGATGTAGCATATGTTTGCCTATTTGAAAGCGTCACCAGAAAGCCAAAGATACGTGTATGACCTACCACAAGTGATCTCATGATTTTCCTGGATGAGGAGCCTAATGCAATGGCTATGCTACCTGTGGGAGTTACACTCTGGTATTGATGGCATTGTTGTCCTGGTTAGGTGCTCCATGACCCAGTGCGCAAGACAGACACCATGATAGCTGATTTTGGTGAGAGTGCAATCGGCAGAGTGGCCCCAGTTGACTCAGGCTTTTGGTGGATCATTCTTCTTCGTGCTTATGTGAAAGCAACTGGGGACCATAGTCTAGCAGACATGCCTGACTGCCAACGTGGCATAAGGCTTATTTTGACACTCTGTGTCTCCGATGGTTTCGACACTTTTCCAACTCTTCTCTGTGCTGACGGTTGCTGCATGGTCGATCGCCGAATGGTATGTGGGTGGCCTAGTTGAATCCTCACCCAGGCTAAATTGTATGCAGAAATTGGCTTGTGGGGGGCTAGTGTGGGAGATTGGAATGTTCGCTATTTGCCATTGGTCAGTCGCACAGTCTGACACTTTTGATGTTTACTGACGGTGGATGACAGGACTAATTGACTGGGCTGGAATGGCAGGGCATCTATGGGTATCCTATTGAAATTCAAGCCCTCTTTTTCATGGCGCTACGGTCAGCCAAAAGTCTGCTCACAGCAGAGGGGGAGGGGAAGGAATTCTTAGAACGCATTGATAAGCGGCTGCATGCTCTGAGCTACCACATACGCGAGTACTTTTGGCTGGATCACACCCAGCTCAATAGCATTTATCGCTACAAAACTGAAGAGTACTCTCATACAGCTGTGAATAAGTTCAATGTCATTCCAGACTCTATTCCCGATTGGGTTTTTGACTTCATGCCCATGAAAGGTGGCTACTTCATCGGAAATGTGAGCCCTGCTCGCATGGACTTCCGGTGGTTTGCCATTGGCAATTGCATGGCTATCCTCTCCTCTCTGGCCACACCCGAGCAGGCTTCCGCTATCATGGACCTGTTTGAGGAGCGCTGGCAGGAACTAGTTGGGGACATGCCACTCAAGGTGACTTATCCTGCAATGGAGGGAGAGGAGTGGCGCATTGTGACTGGCTGTGATCCGAAGAACACCAGATGGAGCTACCACAATGGCGGCTCTTGGCCAGGTAAACACAAGGCATTCCATTAGCCAGATTTGATGTTGAGGGGAGTGAACATGCTTATGTTTCACATGGAATTGTGCGGAATATTCACCTTTGACACTCTGGTGACTTTCACATTTAGAGTTCAGAGCATGTGTAGTTTGTGCTGACTCATCCTGGTTTAGACCTGCCATCTATCATGTTTTAATGAAGAATGCTGCCTACCCTAATGTCTGTGCAGTGTTCTTGTCACTTGCCTGTTGTGGGATTAGAAGTGTCAGTTTCGTTTGCACCTTGTTAAACTGTATACTCCTGCTAAATCAGAATCTTATGTATAGTACCGATGTAGATTTAAAAGGGGTTGGCTGGTGAGGTCCAGTAAGATCCGCAAAGGCAACATGGGAAGAAGTCAGTCTCTTAGCCCAGAACTAGAGTAGTAGCTGGGAGGGTTGGGAGTTTGGAATGCTCCCTATTAGGGCTGTGCTACCCCAAACAATGTATGCAGCTCATCTACTTCCAAATCATCGATAGCAGCTTCGACTCAGCAGTCTCCTAAAAATTGTCTTGGGGTTTCTGAAATTTTATTGATCCTTGGCATGTGTCTTTGAGAGTGTATATTCATTTTTCGGCCTCTGGCCTTTTTTTTAGCACTTCTTTCAAGTCCATTAGTCACCCAAATCAGTCTCTCCACAATGCTGTTGTTGGAACATAACCTTTCATTTACTTGTCATTTGGGGGGTGCAGTGCTGCTGTGGATGTTGACAGCAGCGTGCATAAAGGTGGGAAGGCCACAAATTGCCCGGCGTGCCATTGAGCAGGTAGAGCAAAGGTTATCAAAGGATGGGTGGCCTGAATATTACGATGGAAAACTAGGGCGCTATGTTGGCAAGCAGGCTCGCAAGTTTCAAACATGGTCAATTGCTGGCTACTTGGTGGCAAAGATGATGTTGGAGGATCCTTCACACTTAGGCATGATAGGCTTGGAGGAAGACAGGAAGATGAAGCCCAGCCTCACCAGATCAGCTTCATGGACGGCATAAGCAACAGTAGATGGAGTGGATTCCTATGAAAGAGCCCACAGTAATATTTCTAGATGTAGATCACTTTCTCTGTACACGGACCACTGGAATGGAGAGACAACTGTGCGACTGCCGCTGTCTTGCCATCCTGAAGGGGAGAAACAGTAAACTTTCTCTACCTTTTTGGGCACATTTAGGGAAGGCAGGGAGAATATGGTGGTTACACGGTACGACAGTCTCTACCTGGACGGGGAGAATGATACTCGGAGAGATCTTTCCTCATCTCTGGGTGCAGTGGGGGGATGTAATCCTTGTGGCTTACTCTGGAGAAAAAAGAGGGAGGCGATAAAGGAGAAAGCTACACTCTTTGTGGAGTTCCTGTCATGGGCTGAGAGACGTCTTTGCATAGGGGCGAAGTGATGTGTTTTGGTAATGGTGGGCCTACTGTTCTCTCTAATACAAGCTACTACAGTCCCAAAGGAGTTCTTTCCCTGAAAACAACTGCTCCCGAAAGTTATTCTCTCTTCATCCCAAGCTGGAAGGGAAAGTACAGAAGAGATCTGTGTACAATGGAGTCTGATGATTTGCTATGTGGAGGCTTCAGGTATTCAGGAGTAGGGGTGACAGTAGATACGGAGGGTCATAATAGGGTCCTCCTATTCACATGCCTGCCCTTTCTGGGCAAGCTCAAAATTTAAACTTGCCATGTCAAATTTGAGTAATGGATGTTGTTGCCACTCTTATTCATTGCTGGCTACTACCCAGCCTCTTTGATTTCAGTCTTACACCATGACTGCCATTAGGGGAACAACAGTTGTTGCAGTATTGTCTCTTCTTTTGATTGTTGCCATGGAGTATTTTTTGGTTGAAGCTTCTGAAGCTTATTCTAACATCATCTGTTGTCAATCTTCAATCCAGTCCGCACCTCAAACTTGGCAACTACTGAAGCATTTTGTGAGATGTGTATATGTAAACTCCAGATAGAATGAGATATCTGTTTTCTGTCAAATAACTGCCTAGGTGACTATTTGTCATGGGGAACCACCAGTTTCAACCTCTGCTGCTGGTTTACTGGTTTGCTGCTGGCCCGTGTATGCATCTAAGGGCCTGTTCACACCAATATGCAATCATCGACCATTCCCTTAGTATTGCTGTCAAGTCCATCACTGCTTCTCTGTGAGCACCTTGCCTGAGCCTCCGACCTTCCGAAGTTAGCAGGAAGCTGAAGTTCAAGTTCACCTATGTAGACTTCAAAAATTACATACTTTACTTCGGCACCATCGTCATCCCGCGGGACAGTGCAGGAACAAGCCTTCCAATTTGGCTGGGGAGACCACTGCTCTGTACAAGTTGCATGGCTAAGACTAAGTACTTGAATGCTCTATCTGATTTCGTCGGTAGGGCTAGGCAGCCCTTGGATGACTAACTCCACGGAGGAAAATATAGACTCATAACAAAGCAAGCACAAATTATTGTGTCTCTTCACCCCAAAAGACTTGGGGAGAGACAACATAGGGAACATATTGCATCCCTTTGTTATATGCCTCAGAGATTACCCTTTACTAGGTTCATGCTTTGGGTAGGCTGCTTGAGTTGAGCTACAAACACGGCCCTTCACACCAACAATACCAGAAACACCTCTTGCCGTGTCAATGAGGAAAATACATGGCCAGGTATGGAGATGCTTGATGTGTTCACTAGCAGAAGAAGCTCGCTTAAGTGAGTTATCTGCAACCCAGCTGTTCAAAGCACCAGTAGCACAAAAAAATGCGCACTCATTACAGAGTTGTCAAGAACTCCACATTGTACTGTGAACAGTGAGGCATGCCTGCACAACTATGATTGTTGCTGAAATGTATCACAATGTAACCAGTGGGTCTTTCCCCGATCAGAAGTCATCAAGCATTACTGCAGGCAGAATCCGCCAATAATATCCCGTCCTTATCTCCTTGTCTGATTCGTTGATTTGAAACAAGCATAGATCAAAACAAGAGCCTACAAAGCACAAAAGAATCTCAGTTATCTGGCAATATACACTCTTATTGTACAAGAAAGTAGAGCAGCACAGGGAAGAATGGAGTGTAGCCAAGAGCCACACGACAATGTAGGCTCTTGCCAAAGACTTTGAAAGGTTTGTGACACCTACAAACTGCAGCTCTTTTCTATTTCAGCATTCGTCACTGCACTGCAGATTTTATCTGACCCTAGAACAACCAGCTCACCTGATAGATGGAGATTCATGCTGTGACATGTCTAAAACTGGAATATGACCTTCATAGCTGTATCAAGGATGCCAGAGTGCGAGGGCGTGGGGATGACTTGGGTCTCCCCGGACTACACCATGTTGATCCCAGACAGAGTAGGCCAGCTGGCTGCCCCATTGCTTGTCGAATCAGACACGAATGAGCCGGCATTTGGTAGAAATGGATCTGCAACAGACTCAATTTCCAAGAATGGCAAAGTAATTGAGGACGAGCGCTTTAAGCTTATCAGGAGCCCTAGCACAATCCAGGCTATAAGGGTGACGGCCCAGTAGTTGGTCATGCCTTGCACTACACCCCAGCCTATGAGATAACCGACCAGAATCCCTGCGAGATGTCCCAAAAAGCTTGCCTGGGGAACAATGATGGACGTGAATATGAGTGACTCAAATGGAGCGAAGCTCACTGGGAGAGATAGAAGCCCAAAAATGCTCAGTTTTGAAGATGGCTGCTTCACCGCAAGAATCGTCATCCATCCAAACACAACGCATGAGTAGCCAACAGCTACCACCCGCTGGAAATACTCCATCTTGAATCGATAGATGAGCACATGGTACATCCCTAGCACCAGCAATCCCGAGAGAAGCAGCAATACTAAAGTATACTGAAGGTAATACTGCACCCCAAGATTGTATTCTGGTATGCTCTCCACAACCCCAAGACTCCAGATGGCACTCATGTTGAAAATCAGGTGTAGAAAGCTGATGTGAGAAAAAGCAGACGTGATGAGACGCCAATACTGTCCCTCCGACACTACATTTTCGTAGTTTAACCCCACATCTGCATACCCTACACCTTTCTTTTGGATATAGAACCATATTGCACTGCACACTGCAATGAAGAATGAGCTCCCGGGTTTCTCAATGATGTCATATACCAGGAGCCGCCCCATGTGGCGCCCACCGCAGTGCGACAAAACTTTGATCCCCCAACCAATTCTTCAAAATTCGAGACCAAAACGACTCTACTGACAAAGGGAAGTCACCTCACCGACGGATTGATGAACTAGTCGCAGTAATTATTCTTTCTTGAGAGAAGAATAGCACGCCCGACTTCTGATTCCTGAGAGACATGGATAGGAAGTGGAAGGCCGATATTTTCCGCTTACTGAAAGAGGACATGCCCTCTGCCAATTCGGCAACCCTACGTGCAGCGCATTTTCCTGTTTTGTCTGACAAAAAAATTCAGAAAATTTGCACACCTGTGCCTGTCTAACTACCTAAACGCTATTCCAGAAGGGAGAGGGGCGGGTAGGTTTGATCGCCGCAAAAATGTATGTTGGACAGGACTAACCGCTTCACGCTAAATTTCAAGCTGTACTGCGTACCTTCATCTTCCAGCGCACACAAGGTTTTCTGGATCCATGTGGGGAGTTTACTCTGATGCCTGATTGCAAAGATCCACGCACATATGCCGACGCAGACGGGATTCAAGGATGATGCAACCCTAAAACACCCTCATGTCCGGCACATGCTATGCGTCAATCCAACCACAGATCCAAAGCAGAAAGGACCCAAGTCAGACATCTCCCTCTTCTCCCATGCTTCGGTTTGTCCACATAAACCACCAGAATCAAGCCTAACCCAACTTCCAGAAAGCTTCCTTTTGGGAATGCAGCCCTTCCTGATCCATGCCCCCACTCTTTCCTCTCTTTTGCAGCTTCCGGCAACCTACTGTCTCTCAAGAAGAATGTCCACAGAATAATTTAGGTTCTCATTCGTAAGTATATTCACAGAATATGTATGAGCTGTGGTTGTTTGTGCCATAGATAGTAGTGCCTACTTGGCACAACATTTTGACCCAACTCTATAAGACTCCCTAAACAACCTCATCAAAAAAGTTATCTTGGTACAATGGATGCTATTTATGCGTATCTATTTTTCCAAGATGCTCTTTTTGAAAACATTGGACCGGCTATAGTCGGTCATCCATAATGGGATTATGGATGACCGGTTAGAGCCAGTCATCCAAGTGCATGGTCAAAGCGTTATAAATATGTAGAGGAGTTTCATTGGGGCCATGTTCATTCTAGAGTGGCCCAAGAATTAGGGGGCCTTATGTAGTAAGGCCACGTGTATTAAGGAGTGAGATCAAGGGGTCCAAAAAAAGAAGGGAGGTATTAAATTGGCCAAATTAATAAAGAGTCTTGTAGGGCTGACTTGTGTCTAGGGCCTTCTAGAAAGGGTCCCACGGTCGGCCGGCTTCTAGAAGGTCCCACCGCCTTGAGAGGGTATATAAGGGAGGCCCCCCTCTTACTACCTACTAACTTACTACTTACTAAATTAGTAAACAGTGGGCTCTGCAGAGGCAGGGCCCCCAAAAAAAAAACAGCAAACATGAATCTATTAATTAATAGAAACCACAATATCATTAAATACGTAGGATTCAAAATACACATATACGCCAAAAACTCATTAGACCCAACCTTGTATAAACACACTTTAGGTTAGATATTAATGGCCTTTCATCTTGCATCATCCATGTCCAATGGCGGTTGATAAGGATACATGCTTGTTTTCATCCAACTTAGAAGCCATCATCCATAAACATTAATTTTCATGTTTAATGTGTCTGGAACCTGTTTAATGCGTCCAAGACCAATTAAACGAAGCGCTCCAATGGATCCCACATTAATTGTGGATGGATGTAAGTCCTGACAATTTACGTTAATTTCAAACACGTGGTGCATCGTAAGGCGTAGGATGAATTTGATCAACACCACTGGTCAAAAATGATTAATGAATGAAATTAAGCATCATGGATGAAATTTGGTTCATAGTCATGAAAGACTGTCATGGACTTATAATATTAAATCATGTATTAATGTGCCTCTAGGGAACTAATGTGCTTGTTTAAGGTATACTAGGGTAGCCTGTGCCATTGGCCCAAGTGTCCAGTGTCATCTAAGTCCAAGTGCAATCCCCTATATATCCACATACCCTACAATTTGGGAGATCTAGGGTAGCCTGTGTCATTGGCCCATATGTGAAGAATTGAAATCGAAGCCCCAAGTGCAATCTCTTATGTATCAAGTGCTTCTCCCAAGTAGAGGCCCAAGTGTGACCTCGAGTGTCCATTGTCATCTAAGTCCAAACACAATCCCCTATGTATCCAAAGATGTGCAGTTTGGGAGATCTCTCATTGCCTACTTTGCTATTTTTGCACTCTCCCCTCTGTCAACGCTTCATATATTGATATATCCACTTTGCTATTTTTTGTGAATTTCCAAAGACAAAAAATACTTGAAATTCCAAATTTCCCACATGAAGGGCCAATCATTGCTCCAGGAAAGCCCATTTTTCTATTTTTCATGAATTTCCAGAGACCAAAGTACTTGAAATTTGACATCTCCCACACTCTAGGTCCAAAAATTATGAGACCAAGCCGGTGCACCCCTCCTCATCGAGGGCTTTCTAACAGTACCAAGCACCAAGCACCACGGTTTGGGACATCTCAATGTGTCAAAACAAACAAACTAGCTTGCTTCATATATTGACTAGGATAGCCTGTGTCATTGGCCCAGGTGTCCAGTGTCATCTAAGTCCAAGTGCAATCCCCTATGTTTCCAAAGACCCTCCTGTTTGGGAGATCTACGCCTAGGATAGCCTGTGCCATTGGCACATGTGTGAAGAATTGAAATCTAAGCCCAAGTGCAATCTCCTATGTGTCCAAGTGCGACCTCCAAATGTCATCTAAGTCCAAATGCAATGCCCTATGAAGAAAGATGCAATTGGACTTAGATGACATTGGACCCTTGGGCTAACATCGGAGGCTACCCTAGACGTCGCACTTGGGCCTCGACATAGGAGACGCACTTGCATACATAGGAGATTGCACTGGGGCTTAGATGACACTTGACACTTGGGCCAACGGCACAAGCTACCCTAGAGACGGGAGACACATCAATAATGATAGGATATATTACTACTCAATAAATTCATGGAAAAAAATTAATCGGGCCTTGACATGGGAGACGTATTTGGATACATAGGAGATTGCACAATAGGCTTAAATGGCAATGTCATCTAAGTCCAATTGCATCTTTTTTCCATAGAGCCTACGACCAGATTTGCCATTTGTTTTGTTTTGTTTTGTCACGTTGAGATGTCCCAAACCGCGGGGCCCAGCCTTGGTGCTTGGTACCGTTGGAAAGCCTTCGATGAGGAGGGGTGCACCGACTTGATCTCATGATTTTTGGACTTGCAGTGTGGGAGATGTGGATGTGGAATTTCAAGTACTTTTGGTCGTTGGAAATTCACGAAAAATAGCAAAGTGGGCTTTCATGGGACAATGGTTGGAGCCTCGACAGGATCCGGAGAGATATCAAGGGAAAGGTCTCCGGTTCAAATCTGGCGTGGAAAAAAAATGCATTTGGACTTAGATGACATAGGAGATTGCACACTGGGCTTAGATGGGCCTCGACATAGGAGACGCATATGGGAGACGCCCTTGAATACATAGGAGACTGCACTTAGGCTTAGATGACACTGGACACTTGGGCCTCTACATAGGAGATGCACTTAGACATATGAATAGAAGATTGTACTTGGGCTTAGAGGGCCTCGACCTAGGAGACACACTTGGATACATAGGAAATTGCACTTGGTCTTAGATTTCAATTCTTCACACATGGGCCAATGGCATAGGCTACACTAGAGGTCGCACTTGGGCCTCGACATAGGAGACGCACTAGGATACATAGAAGATTTTACACTTGGGCTTAGATCTTGCACTGGACACTTGGGCCAACGGCACAGGCTACCCAGAGGTTGCATTTGGGCCTCATTTGGGTCTCGACATAAGAGACGCACTTGGATACATCGGGGATTGCACTTATACTAATTAGATGACACTGGACACTTGGGCCAACGGCACAGGCCACCCTAGTCAATATATGAAAGAAGCCAATTCATTTGTTTTGTTTTGTTTTGTAGCATAGAGATGTCCCAATTTGCAAGGCCCCAGCCCTGGTGCTTGGTACCATTGGAAAGCCCTCGATGAAGAGGGGTGCACCGGCTTGGTCCCATGATTTTTGGACCTACGGTGTGGGAGATGTGTCATTTCAAGTGCTTCTGGTCGCTGGAAATTCGGGAAAAATAGCAAAGTGGGCTTTCCTGGGAGCCTCGACGGGAGATATATCAATAATGAATGGATATATTACTACTCAACAAATTAATGGAAAAAATAAATTGGGCCTTGACATGAGAGACGTACCTGGATACATAGGATATTGCACTTTGGCAAGTTACATGACAATGGACACTTGGGCCTCTACATGGAAGATGCACTTGGATACATGAATAGAAGATTGCACTTGGGCTTAGAGGGGCATCCACATAGGAGAGGCATTTGGATACATAGGAAATTACATTTGGCCTTAGATTTCAATTCTTCACACATGGGCCAATGGCATAGGCTACACTAGAGGTCGCACTTGGGCCTCGACATAGGAGACGCATTGTGATACATAGAAGATCTTACACTTGACACTAGACACTTGGGCCAACGGCACAGGCTACCCTATATTAATTAGCAGACAATTTTTTTCATCTAATACACAACTAATTTTATCATTATTTGAGGATTTTATTTGGATATTTTTTATTCATCATTCTATTAAAAGATATTTTTATCAGGAATAGAGTTTCTAATGAGAGATAAAACACTCCAGCCAAAGCCGGTGTAACTAAGAGCCACTTCACTTTGTGTTTCTGATCTAGCATTTACACTAGCTCATTCCATCAATACAATACAACATATGTAATAGATAGCGCATTCATGTGAAGTAGGAGCCCGCCTCCATTCATCACTTATGAAATGTAAAAAAGATAAATAAACGGTCCCACATGTGGTATGATACCTAGTCATTTTAATATTTTATTGCAATCAAAATAAATATTTTCCCTCTGCCTTCAAATGCTACACTGAAATTGGATATATATGATCCAAAATGTTCTCTTCTTTGTCAATAGAAGATGTGTGTAAGCCAACAATTTTAAAATCTTACATGTTTGTTGATCAAATTTCAATGAAGAGCATACTGATTCCATGACATGGTTATAATATGTTTTTCTAGAGTACGAGTCCAAATTGAGACATAATGTCATTTTTCCATAAATATATAATTGTGAGCAAAAGGTTATAATGTCATATATCAAACATAAACATAATCACGGGGTACTATAAGCCTTCTGGCCCTATTTGGTGGTTATTTTTCTGGCAACTGCCATCCTATGGACCATTTCCAGTTCCAGAGCACCATGAGACTGCATATTTAGTTACACCATTCGATGGATCAACGATGGGATATGTACAAACCATACATAGGTTTCCAGTATTAAGTAGATCAAGTGTATATTGATGAGTGTCGCACTGTATTTTATCATTTGACTGGGAGTCCCAAAGCGGGTTGATTTGACTGATTATAGACCACAAGGTTTCCATATCTTGCGCAACCATGTAACAATTGGGACCAAGACCATTAGTGTACGTGGCCCATATGGGTTTCTTTACGCCGTGATTGTCATACACCACCAAATTACAGGCGGATTGCATGAACAACTCATAGTTTCCGGAAAAAGTTGCATCTCCTGAGTGAAAAGTCACTGATCCTTCCACCGGAAGCATAAAGAGTAATGTCATAGCTGCTAAAATCATCCCCATGACTTTGCTCATACCAACAAGAGTCTCCATACTTTAAACCGCTAGAAAGATATAGTCTAACTTCCTCTAGTCGAGATGCAATGAACATATGATTGTAGAACTACTAGCTGAGAGCAAAACACTTTTGAGTCTTGACAAGGTCTCACAATGCTTATGATGTTTATACGTTGAATTCCATTCTCAAGGCTAGTTTTTTAGTATAATCTAGTAGAACAACAATTCATGATATGTCAGAATATTTTAGTATCATGTTAATTTTGGACGATGTGAATAATAGTATTGTCGTAGATAGAAAGCTCGAGGATATTATTGGTATGGCCAAGAAATGTGTTAATTTCATTGATTGTCTTGCACGTATTGTGTATATTAAAGTTTGAGGGTCTGTCTAATTTTGATATCCTTAGTAGTTTGGGCTACCGACTAGCCCGAGACCCCGGGGAAGAATCACGTGTGATAAAGAGGTATTTTCTATGGGGGTATTATTTTTCTTTTTTCTTTCTTCATCCACCCTATAATTATTTAATTTTGTAATATGCACAATTAGATTCTGGCCTACAGGCTATATCAATATATGAATCGAGACGTTTGTTTTGTTTTGCTTTGCTTTGCAGCGTCGTTGAGATCTCCCAAACCGCGGGCCCAAGCGCGGGTGCTTGGTGTCGTTGGAAAGCCCTCAGTGAGGAGGGGTGCACCGGCTTGGTCTCATGATTTTTGGACCAGCGGTGTGGGAGATCTGGAATTTCAATTGTTGTGGGTCATTGGAAATTCGAGAAATATAGCAAAGTGGGCTTTCCTAGAGCATTGGCCCTTCATGTGGGAGATTTGGAATTTCAAGTATTTTTGGTTGCTGGAAATTCACAAAAAATAGCAAAGTGGATATATCGATATATGAAGCCTCGAGAGGGGAGATTGCAAAAATAGCAAAGTGGGCAATGACATAGAGATCTCCCAAACTATAGGTCTTTGGATACATTGGGGATTGCAGTGCACACTGGAGGTCACACTTGGACCTCTACATGGGAGATACACTTGGATACATGAATAGAAGATTGCACTTGGGCTTAGACTTCAATTTTTCACACATGGGCCAACGGCATAGGCTACACTAGAGGTCACACTTGGGCCTCAATATAAGAGACGCACTGGGATACATATGAAATTGCACTTGATTTTAGATGACAGTGGACACTTGGGCATCTACATGGGAGATTCATTTGGGTACATAAAAGATTGCACACTGGGCTTAGATGGCCTCGACATAGGAGACGCACATGGCAGATGTCATTGGATACATAGGAGACGCACTTGGATACATAGGAGATTGCTCTTGGGCTTAAATGACAGTGGACACTTGGGCCTCTACACGAGAGATGCACTTGGATACATAAAAGATTGCACTTGGGCTTAGATGGGCCTCGACATAGGAGACGCACTAGGATACATAGGAAATTGCACTTAGTCTTAGATTTCAATTATTCACACATGGGCCAACGGCACAAGCTACCATAGAGGTCGACATGGGCCCGACATAGGAGACGCACTTGGATACATAAGAGATTGCACATGGGCTTTAGATGACCCTGGACACTTGGGCCAACAGCACAAGCTATCCTAGTCAATATATGAATCAAGACGTTTGTTTTGTTTTGTTTTGTAGCGTCGTTGAGATCTCCCAAACCGCGGGGACCCAGCCCGGTGCTTGGTGCCTTTGGAAACCCCTCGATGATGAGGGGTGCACCGGCTTGGTCTCATGATTTTTGGACCCACAGTGTCCATGCACGGGAGATGTGGAATTTCAAGTACTTTGGGTCGCTGGAAATTTGGGAAAATAAGCAAAGTGGGCTTTCCTGAATGCGGGCACATGTGGTTGTGGCGGGGTCCGCGGGTGGCACGGGGGGTCGCGCAGGGTGAGGCGACCCCTACCCTGCAGGGTCAGTCTGCTCGGGTGAGCCGCCCCGGGGCGCGCGCAGGGGAAGCGAGAGGGGGAGCGAGTTTGTTGGGCCCACAAAACACCTGAAGATATGTAAATAATTATTTATTTATTTTAAGAGTTTGCAGAAAGCAGTGGCTAGTGTGATGGTAAAGAGCAACTTGTGATGAAATTGAGGTCTGTTGTTCAAATCCTGGCAGGTGACATTGTGGTGGTAATGTGTGTTAATTATAAATATATATTTTGTTTGAGGAGGGTTTGAAGGTTGGAGTTAGGCGCTCGCCAGTTGGAGTCCGTCGCCAGTCAGTCCGCTCGTCAATCGCCATTCTGCTGGTGAGTCCGCTCGCCAGTCTGCCGGAATGAGTCAGTCCGCTCGCCAATCGTCAGTCCGCTCGCCGGTCTGCTGGTCAGTCCGCTCGCCAATCCTCTGGTCAGTCCGCTCGCTAGTTGGAGTCAGTCTGTTGAGGGTTTGGCCAGTCCGCTAGAAGGTCCGCCGCCGTTAAAGAACTATGACTTAGAAAAAATTCAGAATCTAGACCCGGTGGAAGGGGGGTGGGTTCATGAGCTCACCCCATGGGCCGTACTGGCGGGGCCCATAGGTGCATTCAAGTCCCAATTATTAAAAAATGAGAGGCCCGAAAAATAGCAAAGTGGATATATCAATATATTAAACCTCGACAGGGGAGATTGCAAAAATAGCAAAGTGGACTTTGTTGGACCAATGACGTGGAGATCTCCCCAACTGTAGGGTCTGTGGATGCATAGGGGATTGCACTTGGACTTAGATGACATTGGACACCGGAGGTCGCACTTGGGCCTCTAGATGGGAGAAGCACTTAGATACATACAAGATTGCACTTGGGCTTGGATTTCAATTCTTCACACATGGGCCTTGACATATGAGACGCACTTGGATACATAGGAGATTACATTGGGACTTAGATGACACTGGACACTTGGGCCAACGGCATAGGCTACCGGCCTAGAGGTCATACTTGGATATATTATTCTTCACGCATGGGCCTCGACATAGGAGACGCACTTGGATACATAGGGGATTGGCACTTGGACTTAGATGACACTGGATACTTGGGCACGGGCTACCCTAGAGGTTGCATTTGGGCCTCGACATAGGAGACGCACTTGGATACATAGGGGATTGCACTTGGACTTAGATGATGACACTGGACACTTGTGCCAAAGGCACAGGCTACCCTAGTCAATATATGAAGCAAGACGTTTGTTTGTTTGTTTGTTTTGTTTGTTTTGTCACATTGGGATGACCCAAACCATGGGGCCCCAGCAATGGCGCTTGGTACCGTTGGAAAGCCCTCGATGCGAAGGGGTGCACCGGCTTGGTCTCACATTTTTTGGGCGTACGGTGTGGGAGATGTCGAATTTCAAGTACTTTTGGTCTTTGGAAATTCATGAGAAATAGCAAAGTGGGCTTTCCTAGAGCAATGATTGGTCCTTCATGTGGGAGATTTGGAATTTCAAGTGCTTTTGGTCGTTGAAAATTTGTGAAAAATAGCAAAGTGGATATATCAATATATGAAGCCTCGACATGGGAGATTGCAAAAATAGCACTACAACAGATCGCGGTATATATGACTATCCCGTAGTCATAAACGGTACATATGACTGCAATGACTTTAAGTCGTGCAAACCAAATGAATACAATGAGTACATGATGGTCGGTCACGTATGACTGCAGTAAGATGAACCAAGTGATACATCTCACTGTCATTTGGCAGTCATATGTACTTCTACCATACATGACTTAGTGTGCTGCTGCAAACTGTACACGTGTCTCTTTTTAATAAGTCCAGGAGGTTTTCGTGGATGTGCGTCATATGGCATCTCCAAAATTTAACACGTGGCATATTATGAGGAGGCATTGCAGTCATTATCTTGACTACCAACATGTTGATATCTGGACCCGTGGCATCGTATGATTAGTTTATTTTAAATTTTAAATGTATTTAAAGTCATTCCCATGACTATGCCTGTAGGAGCTCGTTGCCATGTGTTTTTCCAAGGATATGACACATGTCAATGTATGATGCGATGTTAGTGTAGTCATGGTGCCTACTGTAAAGTGGTTTGTTGGGTTGGACGTGTGGCATCAAATTAGTTGTTTGAGAATTTGGTTTTTAATATTATTTGGAAAATCATAACACACCATCATTCACAAGAAAGAACAAAGTGACAAAGTGCAAAGGACATAACAGAGACACTGAAGCCAACAGCAGATGTAAAAAGAAATTATCTTAAACAACTGCCAGTCATATTTACAAAATAGCGCTGCTGTCCCAGAATCTAGCTCCTCAAAACACAGTCCACGGGCACAAGTTCATCACCCTGTATTTCTGATTGAATACTTTTATAAGTAGCACCATGTGCACTGAAAACAGAACCAGCCCTACTTTGTGTGCCTCTTTAGCTACCCTACCACAACACCCATAATCCATATACATCCTCCCCTTCGCTGGACAATTAGGGACTACTCTGAAAAGAGGACAAAACAGGCTGAAATGTATTGAAGATTAGGGTACCCGATTTTATCAAGTGTGCAATTGTTGATGTTGCTTCCTGCTACATCCACGAGGCTCCTGCACTCAGCATACATGTGAGTTGCATCCACCCAATTAGCTTACTTGAATAATTCAACATGAAAGGGGGAGGGGGTACATCCTTGAGCCACACCTTGGTCTATGTCATAGAAGTTAGACTTCTATCCATTAACCGTTGACACAACATTTTGGTGTGAGCATGCAAATTATGGACAACTCTCCACATCTTTCCCTTGATCCCTAGAGTGGGAGCCATAGACCGTCTCTCCACACTGTGGAGAAATGGATCATGTGCACATGGAGGAACCACACTGCAATGCAGCAAACAAATACACTAGAATTGAGAGGAGGAGCACCTGAAAGGAGGAAAGGTGAAGAGGGAAGAACAGAGCTGAAAAATCCTGCAAAGAAGCCCACAACAAGCACTTCTTGTGAGCAGCATTCCACCACACGAAGGATGTCCTTTTGATGGAGACACACAAACAAGAGCTGAACCACAAGGGACAGTCAAGGAGAATGAGCATGATGCGCCAGAGACAGAAGAAAATGAGGACGCCTGTGACCAGATTTGGAAAAGATATGATGAGGAGAGGAAAACTTAAGTGAAGAGGACAGACCTGTTCCAGCAAAAGCCAGCCTGTGAGAAGCACTGAAAAGAATGGAAATTGCAGCTCAAAGTGGAATCAGCCCAACACATGGAATTCTTCCAACTGTTGGGCATGAGCAAATTAAAACCACAGAGAGTAAATGCATGGCAATGCAGCAAATGAAGGCAGTATTGAGGGAGAAACCACCTAAATGGCTGGAACATGAAAAAGGAGAAAGGGAGTATTTCACTGACGAAGAGGGTGAAGGATGGGAGAGCAAGGTTGACAACTGGCTGCTTGGAAGAAAGGGGATGTGGTGGGAAATCTTGCCAAGGAGACCACGACAAACACCAAATGGGAGTGAGAATCAAGCACACAAAGAGCTGCCCTCTTGTTGGCCCTCTTGGATGATTCTGGACCCACACTCTATCTCTACTCCTTCAGCTATCCATGCCTGATCTGCACAAATCATGCATTCATCCTTGCCTTGCTGCTAGCAGATGATAATGAAAGCCTCGAATTGTTCTGGGAAACACCCAACTCAACTTATCACACCAATTCCTATGCTCAATTGCATCTTCTACTCTCTGTAATCCAATAGGCATCCACATTTTTGCCTTGATTGTCCACTGTTGACTGGGGTCAGAAAAGTATTCACTCCACAGCTTCTTGTGGTCTCCGTTATCTGTTTCTAGATTCTTTCCTGTTGTCACATTGGCAGTATCATGTCAAAAGTCACTCCAAACTACAAAGGTTCACTCAACCGGGGGCTGCTATTTCATGAGCGGCATGAGCATGAGCGGAAAAAAAAAAAGCATGAGCAGACCATTGTGAGTCCATGGAAATAGGGTTAGGAGGCACGGAAATAGGGTCATGTGAAGTTGGAATGTGGCACCAGTGGACTTGAAATGCAACATTTTATTGCAAATTTGTGGCAAGCCACGTCTATACAAGTGTGTTCTAACTGTCATAGCCGGAATGGGCACTACTCTCCTACACCCTCCGAGGAACTTGCCCCACCTTCTTCCTCATCCCCCTCATCCCCCTCGTCCTCCGAGCTCTGTGATGCATCAGTTCCACTATGCCTCTCAAAAATCCCGTCCTCTCCTTGGGGGACTGTCCACCTCACCTCCTGGGAATCTTCTGCGTCTTCTCCCCCACTTTCCTCAGCAGAATCCAACACAAATCTACGGCCCGACGGGCTCTAATAGCTGCTGCCTCCTCCCTCATCTTCATTTTCTTGAGGCTTGCCTTGTCTAAAATCTGCTGTACACGACTACGTTCGGAACACCTCCTAATGGACACCGAAGCAAGCCGGGCAGCATAAGTAGGAAGGATGTACTCCCTTTCTGGACTAGGCATGAAATCCCCCCTGGCAAAAAAAGGCACGTTCCTCCTGCCCATGAACTCCGGTGTAGACGTCCCTCCGGCAGTACTTGGCATCCTACAGTAAGAACAAATCCACTTCAAGAATGTCAATACCAGCACAACCAGAAAGGGTTTTCAATGAAATAAGAGAGGGGAGGGAGGTGCCTCACGAAATCTGGAGGCAACTTACAATGCCACCACTCACTCGTAAACCGGGGGCTCCTCGGCCTCGATCCCAACTTCCTCCCCCTGCTCCTTCTTGGATTTTTCCTCATCCTCCGAGGATGCCTCTTCCTCTTTCGGCAGACGTTCAGCCGCTGCAAGTTCCGAGTTGTGGAGGGCAGTATCTGGCTCGAAGGCGAACACATGCCTGTCGGACAACGTCCCTGCCCACATTGAAGCACCTGAGGAATAAAGCGGGCGGTTAATAGCTTGCGGCATGCAATTGCAATCGGGCCAGGGGACAAACTGAGCACGTGAAGGCTTACCCGTGCCGCATGTGAGGTCCAGAATCCGCCCTTGGACATCCGAGCACGTCTCCATGAGGGTTTGGATGAAAGCAGGGCTCCGGGTCCGGCTGTACCGCCACGATTTGCCTGTCTTTGTGTCCTTCGGCATACTGGAGTGGGGCACATAGTTGTAGAGGACATCGTAGGTTACAGGGTCCACAGCGGCATCAACAAGACGACCGTCGTTGCGAAATTTGAACGTAGACCCTCTCTTCACAAAGCAATATGCCTCAAACACCAATGTCTGCACATCCAACAAAGAAGGGATCAACTCCAGGGTCTACTTAACACACACCACAATATGAGGTGAATGCAAAAGATTGATAACTTACACTTTGGCCCTCTGTTCGCAACCCCTGCGTACTGATGCAGAACCATTTTCTGAGGAGGACCGGGGTGACACTTTTCGGTGTCCACCTTGCCACCGCATTCTCTGTGGTCTTCCCTCTCGTGGCAAGGACAACCACACATCCACCGTCATCCAGAAGCATCCCCGCCATCCCAAACCCGGCTTTCCAATAGTCCTCAGTAAACCTGTTCCAGGTGGGCACACCATCCAGGCCCTCCAGCAGCTCCCCATCTAGAATGTCGAGGAGAATCATGTCGCAAGCTCTCTCCACCTCAACCCCCCCCGAGTGCTCTTGCAATTCGTGCTCACAGCCGTGAAGAATTCCATCATGGCTTCAAAACCAGGGGTGTTTTTAGGCTCTGTACCGCTAGCCCTCTTCTTGGCTTTCCCCTTCTGCTCCGCCAGAGACTTGTTGTGTGCCACCTTCTTCGCCTTGGCAGCGAGAGCGTCAAGGAAGCTCTCATTGACGCATTGGATGATGGTTGGAGGTTCTAGCTTTGGCCTGTGCGTAAACGTCACCGCCGAATACCGCCGTGTAGGCTCGCCCTCAAATGCCAACTTCTTGGCAGAGCCAGTCCCACTCCGAACTGACTTGGGAACCCAGACGACCGGTGACTGGGTAGGAGCAACAGCAGTCGCAGGACCTTGAACAAAGTCATCGTCCGAGTCACTCTCTTGGGTCCCCTCCTGCGCCTCCTCCGATGCCCCGATGGTTTTCTTCTTTTGGGTGTTACTGCACTCACCTGTTTCCTTGTCCTTTTCCTTTGGCCTTTACTCTTCTCATGCAATTTCTCCTGAATTCCTGCCTGAGCAAGCTCTGCAGCTTTCCTAGAGTTCGCAAGCGCTTTTGCCTCTTTTGCACCCAACGGAGGCAGCGGAGCCCGGTTTCGTCGGAATTCAGCATCCAGCTTCAATTGAAACTCGGATGGGTCGAGCGAGCCGGGCGGAAGGTCCACATACCAAGGGCAATCACGCAAATGTTCCAGATGCCACTCCTTCACAATATCGTCGGTGTACATGGAGTCAGCCCCAGGGTTCCTCCATGCCAGGAAGAATGGTGGCTCGAAAGACAGATGACCTTTCTCCAAAAGGGAGAACTTGCAGTACCTGCATTCATGAAAAACACAATGAGGTCCCTGAAATGCATATTCGGCACCATTTTCCCAGGTTGGGGCGGATGTGAGTGGGCCTAGAAATGGAAAAATGGCGCCGAATTTCGGTTTTCGGTGACTGCCACCCTAGGGACTTAGCCATCTTGGGAGCCCTGGAATGGAAATTCGGCGCCATTTTTCCCGGTTTGGCCCGAAGATGGCTGTCCCAGAACCGCAATAGGGCCTAGAACTGGAAAAATGGCGCCGAATTTCCAGTTCAGGTCCAGCCACCCTAGGGACTTAGCCCGAAAATGGCTAAGTCCCTGAACGGCAATAGGGCCTGGAACTGGAAAATGGCGCCGAATTTCCAGTTCAGGGCCAGCCAGTCTAGGGACTTAGCCCGAAAATGGCTAAGTCCCTGAACGGCAATAGGGCCTGGAACTGGAAAATGGCGCCGAATTCCCAGTTCCGGGCCAGCCACCCTAGGGACTTAGCCCGAAAATGGCTAAGTCCCTGAACGGCAATAGGGCCTGGAACTGCAAAATGGCGCCGAATTTCCAGTTCAGGGCCAGCCAATCTAGGGACTTAGCGGGCTAAGTCCCTGAACGGCAATAGGGCCTAGAACTGCAAAATGGCGCCGAATTCCCAATTCCGGGCCAGCCACCCTAGGGACTTAGCCCGAAAATGGCTAAGTCCCTGAACGGCAATAGGGCCTAGAACTGGAAAATGGCGCCGAATTCCCAGTTCCGGGCCAGCCAGTCTAGGGACTTAGCCCGAAAATGGCCAAGTCCCTGAACGGCAATAGGGCCTACAACTGGAAAATGGCGCCGAATTTCCAGTTCAAGGCCAGCCAGTCTAGGGACTTATCCATTTTCGGAGCCCTGACTGGAAATTCGGCGCCATTTTCCCTAACACCACATGAGGCCTCTAACATCCTGAAATGCAAGGACTTGAAAGAAAGGCAGCGCGTATGTACCTGTACAGAAGGCGCATTGCTGCTTTGTCCGCGTTCGGCTGGTCGGTGAACTCGTGGCTCCGGCGAGCATCTGCTATCTCCCGAAAGAATAGGTTGGTTTTGTAGAGCAGAAAGTACCTCGTCACATAGTCACGTAGGCTCTCTGCTGCAAGAGATATCTCCATCTTGAACTGATGTGCTTGTGTGTCCAGCTGCTCTTGCGCATTCGTCGTCACCTGTGGAATTCTCCATCAGATCGCTTTCCTGAAAAAATACAATGAATCCACCCCCTACTAGAGTAGAAGCCCCAAACGAAGCGTGGGGAAGTACCTGAAACCACCATGTCATGCGGTTCATCCACATGTCGAATGTGGGGTCAGAGAGTTTGTCCGGTTTGGGGAAGCTCCACATGTCCCTGGTACTTTGGGAACCGTTCCAGATTTGGAGCCACCGGGTCTGTCCAACCACCCAGCATATTCGTAAGCGCCAAACACCACAAAAAGGAGTTGTTGCCACCACAATTTGGTTAAGAATGTATCACCTTTTCTGTTGCATCCACACAGGATGTGGCTAGACGATGGAGCTTCTCCAATGTCATCGTGGGCTTCAGAGCGCGAGAGTAGTGCTTCCCCACCTCCACCAGAAAGTCGGCACCAAGGGCGGGATCAGCTATGGCCACGTACTTTACCATCCGCGACTTGTACTTTATGCGGGCCCTCACCTCCGCAGCTTTGACATACGATTCGAGTTCCGGGAGGGTTGGATTCTTCTCCTCTGACTCCATGTAGAACCTCCGCGCATGTGCCAAATCCTGCTGTATTTTCGTCTGTCAAGAATGCGCACATAAGATTAGAGATCCTGCTCAACACAATTTATTCTATTGGGGGAGGAGATTAGAAATCACGGTGAAGACCTTTTCTTCTATTGGGGGAGGAGAGACAGATTAGCTCAACAAAACTGTCAGGAGCTTTACCCGAAATATGTAGTCCACCATGGCGTCGACGCTCAGCCTATACCAGGTTCTGTCTGCCTTTGCCTCCGACTTGCGCAGGAGGTCGGCACTGAGGGAATTGGCAAACTCTTGCACCCCTGCTTCCCGACATCCTTCACTCGGAAGAGCATATGGGACAAGTTGGTGGCAATGAAGGCATTCTCAGTCACCCTGCAGTGCCACATTTCCATCAAACAATACTCAAATGGGAATTTCCATCATATATGAGGATTCGCAATGAAATGACTTCCAAATTCAAAGTCCAAAAGCGAGAGGGGTTGTAGCTTACGAGTTGATGTCGGCCATTGCAGCTTTGAGAAGATTGCGATCTTTGGGCCCCGCAACCTTCAGCACAACACAATCCACGGCGAAATGCCAATCGAGGTTGTTGGGGTGGGCTTGGGCAATGTGCTCCATCCATGCCAGGAGGCGATGATTGCCGTCCCACACGTAGAACATCTTACCGGACAAGTGCTGGAAAAGAGGATCACTAGCAATCGATCTCTCGAACTCCTCATTTCGCGTTTGCCAATGGGGACCCCATTTGTCCACCTCATCGGAAGTGTGGGCACGGGAAGCTCCGTGGTCGTTCTCAATGGAAACGTAAAACGCGGCAGACCCCATTCGATATCCATCTCGGAAAGAGAATTTCAGCTTGTCGATATCGCCTGGGAGGGCAGGTCTCACCACCTGCAATGACACCAAGCGGCAAAGGGGAATTCGAAGCTTGGCCGGGTACACCATGCCCCCCAGCACCCTGCCAATGTTGCTGTGGGTTGCCTCCAACATCTTGGCAGCGGCCAACTTCATATCCGCCTCAGACATGACGTCTGCTGCAGAGGGGTTTTCCGGCAGCCCAGCAGGACCACCAAATCCAGCCTGTATGCTCCGGGTTTGGGGCCTGGGGATGTCCGGGAGGATGTCATCCTGGTCAGAAAGCTCCCTGTCGTCCTCCTCAACAGGGTCAGCCACCTACGAAACCACCTCCAGCACTCTCCCTGTCTCTACTGCCCTCTCCCTGGCTTCACCTCGAACTTGCACAATCCGTGCTCTTTCTGGTGTTCTTTCCTCTCCTCCACTCTCCACCGTATGGGTAATTGCAGGGGCTGCTCTTGCCCGCGATGGTCTAACCGGTGTGTTACTGCCTCTCTGTGGTGTCTTGGAGGGATCCACCGTCTCTGTGCGTCCCTCGCTTACATTGGCATCTGTCATTTGGGCACCCCTGGCCTCTTCAGCTGCCTTTTCTCTTTCCTCCTGGCTAGCATTCTGTCTCGTCTGTTCTTTTGCCCTCTCTTTTGCCCTCTCACGGGCTTTCTGTTTCTTACTAGGGCTAGCAGCAGGGGAGCCCTCCAGGACGACCACCTTTGATTGAGGCGAACTGACACCCTCGCGCGCACTGCTCACTCCCCCCTCCGCAGCCCGTGACGGCTCTCTCGCCGGGGATTGCATGTGCTTAGCTTTCTTCTTTTTCTTTGCGTGGGCGGGCCCTACTGCATGTGCATGAACAACCTCCATTGCCGGATCTCGTGTGCTCACGCCCTTCACCTGCCATGCCGCCTGCACCAACCTCCCCAATGCCTTTTCTGTCGTACTCTCGTTGCAAGTCCTCCCGTCCACCAACAAAAGGTTTAAGTTTGCCCTCTCGCCCCAAGTTGGGCGATTCAAACATGCGATGAGTTGGAGCTGTCGATGATACTACCAGCGTGCTGAGCTCGTCGTCACTCTGTCTGACAAAAATCGTGAAAACCAACATCGGTGCAAAAACCAGCATCGCAACGAGCAGCGCAACCACCATAGCAACAATCGTGTAGCAAAAATGAAAACATAACAAGTTTAGGAAGTATGGAGAGCCATGCAACAACAATGAAAACAAATGCAACCATTGCCTGAGAATGACATGCACAAGCAGCCTTCTCCAGAGCTGCCGGATTTGCACACGCATTGCAAACAATCTAAGGTTCACTCAACTATCTAAAGTTCACTCATCCAGCGAAGCCAGGATGAAGATGCAAAAACAAAGCGAGGTAACAAAGCGAAAGCAAAAAAGAAATCGAACAAACCGAAAGCAGAAGTGTCTTGCCTGAGAGTACTCGGCTTCAGTTGGCGCAGGTTGTGAGCAAGACACTGGAATCTCCTGCTGGAGCTTCAGTTTGGCCATGCGAGAGATTGGCCGTCGTCCGTAGTACAGAGCTTTCAACTTCCGCCGCGGTCTGGATGTGAGGTCTCTCTCAGGAGAGCCACGCCCTTCAGGCGGCATAAGTCCCAGCCAAAAAAATCTCCTTTTTTGGGGTACATGCCTCGAATAGCATGTTAAGCCAACATTAGCATGAGATTTAGGGTACGTATCCAGGAAGCCATGCGTCGCCAGTCCGAATGAAAACCGACGGCGGTCGACATTTATTGCCCAACTGCGCAATTAAATGTCGGATGAAGACCTCCATGTCGGATGAAAATCGACGTAAAGAGGCCCGGAATTTCCAACGTAGAGGTAATTCGGAGCGCTGCACGATGGAATGGATTTCCATCCTGCAGGTAATTCGGAGCGCAACACGATGGAAATTCAGCGCCGAATTTCCATCCAGCAAGGTAGGGCGGAGCTGGAAATTTCCCTCAAGCAGGTAATTCAGAAGCGGATGGATGGAAATCCGGCGCCGGATTTCCATCCGCGCAGGTAGGGCGGCGCGCCAAATTTCCCTCACGCAGGTATTTCAGAAGCGCGCGGATGGAAATCCGGCGCCGGATTTCCATCCGCGCAGGTAGGGCGGCGCGCCAAATTCCCCTCACGCAAGTAATTCAGAAGCGGATGGATGGAAATCCGGCGCCGGATTTCCATCCGCAAGGTTGGGCGGAGAGCGGATGGATGGAGATCCGGCGCCGAATTTCCATCCTGCATGTAATTCGAATCCCGGATGGATGGAAATCCGGCGCCGAATTTCCATCCAGCAGGTAAGTGGAATCCCGGATGGATGGAAATTCGGCGCCGCATTTCCATCCAGCAGGTAACTGGAATCCCGGATGGATCGAAATAATGTCGGCCAGTTTTCGGTCTGACCCCCCGACAAGACTTCCTTTGGGGGGGCACGGATGGAAATTGGCGCCGAATCTCCATCCAGGGGATGCTCTCTGTCGAACACGTGCCGACCTCTACGCCCGAGGCGACTTCATCCGGGCGTCCCCTGTTCGATATTCGGTGCCGAATTTCCGTCCGGGGGTTGAAATGTGACGGCCAAGTGCCGGCCTCTCCCCCCTCCCCGACTGCATCCGAACCGCCCCGGATGGAAATTCGGCGCCGTTTTTCCATCTGGGGATGTTTTTATGCCGGCCAGTTTTCGGCCTGACCCCCCGACACGACTTCCTTTGGGGGGCCCGGATGGAAATTCGGCGCCGAATCTCCATCCAGGGGATGTTCTCTGTCGCACACGCACCGGCCTCTGCGCCCGAGGCGACTTCATCCGGGCTTCCCCTGTTGGATATTGGGTGCCGAATTTCCATTCGGGGGTAGTAATGTGACGGCACGGTGCCGGCTTCTCCCCTTCAACCGTCATCATCCGGACGGCACTTTCTGACTGCATACCGTTGGCAGTTATTGCGCAAAGACCAGGGGCCGCATTCCGGATACAAGGGTCATTAACACTCTGACTGTGGATTTTTGAGATAGTTGGCTCCCTGGATTTGGATCAGGCTTCGTCGCTCGGACAAATCGGCATCGCATTCATTCCCATCGCTGCATCCCCCTTCTACCAAGGAGCTTCCCCGCACGCCATCCTGGCAGTCTTGTGTGCACATCTCCCATGGCGGAAAACCCGAGCGCTACAGTGTACTGCCCTCCTCACGAGCATAGAGCTTCATTTCCGTGCAGAGGGGACACCTGCCGTGTGATGGAGAAATATCTGTGCGTTCGATACCACCTGAAACCGGGGTCGGTTTTTTTGGAGGAGGAAAGGAAGGACTCTAACGGCCTTGTTGTCGAGAGTATTGTTGTGCTCCACGATGATTTCGGCGATGGCAGGGAATGGCGAGTTCCACCATCGAACAGCGTCATTTACAGGGCTGTTGGGGACTTCATTTGCCCGCCAAATGCACCTTCTATCCTGGCGCCTTCCACGAAACAATCCGCGAATCAGAGAGTGGCTACCTCAAAGAGAGAAGTCCGCAACGAAGTAAATCCAGAGCCGAACCCATCCATGAAGACGAGCGAGAACCGGGTTGTTCACAACCTGTCCGACTCAGACGAGGTCATGGAAGTTCCGAGGTCGTCCTAGAGATCAGGCAAGTCCTCAATGGACGTCAGTGGAGGAGGGAGTCATATTCCCAGCACGAGCACCGCAGTTCAATCTATTCTTGAAATTCTGCGAGGGCTTCACCTGGAGGGACACCGGTCGGAGCTGGCCGGGCTGGACTACAGCAAGTTCGCAATTAAATCGGTTATATGTCTTCCCGCCGACGTCGACGGTAATATCTTCTTTGAGTTCCCTCCTCGGGCGGACTACTCGAGGGCGTCCGGAATGTTGACAGATATGGATAGAAAACATGACGGTCATCCTTGGTGCGTTACCAAAACCACCAGCATGAAGATGCTCGATGGTGTGCGGGTGCGCTATGTTGTTTGTGCGGGCGCGTTGCGGTGTTTCTCCCCAACTTGCTTCCACTTTAAATCCAGAGGTCACAGGAACGAGACCGATTGGACAGGCACAGCTCATCAACCATTTTGAGCTTAGGAGAAGGTTCCGAACTCCACATTTAAGTGTGCGCATTGCAAAGAACCACCACACTGCATGTCTGTTTGTAATGCCAAGCAGTTCTATGTGTTGCACCGTTTCCCTGACCTCACCCGAGCTTACATACACGTTGGTTCCCATTGTCACAAATTGGCGAGGGGGAACTCGCGGGAGGCTGCCCACGAAGCAGAGCAGCTCGTTCAGGAGGAGGTTAAGTTGAGACCGGGTGCCAAACCCAAACAGATACAGCTCCAAGCCGCCCATAAGATGGCATTGGCCAGAATTATGTCGGAAGACGGCTCCGATAGAGTTCCTCTCGACGAGAAGGAAATGGAGGCATTGCTGGAGTCGGTGTCCCACGTATGTTCACCGAATGTCCGAAACCACATTGTCTCATGCAAACAGAAAATTGGGCGTGGCTCGGATATGCACTCCATTCTGGAGGTGAAGCGATGATGTGGATATGACTACATTCATGGAAGTAGGTTTCCAGGACAATGGACTGAGGCAGATCGTTGTTTTGTATTCAAAATGTCCACGTGTGGACCTGGCAGCGGCGTTGAACTGGTCGACAGGATGACGAGTGGGAACTTGTCAAACAGTTGGGTCATGTTCGACCATATCAAGCGAATTACAAATCACCAGTGGGTGACAATGGGTGCACATGTCTACGACATCCACTGTAGGATGCTAATGACAATTGGTATTTGTGAGATGAAAGGAGAGGACACACAATCGGAGATGCTTCTTTGGCAGGGAATAAACGAACAGATGGCCAAGGCGGGATTGCCCCCTCCGAATTTCCGTGGTTTCATGGCGGACAACGCACAAGCAAATTGGGCTGCCATCCGAAGGATGTACGGGCAAGACCCCAATGTCCCCATGGAAAGCAAAGAGAGATCTTGTGGGTTCCATTTTCTGCAGAGCCTTTCGCAGTACACAACCAGGCTCGTGGCACCAGATTTCAGAGAGGAGCACCGTTCCATGTGCCTTGCGTGGAAGCGCGCTCCCACCTTGGATGATGCAGAGACACAGTTTGCATGCATACGGGCTTGGTGGACATCGTCAGGTGCTGTAAGGAAATCAGACGAGGGAGCAATGGTCAGTTGGCTAGCATGGTGGCATTATCGTTTCCTCCAGTTCGGCGACTATATGCGGGAGGTGAGTTGCACGAATTCGCGTCCCGTTGAATATTATTCTTGGCCATATTTGTAACTTGCTTGTAACCTGAACATGTGCTTGTGCAGGAAATGTGTCTCGACTCCGACACCGACATGCCCACGACAAACATGGCCGAATCAGTGCACTCTTCCTGGCGTGCCTCCTCTGCAGCGCATCTGGTGGACATCCTCACTGCCACAACGGAGGACATTGTGAGGTCAATTATGCAGCAATGCAGGTACAACGAGTTCTTGAAAGGGAAACAGTGGGGCTTGGGGCCGGACATGCAGGAAATGCTGATGCGGACTGCCTCTAGATCGAAGAATCCTCGGAAGTGGGCGGCGGCCTTGCGAGAGGGCCTTCGGGACACGCCATTGCTGCGAAGAGGCCAACATTTGGAAGGAGATGTTCATACCCGTCCGGTGAGACGAAGACTTGACGAGGCACCTGGCGGAGAAGATGATTCATGGCGAGCTGACAAGAATATTCGCACGCTCCCTCGTGGTCCGGTGATGTTGCCCGAGGAGGTCTCGTCGAGCACCGCAAGTCCTGCACGTTCAAGATCGCCATCTCCTTTGAGCACAGGGCGCGTGCCCCGGCAACATAACGAGCCATCTGTAGTAAAGCAGTACAACATTCCCATTGTAGAGACAAGAGTGTCGGAGTCACAGTGGAGAATTGCGAGGACATTGTCGGCATTTCGAGGGAAGTGCTGCGCCATCCGGGTGGATACGAGAGCACGCTGTGGTGAGATGATTCGGAGGAACCCACACGGTGCTGTACCTGCACCTTGTTTCAGCGGCAGATTTTTGACTCCCACATTTGCTCACGCCACAACGCAGACATTTTGGTTTTGTAGGCACGACATAATGACCTGTGTATTTGGCAAGCCCAAGTACGGGATTCAGGGAATGCCGGAGACTCCGGGCGTCTGGCCTGTTGCACCGGGTTGCAGCCTCTCTCAGAATGAGGCGGATGCTCTATCTGCAGCAGGATTTCGAATGGTGCAACGCACAGACATCCCGGCCCACGCATTTCCGGTTCCTCAGACCCAGCCATTGCAGACTGCTCGGTCCAGTAGAGACGGATTGGACAATTCTGCACATCCCACAATGCGATTCGGAAGAGTGAAGAGACGACACCCTCCCAACAAGTTGAATGAGACTCGGATTGCCAATGCTCTTGGGATGGCTTGCACTATTCAGAGCTCCGTGGACGTACCCCCACCCGGCCTTGGGCGTGTGTATCGGATGGCAACGGCCGGCTCGGCTGTACGCGACGATGTATACACAATTACGATTGGAGTGGAGCCGACTTGCAATTGTACGGACTTCTCGTTGATGGAAGCAAAGAAGGGTTCGAAGTATTATCCGTGCAAGCATCTGTATTACATTTACCTGAAGAGGTTGAGGATGAACGTGACTATTGATGACTTTATTCATGCACCGGCGTTGAGCGTGAACGAGCTGCACAAACTCCTCCTTAGGGATTCCAGAAATCATTGATGGGGCAAAGGGAATCCTCCATATGGATATTTTCAAATGCATTTTGCTGTATCAAACTTTTTTTTGCAGTGTAATGAAATGCACCCCAAAACTCCTGGAATGAGGCAATATTCCATTCAAACTGAGATCCAACAGTTGTGGGGCCATTTCTGGAAAAATGGCGCCGAATTTCTTTTTTTGGGGCCGAAAACTGGCTAAGTCCCAACATGCACTGGTACCTGTGTCTGGGAAAATGGCGCCGAATTTCCCTTTTTGGGGCCGAAAACTGGCTAAGTCCCAACATGCACTGGTACTGTGTCTGGAAAAATGGCACCGAATTTCTCTTTTTTGGGCCGAAAACTGGCTAAGTCCCAACATGCACTGGTACAGTGTCTGGAAAAATGGCGCCGAAATTCCCTATTTTGCGCCGAAAACTGGCTAAGTCCGAACATGCACTGGAAAAATGGCGCCGAATTACCTGTCATGAGAGGACCTATAGCTGCGGAATTCGGCACCATTTTTCGCCAGAGAGACCTATTACCGCGAAATACGTCGCCGTTTTTTCAGGTTACGGACCCTATTACCGCGAAATTCGGCGCCATATTTGCACATGTCGCTAGGAATTGGCATGAGCGGAAGACGAAATATCATGAGCACAACTGTCAAAACTGCAATTTTCCCTTCAAGGGGCCGAATATTATATTTGTTTTTCCTGACACATTGCATTAAATTATTGTTTTTTATTTTCGAAATTTGTACTTCTGCTCATGAAAACCGATTGTCTTACTACTCTGCTCATGCCGCTCATGCCGCTCATGCTCATGAAATAGCAAACCTCACTCAACCAGCTAACTTGCAGAATTCAACATGAAAATTTAGAGCCGCTACTGATAAGAGGGAAAAACAGGGTGAAATGTGTTGAAGAAGGTGCCTTCATTAGCAATGCCTGATTTTATCAATTTCGTCGCTGCTACTGCAGCTTCCAGTTGACCATCTACCCATGCAGGTTTCTTGTAGCTATTGAACATGAAAATAAAGTGCCAACTGTGATAAGAGGGAAAAACAAGTGAAATGTGTTGAAGAAGGTGCCTTCATTAACAATGCCTGATTTTATCAATTGTGCCGCTGCTGATGCGGCTTCCACTTGACCATCTGTTTCTTGTACTTGTCCTTCCTCAGGGAATGATAGGTAATCTAGAGCTTGAAACCCGACCTTCTTAGATGAATCTGGACCCCCACTCTAAACAAGTCAAAGAAGAATCCTGCCATCTTCAAATCCACATGATCAACGCTCGTTCATAAAACAGGGATTGTGTTGTACTGTGTTACACCCAAGCATCTGCACTAGGAAGATAGATGAAAACGCTCAATGGAAGTAGTATTTGCCTTCTCTTTGCAGCTTCGATGCTGCCACATTTGGCATACATGTCTACCAGGGTATCGTTCGGAATGACATCTCGTACAATTCCAACTCTGATGATATCAGCATGGACCTCTTTGCCCTTTCCAGGGCTGCCAGGCTCGCACATGCATTGCATCTACAAACAAACGTGACCAGGTTTGCCTTTACCCTTCCCACATCATTTGCTCATAGGTCTCCAATGCCTCCATCCCGCATCCATGCTAGGGCATATCCCGCGATCATCACACTCTAGGTTCGTTCAGCCATATTCTCAAACACTCCCTTTGTATCCTCAATACTACCACATCTGTTTCTGGATACCCTAAATTTGACAATGTCACCATGGACATTTTACCCTTTTCCACTAAGGTAAAATTGAAACACGGACTGCCAAGCCAAGCTGACTCTCCCAAGATAACAGGAGCCAAGAGCCCATTGCGGTTGCGGTGTAGATTGCGCTTCGCCCCGCGTCAGTAGCTCAATACAAAGCCTCCATCCCACGCCCTATCCTGCGATCCTCGCGTTCCATGACACAACAGCTCGATACTAAGAAACCGCGCAGGAGAAAAAAGAAAAAAAACTAAGTCCCGGCCCTCTAATGGGCAACCCTATAAGCAACTTTTTTTATAAAAAATTAACCTTTTGGCTACCAAGCTTCACACTAGAAGCCATTCCAACGACTGTTTGGTGGTGAGCTTGCGCTAGTCAACCATCATTGACCAACCTTCCATCTAGTGCGGAGCCATGTAGTCATGACGAAGTCTACCAACGTAGTCACCCAGAGGACTACGTAGTCACGCAGTCATTTCAACGACTACGTGAAGCCCCATTTGGTCCAAAAATATAGGGAAGTCATGGTCAAAGTCAGGAAAACCATGACTACCGCGGCCTCACAGTCAGATATACCGCGTTCTGTTGTAGTGTAGCAAAGTGGGCTTTGTTGGAACAATGACGTGGAGATCTCCCAAAGTACTGTATATATATATAGACGTCTCCCAAAGGGAGCGTAAATTATGGTGTCTCTTCACCACAAGGGCTACTGCCTTCCAGTTGAAAGGTGGACACCTTCATGATATACCAGACCGTGGTTTGAACCCACAACCACATCCAACGTGGTATGTGCCCATTACCACATGGTCTCTAAAATGCATATGGGAATGCACTTGGACCTAGATGACATTGGACAATGGAGGTCGCACTTAGGCCTCTACATGGGAGACACACTTGGATACATAGGAGATTGACACTTGGGCCAATGGCACAGGCTTGGTCTCATGATTTTTGGACGCGCGGTGTGGGAGATATGGAATCTCAAGTACTTTTGGTCTTTGAAAATTCGGGAAAAATAGCAAAGCGGGATTTCCTGGAGCAATGATTGGCCCTTCATGTGGTCCAGATATGGACTTTCAAGTACTTTTGGTCGCTGGAAATTCGCAAAAAATAGCAAAGTGGATCTATCAATATATGAAGCCTCGACAGGGGAGATTGCAAAAATAGCACAGCGGGGTTTGTTGGAACAATGACGTGGAGATCTCCCAAACTGTAGGGTCTATGGATGCATAGGGGATTGCACTTGGACTTAGATGACATTAGACATTGGAGGTCGCACTTGGCCTCTACATGGGAGAAGCACTTCGATACATAGGAGATTGCACTTAACTCAGTCTTAAGTAGATCTAGACTTTTAAAAGTCCAAGAATAACAATTATATTCAATATGTAATATATATTATATAAATAGTAACAATGAATACAAATATAAGTGAAATATATATATATATATATATATATATATCGAGAAAATCCTGCATACACTCAAGGAGGGGAAATCACCCCTAGTAAAACATCTCAACCAATATGCCATGTAGCTCAATCAATGTGTCAGATCTCTCCATCCACAGCTAAAACACCATTACAAAGGATCCACATCTAGATAATTCCAAAACTCTAGAAAAGTTCCTTGCATATACAGAAGTAAGGGAGATCCCCCTTGAGATCCGTCTCGGTGAATGTGCTAATACATAATGTCCATTCACAACTAAAACAATATTACAGACGATCCGGTCCAAGCAATATTTCCAAAACTCTAGGAAATCTTGCATACACTTGAAAGCAAGGGAGATCTCCCCTTGTGACATGTCTCAATCAATGTGCTAATAGAAAGTGTCCATCAATAGCTAAAAAATCATTATACACAATCCACATCTAGATAATTCCAAAACTCTAGAAAATCCTGCATAGACAGGCTCCAAGGAGCAGAGAGGTCCAAGAAAATTCTAGGCACCCATTTCGCCAAGAGAGCTATCACTTGAGCCTGGGGGTCAATAATCCCCAGTCCACCAAACTTCTTTTTTTGAATGATCTGTGACCAACTAACAAGCGCCCGACGATTGTTTGCAGGAGATGAAGCATCCCAAGGAAGTTACGGACCAGAGCCTTCATTTGCTTGATCATGACAGAGCCAGGAGACCATGCCGAGGAACTGAACCAAGAAGACTGGAAAAGGACCTCATTAACCACCAACGCTCTCCCTGTAAATGACAAGTGTGCGGAGCACCAAAAAACCAGCTTTGTTTTGATCCTAGCCAGAACCAGGCCATATCGCTGCATGTCAGAAATATCGTGCCCTACTGGCTGACCTAGCACAATATGTGCTTGCCCATCGTCGAACCATACGAGGCCCAAGTCGCTACCCCAGGGGGCATAGTGCGCATCAGCTCCAGGATTTTGGAGCCGGGATAGAATACCCACAGATTTTCCCTAGTTAATAGATAACCCCGAAGCCTCGCAGAAGGAATACATGACGTTCAACGCACTAGTAACGTTCATCAAGGAGGTGTTGTCAATCAAAAAAGTCGGGCAGTTGCAGGGTTGAGTGGACCAAAAACAGCAGATCCTGCTCCATGAAAATCCATGACCAAAAAACAAAAGTTGATGATACTATCCCAAAATATTTTTTTGATGATAGATAATGGTATACTGAACATATTTAGTCAAGAGTCCTACCCCAAATATTAAAGATATAATTCATTAAACATTTTAGTCTATTATTTAGAGAAATTATGAAAAACTAAAAATTAGAGTTTACAAAAACATTTCAATATGACACCTAGCCATTGAAGATTATAGGTTTTTATACTTCCAGAAAAAAATGACACCCAAAATCCAAAAAACAAGATAAGCTATGGACTTTTCAAAAAACGCCTATTTTTTTTTACATATATTAGTCCATATGAGTCAAATGACAAATGATTTTTCCACTTCAAATACATACCTATGATGTGGACCAAAATGGCCACTTTATGTCCAAATTTCAATGGAATTCACCAATGGCACATAGGAGAACTTGAGTCCATTGTAATTCCAATCATTGCGGTAACAGTCCACAATGACGGTGTTCAATAGTCCATAGCGGAGTCATTTCTTATCGGATTCATGATTGGAGAGTTGCTATGGGTGCGTATTGAAGCTAGGAATCCAATGACATATATATTTTTTGGTTTTAATGAGTTAATTCAATTTCAATTGATGACACCATCAATTGCAGTCATCTAAAACTGTGCTGGTAACGTCCATTTTGGTCCAGTCAACCCTGCATTCACCCAGTCGTATCATCAGCGTAAAGAGAGGCCTTGATCAAGTACGAAGAGGGCATGGACTTGGGGACTGCCAATCCCTTCACACCGTCTGCAGCTTCCAAAAGATGTCCCAGTCCATCTGCAGCGATAACGAAAAGAAAGGGGGCTAGAGGGCATCCCTGCCTGACAGTAAAGGGGGAAGGAGGAAGACAACGCTCCATTCACCGCTACTCTACTAGAGGCAGACTGCAGGAGAATTTTCACCCAAGCCAAGAAAGAACCATTAATGCCTATTTTTTCCAAAGCCTCGAAGAGAAAAGGCCAATCTACATTATCAAAGGCTTTTTCAAAGTCTAACATAAGCATAGCCAACGGCTGGTTATTGATGTGGGCTTGATGCAAAGCCTCGTTGGCTAGCAATATATTATCAAGGATCGAGCGGTTTTTAATGAAGCCAAACTGCTCTGGGCGAATAATCTTCGGAAGCAAGGGCTGTAGCCTCATGGCTAATGCCTTGGCAATTATTTTGTAAACCGAGGAGAGAAGGGTTATTGGTCTGTAATTACAAATCAATCCCCTATCCCCTTTCTTATAGATAAGAGTTATCAACCCTTGCACTATTTGAGAGGGAAAGATCCCTTTGAGGATGACATCATTGGCCATGGCCAAGAAATCCTCACCTACTTCCTGCCAGAGGATTTTGAAGAACTCAATCGAAATTCCGTCCAGACCTGGGGCTTTAAGAGGACTCAAACTTTCAATGGCCTGGAGGAACTCCATAAGCACGACTGGCCAAAAAGGATGGCTGATAGACCCTTTGCTTGAATAGGTTAGAGAAATAAACAGAGGCCACCTCAGCCATTTCTTTTGGAGTGGAAACCATTGAGCCCGAGGGGCCCCTTAAGGAGGAAATTGAAGTTGAAGCCTGCCTTTGCTTGGCTTTTTGGAAAAAGTATGCTGAGATGTTGTGTCGTGGAGTGCGATGCTTGCAGGGTATGCACAGTAGGGACGTGGGATGGAGGCTTTGGAGACCTATGAGCAAATGATGGGGGAAGCACATCATGTTTGTGTGCATTTGTAATGCTTGTGCAAGCCTGGCAGCCCTGGAGAAGGGCAAAGAGGTGCATGGGGATATCATCAAAGCTGGAATTGTACCAAATGTCAATCTGAACACGCCCTTGCAGCTCTGAAAAAGGGGAAAGAGGTGCATGGGGACATCTTCAGAGCTGGAATTGTACCAGATGTCATTTTGAACAAGACCCTGGTGGACATGTTTGCAAAATGTGGGTGCATCGAGGATGCAAAAGGCGTGTTCAACACTATGGCTGAACGAGATGTGGTGTCGTGGAGTGCGATGCTTGCAGGGTATGCACAGCAGGGACATGGGATGGAGGCTTTGGAGACCTATGAGCAAATGATGTGCGACGGGGTGAAGCCCGACCACATCATGTTTGTGTGCAAGCCTGGCAGCCCTGGAAAAGGGCGAAGAGGTGCATGGCGACATTGTCAGAGCTGGAATTGTACCAGATGTGATCCTGAACACTACCCTGGTGGACATGTATGCCAAATGTGGGTGCATGGAGGATGTAAAGGGAGCGTTCGACAATATGGCTGAACGAGATGTGGTGTCGTGGAATGCAAAGATCGTAGGATATGCACAGCATGGTTGTCATAGGGAGGTCGTGCAACTATTTGAAGGAATGCAAAAGAACGGTTTGAAGCCGAGCATTGATATCACCTTTATATGTGTTCTCTCTGCATGCAGACACGCTGGCCTACTGAATGAAGGAAGATGCTACTTTGATTCCCTGAGTCAAGATCATGGTGCCACTCCGACAGTAAAGCACTTTGGCTGCATGGTGGACCTTCTTGGACGTGAGGGGCAACCGGATGAGGTAGTGGACATGATTAATAAAATGCCCCTAAATCCAGGTGTTGTGGTGTGGAAGGCCTTGCTTGGTGCCTGCAGAATCCATGGCGATGTGGAGATGGCTGAACGTGTGCAGCAACATCTATCCTCATGTGGGCTGAACAGGATGCCGCGACTTATGTGTTGCTCTCAAACATCTATGCTGCAGCTGGCAGGTGGGATGATACTGCAAAGGTGAGAAGAATGATTAAGGTCAAAGGGGTTAGAAACGAGCCAGGTCGCTGCTGCATTGAGGTTGGCAACAGGGTGCACACCTTTGTTGTAGATGACAAGTTGCATCCCAAAATTAAGGAAATCCATGCTGAGTTGAGAAGATTGGCTGGGAAGATGAAAGAGGCAGGGTATGTGCCTGACAGGCACTTTGTATTGCATGATGTGGGGGAGAAGAAAAGGAATTTTCTCTTTGCCACCACAGTGAGAAGCTGGCCATTGGTTTTGGCATATCCACGGGAAATGATAGTGGGGTCTACCCAGCATAGGTGGGAAATCAGCCCATAATTACATTTGACTGAAGGGGTGATATTGGACTGACTTTGGTGACAGTGGATGGAATCAGAGTGTTTTCCTAATTCTAGGTTTGGGTGGTATGGCTGAACGAGATGTAGTATCGTGTTTGCTGCATGAATTCTAGGCTGTCATTGTCAATTGCTAGCAACAAGGCAAGGATGTATGCATGATTTGTGAAGAGGCATGGATAGCTGAAGGAGCAGGGATGGAGTGTGGGTTTTGATTCATCCAAGAGGGCCGGATTTCAAGCTTCAGATCACCTATGACTCCTTGTGGAAGGATAGCTACAAGAAACCTGCATGGGTAGATGGTCAACTGGAAGCCGCAGCAGCATCGGCACGATTGATAAAATCAGGCACTGCTCACATGGAAGGCACCTTCTTCAACACGTTTCACCCTCTTTTTCCCTCTGATCAGAATCGGCCCTAAATGTTGAATTATGCAAATTAGCTGGTTGAGATACTGCCAATGTGACAACAAGATTAGTAACCAGAAACAGGTAACAGAGACAAGGAGAAGTTGTGGAATGAATACTTTTCTGACCCAGTCAACGGTGGGACAATCGAGCAAAAAGGTGAATGCCTGTTGGATTACAAAGAGCAGCAGATGCCATTGAGCATAGGAACTAGAGTGATAAGTTGAGTTGGGTGTTTCCAACAGATGTAGGCTATCATTGTCAGCTTCTAGTAGCAAGGCAAGGATGTATGCATGATTTGTGCAGAGGCATGGATAGGTGAAGGAGCAGGGATAGATTGTGGGTCCAGATTCATCCAAGAGGGCCGCATTTCAAGCTCCACATTACCTACAATTCCTTGTGGAAGGATAGCTACAAGAAACCTGCATGGGTAGATGGTCAACTGGAAGCCACAGCAACAGCGGCGCCACAATTGATAAAATCAGACACTGCTAATGAGGGCACTTTCTTCAACACATTTCACCCTGTTTTTTCCTCTTATCAGAATCCTTCTTCTTCCATGTTGAATTTTGCAAGTTAGCTGATTGAGTGAGCCTTTGATAGTTTGGAGTGACTTTGACATGATACTGCCAAAGTGACAACAGTAAAGTATCCAGAAACATGTAACAGAGATGATGAGAAGTTGTGGAATGAGTATTTTTTTGACCCCAGTCAATGGTGGGACAACCGAGGCAAAAAGGTAAATGCTTGTATAATTACAGAGAGTAGTAGATGCAATTCAGCATAGGAATGAGTGTGATAAGCTGAGTTGGGTGTTTCCTAGAACAAATGTAGGCTGTCATTGTCAGCTACTAGCAGCAAGACAATGATGTATGCATGATTTGTGCAGAGGCATGTATGGTTGAAGGAGCAGGTATAGAGTGTGGGTCCAGATTCATGCAAGAGGGCCGGATTTCAACCTCCAGATTACATATGATTTCGTGTGGAAGGATAGCTACAACAAACCTGCATGGGAAGATGGTCAACTGGAAGCCGCAGCAGCAGCGGGACAATTGATAAAATCAGGCACTGCTAATGAAGGCATCTTCTTCAACACATTTCATCCTGTTTTTCCCTCTTATCATAACCGGCCCTAAATTTCCATGTTGAATTCTTCAAGTTAGCTGGTTGAGTGAATCTAGTTTGAAGTGACTTTGACATGATACTGCCAATGTGACACCAGGAAAGTATCGGAAAACATGTAACAGAGATGAGGAGAAGCTGGGGAATGAACACGTTTCCGACCCCAGTCAACGGTGGGACAATCGAGACCAAAAGGTGAATGCGTGTTAGATTATAGAAAGTAGCCGACACAATTCAGCATAGGAACTAGAGTGAGAAGCTAAGTTGGGTGTTTCCTCTATGCTGTCATTGTCATCTGCTAGCAACAAGTGCAAGGATGAATGCATGATTTGTGCAGACGCATGGATAGTTGAAGGAGCAGGGATAGAGTGTGGGTCCAGATTCATCCAAGAGGGCTGGATTTCAAGCTCCAGATTACCTATGATTCATTGTGGAAGGGAAACCTGCATGGGTACATGGTCAACTGGAAGCCACAGCAGCAGCGGCACAATTCATAAAATCAGTCATTGCTAATCAAGGCACCTTCTTCAACACACTTCACCCCGTTTTCCCCTCTTATCAGAATCGGCCCTAAATTCTCATGTTGAATTCTGCAAGTTAGCTGGTTGAGTGAACGTTTGATAGTTTGGAGTGACTTTGACATGATACTGCCAAAGTAACAACACAGAAGTATCCAGAAACATGTTCCAATCTTGGTCGTTACGGACTCATGGATTTGTGCACTGTATGGGACAGTTTGGAGGTGTTATCTTAATACATTGTCACGTGCTCTTCTTCATGCAGTTCATTTGATTTCGTGCATTGATGGCATGGTCTGTATGTTCTTAAGTCTGAATCACATAGGCAATGACATGATCATCCCCAGTGTGCAGAGATTGTGTTGGTTGCAATGCTGTAGTAGATCGATCGTAGCATCCGTGTTGCTATTCAGACACAGTAGAAACAATATTGCACATGTATGAGCTACAAGTCACAGCCCCCAAATCAGTGCAACCAGCAGGAGTGCCTGGTTCCCAACCCACAGTCGATGTAGTCACTAGTGAGGTAGTGCATTTCAAACCTCCAGTTGCATCTGTCACTTCAACACTCCAGTTGTCAACTCCACTTGCAAGTCGTGAAGGCAACCAACAGACAATTCACCGCGCCACGTGTTCTGGCCTCAGGCATGCACGTGGCGAGACCCGGGAAGCCACGCGTGTCCTTGTAAACCACATACAACCCAAGATTTACTCCCTCAATATAGGACCACCCCAACCACTTCCATTTACCAAAAGCTCCGCACATCAAACACCACTAACACCACGCATCTACGGATCCTGATCCCCTCCCTCAAGGATCTGCCATGCAACACATTATGCCAACCAGCAACTCTTCCCTAACATTATCCTCCCCAGCCAATATACGAGATACTTCCACCCACGCCCCACTATCCCCCACAATGTCTCACCTTACCTCCCCCGGCAACTCTGATAACCCGGATGTCTATGTCATTGAAGCCATATTAGGTATTAAAACCCAAACGTCAATTGACGCCTTTGGGGCCACCTGTGTTGACACATACTACCATTGCAAGTGGGCCGGCTACCCTAACGAAGACAATACATGACAAATAGAAGAGGATTTATTTGGTCCACATGACGACTGTGACCCAGACCACAATCTCACCCTCCTCACCATGTTCTACAGAACCACTAACATTGACTACCTAACACATATTCACCAACAACATGCCACCCCCATTCAGCATGCAGACAACATATACATTCATAAACCAATCTCGGCCCCCAACGTACACATATGCATAGCTGAATGTAACCCGGACAAAGATATCCAACATGCTCAACCTCTAATCCGCATGGGACCCCGCCTATCTAGTATATATGCATAAAATGGCTGTTACATAGGGCTTATCCCACTACAAGAGATGAGCGTTTTTAGGACTACGGCTTTGGCGGAGTCATAAAAACTTCACTAGGCAGACGACTACAGAGCGCTGAAATGCGTTGCAGTCATAGTTTTATGACTCTGTAGTAATGGATATCACTACATGACTTGGAAAGTTAGGGAGCATTGGTCAAACATTGTTGACCATGATGACAGGGATGGTTTATATGAAGGCCATACCACCACAGAATGCCACATGAAGGAAAAACACTGTACTATCTGTAAAATGGATAACCATTCTACTGAGAATTGTTACTACAACAAAAGGACAGCTGCAAGAGAACCTAGGCAAGTAAGGGTGCATCAGGTGCAGCCCCAGCCAAGAAGAAACAATGATCAGGACCACTATGGTAGGTCTGGTGGTTATAACAATGGCATGGAAGGGAGGTCCAACAAAGTCTAGTCCCCATTTCTGAAATGGTTCCGTAGGCATTGTAGGATGCAAGGCCATCCTTCCAGATCTCTGCAAAGGTCCTAGCCTCTGACATTCATCACAACTTTGACAATACTTGTGTACATCTTTGAATAAAGTAGGCCACCAGTAACCTGCGAGTAGTATCTTTCTACTGGTAGTCTCTTCTCCAAAATGACCTCCAGCCACTCCTTTATGAACTTCCTCCAAAACTTTATTTACTTCATGGTGGTACAAGCATCGTTTTAGTACTCCATCAGGTCCTAGCTTATACATTCTGCTTCCTACCATAGTATAAGGTAAAGCTTTGATAGCGATTCTCTTCCTCTGCTCCTTACCATAACTAGGTGGGCATTGACCATGAGTAAGGAAGTATCTGATTGGCCACTGCCAATCTAACCATTCATCTGCACTTCCTTGCACCTCCATTACAAATAAACTCGCATCAGGTAACTGATCGTCCACTCCTATGGCGGCCTCTCCTGTTGTTAGTCGTGACAAATGATCTGCCACAAGATGCAAACGGCCAGGCTTGTAAATAACTTCGAACTCAAACTCATGCAAGATTATTAACCACCTCGCTATCCTTCCACTTATCAAAGGTTTGTTCACCAGATATATCAGAGCCTGGTGATCCACATAAAACATAAACTTTCTTCCCAATAGGTAATGCCTGAATTTCTTGACTGCATAAATCATTGCCAGTGCTTCTCTTTCAGTTGTGCTATAGTTCATTTCAGCACTGTTCATCAACCTGCTAGCATAGTACACAAGTGAATCTATATTTCCTGTAACATTCTGGGCTAACACCGCTCCCAACGCTTCTCCTGATGCATCGCAGTGAACATGAAATACTACATGCCAGTGAGGGTTAATCAGCACAGGTGTAGTTGTTACTGACAGTGTAAGTTCCTCAAACGCCTGCTGACATTCAGCTGTCCAGGCAAACACTGCATCTTTCTTCAGAAGTTTGCTCAATGGTGTTGCTATTTGTGCATACCTTTTGACAAATCTTCTGTAATAACTGGTTTGCCCAAGGAATCTCCTTAAACTCTTAACATTCACTGGTGGTGGAGAGACTTTAATGGCCTCTGTCTTCCTGGGATCCACAAGAAGTCCCTTCTTACACACAATGTGTCCCAGCAGCACCCCTGAGTTCACACAGAAAGTACACTTCTATGGATTCAGGCCCAGACCTCTCATCCTGCATCTGGCCAGACATAACTCCAATTTATGCAAGTGCTCATTCTTAGAGCTGTACACACTGAAATCATCCAAGAACACCTGCATGAAATCATCCAGATACTCATGAAAAGATTCACTTATTACTCTCTGAAAGGTTGCTGGTGCATTACAAAGTCCAAAGGGCATGACTTTGTATGCATAAGCACCCCTGTCTGTGATGAAAGCTGTCTTTCCTTGATCTTCTTTTGCCACTTGCACTTGATTATAACCACTGAAGCCATCCATGAATGAGTACATCTCATGGCCTGCCACAGTGTCCAATACTGCTTCTGTGAATGGCAAAGGGAAATGATCTTTCTTCGTACAAGCATTCAGCTTCTTGTAGTTCACACATACTCTTAGTTTACCATTCTTCTTGGGAACTATAACAATGGGTGACAACCAAGTTGTATACTCTATTGGGTATATAAACTTAGCCTCAGCCAACTTCTTGATCTCTTCTCCAACCTTCTGTGCGTAGTTGGGATTCATTTGTACCTCGCCTTCTTGATTGGTACTGACCCTGGTTCCAGTTCAATCTTATGCTGACAGACTTCAGGTGGTATCCCTTTTAGATCCTCATAGCTCCAAGCAAATACATCTCTGTATTTGATGAACAAGCTCTTAGCTTCTTCAAAGAATTCTGGCTCCAAATCAGCTCCTACTTTCACCATCCTCGGTTCCTCTTTAGTTCCCACATTCACTTCCCTCACCTGCTCATCAGCTGTGATTGTCCAACCAGTCACCACTTCATCCTGTAAGCTCACAGTGGCTGGTTCCTCTAGGATTTCCATTTCTCCTTCTCTTTCTTCATAGAAATGTGATGGGTAACTGCTGGTTTCCTCTTCAGTTGGTGTTGTTGTCACTACACCACAGCAGATACCTCTTAAACAACTTAGGCTTTCCAGCCGCATCTCTGCAACCTGCTCCCACTCTGGGTGTGCAGCAAATAGGGTAGCTTCCTGCTCCTCATCCAGTCCTCATCTCCAGTCATACTCTCTGACTCCTCGAGGTCTTCTTGTAGCAGGTAATCTACTAGATTTCTTTGTGGTAATTTGTATCTCGTGTATCCCATTATGCACGGTTAGTAACTGAGAATTCCAGTCATGGAATACCCTGGCATGTTTCAGCCACGGACGCCCCAATAATAAGGAGTAAGCCTCCATGACTTCATCCATCTTCAACACAGTTACTGTGATCATAAAGATCATCTTCTGTATCTGTATCTTAACTCCTCTTATTAATCCCAATGGCTGTACACTTCTTTGATCTGCCATTGTTACTGTAAATGGGGCTGGTTTCATGTTACTTAGACCAAGCTTCTTTCTTAATTGGTCTGTCATGATATTTACTCCAGAACCTCCATCTATCAGTACATCAGTTAGTTCTGTGCTTCCAATTCTCAATTGGATTATTGGCATAGAATCATCAAAGTCCATGACTGTTTCTCGCCCTTCCGGTTTCACATTATAACTGGTCACCTTGCTGTTCAGGTCTGTGTTTCCTGTCTCCTGGGCAATTCGATTGATTGCTTGATACAGCCTGTGCCTACAATAAGGTGCCACAGCCAATAGCTGTCCAATGGTAATCTCTGCTTTGGTCTGGCATATTACTTCAGCCAAAGTCTCTTCATTACCTTGCATGCCTGCATCTTCTTTCTTCCTTTCATCCTCACTCACTTCTTCTTCTCCATCAGAATCAGAGGAATCTGCCACAGGAATATCAGTACTCTTCTGCATTTCCCTTATGGTATCTGCCACTTCCTTGTGCAGTTCCTTCTCATCTTTCCAAGTCTCTTCATCTTCAGGCATATCACTGCCACCTTCATTATCATCATCTTCCTCAACTACTGGAGGTATTAATTTGGTTTTGCTTTTGGTTACTATCATTGTACTTACTTCTGGTACAACACATGGCCTAACTCTGTTAGCTGCCACCACTGGGCCCTCATTCATAGGAGCTTTCATCTCATTCTGGTGTCTAATCCAGAATGAACAGGCTGCCTAGCCAAGAATACACGGAACATGTACATAATTACAGCAACTGATTATACTACGAAGTGGGTGGAAGCTAAAGCTTTGAGGGACAACACAGCCAAGTCCACAACAAGGTTCCTGTATGAGAACATACTTACACGATTTGGCTGTCCCTTAGAATTTATCAGTGATCAGGGAAGTCACTTCATTAATGAGACCATTGAATTATTGACTAAAGAATTCATGATTGTGCATAGGAAGAGTACAACATATTACCCACAGGGTAATGGACAGGCAGAGGCTACCAACAAAATACTATGTACTATCTTGGCTAAGATAGTCAATGCAAACAGAACGGATTGGGATACAAAGCTGTTGACAGCTTTGTGGTCATACAGGACTTCATATAAAATCACCACTAAGTATACACCATTCCAATTAGTTTATGGTATGGAAGCCTTACTTCCAGTGGAATTCCTGTTACCTACCATGAGAACGGAATGGGGAAAGAGAATGAAATTGCAAGATTCCATTAAGGTCAGGAAACATGAATTATACCATGTGGAAGAAGTACGTGCTGATGCAGCTGATAATATGACTAGAATTCAGATAAAGAGGAAGGAACAGTTTGATGAAGACAAGTTAAAAACTTTTAAGACGGGAGATTTGGTTCTATGGTTGCAGAAGAAAGGAAAGATTAAAGCTTCTAAGCTTAAATCACCATGGAAAGGACCTTATGTCATACAAAAGATGTATGATAATAACACCGCCATGTTACAAACCATTAACAAAGAGATGCTGGGAAGAGTCAATGCTAATAAGTTGAAGGGGTACAGTGGTATCCATGACAAACCATTGCAGCATGATTTGCATGTTGAAACGCAAAAGCAGTCACGGGGTGCGCCAGTGTTACCAACGGAGTATGGAGCACTTGTCGCTAGGCCGAGCATATATGACCAAGGCGGGCAGAACAAGCGTGACACAGCCTATCACAGCCCATCAAGGCAAAACACAGCCTATCACAGCCCATCACGACGTGACACAGCCTATCACAGCCCAGCATGGCGCAACACAGCCTATCACAACCTACCACAGCATGTCACAGCCTATCACAGCTTACCACAGTGCATCACAGCCTATCACAACGTACCACAGTATGACACAGCCTGTCACAGCTCAACACAACCTACTAGGGTTACACAATCCATAGAATCAGTGACAGGTGGACGCACAATAACTTCAGGAAAATGGCCGACGGAATAAAGGACGGAAACCAGTTTAAAAATAGACACGTGGAAGTCAGGGCACGACACACAGCTGAGAAGGAAGTGCAAGAACAGGTGTCATCAAGAAAGAGGACAAGAATGGCCGTCAAAGCACCTACTTAGCGCGTCAATTCGGATGAATGGCGGGCCCATTAATGAATACAGAAAAGGGGTAACAGAACAAACGGCAAGTACAGAAAAGCGAAATTCTTGTCACATGTGTTATCCTAGTGGACAGTCCAGCAGGGAAAGTCTACTAAAGAAAATTAAATCTAAAATCCAGTCACAGTGGTTACAGCCAATAGAAAGCCAGAGAAGGGATCAAGAAATTGGAGGGAAATTAAGCGCAAGAGTCGGCGTCGTTCTAAGTAACGGGCGTCTCGACGGAACAAACCATCAATGCGATAGCTTTGAAACTATGGAGGAACTAACAGACTATATACTCGCAATACTACTTACGCAGTGGCATAGGGACGAAAGAACAGAACGGATCTTTTCTCTTGAGCGATGCTTGCAAGCCCCGCAGGCTTACAAGAAATTACCCATAGCTTTTTGTGGCAACCATACGTTTATGCTTTGTGCACTACAGGCATTTCTTTAATTGTTACAGCCAAAACATTTCTGTGGGTCTAGAATGAAGAGAGTGAGAGGAATGGAGGAAATCAGGGTGAAGAGCACGACAATTCTGCAGAAACAAACGATTGCTACCCCACAGGCGATACAGATACTGAAGGAGCTGAGATTGCAAGGATTGCAAAGCAAAGATTGAACATTGCACCATAGACAGTACATGTTACAATTCTTACAGAACTTTGAGCCAAGGACAGGAGCAACAACGGTGAAGGGAGTTGAATTAGTAATTACTCCCCTATACCTACAGCAATTGTTTCGATTGCCAGCAGGCCAGGTGCATGTGGAGGAGCACAGGGCAAGACTGCAAATAGGGGACTTATTCCAAGAAGGGAGTTTCTTTAAAACTCAGGGTTATGCTTGTACCAAGGCCGTGTACCCAGGGCTTAAGGAGGTAGGCCAGGTATTGAACGTTCTGTTTGCCATGAAACAGAACCAACAGTATTTGAGCAGATCCTTCACAGAGGAAATACTCAAAGCCCTGAGAGGAGAAGAGGTAGAATGGGCGGACATAATGTACAACGCACTGGTAGAGGAGATGAAAAGATTACAGGGCACTACCGCAAAGTCTCCTATCATAGTGTCTGGCCCAATCATTGCTCAAATAATTCTTGATTCTGGCATCCTGGATGCTCGAGAAAGAAAGGAGATGGAAGTGTTTGAGCCAGAAACCACTGCAATGGAAGAGCAAGGCTCTTCACACAGTGAGGGAGGACTAGCAGGGCAACCCGAGAATAAGAGACAGAGACGGGGAAAGACTGTAGTGGAGGATCCACTGGCTTCACGGAATCTGCATGATAATGTTTCCGAAGTTTTTGTGCAGGAAGGGGCACAACAGCACAGAGAACTGCTATTACTAGAAGCAGGACCTTCAGAGAGGGAAGAGGAAGTTACTTCAGTATCACAACCATCACAGCCAGATGATCGGCTTGTCACAAGGTTACCACAAGTTGTCCATGCAGCTCAACCAGAAATAATTGATTTGGAAAAAGAAGGGTTAGATATTCCAACTACAGAACAGATAGTGGCAGAAATTGAGAAGGGGGACCTTCTCTATGAATATTTTGGTCTGGTCAAGGAGACAAAGATTCCAGAGGTGCAACAGTTGCCCAAGGGAAATCCTGAGGTGCATATAATACACACACCTGTGTCGGAGGTACCACAGGTAGAATGTCAAGACACTGCACCACCGGTGATGGATGAAGTGGTTCAGGAAGAAAATATGGTGGGACAATGGCCTGAGTGGTTCGTGAGACATCACACTGTTGAGGATCAGGGAGAACAGCAGCAACCTCACCATGATGACCCTCAACAGGCAATGCTTATGAGTTCCATAGGCAGACACTTAATTTGTTGGGGACTTATGTCAAATCCCATGTCCCAACTACCCATTGACAGCCTTGAGAGAGGAACTCAGGAAGGAGTTTTTGAGGCTCGACTAACCACTGAGTGTGCAAACAAGGTCGATGAAGAGGTCACTCTCAAGATGCAGCAAGACTTGGAGAATACAGAAGCGGCAGCGGTTTGCAATGGCCAAGGAACAATTGATTGAGGCAGGCCTCGCGCAAGACCAATTGCACGAAGCACATAAGCAACAGCTTATCCAAATGCAGGTAAAGCATGAAAGCAAGTTGCAAGAAGTGAATGCACTACATACGGAGTTGCAGACAGTGCATGACAGGATGGTCATACAATGTGCTACACTCACAACTATGCTTGACCAATCTACAAAAGAAATAAACAGTCAAGCAGAAAAATGTACGAAAGCAGAGGAAGAGAATGTTGAGCAAATGAAACTCATTGTCGATATGAAGAATACAATCTGTCGCAATGAGGATACTTTCAAGCAATACAAGCAGATTGAAGCTGATCAAGAGAGGCACATCCTGGCCACCAACACCACAACAAGTCACTGTGCCAGTAGCTAACCCTGTTGTTACTACAACCACACCACAGCCACCACAGTCTGAGGTATGGGGCAATGCTGCTTTTAACCCACCTAAAACTCCAGCTGCGAGGGAGTACAGTAGGGCTATGATTATGCCCTTCAACCAAATTCCCATCATGTTGGATTTGGCTTGGAAAGAATTTAGTCCTCCGCAGTCATTGGCACATTACTTAAAATCATGCGCATTTGGCTGCCAGTGGCAACTAGGACTAAAGTTCTTCCGAACAATCGACCAATTGAGGATCATCACTTTGCACAATACTGGCATGAGGCAGGTACAATGTTGAGGGAATTAATTGCCTTCCAAGTTGTACATGGATTCATTTATACCAAGACCAAGGAGATAGCAAGTATTGTCATGGGATGCGGGTTATACTACGCTGCTTGTTTTCTGGTACGTTATCACATTGAGCAGCAAAAGATGCAATCGCGCTTTCTGAGTTATTCCAGTGGGGATCATTGGGTCTTACCTTCAGTGCCACCTCATATGTACCTATATGAGGCAAAAGTTATGATGCAAAAGGATTCTCAAATTCGTTCATGGTTTCATGCGGCCTGGAACAATTTGTCAACACAGAAATTCGGCATTGATGATATTTTCTATAAGGGACATGTGGCATGGAAATACTTGCACAATTCACAAATCATTGGTACCCCCACTCACCTGGACAAACAAGGAGCTCAGTGTCTTCACCAATTTTGCCATTCAGCGTTTACAGCAAGTTTTAAAATATAAACTTCCAGACATGGTAAGACAACATTGTATGCCCCAGAGGATTCCACAAAAAGTTCGACAATTAAAACACCTGAGAGGCGATGAGGATTCTGATACAACTGTTTCTTCAGCGGATTCTTTTGACATGGGAGAAGACTATGCAATTCAGATGGCAGAGAAGAAGCGACGGGGGTCTCCTATGCCTGAAAGGTTACCTTTATATTAGCCTCCAGAGGGACTCACTTATCCGGGTAGTGTTCAAGCATCTCCGTCAACCAGTGACAGACCTCGGGCTCGTACACACAGTCCGCCACGAAACTCTCAACGTCAGAAAGGTGCTCACTCACAAAGGTTTGCTAATTGCAATCAGTAAACCGTGAGGACACGGCTTTTTGAGAGGGGAAGGGGTAATGTTAGAGGACTGTCTGGGACTTAGACACTTATACGGGATCTGTGGGGTACCCTTAATTTTTGCACAGACTGAGACCAACAGGAGCTTAGGGGTGACAGCAGCGCACTTTAGAGGGGGGTTACACAGCCCGTCACAGCCAACACAGCCCGTCACAGCCGACACAGCCCATCACAGCCAACACAGCCCGTCACAGCCGACACAGCCACACAGCCAATCACGGCCCGACACAGCCAAACACAGTCGCACAGCCAGTCACAGCCTGTCACAGTTTCACACAGCTCGTCACAGCTTGACACAGCTGTCACGACCATAGGGAACGGATAGCAGGACAGGGAACGACTGTGGGGAACAACACCTGCGAATGGAACATGTTAGTTCACGGACGACGGTTAGTGAGGGAAACGGTTAGAACAACGGGTAGGAAGATAAAGCTGGAAGCAAGGACTGAAAGGGGGATCATTCTTGCGCGCTTCTGGGGGAAGGGAACTTCGGACATCACTGAGGGGAAATGAGGCAGAGAGCGTATCTCTGAGCAGAAAGAGGGAGAGCACGGAATAGGAGGAGGATGATCCATGATGCTTAATGGAAGCAAGCAGTAGAATTATAATGTAGAACAGATTAGAGACTCCAGGACTTTAGCCTGATACTTGATAGATATTAATTTGATACACACTTCATACTCACACTGTGTAGAGAGATCTGAGTGAAGCTGTGGAATGATGGATGAGTTGATGGAATCCAATAGATTGATGAAGCAAACTGATACTTAATTATCAATAGTAAGGTAGCTAACATGAATGCGGGAAGGAAAACAAATAGAAAACACCCCCATGATACACTAGCTGTAGGTCATGACTGATTATTCTGAGCGGGCTGAGTACTTAGAGATTTCCAACTCTTCTATCTTGGAGTTTCCGCCTCGGATAGCAAAGGGATGGGTGAGTAAAAGCCGCGCGACAGACCTGCAGACAAAGACGATGAGGAGTGGGCACAATTGGACAATGCACACCCCCGAGGGAGCCATACAGACAGGCCAGACGAGGACTATGTCATGGGCGCAGGACATGAACCAGGCATGGACGGAGGGGTGGAGATTACTCGAATGTTGCAGGAAGCATTCCACATCATGGACGATGCTGAAGAGGGGGACGGCGCTGCGACAACTGGGGATGGTGATGACGCAGGAAATGAAGGCATTCACGTGGGGGAAGGCGTGGAAGGAGGTGGAGATGGAGAATTGAATTCTGCACACATGACACTAGAAGAAGCATGTGTGCCACTGTACGAGGGATGCAAATCCACAAAGCTTGCTGCCACCATGCTGTTGATGAACCTGTGCACAACCCACGGTGTCTCAGACCATTTTGTGGACGAGTTGTTCTCTTTGCTTCGGCTGAACTTGCTTCCACAACCAAATGAAATGCCAAAAAGCTGTCACATGGCCAACCAAATGATTGGGAAGCTCGGCCTCAACTACGTGAAAATACATGCATGTCCAAAAGGACATGTACTTTTCAGAAGAGAGTACAAGGATGCTATGGAGTGCCCCAAATGCGGTGCAGCCCGATACCATGATGTGGGCAGGTTACAACAGCCAGCCAAGGTGTTGAGGCACTTTCCCCTTATCCCCCATCTATTACGAATGTACAAATGCAAGACCATTAGTGAGCTCATGACTTGGCATTCCAGGAATGCCTCAAACGATGGTTTGATAAGGCATGTCCCAGATTCCCTTGCATGGAAGCATATAGATGCAACTTGGCCCGATTTTGCCGAGGACCCATGCAATGTGCGATTGGCTGTATCTACGGATGGAGTAAACCCATACGGATCAAAGAGTTGCACATGGTCCACATGGCCCGTGCAGTTGGTGGCATACAACCTGCCACCATGGTTGACAACAAAGAAATTCTTTGTCATGTTGTCTCTCTTGATTCCAGGCAAGGAGTCCGTGACAAATGCAAACATAGATGTGTATTTGCAACCATTGATTGAAGAGCTAGAGGAACTATGGATTGGAGTTGAAGCTTACGACATTTTGAAACCAGTAGGGCAACGGAGTTTCACCCTCTGTGCCATACTCATGTGGTCAATCCACGATTTCCCCGCATATGGCCTTGTTGCGGGTTGCAAGACGAAGGGCTACAAAGGGTGCCCCATTTGTGGGCCCTATGTGGATTCACGACACTCAAAGCCTCTAGGGAAGACAATATACATGGGGCATCGACGTTACCTTGCAAGAAACCACCCCTACCGACGAGCAGGAAGGCACTTCAATGGATGTGTTGAAAAGAGAATGGCACCAAATGCTGTGACACCGGAGGAGACATTGCAATTTGCAAAGGAGAAAGAGGCGTTCATAGAGATTGGAGGGAGAGACGGAAGTAGTGCGGATCCAGCCATGGAGCACAGGGTGAAGCGCCAGACAATCCTTTAGGATTTGCCATACTGGAAGGTGCATGAATCCCCCCCCCCCATTCGCTCACTTTCTTTCACATTGTGCTTCCTGGAATTACCTTTACTGTCAGGAGTCATTCCACCAACTCCTAAGTCAGTGTAACTACTATGCAGTAGATGTTGAAGTCGTACACCTCACTGTGGAGAGGATCGTGGAGTTGTTGAAAGCAGAATGTAGTAACATGGACAAATTCTGCCACATATTCTACTTTTTTTGCCCATAGAACTTGGTCTCATGGGAGGACATTTGGCATTTCAGAACCTCTTGCAGCGGTACCTCCTGGACCCCATGCATTGTGAGAAGAACTTCTGCAAGAACATTCTGAAGACTATCTTTGGGGAGAAGGATACGATAAACGTACGAAAGGACATGGAGATTGAAGGGATACGGTCACATCTGTGGCTAAGGCCTGATCCAAATAGACTAGGCAAAGTGCTCATGCCAGCAGCATCATATGTCCTGACCAAATCAGAGCAAGAGGATTTTTTGAAGACATTGGGAGCCATGAAAGTGCCAACTGGATTCTCGGGTGCTTTCCAAAAGCATGCCATAAACAAGAAATGGTCGGGGATGAAGTCACATGATCTACACGTGATGATGCAACAGATTTTGCCAGTGTGCATTCGGGGTACGATGGCGCCAGGTCCTCAAATAGCCATAATGCATGTAAGTCGAGTGTTTAGGAAGATTTGTGCGAAGGTGTGGGATCCGAGGGACATTACATCGTTGCATGAGGATGTGGCTATGACCCTATGTTTGCTGGAGAAAGAATTCCCTCCATCATTCTTTGACGTCATGACACACTTGCTAGTGCATCTTGTAGAGGAGTTGCATGTGTGTGGGCCCGTAGCCAGCCGGTGGATGTACCCCATGGAGAGGTACATGAAGGATCTGAAGGGGTATGTACGCAACATGGCACGGCCAGAGGGGAGTATGGCGGAGGGCTACATCCGCGACGAAGCCCTGGGCTTCATGACAGAGTATATGTCTTCATTTGATGCAATACAACGACGGGTGTGGGACGAGAACGAGGAAGAAGGAGTTGTAGGCGAGGTCCTAGAAGGTGGTGGAACAAAGTGTGCCATGAGCCCGCGCCTTCGGGATGTGGCACATGATTATGTGCTGAACGACACAACAACCATGACACCATGGAGACAGTGGGTGCCAACTTACATCCCTCCTGTGCTATTCTTAATGGTCTTTGTATGCTGGAATTACATATATATTGTCACAAGTCATTCCGGCCACTATGGGAGTGGGATCGTGTACTAACAGGGTGCTTCAGACGACTACAGAGGGTGTTTCGTAGATCTTGGTTGTTGCTTGCAAGTGATTATGAAGTAGGCTGCATCACTACAGTGTGCTTGAAAGGACACACACTCTGCATGTGGCATGCATGTACAGCACGGTGTTGGTCAGGGGGACTGAGTTGCAGCTTCTATTTGGTTTCTGCCAGAAAGTACGCAGCGGAGAAGGTCCGCCTGAAAATGGAACGGAGTGCATTTGCAAAAGCATGGCGGAGGGGCGGTCGTCGGCGCAGATCCCTGGTGGAGTACCCCACAATAATGGAGGAGCTGCAGCCCTTTACAGTGTGGGTCAGATCTGCAATTGCAGTGTACGCATCAGAGAACGAGGACCTAGATGAGGGCATGGTGAGTCTGTCATTCCCCCCAGGGCTGATTGCCACTTCGTACCGGTCAATGAAAGCATATGGCAATCACTATAGAGTGGACGATGCCAACACCAGCCTCCTGGTGACTTATGACAACGGAGTGGCATCATTTTTTGAACAAGAGAGTAGGAGCTGTGCACGAGATCAGAATCCAATTTCATGCCATGTGCAATATGTAGGAGTGATCAAAGAGATCCTTAAGCTAGACTATGGTCTTGTGAAGCCAATTCTATTCCGTTGTTCTTGGGTAAAAGCCAATATGGTAGGAGAGAATGCCACCATGAAATGGGATGAGTACGGGTTCCTCCTTGCTGATTTCAGAAAAATGCTACCACAAGATGAAGAGCCATTCATCTTCCCGTCGCAAGTTGAGCAAGTTTTCTTTTCAGATGACAAGGTGGTTCTTCACAAGGACCCCCGGGCCAAACGAGTCGTGGCCGACGTCCATGATCTGGACCTAGGGGGAGAATGCCGACCACGAGGGTCTGAGGGAACCACGAAATCTACCAGATACGGCCGAACCAGTCTCTTTGGAAGGAGCGGTTACCTTTAATGAGGAAGACATTCCAGGGTCGGTAATTACCGCAAGGCAAATTGCAGATGTGGGTAGTGAAGGGGAAGATTATTTGGATATAGATAGTGAGCCCAGCTGAATCTTAGTGTCCATTAAGCGAGCAACTCATAGACGAGAGCTATGCTAAGGACTCTTACTGTCCTTAGAACCCATTTTGTACAGTCCTGCAAGCGCGCAAGGGCGAGACAGTTAATAGTATCGATAATGTCCCGGTATGTGGTCCGTATTGTCTTGTGAACAAACCTTTTTTTGTTCTGCCAATATTGTTTCTGACATGTGAGGAGAGGATCGTCTTCATGTACGGGAAGTAGACGTGAATGTGTGCATGCATTTTTTGGCCCAGCTGCATGCTTTCCAGGAACAAAGATCAGTGGAATGGGGGGTGTCTCCAAAGGAGCAGGACCGAACGACACCTTTTTGTGCTTCCCTTGCTTTCCTTCTCACCGTTGTTGCATTCTCCCACCTGCCCAACAGCAGCACTCTCGAAGCAATAGCATGACATATGTTGCAACATGGTCTTCTTCACCAGCGAATGAGCTTTTTTGCTACATGTACTGCCACGTCCACATTAACGTTGATCCCTGTAAGCACTTGGCAAGACACCCCAGAGCCGCAAATCCAGCAACCACCACAAACACATCTAACTGATTGTAGTGACACGGGAATAGCTCACTTGTAGAGGAATTGAACCTCCAGCCAAATGAATGGTTGTGCCCCTTGTAGCACAAGTGCGATGCAAAAACAAGGTGAGTACAAAATGAAGAAGCACTTACGAGGTCCCCATCCCTCGGATGGGCTCCCACTTGTGTTCTGGAACTGTGCAGGCCTGACTAGCACCAAATTGCATGAATCCTAAGCCTGAATGTCAAATGCAGGTTTATGTCGCGATGCAGCACGCCATCATCTAACCTGTAGTTTCCAGTTTCACTGGTGTCACAACTGCCTTCAAGTCAACATCAAAATTAAGTCCACCTATGCGCAAATCGCAGAATGTCTCATGACACCATCTGCCGCCGCTGGTTTGGCATGATCTGATTGTAGTTCACAACCTTAATGAACGCTTTCAGCCTTGACCTCTTTGCGATCTTCTTCTGTGACTACTTCTTCATAATTTATGAAAGGGAAAAGCAGCTACACATCAAATTCTTGCAAGTACAGGGGGGTACTCAGGCCTCCTTGGGAGAAAGAGTGCCATAAATACAGACACATCCTTAAATGTAAAAATTGGAGAAGCGAACGTCTGGTGGCAATAACTGCCTAAACCAGAATTATACTCCATTCCAGCGCACATGTAAAGGGTCGGATGATAACTCGGAATCCCAGTTGGAGATAATGAGACGAATACATGACTATCTTGCGAGTTTCAACTTTCTTGGAGGTAGTTTCCAGTTTCTCTGGTGTCACAACTGCCTTCAAGCTGGGTTTAGAGGAATTAAGTCCCACTCGCAAATGCAGAATGTCTCCCTCATCTGCGTGGGCAAAATGGGGTTTGGCATGATATGATTGTAGTTCACAACCAAAGGGCATATTCTTCAGCTTGACGTCTTTGCGATCTTCTTCTGTGACGCCTTCTGCATAACTTGTGAAATGGAAAAGCAGCTACACATCAAATTATTGCAATGCCACTCAATGGCACTATGAACGTTTCGAGCATGCTGTCAGAAAACTAGACGGGCAAAAACCCAATTCAGCAGCCTCACCTTGCGTGGATACTTGGGAATTGATGCCAGAAGGCCATGCCCGTATGCGCGCTCCATTGTGCCTCCATCCAGCACATTCTGTAAATGATGAATGACCAAGACCCCGATGTCACACCGTTCTGAGAAGCCACTACGCGCGCTCACAGTATACGAAGGCCTTGCCGTGTCAGGATTTCCATTCCCACATCCCGCCATGTCCGACGCAGCACTTGTATCCTTGTCTCTGCCAAGTGGAGGCAGCACGTATTAAAATATCTATTCCCCCAAGGCCACATTTTGTTTACCTCTTTTTGTGAAAGCCACGTCAGCAAATGTGCTGCCGAGTCATGGGTGCAATGAATGCGCAGTGGTTCATGGAGTCGTTGAGTCGATTACATATTCACTTTAATGAATAAATATCTTTATTCCATTAATCGAATTAGGAAAGAAAATTTGTAGTCGCATGTGCAGTAATTACAACCACTTGTAATTTTGGCTTTTTCAAATTTTATGTATTTACGCAATTCGTAAAATAGCCCGGAATTCTGCTACGACTCCGGAGTCGTTGACCCCACTTCTGTCCGCCGTCTGAAATGCCCCCGTGGGCCCACATTGTCTGTTTCGACTCTCCAGTAGTCCCGTTTACTACCAAGTGGTTCCCGGAGTGGTCGCGGACATGCAGTCGAATCGGAAAAGACACGAATGCTTCTAGTGATAGTCGGGTGACCAGTACATCTTCCACTCCTTGATCTCAACCTCATGCCTCTGCCTGAATTTATGGTAATCATCCATAGGCGGCCCCTCAAGGTGCTGAAACAGCCCCTTCCATGCCATGAAATGTGTAAATAGTTGTGGATTGCGCATTTGCTGCAAATCACACCAACTATCAAACTCTTGGATAAAATCATCCGACTTGATGGTGCCCACTGCCCCAGAGTATCTTCGTGGCCCTTTGGTAACTCCATACATCTCCTCCATTGTGTCCCACAACAATGGCAAGGAAACAACTTGCACCGCCGGTGTTAGTCCTCCCGATTCACAATCCGAATCAGAACCTTCCGTAGAAGACACTGGAGGTGAAGGTGGCCTAAACCGCACACCTCGTCTCGTGTACCGACTAGTATCGCTAGTGCTCGAACAGACACTCTCCCCAGCAACTAGTGGCACCTCCGTGCTGACAAACTGTCACTCAACCGGTCATGAACATGTCCCTGACCCCCTCTCTACAAGGTAACCGGGTAGAGAACCTGTTGCGGCTTATGGTTTGGAATACTAGGTTCCTAACATAGCCTACACCTGCACCTGCATCCACCGCAATCACTCCTATGGTTGGCTGGTCATCACCTCCAACCTCACCACAGGAGAACAATGATGGTCTGACTGGTCATCACCCCAGCCTCACCATCGACAACATGCTCTAGGACTAGTCAGTGATCAAATCCGGACCAATCACCTATAAAAACAAGCGCCCACACAAAACTAACATGGCGCACAGTCAAGCATGCAGGCATGGAGGGGATCCAAACACAAGAAATCAGAACGACAACTCCCCCACACCAAAAACAACTCCACGGTGTTGCTCCTGCAGGGACACCCCAGCCCAAACCCGGACTGACTCTTGCCTCCACCTACGGAAAGGTCTTGGCCTAATGAGAGGGTGAAAAACTACGAGGAAGAGAAGCTAAAGCAATGCCTAACCCCAGCATGCCCTCACCTCTCTTCCCTCACTTGCATGACCATGGGAATATCATGAAGATACTCCTCAAACCGCCCTCCACGAGCGTCAAAATTCGGCCTTCAAGACCACATGCCAATCCTTAGGCAGTCCACCAGTGCCTCCACGAGTCAGCACAGGCTGTCCACAGGTCAACTCGGGCCACCACAGACCAGCACAGGCCCACACAGATCACAGGCCACAGCCCCACAGCCCATCACAACCCCAAAGGCCACAGGTCACAGCCTGTCACAGCCCTACACAGGTCACAGGGTCATAGCCCCACAGGCCACAGCTTGTCACAGCCTGTCACAGCCCCAAAGGCCACAGAACAACCTGTCACATCCTATCGCAGCCCTACACAGGTCACAGGGTCACAGCCCCAAAGGCCACAGAACAACCTGTCACATCCTGTCGTAGCCCTACACAGGTCACAGGGTCACAGCCCCACTGGCCACAGCCTGTCACAGCCCATCACAAGGTCCCAAAGGCCACATGGCACAGCCTGGCACAGCCCCATCCATGGCCACTCATGGCAGTTTAGCCATTTCTCCAAGGGGTTTAGCCATGCCAAGCTAGGGTTTGTGTCTCTTGGGCTCTAGGCTCTTTTGCAGCGAGCTATGGCGGCTGTGAGGAAATCAACAAGGTATTCTTGCTCTTTATGGCCCCCACACACCACCAATAGTAGCTCTAATTCCAAATGAAGATGTTTGCAACCGAAACTAAGTGCACAAGCTTCCTTTTAACTCACAAAACAACGCCATTGATCCCTATGGCGACTAACCAAACATGGCTGACTTCCAGCCCTTGTAGGCACTCATTCACGTGCTTTTCTTGACCATAGCATGCCCTTCACACCTAATCCAGCCCCAGCACCTGCTGCTTCAAGAGTTGTGCTCCCTTCAAGCTTGAAGTTGAAACCCCAACTCACATAGGCCCTACAAGTGCTTTTATTTCACCCCAAGTGGAAACCAGCCCTAGCCCTTCCTTTCTAGCTCTCTAAAGCTTGAAAACAAGAGCCTCGATGGGCTGAAGGCATGCTCCACACATGCCCCACTCTCACCATAAGAGAATCAGCTCCTTTGCTTCATTTCTTGCACCCACAAACCTGAAAATACAAGCTTCAGCGGGCTGAAAACATGCTCCACACATGCCCTACAGGGGAACCAGCCCCTTCCTTCCTTTCTTGCACTCCCAAACCTGAAAGTACAAGCCTTCAATAGGCTGAAAGCATGCTCCACACATGCATTGCCCTCACATAAGGGAAGTCAGCCCTTCCCTCTTCCTTGCTTGCCCTCCAAGCTTGAAGATGGAAGCTTCAATGAGCTGAATACATGCTCCATACATGCAACCTCTTCACACAAGAGATATCAGCCCCCTATCTTGGCTCCTTGATGCTCTCTAAGACAAGACTAAGCACTCCACAGCCTTTGCCAAGCTCATGAAACCCTAAGGCTTACATTTCCAGCCACAAGACACTCCTCTTGCACTCTTGTGGTGCAAGAGCTCTTCTTCCAAGCTCTAAAACCCTAGGTGCACATTCCATGGCCTTGTCGCACTTCTTAGCTCCTGTTCCAGCCCTGCTCTTACCATGACAAGAGCCCTATCAATGCTGAAGCTCAAGATTGAAACCCAATCTCAACATACTCCACAAAGTGCACTGATTTGCCCCAAGCCAAATCAGCCCTTTTGCTTGGTCTTGCAATCCTTCACACAATAAAAGCACGCATTCCCAAGTCCAGTTCTCAGCTTTGCCACCAAAGCCACTGCAACCTGCTCTTGACTGGTCCTCTTTCCAATCGTGCTTGCTCATGCGTGTACACAATCTGAAACCATCAAGGTGCTCTGGAATTACCTGCAGCATGGTGTTTTCATCTCTGAAGCTGAAGATCGAATGCCAAGGTCTACTACCTCGTAACCCACATCGCTTCCGCTTCTAACAACCAAGAGTTCCATGGTGCTCCTTGCATAACAACCCGGTTTCTCTCATTCTCAAGCAAAAACCACAAGTGCTACAACTAACTCGTATCTGGCACTCATAGATACGAGCTCATCTTTCTCGAGTGATAAAGAAGAAGAATACAAGCACGAGCTCACAAAGCTGAAGCATAAACTCATGCATATATAACCTCATCACTCAAATACAAGTCAAGCCAAGTGCACCCCACGCCATGGGGAATCCACACTGCGGCGCCATAGCTAGGCGTTGTGAGGATCAACTCGAGAAAGATAAGCCTCCCGCGCTTGCCGTGAAGATAACCACTCCAGGGCCTAAATCTGCCTTGACCCCTGGATTGACACTTGGGCCAATCCCAAATGTCAATATATGTAAAAGCTAGCTATTTCCTAGCTAGTTTCACACTAGTGGTAAAATAACTTGACATCCTCTTCAAAAATATAAAATACAAATGTTTGCAGGGTATGAATTTACCTCTCTTGCCCAAACTGGTTGATAGCATATTCACAAAATCAGGACATGTGCAATTGGGGAAATTGGAAATCGTGATGTCGTAGGCCCTGTCATGAACAGCAGATGTCAAAACTACCACAATTGTCTGCGCAGAACCAGAACTTGTGGTTCTTTGCTTCTGGTTGGCCGTATGGACGCATCAAACCCGTGAAAGTCGGAGTAGGAGTCCGGGCACCGCCTCTGGATATAGATGAAGTGCACTTCTCGAAATTAGTTGCCCTGATCGCTGTACATTTTACACGAGACCCTACACTTGTGCATTCTATGTGCCAAACGTGGTCGGGGCATGCAGACTCCAGCACATCAAGGGGGTAGTTTCTCTCCTACACCATTTCAATGGCACTATTAGATGCTGGAGCCTGCCGTTGTGTCGGAGGTTCCTCCAGAATGGAAGTTTCGGACATGGATCTATCAAGCATGGGAACACGAGGCTTCGAGAAGTTATCACGGTCTGCCCTGTGCGAATCGGAATCCGAACCAGGTGGGGTGTTCAATTTCCTCTTACAGGAGCCGAATCTCTCCTCCCCTCAAGATGTGGAACTCTAGAAACAAGTGGCGTTCCCTGGGCATATGTGCTCACCGCCCGTGTTGCTTGGATCCCCAGATCTGTTTGCAGCACGCAACATCAACTCCTGTTTGTCCGGACCCTTGCCACTAGCCCCACCTCGCAAGAAATCACGGTATCTGGTTTGTTGTTGCAAGCACGTATCAGATCATCTGTTGTTGCCACATACAAATCCTGACCTCGTTTCCTAGACTGTTGCAACCATGCGTTGTGCACAGTCTCTGTCAAATTGCAAGATGGCATGTCCGCCATTTTCTCAATGAACATGTTCTGCAAAGAGGAGAACCACACTTCAGAACAGTGCACAGGGAACAACATAAAGAAAGCAAGGAGAGCAAAATTTGGAAAGTAAATATATGAATAAAGCAAGCAATATAAGCCTCGCACCATTGTCATGGCTGCTCCCCACTGTCTGTACCGAAAGTGCCCAAACGCCAGCCAATCTTCCAATGCTCTCATACTCTCAAGCGATGCAGCTCCAGAAGAGAACCACCAGGCACGAATTGTCTGGAACAAAGTGTCCGCCTCCTTCATTGTTCTAGCAACTTTAAATTCTTTGTACAATTTACGGTGTTGTGTCTGCATCTCTGGTTTGATGTCCGACTTTGTATGTTTCTCCAAAGATTGTGTCCAATGGAATATACATGTACGCTCTCTTCCCGGCATTGGCACTTTTGGGTCGCCTGATCCGAAGACAACTCGAACTGCATTGAAATTCGCCTGAGCACTATCTGCCATGAAACCAGCAAAATTTGGAGATGACAGCCCATAACACGTACAAGGGAATTGCACATGAGCTTCTGGGATTCCGTATCCTCGGATTGCATGTCACAAACTGCAATTGTCATAACTCGTTGGTACATTGGATCGTAGACATGACAAGCCATTGTCGTCCAATCTTTCACTCGTTTCACATGATCAAACATAAGAAAACAATTTTGCAGGTCCCCAGTCTTCTGCATCCGCTTCACGAGGCTAACCCCACTGCCCCCCCCAGCAGTCGACATTTTGAAAAGAAATACTTTGATGGCACCTTGACCTGGAAAAACATTGTCGTGGATGTAGTCGTACATGCTCAGTCGTTTCAATTCCAAAATGTTGTCTATGTAGCCTCTAATCCCAAAGCCCATTCTCAATGCATTGATCTGATGCCGAATGTTAGGTGAACTCAAAGTGGAGAAATGATCCATGACAACGTCCAATGCTGCACCGTCAAGTATAGTCCCTTAATGGTTGAAGGGCACAAATTGTGGGGGGTCTTGTTGGGCACAGTACGCAGATGCTCTGAGGAACAGGGGGCTGCCCTTTTCTCTACATTTGACGCCGAATGGGGGCACCTTGGATTACTTTACAAGAGGCAGGGTGAACGAGCATGTTGGGAATCCACACCTCTAGTCAACTGGTGATTCCCCCAATCACTAGGCTTCACCTGCTGAAGTGGAAGATCGAGACATTAATTGGCGTCATAGGAAAAATAGAGATTCAAAGCTGGTGGACATGTATGCCAAATGTGGGAGCATCGAGGATGCAAAGGGAGTGTTCAACAATATGGCTGAATGAAATGTGGTGTCGTGGAATGCGCTGCTTGCAGGGAATGCACAGCAGGGGCGCGGGATGGAGGCTTTGGAAGCCCGACCACATCACGTTTGTGTGCACTTGCAATGCTTGTGCAAGCCTGGCAGCCCTGGAAAAGGGCAAAGAGGTGCATGGTGACATCATCAAAGCTGGAATTGTACCAAATGTCATTATGAACACAACCCTGGCAGCTCTGGAGGTCCATGGCAACATCGTCAGGGCTGGAATTGTACCAAATGTCATTTTGAAGATGTGATATGCTCGTAAGCGGAACAAGTACACTTATAGGACATGGTCATGTTTTCCAAAAGAATTTAAAGAAATGTAGAAGAATCGTTAAAGGCGACCATGTGGAAGGCTCAATAGTTCTAGGGTCATGCCGAGTATGCGAATGTCCTCATAGAGTACTGATTTCCAAACATCTTTATAAGTAAAGGTACTCTTCCATCGGTTGCCCGACCTCATCGGCATATTCCATAGCTATATGATTTCATACCATGGTAGAATTGTCCACATAGGTGTACCCAGGGGTTCGTGAATACGATTGTCTCGGGTGGGAGTCCAATCCTCAGTGCTCTCCTCCTCACCACTCTCATTAGAGGATTCTTCCTCAGTGGTTGGATCCTCGCTTCTTAAACCCTCCTCCGCCTTAGCATCCACATATGGTTGGACCCGAACGCGTTGTAGACAGTCCCTTTTCTACGGTGGCCATTATTACGTTTGAGAGACACACGTATCCATGGCTCGTATGCCCGAGCATTTGCTACTACCGCCACATAGGGGCTTAGAACGTAGCTCTTCTCCGGGGTATGTATCTTCGCAATCCGTTCCCGAAGTGTCAGAGTTTGCAATTTTAACCAAAAAAACATTCTCGCAAATTGACCTATATCTCAAACCCCAACCTAATAGTCGGCACCGACTATTATTCCAACATCTGTCACGACTCCTTCTTAATAGTCATCACCGACTATGACTCTAAGCCCAGGTAGTCGGCAACGACTTCTATAGTTGCAGTATCCACTCGGCGATTCATCCTCATACTTCACAAATCGATGATCATATTGACTTCTATTACACAGTAAGGTTATTTGTGATGAAAAAAATAGAGAATGTGTATAAAACAATGGTCAGACAGTGCATAATCGGCACCGACCTAAAGGACGCAACTCCAAAGAGGAAATGTATATTTGGACAAAGCTGTCGAATGCCGCTGTCATTGACATGAGCATAGAAGCTATGCTCATGTGAGTTGCTGGTAAGCTGTTAACGTGTGTATCATCATGTAAGGAAGATAGTCTTACATCGTACGGTCAACAAGTTCTCTGCTTATATGTGCTCCCATCTTCAGTGACGTAAATCTTTGCATAAGGTCAAATTTATGGTCTATGCATATTGGGAGCCGATTGAAAACACCTCTAAAAATGGGTACACTTAAGAGAAATGGCATTGGCACAGTTGAACATCTTGGAAGCAATTTAAATTGAATTTCAACTAAGTCTTATGCTCCGTAGGACCCCCATCGTGAAAACAGCTGCGAGCATGGACTATCTATACTCTGAAAGAGTAGCTCATTTCCAAAATTATGTATGAGTAGAGCTACTGTTCCATTGGACGCGGAACGTCATCTGGTCACCTTTTGCCTCGATTGTTCCACCATTGACTGAGGTCAGAAACGTATTCACTCCAGAGCTTCTCCTCGAGTCTTTGTTATCTATTTTTCGATACTTTCCTGACGACCACATTGGCTGTAACATGTCAAAATCACTCCCCACCATAAATCCACCAACGAGCTAACTTGCATAATTCAACATAAAAATTTAGGGATGACTCTGATAGCAGGGGAAAACAGGGTGTATGTTGAAGAAGGTACCTTCAATAGCAGCGCCTTGTTCTATGAATTGTGCTGTTGCCGTAGTTGACCATCTACCCACTTGTAGCCGTTGTGCTATTGAAGGAGATCATAGGTCTCCAAAGCCTCCATACCATGTCCCTGCTCTGCATACCTTGCAAGCATCGCGTTCCATGACACCACATCTCGTTCAGCCATAGTGTTGAAAACTCCCTTCACATCCTTAATGCACCCACATTTGGCATACATGTCCACCAGGGCAGTGTTCAGAATGACATCTGGTACATTTCCAGCTTTGACGATGTCACCATGGATCTCTTTCCCCTTTTCCAGAGCTCCCAGGCATGCACACGCATTGCAAACACAAACAAACGTGATGTGGTTGGGCTTCACCCCTTCGCGCATCATTTGCTCATAGGTCTCCAAAGCATTCCTACCTTACCCATGCTTGGTAAATCCTGCCAACATTATATTCCACATGGTCAAAGATCGTTGAGGCATTCTGTTCAAAACTTGGTGAGTATGCATGATGCTCCTGCACTTAACATACATGTTTGACATGGGTGCTGAGTAGAAAAATATTTGGCGTGAATCCACTTTGGATAATGTGACAGTGCGGCTACTTCCATGCTTCTCTGCACAAATCATGCATACATCCTTGCCGTGCTGCTAGCAGCCGACAAATAACAGCCTAGCTTTGTTCTAGGAAACACCCAACTCACCTTATCACCTTATCACACTAGTTCCACAAACGTGATGTGGTTGGGCTTCACCCCTTCGCACATCATTTGCTCATAGGTCTCCAAAGCTTCCATCCCGCGCCTTTGCTGTGCATATCTTGCAATCATCGCACTCCATGACACCACATCTTGTTCAGCCATAGTGTTGAACACTCCTGTTGCATCCTCAATGCACCCACATTTTGCATTCATGCCCACAGTTCAAATACTTGCAACCGTTGAGGTCATTCCGGAATATGCATTGTTTTTGTTATGGGTTGCAAATGTGAACAATACCTTCATTGAGCATGATCTGAAGACGTAACGTACGTTTAAAAGCACTTCACATTGACTTTCCATCACCTATGGAGTAAGTGCACACCAGCAGCTCATGTTAGCGGACTTTTTGTCATTTAAAGGAAGAACTTATGTGTACAATTGACGTGCTTCGAAGTGCCTCAAATAATGCTTATTTCGTCCACATTACCTGGTTGTAGTCGGTGCAAACTATATAGTGGGCGACCTCCATATTGAGGATTTCGACATCCTTCACCCACTTCACCCAAGATGTGAATTTGCGAATGGAGCCGGTGCCGGCTACGCAATTTCCAATGTCTATTTTGCATCTATGCATTACCTTTCTTGAGAAAACCGTAAGCCCGTGCGAGTTGAAAATGTTTAACAACATTTCTTTAATGCCATATCCATGCATTATGCAACGTTATATTTAGGGTTCACCTAGTACTCGCATGGCCGTATACTGTTCGACGTATACAATTGCTTCTATTATAGCTGAACATGGACCATATGTCTCTTTGAGGTTGAAGTCGGTGCCGATTATGCACTGTTCGACGTATACTTTTTACATGCTCACTAGACCATCGACATTGTATGATCCCAGCAAAGTTGTTCCTTTACGATTTACTGTTTAATATGAGATGCAGCATGTCATGCATTTGAAACCGGTAAAGTCGGCACCGACTTCAAGGTATAATGAAACGTAAAAAATATAACGTCACATTTTGTTCGCCCTTGACACTGAAACGAAAAATCATTGTCACACGGAGAAGTTGAAGTCGATGCGGACTTCGTGGTGTTATGCATTTACATTGTGCGTATGCGGCAGTTTGTTTAAGTCTTCGTGAAAGATGATCGATTTGAGTATCTCCCAATAGTGTTCCTCGTGGTGATCCTTTGTAGATACACCGTTAGGGGAAAGGTGTAAGACCTTGTAGAAGAAAATGAATATTATGCACGGAAATGAAATCAGACGGTGCTTTGGAGAAAAGAACAGATCCAGAGAAAAAAAAACATGATGCCAAACTTTATTGCGGAAATGGGAAGCAGTACACTTAGTACGCAAACAGGCATGCGGAAAGAAGATTGAAAATAAAAATGCATATGTTTTCTCTTAGAACCTGTGGCGGCAAAGCGGGCATGTGCCATTGTGTTGAACCCAAGTCTGAATGCACGCATGTGGAATGAGTGTGCGTAGATTGTCACTGTGCGCATACATTCTCCAGCTTGGACACATTGGAGGCAGATACTGCACGACTCTATTGCGTGTGCTTCCGGCGGCACAACAAACTTCAGAGCTTCTCTGTTGAAGACCTCCATGGAAGCAGCAATCCAATGCAATTCGTCCTCCCCGACAATGTCCAGTTCCTCAAAGGCATGTATAGGATACTCTGCACCTACATCTTCATCCTCGGATACTTCTTCCGACGAGTCCGAATCCATAAAAACCCACCAGGAAACTCAATTTGCAGAAAATGCAAGGCTATTGCCGATGGCTTCGTCGAAATCAAAAAACAAAGCAACTGAGGGGACTCAGGCCTGTCGTCGTTAGATTCCACCGGTGCACTGCTAGTTTCCCCTGCAGCATTGTCCGTCTTCGGAGCCACACCATCGTTGGGAATTTGCCGCTGCTAAGGGGACGGAGGCCTTTCGCTGTCCGATTGCTGCACGAGATCGTTGTTGGTTCCTACATCATTGTCCATAGTCCTCGGTCACCACTGTTTGTAAATCCCCGAAATAGTGTAGTCGGTCCCGACTTCACCTTCACCACCAAAACAAATGGTCCAAGGGAATGAAAAATCACACGTGCCTTTAATCTCCATGTCATCGCTTTCCTGTCGAGCCACGGCTCGTTCAAAAAATGGTTTTTTATTCATATGACTGCCTATTCCCGCGGCCCAATTCCCCACAACCTATTTCCGTGATGGAAATTCCGGCGTCCTGTAATCAGCACCGACTATATAGGTTCGGCAACTGCCAAAGCTATCGTATCAAATCCGAATCTAACGTTTACCCACCAGTATGTTCACGCACGAGCACTTTTTTGCATAAAAAGCGGGCGAATTGTACATTTTTAAAGTCCAAAATTAGGGAATATTCTCTGAAATGTGCTCTACTCATGCTAAAATCCGCTCATGCTCATGCTCACCGCTCATGCTCATGCTCACCGCTCATGCAACATCCGCACCCATGGAAAAAAGTTCAGTAAATAACTCGAACTCCGGAAGTGCCTCGGTTGATACCGAGTGTACCATCACTTCCCTGCCTTGGTTTTCTCCGAACAACTAGGCGATGTAGTCTGCATCAGACTCGCATTCATACAATCCCAGTCCTAGAGACTTGACTGCGTCCTCTAGTCCTACCTTCCTTCGATTAACCTCCCTGTGAGGCGCGGTAGCCGTTGCTAAAACTCGGTGGGCGTGTGAGGTGGTGAAGAGCTCTCCCTCTGACCACAAATCCTCCTCACTCAAGTCTACAGACTAGAGCTGACCGGTGGGCCCCGCGCACGGACGCCCGGCTCCCCCCACCCGGACCCCCCCGCCCGCCGTTGCGCGCGGTCGCCCAGCTGCTGCCGCGCCCTCAGTCTGCCCGCCAGTCCGCTACCCGTGTGTCCAGTTCCCCTCAGTCCACCAGACCGCCAGTCTGCCGGCCAATCCGCTATGCACGCCAATCCATTGTGCCAGTCCCTGCAAGTCCACCCAACAGTCCGCTGTGCCCGTCTGCTGCCCCCTAGTCTGCCAGTCTGTCAGTCCGCGCCGGCCGAAGGATCTGAATCGTCCATTCTGAGAAACCCATCCGCGCCATCCATATTTAGGGCATGGAAAATCGCAACATCCTGCCACGAATCGCCCACTCGTTCTTGTCGTCTCGTTCTTGCGGCTCTTTGTTGTCCAATGGTGCGGAGCTAACTTTGCACGCATGCGGCTGTTTTTCTTGTTTAGGGCAATTTTAATGACGATGAAGGGTATGCCTGAACATGAGAGGGCTGGCAGGGCTCTACAGCCACCATCGTGCATATGCTTCCACTATTTTCGCCTTCGTTTTGTGCTGACGTGGTTATTTTTTAGGACGATATGTGGAAAAATTTCATGCGTTTACGGTTTGTGGTGTGTGTCCGAGTCCGAGCTCCTTTGTATGGAGCAGGAAACCATTGGTAACACGATAGCAGAAATCGCGGAAGTATATGCACGTGGGGGTGTGTATACATTGCATAATTTATGTCCACCGATGAGACTATTCAGGGGAGGACGTCTCTGCCACCACATGTCTGGGAACGGCGGAGAGTGTGAACGGAACACGATCTAGTCTGAAGGTCCTCAAACATCCAGATGCACCTCCTAAATCATCATATCTCATCCACTACCATCTCCTTGCAAATTGGACAATGGGAAATGAGACGTAGCCTGAGAGATGTGGATTCACATTGCTTGTGGATGTTCGAGGTCCTTACGACTGCAAATGCGCGTGGATCAACAGGCTCTTCGACTGCATCTTTCTCTAAGCAGTGTGTTGTGCCATGAGTATGGGCATACGTAAGTCTGCTGGACGGATGAAATGCAACCACGACATGACGGCGACGCTAAGCGTGGTTTTGATGGGATATCAGTCTGGTCTGCTGGACTGTTGGTCTGTAGGGATACCAGTCTGGTGTGGCGCGAGTCTATTCTTCACTGGACTACTGGGCCGTCACTGCCTGCCGAATTCCGAAGTATCTTCTCTCGTCTTATCCCCGAAGTCTCTTCGCTCATCAGTCTGTTGAACCGTCGGTCAACTGGAAGTCCGTCTCTTCGGATATGAGTCCGTTTAACTATTACCTTTTAATTATCCGCATTGTCGTGAGTCTGCTGAGCCGTCGGACTGCTGGGCTGTCCGTCTCTTCTGATATCAGTCAGCTAGACTGTCACGAAGTCAGTCTGCTGTGGCGCAAGTCTGTTTGCGCTGGGTCTGTTGAGCCGTTATTATGATCACGTGTAAGTCTGCTGGACCTATTAATGCAACGACGGCGGGAAGGGGCGCTAGCAATCTCACGCCGCATCCAAACTCGGACAGAAAGTGCGATTTACGGTTCAGCCTCTACTCCCGTATCACCCGGCCGCCTAGGGGATACTTTGTCTTTTGGGATATTAGTCTGTTAGAAATCAGTTTGTTGTCGCGCAAATTACTCTGCGTCAGTCTGTTGAACCTTCTGTCTGCTGGACTGTCCGTGCAGTGGCATATGAGTCTGTTGTTGCGCAAGGTTGTTTGCAGTGGGTCTGTTCGGCCGTTATGTCATTGGAGAACCTCCATCCTTAGTGTGTATCAGATACACCAAATGTGGAGTCTTCACCTTGAAGCTAAATTGGCTGACATCATTGTTGTGACGTCTTATTGACGTGTAGCTCGGGGCTTAGCTGAATATCGTTGATGGAACTCTTGGACTTTGTCAGATGCATTGGCAAGGTTGGATGAAGGTTCCCACGTTCATTCGCTGATGTCGTAGCCTTTCCAATGTACGAAATACTCAAGACGTTTATACTTGATGCGAGAGTCTAGGCTCCGCACTCGTCTTAGTCTCTTCGTCAGTCCGCTTAACCTCAGTTGTCAATCTGTCCTTACGGTGGCATATGAGTCTGTTGTCGAGGGTACTAGGTCTGCTCGGCTGTCTTTGTCATCAGGAGTAAGTCTACTGGACTTAATGAATGAGGCGACGACAAACTGACAATAGTCCCACTCATCCTGTCTGCCTCAGTCTCTTCTTCATTCTGTTGAACCTTCCGTCTGCTGGACTGTCCGTGTAGTGGCATACCGACAGCACGTGTGAGGGGTCTGCAACTATTTAATGCGATGATGGCCAAAAAGGGGCGCCAGTGAAATATCGCCACATCACTCCGCGGCATGCGTCGGCATGCAGGGTTATACATATTCTCCACTTACCGCTGAACTTCTTTTACACTGTTTCGTTTTAGGCCCATCCACCTCCCATTTGTGCGAGCCCGCTTTCCTTTGTGCGTGTTAGCTTTTCGAGGCGCGGACAGTCGCGTGAGCACTGAATCGTCGCAACAACCATCGCCTCCGCAACAAGTCTGGTGAGCTTTCACTACAAGAGATGAGCGTTTTTAGGGCTTTTGCGGAGTCATAAAAACGGCATTAGGTACACGACTACAGAACGCTGAAATGCGTTGCAGTCATAGTTTTATTACTTTGTTGTAATGGATATCACTACATGACTCCGGAAAGGTAGGGAGCATTGGTCAAACATTGTAACCACGATGACAGGGATGGTTTATATGACTTGCGTCATATGGAGGACTACACATGGATGAATTTTCCTAGAATCGTATGACTTCATGACTGAATTTGGTTTTACAACTCTAATTATACGACTGCGTCACTATACGTGTCATTTTGAAGGCACATAAATGAATGTATTCATCCATTGGGTAAGTTCATTCATCAATGATCAAAGTGCAAAATGTTAAATTTTTTCAAAAAATTGCTTATAGGGTTGCCCATTAGACTGCCAGCCGTGAACAGAGGGCTGGGACTTGGCCTCCTTTTGGGCCTTTTTTGTTGTCTCCCACCACACCATATGTTTTCTTGGTATCCACGAGCCTAGATCATGGAACACGATGATCGCAGGATGTGCAGGGGCGTGGGATGGAGGCTTTGCAGACCTATTCTTGAGCAAATGATGCAGGAAGGGGCGAGGATAGGCACAGCGAGGCACTACAACACACTATGGTTTTCAGCACCGTCGGTATTTCACTATGAATTTCACTATTTGCCACTTTTCACTATTTCTAGCACCACGTAGTGAAATGTGCTGATATTAATAAAACAATTCACTACAACTATCAAAAGTTTCACTACAGAGTCCTTTATTCTACCACCCCTAAGTCAAACATTGACAGCTGTAATTCTGAAAATATAATTGGTAATATATATTTCAATTTCAATAACTCAAAGTGAAAGTTTCTACTTTAACTTTACTAAAGTGTTCAAACCAGCCCAATGGTAATATATTTTACTACCACTATCAAATGTTTGTCTACGTGGTGTTTTGGTTTTCTAGACAAGCCTGGTAGGAGGATTTTAGCCTATGACCTAGAATGAATCAAAGTGCAAAAGGTTAAAAAGTCAAAAAATTGTTAATAAGGTTGCCCATTAGGGTAATCGTGAACACAGAGGAGGGCTGGGACTTGGCGTTTTTTTTGTCTCCTTCGCCACACCATGTAGCCGAGGGATGGAACGCGATGATAGCAGGATATGCAGGGGCGTGGGATGGAGGCGTTGAGCAAATGATGCGGGAAGGAGAAGAGGAGGAGGAGATGAGACGAGGAGAAGCTCGCAACATTCTTGCGAGCTCGCCGTTCTTGGGAGAGAGACAAGGAGAAGCTCGCCGTTCTTGGGAGAGTCAGCTTGGTCTTAGCAGGCCGTGTTTCAATCTCTGCCTACTCAGCTGCACTGTGGTGGTTCGATCTCATAGACCAATCCGACATTACCTGACTACAAACACAAGCAGCACACACAAGAGGTCCTTTTGGGTTGATGGTCGGTCAAGTCATGACACAAGCTCAAGGACAATGTGGTGAGGGCACCTTCTTCTTTGACCTATTTCAGCCTGTTTTGCCCTCTCACATCATGTTTGTGTGCATTGCAATGCTTGTGCAAGCCTGGCAGCCCTTGAGAAGGGCAAAGAGGTGCATGGGGATATCATCAAAGCTGGAATTGTACCTAATGTCATTCTAAACACTGCCCTGGCAACTCTAGAAAAGGGGAAGGAGGTCCATGGTGACATCTTCAGAGCTGGAATTGTACCAAATGTCATTCTAAACAATACCCTAGTGGACATGTATGCAAAATGTGGGTGCATCGAGGATGCAAAGGGAGTGTTCAACACTATGGCTGAACGAGATGTGGTATCGTGGAGTGCGATGCTTGCAGGGTATGCACAGCAGGGACGTGGGATGGAGGCTTTGGAGACCTATGACTAATGATGGGGGAAGGGGTTCAACCCGGCCACATCATGTTTGTGTGCATTGCAGGCTTGGCAGCCCTGGAGAAGGGCAAAGAGGTGCATGGGGATATCATCAAAGCTGGAATTGTACCTAATGTCATTCTAAACACTGCCCTGGCAGCTCTGGAAAGGGGGAAGGAGGTCCATGGTGACATCTTCAGAGCTGGAATTGTACCAAATGTCATTTTGAACAATACCCTAGTGGACATGTATGCAAAATGTGGGTGCATCAAGGATGCAAAGGGAGTGTTCAACACTATGGCTGAACGAGATGTGGTGTTGTGGAGTGCGATGCTTGCAGGGTATGCACAGCAGGGACGTGGGATGGAGGCTTTGGAGACCTATGAGCAAATGATGGGGGAAGGGGTTCAGCCCGGCCACATCATGTTTGTGTGCATTGCAGGCCTAGCAGCCCTGATTTAAATCAGGCACCTCAACCATGACCACAACTTCTAAAAGAGTATCAAGAGAGGGAGTCCATAATGCCTCTTCTGGCTCTTCTGGGCATGTGAAGATTCTTTGTGAGGCAGGCAGACTGAAAGAGGCTCTACAACCTTTAAACCAAGGAGCATCAGCAGATTCAGATATGTATGTCTGTCTCTTGCTTAAGTACATCAAAATGAAGGGTCTGGAAGCTGGAAAGCAGGTGCACACTCGCATTATCCAAAATGCATTCACGCCAAGTGTTTTTCTCCTCAACACCCTTGTGAACATGTATGTTAAGTGCAGGAGCATCATGAATGCACACCGAGTGTTCAATGGAATGCCTCAACAAACTTTGATCACGTTGAATATAATGTTGGCAGGATTTAATATGGGTGTGGTAGGAATGCTTTGGAGACCTACGAGCAAATGTTGCGCGAAGGGCCGGTGAAGCCCAACCACATCACCTTTGTTGGTGTTTGCAATGCGTGTGCAAGCTTGGGAGCCCTGGAAAAGGGGAAAGAGGTCCATGCTGACATCGTCAAAACTGGAATTGTACCAGATGTCATCCTAAACTGACAGGTTTGCCAAATGTGGGTGCATTCAGGATGCGAAGGGAGTATTCCACACTCTGGCTGAACGAGATGTGGTGTTGTGGAACGCAATGCTTGCAGGGTATGCACAGCAGGGGCACGGGATGGAGGCTTTGGAGACCTATGAGCAAATGATGTGGGAAGGGTGAAGCCCGACCACATCAGGTTTGTGTGCGTTTGCAGTGCGTGTGCAAGCCTGGCAGCCCTGGAAAAGGGCAAAGAGGTGCATGGTTGCATCGCCAAATCTAGAATTGTACCAGATGCGATTCCTTGTGGATCAATAGCTACAAGAAAAACTTGCATGGGTAGATGGTCAACTAAAGGCTGCAGCTGCAGTGGCACAGTTTATAAAACCAGGCACCTCAACCATGACCACAACTTCTGAAAGAGGATCAAGAGAGGGAGTCCATAATGCCTCTTCTGGCTGCACTTCTAGGCATGTGAAGATGCTTTGTGGCAAGCAGACTGACAGAGGCTCTACAGACTTTAGACCAATGAGGCATTTCAGCATACTCAGGTACGTATGTCTGTCTCTTGCTTAAGTGCATCAAGATGGAAGGTTTGGAAGTTGGAAAGCAGGTGCACACTCACATTATCCAAAGTGGATTCATGCCAAATGTTTTTCTACTGAACACCTTAAGTGCGGGAGCATCATGGATGTTCACCAAGTGTTTAACAGAATGCCTCAATGATCTTTGATCACGTGGAATATAATGTTGGTAGGATTTACCAAGCATGAGTGTGGTAGGAATGCTTTGGAGACCTATGAGCAAATGATGCGCAAAGGGGTGAAGCCCAACACATTTGTTTGTGTTTGCAATGCATGTGCATGCATGGGAGCTTTGAAAAAGGGAAAAGAGGTCCATGGTGACATTGTCAAAGCTGGAATTGTACCAGATGTCATTCTGAACACTGCCCTGGTAGACATGTATGCCAAATGTGGGTGCATTAAGGATGCGAAGGGAGTTTTCAACACTATGGCTGAACATTTTGTGGTGTCGTGGAACGCGATGCTTGCAGGGTATGCACAGCAGGGACATGGTATGGAGGCTTTGAAGACCTATGATCGAATGATGGGGGAAGGGGTGAAGCTCACTGACCACATCACGTTTGTGTGCATTTGCAATGATTCTACAAGCCTGGCAGCCCTGGAAAAGGGCAAAGAGGTCCATGGTGACATTTTCAGAGCTGGATTGTACCCGATGTCATTTTGAACAATACCCTGGTGGATATGTATGCAAAATACGGGTGCATCGAGGATGCAAAGGGAGTGTTCGACAGTATGGCTGAACAGGATATGGTGTCATGTAATGCCATGTTTGCAGGAGATGCACAGCAGGGGCGCGGGATGGAGGCCTTGGAGACCTATGATGGGGGAAGGGGTGAAGTGTAACCAGATCACGTTTGTGTGTGTTTGCAATGCTTGTGCAAGCCTGGCAGCCCTGCAAAAGGGCAAAGAGATCCATGGTGACATCATCAAATCTGGAATTGCACCTGATATCATTATGAACACTGCCCTGGTGGACATGTATGCCAAATGTGGGTGCATTGAGGATGCAAAGGGAGTATTCGACAGTATGGCTGAACGGCATGTGGTGTTGTGGAGTGTGATGATTGCAGGATCTGCACAACAAGGGCACGAGATGGAGGCTTGGGAGACCTAGGGGCAAATGACGAGGAAAAGCTGTGGAATGAATACTTTTCTAACCCAGTCAATGGTGGGACAATCGAGGCAAGAAGGTGAACGCCTGTTCGATTATAAAGAGTAGTAGATGCAATTGAGCATATGAACTAGTGTGATAAGTAGGGTTGGGGTGTTTGCTGGAACAATTCTAGGCTGTCATTGTCAGCTGCTAGCAGCAAGACGAGGATGTATGCATGATTTGTGCAAAGGCATGGATAGCTAAAGGAGCAGGGATAGAGATTCATCCAAGAGGGCCGATTTCATGCTCCAGATTACCTATGATTCGTTGTGGAAGGATAGGTACAAGAAACCTGCATGGATAGATGGTCAACTGGAAGCCGCAGCAGCAGCGACACAATTGATCAAATCAGGCACTGTTAATCAAGGCACATTCTTCAACACATTTCACCCTGTTTTTCCCTCTTATCAGATTCGGCCCTCAATTTTCATTATGAATTCTGCAAGTTAGCTGGTTGAGTGAACCTTTGATAGTTTGAAGTGACTTTGATATGAAATTGCCAACGTGACAACAAAAAAGTATCCAAAAACAGGTAACAGAGACGAGGAGAAGCTGTGGAACTTTTCTGACCCCAGTCAATATTGGTGGGACAATCGAGGTTTTGGGTTGATGAGCTGCAGGGATGTCTCTCCATCTCGTGAAGAATCTTCGGGTGTGTGGTGACTGCCACACTGCCACCAAGTTCGTTTCGGAGTTGTTGGCCAAATGCAATTGTAAGGAGTATTGCATTCGATAGTTGTATATAGTGTCCTTCATTGTAGTATACTAGAACTGTAGTAGTACTAAAAAACTTCTGCCCTTGTGTCGGTTTGCTAATTTTTGCTCCGCATTAGACTTTGAGGCATCCGTGGGGATGCTTGTCCAATTTGGAATTTTGTAATATGATTTACAAGACTTGTACAAGCCCCGTTGGCCTTCCATTCTATTTTCCCAAAAATATAATGAAGAATTTAAATAAATTAATAATCTAAATTTTATAATTTATAATTTGATTTACTAAAATTAAAAACATTATTAAAAAATAATTCAAAAATGACGTGTTAACTCCGCAGTGGCGCACGTGTCCATCCGGCGCCTCTCCATGTAGGCATCGCTTTGCAGACATATAGTCATATGATCCCCTCATGAATGCGTGACGTGTCGCTTGCGCAGTGATGCACTTGTTCCACTGAAGCCTTTCCATGTAGGCAACGCTCGACAGACAATGTAGTCATATAGTTAGTCATATGTAAATCATAGAGTTGTGACTACATCACTCTCCTCTGCATGACTCTAGGTGTCACGCACGCAATCACGGCTATGACTTGCAAAACGCAGTCCTAAAGACTAGTCGCTACCACGCCGCTTTTTTCACTTCAGAGTCATATAGTCATGAACGCATATAGGACTGAAAAAATAGTCATATTTGCAGTCATAAAAACGCTCATCTGTTGTAGTATTTCTTCTTTGTGCTATGGTTTCTTTCCATTCTCTTTTCTGGTCTTCTCTGCTTTCTTATTCTTAGTCTGTCAGTCGCTCATTGCCGCTGCATCTCTTGTATGATTCTGCAGCCATGGAAGATGCTTGTGAAAAGGGTGGAGCGGACTGGTTGCATTTCGTGCACAAGTCTACTGGTACTCACCTGAGGAGTATGATGCAAAAATAGTCGAAGCATTCTTAGACGACCCATGGCCTCAGGAACTTAGACATATGCCCATGACACATCCTACCTTTGGGGTGCAGGGAAAACACTTGTTTGGAATTACTGAAGAGTATTTTGATCGCATTGCTAATTCTTTCTTTCACCATCGATGGATGCAGTTTGGCAATTTCCGTCCATACAGTAAATTGGTAAAGGACTTGCAAAGTTTGAGAAAGTATTTGTTTCATTTAGATTCGGATGCGGGTAAGAAGAGTGTTGTGGATGAGGCGTTGCAATGGTTTGCTGCGGTAATGGAGCGAGTAGTGTTCGACATATATTGGTCTCATTGGCAACCTCCTAGAAGGTAATGTCGACTTCTTCTAGACCGTTGTGAAGTTCACGGTCTTTTCTTCCTCCATGCTGTCAGACTCACTTTGTCCAACTCATCTGTTTCAGGAATGTCCGATTTAGACGAGCGCGTTAGTGTGCTTTCGATTCCCTTGCCAGAGGTGCATGAGATGTTGTGTTGGCGTTACAAGGACTCCATGATCAGACCGTTCAGCAGACTGCTGAAGACGCAATTAGCAGATTGACCCACTGCAAGAAAAAGAGCATGGACAGACTGTCAACACTATCCCAGCCAATGTTCAGGAGAGTGGGCGCACTACAGGCCACACCGAGAATGAGGAGACTCATGAGCAGATCGGCGAGCAAACTAAAGGACTGCCTCTGCACCCACTACAACAGATGAGCATTTTTATGACTGCACATATGACTATTTTTTCAGTCCTATATGCGTTCATGACTACATCACTCTGCAGTGAAAAAAGCCCTGTCATGGCGACTAGTCTTTAGGACTGCGTTTTGCAAGTCATAGCCGTGACTGCGTGCGTGGCACCTGGAGTCATGCTGTAGAGAGGATGTAGTCACAACTATATGATTTATATATGAGTAACTATATGACTACATGTCTACAAAGTATGACTCCATTGGAGAGGCGCCAGAGAGACACATGTAGCACTCCGGATGTGACACGTGTCCACATGGACAACATATATGACCTACACGTGGGAAAGAATATCGTATCATATAATGCCACGTTGCCATGATGTAGTCATGAGTATATAACTTCATGACTAAAGAGGTTTTTTAATAATATTTTAATTTAATAAATTAAATCATACAATTATAATATTTAGATTATTAATTGATTTAAATTCTCATTAGGTTTCTAGGAAAATAAGCCATTGTTGTCTTTATTATTATTATTATTATTATTATTTTTGTTAACAAAGAGGGACAGTGGGGGACAGTGGCCTCCAGAACTTTATAGGTAATGGACATAAAATGTCCTTGGATACAAAGAGGAAAAAATAACCTCTGGATAGAGTGCCATAGAGGGTGAAAGAGGAAGACACAGCTTCGCGTACCAAGACAAGAAAGAGTAGTAAGAAAGAAGGCAAACAAAGAAGGGGGTCTGCATGGAGCTAAAAAGTCTAGCAAGAAAAGAGACTGCAGCCAGAAACTACTGCCATAATTTGGAAACAGAAAGGCACCGAGCTAAGGAGAAGAACTGAAAATCAGCTAACAATGTCATAAGAAAGCTGGGCCCTAGCCTTCCACTTCCTAAAAGATCTACAGATGGAGAGACATCCCTGCAGGGGTCGTGCTCTTCAGCTCAAGACCAACCAATTGATCATCTATCCATGCAGGTTTCTTGTAGCTATCCTTCCACAAGGAATCATAGGTAATCTGGAGATTGAAATCCGGCCTTCTTGGATGAATCTGGACCCATGCACTATATCCCTGCTCCTTCAGCTATCCATGCCTCTGCACAAATCATGTATATATCATTGCCTTGCTCCTAGCAGCTGACAATGACAGCCTAGAATTGTTCCAGCAAACACCCCAATCCTACTTACCATACTTGCTGACTTGCGTCTACTTCCAACAAACATTCACTTTTTTGCCTCGATTGTTCCACCATTGACTGGGGTCGGAAACGTATTCTTTGGAACAGAGCTTCTTCTCGTCTCTGTTATCTGTTTTTTCAATATTTTCCTGTCGACCACATTGGCAATAACATGTCAAAATCATTCCAAAACCACTAGAGATCCACCAACGCGGAGCTAACTTGCAGAATTCAACATGAAAATATAGGGACGACTCTGATAGCAGGGGAAAACAAGGTGGAATATGTTGAAGAAGGTACCTTCATTATTAGTGTCTTGTTCTATCAATTGTGCTGCTGCGGCTGTTTCTAGTAGACCATCTACCCACTTGTAGCCGCTGTGCTATTGAAGAAGGCGTCTTCGTTACTAGTGCCTGATTTATCAATTGAGCCACTGCTACGGCAAATTCCAGTTGACCATCTACCCATGCACGTTTCTTGTAGCTATCCTTCGACACAGGGAATCATAGGTAATCTGGAGCTTGAAATCTGGCCCTCTTACATGAATCTGGACCCACACTCTATCCCTGCTCCCTCACCTATCCATGCCTCTGCACAAATCATGCATAAATCCTTACCTTGCTGCTAGCAGCTGACAATGACAACCTATATTTGTTCTAGGAAACAACTAACTCAACTTATCACACGATCTCGTTCAGCCATAGTGTTGAAGGCTCCCTCCTCATCCTCAATGCTCCCACATTTGGCATACATGTCCACGAGGTATTGTTCAGAATCACATATGGTACAATTCCAGCTTTGGTGATGCAACCATGCACCTCTTTGCCCTTTTCCAGGGCTGCCAGGCTTGTACACGCACTGCAAACACACACTAAAATGATGTGGTCGAGCTTCACCCCTTCCCCCATCATTGGCTCATAGGTATCCAAAGCCTCCATCCCGCACCCCTGCTGTGCATACCCTGCAAGCATCGCACTCCACGACACCACATCTCGTTTAGCCATAGTGTTGAACACTCCCTTGACATTGGCATATTTGTCCAGAATTAGGGGATGTTCAGAATGACATCTGGTTATAAAATTCCAGGGCTGTCAGCCTTCATACACTCCTATGATCATGCTGACCCTACCAAGTCCCTTGTAAACGACCAAGAGGTCCATGCCCCAATGGAGACATCATCACATTTTAAGCTGGAATGGCTCCAAGAGTCATACTAAACAGTATTCTATTTTTCCCCTGCCTCCTTGCCCCCTGCCTTCCCCATCCTGCAACTGAAAGAGGCTCTACAAACTTCAACCAGCTATGCATAATTTCAGCATATTCAGATACCTATGTCCCCTGTCTCAAGCATAAGAGCATCAAGCTGAAAGGCCTGCAAACTGAAAATCAGGTGGATATGCTCACATTATATTAAGTGGATTGAAGGCATTAAATGCTTTTCTACACAACACCCTTGTCAACATGTATGTTAAATGTGGTAGCTCGTGGATGCACTTGTAGTTGTCCCACCCCGAGTTTAAATTTCAGTCTAGTGACGAGGGCAGGTAGGCCATTGAGATAGTCCTTAAGGTCCTTGCCCAATCATATATTCATAACAAGTTTAGGGAGGTTTAATGCCTAACAGTATTTCCACTAGACAGTGTGAGGGCATCAGAGGAGGAGAGAGAGAGAGAGAGAGAGAGAGACTCACCGGGGAAGGTGGTCATCATGGTACTCCAAGACACCATATCTTGTTCAGCCATGTTGTTGAACACTCCCTTTGCATCCTTGCTACACCTACATTTGGCATATATATTGTCCACTAGGGGAGTGTTCAAAATGACATCTGGTACATTTGCAGCTTTGACGATGCAACCATGGACCTTTTGCCCTTTTCCAGGGCTGCCAGGCTTGCACACGCATTGCAAACATATACACACGTTATGTGGTCGGGCTTTAGTATCCCTTCCCTCATAATTTGCTCATAGGTCTCCAAAGCCTCCATCCCACGCCCCTGTTGTGCATACCCTGCAAACATCGCACTCCATGACACCACATCTCGTTCAGCCATAGTGTTGAACACTCCCTTTGCATCCTTGATGCACCCACATTTGACATACATGTGCAGGCAGAGATTGAAACACGGCCTGCTAAGACCAAGCTGACTCTCCCAAGAACGGCGAGTGTCTCCTCGTCTCGTCTCTCTCCCAAAAACAACGAGCTCACAAGAATGTTGGGATCTTCTCCTCGTCTCCTCTCCTCCTCCTCTTCTCCTTCCTGCATCATTTGCTCAAGAGTAGGAAGGTCTGCAAAGCCTCCATCCCACGCTCCTGCATATCCTGCGATCATTGCGTTCCATGACACAACAAAACAATACGACTTCAGAGTGAGGATATCGTCGCCCAAGGTGCTAGCTTCAGAGACCGTGGGTGATCGCGTGAGGTTACTTATTGGAGGGGTTGACAAAAACATACCGGACTTCGAAAGACCCATCGCCGGTGGAATTGGCGACAAAACCGCAGCTGACAATGACAACCTAGAATTGCTTGAGCAAACACCCCAACCCTAGTTATCACACTAGTTCCTATGCGTCGAGCCATAACGTCCCAATTATTGTAAAATGAGAGGCATTGATATATCCACTTTACTATTTTTCACAAATTTCCAGCGACCAAAAGTACTTGAAATTCCAAATCCCCCACATGAAGGGCCAATCATTGCTCCAAGAAAGTCCACTCTGCTATTTTTCCCGGATTTCCAAAGACCAACAGTACTTGAAATTCCAAATCTCCCACACCGTAGGATGTGTCACTTATTAGTCCTCTCTGCGGCTTTGGATGTATTAGAATGTTGTCCTTTTACCTCAGTTTCTGATTCCAGGTAGTTCAGGTTATCCTGGCCTTCTCTCTTAGGTGCCTTCTGGATCCTCATTAGGCCACGAGGATGCTTAGTCAGGATGCTTAGTCTCTCTGCACCTTTCAGATTTAAAGCTTCCTCTCTTATGGCTCGATGTTTTTAGCCCTCCTCAGTTCTTGCTGGAGCAAAGCTTTCTCATCTCTCAGGGGCCAGGGCGATTTTAAAGCATGCCCTCGGTGGCTGATCTGGTTATTACCTGATCTTTCCAAAGGTGTAAGCCTCATGGCCTTTTGTCCTGGTTATTTTTTCCAGGACTTCTTTTATTAATATGAATTGCAGGGCTTCCTCCCCAAATAAAATAAAAAACAAGTGCAGTTGGAAAGTTTGCACTCCCAGAAGATCAGTCGATCCAGAAAACTTTATTGTTGTAGTGAAACAATTTGGACTGCATGCAAACTCTGAAAACCGCCATGACCAGACCTTGCACTCCCTTCTTGGAATCTCATGGCACTCTTAGACCTCGTAGAAACTATATAAGTGACGACTTCAATACAGAGTCACGTACTTGGTCCAATAAAATGGCCAAGGCCCCCACACCAAGGTGGTGGTCGTCTGATCTCTACATATTTCAGAACACAGATAGTCGTCGTCGGATCTACATACCTACTACGGTACTATATTCTAACTGAAAATGCCGGTTTTGGAACCGTAATAGCTCTTGAAGGTATCCGAGCGTCTTCTTCCTCTCGTCGGACCTCTTGTGACTCTTTCGTACCCACTCTTCTGCTCGCATCTTCTGCCAGCCACCATGGTGCGAGAGTTCTTTCAAAAATCCACTCAAACATCCTGCGCTCCACTCTTTCTGTTGGGTTTCTCTTTGTACACAGTCTGATCAAACAAAAAATCCTTGCTGTGCACTTGGAGTCAAGTATGTGTCTGTATTTGTGCATGCTACATTATTGCATTGTTGCAGGCGGCAAAAGCTGTTTTGTGCAAGGGTAATTGAGCAAAGTCTTGCGGCAAAAATTCTAAATAATTTGGAGATTTAAGCGGTTATTGCACCAAACTCCACAAATCAGGAACCTCTCGTTCTGTTGGTGGGCTCACATGATTTCAAACGGGGCTGGTTTGGTGTGTCGATTTTCAGTGGTGGAATTTTGGCATAGTGATGCACCTTGAATTTTGAGACATCCCAACAATGGAAGAAGGGCTTGGAGGAGTGGAAGAGGATATCAGGAGAGTGGGAGAGGAGATCAGGGCAGTCGAATTTGATATCAGGAGAGTGGAAAAGCAGATTGTAGACAGTGCCGATCTTGAAACGAGGAAGGGAGATGGACAGAGTCAAGACCCAAGTTTCAACCATGTGCAAATTGCACCTCCCCTCCATGCTCTGTATCTCTTGGAGCTCTGGGAAATGGAAAAATTGCTCCGACAGAAGGAATCTTCACTCCGAGAGGAGAAATCTTGGCTCCGACAGAAGGAAGAGAGGCTCCTACAAGAGAGAGCGAAATTGTGGGACGGAGGTTTGTGATTGTGATTCGTCTCCTTCATCTCTCCTTTCCCTCTTTTCCCTTCGTGTGGATTTTGTGACTTGTGATGAGAACAAAAGACACACACAAATGAGCTGAGCGGTAGTCCTTCTCATACGTGCACAAAGTCACATTTGAGGTTTGATCTTTGGTTTTTAAACAAATGCATTTCACAATCTAGGGTTTGGTGTTGACAATGTGTTCTTTTGATGCACGTGACTTAGCATTGCTTGTTTCAGCAGTGCTTGTTTGATACTTCTTTGCCATGGGTCGTACTTTCTCTATGGTTCATGCTTGCTAGCTTGATGCTTTATTTGAATGATAGAGGTCAATTGTTTCCAGTATTTGTGAAGTTTTGAGATAATGGTGTAGTTTACTGTTTTCTGCAGCAAACTCTTCTGGGTCTCTAAGGGGTTGTAATACTTGTCTGAGCCATCTTGTGGCTTGGATTCGGTTATGCAGATCTGCTGCTGAGTCCTTGCATAAGTCTCATCTAATGTGTGTCGTATTGCCGCATTGTATCAGGCTATGTGTCAGAGTCTCTTGCTGCAATTATGAAACAAGTTGTCACACAAGAGTTGGAAGTACTTAGGAAGGAAACAAGAGTTGTGAAAGAAAAGATGGAAGTACTGACGAAAGAAATCGAATTCTTAGTGTTAAATTCCTCATCTGCTAGTATGGGCTCAATGAGCTATCCAGATAAAGGTCATATGGTAAAGCAGAGCACTGTGAGGTTCCATTTATGGAGTCCTTTGGAAGGTGACGACGCAGAGGCTATGTGGCCGGAAGATGCTTGGATCCGTGTCAGGTCTCTGACTCCAGAGCAGGGGTTCAAACAGCTCTTGACGAAGCTGAGGGACGCTGTTTATTTACCTGGAAGATAGAGTTTACAGGATTTGCTTCATCTGCTTGTGGCCTTTCTTTGAAGCCAGACGTTCTTATCTATAAACAACCTCGATCATACCAAGGTGGTCCAGTTCCCTTGACAACTTGGGGTGATACTTGAGCTTCACTCAGGTGCTTCCACAGCAAGGTACAACAGTGATACAAATCTCGGAAAAGTTGTACATTATGGAGAGAAGATGCTGGAGAGCTTAGGAGGCTTCAGGTCCTCTGTACTGGTAGGAGTCACAGATCTGAAGAAGGTGCAATGGGTCAAGGTCATCAGAAAGGATAAAAACAGGTTCACATATGAGTTACATGCTGAGTTAAACAATGTGCGTGGGGCGTTGTGCCCTACTGAAGAGCAGTCCAAGCGACCTTTGGATGGAGCTCCCAGTGTTAGCAATGTCTGGAGTCGAGTATGACACAATCAACTTTCTGGGGTCTGGAGCTACAAGTAACGTTCTGTGTGTCAAAGATGAGAATGATAGAGAGTATGCTGCCAAAGTTCCTTTCCCTACAAAGCCCTTGAACAATGATCACTATATGTTGAGTAAGTTGCGAGGTGTCAAGGGAGTGCCTAAGATGTTAGGATGGTTTGATGATTGCGTGTCTCTGAAACTCTATCCAGTAGGACAAAAGGTAGGATATGAGTCAAGGGAAAGGTGGTCATCTATGGTGCCGGGGCTTGTGGATGTCCTTCATGAGGCGCATGCTCGCGGCATCATCAACTGTGATGTGCAACCAGACAACATTATGATTGCCAAAGGGGAGTTTGAAGGGAAGGAGTCTGAGATGCTTTACATCTTGGATTGGGGTTATGCTGTTCCAACAAGCACATCTGATTCATTCAGTGGAGGAGTGGTGTATGCATCGGAGAGGATATTAGAACAGTTGCAGGGTGGTGATAACGAAGTCATGGCTGACAAGGCGGATGATCTTGAAGCACTTATCCACACTATTTTTGCATTAAGATACAAGAAGCATTACAAAGTGTTAGGAGGGCTGGGTCGCAAGAGCTTCAACAAACTTCAGACATTTTGGAGCGAGTGTTTTGAAGAGTTTCCAGTTTGGCAGCCAGCTCTGAAAGCAGCACGTGAGGTGAAGTATTTGAAACTCAAATCCGAACTTGAGGTGCTGGTCCACATGGGCATTTTATGGTAGTGACAGTTACGTTCCCTGCCAAGGGTGATGTCTGAAACCTGTTAATATCCTTCTCGTAACATCAAATGCCGACCCCATCTAAGCTGCTGCTGAACCGGGCAGTGATTAAACCTTGCATTCGCAGGTTGGTAGTTGATGTGCTCTTCAGCTCAACGTGGACGGGACAGGATTTTGCTTCATCAAATTTGAAAATTGTGCGGTTCAATCACTTCCCTATGTCATCTCCAAGAGAGATTTGGGTGAATCTTGAGGGGTCAGGATTCGCCATATATTTGGTACTTGTGATGTGTGGGATTGCCCTTTCAAGTGTTGGATTATGTTGGTTGTATATGCAGAGGTCTACCAAACAATCAGTTTACTGGACAGATACATAGACGATCATACATCCAGGCCCCAGTACAAATCACGGGACAACGTTTTGCAACTGTAGGAAGTGACACACAAGTCCAGCTTGAACTTGCACTTCAGTGCTTCCAGAATCCTATGTACAATTGTTCATCAGTTGGATTGAAATCCAGTGAGCACAACATGTGACCAAGCTTCCCTACAGAACCATACATAGGTTCAAATGCTTGGAAGTGCCTCAACTTTTTGTGTTCCAGAGACTGAAGTCCTTTGACAAGCAAGCAACGGTGAATGAAGGTATTACATTTTGTAGAGTGGAGCGTTCAGGAGCTGGAGCCTGGATCTCATAGGCCATGTTTGATTTCAGACAGCGGTGGCAAGTCTGAGATTCCAATCTGCCTTTGACAGCCAGCATTGTACGTGATGAGGTGTTGCAACGGAGCTCCTTGTTATTGAAGATCATATGCTGGGGTGAGACACAACTGGTGCTCTTACCGTGCTACTCGTTGGACAAATTATCTTGGAGGTTACCAAAGTTGAGGTTTAGATCAGGCCAGATCTTATTGTCATTCATATGGGTTGCAAGTCACCCGAGTCCTCTAGTTTACAAGCATACTAGGTTATATTTCATGAGCAGCTGCCCAATGTGCTTAAGAGTAGTTGGGAATGTTGGAGTAGCAGGAAACTTTGGACACAACATACATGTGAGAGCTAACTAGACAGACCTCAGAATTTGGGTGCTCTTCTGAAGGCTCCGGTTTCAGTGTTGGAATAGTGGGACCATCAGCTAGAGATATAGCTTATTGCTCAATTGACTCATTCCCCATACAAATAAATATAAGCATCAGGAAATGTATGGAATTCCGATATATGTCAGGCTTATCCAGCATCGAGTCCTCATAATCCGCTGGTGGCTTCGAGGTAAACTGCAAAACGTTACCCTTCCCAGCAGAATTGAAGATCAGCCGCTGTTGTGGACGCATCGATAAGGCCTATGATGGACCAGCCCACAGGGATTGTCTGCCTTCTTCCAGTCTGCAGCTTTCTATGTTGCAACAGGCAAGCTTCTCACCTCTCTCTCTTATCCCCCTTTCTGACAGATCAAAAGCCCATACTTTTTTTTAACTCCTCCTATGCACAGAAAGAGGCCAAGATCGCAGAGTATAACTGTCTCTCTTCCACAACCACCAACCGAAGTTTAATGAGTACTACATCCTCCATAACCAATCCACTATAACACCTGAAATGCAGGCAGGTCTTGTTTACTCTTTGCCTCCCTTGGTCTGTGCTGTATTAATTCAATTACTCTGGAAGTTAAGAGCCAAAATGGAACTCAAAACAAAGAAATGCGAGAGCTTAAAATATGAGAACAGTGGGATTTGATGCTCTTCCACCGTGCCTTTCCAACATTATCAGCCCCAGAAAAAGGCACCATCAATCCTTGTAACACCGTCACCCACTCTGTAATTTGAACCCTGAACCTCATCTCCCTTAATCACAAACCAGCCTGTATAGACATGCATACCCATGTGCCATGCAGCATAGCATGGAGGCTTGGAGCATCAGGAACCCTAGACCCCCCCCTACTTAAACCCTCCAACTTGCTGCACTGCACACTCTTGGGCTTGTCTCTACTCGTCTCCCACTGCCCCCTCCCTCTGCTCCCTGCCCCTCCTCCAGCGACACAGAGCGGCAAGTAGGAGAGGGAGAGATCGATAGCGAGAGACAGAGAGGTAAGTAGGAGAGGGAGAGATCGATAGCGAGAGACAGAGAGGTAAGTAGGAGAGGGAGAGATCGATAGCGAGAGACAGAGAGGTAAGTAGGAGAGGGGGAGAGAACGTAAGTAGGAGAGAGACGGAGAGGTAAGTAGGAGAGGGAGAGATCGGTAGAGAGACAGAGAGGTAAGTAGGAGAGAGGGAGAGATCGATAGCGAGAGACAGAGAGGTAAGTAGGAGAGGGGGAGAGAACGTAAGTAGGAGAGAGACGGAGAGGTAAGTAGGAGAGGGAGAGATCGGTAGAGAGACAGAGAGGTAAGTAGGAGAGAGGGAGAGATCGATAGCGAGAGACAGAGAGGTAAGTAGGAGAGGGAGAGATCGATAGCGAGAGACAGAGAGGTAAGTAGGAGAGGGGGAGAGAACGTAAGTAGGAGAGAGACGGAGAGGTAAGTAGGAGAGGGAGAGATCGGTAGAGAGACAGAGAGGTAAGTAGGAGAGAGGGAGAGATCGTAAGTAGGAGAGAGACGGAGAGGTAAGTAGGAGAGGGAGAGATCGATTAGAGAGACAGAGAGGTAGATCGGAGCGATTGTAGGAGAGGGAGAGGTCGATAAGAGAGACAGAGAGGGAGATAGTCCTCACGAGAGATATCCGTGCTCTTTGGCAATCTGTTCAACATGTCGGAGATTGTATTTGCGACATGCCGGGCTGGTCATTGACGCGACAAAGGGATGTTTGGTTGGATCGATGATGGTGGGCCTCGATGCTATGGCAGTGACTCGGTGGCTACAGCTGGAGGCTTGATCTGTTACACCATCCAACAATTTCATGACAATGAAATCATTTTATACAATCACGCAAATGATTACGAGAGATATCCGTGTTCTCTGTCAATCTGTGCAACATGTCGGCCTGCTTGTATTTGCGACGTGCCGGATGCCAAGCAAGACCGAGGGAGACAGAGGCATGTTTGGTTGGATCGATGACCGTGCACATGACCAAGGTTGAGGTCGATGAAATTAAGAGGTTGTTGCAGTGTCGCCTATGAGTGCAGACATTCGGCCTGTTAAGCTGGATCGATAATGGTGTAAGTCGGTGTGAATGGGAAAACTCTCACTTCCGGGAACTCACCACTTTCATCGACCTCTTCTTCGTCACTGTCTGAATCAGCTGCGTGATTGTATATTAAAATGATTTCATTGTCGTTGCCCGGACCATCTCCCTCAATGTTGTCATCACTGCTTTCGGAGCTCCCTCTGTCTCCCTCAGTGTCACTGTTTTCGCAGCTCCCTCTAGTGTCTCCCTCGGTCATCACTGTTTTCCCAGCTCCATCAGAGCTGTCTTCCTCATCGCTGGTAGAGCTCCGTCCGTCACTGCTGTCACTGTCGCCATCTTCTTCGTCTCCCCCAATATGATCACGAATCGGACAAGGCTCTATCCACTCGAGTGTCCAGTCCAACATATTGCAAATGCATGCGGTCCGTCCAGACCTGCTCATTATGACAATCTGCTCTTTGTAGCAGAAACACGTGAATGTCCTCATGAACTTTGCATCATGGGTGGCATCCCGATTGCCATGAGTCCTGTCAAAGCGCTTAAAGTCCTTCCAAAACCTGCTGAGATTGTCATCCTTGAATTGTGCGATGCTCAGCCAGGGAAGATCTTGACTGACTAGATTGGGAAGATCTAGTTGATAGACGTCTACAGAGTGTTTTTGTATCTCCACCTTGATAAGCTGGCCTCCGTAATTGGCCAACATTGGATAGACATAACCCTCCTTCAAGTCTGTAGAGTGGAACACCGTTTCCCATAGCCCAGTTTCTATATTGAATGACAGCAACTTTTCAACACTGCTATCGAGGACGTATAACGTTTGTTCACATACTGCGCTAATGTCGTCAATGAAGTACCTCCTCTTTTGCCATGGAATATTACAGTTGCAATTGAAGTGTCTGCTCATCCAGGATCGGCCTTCTGCGCCCTCAGGGCCACTAATAACTGCCCAGTCTCCTGTCTGGGAATGGTAAACGTGTGTTCGGTAACCTTCTTGATTGCAGCAAGGGCATGAGCGCTGATACTGCCCTACCACCACAAGCTTGTATGAGCGGGTTGCGTCGTCAAAGAACAGTGCATGGGTCTCACCCAGCATTGTGGGCCCGTTTGCTAGAGCCAGTGCGCAAAACGGCCTGGATTCAGGACTCGGCGTCCATTTTGCAACTGGCAGTTTTCTGACTTTTTGTGTCATCGGGTTTACTACCCAATATTGAGAGGGAAATTGTTGGGTAGTGTAACAGATGAATCCTCCAGCGGTAGCCACTGGACTCACTGCCATAGCATCCAGGCCCATATTGTCCAAGTTCGGCATGGTGCCCCACTCCTTGGATACAAGATTGAGACTGCACCCTCGCCGTTGCTTGGCTTTCACAGGGAGAACAAGGCCGAATGCATCCAAACCACATGTTTTAAACATTTTTGTATCCTCTTGCGTCCCTTTGAACGCTTTGCAGGTTGGGAAGGTCTTACATATGTCCTGAAGCGACCACCCGGTCATACACGCCTGCAGATTCCTGACAATGTCTGCGGAGAGGTCCAGTTCCTGCTCCGCGGATGTACGGGGCCTAGTTGAGCGTGCCCTGCAAAAGATTTCCGATGATTTCCTGGTGAATACATAGTTAATTTTCTTAACTTGTTGTTCTGCATGCTCCATGTTCTGGTCTGCTGATCAGTTTATTATCTGCAATGTTCGTACTGTGATCTATATCATATTCTGACAGGGCACAGAAGGCGCACCTAAACTTGGAGGAACTGCTGCGCCGCAAGCTCTGGCGAGCTCTAACCAGTTTCCTGCCCTATCAGCCACGCGGTTTCTATTCTATCTAGCACTTCAGTCTGTTTTCGCAGGTCCTTTAGTTTCATTGCTTCTTCTCTAGTTTTCCCTGCCCCCTGCTCTTGTTTGGCTCTGATTTCCACAGAGTCGATCGCCCCAATTGAATTTCAAAGGACTCTGTTCTTCTGTCCCATTTGGTTTTAAGAAAAAAATGAATACAGTGGTACTGACCTCTTATATTCATTCTCACGACCTGCATTTTGACTAGTTGATGGGCCAGACCCATTACCAGCTCGCAACTCCAGTAATGCTGCAGCAACGTAATGTTCCCTATACATGCACAAGAAGAGATGAGGCTAGTTGTAATACTTGGCTCGAGAGCTTCTACAATGAAGAGTAGGACGTCTGAACACATCAAGGACGTTTTAGGGATAGAAAAATGTCCAACACATTTGTGACTGTGAAGACTTTCATGTACACTAAAAGGTCTACACTCTTAAGACACTCCAGATAGACACTGGCAGTTCCTTTATAGAGCAAGTGAACATATGCGAAATGTTCATGATAATAGCAAAACAAACAAATCTGCATGTATACAATGAATCTAATGCATACCAAATGTAGAGCAAGTCCATGAGTAAAAGCAGAAATCAGAATGCAGACGAACAACAATCAGCTGGGGAGATAACAACCCGTAAGTGCCAAGAGTCCTGATCTAGTTGGAGGGAAGAAGCGGCCGGATAATATGATCAGTCCAGTGCTTGCAAATACTATACATCTGGTAAAAGCATTAGGAAAGAATAGAATGAATACATACATGTTGAAATCTCCACAGAAACTGATGAGTACGAAGACGAACTGGTGTATAAAGCCAAGTGATAAACCGATGGGCCACCCACAACCAGAATGTTGGGAAAGCTGAAGTTGATCAAGCTAAAGTGGATGTTAGGAAGAATAACCACGAAGACTTGGGAAGATGCGAGCGATTGAAGAAGCCTAAGCCCTCACAGTTGATGCCTAATTTGCACAGTGATAGCACGAGAGCTGATACTTAACTCGCGCAGGGACCAGCGGTGCGAAGCGATCTGCAAAATTCACCTGGTTTGATGCCTAGTTGGCACAGAGATCAGTGTGACAGTTGAAGCTTAATCACACAGAGCTGGGAGATAGCTGCACAGAGCTCGTGACAGTTGAAGCTTAATTCGCACACAGCTGCACAGAGCTGATCAGCCGAGTCCGTGTGAAGCGATCGTTTGTTTCGCACACAACTGGGATTGAATAGAAGAGATCAGCGATATTGCGAGAAGCTTCCGCCCACGAAATGGATGCAATGCGCGACAAAGACTAGCGATTGCGTTTCACAAGCCTAATCTTAAGCACGCAAATCGAAGCTCGTGACAGTTGAAGCTTAATTCGCACACAGCTGCACAGAGCTGATCAACCGAGTCGTGTGAAGCGATCGGTTGTTTCGCACACAACTGGGATTGGATAGAACAGATCAGCGATATTGCGAGAAGCTTCCGCCCGCGAAATGGATGCAATGCGCGACAAAGATTAGCGATCGCGTTTCGCAAGCAAATCTTGAGCACACGATCGCGTACGCAGGAAAGGCAAAGCAGCTCGCAAGGTGAGCGATGGCGCAACGGACGTGCTTATCACAACAAGCGCAGATCGCAGAGTCCCTCACTTCAGACTGCTGCTCGCTCATCCCTCCACACTCATCGCTCTCTTTATACCCTCTGCCCCAGAGCGCGAAGACTTACTCGCACACACATCCATTTACCACCCGGGTAAATATTTTGCACATGTATTGTTTTTGGTCCGGGATTTGAGCCCACAATCACCTCTGCTGCGCCCCCACTGCCTTAACAGCTATTTAACTAATTAGTTACAGTTGTAATAGAGCTGGGTGTGGGGGTGAGCCCGATAATTGGGGCCACTTGAGTTACCGCGACGGAATTACACAGCTGCCATCAAATTACCTTCCTTAACTTCCACGCCGCTTCCAATCTCAACTCTAATTTTAGTGCGCACTTTTCAGAGTGTAAAATATCCGTGTAACTTCCACACGTGTGGGCCCAACAGAGCGACATTGATACTTGCGGCAGGCAACGTGCCTTTTGTCGTCTTCTCACTTGTGCACTCACTCCGCCCTTTTTGTCGGGCACGCCTGCAAAGGCTGCAGTGGGGGTAGAAGGATGGCACGTGCTGTGGTGTATGCCGGGATTTGAGCCTGGAATCATCACTTCCATGGCAGTCCAGGGGTAGCCAGAATTCGAACCCAGAACCACCCAGCCACCCACGCACTTTTGGTGCAATGGCACAAGTAGTCAACTGTGGGCACCATTCTGACTTTGTTTGGTGCGGTCGGTCAACTGCATGTGGATGAGAGATGACTGGAATATTCACCTTCATCCAACTAAAGATCATCCGTTGGGAGAGTTGTGCAGTGGATGCCGAAAGGTTGAGGATAAGGTGGATGGTGGATGGATGAAGATGATTGTGGGGACATGCATCCGCGTGGATAGGCATGAGCGGGATGGAGGGTGTGTGGGGATTGCGATGGCTAATAAAGCAAGAGAGCAGAGGGGGCAGGGGCAGGCCAACGAACAAAGTAAAAGTGATGCCTCTGTAACCCCACTGGGATGGTGCCGCCTCCACACATACATTTTACTCACGTCTTTGTTGCTTGGTCGGTGGTTGTCAGAGTAGGTGTCAGAGGGATATGGTGGAATCATGGATGAATGCTCATCATCCTTCCACAGTCCATCATCCATCACTTGCTGACTGTGTTATGTACCCCAAAATATCTACTTTTGTGTAGAAATGTGCTATGGAGATTCCAAGAGACACTATTTTCTTTTGTTAGTTATGACAATCCCAGCGTAGTTCTTTTTTCTTTTTTCTTTTTAGAGAACAGGGGATTGTAGCCCAATGAAACTTCTTAAAAAAAGTAAGGAAAAATACGCCATAAAGGCAGAGAAACAAGGTTACACTCTGAGCTAGCTTTCAAATTGCATTAGCGATCGATCGCAACCAGCGTTTTTTTTTTTTTTTTTAGCTCAAGTGGCCACCTGTGTATTTTACCACCGCCATAGGTGGCAAAAAAAATGAGCTGACACTTCGAGAAGGTCGCTAGATGACAAGTGGCACATTTTAACAGGTCCACGGTGGCAGTCATACGGGTTTTCTGGGAACATCCTCTGTTCATCTCCCCAGACTGGAATTAAATGGCTTCATTTTTGCTTAATGAGGTAGGAGCCCGGAAAAAAAGGAGCCTTTAGGCAAAAGTTCGCCAGCATAAAGAACGCTGATCGCAACTCTTGTACTTGGCAACCGCTAAAGTCCCCCCCCCCCCCCCCCCCCTAACTGCCCATTTAGGTTTTCTCATCTTGAGCACCATAACTCTTCAACGGCTGCCCAGGGGCTGAGAGGGGATTGGATAAGCCCTGTGAAATAATGGGTGACTGTCTAAGGGGGTTTCCTAGAGGGAGCATGCCTGCAAAGAATTTCCTAAACTCAAAAAGGTGGCAAAGTGTAGACAATGCAATGCTGATCCCCTCCACATGAATAGAAAGGAGGTATGCCAAAATCCGACGCAATTTTTTTGAAAAATAGGAGAATGTGGCCAACATCATAAGCTTGTAGGTTCATGCAGAATTTGGTTTCAATTTGCTTACCCATTGTAGGGAAATTGAACAGAATTGTGAGGTCCATATGCGTGTGGGGGTTTGCGATTTTTTGGGCTTGAAATTGGTTCGATGTTGATTTCTGTGCTGGTGCTGTAAGGAGCATTGGCGTTGGCTTTGAGCTGTGTGTGTATGTTGAGAAGTGAGAGAATTGGATGCTAGTCTAGGGGTCTTGGTGCTTACGAGACCTTGCTGTTACTACAATCAATTGGGCGTAGTGCCCTGCATCCGTCTGGTCTCAGATGTTCAGGCTACGGGCATGTAGGAGCTCGGAAATGTTGAAACCAAGGCTAGACATAGTAAGATTTCATTGTTTTAGCACCCAAAAATAGTCAAATGTGAGGCCAAGAGGAATCTAGTCTGGGGGACACATAATAATTGTGAACTCAATGGTGATGTTAGGATTGTAGATTTCAGTAAGTTTATATTCGTTGGCTTTATGGCTCTCATATTGGATAGAAGAAGTGTTCTTCAATTTCGATTTTCCTTAGTATCATTAAACTTCGTCCAGTAAGAGTTTAACCCTGCTTGACTACAGCTTAGTCAAGCTCCTATTGGAATGTATTGGCTTATTGGCTTGCTGCATTTCATAAACTGCTGATGGAATGTAATGTATAGATGAAAAGTGATCCCTTCTGAGCCAAGGGTGGAGTCCAGATGTTGCTGGCCAGAAGTGGGGGAGGGTTATCAGCTGTTCAATCACTGTAAAATAGCTTCTGGGAGCCCTGGTTTGTGTCATGTTCTTAGTTTTCAAATTTTAGTCACACTATTTCTGAGTGTTGTGTGTATGGAGGGTGGGTTATTCAAGATTAGAGGTAGGGTTAGGGTGAGTTTCTGACTACCATCTTTGGTCCAGAATCTGGTGATATGTTTGATCTTCAAATCAAACATGGCTATGTGTCTCAATAAGGTTCAGGTTGGGGCTGTGGAATATGAGTTTCCGAGGGTCTACTTCTGCACAACACCCAGCGCTATCATGGGCGCTATAGACGTGGCTTCCGCCCTTCCCCTCACTGTTCACTCTGCCTGCCTGATGTAGGCTGGGTCGCCCACCCCTTCCACGGCCTACGTGCCCTCTACTACCCGGTGTTCCAGTGGGTTTGTCTGACAATCCCATCGGCCGTCAAATGCTTGACTTGACAATACCATGCTCACCGTTAGATTTATTGCGTTCAATGGCTTGTGATCAAATTCCTACTGATCATAAGATCTTTTGAATCCGACGGTGGGAATCTGCAGATCATTTGGGGTAAATGTTGGGGGAAAACTGGCTATATTGCAGCTACTACATGTCAGTAATGTTACCTTCATGTAAATTCAGTTCTTTGGTGATGCTGCTGCTTGTAAATATTGGGTCCATCACCCTCAACATATTCGTTATTTTTTCCTTACCTTCTTAATAAAGTTTCACAGGGCTACTGGCAATCCCCCTGTTCTCTAAAAAAAAAAGAAAAAAAACAAAACAAAAAAAGACTACCGTGGGATTGTCATAACTAACAAAAGAAAATAGTGTCTCTTGGAATCTCCATTGCACATTTGTACACATAAGTTAGAGCACAGTAGTTAGAGCATGCCCAGCAGGCGCGCTATCATCAACATAGCGCGGCCGCCGAGATCGCGCATCCCCAGCAGCACCTCCACCTCCACCTCCAAGCGCTTCAAAATGGTGAGCCTCACCAAAAATCGTGCACTCCCACGCTTTCTTCCTGCCCTTTGGTGTGTGGCAATTCCCCCCCCCCCCTACCTACCGCTAAGCGGCGGGGCCCATGGTCACCTAAGCCTGCACCATTACTCCCCTTTGGTTATGGTGCATTGCTGGTGGGGCTCTTGCCAGCACGCGCTATCTAACTTGCCTCCCTCACCATACGCCTCACCAGCATAGTGATAGCGCGGCAGTTTAGTGAGCCTCTGCTGGGCATGCTCTTACATACTTGGCAGTCAACAACACGGTCAGCAAAGTGATGGATGATGGACTGTGGAAAGATGGCGAGCATTCATCCATCATTCCACTCTATCCCTCTGACACCTACTCTGACAACTCACCGACCAAGCGAACGCGTGTAAAATGTGTGGAGGTGGTACCATCCCAGTGGGGTTACAGAGCCCTCACTTACTTGTTGTGGCCTGCCCCATGCCCCATCCCCTGCTTCTCTTGCTTGATTAGCCATAGCAATCCCCGCACACCCCCATCCCGCTCATGTGCCTTCCACGCGGATGCATGTCCCCACAATCTCGTCATCTTCATCCATCCACCATCCACCTTATCCTCAACCTTTCGGCACCACTTTGCACAACTCTCCCAACGGATGATCTTTAGTTGGATGAAGGTGAATATTCCAGTCATCTCTCATCCACATGCAGTTGACCGACCGCACCAAACAAAGTCAGAATGGTGCCCACAGTTGACTACTTGGCCATTGCACCAAAAGTGCGTGGGTGGCTGGGTGGTTCTGGGTTCGAATTCTGGCTACCCCTGGACTGCCATGGAAGTGATGATTCCAGGCTCAAATCCCGGCATACACCACAGCAACGTGCCATCCTTCTACCACCCACTGCAGCCTTTGCAGGCGTGCCCGACAAAAAGGGCGGAGTGAGTGCACAGTGAGAAGACGACAAAAGGCACGTTGCCTGCCGCAAGTAATCAATGTCGCTCTGTTGGGCCCACACGTGTGGAAGTTACCGGATATTTTATACACTCTGAAAAGTGCGCACTAAAATAGAGTTGATTTGGACGCGGCGTGGAAGTTAAGGAAGGTAATTTGATGGCAGCTGTGTAATTCCGTCGCGGTAACTCAACTGGCCCCAATTATCGGGCTCACCCCACACCCAGCTCTATTACAACAGTAACTAATTAGTTAAATAGCTGTTAAGGCGGTGGGGGCGCAGCAGAGGTGATTGTGGGCTCAAATCCCGGACGACAAACAATACATGTGCAAACACTTAGTAAATGGATGTGTGTGTGAGTAATCAGTGGTGCTCTCTGGCAGAGGTATAGAGAGCAGCAGTCTGAAGTGAGGGACTCTGCGATCTGCCGCTTGTTGTGATAAGCACGTCCGTTGAGCCATCGCTCACCTTGCGAGCTGCTTTGCCTGCGTACGCGATCAGACCAATTTGCTTGCTCAAGATTAGGCTTGCGAAACGCGATCGCGCGCATTGCATGCATTTCGTGGGCCGAAGCTTCTCGCAATATCGCTGATCTGTTCTATCGAATCCCAGTTGTGTGCGAAACAACCCATCGCGCTGCACACGGACTCCGCTGATCAGCTCTGTGCAGCTGTGTGCGAATTAAGCTTCAACTGTCACGAGCTCTTCAACTGTCAGGAGCTTCGATTTGCTCAACATTAGGCTTGTGAAACGCAATCGCTAATCTTTGTCGCGCATTGCATCCATTTCGTGGGCGGAAGCTTCTCGCAATAGCGCTGATCTCTTCTAGATCCACTCCCAGTTGTGTGCGAAACAACCGATCGCTAGAGCTGTGTGCGAATTAAGCTTCAACTGTCACGAGCTCTGTGCAGCTATCTCGCAGCTCTGTGCGATTAAGCTACTGTCACGCTGATCTCTGTGCAAATTAGGCATCAAACCAGGTGAATTTCGCAGATCGCTTCGCACCGCTGGTTCCGAGTTAAGTATCAGCTGTCGCGCAATCACTGTGCAAATTAGGCATCCACTGTGAGTTCGGCGTCACACCGACTCAGCTGATCTTTGTTCATCTGTGTGCCAATTAGAAATCAACTGTGAGGGCTTAGGCCTCTTCAATCGCTCGCATCTTCCCAACTCTTTGTGGTTATTCTTCCTAAAGTTTGATCCACTTTAGCTTTCGCAACATTTTGGTGGTGGGTGGCCCATCGGTCTATCATTTGGCTTATACACTAGTCCGTCTTCGTACTCATCAGTCGGTGGAGATTTCTACATGTATGTATTCATTCTATTCGTTCCTAATGCTTTTACCAGATGTATAGTATTTGCTTGCAAGCACTTGACTGATCATATTATCCGGCTACTTCTTCCCTGCAACTAGATCAGGACTCTTGACACTTGCTAGTTGTTATCTCCCCAGCTGATTGCTGTTCCTCTGCATTCTGATTTCTCCTAAAGTTTACTCTCTTGAACTTGTTCTATATTTGGTATGCATTAGATTCAAAGTATGCAGATTTTTTTGTTTTGCTATGATCATGCATTTTGCATATTCACTTGCTCTATTAAGGAATTGCCAGTGTCTATCTCGAGTGTCTTAAGAGTGTAGACCGTTGGTGTATGAAAGTCTTCAGTCGGATCTGGTCAGACATGTTTTCTACCCCTAAGACGTCCTTGATGTGTTCAGACGTGGACCTACTCTTCACAGTAGGAGCTCTCCAGCCAAGACTAACCTCATCTCTTCTTGTGCATGTACTGTAGGGAATATTACGTTGCTGCAGCATTGTTGCGAGCTGGTAATGGGTCTGGGCCATCAACTAGTCAAAATGCTGGTCGTGAAAATCAATATAAGAGGTCAGTACCACTGTATTTATTTTTTTACAAAAACCAAATGGGAGAGAAGGACAGAGTCCTTTGGAATTCATTTGGGGCGATCGAACTCTGTGGAATCAGAGCCAAGCAAGAGCAGGGGGGAGGGGAAAACTAGAGAAGAAGCAATGAAACTAAAGGAGCTGCGAAAATCAGACTGAAGTGCTAGATAGAATAGAAACCGCTTGGCTGACAGGGCAGAAAGCTGGTTAGAGCTTGCCCAGAGGTTGCGGCCCAGCAGTTCCCCCAAGTTGAGATGTGCCTTGTGTGTCCTGTATATATTATGAGCAAATCACACTATGATATAGGTAACAGTACGAACATTGCAGATAGAATATACTGATCAGCAGACCAGAACATGGAGCATGCATGCATGCATTCAACGTGCTAACTATGTACATTCATGAGGAAATCATCGAAATCATTTGCAGGGCCCAGTACATCCGTGGAGCAGGAACTGGAAATCTCCACAGACATCGCCAGGACTCTGCAGGCGTGTATGGCCCGGTGGTCGCTCCAAGATATTTGTAGGACCTTCCCAACCTGCAAAGCGTTCAGAGGGACACAAGAGGATACAGAAATGTTTAAAACATGTGGTTTGGATGCATTCGGCCTTGTTCTCCCTGTGAAAGCGAAGCAACGGCGAGGGTGCAGTCTCAATCTTGTATCCAAGGAGTGGGGCACCATGCCGAACTTGGACAATATGGGCCTGGATGCTATGGCAGTGAGTCCAGTGGCTACCGCTGGAGGATTCATCTGTTACACTACCCAACAATTTCCCTCTCAATATTGGGTAGTAAACCCGATGACACAAAAAGTCAGAAAACTGCCTGTTGCAAAATGGACGCCGAGTCCTGAATCCAGGCCGTTTTGCGCACTGGCTCTAGCAAACGGGCCCACAATGCTGGGTGAGACCCATGCACTGTTCTTTGACGACGCAACCCGCTCATACAAGCTTGTGGTGGTAGGGCAGTATCAGCGCTCATGCCCTTGCTGCAATCAAGAAGGTTACCGAACACACGTTTACCGTTCCCAGACAGGAGACTGGGCAGTTATTAGTGGGCCCTGAGGGCGCAGAAGGCCGATCCTGGATGAGCAGACACTTCAATTGCAACTGTAATATTCCATGGCAAAAGAGGAGGTACTTCATTGACGACATTAGCGCAGTATGTGAACAAACGTTATACGTCCTCGATAGCAGTGTTGAAAAGTTGCTGTCATTCAATATAGAAACTGGGCTATGGGAAACGGTGTTCCACTCTACAGACTTGAAGGAGGGTTATGTCTATCCAATGTTGGCCAATTACGGAGGCCAGCTTATCAAGGTGGAGATACAAAAACACTCTGTAGACGTCTATCAACTAGATCTTCCCAATCTAGTCAGTCAAGATCTTCCCTGGCTTAGCATCGCACAATTCAAGGATGACAATCTCAGCAGGTTTTGGAAGGACTTTGAGCGCTTTGACAGGACTCATGGCAATCGGGATGCCACCCATGATGCAAAGTTCATGAGGACATTCACGTGTTTCTGCTACAAAGAGCAGATTGTCATAATGAGCAGGTCTGGACGGACCGCATGCATTTGCAATATGTTGGACTGGACACTCGAGTGGATAGAGCCTTGTCCGATTCGTGATCATATTGGGGGAGACGAAGATGATGGCGACAGTGACAGCAGTGACGGACGGAGCTCTACCTGCGATGAGGAAGACAGCTCTGATGGAGCTGGGAAAACAGTGATGACCGAGGGAGACACTAGAGGGAGCTGCGAAAACAGTGACACTGAGGGAGACAGAGGGAGCTGCGACAGCAGTGATGACAACATTGAGGGAGTGGCCCGGGCCACGACAATGAAATCATTTTATACAATCACGCAGATGATTCAGACAGTGACGAAGAAGAGGTCGATGAAAGTGGCGAGTTCCCGGAAGTGAGAGTTTTCCCATTCACACCGACTTACACCATTATCGATCCAGCTTAACAGGCCGAATGTCTGCACTCATAGGCGACACTGCAACCTCTTAATTTCATCGACCTCAACCTTGGTCATGTGCACCGTCATCGATCCAACCAAACATGCCTCTGTCTCCCTCGGTCTTGCTTGGCATCCGGCACGTCGCAAATACAAGCAGGCCGACATGTTGCACAGATTGACAGAGAACACGGATATCTCTCGTAATCATTTGCGTGATTGTATAAAATGATTTCATTGTCATGAAATTGTTGGATGGTGTAACAGATCAAGCCTCCAGCTGTAGCCACCGAGTCACTGCCATAGAATCGAGGCCCACCATCATCGATCCAACCAAACATCCCTTTGTCGCGTCAATGACCAGCCCGGCATGTCGCAAATACAAGCAGTCCGACATGTTGCACAGATTGCCAAAGAACACGGATATCTCTCGTGAGGACTATCTCCCTCTCTGTCTCTCTTATCGACCTCTCCCTCTCCTACAACCGCTCCGATCTACCTCTCTGTCTCTCTTATCGATCTCTCCCTCTCCTACTTACCTCTCTGTCTCTCGCTATCGATCTCTCCCTCTCCTACTTGCCGCTCTGTGTCGCTGGAGGAGGGGCAGGGAGCAGAGGGAGGGGGCAGAGGGAGACGAGTAGAGACAAGCGCAAGAGTGTGCAGTGCAGCAAGTTGGAGGGTTTAAGTAGGGGGGGTCTAGGGTTCCTGATGCTCCAAGCCTCCATGCTATGCTGCATGGCACATGGGTATGCATGTCTATACAGGCTGGTTTGTGATTAAGGGAGATGAGGTTCAGGGTTCAAATTACAGAGTGGGTGACGGTGTTACAAGGATTGATGGTGCCTTTTTCTGGGGCTGATAATGTTGGAAAGGCACGGTGGAAGAGCATCAAATCGCACTGTTCTCATATTTTAAGCTATTCAACCCCTCCAACAATGCACTGTTAAAATTTCTCAATAGACAAGTATAAGCTAATGGCAGGCTGCCATGTCATGCAATCCGGACTTCCAGCATTCTGTATATGCGTTTGTGCATGACATGGCAGCTTGCCAAATGCTATCTTGTGGGTGCTCGTGCTCGTCTCGCTGCTTGCAGCTATGGCGTCGACGGCTGTGCAAATCTCCGTCAATGCATCCCTCCATACCCGTTTCACCCACGCCAGCTCCCTGTTTAAACACCCATCGTCTGCATTGCCAAGTGATTTCTTTCCGAAAGTTGGCAGGCGTTTCTCACTGTTAGTCTCTGCACAGACTTGTGAGAAAAACAGATGCTTAGACAAGCCCAATGGCAATGGGATTGCAGAAGGACATACTCAAGCCCTGGCATCAGTCTCTAGAAGAGATATAACGTTTGCCACCATCTCTGGAATGGTCGCCCTTGCAAGTGTTGGTCCAGCATTGGCTGATTATGACGAAGACTACAAGAAGGAGACACAGGACGTGATTAATGCAGTGAAAACCACTCTCAATCTGGATAAGACGAACCCCGCCAAGGCAGATGCAGTAGCTTCCCTGAGGCAGACATCAAATGACTGGGTTGCAAAGTACAGGAGGGAGAAGAAGGTGGCGGGCAAGCCATCCTTCAGTAACATGTATTCGGTCTTGAACGCCATATCAGGCCACTATATCAGTTTTGGCCCTACCTACCCAATTCCTGTCAAGCGCAGGGATCGTATTTTGGAAGAGGTGAAGGACGCCGAGAAAGCTCTTAGCCGAGGCAGGTGAGGGAGAAATGCAGAGGGGCACCGGGAGAGTGAGCTGCGCACAGCCAGGTTAGTCACGGAGGCAGGAAAACAGAATTTGGAGGAGGAAGAAGTGCTGGCGCACTTCTAATGTCTACATAGGAAGAAAGCAGGCGCACAATTGGCAACGAAAGAGCAGATGCAAGGAAATCTTCTATTTTGTAAGGCTTAAAGCATGTGAGCACAGACTTCTTCTGCTTGTGGTTGCTGAGGTCTGTCTTGCCAATCTGTGAGGAGCAGGAAGGTGTTCGTAACAACTCTTTAGGTGCCAGACTTCTATTTCCGATGAGTGAACGCATCATTAGTGACATGGTCTCTCGCATCCACGCATCACAGAGAAGGTTTGCTTAGAGACATTGTTGAAGCTGTTCTGTCGGGGCTTCGGGCAATTTGTGTCGCTATTCTTCTCTCTTCAATAAACGATCAAAGGTGGAAGTCCAAACAGTATGCAGTCACTTCCTCTTTGATGCTGCATAGAGAACTTTTTCGTTTGTCTGTCTCAATGCCAGTGAGGATGCGCTGTATAAGTTCTGGTAAGAGCACTCTGACATTATAGTCGCACATATGGCATCAAAACCCCTGACCCTGTCAAGATTGCATACAAGCGCCAATGGTGGGAGGAAGGCAAGCGCTTGTCAAGCTTCAGTGTACACAGGCGGTAAATACCATGGACAAGGTAGAAGTCATGGCCAAGGTGAGCTGGCATCAAACTATCTGACTACTTACTAGATTATCTAGTTTGAAACAGCACAAGGCCTCGCGTCTTTGAACCTGAGTATGGATTGTGAATTTCAAACTTTCTAGGCAGTGAAGGCGGCTGGTAGGCAGACTTAGTTGAATTTTAGTTTGCATGCTGGAGAAATTCCTTCTATAGTGTGGACTTCATCTGAGTTATGCGCCGAAGGGGCAGAGAAATATAGCTGATTATGGAAGTCAAGACATTCCGCATCCCACATTCTTAGAATATTCAAGACCTGATCTTCATTGTATTCATCTGGAGTGGCACTTTACATTCTTAGTTTGTTCTGCCTCTAGTATTTGGACTAGTATGCGATGTTGTAATCCCTTCCTTCCCTTTTCCTTGCTCTCTCCTATATGTTGTGTGACAGAGTAACAAGTAATGACTTGTATGATCTCAAAGAGTCACTTTTGACCTTACTGGCTTTGTGTCACTCTCTACGCTTCTCTGCTTGGTTCTCTCTGCTTTCAGTTTCTCTTCCCCTTCTCTTTCGAGTTTTAAGTGGTTCAGTATCAATTTGCAATTTGAAAATAGAGAGGAGGGACCTTGCTGCAGCAGCTCCAGAATGCTACTAGGGACACTGCTGGTGACCCAATTCCAGCTCTTAGAAATGCGACCAGTTCACAATCCCCTTTTGCTCCAGCCATATCTATGCAACAAACATTTTTGCCTTCAGAGTTCTCAAACCATGGACCTTAGAGGCATCCAATTGCTTCAAGGTTCTCAAATTATACTTCGTCCAAGTCATGAGAGCCTTGTGTTTGAAGGAAAACCAAGGTTCTTCACCAAATCGTCAAGAAGGGGGGTAGAAGATAGATTCTCTCACACTTCCTAATCTCCTCTCTGGAGCCTCAGTCTTTTGCCAGGCAACTCATTAGTTATCAATTTGTTGGATATCTTTTCATATCATGCTTGAGTTCTGCCTGGGGTTATATTTGTTCAGAGCTGTACTGCAGATTGTGCTCATGGTGTTGGCTTTCAGGTTAGTGGAACAGGCAGGTTCTCCTTCCCTGGGAATATCTCTGCCCCGCTGGCTAGCATCTCCCCCAATTGGGGTGATTAATTTGGTTTCAGGGGGCTGTCTTTCCCGAGCATATATACTGTGGACAAATTTAAGCAATGTCCTAACCATTCGCTAATCAAGCTCCATGCTCGTTCCTCAACAGGTTGTGGCGGGCACTGGACATTGGAGACATTCAGGCTTTTGCGATATCTTCGGCATCAAAATGATTCCAATGGAGCCAAACATTTGGCAACCACACGGCTGTAAGCACTGGTGGTTCCTTCAAATCCTTCAGAAATTATCTGTTTTTGAGTGCATCACATCCTATCTGCAGTGACCGTCTGTGATGTCCTTTTACCTGGATACATCCTTGATGTGCAAGGAATCAAGGATCAATTTACCGCTGCTATGTCATTTGATCTTGTAGACCTGCCAGAGTGGGTTTGGATGTATGCCTGAGCTTGAGGGATTTGTAGTGCTCTTTCCAACAGACAATTGTAGGGCATAGAAGGTTTGATTATGGCGGCGAAGAAAGTCTCCTTTGCTCTGATCTCCTGCGCAACATGAAAGCAGGGTGTGATCTTGTTGTCTATGAGGAAGCTCTCTTAATTGTTGTACAATGGAGGTCCCACTGCTCCCAATGATCACGGGTGTCATCTTCAGGTAGAAGTTCTATGTTTCTTTCTAAAGGTCGTAGTTCAGAGTGGGTTTGTCTCTTGGGTTGTAAGTTTGAAGTCCTTGCAGTTGAAATGCTTCAGGGAACCTTGACTGAAAGGCAACATGCGTCAAATGTTACAGATCCTGGGAGAGCCAATAAAAGGTGCGCGCAAGGAGCAGCTCTGTAGGTGGCTGGGAAACTCCCAACTCCCTTACCAACACACTCAGACAACCAGTTACTCCCCAGTACCATTTTCAGATCCTCCTCCCACACCATGCTCGTGAAATATGTGCGGAACAGTGCTCCCCAAAAATCTCCCTGACAGATTCTGTGCATAAAATCTAAATAATGTATCCACTTTGGTACACAGTTTCAATGCCAGTGATGTAGCTTTGTTGCAATCTGCAAGTGCAAGACTGCAATATTCACAAGTTTCTGTACCTCTATGAAAGTGTAGGGGAGTTGGCTGAGTGTGCAGGCAACCAACCACAAAGGAACTGGGCCTAAAGAACCTTGCAGCGGAATGCTAAGCAGGTCAGTCAATGGGGCTGCAATCTGTGAAAAAGATTTGACAAACTTCCGTAAGAAGCTAGCAAACCCAATAAAGCTCCTGACCTCAGTCTTATCACTTGGTTTAGGCCATTCAACCACTGTTTGGACTTTCTTAGGATTAATTGAGATTCCATCTTTGGAGATGCAAAATCCCAAGTAATCCATGTGGTCTACAAAGAACTCACACTTGCTTCTCTTAGCAAACAGGTGGTTCTCTCTCAGTATGTCTAAGACCAAGCGTAAATGTTGTTCATGTTCTTCTTCAGACTTCGAGTATATTAGTATATCATCCATGTAGACTAGGACCATCTTCCCCAAATATTTTTGGAACAGAGAATTTATCAGATGAGTAAATGTTGCTGGAGCATTCGTGAGCCCAAATGGCATCACCAAGAATTCGTAATGACCAAAACGAGATCGAAATCTTGTCTTTGGTATGTCAGAATTCTTGATCCGTATCTGATGATATCCAAACCGAAGATCAAGTTTTGAAAAAACTTGACTCCCATATAGATAGTCAAACAAATCGTTTAGGGAGAAAGGAAGTCACATCCCAGACTTGGCCTAATCCTGAATGAATATAAAGATATGTTTCCTGATGAGATCCCTGGGATGCCCCCTGAACGGGAGGTTGATCATGCTATTGAGTTGATGTCAGATGCTGTACCGGTTGCAAGGGCACCGTACAGGCATTCAATTGCAGAAAGTGAAGAGTTAGAAAGGCAGTTGAATGACCTGTTGGAAAAGGGGTATATACGTCCACGTAAATCCCCTTGGGGTGCCCCTGTAATGTTTAAGAAGAAGAAAGACGGGACTTTGAGACTGTGTGTGGACTATAGATGGTTAAATAAGGTCACCATCAAGAATAAGTTTCTTTTGTTTCCAAGACCTCATGCAAGCTAACAGTAAAAAGCTGAGCATTTCCCCTCCGCATACATCTTTTCATCTGAATAGCTGACAAGACAGGTACATTGGGAAGAGCTCTAGTACCTTTGATATTGAATCCCTTCCCGTTGGGCAAGGTACCACTAACCAGTCCGGATTTGCAAGCCACCACAACATCAACCAGATCCAGCCACCGCATGCCAAGGATGCAGTCGTACCGAGCTCCCTCCCAGACCTCGAAGCCAGCCATAGTTTGTACTCCTTGCATGACCATCGGTACCTTTGGGATGTGTTTGTGCGTAGAGTCCACGCCACCATCTCGTAACAGGATTTGACAGGGTTGCATGTCTTCTTGAACTAGTCCCAACTTGTCAGCAAAATCCTTTGACAATAGGTTATGAGTGCTGTCTGTATCAATGAGCACTTGAGTGGGAATTCCAGCCACTCTCCGCTGAACCCGTATCACACTGGGGTCATGCTCTATTTGGTCTCCAATGATAGCTGTAGAAACCCGCACATTAGGACCTTTCCCTTTTTCTTGTCCTGACTTCTCCCCAGTTTCAACAGCCACACAAGGTTCTGCAGGTTCTTCAACTGTCAAGGCGGCTGTCTGTCGAGCCTGACGATAATTCGGGTACTTCATACACTCAGCAGCTCTGTGTCCGGGTTCATGGCACAAGAAACACAAACCCTTACGCCTGTGTTCTTCCTGCTCTTTGAAACTGAGCCTTGGATGAGCCCTCATTGGCGGTCTCTGTATAGTTTGATCCCCCACCTTCTTAAACGGTTTAAATCTCTTCCAATTCCCTCTCTTCGCTGGTGACTGCCAAGGACCAGATGATCTAGGCTTGAACTCTGCCGTGCCACGAGCAAAATTCGAAGAACGTTGTGCCCTCACTTCATTCTCAAAATTACAGGCCAAACGATATGCTTCTGCCTCGGTACGAGGGTTGTGGGCTTTGACCTTAAATATGAGAGAATCACTGAGGCCATCAACAAAAAAATCAACTCTGTCCTCTTCACTCAACGAGGGGAAATAACTGGCATGGGTTTCAAATCTCGTCTTAAACTCTCCCACGCTCATAGTCTCTTGTTTCAGCCTGAACAATTCAACTTTCATCTTGTGTGCATAGTCACCAAGTAGGTAGTGGGCTAAGAACAGTGTCCTAAACATAGCCCAACTATCCACAGGTGGTTTCTTGTGTTCACGGCGTTCCTGCTTCTAGCGCGACCACCATAGTTTGGCGGCATCACGGAGCTGTAGAGCAGCTGTCTGTATCTTGGCTTCCTCTGAATAATCGTCCTCAAAGAACTCTTCTAATGTATCCAGGAAAGACAATATTTCCTCGGGCTTGACAGATGGCTTACCATAAAATTCTGGCAATTACACTAATCTTCTGATTTCCCTGGTGACATCCTTGCTTCTTTTCATCTTGGCCTCATGGGAGTCAGCCTCAGATTCGTCCTCATTCAGTGGCTCACTCATAGGCAGCTCCCTAGATCGATTTTCAGTTTGAGTTTGTGCAGGGGCCAATTTCTGTATCTCAAATCGAATCAAAGTACTTAAGGCCTCCATCTGTTGCTGGGAAAACAACTGACTTCCATGTTCGCGATCTGAAGCTCGGTGCAGACTGGCCGCATCTGCGCTCACGGTCTCCCGCCATTTCACTATCATGATCGTCGTCACCGGGGTGTGTGCTCACAGAGCCGAACGAGATCTGGCTCATTCACACGATTACCCTATTTCTGGAAATTCCGAAATTCACAATCTGTTCTTCCCGATCGCAAAACGGCTTTGATACCACTTGAAAAGGATCTGACTCTCTTTCCTCAGTCCAACTACAGAACAAATTCAGGCCCGTTCATAGGGAATCTATCAGGATCCCAAGAAATCTGCTTGCTTGAATCAACGTCAATATGGACTCATGTGACCATCTTCTTTTATTCCAGTCACCGTTCATTGATTCGGACCGTAACAGAGACCACACCAGTCCAACGGTCGTTCACCCCTGTTCTTCACAGAAGTGTATTCACAAGCCTTAAGCAAATCTTTCTTGTCCCAAACAGTAACTAGAATCAAATCTGCATTGTCACTCTTCAAATCAACACCTGATGAAGCCTAAGTCATAGGATTTACACTCCACTATAGTCATCTTTGAAATTCACAAAATACCTAGCCCCTCCAATAGATGTCTGCTGCATTGGACCAACTACGTCTACATGATAGAACAGACCTGAAGCACTGACTTTCTCTCTCTGGCTATGTTTAGGGAAACTCTGACGGTGACTCTTCCCATGAACGCATCCCTCCCAAAATGGTATATCACTCATTTGATGTGAAATTGAAAGACCTGTCACAGTTCCTTTCCTCTCCATTATCTTAAGCATTTCTGGATTAACATGTCCAAATCGTTTGTGCCAATTCTCAATAGTATCTAATTTTTGTATCATTGAACCAATCTCTGCTAAGACTGTGTTAGCTTGTGCAATCTCTGGCTTGATGACCTTAATGTCCAACTTCCATAGTTGACCTTCTCTGACTCCTGCCATGACAAGCTTAGACTCTCCTTGCTCTGCATAGAATTTACAAGTATTTTGTCTATATAAGCATGCTTTGTAAGCTGTGTGACAGACACGAGGTTCCTTCTTAGCTCGACTCGTTTCAGTGTACCTCTTGTCCACCTTCCATCGACATAGGATTCTATTTCGATGTCTCATACTCCTCTCACCCAGACTTGAAGATCTGTTGCAACTTTGACCCCCCAAACTCCTTCGTCGATGGGTTCCACCATTGCATACCATTCCCGATGAAAGGTCATATGCTCTGAAGCTCCAGAATCTACGATCCAAATATTCTGGCCTCGATCAGGAAGTGAGATATATGCATAAGTGCAAACCCATTGTCCACTTGCATTATCTGTTGTGAACTCTTCATGATCGTCTGCATGCATCTCATCTCCGCTTGGAATTGCTGAAGATACATGAGTGCTCATGCTCCCACCATCATTGGCAAGTTTTGTTTCTACAAGAAACGCATCACTCTCTGTAAATTCTCCTTCCATGACATTTGTTTGGCTTCCTGACTTATGCGACTTACAATCTCTCTTGCATCCTTTAATAATGCACGGATCTTCATTACACTTCTTGCTCCAGTGTCCCCATCTGTTAGGTGCCAGGAACGAAGATTGACCTGTCAACCAGTTTGGAATAACAAGACACTGCTAGAATATCGCCGAATTGACAGTTGCAGGTAAAATGGAGCAGGCTCGCGTGCATGAAGCTGAGATCCAAGACTAGGGATTTTTGAGGCGTGCTTGGAGATGGCAAGTTGAAGAAAGGATGATGGCGTACAGGCGTCTAGAGCAGATCTACATCGACAGGAAATTTGTGTGTAGCACGGCGTGGTGGCTGGGTGGACCGGATGCTATAGCCGGTGTTGTGCTTTTAGAACGTAGGTTGATTTGGAATAGTTGTCACTGGCCTTTGGTGCCTTGCAACGACAGGGACTGTGATTTCTCCTTTGTATAGAGAAAGTAGTCTATTGCATAGCACATAAGAGCGATGTGTTTAACCGATTCAAAGAGCTGTGGAATCTGTCAAAGAGTATAATTGACCTTCTCTATGAAAACTCTGGCATAATCGGTTATGATATGGATACTTCACTCCTATCTGCAGGGTAAGGATTTAGACTAACAATGGCGTAGGGTTTTGTTTAGGGTTTCCGACGAGGGTTTAGGGTTTGGGTTGAAGGCAGAAATGGTGAGCTACATGCCGGAAAGACTCGTACTCGCTACAACTTAGTGTGTGTTAGTAGGGTACAAAATGAGAATTTGGATGTAACATTGAAGAGATTTTGATAACCATAATGGTTATGGTTATGGTATGGATAGTTGATTCCCATTTGCAAAGGCAAGGTAAAGGTTCAGGGATAATGGGTTAAAGGTAAATGTTTAGTGTTTTATAATAAGCCTGGTTTAGGGTAGGGATTAGGGTTTTTGTTTAAGTTACAAAATAGACAAACACTTATGGAAGACTCCAGTCGCTACAACTTAGTGTTGTTAGTAAGGTAGTCAGCAAAATAAAAATAAAGAACCTAATATTATGGAAGTGTAGTCATTGCATCAGACAAGTATTTAAATGAAAGACTCGTCCTTGGAACCTAGTATTAAGATACATAGAAAGCAAAGTTCGATAAAGAAGGTAAGTGCATGTCAATCCAAACCAATGGCAAAACCTTGCGCAAAATGAAGGGCGAAGAGATTTGAATAACCATAATAGTTATGGTTATGGTATGGATACTTCATTCCCATTTGCAGGGGAAGGGTAAGGGTTTAGACGTAATAATGGCGTAGGGTTTTGCTTAGGGTTTCCGACGAGGGTTTAGGGTTTGGGTTGAAGGCAACAATGGTGAGCATACATGCTGGAAGACTCGCATTCACTACAACTTAGTATGTGTTAGTAGGGTACAAAATGAAAATTTGGATACATTGAAGAGATTTGGATAACCAAAATGGTTATGGTTATGGTATGGATAGTTGATTCCCATTTGCAAAGGGAAGGGAAAGGGTTCTGGGGTATTGGGTTAAGGGTAAATGTTTAGGGTTTTATAGTAAGGGTTTAGGGTAGGGGTTTAGGATTTTTGTTTAAGTTACAAAATAGACAATCACTTATGGAAACTCCAGTCGCTACAACTTAGTGTTGTTAGTAGGGTACTAGTAAGCAAAATAAAAATGAAGAACCTAATATTATGGACAAGTATTGAAATGGAAGACTCGTCCTTGGAACCTGGTATTAAGATGTAACATAGAAAGCAAACTGTAACATGCCTAAGTGCATGTCAATCCAAAACAAAGGAAAAAGCTAGCGCAAATGTGAAGGGAGAAGACATTTCAATAACCATAATGGTTATGGTTATAGCTATGGTTATGGTATGAATAGTTCATGGGCCATTTGCATAAAAGGGTAAGGGTTAGGGGTAATGCTAACATAAAAAGCAAGGTATAAAAAAGGTATGTCAATCCAAAATCCTAAATTGCCAATAAATAAATAAATAAAATACACCCTATGAGATTTGGAAAGAACCTGGCATTATATAACGACTTTGCGAAGCGTCTGGTTCTCATGGGAGAAAATGGATCCGAAGAAAACATGAGAGAGGATAAAAAGTTAGACCACCAAATAAAAATTATGAGAAATGAAAATTGCTTAAAATTTGAACAACGGAAAAGGACATGTGGAATTCCCTCTTAAACCAGGGCCAAAGCCAAAGATGAGATGTAAGGCTGTGACTGACTGGCTGTGTCGGGCTGTGTAAGGCTGTGACTGATTGTGTAAGCCTGTCTACTACCTCTAAGGCCTGTGTTTGTCACCCCTAAGGTTTGTATTGGTCTGAGTCTACCACCGTAGGTCTGCACAAAATTAAGGGTACCCCACAGAACCCGTAAAACTGTCTAAGTCCCAGACAATCCTCCAACGTTATCCATCCCCCTCTCAAAAAGCCGTGTCCTCACGGTTTACTGTTTAGGATCAGCAAACCTTTGTGAACGAGCACCCTTTTGTCGGTGAGAGTCCCTCGGAGGGCTCTTTGTCTGAACCCGAGCCATGTCGCTGGTTGGTGGGATGACTGTCAACTAGATGGATTTGACTGTCCTGCCTTAGGCTGATATGGAGGTAACTTTTCAGGCATAGGAGATCCCCGTCGTCTCTTTTCCGCCATTTGTATCGCATAATCCTCAGCCATGTCAAAAGTTTCCTCCACAGAACCAGTAGTATCGGAATCATCTTCCCCTCGTTGGCCGTACTGTTTCCTGACCTTCGGTGGCTTCGTAAGAATCTTGACTGACATACAGTGTATGCCCACCATGTTTGGAAGCTTATATTGTAAAATTTGTGTCAACCTCTTTCAGGCAAGATTAGTATATGTCCATAGCTCATCATCTGTATAGCTGAGTGGTGAGCCAATGACTTTGGAGAAGTGTAGCCACTTCCTAGCTTCATGCCCCTTGGGAAAAATGTGGTCAAGACCCAAATTCTCCAGAGCAAAAGTAAACCAAGAACGAAGTTCTAAAGCATGATCCTTACATCATATATATATGTATATGGTGGAACTGAAGGTAACATCCAATGCTCCCCACTAGAATAAGTCTAAAATCTCATCTGCATCTTCTGCTGCTCAATGTGATAGCGTGAAACAAACAACATAATACAGTCCACAACCCATGACCAAACTAGGTACCTCATAGCCCGATTGTATTCAAGTGCAGCAGGAGTAGTAGGTGGGTTAAAAGAAGCATCACCCCAAACCTCAGACAGTGATTGCTGCAGTGCCATGGTATCAACATTGTCGACCTGGTGTGGTTGCTGTGATGTTGTTGCCACAGTCCCTCCTGATGTTGGCAAGTCCTGCACTTCCTGTGTTGAAGATTGGAAAATCAAAGTCTTTTGCGTGCAAATAGGTAGCCATGAGCTGTTCCTCAGGAACAAAGACCATTTTGTCAATGTTGGAGCTCAAGTCATCTACTTGAGTCTGCAGCCCTTCTACGTTCTCCTGTAACTCAGTTATCCGACTATAGACATTGTCTATAGTGATTGTGACAATGTTCTGCACCTGTAGCCTCAGATCATTCATCTCGTCTTGGGTGAGTTTTCTTGGTGCTTTCCCTTCCACTGGCCCTTGTGTTAACCATTCTTGCAAAAGATGATTATCCACCAACTTATCCTGTGTAACACCACGGAGATCCTGCTCCTCCTTGAGCCGGTATCCTTCCAAGTGTTGTTGTAAACTCTCCAAGCGCTTCGCATGAGGTTCAATCAGAGCTGCATAGACAGCTGACAGATTATTGGCTTCTTTCCAGGCCCTTTCACTCACAGAAAGTTCATTCTCCCGTACTGTGATTGTTTGCTGCAATTCAAAGATATATTTGTCCTTTTGGGCATCGACCCGGTGGAATTGCTGAATGGTATCCTCATTGCGACAGATAGTAGCCTTCATGTTAGCAATGAGTTTCCTCTGCTCTATTGACTCTGTCTCCACCGTTATACATATCTCAGCTTGGTTCTTGACTTCCACTGCAGCCATCTCCAGATTAGTCGTTAGTGTGGCACACGGTAAATTCATTTTCTGATGGACTGCTTCCAATTCTGTATGAAGCAACTTCACTTTATGCAAACTTGCCCTCATGCTGAATCTGTATCTGGTATAGCTGTTGCTTATGCACTTCATGCAACTTCTCTTGCTCAAGACCTGCTTGAATTAAATTTTCCTTCGTAAGCTGTAGGGCAGCTTTAGTGTCCTCCAACTCTTTCTACAACTTGAGGTTGGCCTCCATATCCGCCCTGTTTACATACTCAGTGGCAATTCTTGCCTCAAACTCTTGCTTGAGCTCCTTCCGCAATGCTGCCAATTGAGTGGAAGGAACATAAGTCTTGACATAGGTGCCCAATAGATTGAGAGTCATGCTTATGGAACTCATAAGCATGGCATGCTGTGGGTCTTCATGGAGAACTTGCTGCTGTTTTTCCTGATTCGTTCAATAAATTGTTCAATACTGCTACTTCACATTGAGCATTTCAATGTCAAATGGACCTCTTATATGACACATTTTGAAACAAGTATGACATCACCTGTAATTTCACAAAGTTCAATCACACATTACACCATGATATTATTAATATTTCAATTAATTTTCATGCAAATATATATTAAGTTAGTCCGGATTTAAGCCAAAAGTCCAAAATTAATTAAAATAATGTTAGTTGTGAGCAATGACCGGTTTGACATACTCCGCACTAAGAGAGGAGCTACAATTTGTACATATACAAAAAAGTTTGCCTAACAAATGTTCTAGAAGGGCAAGGTCTCATAGCATGGCTTCAAAGACTTTTGTGTTTGACAACATCCTAAAGTCAGATGTGGAGTCTCATACAGGTCTCATGATCTCTTTGTGAGCACAAATCTGTTCATTTAAAATTGGTAAGTCAATTGAAACCAAGTTCTACATGAACGACAAGCTCATGATGTTGGTCACCTTCTCCTATTTCCGGCATACCTCCTCTCTATTCATGTGGAGGGATTGCATTTTTTACACTTTGCCACCTTTTTGAGTTTGGGATATTCTTTGGCATGTTGTATAAAAAAACTGAATGGTCCTTATGAGGTCAATCAAGCCTCTTAACTTACATTTTGTATGGAATCCCTCTAGGAAACCCTCTTAGATGGTCACCCATTATTTCACATGGCTTATCCAAGGGCCCCGCTCAGCCCGTGGGCAGCGGCCCCACCCTGAAGCTTGGGGCTATGAAGATTCCTAAGGACTAAAGATGCTGATGAAAGGCACAATGCAGCTAGTGGATGAAGAGTTAGGGTGCTCAAGATGAGAAAAACCTAAATGGGCAGTCAGGGGGGGATTATTGCTGTTGCATAAGGGCATATTCCCCAAAAATTTGCCAGCATAAGGGCATATTCCCCGAGTTGTGATCAGCGTTTGCTTTTGCTAGAGAATTTTCACCAAAAGCTTTTTTTTTTTCCTCGTACCTCGTTCCTACTTATTTCCTAAGCGAAAATGAATCCTGCCACCGTGGGCCTGTTAAAATGTGCCACCTCTCATGTAGTGACCTTTTAGAGGTGCCAACTCATTTTTTGCTACCTGTGGTGCTGCTAGAATACACAGGTGGCCAGTCGCACTACTTTTGAAAAATGAGAAAAAAAATGCTGGTTGCCATCGCTAATGTAATTTGAATGCTACGTGGGATTGTCATAACGAATCTCCATGGCACATTTCTACAGTTAGATACTTTGCGGTCAACAACATGGTCAGAAAAGTGATGGATGATAGACTGTGGAAGGATGGTGAGCATTCATCCATCCTTCCACCCTATCCCTTTGACACCTTCTCTGACAACCACCGACCAAGCGACAAAGACGTGAGTATAATGTATGTGTGGAGGCGGCACCATCCCAGTGGGGTTACAGAGCCATCACTTTTACTTTTTTCGTTGGCCTGCCCCTGCCCCCTCTGCTCTCTTGCTTTATTAGCCATCGCAATCCCCGCACACCCTCCATCCCGCTCATGCCTATCCACGCGGATGCATGTCCCCACAATCATCTTCATCCATCCACCATCCACCTTATCCTCAACCTTTCGGCATCCACTGCACAACTCTCCCAACGGATGATCTCTAGTTGGATGAAGGTGAATATTCCAATCATCTCTCATCCACATGCAGTTGCCCGACCACACCAAACAAAGTCAGAATGGTGCCCACAGTTGACTACTTGGCCATTGCACTAAAAGTGGGTGGGTGGCTGGGTGGTTCTGGGTTCGAATTCTGGCTACCCCTGGACTGCCATGGAAGAGCACGTGCCATCCTTCTACCCCCACTGCAGCCTTTGCAGGCGTGCCCGACAAAAAGGGCGGAGTGAGTGCACAAGTGAGAAGACGACAAAAGGCACGTTGCCTGCCGCAAGTATCCATGTCGCTCTGTTGGGCCCACACGTGTGGAAGTTACACAGATATTTTACACTCTGAAAAGTGCGCACTAAAATTAGAGTTGACATTGGAAGCGGCGTGGAAGTTAAGGAAGGTAATTTGATGGCAGCTGTGTAATTCCGTCGCGGTAACTCAAGTGGCCCCAATTATCGGGCTCACCCCACACCCAGCTCTATTACAACAGTAACTAATTAGTTAAATAGCTGTTAAGGCGGTGGGGGCGCAGCAGAGGTGATTGTGGGCTCAAATCCCGGACCAAAAACAATACATGTGCAAAATATTTACCCGGGTGGTAAATGGATGTGTGTGCGAGTAAGTCTTCGCGCTCTGGGGCAGAGGGTATAAAGAGAGCGATGAGTGTGGAGGGATGAGTGTGGAGGGATGAGCGAGCAGCAGTCTGAAGCGAGGGACTCTGCGATCTGCGCTTGTTGTGATAAGCACGTCCGTTGCGCCATCGCTCACCTTGCGAGCTGCTTTGCCTTTCCTGCGTACGCGATCGTGTGCTCAAGAATTGCTTGCGAAACGCGATCGCTGATCTTTGTCGCGCATTGCATCCATTTCGCGGGCGGAAGCTTCTCGCAATATCGCTGATCTCTTCTATCCAATCCCAGTTGTGTGCGAAACAACCGATCGCTTCACACCACTCGGCTGATCAGCTCTGTGCAGCTGTGTGCGAATTAAGCTTCAACTGTCACGAGCTTCGATTTGCGTGCTTAAGATTAGGCTTGTGAAACGCAATCGCTAGTCTTTGTCGCGCATTGCATCCATTTCGTGGGCGGAAGCTTCTCGCTGATCTCTTCTATGCAATCCCAGTTGTGTGCGAAACAAACGATCGCTTCACACGGACTCGGCTGATCAGCTCTGTGCAGCTGTGTGCGAATTAAGCTTCAACTGTCACGAGCTCTGTGCAGCTATCTCCCAGCTCTGTGTGATTAAGCTTCAACTGTCACACTGATCTCTGTGCCAACTAGGCATCAAACCAGGTGAATTTTGCAGATCGCTTCGCACCGCTGGTCCCTGCGCGAGTTAAGTATCAGCCCTCGTGCTATCACTGTGCAAATTAGGCATCAACTGTGATTTTGGACGTCACACCGACTCCGCTAGTAAAGTTCATCTCTGTGCGAATTAGGCATCAACTGTGAGGGCTTAGGCTTCTTCAATCGCTCGCATCTTCCCAAGTCTTCGTGGTTATTCTTCCTAACATCCACTTTAGCTTGATCAACTTCAGCTTTCCCAACATTCTGGTTGTGGGTGGCCCATCGGTTTATCACTTGACTTTATACACCAGTTCGTCTTCGTACTCATCAGTTTCTGTGGAGATTTCAACATGTATGTATTCATTCTATTCTTTCCTAATGCTTTTACCAGATGTATAGTATTTGCAAGCACTTGACTGATCATATTATCCGGCCGCTTCTTCCCTCCAACTAGATCAGGACTCTTGGCACTTACGAGTTGTTATCTCCCCAGCTGATTGTTGTTCGTCTGCATTCTGATTTCTGCTTTTACTCATGAACTTGCTCTACATTTGGTATGCATTAGATTCATTGTATACATGCAGATTTGTTTGTTTTGCTATTATCATGAACATTTCGCATATGTTCACTTGCTCTATTAAGGAACTGCCAGTGTCTATCTGGAGTGTCTTAAGAGTGTAGACCTTTTAGTGTACATGAAAGTCTTCACAGTCACAAATGTGTTGGACATTTTTCTATCCCTAAAACGTCCTTGATGTGTTCAGACGTCCTACTCTTCATTGTAGAAGCTCTCGAGCCAAGTATTACAACTAGCCTCATCTCTTCTTGTGCATGTATAGGGAACATTACGTTGCTGCAGCATTACTGGAGTTGCGAGCTGGTAATGGGTCTGGCCCATCAACTAGTCAAAATGCAGGTCGTGAGAATGAATATAAGAGGTCAGTACCACTGCCTTCATTTTTTTCTTAAAACCAAATGGGACAGAAGAACAGAGTCCTTTGAAATTCAATTGGGGCGATCGACTCTGCGGAAATCAGAGCCAAACAAGAGCAGCATTGGCGCACCTGAGGCGTGACTCCACGTCTAGCAATACATCTAAAATTCACAACACACGTCTGGACAAGAGAATGTGATAACAGTTTTGAGAAATTGAAGTTTGCCTTGACACATGCTCATGTACTGAGATTGCTCGACCCTACGAATGGAGCAATCGTACTGTGTACCGATGCAAGTGATCTTGCTATTGGGGCTGTGCTGATGCAAGATGGGCAAGTGATTGCCTACGAATCTTGAAAGATCAGTCCAGCGGAAAAGAATTACCCAACTCATGAAAAAGAACTGTTGACAATAGTTCATGCTCTGAAGATATGGAGGCATTACCTGCTTCCAGTTGATTTTGTGATAGAGACTGACCATCATAGTTTGAAATACTTGACCACACAACCTCATTTGAGTCAGAGGCAGATTAGGTGGTCAGAACTGCTTCAGCAATTCCATTATGACCTAAAGTATGTCAAGGGGAGAGAGAATGTGATTGCTGATGCACTTTCTAGGAGACCATTACAAGCTAATGTTGTCTCATGCATCAGTAGCACTATATTTCAAGACATTAAAGGTCAGTATGAGGTCGATGAATTCTTCAAAGAGCCATTCAAGAGTTTGTCTCATGACCAAAGAACTTCTATTGAGAAAGAGAAATACCGGCCATACCTCTTGAGAGATGGGGTGTTATTTTATGATGGTCGGTTGTGTGTTCCCGTGATTCCAGACTTGAGATTGCGGATTATTCATGACAGTCACAATATTCCAATCTTTGGACACCCGGGCTTTCAGAGAACCTATTGGTCAATACGGAAACACTATTTTTGGCTAGGTATGAAGAGAGAAATTAAAGAGTATGTGCAGAATTGTTTCCCATGTCAGGTTTCGAAGTCAGAGAGAGTCAGACCTCCTGGATTATTACAACCTTTATCTGTTCTTGGATGGAATTGGGAATCCATTAGCATGGATTTCATTGTGGCATTGCCCAGGACCAGAAATGGCCATGACAGTATCATGGTGGTTGTAGATAGGTTGTCTAAGATAGCCCACTTGATACCTACAAGGATGAGTGCTACGGCATCTGATGTTGCATCCTTGTACATGAAAAGATATTCAGGATCCATGGTCTGCCTTGGGAGATTATTTGTGACAGGGACTCAAAGTTTACAAGTCATTTTTGGATTGACTTGTTCAAGAAATTGGGAACCAAGGTGAAACTGAGTACGGCCTTTCACCCAGAAACAAATGCTCAAACAGAAAGGACCAACCGTACAATAGAAGAGATGTTGAGGATGTACGTTGGTGAAAGTCAGTCCTCTTGGGAACAATATCTGTATATGGTGGAATTTGCTTATAACAAGCATTTCCACAGTGCCATTGGCATGAGCCCATTTGAAGCTTTATATGGACGAGATTGCTTGGCTCTTGCTTCGCTTATTACACCACCATCAAATGTGCAGAGTGTGAACGACAGAATCAAAGAGATCCACTCTGTCCTAGATTTGGTAAAGCGTAGTATGCAGGCTGCACAAAAACGGGCCAAGTTCTTTGCTGATAAGCACAAAACTTTTCGTGAATTTGCCATTGGTGATATGGTGTTTTTGAAAGTTACACCTAAAAGAAGCAATCTAACACTGGGCAAGTGTTATAAGTTGTCACCAAGGTTTAAAATCCTAGAACGCCATGGCACAGTGGCCTATGAGTTGGATCTGCCTCCAACATGGAAGATCCATAAAACTTTCCATGTCAGCCTTCTCCGAAGGTATATGTCAGACCCATCACACATCTTGCCGACGTTGCCTCAAGCCATGAATGATAGTCAGCTGATGGCTGAACCCGAAAAGATTCTAGAAACGCGAGTGAAGCACCTGCGCAACCGTTCTTGGAAAGAACATTTGATTAAGTGGTTGCATTACCCAGAGACAGAAGCTACTTGGGAGAAGGAAAATGAATTGACTTTGAGTTACCCCTCATTTTCTATCATTGAGGACAATGACCTGTCTTTGGGAGGGGGAATTTGTTAGGTGCCAGGAACGAAGATCGACCTGTCAACCAGTTTGGAATAACAAGAGACAGCTAGAATATCGCCGAGTTGACAGTTGCAGGTAAAATGGAGCAGGCTCGCGTGCATGAAGCTGAGATCCAAGACTAGGGATTTTTGAGGCGTGCTTGGAGATGGCAAGAGGGTTGAAGAAAGGATGATGGCGTACAGGCGTCTAGAGCAGATCTGCATCGACAGGAAATCTGTGTGTAGCACGGCGTGGTAGCTGGGTGGACCGGATGCTGTAGCCGGTGCTGTGCTTTTAGAGCGTAGGTTGATGTTGGAATAGTTGTCACTGGCCTTTGGTGCATTGCAGCGGCAGGGACTGTGATTTCTCCTTTGTATAGAGAAAAAGTGTAAATCCTATGACTTAGGCTTCATCAGGTGTTGATAAGAAGAGTGACAATGCAGATTTGATTCTAGTTTCTGTTTGGGACAAGAAAGATCTGCTTAAGGCTTGTGAATACACTTCCGTGAAGAACAGGGGTGAACGATCATAGGACTGGTGTGGTCTCTGGTACGGTCTGAGTCAATGAACGGTGACTGGAATAAAAGAAGATGGTCACATGAGTCCATATTGACGTTGATTCAAGCAAGCAGATTTCTTGGGATCATGATAGATTCCCTATGAACGGCAAGATAAGAAAAGGGCCTGAATTTGTTCTGTAGTTGGACCGAGGAAAGAGAGTAAGATCCTTTTCACCATCCATGGCATTCATTGCACTGGCTGTTCTTCTTCAATTCAGCAATTCTTCTATTCCTAGTCTTCCTCTCTTCGGGAGTGTATTCGCGCTTCTGCTGACTCCCACTCTTTGCAGTGGTGTTGCTCCCCCCACTACTTCCACTCTTTCCAATGTTACGGTATCTTTCACTGTTGGTGAAAAAAGCCTTATCCGCACCATCCTGGTCAACTTGGCGTTCCTTATCTAGCGATTCTTTCTTCAGTAAATGTTCTTGTAACTTCTTCAAAGTTTGCTCTCCTTTAGGAACACTGTCCCAGGCGAACAACAGATTGTCAAAGCTCGGTGGAAGCCCGCAAATAATTTTTGTCAGAATTTACATCTCGTCCATTTCACGTCCAACATCTTTCAACTGTTTGCTAGAGTAGACTTGATATTACTCCAATAAGTAGCCACACTTTCCCCTGGCTACATACGGATCTTGTACCATTTGGCTTGTAAATGGTGGATATTCTCTTCTGATGTCTGTTCATTCACCTGAATCAAAAGACTCCACATGTCTGCCGCATTCTCACAATGCATCACATGCTGCAAATGCTTCTCGTCAATGGCTTGTATGAGAATCACGATTGCTTGCGTGTTCTTGCTGTCCCACTCCTGAGAATTCAAGGTAGGTGTCTTCTCCTTACCTCTAACAATCTCCCACAGTCCTCTGCTCTTGTACATGTACTCCATCATGAATCTCCAAAGTGGAAAACCATCGCCACTGAACTTGCGTATCCCGAAACTCTCTTTATCTGTGCCTCCCGCCATTGCTCATGAATCTCTCTTTCACCTTTCTTTCTTCTATGCTTTTGCTCTCAGACGTTTGGCTATTAAAATACACGCAGCTTCTTGACAAGGTGGGCTCATAACCTTTTAATCAAATTGGAGCAGCATAAACAGAACCTCCATGGACACACAAGCTCTCTCACTAAGTCTCAATTCACAGCCACTGAAAATACAGACTCAAAGACAACTAGAGAGTACAGACTGCTATCGTGATATGTATCTGTCATGTGTCTGTCGTGGTGTCGTGGTGATGATGGCATCTTAAGCGCGCCGTAATTTGAAAACACCTTCCAGAGCTACATACACTAGAATACTCTAACTACGGTTGTCACTAACTAAGGTAGCCGCACTAAACTAAAACTGATCTGAATCAGATTTGTAACTCTATTACTCAACATATCACTGTGCAAATTAGGCATCAACTGTGAGTTTGGAGGTCACACCGACTCCCCTGGTCTTTGTTCATCTCTGTGCGAATTAGGCATCAACTGTGAGGGCTCTCCTAACGCTTGATCGGCTGGCCCATCGGTCTATCACTTGGCTTATACACTAGTCCGTCTTCGTACTCATCAGTCGGTGGAGATTTCTACATGTATGTATTCATTCTATTCTTTCCTATTGCTTTTACCAGATGTATAGTATTTGCTTGCAAGCACTTGACTGATCATATTATCCGGCCGCTTCTTCCCTGCAACTAGATCAGGACTCTTGACACTTGCTAGTTGTGTTCTCCCCAGCTGATTGCTGTTCCTCTGCATTCTGATTTCTGCTTTTACTCTCTTGAACTTCTATATTTTAAATGGTATTGGATTCATTATATGCAGATTTGTTTGTTTTGCTATGATCATGCATTTTGCATATTCACTTGCTCTATTAAGGAATTGCCAGTGTCTATCTCGAGTGTCTTAAGAGTGTAGACCGTTGGTGTATGAAAGTCTTCAGTCACAAATGTGTTGGACATTTTTTCTTTCTCTAAAACGTCCTTGATGTGTTCAGACGTGGACCTGCTCTGCACAGTAGAAGCTAATTACAACTAGCCTCATCTCTTCTTGTGCATGTACAGGGCATATTACGTCGCTGCAGCATTACTGGAGTTGCGAGCTGCTAATGGGTCTGGGCCATCAACTAGTCAAAATGCAGGTTGTGAGAATGAATATAAGAGGTCCACTTTATTCAAAAAAAAAATTTAAACCAAATGGGACAGTCTAAGGACAGAGTCCTTTGAAATTCAATTGGAGCGATCGACTCTGTGGAAATCAGAGCCAAGCAAGAACAGGGGCCAGGGGAAAACTAGAGAAGAAGTAATGAAAATGAGTCCTGAGAGCTCTGCAAAAAGCACACAAAGTGCTAGATATAATAGAAACCGCGTGGCTGACAGGACAGAGAGCTGTTTAGAGTTCGCCAGAGCTTGCAGCGCAGCAGTTCCTCCAAGTTTAGGTGCGCCTTGTGTGCCCTGTATATACAAGCAAATAAATGAACGTTCAGAATATGATATAGATCACAGTACCAACATTGCAGAGAGAATAAACTGATCAGCAGGCCAGAACATGGAGCATGCAGAACAACATGTGAAGAAAATTAACTATGTATTCACGACGAAATCATCGGAAATCTTATGCAGGGCACGCTCAACTAGGCCCCGTACATCCGCGGAGCAGGAACTGGACCTCTCTACAGACATCGTTAGGAATCTGCAGGCGTGTATGACCGGGTGGTCGCTCCAAGACATATCTAAGACCTTCCCAACCTGCAAAGCGTTCAAAGGGACACAAGAGGATACAGAAATGCTCAAAAAATGTGGTTTGGATGCATTCGGCCTTGTTCTCCCTGTGAAAGCGAAGCAACGCCGAGGGTGCAGTCTCAATCTTGTATCCAAAGGGTGGGGTACCATGCCGAACTTGGACAATATGGGCCTAGATGCTATGGCAGTGACTCCAGTGGCTATCGCCGATGGAGGATTAATCTGTTACACTACCCAACAATTTCCCAACCTAACAGGCCGAATCAGGGCCGAATCTCTGCACTCATAGGCAACCTCTTTCGTCGACCTCACCACCACCTGTGATGGTGTAACTCGGCGTGAATGGGAAAACTCTCACTTCCTGGAACTCGCCGCCTTCATCGACCTCACCTCCTTCGTCATTGTCTGAATCATCTGTTTTATTGTATAAAATGATTTCATTGTCATGAAATTGTTGGATGGTGTAACAGATCAAGCCTCCAGCTGTAGCCACTCGAGTCACTGCCATAGCATCCAGGCCCACCATCATCGATCCAACCAAACATCCCTTTGTCGCGTCAATCCAGCCCGGCACGTCGCAAATACAAGCAGTCCGACATGTTGCACTGATTGACAGATAACACGGATATCTCTCGTGAGGAGCCTCTCTCCGAGCTCCCTCTCTGTCTCTCTCTATCGATCTCTCCCTCTCCTACTTACCTCTCTGTCTCTCTATCGATCTCTCCCTATCCTACTTACCTCTCTGTCTCTCTCTATCGATCTCTCCCTATCCTGCTTACCTCTCTGTCTCTCTATCGATCTCTCCCTCTCCTACTTACCTCTCCGTCTTCTACTTACCTCTCTGTCTCTCTCTATCGATCTCTCCCTCTCCAACTTACCTCTCTTATCTCTATCGAACGATCTCTCCCTCTCCTACTTACCTCTCTGTCTCTCTCTATCGATCTCTCCCTCTCCAACTTACCTCTCCTATCTCTATCGAACGATCTCTCCCTCTCCTACTTACCTCTCTGTCTCTCGCTATCGATCTCTCCCTCTCCTACTTGCCGCTCTGTGTCGCTGGAGGAGGGGCAGGGAGCAGAGGGAGGGGGCAGTGGGAGACGAGTAGAGACAAGCGCAAGAGTGTGCAGTGCAGCAAGTTGGAGGGTTTAAGTAGGGGGGGTCTAGGGTTCCTGATGCTCCAAGCCTCCATGCCATGCTACGCATGCTATGCTGCATGGCACATGGGTATGCATGTCTATACAGGCTGGTTTGTGATTAAGGGAGATGAGGTTCAGGGTTCAAATTACAGAGTGGGTGACGGTGTTACAAGGATTGATGGTGCCCTTTTTTTTCTTTTCTTTTTTTTTCTTTTTTCTGGTGTCTTTTTCTAGAGCAGATAATGTTGGAAAGGCACGGCAGCATAGCATCAAATCCCACCGTTCTCATTAAGCTCTCGCATTCTTTGTTTTAAGTTCCATCTTGGCTCTTAACTTCTTTACCCTCTGAATAAAAGCATTCATCGAAGCTGCAATGGCTCATAATGTCAATTTCATACTACGGGTCTACCAATAGCTCGAACCTTGATCATGTTGTTGCCATATACATTTGGCGGCACTAAATAACAAGACCTTGCAATCTACTTCAGTAGACAATTTGCGCTTCACTAAAATTTCAGCCCCGGTCATCACATTGTAGATACATTTGCCCTGGTGATCATCAATTTATTGACATCAGAGTGAGAGACAAACTTGTTGAAAACGTAGATATAACAACAAATGAGGATTGTATAGAAGCTCTCCACCCAACCATAGAAGCGCACAGCATGAACAACTGATAACAAGTGATATGTGGCTTCACATGAGCTTCTTATATAGTTCTAGCTAGGCTAAAAGCAATCACTAAGAGATGCTTTTCAGACCTACTTTTACTATATGTGTTAAGTAGTCCCATAATGGAGTAGTAGCTTTAACTTCAAGACAAAAACCACTCTAAATAGAGAGTTATTTTTAATGTCTCTAACTTTACCTACGTTGCGGTGGGGAGTTAATTGCGGTGGGGAGTTAATTGAAGCTTGTGACACGGTGGTGACCACTGTGACCCAAGCTCTCAAAGGCAAAGGTAGTGGTGACTCTTGCAGTGTGGTGTGTGGCTTTGGGGCGATGGGGCTTGCTATGGCCATGTCAAGAGCAAGGTCTGCTGGCGTGAACAAACTGATCCATATCCAAGGCCACCCGACCCGACTACCCAACCGGCTTCATTACCATGAGGCCACACAAAATTCAGAGGCATATCCAAGCAGGCCAAAACCATGTATGCATGTCTTTGCAAAGGGAAGATCATAATATGTGTGTGTACAGCGTTTTATCGAAATCCCGAGACGGGCTACTAATGTATCAATGCTACAGAGCATCCCCAAATTTAAAGAGTTTAAGGGACTAACAAGAGTCAGATTTCACAGTGAGCATTGCAAGGTAACCAAGTTTACAATTCTAACTTTAGGCAAGTTGCCTTGATAGTTAACTTCACCTGATACAATTCACAGCCATAATCAACCAGTTGAAAACTTCTAGCATTATGCAACCCACCATAATTGCATGCTACTGCTTATAGCCAGTCCTGGGGAGAGGGTTAGGTAGATTGGCTATGACATCCTCGCTCCCATAGCCACCTTGGAAAGTCTGTACAGTAAAACAAAAATGCTGCTTGGATACTCACAGTTTCAACTCAAACTCCCTGTCATTCAGTCTATGTGCTATGCAAGGTTACTAAGTAAAACATTCGGGGATGTTTAGCAGGTGTGAGGGATTGCACTGAGTCACCGTCTCGTGCAGGATCGATTGTCATCTGGGCACAACAATAAACTGCTTCTCTCTCATGTCATTCCAATTTCTGTTCTCTGCTCCCTCCCTCCAAACCATATTCACTTGCTGGGGTCTAGCCTTTTTACTAGGGCCACACTGAATGTTCAACCAGCATTGGAAAAAGGTTAAACATTCCACAACGATTTTCCGAAGCTCTTTATATATCATTACTAGGGATCATTATGTCCGCAACATGAAGGTTCACAGAAGAGGTAATACTTCCCCTGCACCAACTAGACACTTCAAAAAACCATATGCATGCACACTGGTGCGTCAACACAAAATACAAGCCCACTCAAAACCTCACTGCTGTTGTAACTTTCTTCTGCGCATATCTTCATCATATCTTCATCATCTTTCACCAGATACCCAACTCAAAGCCTCGTAGCTGATATTGTCCAACACAAGGAGCACCCCACTACACCAAAGCCACCCTGCAACTTATATGACCAGCTCCCCTAATGGACGCTAGGTTAGATGTGTGCACCTCTCACCCTCCCACACCCAGAACTCGCAAGACACTAGCAATTTCCCAACAACTTTGCTCTCCCTATCCCCCTTCAACACTCTCTGCTTCTATCAATCGGGAAGATGAAACTCCTCTGACACATCTCACCCTCGACAACGTAGGCGCCTAAAAGCCCAGGAAGGCAGAGTAGGCTTGACACCACTTTCCTCCCGACGGCGCTTAATAGCGACGGTTTGACCCCCCTGCACCCACGCGGCTATCATAGCGGAAAGTGTTTGCTGGGGTATAGCCACGCCCATAGTTTGAAGTCACTGTGGCTGGCACCGGCAGAAACTCATTGTAGGTTCCCCGGAGGCCAAACTGGGAAGCCGGATGCGGAATAGAGTTGGACGGTGGTACCGTCACAGTTGGTTGAACAACTTGCCTGCAACATCAGAAACAACTCATAAATAGTTCCAATGCACAGGACTCATGCACCTTAACGTGAGCTTGTTGCAAAGAAACACAGACTACTACGAACAACCCATAACCTGATCAATAGATTGAGCCAAGAATCCTCTACTACCTCGTAAATCCATCCAAATATATGATTATAAGGAGTAATACCTTGTTGGAAACATGGGGATGGTTGTTTTCATATGCACAACACCCGCACCAGGCCCAGGAGAGACCAGTGGCGGGAGAATTGCAGCTTCACAGACCAAAAAAAGTAAGTTAGAAGTGTGCTAAAAGCCAGACGACACAGATCACTACTTTAGATTATAATACCTTATCATCTATCACTAGTGTCTAAAACCTTCCATTCTATTTTTCCTTCCATAGGAGTGATCATGACACAGCCAGACCAAACCAGTAGCTACCGAGCTGATACAAAACACTGTAGTTGCGAAGTTGTCAACACTTCACATCGGCAGAATACTGATTCCAAACCCTCAATGTGATACACACCTGGTGAACTAACCATAGGTCGATAACGCGCCTGCCTCAAATTACTGCTCACATCCTGCAACATCAAGGGGTTGCACAGAAGGCTGTAAGTAGTCCACAATGTACAAAGCAGGTAACAGTCCATCATCTTCATCCCAACCAAGGTAATAAATGAGATCAAAGTCGCAGCAGGTAGCCAGACTGTGGACACGCGTGGAGCAGATGAAGAGAGTGGCAGTGGGCACTACTGGTGTGCTGAAGAAGATGCAGGAGAAGCTGGAGGCTATGGAGGATGAGACATCATAGCAACGGGAGAGGGCCATGCAAAACGAGCAAGAGCTCTCACGTGTGTGCCAAGACTTTGGTGTGCAGAATAGAGCATTACCTGCTTTGTTCCATTCAACTTCCCTTGACTTATCCCTGCATGTGTCCAAGCACATCATCTTGTTAGTCCAAAAGGAAACAAAAATCCCCACGCCATCTGTCTGTATTGATCTTCAGCCAAAGTTGAGCTACCAATCTTTAAACCACAAAAATCAGAACACGTACATCAGATAGAGAATACAGCATTGCTTCAGGATATGAATATGTGCTTCTGTCTGTAAGACAACTGACCTGAAAACAAGTTGCTGTATTTGTCTGTTGTAGGCAACCCCACCAGAGGCTCCAACAAAGACTCTCCTCCTGCCCGCCCAAGACTGTCCTTCTCCTGGTGAATTTTGGCCTCCAGAACTGCAACATCATCAAGGGCTTCAGGCCAATTGACACAAGCTTCAGAAACTTTACCGAATTAACAACACTAACCCCCTTTTAGAGATCAATCTTGAGAATTCACGGCAATGTGATAGCAGTACGACGGATCTTGTAACAACAGATCATCAAAATCAACAATGTCCTTGAAAACCAAAAAGTTAAATAATTTTCTTCTGGCATGAATTGGGTGGAACTGGTTAACGCTGCTCAATATCCAAGGTTAACCGACCTGTCGGAGCATAGGTCTTGGGTTGCACCAACTCCCGACGCGAAATAGAAGGTGGAATACACATGCCCACCTGCCAAAATTTGAAGTATTAACACAATAGTAACGCCTTCCACTTTGTACAGCTGTACATATGTACAAAACAGTCCCAAATTGCATCCTTGAAATAAAATGCTTATTATATTCTGATTCAAACATAAGATACTTCTATTACTATACCTGAAAGAATGGATGCTGCAGAGACTGCGATGCAGTTGGCCTCTTGCTGGGATCCCATGCACACATGGCCTTCACATCACCTTCAGTATATTAGAACCAACTCTCTTTCTCACTTCCTCTCCCAGCATCCTCTTCCACATACAACAGATGAATTTAAAGTTACACCAGTCACACTGTCCTCCACATTTTGCACAGATAAAATTAACTCCTCAATTTGACAACAATTGACTGACGAATCTTAACTTAGGAACCTAGTCCAACACCTCAACATTACTTATTAGATGGCAATAATCCATGGCCCTTCTACAGCCATCATAGGTTTCACCCATGCCAAACTTTGTAAAAACAATCTCCACTTTCACCAATTGAAATCTGCTAGTCTTTAGTTTAGAATGCATACCGACATGAGATCAATAGCTTCAGGGCTTGCAGATGGTATCAGAACAGAAAGATGAGTTGAAGAAAACTGTGAAGACAGCCCCACATACATAATATTTGAGCATTTGTTATCACACTAAGGACCACAACTGCAGTGTTACCTGTGTTTGACATCTGAACTGCACCCGATCTACAATCACGACATCAACTTTGTCTAGACTTTGTAGATACCATATGTGATAGACTTTCAAAGGAAGTAGTCACATTAACTGCCCTTAGCTGTCGGTTCCACACTATGTTTTTTTTTACTTTTCCAAAATCGCAGGCAGGGCGACATGTAGATTCTACCCAACGCCCATGTGGCAAGAATAATGAGGTGACAGCTAGAAAAGAGGATATATTACAGGAGTCATATTTTAACAGGTCCACGTAGGACAAATCTGGCTCCTGGTATTTAACCTTTGGCGCTTTCTGGCGATTTTCTTGATTTTCATTCCCATAATTCCTTAGTAAAAGTAGCTGACCCATTTTCCAGGTCGAAATCTGGCGATTTTCGCCAGATCAAGAAACACTGGTTCCACAGCTTATCAAAACATGTCACCTACAAGACATGCCCACTACTAACATACAACTTTTCCAAAATGAAGACGAGACAGAATGTGCCTACATATCCCAAGCTCAGCTAGGGCCCTGGTGTATGTACCTGAGGAAAACGGAAGTTCATGGAAGCTGCAAGCTTTAAACCATCAGACCATGTCTGGTGATTTGGTGTGCCAATTACACTGCAAATCTTGTAGATTTCATCTGCCTCACTGTCATCAGCACATTCCAGCCACAATTTGAAGCATGAGGAAAACTACAGAAAAAGCTGCAACTAACAGCATTATGAACAACATCACACCCATATAAAGGAGTCCACTTGAGCACAACTTCCACCAAAACTGCTTATGTGTCAACATGTCACATCGCAGATCAAAGCTAGCCTACGTACCTTGCACCCGGAAAAAGTGGGCGGAGTGTGAACAGTTCTGCCATTATTGCTCCCATGGCCCACATGTCTGTGCAGGACAGACAACAGGCAAGATTTTAAGAAGCACAAGGTGCTGCAAGGACAATCTAAGCTATCCTGACAACAGCTTAAGTCCCAGGTCCACTGCTAGACAAAGGTGTCTAGTGACAGGCCGGCAGTTCCCGTACCCAAAGTGCCACATGATGATGATCTGTGGTTACTTGATATGTAAGACAACATGGACACCATACAAACTTTGAAGTAACCTGCCAAGCATATTAGCCCCCATGGTGTGATGCACACCCCAACAACGAATTATCTCACCAAAAGACAAGCATCTGTCAGTGAAGATCTCCCTCTCCAAACATCTGGCCACCTCTTCTTGAAGATGCACTAGATACTGGTAGGTAACAAATACACCCTACTTCTCAGCATTTATTCTTTGAAGCACGCAAGAAAGTTCAAACTGTACCAATAGCTGCACTATAGCAAGAGGACTGCAGCAGAACTTCTGGTGCACGATACCTGGCACAGGATACCAGCAGGTTCCAACCACCAGAATTAGCCCTTAAGAGAATATTAACTAGGCATGTTACAAAACAGTGTCAACACGAGGACTCAACTTGCTGGAACTGGCCACTGCACAACTCCTTGCAATACAAAAGACAAAAGTTTGCATTGAATCTTTCTACATACCAGCGTGTGGAGACATAGTCCGTATACGGTGGACGTGAGCGAACCTCCCTTGCAAGACCAAAATCAGCAACCTTGATGACTTCCTTGGTTACCAACAGATTCTCTGCAAAAGAATTCAAGGGAATCCCAAATAAAGCCATATTCAACAAAACGCTCCATATTGACATTAGCTCAAGCTCAAACTGAAACTCATCAAAGCTCACCACCGAGATGGGACAAGACCTCTAACCACAAGCCCAAATGGGAGAAGTAACATGGAGTCTTTCGGGTGTCTGTAGTTAAAGTTCCAATGCAATCCCTTCATTGAGAGTTTGGACCATCTGGCAAAGATGGTACTTCATGATCAGAATAAAAGGTTAACCTAAAAGACCTCGTAGCATCATCACAGTGTAACAAACCATCTTCAATTAGCAATCAAACAGTACCAGATCACCATTCCCAACACATATGGGGAGAAGGTTACCTGGCTTTAAGTCCCGATGAAAATAGCCATGCTTATGCATGTAAGCAAGCGCCTGCAACACTTGAAAACACCAATTTCGTACTTTTGCTTCGGAAAATAGTTTATCTTTGTCTTTCATCAACTGGTATAGATTGCACTCCTGCAACAAGCAAAGTGCACAATCCATCAGGCACAATAAAACCTTGCATTCAACCAGAACCCAAACAACCACCATTGTTTGTTCAAGCAGTTATACACGATGCACAGATGTTCTCAGAACTGCAACCCTAATTTATAATTCAAGCCTTCTCATTCAAACTTTGTGTGAAAACAGGGCATTGGACTACTGCGAAAAACAATCCCATGGAGTGTGATGTACACCTCCTGCTTGACAAGAAAAAGTATGAGGACTGTAATACACCAACATGCGTGTGTCGAGCTTGCCATAACTTACCATATACTCAAACACAAAATACAATTCATCATTTTCTCTGATGACCTCCTTCAGCTTCACAATATTTGGATGATTCAACTTCCGAAGAGACTGCTCAAAGCAACCAAGTACACATATGATCCACACTGAATAAGGCATACTCATAGTATGCTTAAAAACAAAGCATAAATTTACTCGTATAAGCTCCTTCAGCTTCACAATATTAGAGAAGGGTGATTCAACTTCTGGGGGACTGTTCAAAACACGAAGGATTGTAAGCGCTCTACCATATGATGAAAAGCAGTCAGTGAAATTGGAGGTAAAACATGAAATCTAAGCCACCACCACATGATGACAAACACTACTCAATGAAAGCAAATATTATTTCATCAGTGAACTAGTCACCGATGGAACTCGTCGCACTATCAGCCAGACACACTTTGGCACCGGGGCAGCAGGGAACCCAGGAACAAGCAACTACCTTAACTTCTCTCAGATTCATGCACTCATCCCACGAGTAAAACTTCCTCTTCATCTTCTTTATTGCAACGATCTCGTTTGTCTGGTTATTGATGGCCTTCCAGACACTCCCATAAGTGCCATCGCCCAACTGCTTAATAACCTTGTACCTGAAAACGGCAACCTATACCACATCAAAACATGGGAGCAACCACAGCAATTCCACATGGAGAAGACTTCATTGCAGCAACAAACCCTGTACTCTGACTCACACATGGTTCAATGCATATTATCCCCCTCAAGAAACTAAACTCATTGATGAGAACATACCGATCCATGGCTGGTGCGCAGAAAGATAAGCCTTCAGCAGGACGGAATTTTCTTAGTAAACAGACAATGATCCGCTTGCTGCACACAATGCTCTAAACTGTGGCACTCCTTCCATCTCCAAACTTGGAACAGTAACATGTCCGAAGAAGTGTCTCCTACTGAAAACCCATGGGTATACACTCTGGTCTCCTCATAAAGGGCTGCCATTAACCTCCAAAGAGGTTGCCCACTTTAGAGGAATTGCTAGCTTGATCAGGGCAGCGGAGATCACCGCTGCACACCACTGCCTCGCATCACCGAATTTCGGTCATATCCCTTTTCTGCTCCACTGCTATTAGTGACGCAGTGGCCTCAAGACGTAACCAGGGAGGGGGCTGCAGTGCCATAATCTTAACCATCTGCAACATCTCCTGCGTTTCTGCTCTGACGAACGAGTTGCCTCTGGACACAAGGAACCCTGGCTGCAATCCACACCACACAACTTAGTCACCAGAACAACATGAACATCCTTCTCCCCTACATCATTAAGAAACCAACATAGTCCCTGTGACATGCTGGGCAAGTACTTACAAACCTGCTAGTATGTGTTACCACTCTCAATCATAATCATTAGTGTCTTACAACGTCCAGAAGAGAACCTCCTAAGTTTAATTTGATTGGTGAAAATCAAGTGCATCAACTCCAGAGGAAACTCAACTGAGGCCACAACTCATACATTAAATGTGGACAAAGGTGCCCAATGGGAAAATCTCCTACGAACTGGGTGAGGGCAGGCGATATGGTAGTATAGTTGGAGTGAGCTGTTACTGATCCCAAAGACACAAGGGCCTGGAACTGCGAGGCCAAGGCTCACTGAAGGCTTAACATTACATACATGAAAGAGAAGTCAAATCCATGGAGAAAATCGAGTTGAATAGAGAGAATCTCATATGCTTCCATAATCTGTGGCAACTAAAGCAAGAAGGCAACTGCTCTATACTTAGTACTCGATGTGACTGGCAGACAAAACTCATCAAGGCCAGTAAGAGAAAGTACGCCGATGACCTCTTCTCGTAGGTAAATTGACACAACAAAAGACCCTAAGCATATTACACTACCATTGCCATCTGACGGGCAAATACACCCATGAAACAACGAAATTCAAGATATGGCAAACATGAGTCGCAGATCATCTCAACATGGATCAAATACACCGGAAACGTGATTCTTGAATCATATTCACATATAACAACTTGAAGGGAAGTCTTTCCTAGGTTCTGCCAAAAGGCATGTTCTAATTCCATAATAAACAGCAGATGCATATGGTCGGCCACGACTCACAAACAAATCGGAGACAAGAACAATCGCTACTCCAGAAAAAGGACAAACACAATACATGGCAGCACATACCGCATCTTTCCGAGCAATATTGCACGATCGATCTGTGTAGGTTCTCAGATTGCTCTATGACCATGACAAAAACTTTCCGAAATGCAACAGAGATCCGGACGAAGTAGAAGAATTACACACCTCGCCAGAGGCCAGAGCACGTTATCGCCCTGCCAGGTCTTGAATTATAAGACCTCGAAAAGGATCAACGAAACTTTCGGATCTCAAAGCCACAAACGCACAGCCAGATAACAGAAAAGCTTCCACACACTCAGGCGGGCCTTGCAAGACCCGATTAAACCACGGCCGCTCTTCACAGCCAAGCCACGACCGAACAACAAGGCACCAGAACGCACGCAGCCGCAACTCTTCCACTACTAAATTCTCCTGCAACCAGTTCTACCTCCTAACACACCAGCGACACCATGGGAGATCCAGCCCTCGGCAGCAGAGCAGCGAGCGGACGATCAAGTGCACGTTGCGCCCCTCGACAGACGATGAGCGCGAGAGAACGAGAGAGAGAAAGAGAGACAGAGAGAGCAGCTGCCGCGGTAAGAACAGTCCACACGCCCTGCACGACCCGGGATAAAAACCTTTCAGCCTGCCTCCCCTTTCCTCCAATCCCTGCCCTCCTCTACCTCTCCATCCCCCACACCCCCTCCGCCACGTGTCCCTTACCGGGTACTCAGTAAATTCTGGTCTGCCCCTGCTGGGCTGGCACGTGGGGAGAGGTAAATTATTCGAGGAAGCGCCGGTCGCTTAGGCGCCGACACATGGCCCTATATTCCACTGGATATTGGATGTGCTTGCCTTGCCACCTACTCCCCCACTTTCGTCGTACATTCATCATCCGCCGTACGCACCCCCCAATAACTAACTCTACTTTTAATGGCCCCTCGGATGGATGGGCCCGTATGTGGATGGGTAGATCTATCAGTTCCCCATCCACCATTCGCCTTCCGGAATTGACTCGGTCTGGACTCTGAAATATCAATTCCAATTTTATATTTCTATTTATCTGCTTTACTTTTTTTGTTGACTACGTCAAGTCCAAACTTTTTTTTTTTTTTGACGGAACAGGGACGGAGCCCTGAGAACTTTATTAAATGATTATTTAAGGGAAAAAAATTAAAACCCTTTAAATGCCTGCAGGCTGCCATACGGCATAACACAGTGAGGACCGTGCAGGATAGGTCTAGGACCATAACCAAGATGGACTCTCGAGTGAACTGCATTTTGAACCCACAGGGACTCGATGCCTTATCTAAAACCTTGAAGACCTTGGTAAGATCCACAAGAAACCATTAACCGGAACGGGTAGGTCTGGATCTAAGATAGTGGACAGAACTGAGAACAGAGAAGCAGAAGGATGGTGAGGGTGCATAGAGGATGCTGGGAGAGCAGGAGAATAGCAGGGCGAATCTGATGAGGCTAGAAGATGGGAAGCACTTGCTAATTGCCTGCCCTGGAGAGAACCACGAGTCTATCTGTGGAAACGAGTTGCCGAACCTGCTCTAATGTGCCTCCAATTGATCTTTGTTCTGTCAAATTCTGGGGAGGCTGAAGAGGTAACCCCTACTTCCTTGCCAGCAGGAGGGGATTGAATCTGCCCAAAGACAGGTGAGGCCAACAACTTTGCAAATGAGTCCGTGCTTGCCCCAGGTTGCTCAGAAGGTTCGGATGAGAGAGGGCTGTCGTTGTGGCTTTCTTTTGACCGTTACGTCCAAACTACGTTAGCCCGTGTTGGTTTCCTCGCCGAATTTAATTTATCAAACTTTTTTCTTTTTCTTTTTTTAAAAGGGTACCAAACTATTATACAAAATAGAAGTTGACTAGGAAAAAGTAAACTACATTTAGTAATTAATCCCTCACTTTGTATGTTTGACTTGACACGTGCGTCAGGTCAATAGGCCTTGTTTAGCCAATGCCACGATGATGGATGACATGACTGTTTTCATTCATCGATGGAAACTGGAGCCTGGGGTCGTCGTTCGTCGATGAGCAGCGACGACCGACGAGATCCCGGAGGGGTTGGGGTCTCGTCGTTCGTCGTTCGTCGCTGATCAGCGAGTGGGCTATGGCGCAGTGACAACGCACGGTGGTGAACTGTGATTTTTTGGTGCAGAGTTTGTAGAGCAGGTGGAGTCATGGGAACACACTGACAAGCCAGCAGTAATGTGGGTGGCAGTTATGAAGGGCGGAGGTGCAAATTGTAACTGGGGAGGAGAGAGGATCAGAAAGGAAGTTGTGGGGCTGCAAGTTCAGTATGTTATAACTGGTGATGAAAAGAGTGAGATGTGGTGCTTGCAGGCTGGACTATAACAACAATGTCGTAAGGATGGTAGCCTAACCGAATCGCCTTACCGAATTGCACCCCAATCCCATTTAACCATAAGTTTTCCGTACCTGCTCACAGTAAAGGATGTGCAGCCTGCTTCTCAATGGATAGCTACAGCTAAATACCTGCTAAGCCTGTGGTCTAGCATCAGAGGTGCCTGATCACTGCGTAGGTAGTGGCCAGCAGGCCGGATTTGTCTGGTCTGCTATGCTCACCTCATCGCATTCAAGGCATGGTTGCCTCTCTATACAACTACGTGTATAGTGTATACTCTCCGTGAGTTTGTCATGCACCAAAGATCTGCATCGGTTTTTGGATTATGCTGCCCTACTACCCAATGATATTTGTTGCCAATTTCGAAAATATATATATAATGGGGGAGCGACAGCTCACCCTTATAAGAGAGGAGGGGGAAAAATTAAGCCATGGAGGCTGACAGGAGACTAACCTCAGACTCAAAGGCCACACCCGACAAGGTAGTCGGATTTGAACCCCGAATCACCTGGGTGTGGCACTATCTAACTGGCATAAAAAAGTAGTGAAGACAATAGGAATAATGTAAGAACTTAATGGAAGCGTGAGATCAGACTGTACTTTTGCCGGATTCAGGCAGCCTTGGGCTCCTCCGGCAAGGCCCCTGTCAAATCTTCCCCACCTCCTCTTACCTCGGTTTCCTGTTAAATACTTAAGAATCCAGGTAGACTGCAAGCTGTGGTGGATAGCCCGGTGGTAAGGTGATAGCGTTGCAAGTGGCAAAGTTCCGGATTCGGTTCTTGTTGGGAGGTGCTTATTGTAACCCTGGTCAATGTAACCCTCTGTAACTCTGGTTAGTCCATTTTATATTTAACCAAATTTGGACTTAGTCAAATTTCGAGACCAAGTGTGAGTTACACCGAAAGGAGTTACACTCCATTCTGTGTAACCCTGGGTGGAGTTACACACCTGTGTAACCCAGTGTAACCCCAACTCGACCTTCAGTTCCATGTCACTCTCAAGAGAGGGTGGGGAAGATTTGATATGCCGGAAACCGGCGTACCATCATTTCAGAGGTTGCACGTGTGCATTAAGTTCTTACATTATTCCTATTATCTCCCAAAAAGTAGTATGCTCAAATATTCTAAAAGTATTTTCAATGGGTTAATAATGCAATTGATGAGTACGTTCGGCTAGGGGCCAGCATAGCCATGCAAAATATGAAGAGGTTTTGCGCAGTGATTCGTGCTTGTTTCCAACCCACTTACCTTCGACAACCTACAAAAGAGGATTTGGTGAAGCAAATGCAGATCAATGCAGCTAGAATTAGCCGAGTGTCGGTGGAAATCACACATATAGTATAGTACAATGAAGCTGATTTGTGCAACAAAAGTGATTTCATCACCTTGAAAAAGAACATGAATGCGTCATTCATTAATTTAGAACACATTACACAAATTTTTGTTATGCGATTGCACTAGAATCAATACTGTGTGTACTGGGTATTCAGATTGAAGCCTCCTTGGCTTTCATGAGCCAACCTGGTCATATAATTTGAGCTTTTTAGTACCTTTGGGTTGTCCTTTTCGTCCACGATGTCTTCTGGGTTCAACACAGCATGCGGAATATTGTTGTTAGGCGGTTGGGGAGGAGATGCGGCTTGTGGGGCAGGCGGAGATTGAGCTGCAAATTATGGGGGGCGATAGAGCTAAGTAATTTGGAGCCGCGTGGTGTAGCGACAGGCGCTGAGGCAGGTGGCGGATGAGGTCGTTTGCGAGCAGTTACTGCTTCTGCAGCTTCCTCCTCCACAATGCAACGGCATAGTTTGTTCAATTCATCCCTCCTCCTCAGCATGAGGTACTCACGGCAATATATCCTCCTCCTCAACCGCTTCCAGAGGCATTGAAAACAACTGCAAAGTAGTCTAATTGGCAATGATCTTCGCGTTTTGTAAACTGACTTTTGATATATCAGCTGTCGCTTGTGCTTGAGCACGAATATTGCATTCCCGAGAGCGAGCTATTCGTAATTGGTCATTTGTTGCCCTACAACCTTGTGGTCTGCTGTGTCGCGCACCTCACTTCGGTAAGCTCCCCTTCAAGTCATAGTTATTCGCTTTGATGCGCGCGCCTAACTCCCAAACTGGCCGTCGGGCCAACTCGAAGCTTTGGCTGCTCACCAGTACATAACAGTCCCCCTTTACTCCTCCACCAGACCCTCGCTCAATTTGGGCCTAGTGGAAATTCCCTTTGGTTGTTGGCAGTCCGAAAACAGCTCCCCACACCTTGGTCGCTTTCCGGCTCGCACGCTTACTCACTAGTTTTTGGTCACCAGCGGGCTTGCACCGTTCTCGGGGTTACTACTCCCTATATATACTTATGTGACTGTCCGCGAGGGTTTCACAAACAACCCAGTCATTTTATGGCGAACCACCACGAAGACTCTCCATTCCTGGTGATAAGACGCAGTGAGCCTTGGCCCACCCACCACGGCCCCATTGGACCGTGATGAGTCCCAAGACTCCCCACGACTCCCACCTCAAGGTCTCCGCCCCATGGTGAGTCATATGCCACCCCCACTAAGACCCACTAAGCTACCATCACCCCTCGTGGAACCACCCCCACCGCAACCCGGTGTGTGGGGCTCCACCTAGTGAGTGTCTCCGCCTCCTTGAGTGCCGGCACTCAAGGATGCTTCAGCCCCCGTACTATTGTTGCCACTGCCCCCATCACAGGGGCAACCCCTCTTGTGTCCCGACCCCCCGCCCTCAAGGCACTTGGGCCTTACAGAGGTAGATTTGGAGCCTTGGCAACCACCTGACTCAAGGATTTGTTTGCTAGACCTGTTTGGAGGCATGAGCACTGGGCTTGCAGAAGTGTTGCAAGCAGGGATTAAAGTACGCAAGTACTTGTACGTGGAGAAGGATGAGATAGCTCGGCATATTTCTATGCGCCACATCGCCTTGCTCACACACCGGTATCCTGAGTTGTTGCCTCTCTCAGCAATTCAAGGGTATCAAAAGGCCTTGCCAGCAGACATTACCTTGCTGGGGGCGGATGATTTGGAACGGCATGGTGTCATTGACTTGGTGACCTAGAGGAAAAACGCGGAATAACCACTGGCCTTTTAACCACTACTGTCTTTTTCCATTCTATAAACCACTAGTAACCACTTGTCAGTGGTTAATCCCGATGAAATGCCACGGTGGCATCACAGACAGTGGTTGGAGAAGTGGTTTCAACCACTCAATAGTCCACGTGTAATAATTTGTTTTTATTTATTATTATTTATTATTATTTATTATTATTTATTTGGTAATATATTTTAATTCATAAATATAATATTCCACGTGGACGGGGACAGTGCACGTTGATCTTGAGTGGTTAAAGACACCTCATTGAAGCTTGAATCCCCAATGGTACTTCTTTCACTACACTAGTGGTATGTGTTCCTCTAGTCATGTTCCTAATCACTTGCACATCACTGTAATAGTGGTATAATTTAAAACTGTGAGAGTAGCCAAATGCACACAATTGCGCACATTACCACTCATATAGTGGTATAAGTAATCACCTATATATTACTGTATTAGTGGTATGGATTCCTCCAGTGGTATTCCTAATCACTTACACACCACTTTGTTAGTAATCACTCCAATCCATAGTTCCCACTCAGAGAGACACCATGGATGACTCAAACAGCTTATATACCACTTTGTGGGTAATCATTCCAATGACCTGTTGAGAGACGTCATCCACTCACATAACCACACTGTGAATGATATTGTATATTCTCAGTTTTCATATAATGACTATATGAGTAATTTCGTGATCACTCAACGAGTGGTTTCGGAAGTCGTTGAATTTTTCACTCCATCCATTTCGTAGCACTAACACACGACACGTGTCCATGCTGAGAGTGTTGCCACGTGTCAACATAATCTCCAATATCATCCACGGACCACCGGCTTACACGTGTCCACTGCAAAACGGAAGTCATTACTTTACCACTGTGACACGTCATAAGTGGTTAGTTTACCTCTGTGACACGTCAGCTAACAGGTGGACCTGGACGTTAGTGGTTCGAACCACTGTCATTAACCACTAGTGCCACGTAATGTCTTTTACCACTCACTTGTCCTAATCCACTGGTTTTTCATCACTCTGGGGCCAGAGTGGTTTAGTGTCTTTTACCACTTATAATGAGTGGTTAATAGAGCGGTTATTCCACGTTTTTTTTCTAGTGTGATAGCCGGATGGCCTTGCCAAGGACACTCTCCCGCAGGTCATGGGAATGGCTTGCATGATGCACGATCGCATTTGTTTTGGGAGATATTGCGAGTGTTGCGGGACTTGCAGACGAGGCAAGTGCAACCTCCAGGCTATATCTTGGAGAATGTTCCTCTTATGGGAGATTCTCAGACCAGGGTTATGGCCAGTGTGCATCAGGTGCGGTCTTGGATTGGATCGGTGGTGCTATTGGATGCAGCAGCGGTGGGATCACGCGCGCATCGACTTTGATTATGGTGGATCAATCTTGCACCACCAGAGCTGCTCAAGAGAGCATACGATTCCATTCAACGGCCACCCAATCTCACAATTGAGGGCATTTTGGACTAAGGGAGGCAACCACAGAGAGTGCGACATGATGATCGTCCACCTCTAGCAGTGGTCAATCGAGTGGGGCAACCACGTGCGGCCTTGCCTACGCTCATGAGCTTTCCCTCGTCTCATGCTTTCCGAGGCAATGGTCCTGGGTTGATTTGGGACAGTGTGCTATAGCAATTGGTGGAGCCCAATGTGGATGAGCGAGAGTGGGCAATGGGATTTGCCACCGGCACTACAGATGTGCCAGCTCTGTCAGAGGCATCACGCCGCCAAGTGTTGGGTCAAACAATGGATCTAAATTGCTTGACATGGATAATTGGCTTGTGCATGGCTGAGCAACGGAGATTGCAAACTTTGATAGCTACTTCTCCACTCCATTGGATGGTGCATCCTCCCCGCCAACCGGGACGGTTGAGGCAGTGAGTGGGGGCGAACACATGATCGTGGGTTGCAAACACCCATGGCAGATGTGGGATGAGATGCACAAAGAGAGAGTTATTGGATCTCTCAAGCAGCAGTATGAGGAGTGGAGAGAGTCATACACTGAGGATCAATTGGAGGCCAAGGTGGCCAATGTTTTTGAAGAGGTTGAGAATGTTTCTTCCCCAGAGGATGTTCTCAAGGTGGTTATGGCAGAGCAAATGGAGGCTACGCCACGGTCAGGGTGGGCGAACAAGGCCCAAGAGGTTGCTATCTAGCAACCAAATGATGCATCTCCTACCTCCAAGCCCGGTGTACCCAAGGTTGTAGTCACTGAGGACAATTGGAAACCGGATGTTGGACCTACAGTCACCAGAGGAGGGAGACGGAGGATCCAGCGATTTCTAAGGGCTTATAGAAATTGCTTTGCCTTCAGTTTGAAGAATTTGGGGAGTTTGAAGGGCCAGGAGATTCGTATTGATTTGGCAAGTGATACGCCAATTTTTTGAAGGCCCTACAAGGATAGTGACATGGAGAGGTCTTTGATCCAGTCACGGACTATGGAGTTGTTCGAAGCTGGATTGGTGGAGTTGTCAGGCAGGGAGTATGCCTCGGCAACGGTGATACCAGCTAAGAAGGATATCTATGGCAATTGGACAGAAAGAAGGATGTGTGGGGACTATCGTCCTGTGAACCGTCAGACTAAGTCCGATAGATATGCCATGCCAACTCCGGAGGAGATCTTTGATGCTATTGGGCATGCAAAGGTGTTTAGCACATTGGACTTGCGATCTCGTTACCACCAATTGTCAATCAAAGAGGCTGACAAACAAAAGACGACATTCTGGGGGATTGACCAAGACGTGTTGAAGGCGGCTAATGTCACTTCCACTAAGGCAAAGTATAAGGTGAAGCCTAAGGAACCCGACACCTTTGAGGGCATCTGAAATCAGAAGGCACTCAATATCTGGCTCTTGGAGCTAGAGCAATACTTCTGAGCGGCCAAGTTGAGTGACGAGGATCGGGTGGAAGTGGCTCCCACCTATTTGAGGGGCTATGCTCAACAATGGTGGGAGAAATGCCTTCATGACCAAGGTCCAAACCTAGAAACCTTGATCTGGAGTGGGTTCAAGTAACTTATGAAAAGACAGTTTGTGCCTCTCAACGCGTCTTGGCTCGCCCGGGACAAGATGAGGAATTTGAAGCAAACGGATGACATTCGGGGATATGTTTAGGCTTTCAATGTGCTGTTGCTCGAAGTTGCGGCTATGGCAGAACCAGAAATGGTCTTCAACTTTGTGGCGGGACTGGCCCCATGGGCCAGACGGAAGTTGGAGGAGAAGCCACCTAAGACTTTGAACGAGGCAATTGAGAGGGCTGAATGTTTCTTGGATGTCCCTAGGTGCGAAAGACAAGGTCGTACGGAGCTGAACCTCAAGAAGATCCGGCGGGAGGGTGACTCCTTCTGACCGGAAAAGAAGTGGGATAGGCCACGCGGCGACAATGGCACATGGAAATCGAAGGGAGGGCCTTCACACGTCAAGGCAATACTCGGTGCTCCGAAAGAAAAATCAGGTGCGGCAGCTTATGGCGGACAGAATGCAACCTTCGATGGAGTGTGTTTTAATTGCGGGGAGCCCGGGCACATGGCCATGAAATGCGCAAAACCCCGACAATTGAACATGACTCGGGCGACCACGGAGCTGTCTGAAGATTCCATCAGCCGCTTGGTGGAAGCGGTGGTTGCCAAGACTTGCAAGGTAGACAACTACTCTTGTGAGTTGTATCAGGGGAATGGCCCCTTGCGTAAAAGGAGTCAATTAATGTTCGTGAGTGGGATAATTTCCGGAACTAACGTGTCGTTGTTGGTGGACACAGAAGCGTCGCACTCCTTCATAATACCGGCAACGGCACGGAAGCTGGGGCTCCCGACAAGTGATGTGGGGGCCTCTATTGAAGTGTGTTATGGCAAAGGAGAACCACAACTGGTGACGAGGGTGGCTCTTCAGCTAGGGAGTTGGGAGGGACGTGAGAACTTCACCATTTGCGAGATCGATGGAGTGGATTTCATTTTGGGGATGACCTTTTTGAGCAAATCTGGAGCAGTCATAGATGGCCGCAAGAGAATAGTCACGCTACCGTGTGGAAATGGTGGCGAAGTGTTACAGGTGTCAGAAACACCCAACCGAGTGGGAGGGCGAATAAACCTGCTGTCAGCAAAAGAGTGGGCCGTGGAGAAGCCACATGAGCCCCAGTTTTTGCTTTACGTAAAACAAGTGGAAGGAGAAGTCGATAGGTAGCCGAGCCCAGATTGGATCAAGGGGATCTTGGAGAAATACCAGGATGTGATGCCGGAGGATTTACCAAACGGCTTGCCACCGTGAAGAGGAGTTGACCACAAGATAGAGGTGATACCGAGATCGGAGCTGCCTGCCAAGGCGCCCTACCGGTTGAGCCATAGAGAGTTGGTCGAGCTGAAGGCTCAGCTCAAGGATCTAATGTCAAAGGGGTACATCCGGCCGAGTAAGTCACCCTACGGAGCCTCGGTGCTATTCGCAGACAAGAAGGATATGACGTTGTGGATGTGTGTCGATTACAGGGCTCTGAATAAGGTGACTATAAAAAACCGGTACCCTTTGCCAAGGATCGACGACCTCTTCGATCGGTTGGCAGGAGCAAAGTATTTCAGCCGGATTGATTTGCGCACCGGCTACCATCAAATCCGAGTGGCGGAAGGAGATGAGGAGAAGACCGCGTGCAGGACAAGATATGGTTCATATGAGTTCTTGGTGATGCCTTTTGGGCTCATCAACGCACCCGCGACCTTTAGCACGCTAATGAACAGCCTTTTCCAGGAGTGGTTGGATTACTTTGTGATCGTGTACATCGACGACATCTTGGTGTACTCGAAAACAAAGGAAGAGCACTTGGAGCACCTCAAAAGGGTGTTCCAGAAATTGCGGGAAGGGAAGCTGTATGCCGAAGCTTCAAAGTGCGAATTCGGGGTCACAAAAGTGGAGTTCCTAGGGCATGTGATTACACAGGATGGGATCAAAATGGATGACAGAAAGGTGAGGGCGATCTTGGACTGGGAGCCTCCGACTTCGGTCCCGAAAGTTCCACTTGCACAATGGATTGCTCCGGTACAAGCAAAAGCGTCTCTACGTGCCGAAGGGAGGGATCAGAGATAGTCTTTTGAGAGAATGTCATGATGGCCCGCTTGCGGGCTACGGCGGAGCCAAGCTCACCGTGGCACTCTTGAAGAAAGAGTATTTCTGGCCCAAACTAAGTATGTCAAGACATGCACCACATGCCAACAAAACCGGAGCGAGTACAAAAAGCAAGCGGGGCTGTTACAACCCTTGCCGATTCTGGAGGGGTCTTGGGGAGGCGGGGAAGTACTAGTCTCGTTGTCAAGTACTCTTGCGAAGGTGAGCCTCATAGTAGAAGGCCGGGTTCCTCTCAATCGCTTATGTCATACATTCCAGGGAGATCTCTTGAAAACAAAATTAAGCTTGCAGATTTTCGTGTATCCATGCTAGGTTCCACAGTGAACATTGACATATAACCATTTACACATGGAGCCGGTGGTGGTAGGGGCTGCTCTACCAGTACAAACTGGTCGAAGGCTACAATAGGTGTCGTGCTATTGCAATTGCCATACATTCCATTGGGTTTGATTGATAAAATTATATTAAGTTTGCCATGGGGGGTGTTCTAAGAATGGGAGAGCCCATGAATTCAGCTTCTTCTATGATAAAACAACTGAGATAACAGCTCATGTTGTTCTCTCTAATGTATATATCCCCAATGACCTGCCCCAAGCTAGAACAGCAACAGGATGACATCAGTGAATAATGATGTGGTGCAAGGCATGGAACACCTGCAGGGCAGCAACATTGTATTGCTGAATGTACTGCACCCTGCTTGAGCCATTCATAGATGGGGGACTCTACAAGTGAGTCACATGGTGTTATATCTGGGGCATGAGAGAAACTGCCCATAAAATGCATCTGCGCAAAGAACCCATTCAACCAGCCAGAGCATCATCTACGTAGATTGCCGGATTCTTTTGGGGAAAAATGCAAACATGTAGGGACCAATCTTAAAAGCACTCCACTGGTATTCAATGGTCTATAAACACGAGCCTGCCCAATATAAGACCCACAAAATCACTGGGGCAATAATGTAATGTAAACTGGAAGGCACATGCACTTTGTCATTGTTCCATTCTGTCAACAATGTACCCAAAGGCAGAACTGATGTGTAAATCTGCATGCCATTCAAAAGTCTATAGTGACATAAATGTCATGTCACGTTGCCAGACATACACGCCATGTAAGTTGGACACCTCCAACACCCTGCAAAAAGGACACCCCCAAGGGCAACCCTTAGTGCCAGTCTTACGAAGCCCACATTATTCATGAATCAACCAGGATTACATGTTGAATTTTGCCCATTAGCACCCTTCATATACTTGAGATAGAGAAAGGCAGTTGGGGGGAAAAGTCATACCTCATTCCAGGTACTAGTACACGTCCACATCAACCAACTCCTCATCACTGGACTCTGAATCTCCATCGCAACTATCCTCCGTGGGACATGGATGTGCTTCCTCAGATTGCACGTCTCTGTAAAGTGAAGCAACCTCTTCAGGTGTCAATTGGATGGTCTGGCCCACCCTATCACCAGCAACATTGGTCTCTTCAATGTGATTGGGGGCTAAGAGGCCTGATACACTTGCAATATCATCGTTGCAAATGCTCACATCACAAACAGCCCTGCGTGACCTGGGGTTTTTTTCCAGCACCACGTTCCATCTCGGTTCATTCACACACTCAGAGAAAAAAACTTGCTAGACCTGTGATGGGAGCACAAAAGGCTGTTCAAGTGGAGGCAACAAGTGGGAGAAATTCACCAATGTGAAGCCAAAGTCATCCTGCTTCATTGACACAGGCTGAGAGCCCACACGTCATGCACGTACCCATGAACACAATAGCACCGTGGTGTGTGTGGAGCCATAATCCAATTCTAAAATCTCCTTTATGACACCCACATATCGTACACTTTCCACCACCTGCTCACCTGAAATGCAAGTACAGTCATGCTGGAAAACAGTAGAGACCCCCGAGTCATATGTCACAAAGGGGCCATTGAGTCCATCTGAAGTAACCTTGAAGTGGTTTCCATAAGCCGACATGCTCTTGTATGATGTTGTGATTAATAATGGGGGTTTGGACATGTCCAACAATTCCTTGCAGGCTGAATCAGTAGCATGGTTGGCAACACTTGACACATGCTGGCGGACTGCTGTTACCAGCCATTCTGCAAAGTGAGGGAGAGCGCGGATCCTGTTCTGGTTAGCAACATTTTCAGTCTCCAACTTGGATTTCTCCACCTCATAGGACCTGCCAACACACGCACAACCACATCACTTTATCTAGTGCAACCCCTGCAGCCGATGGAAGCACTACTGCACACACACCTATACAAGGCATGGGGAACACATAGCAGGTGCCAGAAGCTGTGACATGCACTCACGTTTGCCACTTACCCCAACATAATGCTCAAACTGGGATGGTTGTGAATGACGTAGTCGTGGACAAGCTGCAACAATTTGAGGGTCCACCTCCGTGGTCGACCAACTCCTTCCAACACCCAGCCCGACACTGATTCCTCCTCTCTTGCATCCCACACTCTCCGCCTAGTAGCATCAACAGAAGACAAGTACTCTGTACAAAATCCCAATGCCTCGTCAAACACGTAACCCTCCGCCATACTGCCCTCAGGCTTCGCCAAGTTTTACACATACCCTTTAAAATCCTTCATTGCTCTCTCCACCGGGTACATCCACCGAGAAGCTACAGGTCCACACAAATCCAGCTCATCCACCAAGTGGATAAGTAAATGTGTCATAACATCAAAAAAGGAGGGTGGGAACTCTTTCTCCAGAAGACAAAGAGTCACTGCCACCTCCTTCTTCAATTCCTCATGCTCGGTGGGATCAATGAATTTTGCACAAAGCTTGCGAAAGACACGAGACACTCTTAGTATGGCATTGCGAACCCCAGGCGCCATCAACCCACGTAGAGCAAGTGGGAGGATTTGTTGCACGAGCACATGATACTCATGTGACTTCAATTGGCTCAACTTTTGTTTGACCACATGCTTTTTGAAAGCAGAGGCATAGCCAGTGGGTACTTTCACATTCGTGATAATCTCCAAGAACACCCGCTACTCTGGTTTTGTGAGCACATATGGCGCATCAGGCATTACCAATGTATCCACTCTGCTGGGATGGCGTCGTAACCAAAGAGGCTTTCGAATGCCCTGCAATTCCAGATTGCGGCAAACTTTCATCGTGTCCTTTTCGCCAAAAAGAGTCTTGATTATGTTCTCCGTCACGTTCTTCTCGCAATGCATGGTATCAAAAGTGTGGCGGATGAGAAGATGTTGCACCATGTGGTCTAACAAATGAGGTACATTGCAATGCAGTCATGAATGATGTTAATAGCACAGGTTCAGTAGACAAACAATCATGCACAATGAAAACCAATGCACTGTTATGTTCCCAAAACACAGGTGTGGTAATCGCATCTCCCAGTAAGGCAAGTCAAACAAAATGGACAGTCGTTTAACGCCATGGAGCCTGGAGGGATCGTTCTGTGCGCCTATAGTCCCACCATCATCAATCCATTGTTTGTAATGTCGTGCACGGTCCTTGATTTCGGTGGCTGTCACTGTATGTGGAGCAGGTCTCATGTCTCGCGCCCCATTAAAAAGTCTGGATCTTCTATAGGCATGATTGTGGGGAAGATAGCGTCGATGCCCCTGGAATATCAATTTCTTGTAAGCTGGGGAATATCTGGAATCGACTTGAGGTCCACATGCTGGACAAGCAATGTACCCTTGGAGAACCTGACCTGATAACAAGCCATAGGTGGGGAAGTCATGTATGGACCATGAGGACTGCACGCATGGTAAATGCCGGCTCTCCTTCAATGGCTGCCACATCCACGGCTGCAACTCCCACCCACAATGTCGCTAGCTCCTCCACAAGTGGTTGCAGGTAAACATCCACATTTTCACTTGTCACAGATTCCTTTCCAGGAATGAGGAGTGTTAACATGACAAAAAAATTCTTCGTTACCAACCATGGAGGCAAATTATAATTGAGCACCATGATGGGCCAGGTGGACCAAGAAGCGGATTTTGTGCCATAAGGATTGACCCCATCCAGTGCCAATCCAAGACGCAGATTTCTTGGATCTGAAGCAAAATCCGGCCATGTGTTGTCAATATGGCACCAAGCCTTACTGTCTACAGCATGCCGGACCATGCCATCTGCACTTCTATGATTGTTGTGCCACTTCATGAGCTCTGCGAGCGTCTTAGCTCGGAACATCCATTTCAATCTAGGTATGAGAGGAAAGTGTCGCAACACCTTCTTGGGCACCTTCCCACGGCCGTTCATGTATTGGGGACTGTGGCACTTGGGGCAATTTGCAGCCTTTTCGAGGTCTCCATGAAACAATACACATCCACGCTCACAGGCATGGATCTGTTTGTATCCTAGACCCATGATGGCGATCATATTTTTGGCCTCATACTGCGATTTGGGCAAGGTGTTCTGTTTGGGAAAAATCTCCAGCCTCAACAATGAAAATAACTCATCCACAAATGCGTTGGTACATCTATGAGTGGCGCAGCAATTGAGCAACATCAATGTGGCGGTCAATCGGCTGTGAACGCTCCCATCGTATAAGGGGAAGTCCAAAATTAGTTAAAATGGTGTTATTCTGTGAAAATCAAAATGTCGTCCAAATAAATGATTACAATGTCATCTAAAAATTCTCGAAAAATGTCATTAATCATGTGTTGAAAATTGCTGGAGCATTTGTAAGACCGAAAAGCATAACATTGTATTCAAAATGTCCGTACCTTGTGCGAAAAGCAGTCTTCCATTCGTCTCCTTCTTTTATTCGTACAAGGTTGGAAGCTCCTCTCAAGTCGATCTATGTGAAAAAATTTGCTCGTCCAAATTGTTCGAGGAGTCCGAAAATCAGCGGTAGTGGGTAACGATTTTTTATAATGACTTTGTTGAGCCCACGATAGTCCACACACATGCGTAACGTCCGTACTTCTTCTTTACAAATAAGATAGGTACTCCCGCGGGTGATTTCGAATGTCGAATGAAATTTTTTGACAAATTTTCATCAATGTATTCGCGTAAAGCATCTAGCTCCATCTGAGATAAATTGTAGATCGGGCCGAATGGTAGAGAGAGAGAGAGAATGTACTCATAAGACGCCGTAGCCTTGTGTCCATAGACCCCGCCAGTTTTGTGCCCAAGGCACTCAAGGAGGGGGAGGCGCTCACTAGGTGGAGCCCCGCACTGTTGCGGCCCTTTGCCTTGAGGGCAGGGGGTCGGGACATGGGAGGGGCTGCCCCTGTGGTGGGGGCAGTAGCAGCGATAGGTGCGGGGGCTGAAGCACCCTTGAGTGCCCAAGGCACTCAAGGAGGCGGAGGCGCTCACTAGGTGGAGCCTCGCACACCGGGTTGCGGTGGGGGTGGCTCCACAAGGGGTGGTGGTAGCTTAGCGGGACTTAGTAGGGGTGGCATAAGACTCACCATGGGGTGGAGACCTCGAGGAGGGAGTCGTGGGGAGTCTTGGGACTCATCACGGTCCAATGGGGCCGTGGTGAGTGGGCCAAGACTCACCGCGACTCATCACCGGGAGTCGAGGGTCTTCGTGGTGGTTCGCCATAAAAAGGCATGGTTGTTTGTGAAACCCCCGCGGACAGTTACAGAAGTATATAAAGGGGAGTAGTAACCCCGAGAACGGTGCAAGCCCGTTGGTGACCAAAAAATAGTGAGTAAGCGAGCAAGCCGGAAAGCAACCAAAGAGTGGGGAGCTGTTCCGGACTGCCATCTACCAAAGGGAATTCCCACTAGGCCCAAATTGGTGGAGGGTCTTTTGGGAGAGCGAAGGGGGACCGTTATGTCCCGGTGAGCAGCCGAAGCTCCAAGTTGGCCTTCTTGAAATTCAATTGCACTATTATAAGGTCGATGTTCTGGCAACATGTCAGCATTTTTCTTCTCGAAGACATCCTTGAAATCTTGGAGGGCAGCTACCGTGCAAGCAGCTCACGTGAGCACGCTCACGCTTAAAGTGGAAAACGTGAGCAGAATCCCTAAAGCGTGAGCAGATTAGTGAATGAGAGCCTACAACCGAGGGAAGAAGAGAGCCTATTGCCGTGGACAAAAACTACAATGCACGGACTCATACACACCCCATCCACCGGGACAATCCAAGCTCCATGACGACGGTATGGTATGAATGTGCGATGAAAAAGCCGACGGATGAATGAAAAGTGGAAAAGATGAATGGTGGATGACTATTGGATGAGAAATGAGCGAAATGGATGAACCATGACTTCGTTTTTGTTTGACGTGGAGCAATTGCATCTCGAGTGTGTCTTGAATTTCAGATTTGTAGGCTGATCCTGGCAGTACGTACTTTGAGGGATCTTGAAGGAAACTGCTGAAGTTACAAGGCAATTACATACAGGTTTAAATTTGAGTTACCTATGGACTCTTTTGATGGGGGTGGGGCTGCAGAGGAGGGAGGAGGATAGAACATGAGAAGTGGAAGACAAAACAAAATCGCAAAAAAATTTCTCCAAAAACAATGAACCCAAAAAATTGAGTCCAAAACAACTTTGAAGGCGGTGTGTGTCCAGGTGGAGGGGGGGATTAAGGTGTTGTCAACGACATCTTAATTCCCACCTTCTATTGCCACAAATATTTCATGGAAAATCCCAAAAAACCAGAAAATTTTAATCCAACAAAACTTTCAAGCCGACACCTATGCAGGTCGCGGCGATTAAGGTGTCATCAACGACATCTTAAATCCCACCAGCTGATGCCACATGTCTTTTCAGATTATGGCCCAAAAATGGAAAAAACAGAAATCCAACAAAACTTTGAAGGCGGTGCGTGTGCAGGTCGGGGCGATTAAACTGTCGTCAACGACATCTTAATTCCCAGAACCTGTTGCGATATGACAGTTCATGGAAAAACGCAAAAAACCAGAAAAGAATGAATCCAGAAAAGCTTTGAAGGCGGTGCGTGTGCAAGGGGGATTAAGGTGTCGTCAACGACATCTTAATTCCAACAACCTCAACAGAAATTTTTTTCAAGGTGGTGCATGTGCAGGTCGGGGGGATTAAGATGTCATCAACGACATCTTAATTCCGACCACCTGAACAAAACTTTCACGGCGGTGCGTGTGCAGGTTGGAGGTATTAAGGTGTCACCAACGACATCTTATTTCCCACCACCTTTTGCGACATTTCAATTCGTCGAAAAACCCAAATAACCAAAAAAATATGAATCCAACAAAGGTACGAAGGCAGTGCGTGTGCAAGTGGGTGGATTAAGGTGTCATCAACGACATCTTAATTGGAAAAACCACCAACCCCAATACAAACAAACCGAAAACAGATTCAGCCAAAACAGACATGGAACATGTTAAAAACATTACATTGAACAAAGTGGAGTCATTGTCAAAGAATCCAACTCCTTCTGAACACCTCACATTTCAGTAATCCTATCACGCTGCAGAAGTGTATGAACGTCAGTGGGACCCATTGTACACTGGTGAATGCACGTGTCTCGGTGAGGATCACAAAACATCCTGTGAATGTAGATGTACTATAGGTGTTTGCACGGGACAAATTTGGGTTTCTTTCCAATAGAGCTTGATAAAGTGTTCTGGAAGTCCGGACATGTGCAATTTGGAAAATTGCCAACATTTACCTCATAAGTCTTGTCGTCAACAACAGAACCCGATGTCACCATACTGTACACCCGCCCATAGCCTGGAGGGGGGACATTGACAACTTGGGTCACCCGACACTGCAGGTTTCTTGCTGACTCAATTTTGCACTCGTTTTCGGGACCTGCCTCAACACGGCGGACCGGTTTTCCATTTCGTTTCGTAGGCCAGTCGTTCCCATGTGGTGGACGTGGGGGGAATGCAGATTGCGAACCCCGACATGAAATTGGTGTTATGACTATCGGGCCTCTTGGAAGACGAAACCCGACATCCTCCAGCATCTCAATTTCTTGCTTCGACAGACATGTTCCCAACTTCACTGGCCACACGGCTGGAATTTGAGGCTTGCTGAGGACTGAATCCCGGCAAGTCCCCATCACACAACGCTGAATGTCATCAGGGAAAAACCATAACTTGTGAGGCCTGGACTCTCGCGCACCGTAATGTTTGAATAAACCAGTGAAAGACGGGGCAGGAGTCCCGCCTCCGCCCCTAGAAATCTTGCTGGTGCACTTCACAAAGGACAATGCCCTAATAACAAAACACCCAACTTTTGATCCTTGGGCTATCCGTCCAATGTGCCAAATTGCATCCACACAATCAGACTCTTCCACCGCCAACATCATCTCTCCCTGTCCCCGCACTAGAGCAAAGGGATATGAAGCATTGTATACAACAAAAGAACAGGTACCGACAGAGGGACTGCCAGATTCGAATGTCGGAGGCCGCACAGGCACACGAGGAATTGAGTAATTATCCATGTCATGCCGATGGGAGTCACCAGCGGATCCTGGTGGGGTGTCAAGTTTGCGCTTGCACGAACCGAATCTTTCCTCCCCTTCCAGATGTGGGAGCCTGGACTGCAAAGGTGTTCCATTTGTGAATTCATTTACAGCACGCGCCATTTTAGCGGGATGCTTCGCTCTATTTGCAGCCCTGAGTAGCAACTCTTCCCTATCTGGACCTTGCCAGCTCCCCGTCCCCTCAAGAAGTCTCGGTACCTTGTTTGTTGCGAAACAGCTCGGACCATGTCATCTGCAGTCGCAATGTAGAGGTTCCGCCCGTTTTTGCCGGATTGTGCCATCCACTTACTATGCACAGTCTCCACTAGATTGCAGGAGGGCATATCGGCAATGTCCTCCAGTGACATGTTTAGCATGCAATTCAACACAATCATGATTACGTACAGCAGCATAAGAACTGGATTGGACGGCCTGTTCGTTCTATGATATATCTCCCGACGAGAAGGAATAAAGCAAAATCATGCTAATTCGCTACTAACTTACAGTTGTCATGAAGGCTCCCCACTGTCTATATCTGAAGTGCCAGAACCCCAACCAGTCTTCCAGTTCTTTGATTCCATCCAGACTGGTTGCCTCAGATGAGTACCACCATGCTCGAATAGTCTGGAATATAGAGTTGGCTTCCTGTTCGGAGGTGACATCTTTATACAGACGGCATAGTCTCATATGTTCCTCCCGCAACTCCAGTTTTATGGAACTCTTTGTGTGCCGTTGTAGGGACTGACTCCAATGAAAGAGGCAAGTGCGTTCCCGGCCTTCCATTGGTACTTTGGGGTCGCCTGAACCAAAAACTGTAGAGACAACATTCCAATTCGCTTGAGCATTGTCAGCCATGAACCCGGTGAAGTTTGGATATGGGACACCATGAGCTGTCACGACGTTAACAAGGGACTTCCACATAAGAATTTGTGACTCTGTGTCCTCCGATTGCATGTCACAAATAACAACAGTCATCACTCTCTGGCATGCAGGATCGTATACATGACAGGCCATGGTCATCCATTCCTTCACACGTTTAACGTGATCAAACATAATCCAGGATTTCTGAAGATCACCACCGGGCTGCATTCTTTGCACCAGACTAACTCCAGATCCCTCACCAACTGTGGACATCTCGAATAAGTACACTTTCCTGGCACCTTGCCCCGGAAAAACACTGTCCTGAATGAAGTCATATCGACTTATATGCTTTAACTCCAGGATGTTATCCATAAATCCTGTGTTGGCAGCACCCCCCCTTAGGATGTTGATTTGATTTCGCACATTCGGAGAATTCAATGTTGAGAAATGGTACAGAACATCGTCAAGGGAGGCAGTGTCAAATTTAGTGGTGGACTCCTGCGATTCCCCAAACAAATACTTTTGTAAGAATCCTTTGCTTGCGGCCAAAGCAATGGCTGATGGCGATGCACCAGGAGCACTATGAATTTCGTGTTGAAGCAGTGAACGGATTGTATCAATAGTCTCTCTGCACTGTCCTCGGGACACCGGATGTGCATGAATGCCGAAATGGATACAGGCCCTTGTGAGGTAACTGCAATTGTGAAGCACGTAGTACATACGTGCATTGCAATCTGCGATGCACTGTGGGATCAATTTACAGAACTTGCAAACGAGAGTACTACTGCTTGCAGGAGCACAACCGACTTTGAAAGGGTTGTCGCTGACATCTTCCCATTCCGTCTCGTTTGCCGAACCGTCCATTTGGAAGTGCTGGCAAAAAGCATTTGGACAAGAAGGTGTCCAACGCAAATCGATTGACGGAACTTCAAGCCATGCGGATTGCATACATTGGAAGTTTTTGTCTGGCATGGATGTCCATCGTGCTTCTTGTCCATGCCCGCCATTCGTCCTGCCAATCCCCCAGAGGATGTCACTGGTGGCAGCTCAAAAATGATATCACCATTGAATTCATTCGGTAGGTATTTTGCTCTAACGATTCGCAGTGTATCCCAGTCAATGCCTCTCTTATCACTCTTGCATCCTGGCAACCCCCTTAAGGACTGCAACTTCAGAATGACACTTGCAATTTCTTGCACATCGGGGTCCCCCAGCAGATGTTGATTCGGAGGAGGTGGGAGCTCCGACACGTCCTCTTCTGAGCTGTCAGAGATATCAACAAATGTGGTGGAGGTTGTCTCTTCTCTTTTGATGGGCAGAGTTTTGGGCACCTGAGCCACCGAAGCTGTTGTTCTGGGCATGACTATGGAACCTCCCGACAGACGTCTTTGATCCCCATGAACGCGATACTTTGCTGGTGGAACTCTCCACTCTCGCTGACTGCCAAACAAATGTGGTTTTTGAACGCATGTGCCCTTGACCTTACCCACTTTGTCATACACCTCTCTCACTACATGTACAGTCCCTGCCTCAAAGCGGAAGGTTACGCAAAACAAGTCTTCTTGAACTACGGCGAGCCCATTCACGTCGGCTACGACACTCAGGTACTCTGCTTGCGCGTTGGAGTAGAAAACATCAACGTCGGAGTTGAGAGACATTGCATGAACGAGCACAAGAGTGTGGGCAGTGGAGAGCAGGTAACAAGAGTACACCGGGAAGGCCGAAGTCGTCGAACCACTTCCTGACAATGTCTCAGTGGATCCACAGACTCAAGGTGTTGAGGCAATAGTTTCTTTGCATGCTGTTTAATAGCTGGCTTTGACTTTGACAGATACTGGTGAATTTTATCCCATTAATGTCAGATCACACACCGCCGGACACATGATTATGATAGGCAGGAATTGCGGCCGACTTTGCGGATGCCACATCCTAAGTGACTGTGCTGTGGGTCGAACCCCTTATGTCAAACATGGGTACGTGGCATGCCTATATTTAAGTGTCTTGCAAGGGCAACAGGTGTCGAGTTCTCTGCTAGACAGCCCGCAAGCATCTCGCCGGAAAACGAAAACCCCAATTATGAGCCGTTACGTTTTTGGATGATTTGTCATTCCTTGAGAGGGAGGGATGAAAACCTAACCGCCATCCAATTTTCCCATTTGCCCGAGGGATGTCTTGGGAGGTTACATTCTGGCGTTCATCATTTCAGACTCGCCACACTGGAGCATCCCAAGAACGAGAGCGTTTCCGGAAAGAAGAGAGCGAGAACGCAGTCTTTGTACTTCACGTCTGCTAGGCATAGGTTGAGAGTGAGAGAGAGGATGAAAAAAGCTAGGAGGGCTTTGAATTTGTCTGAGGGAAGGAGCGATCGCGAGGGGGAGGGTTCTGTGGGCGAAGGGATGGAGAGTCTGGCAGGGAAGGAGCCCATTCTGGACAAGCAACTCGAGGATCTGTTGGAGCTGCCTCTATTGCAACCGATACAGGAGGAGGAAGTCAAAATGGAGAGCGGTGCTCCTACGGAGGAGGAGGCAACGCAACAAAGTCCGCAGAGGGGCCTACCGACAAGGGGGCGGCCCTCCTCCATGCAGTTGTCATTGCGCCCGTTGAAGGAGAGGCTCAAGCGGAAAGCAGCGTCGGGTTGGGAGAGGATGACACTTCCAGCGGTGGACAGAGTTTGATCCAGGTGAGTTCAGCAGCACATTGGCTTTACATGACCTTGTTCCCTGACTCGGCGATAAGAAGAGCAGTAAGAAACATACATTTGAGATTGTTTGAAGAGACTTTGACGATAGCTTAAAAAGACATCGCATCATGTCCACCATTGCATTCGCAAAGGTTTCGAACAAGTCTAGAACAAGGTGATTAAGCTGTCGTTGACGACAACTTAATCTGCCACCTCCGCGAGGCATAGCCCTTCGTTCTAGCGAGCCCAATGTTGTCGTTGTATGAGTGTAGTAGCCTGTAATATGTACAGGATTAAGATGGCGTTGACGACACCTTAATCTGGGCCTGCAATGCTTACCTTCATTATGCTTTTTGGCAGAGAAAGCGGAAGAAGGCTTGGGAGTGTCAGCGTCCGATCTCATCTCTGGATCCTGCAGTTCAAGAGCAGACCATGCCAGAGCAGGGTCATGTCGCTCAGGAGGAGGAGGTGCAAATAATGCAGTGTCCACGATAGGTCTCAGGCACTGAGGAGCAGCAGAAAGACAAACAAGTGCCTCCGCAATCCGTGAAGGAGAAGAGCCAGGTGCAAGGTAGAAGGCGTGCAGGGGGGGCGGGTCTTCCAGCGGAGGAACGAAGCCAAAGAAGGTTAGTTCATACATTTGAATCCATGGTTTTGCAACACAAAAGGAGTCAGATTGAGGTGTCGCTCACGCCACCTAAAAGGTCACCATTGCGGGTAATGATTTACGTAGGAAGTTTAAAGTGAAGGAAGAATAAGGTGTCGTTGACAACACCTTAATCTGCCACTGCGTTCAACCAAAAACAGGGAGAAAACACCCAAGAATTGCCGCTGCATTCAACCTCGAACATGGGGAAATCACCTCGAAAATAGCAGATTAAGATGTCGTTGACGACATCTTAATCTGCCTCCCCATTCAACCCAAAATATGATAAAAACACCCTAGAACTGTAGCAAATTAAGGTGTCGTTGACGACATCTTAATCTACCAATGAATTGAACCCAAAACATGGGAAAATAGTTTAGTACAACAGCAGATTAAGGTGTCGTCAACGACACCTTAATCTTCCTCAGCAATCAAAACAAACTTGAGATAAACAGTCTAGAACTACAGCAGATTAAGCTGTCGTCAACGACAGCTTAATCTGCCACTGCAGTCAACCTCAAACATGAGGAATTCATCCTAGAAAAACAGCCGATTAAGCTGTCGTTGACGACATCTTAATCTGCCAATGAATTGAACACAAAACATCCAAAAAACACCCTACAACTTCTGCATTCAGTCCATAATATGAGAAAAACACCCTACAACTGTAGCAGATTAAGATGTCGTTGACGACATCTTAATCTCCAATAATGTGAACCCAAAACATCAGAGAATCACTCTGGAACTTCAGCAGATTAAGGTGTCATTGACGATACCTTAATCTGTCTTTGCAATCAACATAAACATGGGAGGAACACTCTACAACTATAGCAGATTAAGATGTCGTCAACGACACCTTAATCTGCAACTGCATTGAAACTCAAACATGGGGAAATCACCCTTGAAAAACAACAAATTAAGCTGTCGTTGACGACATCTTAATCTGCCAATGAGTTGAACATAAAACATCCAAAAAACACCCTACAACTACAACAGATTAAGGTGGCGTTAACGACATCTTAATCTGTATCTGCATTCAGTTCAAAACATGAGAAAAACACCCTACAATTGTAGCATATTAAGATGTCGTTGACGACATCTTAATCTCCAATGAATTGAACCCAAAACATGAGAAAATCACTCTGTAACTTCAGCAGATTAAGGTGTCGTTGACGACACCTTAATGTGCCGCTGCAACCAACATAATCATGGGAGAAACACTCATGAACGACAACAGATTAAGATGTCATCAACGACACCTTAATCTGCCACTGCATTGAACCTCAAACATTGGGAAATCTCCCTGGAAAAACAGAAAATTAAGCTGTCGTTGACGACATCTTAATCTTGCCATGATTTGTGTGTCCTATCGCATTGCATTTTTCAGAAAAAGAGAAAGAAAGCCGGGGGAAGCCAGCCTGCAGAGGAAACAGTTGTTCCTGAAGACAGGGACGTTGTTGTGGATGCCAACTATGAAGCCAAGGTGCACTCTCTTATGTACACCACCAAGGTGAACTCGAGGAAAGTCATCAACTCCATGGAAGTGAAGGACGGCACTCTTTTCATTCCTCTGTGCCGGATGATTTCTATGCCTGCAGTTCGGCCTGCCCTTCACCACGACATCAAGAAGCTACAAGGGGATTTATCCATGGGTAGTTGAAGGGTTCTGCTGTGTTTTACGTGTCACTGACTGATCTCCAAGGATCTGAGAAATTGGTGGACCTCGATGTAATGGACAGTTGGGACCCGCTTTGGAAAGAAGTGAGTTTGAGATTGAGCTTTCATAGAACCCAGCACACGTTCAGTACATGAACAAAATGTTTTTTGTCTGGGATGGCAATCACCGTTTGGTGGCCTGGATGGAGTACATGAGCAGGATGTATGCGGAGAACAAAGAATGGCACTATCGGGTTTAGTCAATGGTCCTCGATCCGGATGGGAAGTTCACGCAGCTTCTAACTGCAATGCACGATATCAACAAGTAAGAGTCTTGCCCACTTTTTGTCTCCAATTTCATTGTTTTGTCAATCTTCAAACTTTGTCAACTGACCTGTTTGCATTGCAGGGGGAGGAGACATCCCATGTCACCACCAACATAGTCCATTCCTTGTTTCGTTTGCAAAGCATAGGAGTGATGCCATTGGAAACGTTCGCGAGTGTCTTGTCCCCGGACACACTGAAGAAGTGCCAAACGATCAAGAAGACAGAGACTTGGTACAACCTGACAAGGGAGGTGTTTCTTGACTACTTATACGCGGTGAGTTTCTGGGCGGATTGCCATTCTTCTTGAATTATGGATATATCATGTTTTTGCTTTGGTTTTGTTGTTCACGAGGGTTACTTGGGTGTGTCACAACAAGAAATAGCAGAAGCAGGAGAACGATCCAAGTTGGAGTATTACGCCACTACAGATGAGGATGAGAGAACGGCAAACGGGGTGGAGGCAAAAATAGAGGTGGACATGGATACGTGCAGGAAGAACCTCAAGAACGCGTTCAACAAACACATTCGAATCGCTGACCCTGGATTGGGAAAGGGGTTTCTGGAGCAGGTTCGGATCCACTGGAACAAGCCCACTAAGCCAGAGATGACACAGGAAAAGCTCCACCGCCTATCCATTTCCATGGTTGACCCTGCTCAGAAAGTGAGGTGGCTGGAAATCTGGAACTCGGATCCGATCATCCAGGATACAAACAATTTCCTAAAACCAATGAAGGACCCTGAGACTGGGGTGGTGACAGCTGTCAGCGACCGCGCATTCGACACTTGGTTGCAGAAAGCGACCTTCTGGAGCCAGGTGAGACTGTAAAAACATTGTCACTCTTCCAGCAATGCCTACATGGTTTCTTATGTTGATTAACTCAAAATTTGGCGGATGGTTATGCAGCTGGAGAAGCGGGCAATTGATACTTTTGAGAAATCAGTGCTGGACTACAAGATCACAATGACCACTCCGAGCATCAAGTTCTAGTCATACGTTCGGAAATGGAGAAGAGAGCTGTGGAAGTATGCATTTTTCTGTGAGTTCGAGAAGGAAGAGGGAATATTGCACTCGCAGGACTTTGACCATCAGTATAACGGGGAGTAGGCAATGAAACGAGTTCTGTACATGTACTGCCTTATGTTGATGGTACTACATTAAGATGTCGTTGACAACATCTTAAAACAGCCATTGTCTGTAGTGCGAATAGCAATTTTTCAGTACTACACAAAGAATTCCATGTATGAATTGGGTCGATTTAAGGTGGCGTTGACGACACCTTAAATCGGTGCCTTTTGGGCTCTGCAAAACTGAACAGTTGCACACATCTGTTTCTTGTTCATCTGCAGGTCTTCATTGTTTTGTTGTGCTTCCTGCAATTTAAGATGTCTTAAAATAGGCACCCTTTTATAGTCCAGCAAGTCATTTTTCGTCAGACAACGAAAAAATACCATCTGCGTAGGGGTCGATTTAAGATGGCGTTGACGACATTTTAAATGGCTGTTCATTGGGCTCTCGGAAATAGTTCAGTTGAGCATTTATGTTGTTCTGTAGCTCTTCAATTTTTGTTCAAGTTCCTGGATTTTAAGATGTCGTCAACGACATCTTAATGTGTAGTCTGCAAATCTGCAGTGAACATGTGAGTTCTTGTGGTCTATGGGGATATATGCTCTGAGAAAGAACACAGGTGTGGATGCAGGTACTTTCACTTCGTTCTTATTCCAGATAAGGCTCTCAGTGATGGTCCGGACTTTATTCGTGGATGGGTGAACCCAGACGACGACACCACTATGTTCACTGCGGGAATTGTGAAGGACTGGGGTCGGGCTCATTACCGCGACTGCGGGTGGTACCTCGACTGCCCTCGGCAGTCCACTCCGTGGGAGAAGAACGTCTCGAGGACTCAGAATGAGAATGCAGATGCCTTGGCACCCTGGACAGATGAGGAGTTGCAGGCTAGGTTCTTTGCGCAGCTGAGTAAGAAGGAGCCAGCAAAGACGGCCACCCCCGTGGGTGGGAAGAAGAAAAACAAAGGGAAACAGACTGCGGAGGCAGGTGGGTCTGCCGATGTTGCGGCTGCCGTTGATTCTGGGTTATGGCCTGCAGGGACTGGTGGGGCAGATATGGATCGCCCACAGGCAGATCATCGCATTGTGCGTACAGAGGTCCAGCAGATTTCCGTGACAGCTGATGAAAGGACTAACCACAGGGCAGGGAAACAACCTTACGAAGCCCGACTTTGTGTCTCCAGAGTAGTGGGTCCGCACTTCCAGCAGAAACGACAAACGTCAGCTTCCTACGTATGATGGAGTCCAGGAAGTCCACATTCACAGGGGTCAAATCGCCTGCATGGGACCATCTCTGCTCTTTCCTCACCCTGGTAATGCCCATGCATCTTTCAACTTTGATTCCCATTTCATGACATTGTGGGGTTTTGGATTTGCTGGATTAAGATGTCGTCAACGACATCTTAATCCACCAGTGCTCTGTATTACCAGTTCCCTAAATGTACACCAACTACCTAGTTTGATTCGCTTGCATTTGCTTTTGGCAGGTGATGGAGAATCCATGCTGGGTGAACGGTGTCCAGCAGCCTTACACCATTGACCTTGTAATCCTTGACATCCTGGATGGGCAGCCTGTGCTTGATATCATTCCCCCTGCTGTGACTCCATAGTGGAATGCTCAAAACCCTCTGTATTGGCAGTGGGCATTCTCTTTCTGCAACACGTTCCTCTCTGACGCAGGGGGCCTTCTGATATTTCAATCTGACGACATGGCATCCCGCCGGATTCTTCATAGCTACATGAAGTCCTCTGGGTTCCAAATCAACAAAATATGGACATGTATTAATACACTGCCTCTGTCGAAGGGGGAGTTTCCAGGGCAGAAGGTATTTCCTGTAACTTTCATTTGTCTTCGTCCGTGTTGTCATTGAATACCCATAGTTGCTGACATATTTCCATTGTTGCTGGTGTAGACCCATGTGTTCAAGGCCATTTGCTTGTCACAAATTCGGCTTGCCAACACTCCTGCTTATGTTGGGCATTTCGACGTTTAGGGAGGAGGTCTGCACATAGACCCAGATTGCGACCCAGTCAAATCTGATGTTGTTCACAACTATGTGGATGCGTCCCAGACTCTGAAAAAGATTGGAGGAATTCCATGGAGAGGTGCCCAGGAGAAATCGCCCGCGTTCATGCAAACCTTCATTGAGACATGCAGCCGGCATGGTGGCAAAGTGGTTGACCTCTCCATGGGCACAGGTGCATGCCGAAACTCTTCTCCATTCTTCGTTGCACATGTTCCTATCCTATTTGGCTTCTGACATGGTTTCGTGCTTTCATTCGCTATCCTACAGGGGCTTCGTTCCATGCCTGCAAGTGTGCAGGAAGACATCTTTTTGGGTTTGAGGGGGACGAGGAGCTTTACTCTCGAGTCATCGCTCCACCCTCTGAGGGATCCTCGCATTCGACCCAGACTGAGAAGATTGTTGAGGAGGAGGATCTGCAAGAGCCGGATGCTTTGGATGTGGATTCGGATTTTTCATGCGAGTAAGTGCATGTTCTTTTGTGGCAACTCATAGACCCCATGACGGATTCTTTGAGTGCTCCTTTTTTTGGCTGCAGTTTGGCTTCCAGAGTATTTACCAATTTTACTCATTACTGTGTGGTTGCAGGAGTCCTATGACGCCATGGTTTCTGCCCTTCTTTGCCAACCCGAATTTTTTTCCAAGTCCTCCAGCACAATTTCATTTGCCATCTTATACGGAGGCTGCGGCCAAGGAGTATAGTCTGCTGGCATCTCCACCTTCTCTGCTACACGAAATACATGGTTTTCAGCAGAGCAGGGCTAGCGTCTTTGTGGACAGTTCTGCCTTCGTCCTGAACAGTGCGTCATGTAGCAGTGGATCTTCTTTGTCCGAATGAATCGATTCTTGTGAAGGGTTTGTTTAAAAACCAAGAGTTCACCTGTTTGCCTTCTTTATGATTGGATGTGATCCTCTCTATCAACCTTGTATAACTAGGAAAATGACATGTGGTCCTTCTCAATCAACAAAGCAATGTAGACTAAAAGTTTGCAATATACACTGCACCCGGCAAAATTGATTTTCAAGCAAGACAAGTATGGTTTCATGCATCTCCGAGCTTTTGGGAGCTACCACTACAAACAATTATCTAATCTTTCATTTATGTAATTCATCCACCTCTCATTCGTTACATAGACATTCATCTGACATTCATCCCTCATTCATCCAAGTAACATCCATATCCGACCTTCTAATACTGACCACTCTGCGCAGTAATAGGTCTTCTAAGTCGACTGGACGTCTGCGGTTATAGGCAGGCAGGTCCTCAAGCGTGAACAGATTTCTGCTCACGTAATTTTCTGCTCGCGGGATCTGCTCACACAATAGCATCCCCCAAAATCTTGATATTGAGTAGGTAATGTCGAAATACCTTGGTCTGTTCTGGTTTTGATCGGAGTCGCATAAAGTGCAAATATCGCGTCTTTCTTCGTAGCTCTCATGAAGGCTTTAGCTCCAAGAAACGGGGGTTGAATACCTTTGGTACTTTTGCATTTTTGTCTTGTCGAAATTTTTCGTGATCGCCAGTCGATGTCAGGATTATGAAGTACAAACCAGGGAAGTCCAAGGATCACAGGATTTGTTGGAGACTGGATGACATTGAAAACAATTTGTGATGCTTGATTTTTAAGCTTCACTTCAAGGGGTCGAGTTTCATGGTTAATATTTCCGGACGTTAATGGTCGTCCATCGATGACTTCAACGGGGGCCGATAATTTCTTTCTTACGAGCGTTAAATTGTGTTGCTTCGCAAAGTCTTTGTCAATAAAACATGCTGAAGCGCCCGAGTCCAAAAATGCTTCTACGGAGATATCTCAATTTTGCATCCTGATCTTTACTGGAACTGTGAAACAAAGTACATGGTCTGGAGATGGAAATAGACATTTTTTTGGTGAGGAATTTGGGGTGTCCAGCCGCATGGTCCCTACTGTGATTAGACATCTTCGTTTTCCGACCTCCTCGTATTGAACACTTGAGTTGTGCCTCGAGCTTTGAATCTTCTCTTGTTGGGGCAATTTAATGCTAAGTGATCATCTTCTCCGCAATAAAGACATAATCCATTCGAGCGCCGTCTTTGTTTTTCTCGTGGAGTCAATGGCTTGAATCGGACAACATCAATCTGCATAGGATCATTACCGGATGTCTGATGAATCATTGTGTTTGGTGCCGTAGTAGCAGCGGCATGGTGCATTGTCGACCATCCAGATCGCTTCTCTTGACGTCTTTCGAACAAACGATTATCGCATGCAATGACTTGGGTGGTGAATTCGCTCAGTGTACTCACGTTTGGCATTGTCAGCAACAAATCTTCAACATCATCTTTTAGGCCACATCGAAACTGACTAATGAGACTCTTCTCATTCCAGTCGAGGTCGCACGCAAGTTATCGAAATTCGACAGCATAAACGGAAGTTGGACGTGCTTCTTGTCGAAGATTTCGCATCTTTGTCTCTGCACTCTCTCTCTATCATTCTCTCCAAACGTTGCAATGAACTCGGACATGAACACTTCAAAATTGTAAAATAAATACGAATTTTTCTCTAATAGCAGTGCAAACCAAGATAGGGCAGTGCCGGATAGAAGGGTGCCCACAAATCCCACTTGAATACCTTCATCATGGTAACGTTGTGGATGTAGTCGTAGGAACAATCGTACTTGTTGAACAAAACCGCGAAATCTTGATCTTGTCCCATCAAATTTTTCGGGCACGCTGACCTTTGGTTCCCTTGTAATCTGTTGAAGATTTGGAGGAACCGTTGCAGTAGGATTTGTTGTAGTAGAGACTCGTAAGGTTGAAGATCCATTGTTCGACTCCTTCAACTCTGAAATTTATTGTTGCAAATTGTTGAGAGCGTTGCCAAGATCTTGAGACTGATCAGCTTGTAGTTGGCAGTAGAGGCACGAAGTTCTTGCATCTGGAGCTGAAGACTCTGTAATGTGACGACCATTTCAGCAAATGTGACGTCCATCTTAACTAGCTAAGGAACAAACTTTAATCTCGATAAACTGTCAAGGACGAGAACATGACTGAACACAAACAAGAGATCAGACTAGAGGTACAAGACTAGGCAAGAAGTCAAGGTCAGCGTGGCCGTATGCACGATGAGTAAATATGAATCAAGACGATCTTTATAATAATGAACAAAGGTACAAGATATTGAAACACGACTTGAATACTGGAATGCTGGAAACTGGACTGGAGTACCAGATACTGGAAACTGGGCTAGGGTACTGGGAATTGGAAACAAGAGTAACTTGAACTGGTGTTGGCAAGACTGAAGAGTGTCCAGTCTCGCCGCCTATATATACTGGCTACTAAGAAGCTTCCCCTATGGAGGTTTCTTGCTAGAGAAGTTTCCAAGATTAAACAAAGGTTTCTTGATGGAGAAATTTCCTCCAAAGGAAGCTTCCTGAGCAGTTTCCCAAGTTACTCTTGATAATTTGGTAACTTGATAAGTAATGGTAAATCATGGTAGATCATGCTAAATCACGATAAGTCATGGTAACTTCCGGTAACTTGGTAACTTGATAACTTTTGATATTTACTCCTGGTAAGTTCCTCTGGGCTATGTCCGTGACATCAGACAACCTCACCATTGGCCCTACCAAATCTGACAGATAGTGTGCGACCTTCTGGTTCAGCAAATTGGCAGTAGATGTCATGGGAGAGAGCCATAGTTTAAACATGGTGGAGCCAGCAGTGAAAATACGGTGGCTTCAAATTTGGAACTCTGAGCCTGTTCTTCGGCAAGCAAGGGGACAAGGGCTTAACGAGCCTGGTGGTGTTGCTGGGGACGCGGAAGGCAGCAGAAGAAACAACACGCGTCATTTTGAAGTTGGCGCGCTTGTTTTTGGCACTGCTAGGCATGCTCTAGCGACCTAGGGAGGACGTAGGGGCACTCGCCTCAAATCCCCCTCTCCTATCAGCCCTCGGATTTTTTTGCTACCTTAATCTAGGACACCTATCTCCACGACTAAAGCGGAGGACATCCCCGCCATTGTCCCTCTCTCCATGCCGAAAGGGCATCATAGTCTGGCCAGATTCTATCTACATCTGCTTAAATCATTTGTTGATGTCTCCCTTGATGATACTTCTCCTCTATGTGGGACTTAGGAAGTATCTCCCATTCTTTTCGGCTTCCTTGATGGGATCCCATCTATTCTCTTGACATGGGTTAACAAGTTCTCTACAGCTTGGATCACCAAGAAGGATGTCCTCAGCTCATTGTGCCCCGACAAAGAACTGAATCTTATTTTGCTGAAGATCAGGGATATTTTCGCCTCCTTCCTTCCTAATTTGCTACTCAGTAGGTCATCTGATACTTCTGTTTTCTTTGGATCTCATCTTTATCAGTCTACCTCCAACAAAGACAGTGTTTTTTTTGTTCAAGTCTTGCGAATTATAATGATGCTTTCTGATGTATGTGCAATATTCACAGGACTCGTACGGTTCCTTTGCTAACTGGTTATTTGGTGACAGTATTCCACAGAGCATCGGGAGCCCGGCGGGTCGCTCTTATCTACTGGCTACTAACAAAGCTGGGGTTAAATTGATGAAGGCTATGCTACTCTTGCAGAAGTACTCCAGATCTTTGGAAAGGACTCATTCTAGTTCCAACTTGGCCATCGTCCCAATACCAAACTTGGGCAGTACTCCAACATTGCCTCTGGCTCCCATCGACCTATCCATCCCCTCTCTCATGCGATGAGCTCTATTCACCTTACTCTTCCAAGTGTCATCTATGCCACCTGTTTTTTCCTTAATAAGTGTAGGTTTTCTTTTTCAACTTCGTCTGCATGTCGGAATCTGGCATCACTCCTTCTACTTACACCTCTGAATTCTGCTTTTTTTTTTTTTTTTTTTTTTTTTTCTGTCTCATCCTTTCAAACTCTAGCTTCGCTTCTTCTCTCAAATATGTGCTGGCCACCCACATAAAGTGGTGCACATTGGATCGAGTGTGGATCCCCTTATTACCTGGATTATGCAAGTTCTTGCTCTTTATTCCTCATTTTCATTTGTCCAGGGCTTTTATGTTGACCCCTGCTGATGTTGGTGTGAGAATCTTTGTTTCATTTTCTCAAATATCAAATCATCACCGGCCTGTCATGGGCTGCTACATCATGCCCTCATTGACCTGGTCCCACACTTCATGGAATATCAAGGGTATCCGGTTGGACGCCTCCAATATGCCTAAACGGCCTCCATGCATGAACGAAGATGTATACGGCGCTGGGCATCTTCTCTGATCTCTTCCAACTCTATCATTTTCCTGCAAGAACATAAACTTGATGCTAAGGAAATTGCAACATTGAGCTGTTCGACGTGGTCCTCTTCTTCCTCGTGGTGGAACCTGACCGTTGATGTTGACTCCCGTGGAGGAATTGGCCATCCCTGTCTCACCATCTTTAGCAAACTCCTTTCATTGTGTTGAAACGTGCCTACTTGGCAAAGTCCAATGCGCCTTCACTATTGCCATGGCTACTTTTGGTGCTTGTGCTTTCTTAAATGTTTACGCTCCCAATGTCATATTATCCGAACGTATAGACCTTTGGTGTCTGCTAGGTTCTTAAATTCTCACCTTCCCTAATGTGACACACTCAGGGATCTCAGCTGGTGATTTTAATATGGTTGATAATTCTGGTGATCGTCTAGGGATGACGAATCAAGCCTTGTCTGCTGAGGAACAATCGGCTTGGGATTCCCTTTGCTTTGTTGTAGGCCTCTTTGATATCCGTGAGCATGATTGGAACTCTCTTAGATTCACCTGGTCCAATAATAGAGCCCCTTCGGATCTTTGCATGGCTAGACTAGACGTGAGTACCCTAAACCTGCCAATGCGGACAGAGTCCCTTGTCTGTAGGGTCACCCTAAAGTGACTAGTTATTGCACTGCTTTGGCAAAACATGGGTGAGATCTTCTCCTCAGCCCCCGATTCTGCAGGACTTCGATCATGCTCAGGTTTCCACCATTTTCAAACCTCCTGGGATTCACGCCAAAGGTTGCAACTTCTTCAAGTTGAACCCTGCTCTTCTCTCCTATCCCTCTTTTATCCATGAATTGACCATAATCGCCTATAAGCTAGTTGTACCTGCATCATATGTTTTGCGAGTATATGGTATTGAGATTGTGCCTCTAACTTCTTGCCTAGAAAAGTGGATGTCGTGTTAAGTGTCATTTTGTAAATGTTAATGTGCTTCTCCCTAACTGTATTTGTTAACCTTGCCTAAATGTTTTTTTTTTTCTATTCCTGACCGTTAACATCTATCCAGGGCAGACTGTAGGCTGTCAGTAAAAAACTTGGTTTTCCCCATAGAACAAAAACAAAAACAAAAACAAACCAAAACAATAATAACAATGCTCCTTTCTCCAACTCAAGGCATGAGTGCGTAGTCCCTACCTTTTCATAAAGGCAGGCCGATAAAAGGGGAAGATGTCGACCTTGCAAACTTAGCTACCCACCTTGAATCAAATAGGAGCAAAAAAGAGTTCCAAGAGTCATTGTACCTACGTACCTTGCAGGGCAAAAAGCAAAACAGACTTTTATAATAAAAAGAAAAACTTGTGATTTTCTGGGCTCCATTCCCTTTTTCGAAAAGAAAAAGCAAGGAAAAAAGAAGTTTCGGACTGAGTTATAACTGATAACGTGATAACCACAAACAAACTGCACGGACCTTCAACTATTGTATCTGATATGCAACCAGGAGCATAGGGTTGCGCGAAAATGCCAGTAAGCGAATTATCCCATATCGAATGCCGCCATGCGGCTTCCTGGCCTCCTTTAATAGCCCCTCGCTCGCTGGGCATAGCAGATCCTTCTTGGTTTTACAACATGATGAACGGAGATGTCACGCGGCTGCGTGACAGATGTCCACCCCCCCTACCTTGTTAAGCAGGGCATCCCCCGTGTCTGACCCCCCCACAATCCTTGAAGGATCTCTCTCTCTCACATTCTCACATCACGCAGCTTGCATGCCGGGAGATTTTGATGGTATGGTGTGGATCTGTAGAGCTTCGATCACGAGATATGGGAGAGAGAGAGAGAGAGAGAGTAGTAGGTGTAAGGCAGATGAGTCGTGCTGGGTGGTCCTTTCAAAAGGCAAGGCGGGAGCTTTTGGCCCGCATGCCCAATGCAGACGGTGCGCATGGTGGTAGACGGTCACGCAAACCATTACGGACTTTTGTTGGCAAAGTTGCTTCGATGGAAACAGTCCGCTTCTTTCTTGCACAAAGTTTGACGCCCGAGGTTGAGCCTTATGTACGTCTAGGGCGTCCCTGAGCTGCTGCTAGCTTTGTCATGAAACATGTAGTGCACATTGGGGGGCGACGGCGCCCTACCACCTTCTGCCTACCTGCCCAGTGATGGTTGGCGATTGGGCCTCTGACGTTCATACCGGACCTATCTGATGACTTGTGCCCTAACTTGCCGACATAGATGATCTGCATGTGTCTTTGAGAAACGTGGAATTGGAAGAGATTGTCGTGCAAATAAAAGCAAAGGCTCCATTGATTGCTCACAGTGGCGACAGCATTTGATTGATGGGGGTACATTGCTCCATTTTCTCCATTTCAAATGTAGCCGTTGTTTTGAGCTTGATCCACTCAATTCCTTCTGGTGGGGTAGGACTGAGACTGGGCTGCTGTGCATGTTGACTGTAGTCTATCTGATATCTTGCATACTTGGGGAGCAAGCCAATTAACTAATAAGCAAAACTTACCCATCTCCAGATGGTGTTATTCCAGAATCCACCTACCCACAAGGCTCACAATCCTTTGAAGTGTAATACAACCGACTACAGTAATCCTTGTGGAAGGACTGTGATTCTTCCACATAACATTAGTCATGTGCGGAGAGAATCGCAACCCAGGCGGGAAATGTGAACTGCACATGTTTCTCAACCTTTGAAAGCTGCAGTGTACTTGCATGTGTGCTCCTTAATTCCCTGGCAGAGTTGTGCCTTACGCATCACAGATGTGGATGCCCAGTCAGTATGCCGTGAACTCCAACGAACTGCATGGAAACCAATGGCAAGTGCGTTTTTGCAGAAAACGAAACACAACTTCCAGGACCAAAGAAGCTCCAACTTCAGGCTTCAACAACCATCTTCTTTTCGCAGCATCTGATACTGAGCCTTACACGATGCGGACCGCGAACAGCTCTTCACTGCCTGAAAAAGCTTGCCATCAAGTGAAAACGGTCCACTTTATAGGCTGTCACTCGCTTCTATGGGAGTTGGACTTTCTGTAGACACCAGTGGTCCATATTGCACAAATACTTGCATCCTTGCCAGGTGAACTGAGCAATGATTATGTCCGCAAGGCTGCTAACAAGAACTTTTTTGGCCATCCAGCTGCATTTGTCACTTTGAGAGACCCCTCTGTACTCACCGTCTTATTTGTCTCAGACTGACAAGCTTTTCCTCATTCTCCACCCCAAAAAGGTCGAGTTCCTCTTTGTATGGAGATAAACATGGTACCTCATACAACGACCTTGCTTTGTTCCAACAAGCAGAAATGGTTCTGTTTGACTCGTTGAGGAGTCCATACATGAAGACAGCAGAACGCCTGATCAGAATCTCTGCCCAAAAGATATCCCAGGCCAACAGGCAGAATGGTCATAAAGCGAGCTTTTCCATTTGGTGTTCCTGCGACGCTGCAGCAGATCACTAGCTCCCTTTATACCAACGGGGCTTGTAGCCCCTCTGCCCGTGAGTTATGAATTGTGTGGAAACATCAGGTCGCCATCTATTATCTGGTTGGAGAAGGAGCTTTCCCATTTGGTTTTGCTGCTGTTCAATCATCACACCAGATCAATTGCCCCCTTCAATTGTGCCTTGTATTCCGACCTCAGTGCCGATAATCGAGCATGTGCTGCTTTCACCTCATCATCCCGGCCTAAATTCCGGAGAACCACCACTGTTGTATTCAGAATGTTCCAATCTGGTTCAAGTCTGCAGACACGAACCACACATGTTGAACAATCAGGTAGGAGGTGCAACCTTTGACCTTCTGCACCACATATCTAGCCTGCCCTCTCCAAGATAGCATCGGTGCCAACTGCAAAAGGTGTTGCCGCATGCAAGGAGGACAACGGCTAAGGGTGGCCATTTTGGAAGACCAAACGACCCTTACTATGGAGCCACTTTATTCATAGTGATCCAAAAACAATTCATTATAGTGAATTTCCACCACCTTCCCACAATTGTTTTTTTATGGGGGTAGTCCTGATTCTGGCTGCTCATGTATCCTGGTTTTCACACAACTGGTGTTGTTGTAGATTTTGCCCTCCTTAAGGCCAGTACACCCACCTAATTGATAGTTACAGATGGTGCCTCCCCTTGCAGCTGGTTGACTGAGTAAGGTACCCTTAAAATAGGCATGTGGACTCGAACCCAGGACCACCTAGGTGTGGCCACAGCTCTGTGATCAGTGGGCTATCTGCTGGAAGTGCCACTGACAACTAAAGCATTCATTATGCACGATAAGCCCAGCTAAAGTTGTCATTACTACATGTACCAGATTGTGTCCTAGAGATGTTGACTGGTGAAGACCACACCCCTCTCAAACTCAAATCCAAGAAATCAAACCAACTTGTCAATATATGGCTCCTCTAATTGAGAAGTGATGGGGAGCAACACATTACCCCTTGGAGAGCATTTGAGAGTGAACTTCGAGATATGGCTCCCACAGCAGCAGTTGTGCCAAGCATAAAAGCAAGGGCTTGTAGGTTTGTAAAGACGGCTTAATCCTTGATGTCTCCAACCACCCTAAGATCTGTCCCAGATTCATAGTTCAACCCGGCAAATGCACACAAAATCTTCCCTCAGTTAGGAAAGGCCTTGCAACTGTGGACCACAAAGATAGAATGGCCAGCATGTCAAAATATGGGAAGAAGGACCCAATCTGACTTGGATGAACTGCAAAGGGATCATGGATGAGACAAGTAGGAAGTTAGCATCTTCCATAAACAGTTTAGGGTAGAAGCACCCAACGTGGCACACAACACCTCCCATGGTACACAAAGATCCTAACATGGTGCAGCTGTTTGGTCTTGAAAGGGTGCATTGTTCAGGAGCAGGGTGGTGACTGGAACCCAACTGCGTCAAATGCTGACACTCACCCTTTTGCTTTTGATTTTAAATTTGATTGAATAATTGTAGTCTACTGTGAAAAGGCACCCAGTACAGAAAGATGCATCAAGTAAAGTGAATCCGAGGATATCCTAGCAGGCTTACTCTCCTCAACAGAAGGATGGAACACCCTCTCACCTCAAAACACTTTCTCCAATTCAGTGCCTGTGCAAAGCTGTCAATAAGGATATTATACATTTGCAAGGTCGGTTCCAATCCCCACTCCTGTAGCTGGGAGAAAATCTGTCATCCCCATTCCAAAATTCAGGCATCTTCAAGTCATTGAAAAGGACTACACATGATAAACACAGATGTAGAAGTTCAAAACTCTTTTTCCACCCCTGCTTGTCCTATCCTTTTTCTCCTAAACCTTCCACTCCAAGGTGCCCACCTTAAGCAATCGGTCCAGCTTTCCGCTTCTACCAACCACTCTAAGCAGATGTGCTGCCATAACATCTGATGGTTTCAAGCCTGCCTTCTGGAGTTCATCATACAGCGTTAATGCTGTCTCCCAATCATTCAGCCTGTGCACAACATTGAAGACATTCCCTCACCCGCCTCAGTATCTCCAATGAGTGTACATTGAAACAATTGAACCTCACATCTGTGATGATTGCCACAGCTCCACATCATGGTCTACTTGCAAGATCATAAAGTTCAGTTCTTTCTCTCTGGCATGAGAAGGCCTTGCAAGAGGCTCTCCTTCACTTTGTCCATTCACTCCAAGATCTTCAGTCTTGCTCTGGCAATGCAAGAAATGAAGTCGAAAGAGAGGACTGGCCCCATTGGGCTCTAGCTTTTGGTCTAAACTAACAAGGTGAGTCACACTGCCAGAGTGAGTCCTTCACAAAGATAGTTTCGATGCCCTATGTTTCCGTCCAAACTGGGCGCGGGGTCTATGGCCACAAGGCTACGGCAAACAAAGTCTTATGAGTACATTCTTACACACACCTCATATGAAAAGAAGAGTATCACATATTATTGTCCTGCATTGCATAATGGATCAGGGACGTGCTACTGGCTCTTTAAGGATTGCTTGTCCTTGGCTGTGCCCTAGATAGTACAAGATCCGAAGCAGACTACTTAATTCATCGCTCCTCTTCGCCAATGGGTGTGACGTTTGGATTTTTTTGACATGTTGAAGTCATTCTAAGTATGTTCTTCTTCTAAGTCTTGCAAGCCGGTTGGGCCTCCCACGAATTTATTTTCTCACTCTTTTCTTTACTCTCCCTTAAGTGACACTTCTTTGTAGTTCCGATTTGCTGCCTGTTACCTTAGCTATCACTGAACACAGGAAAGGAAATCCGCTATGGAAACTCTTAAGGAAAAGGAAATCCACTATGGTCACCAAAGACTCTAACCAAATGAGAGCAATGACATGGCTGATGCATGCTTAAGCTCTTCCACATTCCTTTTGAAAAAATAGTGAAGCCATACAGCATAGAGAATGTCCGCATGAGATGTTGTGGGCCATAGCATAGAGAGCGAGCGCTCTCCCAAAACTCTCCAAAACTAAGAAATTCACTAGTCTCCATAGATTGTCTAAGCAATCAGGACAATGGCAAGGTTGATTCCTGCTAACCTCGTACTATTTCCTTCAAACATTTTGCAAACTTAAACAGCACTTTCTCTGATTAGTGCAACAATTAAATTACTTCAATCAGTCATACCTTGTGTTTATGAACACTTCCAATTGTTTTAGCACACATTTGATCAGTGGCCGAGACGTTTTGGTTAACTGCTCTAGATAGGTTCCTACAACACTATTTGATAATACATCCGTTCCATTCACCACATTTCTATATTCTCCCATCGTGGTGCAAGTGCTTTCAGTCTGTATTACTACAATCCAATCCTAATTTAGAAAGAGAAATAGAAATTGCTACGCTGACTGCAAGCCCAACAAAGCATATAGGTCAAGAGGCCATAACAAATGAGCAAAGCACTGACCGTAGAACCATAAAAGAAAGCAAACAGAGAACGTACTCATAAGACATTTTTTTGCTGTAGCCTTGTGGCCATAGATCCCATGCCCAGGTTGGGCAGAGCTAAAGGAAACAGACACTACCTTTGTGAGGGATCACTCCAATAGTGGGACATAGCAAACAGAGAGAAGGAAGAAAGGAAGGCCCATAGGACCAAGAGATTGTACTCATAAGACGTTGTTTGCCGTAGCCTTGTGGCCATTGACCCCGCGCCCAGTTTGAGCGGGAACAAAAGGGACAGAACCTACCTCTGTCAGGGGCTGACGTTGGTAGCGTGACTTACCATCATATATAGAATTAATCCGGGTTTTCCAGATATCCTCTAGAAATCCCTTCACACAAGCATCAATCTGCTGTGTGTGATTTGCCCAAAAACTAGGCCTCAGGAGGGCCTGGGCTTTTGGCTCAGCCTCGAGACTTTCAAAGTTGTTAAACAGGGGTACAGGCACAATTCCCTTGATAGAATTGAAGAGAGCGTCTCTTTGGTGAGAGAACCCCGGACTGTGTATCAGAAAGTGAATACTGTCTTCAGATTGCCCACACAGCGGGCAATTGCACTCTCCCTTTCCTCTCTGCTTCTGTTTGCTGTTCAAAGGTAGGCTTCCTACCCTGAGTTTAAATTTCAGTCTAGTGCCGAGAGTGGGTAGACCCTTGAGGTCATCCAAGATGTCCTCCCCCATGTCACTGACTGGAAACAAGTTCAGGGAAGTTTTCTGCCTAACTTCATTTTCATCAGACAATCTCATGGCAACAGACATGGCTGAGGACACTACAGCCTCTAAGTCAGATTTAGGACCAAGAGAGACCCACATAAAGACAGATTATACCTGTTGCAGGCTGCCAACAACTCTGTATATGCACCATGATCAAATTGAATGCCCCTCGCCCGCATGGTATCTCTGACAAGCAATGCTTGCTCAGGGTGACCCCCTTTATTCAACACCCCAAAGAGAGCAGCACATGCGATGGTATCCACATGGATGCCACCTGCTTCCATCTCCTCAAACACTAACTGGGCCTCTTCATGCCTCTCTGTACCATAATTCATGTACAATATCAGTTTCCGAAACTGTTCTAAATTCATTTCCAACTGTGACAAGTTCTACTTTAATTGGTATTAAGGAAACATTATGCTTTTTCACATGGACAGTAAGTTGTTACGTCATACATAGCTACTACTGTCACCTTGATTACGGTGACAAGCGTTGAGCTGATGATGTCCTATTTTGAGGTTTTTGAACACTCAGTGACTGCAGGCAAGGAAGGTCAAGGATATGAGCAGACAGACCTGCATTGCTGTAGGCGTATATTAGGGATGTGAAGGTCACTACATTTGGCAGACAACCGGATTTTTTCATGTCCTCAAATATCAACCGTGCTTCCACATGCATGCCCTGCAGCCCATCACCAATAAACTCTCAGATTTTACAACCAAGACCAGTTAGATGAAGCGCTCGTAATATGCAAAGGTCAGAATGTATCAATGGACAAAGGGTATGTTACCTGCTTTGCATATGCATCAATTAGAGCTGAGCACGGCTCCACGGTCAAGGCAATCCCCAAAGATGTCATCTTGTCATAAAAGTTTCGAGCTTCCAAATAGTCCCCTGATCTACCAAAGGCACTAATCAAAGTTCCATAAGTCACTGCATCAGGCACCAACCCTTGATCTTCCATCAAACGATACATATCCATTGCTTCATCACAAAGCCCTCCGTCCATGTATGTTGCAATAGCGGCATTATAAGCGTTGACATTCAAAGTGATATTTCGAGTTTTTGCCTCCCACAAAACGTCACCGACTTTTTCTGGGCAGCTGGCCCGTCCACATGCTGTAAGGAGGGAACAGATGGTGACCACATTGGGCTCAATTCTACTCTCGGCCATGTCATGGAGGATTTCGTGTGCTTCCAAATATCTCCCGGCATTCGCATAAGCATTAATCAGAGAGTTGAAGGTTACAAGATTAGGTTTTCGTGATCTCCTCTTCATGAGGTCAAGTACTTCCTGAGCTTTGTCAGGATGACCAGACTTGCCAAATGCATTGAGCAGCGAGGAGTAACTAACAATGTCTGGTTCAAAGCCGGCCTGAACCAGGAGCCCAAGCATCTGGAGAGCCTCTGTGTGCATTCCAAATGATGCATATGCTCCAATCAGGGTATTGAAAGAAACAATAGTTGGCACCACACCTTCCCCTGATACACAAATCCACTCACATGAGTAACAGCCAAAACTCGTCTCTCCTTCCCTCCACCTCTCTCTCCCACAGATATTTCAATGAGGATAATTTTTCACCTACCTTTTCTGCTGACACAGGTAGAACATCAGATGAAAAGACCTCCCTTGGTTCCATGGCCCATGGCTTCCACCGTTCTTTGAAACTCATCATGTCAAATTAAAGATATGATACTAAGCATGGGCTCATTGAGCTAAATGAAAAAGGTCCTGACCTAGCATCATTTCAAATGTGGCCCGCGCATTTGCCACCTGCCCACTCGCAGCATAGACGTGGATGAGAGTATTAAATGTGATGACATCAGGTTCACATCCACTCATCTTCCTCATCTGAGAGAAAAGGTTGACAGCATCGTCAAACTGCTGCAGCTTTGTCAGGCAGTTGAGGATTATGTTGTAGCTGAATCGATCCAGTGTCACATTTTTCCTCACAAGGCTGTTAAAATATGCTAGTGCCCGAGCAGGTTGTTCCCCAGATTTGAATGCAGATAGTATAATGTTGTGGGTGACGAGGTCAGGGCCGACCCCATTATCTGTCATTCGCTTGCACACATCTAACGCTTGCTCCCACTGGCCGCTATTCCCACATGCATTGATGAGATTGTTGTAGGAGCCTCGACTGGGTGGCACCTGTTATCAAAAAATGGCCCATGGTAATGTTAATCTGTTTGCAGTAACTGTAAATAGCACTCACCGTGACAAAAGTTTCCACCTAAGGCCACAGAAGGCTTTGTCCATAACTAATTGCTCAAAGAAAAGAGGTAAAGCACAGAGAACTCTTGGGAGGTCTTTGTTATGCATAGTGGTGTGGTCCAGCAAGCAAGGACACATCCCTGAAACTCAGAAGTGATCAGAGGAGTTCCTTGAAGGCAGTAACATAAGAATATAACCAATCCCTTTTTTACCTCTTTATCACCAAGGTAGAAACAGTTGATTAACATTCTTGGAGAATATTTTTTCTTATAAGACACAGCTTGGATTTTAGTTCTGGTCGGGCATTAATGCTCCACCAGTCTCCGAAGAGGAACAGAAGCTTTTTGGAAAAGCATCACAGGTCAGCATTCAGTGGCGTATGGATGGTTTCCTTCTGTAACTTCAACATGGCCAGATCCCACCACCCCATTAACAGAAGAAGCAGGCATGGCTCCCATTGACAGTCACCGTCCTTATGAGAGACCTATGGACCCCTGTGGCTGAAGAACCAAGACATCCTTCGGGCAACAAAAACCCGAGCAGACTGGCCATGCCCAGGTTGGTGCTCATTAGAGTGGGAGGAAAAGTAGAGTTTTCCGGCAGAAAAAAGGAAAGGAACACAAGCTCAACACTTCCTTGCTGGTCTTCAGGATGCTGGCGCAGGGCAGCCTCTGAACCACAGGAGCTTTACCGGGCCCCCTCAAGCCCCAAGTCTCCTCAACTGATATGAGAAATATCTAAAACACATCCAAAATCAAAGCAGCTACCTCTCAATGTATGGCTAATGTCTAAGGAGCTGGCTTGCAGTCTGAACTATCTGGATCAGAAAGGCTCCTGACGTGCAATGGAGCCCCAGATCAGATGCAGCAGAGGCTTTGGTGACACAGAAAAAGCACTTCCAAGAAACAGCGGATGAAGACTTTTGCACAGCAAAGAAGTCCACCCAAAGATGGTGACCGACTTTATTCCCATCCTATTCAAAAAGGGAGATAAGGAACACTTGAGAAACTACAGACCTTGACATTGCTCGCTTCCTCCTATACTGTTACAGCAAAGGCACTGGCGGAGGCACTCAGGCTTCAGCCCCTTCTGCCAAAAATAATGAATCAAGGGGAAGCATGCTATGTCAAAGGGAAGAGTCATGTTGCACAACTCGGCATTGACAGGAAGCAAGTCTCATGATTCTCTGGTCTTAATTTTGCTTGAGTTTGAAGAAGTGTTCTACAAGTAAGCTGGTCCTCCTTATCAAAGTGTGGGGAATTGAACACAAATATTAAGAATGGGATCGAATGAGTCTGCTGCCAGTCAACGTACACATCACCAGGTTAAGCTACAGAGTAGTTCTGATCAACAAAAGTAAATGAGGAAAGAGAAAGGGACCTAGTACCTACAGAGGCACGTAACATGTCGTCAAAAATTCGCAGTGCCCATCGCCATTGCCCCATCCGGCCATGAACATTTATGAGGGCATTGTATGTCTCTACATCTGGCTTGCATCTGTTACAAAGACAACCGTCAGTATTAGTAGAGGATTAGAGAGAAAGAAGAAGCAATTAAAAAGATAATCGTATTATGGCCAGGAGGCTCAGAAGTGACGGAGAGAGAGTAAGAAAAATAATGGAAACTTCAGAGAAGCAATACAGAGGGAGAGAACACATTGACCCTTTCTTGTAGAGATTGGTTCTGAATACCCTGCGGCATAGTCCCAAACTCTATGGAGCCAGGTGGGTTTCCATCCCCCAAAGAGATTTAAGAGTCTCCCACAATTGCCCTAGTGTTGGCCAATGACTTTCCCAGCTGCGGGAATTATTTGATATACAAACTGGTTAAAACATAATGCTACAAAAAACAATTTTGGCTTTGACAACGCTACTGTAGCCCCACTATGGTCCCAAATTTGACACTGCCAGTCCAACATAAACAAAGGGCAGAAGACATAGAAGATGACAAAGCAATTTGTTACACCCATGGGAGGCCAGGGGGTTTATGGACGCAGAAGAACTGCAAGCTAAATCCAAAAGGGGTGAGACCCCATCAACTACAATACACTGAAAAGATGTTCAAGTTGGCATCAAAGCATTCCTCCATAGTCATACCACTTTACTATCTACAGGGAAGCTTAATGACAATTGATTTGACATGCTTGAGGAGCTACCTCATGGTCTTGTGCAGCATATGGCTTTCTTTCGGTCATGCAAGGAATTGCTACATTGCTGCCACGAGCATGAGGTAGCTCCAGTCTCTCTAACCTCAAGTTTTTAGTCTCAATGTTGGTACTTTTCTCACTTTTAAAGCTTCTTTGTCAATAATGTAGTGTGTGAAACATGTGGGGAATCTGCCCCGCGAGAGTGCAAACTATGTAGCTCCGAGGTAAGTACCTTGATTCTCCCACAGAAATTTCAGTGACAAGTGAATGTATAAAGAGACTAGCTTCTTCCTGCTGGAGAGTTTCTGAGGCCATTGCATGGTGTCCACCTCCCGGAAGGGAGATGATAGTCCTGAGGGGTGAAAAGACAGCATAAATCACGCCTGCTTCAGGAATTCTTGTGCCTATTCTGGGAGTTTGTTGGGTTCCACCAAGTCATGTAAGGTGAAGAATTAGTGAGGGCCCATAGCTTATTGCAGGTGAGACCAGTTAAAAGATCTGCGAACAGAAACCTAGTAAATCAAAGACAGAAAGGAAGCAACTGACATGCTGACCTCCATTCCTGCATTTCAAAGAAAAGACCGCGCGCTTGATCTGCCCGGTAGTGCCTCACATGCAACCAAATCATGCGATTGTAGATGTCATTTCGGGCGCGGTAACAACGTTGATTTTTCATCCAGTTGAACACTCGAATGCTGTGTTCCAGGGCCCCTGTCCTCGTCATTTCCTGTACACTCAAGAATGTTAAATCTTACTATATCTATCTCCCCTTATCTTGCCAAAGCTGTTACATTGCCGTGCTTAAGCCCTGAACCCTCAAACTGCAAATGCACTCAGGCCACCAATGCAGTACAGAATGGAAGTAGTCCTGGAGCAGCATTTGTATCAGTCCTTGCAGACCAAAGACAGCAGTGCCCCACGTTTCCCTTCCATAACAGGAGACAGGACGAGCAGGGGGGAATGCATACCGAAATTAGAGGGGGGAAATTTTTGCGATTGAAGCGCCCCATCCAATGGTTGAGAATACCATCAACGTCCTCCCAGTGATTCAAGGCCAGCACACGTCTCACGACCTCCATGGGGCTCCACGTCTCTTGCCCTTCCTTGTACCTTTTTCTGTATCTGGGTGGCACCCTGGCCATGGTGGAGCGTTGCCCATTTATCCTTGCCTGCTTCTCTCTGACTACAAAATGCTCCCTTGGATCAGTTTCCTGGATAGCATATGCTTCTCCAGAAAGGACTTTCAAGGGGGATACTTGTTGCCGTGCGGGTCTGTTCCAAGCAGCACGAGAGTCGGACCTCAACCAGAATTGGCAATGCAGAGTTGAAATTCTCAAAGCTGACGGGGAGATCATACCAAACTCTTTGAAGCTTACACATATGGACACTGTCATCAATTTGTCCTCGCACACGCACTGGCCTGGCCCTACTGTACATGACGCTGAAGCAAGAGACCGCAACATTTGAGAAATCCGAGCTATGCCCAACACAGATTACTGTCTGGTTGCATATCTCACACAACCCACATGATCAGATTCATCAGGAACATCTTCAGCACTGCATCCAGAAACGAGGAGGAAGGTTCGCTGCATTCCGGAACTATTCAAGCTTCCGGTTTTGAAAGTGTTTCGAAGCTTGGGTTCATTCATCCAATCTGATTTGGTTTTGCAAAAGGAAGAGGCATTTCTCATCCACGACTGACCCAAGTATGCCAACGAACCAGAGACAAGTAAGGTCCAGAACAAAAATAGTGAACGGTATTACCTTCACGGAGGTAGTTAAGAGCAACAGAACCGGCGGGTCGTGGGGCTACCAATGGGTAGCATGCGGGCAGAGTGTAGGCGTGCGTGCCCTAGTGTGTGAAACCAGAAGCAGCGTTCTTCGGAGATTCTCGGGGAGGCGATGATCGTGCTGCACTGACGTGTATTGGGGGCTTGGAAGTTAGATTACACGAGATTGTTGTCAAGAAGTTGATTTTTCGATTGCGAAGAAATGTTTAGTTATTGAGCGGGAGGCGGAGGAGGGCGAAGAAGGAGAGACCGACAGACATGGATCAGTGGAGCTTGTCGAGGGCGGCAGCACAGCACGCTCATGTGCCACAGCAGGTAGGACTGTTTCTATGTTGCTAGGTTTTTTTGGGTTCTCAATGTCGGTTGTAGTTTGTCAAATAAGCCTCTTTACTTCTTTTAAAAGTAGTGAAGAACGATGTAGCTATCTTCGATGTGGGAATGCGGGAGTCTTTTGTGTGTGCAAATAGTGATTCAATGTTGCTTACCCACTACTCTATGGCCTTTCTAGGGTTTTGTCCAGTTTGCAAACTTATCCACCCTCAGGTCCTTTGGGTTTCAAAGTGCTTGCAGAATAGAACAAATTGATTTGAGAAGTGACATGGCTGCGCATCTGATTTGGATCACTGATAAAGAACGTAGGTGTGGTACAACTAGATTTGGAGAAGTTCCTAAATTGGCACATTGGCAAAGGGTTGCATTGACAGTAGAGGCCAAGGTGGTGTGATAGAACATACTAGAAATGTTAAAAGTCTTCAATTGCAGCTGCCAGCACTGCACGCATACTGTTACAGCAGGTCTGTAGCCTGCAGTTTTGTGCGCTTCACTCATTTGTCATGCTCTTCGTCGGAAAGATGGGAAGGGGATGTCACAAAGAGATATTCTACAAAAATCTGTTTTTCCTGTAGGCAGGTCATTTCTCATTACAACACACTATGACTGGCAGTGCAACCATGGCCACTCTTGGTTGGGACTGGTGGGCTGATTTAGCAGTACTTGTATCAACAATGGGCTGATGTCAATTGGCACTTAAAAATCTAGAAGCAGTTTGTAATTGGCCAGCACAGGGGCTATTGCAATGTGGGGCTCAGCTTTCATACCCTGGTCAGTTAAACCCCATGAATGGCTCTGGGAGGGTTAGTGTATGGCAGGGAGAAAGTCCTCAAGCACATGTTATAGCCAACATCAGCTGGTCATTGTGAAAGGAGAAATTTCCCCAGGAAATTCAAGACTGCCATGGACTTTACAAATGTAGCACATGACCATGCTTGATGACCGGCTGTTTTTCCTGTTATTAAAACATCTTCTGCCTATAATAAGAGTGTGCTGCCATTGACATGATGGTTGGTTTCAAGAAGCAACGCCTGTAATCATCTGGCTAAGCCTAACTTCCTAGGGTTTTGACTTCTTGCTTTTTAATAACCTTCCTGATAGTAATGCTGGTGTCGGTAGGGTAAGAAAATTTTGTGTTAACATGTTACTGAAGGGTTTGAACTTCTGTTAAGACAAAGGTACCAAGTTCTGGAACCGGTGGACCATGTCATGGGCACATGAATGGTCAAACAAGAATGTTATCTAGGGCTGGACTAGAATATTGAAAGGGAATTTGATCTGTTTCCATCTTTTTTCTAATGGTGCTTTGTGCTTTTGCAACTAGCTTCTTACTGCGTACATTAGACTTATTTGTTTTATATTGTACTCATGTGCAGCCAGGCGGTGCGGCCCAGTATTCGTACTCCTCAAGCTCCTATTCTGGGCAGCAGGCAGCTGCCCCGCCATCTGCAGCGAGTGCAGCATATGGTCAGCCACAGGTTTATTCTCAGCAGGCATATGCACCTCAAAACTATGGACAGCAGGTGAAAAGCCCCTACTATCTGTTCATCAGTACAAATACTCTTTAGCCTACTGTTCTGTGATCTTTTGTACCAAAAAATTGCAAGATTAGGAGGATGGTTCTTTTTGGTTGTACAATGTCATTTGACACGTTTGATTTCTGATATTGCTGGCAGCAACCGGCAGCTGGCACAGCACAAGGAAGCTATGCAAACAATGCCACATACAGTGCTACCGCTGCTGCAGTCCAACCAAGTGCTCAGCAGCAGCAGCAAGTGGCGTGGTCACAACAAGCCTCGGCCCAAGGTGCCCAACAGGCTGACCAATCACAAGGCGCATATGGGCGGTCGTCCACAGGAGTGACTTCAGTCCCAGCCAGTGGGGGTGGGTCAGCTACTGCAGCAGTCCAATATGGGGGCCAGTATGGGGCTGTCTATGCAGCTCCAGCCCAGGGTGCCAGTCAGCAGGTAATACAGGAATTCTTAGTGCCAATGGTTTCTATGGTTTGGTACCCATGTAGAGAAAGGGTGGGAGAAATTTTGAGTGAGTATTCCTCGCCTTTGCATGGGGAAAAGATAAAGATGTGTACATGTTGCCAGTTTGCTGTCCTTGTCTTTGTGCACTCCGTTTTACTTTACTTTGAGTATGCAAATCATGACATAGGGTGGCTGCCAATTGTGCTTACAATAGCTGCTTGGTACGAGTGGCCGGGGAGTCACATCTCCTGAAGACTACCAGGCACAGGGGACTGTGGCCACCCGGGGCTCAACAGCTTATGGAGCCACTCAAGATAGAGCTACTATAGCTAGTGGAGCTTCCTATGTAGTTGGGGGGGCGTCATCTGTGAGTGCCTCAGGTGTCTATGGCATGTCCGACGGTACTAAATATGGTGAGACTCCCAAGTATGGGGAAGCCACCAAATATGGTGAAGCAACCAATTACGGTGATACTGCCAAATACGGCGGGAGTGCCTCAAGTGCTGGCTACGTTGGGAAAGCCAGTGATTATGGGGGAGCTTCGTCTCCCACAGCTTACAGCCAGAAGGCAGCAGCCGACCAGTATGCGGCTAGTTATAGTCTGAAGGGCTCTGACTATGCATCATCAGATAGGGGTCAATATGGACAAACCCAGAGTGCATATGGGCAGAGTGATTCACAAGGTGACACTGCCCGGCGGTATCAGGAGGCCCATGCAGCAGTGGCTGTTGCCCAGCAAAGACAGGTTATTCCCTTCTTGTGCTTTCGACTGGATTATTATTGCTGCAAGTTTTTGTGTTTTGTGGGTAAGCTGAAGGCAAGATTTGGGGTGGGTAGCTTATTATTCCATACTGCTGGATGAGTTGGACCCAGAAGAATAATCATAACCATATGTTATGTTGGGAGATTTGTTAGGTGGTGGAATGGTGCCCTTCATCTCTCACTGTTCTGGAAGTTTGTGCTATGGAGTTTTGCCCTGTGATGGCCTGGCTTGTTAAGACTGAGTGTTGGTTGTGTTGCTAGCTGGTACAGCAGCAGGAGCGGCAAGAGCAGCAGGTACTAGAACCTTCTCTTCTCTGTGTTTCTAGGTTAGGAGTGGACAGCCAACCCTGAATCTTTGTGTGTCTCTCCCTTTCTCAAAGTCTGGGGCTGGCAGTCTCACATCGTGGTCGAATTAGGCATGCAGTGCTGGAGTCCACAGTCTTATGGAATAAACATCCAACAGATAGCACAGTGGTTAGGGCACAAGGGTCGCCATGCAAGCTGTTGTGGGTTCAAAGCCACATATGTGTATGTTGGATGTCCAACCTAGTCATACAGGGGGGGATCGTCAGGTCAACCCGTCACCTAGTGTGTGGGGAACTGGGGACTTCTGAGTCCCTTGGGGGATGTTTGTGTGGCCCTGGTTACAGCCGTTTGAAGGTGTCCAGCGGTAGCCCTTCAAGGTGTAACCATAATTTATGCTTGCTATGGCAGGAGTCAACCCTTTTTTTTGTTTTTCCTTCTTGTGTATTATACTGTTTATTCCAGCCCACACAACAAATGATAAATCCTCTGTGGACTAAGCACTAGCGCTTGGGCCATGTCTCCATGGAGTAGAAACCTACAACCGGTTGCAATAATGCAGAGATTGTACTCACTAATGGTATGTCATAAATTTGGCAGTGCACTGTCAATGGATATGTTAACTAACATCTTGCTGCTGCTGATTGGGGCATTGCTAACAATGTCCAATGACTATGCCCCACTGGTGCTGTCTTTCTGTGGGGAAATGGCCAACATGTACACAAGGCAATGCCAGTGACCTGCATGGATCAATACCTGTCCTCATCTGTCTTCCTGCTGTCCATTTCATGTGCTATCCTTTCACCTGGGTACATTGGCACAGGTGGTTGATTACTCTGAATGAACCTGGGTCTAAGAAACAATGTCTGTTTGTTTGGACAGAGTCAACTGCTTCGGCAGCAGCAAGCCCTTCAAATGCAAGCATCCATGATCAATCGCGGTGCGGCGGCATCTCCCTTAGATGGTGCTACTCGGTACGTACTTGTTGTGCCCAACATTTTGCCATTAGGTTGACTATGGTTGGTTCACTCATAGAAGAAGATGGGAGTAGAGTTTTGCGCGCCATTGAACAGTAATTGTGGAAAGTGCAGGTCCACGATTGGGAAAGAGAGCTTGGATATCTCTGTGTTGTAATGAGTTCTGAGCCTGGGGGCAAGAGAGGGACAGCTTCCTAATTCTTCCAACTCCTAGAAAGCTGTGCTCTTTGTGGAAGGGGAACGTCTAAGAAAAACTCAATGTCCGATGATTCTAATCTAAACTGATGCTTGCAGGACTCAAGGAGACTATCTTGGAAGGGGTGGAGGTGTGCGAGGGACAGGCTCTCAAGATTACGGGGGAACTCAAAGGGGAGTGCTGGGAGGAAATTATGGGGCGAACAGAGCCGAAGCTGAACTTGTTGCACAGTATGGAGGTGGAGGACGAGGGCGAAGCGGAGGGGGTGCAGGTAGTGGTGCGGGATACCCAGGAAGCCAGCAAGCCTCAGTCTATGGGGGGATGGCCGGTGGGAGGGGTCTTGGAGGTGGTGCTTCGAAGCTGAGCAGTTTTGTGTTATGTCTTTTCAGCCATGGTTTATGCTGGAGGATAGTGTCCCCTAGTTGCTCCCTGTGTTTGCATGTCTGTTACATGTATCTTTGATTCTGCTCTTTCAAGATTGAAGTAAGTTAAGCATAATGTTGAAGCCTGCAGCTATGAAGCCTAAGGGCGTCCTTGGCTAACCGAAATGCTAGGCTTGTGTGCAGAATATATCATGTGTCACATGTTTTCGTAACGTTTCCCATATGCTGAAGCAACTGCACTTTTTCCCAGGCCAAATGTATGGAGGTCACAATGTACATGGGATGGGATATGGTGGTGTGCAACTGCCCCCGGGCCGAGATTACAGTGCTGGGCGGGGGGCTAGTGGTGGAGGTTTCTCTGGGCAGAGGGAGGGCAGTTACGGGGGAGGAGGTAGCCGCTCTGACCGCCCCAGCATTGGCAGCAGCCGTAATGATGACCGCCGAGATCAAAGACCTCCATTCCGAGGAGATCGGCGCCGTGATGAAGGTGGTCGTCGGAGAGACAGGGATAGAGGGCGGAACCGTGGGGGAGGTGGAGGGGGAGGCGGAGGCGGAGGTGGCGGAGGAGGAGGGGGTGGAGGAGGCTGGGGAGCTGGGCCCCATGACCGCGAGGATCGGGAGAGAGGGAGGGATAGAGACAGGGAAAGGAGAGAGGAGGAACGGAAAAGGGAGCGGAGTCCTGCATTGCGGGCTTCACATGATCGCAAGATGTCACCGTCTGGGGACCGGGATGAGCGTAGTCGCAAGGAATCTCCTCGGCGGGATGCCTCTTACAGGTAGATCAATGCCACTTGTTTCTGGTCATGTTTTATTCTGGGCATGCGTGTTCTGAGTGGGTATGCTTATAGCCGTTTTTGAGATGAGAGATTTTTGGGAAAGCCCTGTGCTGTCCCTGGTCGTGATTCTGTTCTGGCTCTTTCAGTAAAATGAACATAAAAGCTATGTTACTTTTGTATGCTAAAGGAGAGGAGAGGAAAACTTGCAGATTATTGTTTCCTGCAACTATTTCTTATGAGGTAATCATAACGCTTATGGACCAACCTGTTCACCCCACAAGGGTCCGTGAAACCCAAACCAATATTGACAGCACTTTGTGCTAGCTGATGGCAAATCATCAATTCATCATGTATGCTAGCTGACACAATGTATGTGTTGGCACTGACATCATACGAGAAAGCTTGAGTTGATTCCAGCACCATCCCAGCTCTCTGGCTGACGATGGATGTGATAAATGTGGGATGTGGTTGCACTGCTAGCCACTGTTGAAGAGGAAAGACAGAGAGAGTGGGAGAGAAGCATCTGATTTTTTCCTGGTTGGACTTGTTCAGGCACATGTCCCCCTCAAAAGACAAGAGAAGAGACTATGTTTGCAAGGTGGGTGTGCATCCCTTTTCCCACTGTTCCTTTGCAAATGTGCATCAACTGACGGGTTATCAAACTTCAACTATCACACTGCAACAGCTGAGCTTAGCAGTTTGAGCTTTGTGGATGCCCCAGGTATGAAAGCAAAAAAATGAAGGGTTTGGGGAATGTCAAAAGGAGACATGTGCAGTGAATTGAGTGACATTCAGTTGGTATGGGGCATGTACTTTTGTCACTGAAAACACAATTGGTTTTTGAGGAAGTGGTGTATGGGGCCATGGTAAAATTCTGTGGAAGCAGTGGTACCTGTGGAAGCTATACTTCTGAGAAAACTTAAGATCTATCGTAGACTGACAGATGGAATTCTGGACTTTCAGATTGAGTTGCATAGTGTGCTCGACGCAGAACGTGATTACCCATCTATTTGCAAGCGGTATTCCAAGCTGTATGTGGTGCCTGAGTTTTCCAAGGTATAGTTCCTTAAGATTGCAGTTGTTGATGCAAGCTTTGTGAATGCCATGTGGTTTAATATGCCCTTGGCCTTACTTGTGTTGCGTCTTTGGTTCATTTGTGTACATTGGAATGTTCTTGCCTTAAGTTGGCTATAGTGGACGTACTACATGAATAATACATATTTAACAGAAAGGAATATCCTTTCAGTACGCAGTGTGACTTCACAAAGTTCATGTGGACGTGGGCGTCTACAGACCAGTTGAAGTGTCTTCTCAGTGTCTTCTCTTGTTTCTGTTTTCTGGGCCGGGAAACACTTTGGATCAAACTTTGTAAACCAGGAGTGTTGATCACCGACCTCGACAACCCAATACATGCTGACCGTTTACCTGTGTGTCTGTCTCTGCCTCACTTTCTATGTGTGTCCCTTTGTGTTCCGCTCAAACTGGGCGCGGGGTCAATGGCCACAAGGCTACGGCAAACAACGTCTTATGAGCACATTCTTTCGATATGTGTGTGTCCGCAAGCCTTGACCCTGCTAGATAAATCTGACTTAGACGCTGAAGTTTCCAAAGCCATTTCTGTTGCAAGGAAATTGTCTGATGAAAATGAAGTTAGGCAGAAACCTTCCCTGAACCTGTTTCCAGTCTGTGACATGGGTGAGGCCATCATGGATGACCTCAATGGTTTACCCACTCAGGGCAGGTAGCCTACCTTTGAACAGCAAACAGACGCAGAGAGGAAAGGTGGATGGTAAGTGCTCGTTGTGTGGCTGGGTACTCTCACCAGAGAGACACCCTCTTCAATTCCATCAAGGGAATTGTTCCTCTAAGCCCAGGCCCAGGCCAAAAGCCAGGCCCTTTTGGGGTGTAGTTACTGGGCAAATCACACACAGCAGATTGACGTTTGTGTGACAGGATGTCTAGATGATATCTGGAAAACTTGGATCAGTTGCATGTTTCAAGGTAAGTCATACTACCGGCATATGCCCCTGACAAGGGTAGTTACTGCCCTTTTATGTTTCGCTCGAACTGAGCGCGGGTCAATGGCCACAAGGCTATGGCAAACATCTTATGAGTACATTCTGTATATGTGTGTGTCTCATTCCGTCTCTTATCTGCTTTTGTCTTTGCAGCTTGTATCGTGTTGGATGGGCAAGGATGCGGATGTGCGACTGAACCTACCAATCAGGTCTGTTGTCTTTATCTATCTCGGGTGGTACAGTTCCCCCGCTGTAGTATGTTCTGTGACTCAATATTGAGGATATGAGCAGTTTATGGGATGCTTGTGCAAAATTTGATGCCTCTGTTTGTCTTGTGGTTGGTCAATCAACGATGTTGCATGTAACTGAACCTTCCTGCACTTTGGCTCACCGTTTGTTTTGTGGAAGTGCTGCTGGAGTCTTATATATACTCCACTTCACTATATTAAGAGGAATTCCACTGATTGCTGCTACTAGAGGATACGGAAAAGTGCTTCATTGACAAGATTTCAGGAAATTCCAGCAGCTGACCATGAAATCTGTCAATATGCAACTGTGAGAGCACTGCACATTTGGCTTCCATGTTGACCAGTGAGCATCTCTGTAGGGAGCTGAAGAGCATGTTCTGTTTTTCACAGTTGGAGTATCTGCACTTTTCCATGCCCTTCTTTCACTCAGGGGCCTGCAGTGTGAACTTGTGAGGCCTCCTCCTAGACGTTAGCAGAAACAAGGCAAATGAATTTCCCCTGTTAACAAAATCTTCAGCCCCTGGGATGTTGGATTAAAAGCTACTTCTGGAAAACCAATAAGAGGGAACTTGCGCTCTTTTACTGCAACGAGGTAGGATTGGGGAACGTTGAGGCTGACACAGCATGATACACACATTTCAAATACCCCCTCCCCCCTTGATCTTTCATGACACATACCAACCGTGGTCCTGGAATGGGATTTGCCACAGCTTTGAGCACGAGGCTGTAGACATAGAGGATGAGGGCGAGTCCAGTAAGGAGGCCCCACCAATGATCTCCAACAAAGGGCTACCTTCTTCGGCTTCAGCAACCACTCCTACTACCACTACTTCTAAGCTGGCACCGCGAACCACCACGTGGAACGCAAAGGTAAAACTGGGAAAGAGAAGAATGAAAGTGTGTTTTGACAAATCGCCCTCCAGGTGACACAGACACATACCAGCTCCCAGCTCTAATAGCCTGGAGCAGTAAGCAGGCCCCAATTTAACACCTTCGATTTCATTTCAGCATTTTTGAGGACGAAAGAAGTGGTCTCGACAGGCACTTGACTGCGCCCACCTGTCCCGTCTACTGTTTTGCTGCTTCCAACCCACGAATGCTGTGGTGTGCATTCTCTTCGTCAGTTTGTATGTGTGCTTATATATGCGCCTTCACGCTGAAGTGTGATCTGCTTCAACCCTGCATCTTTTGTGGACTTACATGTTCCAGATCTACCCTTATTTTCCCTTTTGTCTGAGTCCTTATTCTGTCTGCCTGTTCCTTGATTCAGGCCTGTGCCAACTACTTCTAGGGTCCTTCGAAGAGCACAGGTAAAGAATGGATGTGGTTGAAAATTTTAGATCTGTGCGCCTTTTGATGTCATTTGAACCCCACCCTACTTTTTGATCGCTTGCAAGCTAAATGCAAATTGAGAGGCTTCAGTGCTGTTCCAGCTCTCGTGTTAATCATGAGCACAAAGCAGTTGGATCTACTCTAAATTTTTGGCTGTAAATCGTACACAGCATTTAGTCCTCACCCCATTCTCTCCCTGTCTGATACACTGTCAGTATTACTTGATTGTGCCTTGACCTTAGGAGTGATGTTGAGTCTTTGTGGGGGTTGCTGCAGGTCATGTTGATGGGTGGATTGAGTGATGAAGGGTTTACTGAGATTCTATCTGACAAGAGCCCTGAGGAGAAGCCTGCCCATTTGCATAACCAGCTGAAGTTTGTGGCACTCCGTAAGGATCGTAGTGCTATTATGGCTGCTGGAGGTGCCTGGAACCTAGAGCTCGATGGTGGAAACCCTGCTACTGATGAGGATGCCTTGATTCGCACTGCAATTAGGTGAATACCTTAACTGTGTTCCATGTGCATCCGTCTGCCTTTCTAGTGAGCGCTTTGATGTCCATTTCAAGACCATGCTATTAGTGTGACATTTTTTTAGTCTGTTTTCATGGCCTTACAGCAGGATTACGCCTTTCTGGTGTCTTCTCTTGCTCTCCTTCTCTGGTCTCAACCCATGGCACCAGAATCATTAGATACATCTGTCTCCCCTCAACTCCTGAAACACACACCTTGTTGCAAGTCTTGTTGTGAGCTCCTTGTATAGGAGAAAGGATGAGGTTGATGGTGATAGCTTTGTTTGTCTGTATGGGCGAGGGCAGGTGCACGAAGGAGTCCACCCAGCTGGACTTAAGTGGTTGCAAGACTTGGATACGTTTTGCAGAGGTGCACTACTAAATGCTAGGAGTTACTTTGGTCTCGCGAGTTTGTCTTAGACCTGAGGCTGTTTTCTAGGAGTTTTCAAAAATCAAGTTATAGAGGGAGTTAATTGTTCTATCCTTGATTAAAGAGCATGTTCAGTTAGCAAAGTCTTATTCAGAGAATATACTGTTCTATGGATGCTTTTGAGTGAGTACATCTGATTATTGAAGGCTCCAGAAAGAGAGAAAAAGGAAATGAAATGAAATGAAATGAAATGGTACTTTATAACGTCCGCGGAAAGCTCATAGAGCTTATGGGACAAAATGGAAACATGAGAGAGGAACAAGTCCAGAAACCACAATTAATGTTCTAGCGAATGTCGAAGGGTGAAGAAAGGATTTTTAATGTCCACTAAAAGCGCAAATAGCATATGGCATTATAGCATGGATAGTTGCATGTTCAAAGTACAGAAGGTGTGGGGACTGATGGATGCAGGTGCACTACGAAAGACTAGGGGATGAGGGCCTGCCAAGCCACAAGGATGTTACGGTGATGTTCCTTCCAAGCCTGTCTGACTGTGTGCCTTTGCTGGAGGACTGGAAAATGCAATGGACTGAGAGACAGCAGGTTCGGCTAGAGCGAGAAGCTGCTGCCAGGAAGGAAAAGGTTACTCCTTCCTCTGCAGCCCCTAAATCATAGAATGGGGTCTGAGACTTGCTGTTTGTTGTTGAGCTTGTGAGAAATCTGCAACTCTCAAACCAGAGTTCAGAACTCATGTAGGATCTTGGGAGGATTTGTTGGGGGTAGTGAGCCATATGAGTGTAGGGATTGTCTGATACCAAGATTCTCATGTTTGCCCCATTCCTGTAACATGTGAAAGTCATAGGAACCTAGGGATTGTCTTGGGTCGCCATCCTTCAGTTTGGAACATGGTTTTGTGTTCATTCCATTGTACTTCCAGTCGTGTGGTTGCTAGTTTCTACACGTCAGTCTTGTCGTCTGGATTCATTGCTGTCAATGATATTGTTTGGGTTGTGTGTCCGCAGGAAACAAAGAGCCCAGAGAAGAAAGAAGACTGGAAAGAAGGTGGTTCTCATTTGGCTGGATTTGTGTATTATGTCATAGTTAGTGAAGAATCTTCTCTCACATTCTGTATAGTATCCTCGTTTGTTTTACCTTATGGTATGTTTTGAGCATGCCAACCTCAATGCAATGGTCCGTGGTAGGATGCTTTCTGCCTGAATTACCCAGCTTTTAAGTCCAATGCTCGTACAAGTATTCCCCAGCAGAAACAAATTACTGTGATGTGAATGGTGACAAATTCCTAGCTAGTTGCATCTGTGTTTAAATTCCTTTCCTTTAGTCTAGCTCAAAATAATCAGTTGTGACCTAGGTGCAGCTGGCTTACCTCAATGCAAGAGTCTGTGGTGGGTAGAAGGCTTTCATCCTAAACTAACCATGTTTCAGGTGGAAAGTTGGTATAACATGTCCAACGAGAAACAAATGACTGGTGTGTGGGGTGACAACATCGTAGCTAGTTCCCATATGCGAAGTGCTTTCCTTAAGTTAGGTGCACAACAATGAGTGCCATCCAATTCTACAGGACATGGGCTCACAATTGAACTTAGCACCATGGAACTTGGGGTCATTACTCAGGGGACTCCAATGGTGTGAAAGAGGAGAACGAAATTCATGCAGTAGGAGGAGACGAGATCAGCATTGAGAAAGACGAAAAGCTTAACATCAAGAATCCTGAAGATACAAAAGAGGAAGTGGTTGAAGGAGATAGTAAGGTTCTGTCAGAGGACAATAAGGATGGTGTGAAAGTTCAAGATGACGCTCCCCTCGTGCCTGGCCTCGTGCTTACCACCAAACGCACTACAGCCACTAAAGTATGAAATTACAACTCTGTCTTGAAGTTGAGTTCATGTCCGGACTTTTCTCTGAAGGCTCTCTGCAGGCGCAGAAGAGACGTTGATTCTCCAATCTGTCATTGCATGGAAGTCTTGTTGCATTGAGTTACAGGTTTCCATATTAGTGGCAACTGAACCTTTTCCTAAACTGTTTTTGCAACCTTTTCCTAAGCCTTCTGTTTCCTCTGTCTTTTGTGGTGTGGCTGGCTAGTGCTACCACGCTTGTTCTGATGAATGTTTGTACTTTGTGAGTTTGTCTGGGGTGTTCTCTTTTGTTTGAATGTTAAAAGACGAGAAACAGAGACAGTGAGGTAGAGACATGTATACAGACATGTGGCATAGTAAGACATACTTGCATGCCCATACAGGTCTGTCTTTCTCCCCTCTGCACCTGTCACTGCCTATTGTATTCCTCAAACTGGCATCCCACACAGGACCCAGTGGTTAGGGCACCAGGCGACCTTGCAAGTGGTTGTGGCCTCAAAACCACTGAAGTGTATGTCAGATGTCACTGTTACAGCCAACTGGGAGTTTTCGAGTCCTCGGGGAAGGTGTGGGCAACCAGTTATTCCATTATGACCATTAGGTGCAGCCCTTCAGGGTGAAAAGACAAAAGTATTCACGCTGCTTCAGCAGGAGTTCACTGTTTTCCTCAAACCTTGTGTGGCATTATTGTTTGCAGATGCGGTCAATGACTATCTCTTTAGATGGGCTGCTGGACTATGACGAGGAGGATAGGGAGGAATGCACATTTGAGGTGAATAAAACAAACATTTACTGTGATAGCTACCACAAAATTGTGAATGTAATTGTTTTGTCAACATTTCGAATGTTCTAGCACAATTGCAGTCGATATGTTTTCTCGTTGTGTTCATGCCTCTCTTTACTACATGCCAAGATATCGAAGCTGAAAGGCATCAGGACCAGCCTTATTGTTTGTAAGCCCTGTTTTGGACCATCATAAACTAAAACATCATTTTCTTATTAGTACACACTATTGCTGGTCCTTTTGTCACTTGTAGACATCTGGGCCATTTTTGTTTGTGCTGATGCTGGGATGTTTGTGCATTGCACAGCTCTCTTTATTTGCTGAGGTGTTTCAAGAGATGCTGCAGTTCAAAATGGGAAGTCGCATACTGTCAGATCTAGAGGTTCCCCCTGTACCTTTTAACTCCTTTCCTTTCTTAGTATATGCTTAGCATCTCTCAAAAATGCATGAAATATCCACTGATGGGGTCCATTTTCTTGAGGTCATAAGGTATCTTCCTGAGCAGTTATAAAATGTTACATGTTCTGTAGAAACAGCAAAATATGTTGCAGGGTTTGGATCTCCATCTGCTTTTGTTATGCCTGCATGTTGAAGCATTAGTGCTGGAAGTTTAAATCCTAATGTGAGAGTCATCTTTCATTGCCATAGTTAAACATATGGCACTTTCAGTCTGACAAATCACACAAGACAGGCCACTGCCAGGATGTCCATGTGGGCCTGGTTGGGGCCTCAATAGTCAGCATACACTCTTATACCAAGACAGTAGGTAATAGGCGGCCAGAGAAGCCTGATGCAATGAAGACATTTTGCGGAAACTCTGAAATGGAGCTCTGAAATGGAGCTCTGAAGCTCTGAAATGGCTTTTTCTCAGAGCATCAGACTGTTGTTGACATCTCTTCCTTGAATACAAGATAAAAGAGATGGGAAATCTGCTGGAGGCTCGTCCCAGCTTTTTTTTTATTGTCTGCTGTGCTCCCCCTGAAGGTTTTATGTTGTGCAAGGGATGTAAAGTTACTGGGTCAAGCAACTCTTACTCTCCCTCTCAGCTTCCCTTACCTCATCCCTTTTCTAACTATAGTGTAGTTAGCTGTGCTTCCACAGCAGCAAATGTCCAAGTCTATGAGAGGTACGGCACTGAACAGTGCTGAAATCAACACTCCTTTGTAGTATGCTTTCAATTGCAGCACTTACAATCCCTCAGGTCCTTGTAAGTGTATTGTTGGTAAAGTGTGGACAAGTGCCACTGTTCACAGAGCTTTATACCTTCGTTGATCAAATCCCAATGATCTGTTCCAGGAAGGTCAGTATTCCTTCCAGGGTTAAGCTGTCAAGGCTGTTATGTCTTAGTCTGCAGTAGGAAGGCAAAACCAATGAGTGCATCTTCTTCCAATACTTGTCTTTAAGCATGCTTAGTATCTTTCCTCTGTATCTGGAGTGCATCTCACCAAACAAGGAGACATGGCAGATGTTACGGGAGGTGAGTTACGCCCGCCAGAGAGAGGAACGGAAGCGAAAGCCTGAAAATGAGAAAGACACAGATGCTGAGGGTTCATCCTCACAGCGCAAGCGCAGTAAGTTTTCAGACAAACCAGATGTGACGGAGGTTAAATTAGAGACAGAGGTCAGAGCTGAAATGGAGATGAAAACTGAGGAACAAGTCATGAAACCAGAGAAGATAGAGGAGAATGGAATCGACAGGGAGAAAATGGACGAAGGGGGCAGGAAGAAAGAGTCAGAGGTGGGTGATGTTCATGAGGCTACTGCTGACGGTGTAGAGATCATGGAGGCCAGCGATGAGGAAATAAAGGAGGTGACGGAAGGGGATGCTGAAATGGTTGAAATGGTTGAAATGGTTGGTTGGTTGGCTGATACCACTGAGCCTTCATTGGAGGTATGTACCCTGAATCAGCTGTGGAGAATGTTGTTGTACCCTGCTGTTGTAGATGAGTTGCCAAATCGTTTTTTGGCATTCTTCTGGGGAGAGGAGCATTCATCTGCCAGATGGATTATCATTTCACGTAAATAGTAAAACTAGGCTAGAAATCGTGCTCAAGCTGTAACCAATTTCTGTGCTTGGTTTATGGTTCTATTATTGATTGTGCCCATGTTATATGTTTCACAGGAAGAGAAAGTCGAGGAACGAAGGGTGGAGAAGAAGGTGGTGGTGGACCAGGAGCTGCTCCAGGTATGGCTGCCCACATAGGCCATGCATGTTCAGTCTCTTTCTCCTCTCCTTTGACCTCCACCAACACATACAGTTATGAAGAAGACAGACGAATGACAGACAGGTTGTAGGGTACCCAAATATATGGTTCCTTTAAATCCTTCATCCTTAGCAATTTGCCTTGTTTTTGTGTACATGTGAGACAGTGGTTAGAGCATCTACAGTTCTGCTGTATCTATGACAACAAGGTTAGAGCAAGCACAATGTGATGGGTCCATTCCTCCCTAGTGCGACATTCAACTGGTGATTATATGGAGAGTGATATTCTCAATGCTTGTTTGTGGCACACATGCTATCACAGCATCATGAGCATAGTCCTTGTGATTCCTAACACTACAGCTGAATGTGGACTTGTTTACATTCAATGGCCTGATATTGAGCATAGAAAGGACGTAGGGTTTAACTGTAGCCAAAAATGAGATTAGGAGGAGGGATTGTGAGAATCTCGACAACGTTGTTGTAAGGAAAGTTTCTGGTGCTTGCAGGCTTACCGCTACTTTGATAAAAATGGGGTCGGATACCTCAAGGTATGTGCGCTTTTTGCACTCTTTGTAGCGATCATCCTTTAAAGCAAAATTGGATACTTCCATATCTGTAGCTGGCAAAGTAGGGAATGATATGTACCCGTGCAACATACTATATGCTAAGCAGTGACCTTGATTATTTCAGAGTGAATCTGCATCTCAAGCACATCTGATTGTATCCATGCACATGTAGTCTGGTTGCATCACAGTTACACATGTTACGGACATGTACTTTCTGGCGTCAAGTAGACTATGCTATGCCTTGAATGTTTCTTCACCTGAAAGGCATCAAGGTACATACATGTTCAAGGTGTGATGCTGTTGTGGTGGAAACGAAGATTAATATGACTTCACTGACAAGGAACGACCTGATCCCATACTCGTATACTGTATTTCTCGTATTAAACCATGTCAATTCTCATTGGGATTGCAGTCGGAGGATTTACGCCGTCTCTTGCACTCCATCGGCAAATTTCTGTCCCATAGAAACGTCAAGGTATGTTGCTAAGAACACATATGAGTCTCTTTTGTTCTATGTCCCATGGACTTTTGGGGCCCTCTTTGGATGTTATGAAGTTTCTCTTTGTCTCCATTTGTCCCACGTTAAATTTGGGCTCTCTCCAGTATGGTTTTAATGAGGGCGAATGTTATAACTCTCTCTCTCTCTCTCTCTCTCTCTCTCTCTCTCCTCTCTCTCTACCAGCTTCTATTGCATGAGACACTCGACCGCCAACCAATTACTGGGGTCTTGGTACACTTCTTTGGTTCCATTCTGACCAACTGGGAACGGCTAGATCTTACTGTGTCAATCCATTTGAAGGGCCCTTGGTCACAAGGTTGCGGCAAGCAAAGTTCTTTTCTGCTTGAAGAACTCCCTCTCCCTCTGGCTCTCCTGTGGAAGGAAGAATAAGTTTCTGCTGCTTCTCTTTTTCTGTCGTCAGCGCATGGATGGCATGGACAGTCATTGCTGATTCATTGTGGGGATGGCAGGATCTGGTAGGATGTGCAGTGGTGGAAAGTAACAAGACATCCCGTGATGAGCGCATAATCTACCAATGCTTTACAGAGAAGGAGGTAGAGGTGGAAATAGGGCCAGTGGAGTAGGGTTATGTTCTACCGTGTTTATCTTTGAACTCCTGCACTTAACACAGCAGAACTGGGAAATCTTAAAGAGGTTGGTCATAGGAGCCAGAGGTGGAGGACATGGGTTAGTGCTAAGGAAAAGTGCTAAGGAAATCTATTTCATCGTACATGAGTTAGAAGCATGCTTTGCTGACCAATTTCTATTGGCTCATGATTTTTATAGTTATAGTGGCATTGCCCATCCAGGCTGCATAATTATCAAAGCCTGGAAAGACTTCACAGTACCAAACAGAATATTTTAAAACAGTAAAGGCATATGACATTGTGCTGGTTATGTAGGGTCAATGAAGCATCTGGGTGATGGGCTTTAGCAGTACTATCCATCTGATGCTTTGTGTGGGCAAAATCCGGGTAAATTTGGTGTTGAATGCCTAGAGCTTTTTCTTCCTGCTGCACAAATGTACTGCTGGTACCTACCCCATCAATCTACCTACGCTAACAATATTTCCTAAAGACATTAGCAATGACACCATGTTTGAAAACCTTACCAACTCTTGGGCTGGCTGAAGAGGGCAAGAGAAACCCATCCACAGGTGTCTGTTGCAAGACATTTTGCCAGGGGGTATGACATTAGAGAGGAAATAAATGATTCATGGTAAAAATGGTTATGAAGGCAGCAGATCAGTTGGTGTATTGTCCCATCAACCTGCCAACATAAACATACTCAAATCTCCTCAGATTTTGGGGTGTCTTTAGTTGAAACACCCCTTCTTCAAAACAGATCTCTTTTGTCATTTTCAGTCTAAGAACTGAGGGAAAGAAAGCTTTGTTGCAGGGTTTTCAATTCTTTCCCTGAGCTCTCTACCTGTAGGAACACATTCATTGCATTGCATAAATGGCATTCTGCCGTCACCCACCCGCTAAAATGGTTACTGCAAAATCTGGCATCATTCCACCCCTGGAGGTGGAGTGTAGGAGAGCGACGAGAGGTCCTCACTCACAATAGACCAACTTTTGTCAACAATCCCTGAACTATGGTTTGTGCGATGGGGTGATACTTGGGCTTGGCGTCCACAAACACTCGCTTGGCGAGCTCCTTGCCCTCTGCAGAGCCCTCCACAAGCCCGGAGTAAAGAGGTCGCAAATATTTCATACGTCCCACACTATGCAGCGCCTCCTCTATTGCTGGAAAGCATGGCTGGTAGCCGGACTGGGCTGCTATTGTTAAGAATGCAACCCGAATTTCCCAGTTCTTGGAGTAAGAGAAATGGAACTGTTTGTCAAGCTCGTTCATCTGGTCGGCGCTCAGTTTCTTGGGCAAGTTGTCTAAGTAGACAACCCACTCCTGGGTCTGCCAATGCTGGGTCTCCGAGTTGGTAAGCCACCGTCCAGCCTGAAATGCTGCAGCCAGCCCCAAAATCTTGTTGAGGACTCCCGAGCTTGGCTCAATTGCATCGGCGGGTATGCCGGTCCCATACACCCATGTGTTCAAATCAACCGCATTCTCGATGCCTGGGACTTGCTCCTGGAGAAATCCTAAGAACGTCTCTGTGTCGATCGACTGGAACCTGAACTTGGCGATGTACTTCTTAAGAAAATCATCGAAACTGGGCCGCCCCATCTGACTCTCCAGGCGCCGGAGAAAGTGGAAGCCCTTCTCGTAAGGGACTCGCGAATAGATCTCATCGGGATCTACCCCTTTCAAATCCATCTTCAATTTGGTGAACTGCGGCTTATCCTTAAATCGATCGATCTCCTCCTTGAGTCCGCCCCAGCCCAAGCCCAAGTGCAATCCCACGCGATCCTCCCCCTCCTGAGCTTCCACAATTCGACGCTCAGCGTAGGTTGTAAATCCTTCGTTCAGCCAGAAATCATTGGCAGTGGCATTGGTGATGAGATTCCCGGTCCAGCTGTGAGCTAGCTCGTGGGCCACCACCTCCACTCCGCTGCGGTCCCCCACTATGAGTGTGGGGGTTAGAAACACCATGCGCGGATTCTCCATCCCACCGTAGGGAAAACTCGGGGGCATCACCAGCACATCAAAGCGCTCCCACTCATACGGCCCAAACAAAGCCTCAGCCTGCTTGATGGTTGACTCTGTGTTGGCAAACTCATACGCGGCTGCCTTCACCACAGAAGGCTCCGCGTACACCCTGGAACGGGGGCCTATGTCCAGATGATCAATGTTGCCAGCCGCGAGCGCAAAAAGATAAGGAGGAATGGGCTGCTGCATCGTGAAGCGCTCCAGCGCTCGACCGTCCTCTTCATCGAACCTGCCAACATGAGCAGCTGACATGACCACTGTAGTATCTGCAGGCACATTCACGTCGGCCGAGTACTTGATTCGGGCTCTGGGAGTGTCCTGGCAAGGGAAAATCGAGCGGGCATGGATTGCCTGACACTGCGTGAACACATAAGGCTGCTTCCCACCAGCAGTCTGTGAGGGTTCCAGCCATTGCACAGCCGAAGCTGTAGGCGAGGTTCTGTAGGTGACGGAGAACTTGTCTGTTCCTTGAGGCAGAGACACGATCAAACGAGAGCCCAGCACTTCGTCAGGCTCTTGGAGAGAGAAAGAAAGAGGGTTACCCTGGGCGTCCACGGCGCTGTCTACAGTCAAGTCCCTTGTGTCCAGGAAAAACGCTCCCTCATGCGGGGCCTCCAGGGTCAGAGTAGCAGTGCCTGATATAACTCTGCTGGGAAAATCGAGGAAGAGTGACAGCCCAACATGGCGAGTGAGCGGGTGGGAGGAGTCAGTATACGAGTGTGGATCTATGGGTGCCATCGTCCTCTCAACACTGTCCTTACCTGTATATTCTCCAGCTCTCTATCGAAACTGCAGCGGCCAGCCACAAGTCTTCCTCCCACTACACACTTGGAGGCAATGCAAAAGCTCGCAATTAGTAGAGCAGTCTGTGCACGCTATCAGAGGAGCAGCGCGTCAGACAAAAGATGGGTAAGCCACAGCAGCGGCTCACAGCCGGTTATGCAAAAGGACATCCCCTGCAGGGCAGCTTCCCTCCCCTCTTCCACATCGACACCTGCCCATATCCCCTCTTTCACGCCACGCAACTACCAGACTCGATCATCATCAACCGATGATGGTGGGATGATCAAGACGTACTAATTTAGAGCTCTGCTGACGACGATGATGAGATCGGAGCCCACTATTCATCTAGCAACCACCCTATGGCGGCTATGCACCGGGATTCGAGAAAACACCCCTCTGCTGTTAAATGCCTAACCGACCATATCATGGTCCCTCCTTTACTCCAATATGCTCAGCAGCATGCAGCCTTCCCCTTTAAATCAGCTTACACCACCCCAATGGGAGTACATACGTACGTCGGTGTCTTACGGCAGGGAGTTATGGCCTTGCATCAAGAGATCTACCTAGGTATCTGCAATCTGCACATTCAAAACAAGCGAGGCGGGTTGAGATGTGAGATCCCTAACTTAACTTAAATTACATCACACGCCTTCAGTTGGAGCTTTCTCCAAATTCCAACTAAGATGTCGCGTTGCTCCTCCTGCTTGACATTTTGGAGTCTGGACCTCCAAATTTGGGGCGGGGTTTATTTGTTGAGGATCTATGTGGGAACGCGGCATCTCTCCGCTTTTGGCATTTGTGGGTAGTTAGTGGATGCGAGTGACATGCTGGAGAAGCAGACATTCACTTTTCAAGGACGAGGGGATGTTGGAAAGCGGTGTCAGAGATACTATATTATAACCTCAATTCCCACACAGGCGTGTGTGGCAGGTAGCCAGACTCCTGTACCGGTCTGCTTTTATGGATCCCAACTCATAACTGCGAGGGTATAAAGCAGCGGCATTTCGGGAGTACACACGCTTGTTGCCAGCGATGATCTGGGAAAAACACTGGAAATCTAAAGCACGACTAGGATCCTTGTTGGAATGGAGCATTTTGTGAAATGTGATGAGGAAAATCGAAATGGACAAGGTTGGAACTTAGCTTGAGATTCAAGATCGCAAGGACGGAGTGTAAGTAGATCCGATCGCAGAAGTTGGAGTGTTTGCGCAGCTTCTGTCCCTGCGTGGAAGGAAGGTGCATGTGTTACAGGTCATCTACTTGACGGCTGCGAGAATAATCAGAAGATACATGCAATCCACGTGACAAAACAGAGCACCACATGCGACCATGGCCACACTTTAAAGTGTTCAGGACGGGAATTTGTCTGATCTCTCAATCTTTTGATGTTCATCTGCTTGCAGGCACGCTTTGCTGACGGTACTGTGCTGGAAAAGTAGATAGCCAATGTTGTAGTACTTTGCAGTATGTACTGAGGTGGTTGAAGGGAAGTCTGAAGCATAAATTCTGTACTGACTGGGACTCGTGTGGATGCTGCATGAAGCTGTAGTGGAAAGGTTAGTTCAGTACAGCTCTAGGTACTTGCTCGATGAGGTGATGAGGTGATGAGTTGTTGATAGAGCCTTTCAAGTTTCCAGTTGAAGGGAAAGTGGGCTAATTCAAAACAGTATTCAAGTTGGATTTGGGGTTTGAAGATGACATACTTGGCTCAAGGATTCTGCTGGCATTGTCAAGGATGACTTTGCCTGCTTGCCGCTCGCTTCGCAGAGCATGTGTTTGAGGTATAGCCATGTGCCTGCCATCAACTTTGGTGCTCCTTTCACCTCCACAAACCCAGAAAGCTGTTTGAGGTTTGTGTATCAAGACATTTTCATATGCTACCTGCATCTTTTGCCACTTCCGAATTTGCAGAGTGTGCAGTGATGACACAACTATTTCACCCTAGTCAGGACATGTTACCCATGTTCTTCAGCAGCACTCTCTGTTTGTCTACTGCTCAGGTTCAACACAGCTCCACTGACTTCGGTGTACTTGTCAGTGGTAGTTCCTGTTATTAGTCCATGCACTCTAATGAAATTTACCAATCCTCCATAAGGAAAATGGATTTGAAGAGTTAGTTCATGACAAAGGCTTCCATGTGACATAAGCATTCTGCAGATCCAAGGCTGTATGCATGAGTACTCCAAAGTTTTAGATCTTGCTAGTGGTCCTGGAAAAAAGATTGGTGAATGAAAGGAAGGGCCAGTAAGATATGCCAGGCAACACCTTGCTGTACATAGCTGAAACCTTCAAAATCCTCACATGACTGCTAAAAAATTCTCTCATGAATAGACTATGCCAATCTGCTCACCTGTTCTATTAATTAACATAGCTATGGTTCATGTTTGCATTTTCTTGGGCCCTGCATGTGCAGAGCCCACTAAAGTAGGTCCTAACTTAGAGGAAAGAGAGTGCTGTTCTCCTTTATATACCCTCTCAGGTTGGCGGCCCCCACCTCTTAGACCTTTCTAGAAGGCTGACCCACACATGTCACCCCTAGAAACCACCACTTCTCACCAACTCTATCTAAACCAAATTGGCACCTGAACCATCTTCCATTTAATAGCTGTCGCCTTCCTACCATCATTTTTTGGACCCCCTACACATTGATTGTTTCCTCAAATCCTGGTGTAGCTTACTATTCATCCCCCCTTTTCAATTCCTGGGCCATCCTTTAATGGACAGGGCCCACCCAAACTTGGGGCCAATAATGATACAATGTCTCTTGTTTGAAATGATCCAATTGGCAAGTCAAGGTGAATGCATACTATACTGAGGCACTACCCTAACTTGTTGCAGGCACACCATCCTGGTGCTTTGATCCTGGTGAGTGGATGTTCAATGCTAAGAATTAGATACAAAAAAAATCATACCAAATCAAAAGATGAATGTAGGCATGTACACGAAAATACAGACGAAGAACTATACCAAATTGGACAGCTTGGACTTCGTTGGAAGGGTTTCTATGATACCAAGTGACAGTCACAAATTGTGGTGGGATAGCAGCTTCTTCCCAAACAAGCCTCTCCTGAAGAGGGTTGGTGGAGTTACCATCTCCTCTAGCACTGTTAGCACCTACAAATGCATGGCATGTCAGTTCAGACCATTGAAAAAGTCAGAAGCTGATGGTTCCAATTGGAGAGGGATATCGTAGACCATATCCAGGGGTAAATTTATGGTCTTCCAAGGAAGAAATGCAACTAGGCATTCAACTAAGATTGGAATCAAGCCTCAACCACTGTTGCCTTGCCACAACTCTACCCGACTGGATGGTTGGCCTCCTAGCACACAAGCACTACCCTCCATGGTATGAGAAAGAAATATCTCCTGCCATCATACTATTCTGAAGCGTAGGAGAACTCAACAACAGCACACATGAGTTGAAATTAGTACACTAAGTATCTCTCTTAAACTGCTGAATAGGTTTGCTTCAAACCATTCAAATCTCTTGGATGTCCTAACCTGGTTATAACTTCACCACAAAACAGGGCCCTGCTCAGCCTAACCATCGCTCTTGAAACATCCAAAGTGGTTATTCAATGATCTATATATTGGAATAGGCTAGGAACAATTTCACAATGAGCACCAGATCCAGGAAAAATCAGCCTGAAGATTGTAGGCAAGGACAACACAATTTCTTTTCGTGACAGGCACAAAAGTTTCCAGGGATGTACCTCGCTAAATTCAGGCCGCTGCCTTGGTTCTTGCTGCCAACAATATTGCGCTAGAGTCGCCAACTTCTCAGGGACAGAAGAGGGAATAACTGGGCGGAGCCCCCTTAAAGATAATCCAACCATGTCAGCTTGCTTTTGATACTTACAATCATCCCCTGGATATTTTTTTCCCACTGGTACAATACACGCAACTGGCAAATCACCCTGAAAATGACATGCTTCCAGGGAATAATCAGAAAATGCAATCATACTCATACAATCAAGGTTTTTATTATAAGAGAGCAAGGCATTGGACATACCGCTGTACAACACCAATGGCTGCCTGCAGGGGTGTCAAACCCCAGTATGGCACCTCTCCTGTCAAAACCTCCCTGCTCCAAATAAATGGGAAATCAAGTTAGTTTAACCCTCACACAGAGAAAGAGAGTGAACATCCAAAAGCTGTGACGCCATAAGATCCTGCCCTCCAGCTGGAGCGGGGAGGCCATGCTCAATCCAAAAGTGGAACTAACTTTCAAACTGATTCCAGACTCACCACATGACCAGGCAAGCCTGCATTGACATTATATCTAATATAAATTTCTCTTCCACTCCATGACCCTGACCATGACCTCATGACACTCATCTACGTCCTACAAGCAATGTTCTCCGTCCTTGGTTGCCATAGACTTGCAGTCATAGACCCAGAAGTACAGGGCAGGACAGGAACGGAAATCAAATAAAATGATAGTTTATGGCGTCCGTGGAAAGCTCAAAGAGCTTATGGGGCAACAGAAAGCATTCAGCAGGAAGAGATTGGGGCCCCCAACAAGCACCCCACAAAGACCTATTGACCAAGGGAGCAGACAGAGGAAAAGCGAGAGAAAAAACAAGATGTATTACTTCCATGGGAGGCCGCAAGGGACAACAAAGGACAACAAAGGAGAGAGAGAGATGTACCACAGGGTGATGCCAAATGAGTAGACATCTGCTTTGTGGTCATATGGCTTATGCTCCAATACCTACACAATGAAAGCCATGTGTCAGTCTCAAGCCTCAGATACAATAAAAGATGACGGTAAAGTGCAAAGAAGATGCCTATTGTCAATGGTCTCTATGTAGAAGATTCCATGTGTGATCAGGTAAATATTGGTCCAGAGACCCTATGCACTTGAAATGGCAACTCTCAACAGAAGGAAGTGGCCAAGGTCTGACCAATATGACCCTGGATACACCAACGGAGAAGCATTCATGCAAGCTACCTTCAGGCCGTCCACCTGCATTCACCTATGTCTGGTGATATATTTACTGGGTTTGTGCAGGTTTTAAGCCTAGTCGTTAAAAAAAAATAGTGTAAGGTTTGAAAACTGTGGGAGCTATTTCACCTCCCAGGCTTGCAGAGCCTGGTCATTCCGGACTCCCCAATGATCACTTTCATAGACAACAAGCAGTCAAAGAAGTATTGAGGAAGATAAAATTGTCTACCTCAGGTGCCATCCAGCGGTAAGTTCCTGTCTCTGCTGTCATTTCCCTTGAGCTACTAACAGTAGGAGGCTCCAAGCGAGCTATGCCAAAGTCACAAATCTTCACTACCTGTCATCCATTCTCTTGCATTTTCCATGAGAAAAACTTATCCTCCTTCTTCCCATCTCCTTTTCCATAAACTGACCGTCATGGAAACAACATCACATCTGTCACTCGAGAAGGGTAGATTAGGAGTGCTTTTCTACAATGCCAGCTCTTATTTCAAAATCAACCTGGTACATGGACATTTGGATTAACTCTCAACTTGGTCTAAAGCCTTACATCATAGCCAGTACTAAGAGGTCTTTGCACACTCACACCTGTTGAAAGTCAGCTCAGATTCAGTTAACCATTAGGACAGTTAGTTAGGTAATTAGGGCTTATGACGGCTAGGGGAGGCGCACCCCTTTGTTGAGAATTGAAGGGGGAGGCTAAGGCAAAGCGCAGCACACAGGCTGCTGTTCTATCCTCGTAGATTGCTGAGAGGAGAAGTCCAGCATCTACAGTCAGTACACTCCTACAGCTATCATTTTTGAGTAGGGAGCAAGGGAGGACTCAGGCTCCAGTGGTTCTCATATCTTGTAAGTATAGTTCTCCCATATCATTTAGATCTCAAGTCTTAGTACTGCAGCTTGTGAACAGTAAAGCTCTCTGTCAATATCTTTGAGTTAACTCCAGATCAGAGGTTGCTATCACTGTCATATTTTTCTAGCAAGACCAATAAAAAATCATTTGAAGCACTAACCAGTGCTTCAATCTCCTCCAAAATTCACCATCTCTCTTTCATACACCATAATCCACACAGACAAATGACACATGAGAAGATGCGTTGGCTTACATCATGTTCATCAATGAGCAAATTTGCAGCCTTCAAATCTCGGTGCACAATTCCTCTCCTGTCCCACAGTTCAGAGTTAGGAGCTCATATGGACAAAACAGGATACTGGTGCATACAGACAAACCCAATCTCCCCATGGAAAGATCTTCAGTGAAGGACTCCAATTCCAAGGGACACTCACATGACTTGGACTCTGAACTTCATCAAGGGCTCATGTGAGATCAGCCTACCTTTCAACAACTCTCCCAAGAAAAAGTATCTGAGACAACCTCATGAAGAGAAAACTATTTAGCTGAACTGCAACTCCCTGCAGGAATATGAAGCCAGTGGAAACTCAAAGGAAAAAGATAGCCAGAACTTTCATAGCAGACCCACTTGAATGTACAGAACTCAATGCTTCCACATAACATACGGGTAAGTGATGTGAAGTCATATGAAGAGACTTCATCGTTTGATTAGCTCAAGCTTTCGGTCTTACTTGTGTAGGAAGTCCATGCCCCTGGCAGCATCTCGAAGCACTTTCACTGCTGATGGGACATCCAAGCCAGACCTCCTACTCTCCAACAAGTCTCGCACACTGCATGTACCCCTCCAGCCAAAGAATGCCAACACCATTCCATAAAATTGTTGACCTGAAGTGGCTGGCAGCTTACCAGCATGAGGAACTTCATCATCAGCTGTCATTTGATTTTTCTGAAGTGACTTCTAATTCTTGTTTTTGCTTTACGTGTGTTCCTGGGCCAAAGAGACTCTACATAAAATGGCTTTGTTTGTACCTTTCTCTCTTCCACTATTTGGCCACAAGACTCAGCAAACAATGTCTCATGAGTACATTCCGCCCAAACTGTCCACAGGGTCTATGGCCAGAACGCTACAGCAAACAATGTTTTACGAGTACTCTCCTCCACTATTTCAGCCCTTTAAACTTCGAGTACTTCATGAGGTTCCTTTCTTTCTTTCAGCTTTCCATGGACGTAATGAGGTACCATTTCATTTCATTTTGGCAGAATATCTGGACAAGGTATTAGATCTCTGACAATGCATTGACAATACTTGTTTTAGGCTCCTTGTTGGGGGCCCCGCTTTTTCTTGATTCATGCGTTCTCTTGTTCCATAAGCTCTGTGAGCTTTCCATGGATGTAATTCAGTGTTATTTCATTTCTTTCTTTCTTTACTTCCCTGGCAGCTTGCCTGCATGAGGCACTTTGCCTGCAGGCAACACTCAGATTCTTGCTGTTGTTTTCTGCATCCTTCCAGTCCAATGGCCCTTGTCTCAAACTGAGTCTGGTGTGACAATTTATAATGAGGATTTTTGAGACCAAAAGAGAGGGAAACATGCACATACCTTCCACCAGCCATAAGTTCTGTGACAATGTAAACCTTGGGCCACCATGAACATGCGCCTATGAACTGCACCAGGTTCTTATGCCTCACTAGCCTGTGAAAACGTGCATGTGTTTCATGTCAATGCCACTATCTCAATGTACCATAATTAACGTACTCCCACAGAAAACCAGGTTAAACCACCTAGGAAGATAATAAGCAACCTGGACTCATCCATAAACTTTTAAGACCATTTGTCATGTTCAAGCCAATGTGAAAGGTCAAGAGTAGTTGAATGGACAAGCCACAATAAGCACAGCTGAGGATGAGCTACTTAGAAATATTCCCACGAGAATGGGGTTGCTAATTGCAGATTACTAACTGGCAAAATACCCTGCATGGTTTACCTCATGATAGAAACCTCTTGCTTGAATGTCTGAAAGCACTCCTTTGCTGGAAAACTTGACAGAGAATCGGAGTCTAGGTTGATGTTGTTGCCATCTAGTGAAAAGATTTTGATTGCAACATCTTGGCTCAGATATTTTCCACGGTACATTTGGCCTGATGACCCATTTCCAATCTTTTCACCTATCACCAGCTGTCATTATTACCAAATACCAAGTCTGTGAGTCCTACCCCATCATACTGACACTGCTCAGGATACAGCAAGGAAACTATAGAAGCTCCATGTACATGGAACCATCCTGAACCCTTTAGCCTTGGGACAGGGAAAGCGGCTTCATCCGGACAGTATCAAAGCTTGATTCGAGTCCGATGTCAAAGTGGAACACTGACTGCAGAGCGAGGAAACACTGAACTCTCTCTGGCGAAAGAGAGGGAGCCTGGCAGTTTGAACCACATTAGAACCCTGGAGGTTATATCCTGGAAAATCCTCAGCTAAGAAGGGAAGGAAAGGGATTTACAGTTTGAAAAAGTGGTACAACATTCCACTTGCATATGGGGACTTTCTGATTTGTACAAGTTACTGATGTCAGGTTCCTCCCTCTCCTAACAAGAATAAAATAGAGAAACACACCTGGCTATGGTCAACAGCCCAATCTTCATATTGAATAGCTTCAGCAGCTGCCTGTAACTCAGCAGCTCTACACTCAGGGGACCTCTCCCCCAGCTTGTCATTTAAAGCCAAAAGTAATTCTCGTGCAAGTTCCTCAGGCTGCACAGATTTGTAGAAAATCTTGCATAAGTAACAAGACTTATGACCATGATTTTCTGAATGAAAACACCAAATGGTGCTGAAGTGACTTGGATCAGACTATTGGAGAATTCATTCTTTGGAGCAGCTACCCAAAAGGTCATAAATCATTTCAACATCTGATTAGCCTCTTCCAGTCAGTACAGGGTGCCCATTTGACAAGACACAATCCTGTTCTAGGACACTCTCAAAGAAAAGGCTATGAAAGCCCAGAGAAATTGAAGTTGACACGAGGGCCACCAACCTCCAGATGACCGCCAGTTTCTAACAAATAGTACATGCAAGTAGGTTGAATATGCATTTTACAGAAGATAATTAGAATGCAAACTCAGATTGCCAAAACCATTTGGTCAAGATACCTTTTGTATTACGGGTGATCTTGCTCTACACTACCTGACACTACGCAATGCATAATATTACAGGACTCGGAAACAAGTCTCTGCTCACTTCCAGCCCCAGAACATCTTCGATCTTTTCATGAGGATCATTAGGATATGAAACTATGCCCCCTAGATGTATGTCAACAGAGAGATCATATGGCAGATAAACCCAGCATTTCTGCAAATATGCTGGCAACAAAGGTCTTAAAGAAGCTCACCTCATCGCCACCCCATCCTTCAACCACAAACACCTCCAACGCCATTCGATCGGTTGTGCTGAACACGTGAGCTTCCTGCAAATGGACCAGCCATCGACATTCATATGCACTTGAAGCAACAGTGACATCACTAAATCATAGACTATCTAATGCAGGATAGAACAGACACAAGGCATGAAAGGTGGCCCAGTGCCTCAACACAACACATAACTCCTCATCGTGGTTAAGGACAATACTAGCATTGCCAAGATGATTAAGGTGACCCCACTTCCAGATGCATCTTCAAACATATTTGTGACTTGGGACAATCTAATGGCATTGACACGGTCATGAAGACACACCTTGATATTCAATTCGCAAGAAATACTACTTATTGCCCTCGTAAAATACTTCAATAGTCCATGCCTGTCTGCGGTAGCTAACGTGATTTCGTATCCATAAGCTGGGCCAGCACCCTCGTGGTCACTATTGCACCCTATGCTTTCGTCATCCATATGCAAAGGATTGGTGAAGTTCCCAAATGCTGGGCGGGGGATAGAACAAGCTTGACTGCCAGGTGGTGTCATTCGAGAAGGTGTACCTCGGGGAGGACCTGATCTCGGGCGAGAGAAGCTACCTCTCAAAGGATGGACTTTTGGGCTCCCCAAGCCTGCCAGATTCGTGCTCGACCCAAAGGCAGGTTTGGGGATTTTGATTCCACAGCAGCTGGATCGAAGGTCATTCTGTGGACAGGTGCTGCTACTAAAATCATCCTCAGAGTGGGAACCCAAAGAAAGCTGGACTTTTCGTACATTGAATTGAGGGACAACAGGTTCATGAGATGTGCTGCTGCCAATAGAACCCTCTTCAGCTTCACGAGCCTCTTGAAGCAAGTTCATGTGAAGTAACACATCTTCATATCTGTCGGCATCAATGTTTAGGGTGTACCTGCAAATTAAGACAACTCATCCCTTTTTTTAACTTTTCCAGGCCAGGCTCTGTCGAACCACATCTCTCAAGCTAAATTACACATCCTCGAGTCTCTAACCTCATCTTCAAAAGGTGTAAAAATACATCTACGGACTTCATAGCTGTACTGAAATGACCGTTCCCTGGGGTTAGCGGCTTCAAGGCATATTAATCAAAATCCATCTGAGAGATAAGTTGTCTCTGATTTTGTAACTGTTGAAGGGGGGAGGTATGAAGAAACAGGGCTCCCATACAGGAAAGCCCCAGACGTACAAATTCGACAGTCACTGTCTGAGATGCAGAATGCCCCGATGGAATCTACTGAATGAGACTAGCAACTGCCCGGGTCTGAGGTGTTGCCAATGCCATACACTACTATTCTGTGGAGGGGGAGGTGAAGGCAAACTACACGTTGATGCCTGTACAAGGGTAGTTATCCTGTTTGACACATTCCTACTCGATAACTCCCTACCAAAATCAAATGCCTTGCAGATTAAAAAGGACCACATATTTATCATACCGCCTTCACCCCAGTTGATCGCAGAGAGGACAATTATTTGCACAGATATTTAGGTTCACCCAACTCAGATACCAACCTCCTAGATGTAGAAATTCATCTTTGGACTATTCAGTTAAGATACCTATGCATACATATACAATGGTGCTAGCAAATCAAGGCCAGATCCCCTAGGCAACAACTTCTAAAGTTGACTAGTTCGGAGATAGAGTACTATGTTGACCAACCAAAGTTCAGTGGTCAGATCCAGTCATATAGAGTATAGTAGTTCTAGCTGAGAGAAAAAATAGGTTCACTTGTTGAACAAAACCTGGCAATGTCAACCAAAGTTGCTAAGACCAGGATGCAAATCCTAGATCATATTGTAAGTTTACTCTCTTTGCTGCATCTGGTTCCAAGATGGGAGCATGAACAGAGACTGTCATCTCATGCAATGTCACTCCAATTTTTTACATCTGAAGTTAGATAAAGCTCTAAACTCGCCAACACCTTTGGACAGAACATGTGAGGGACAAACTCTAGAAATTAACCATGCGTACACTTCGGCTACTGTTACAATGAGTGGCCGAAATGGACGATAACAGCGAATTAATTGTAAGGTCTGGCAACTTCCCGAGAAAACTTTGTGCGCTGGACACCATAGATTCGGACCTGATTGACAGCGTTAATCGCTGAAAAAGGAATACACAACACGGCCGCTGTACGCGACATCTTGTACAAGATCGAATCGCACCACTTAACGGCATAAGGACGCAATGCATGAATCGTGAGATCCAATGCCGGGCAGTGAATTTCTGTTCAATTCTTTAGTTTGAAATAAACAAAGGACGGTAGGCGACCGGTAAAGGGAGAGAGAGACCAAACAAAACAATATGATGAGCTCGACACGTTTGGAAGAGAGTTTCAGATACAACTTGTGTGATGGAACAAAAACATAGGGAGAAGAGGTTATACCGAGCCGGCAGGCGAGAACAGTGGTCACGAAGCTGCATGCAAACGTCCTCCCCATAGCCGTTTGCCCGCACGCTCTCAATAACTCGCACCACCACACTCTCCAACACTTTGAAAGCAGTCGACGACTCACTTTTCATCCGTTCCTCTCTTAGCCAGCGAGGGCTCCCCATTCTTATTGAGGAACCCTGCGAAGAGTTACTAGTCGAATTCCAGTATTCTTCAGTCGTGCAATCCGTGACTGATCTATTTGAAACCGTGGACGGAGAGAGGCAAATATTTTCCAAGCCCTGCTTACCACAGCTTAAGCCCCTCTCCAATCCATTCGCCTTAACTGCCTGATCACATTTGTTGAAATTCCTCAGAATGAACGAGCTGCGTAAGAATGAACTGACGCAGAAGCAATTCCTCACTGCAACCTCTCCCAATCCACCCTATCCATACTCTTCGAACGCGTCCTCTCTTCCCAAACATCCAGCCTCACCGCATGGTACCGCTCGTGTAGTACCTCATTATCACCACAGACACGCTCGCGCGCACCCTAGTCCATCCCGATCACTCGATAGAAGTCCATCCAGACTCTTTCACTGAACTTTTAGACCTCACAAACTCTTTTTGAGCAGCACATGAGCACGGCAAGGTTGGAGACACAGCGATAGAAAGCGCCAAGTCCAGAAGCAGAGAATGCAGCAGATCAAATCATGAGCTTGATTCCAAAGGCACGCAGACAGGAATCGCAGCAGCTCAATATACAGCACCAGGCCCGACTTTGTTTTCAAATCCGGTCCGACCAGGGCAGTCTTTCCCGCTCTCACCTTACCATTAACCACCCAGATGATGCCACCTATACGCCTCTCCGCATCAATGGGCTGAGCTGAGCCACGTGGGCAGAGCACTAAAACTGCAGAATGGATGTCGACGGTATATCCGACGGATATGCCTCACACCAACCCTACCGCTGACGCATGTTTGACGTGCAGAAGGAGACATGATGCAACGTGGCGCCTCCTCATGCTCCGCCCTTTGGATGGCCCCAAAAGGCACCGTGGTAGGAAGAGGTGGAGTGCGGCTTATCTACGCCTGCAATATGTGATTGGTTGATAAGTAGATAGGTAGGGGTGTAGTGCGCATTATCAAAGTCCACGGCATTTGATTGCATGATAAGTGCACATGTGGAAACGAATATGCCGGGGAGGATCGGGTCCTGGTCGTGTATTGTGCCACTTGTCGGCGGGATGCTCGTTCGCCTCCCCCTCGACGTTCGGTTCGGTCGCGTTCGGTCGCGTTCGGTCGCTCGTCGAAGTCGCCAAGTGGCAGATTAGCTTGAGATGGAGCCACGTGGAAAGGAAATGTGGGTCTGTTGTTTGTGCATGAATGTAGCCACAATTTACGAGCATGACCTCCGGGCCTAGGCTTTTTCTGCCCTAAAACAGGGATGACACCAGTGTTGGGCGGTTCTTGCATTTGTGAAGGAACCTTCGGTTCCGGTTCCACAATTATTTCAAGAGACGGTTCCGGTTTTTTTATTGAGCCGGTTCCGGATCCAACTTTTAAAACATGGGGGCGGTTCCGGTTACCGGTTAGTTGCTGATAAAAACCATCGGTTCCGGTTAGGTTCCGGTTCTATTTTTAAAATATATTTGTTTAATTTAATTAGATTTAAAATATTTTATCAGTCCGGTAGATTAAATAGCAGTCTATTCACATATTTGAACTAAAATCCAACGATTTTGTTAGTTTTCACTAAACACAAAAAAACAAACAAAAATACTCTAAATAAACTGGTAGAAGAAAATGGGTAAAATTTAATGGGGTGAAAGTACTATTCAGCTACCTGGCAAGTATTGGCATCTTCAAACATTTTATTAATGAACTTAGCCAAGGTATCATGGAGCTGGAGATTGAACCCAAGATCTCATGGCGCTGAAGCATTGAACATAGCTCCTACTCCATGTAAATTCAAATTGTCGCTGGTGAATGACACAGACATAGAAGTGAATGTTGTCAACGACATTCACTTTGGATCTCTGATAACACAGCTAATTAAGCCTCAAGATTTCTCGCAAGAGGCATAAGCATTGCAGAACAACTGAATGTCTGCATTGACATTCAGCAAACTGGAGTGAAGAACCCTCACTGTAAACTCTATGGACATTACAAAAACTTACATAACTATGAGGACCTCTTAACAACTCGGGATGTGAATGTCGTCAACGCCATTCAGGGACATTATCAATTCTAATCAGGGACACTATAATTACACCATAAGCTTCTAATCCAGGTGAATTCAAATTCTCGCTTAAGAATGACTCAGACAAAGAAGTGAATGTCGTCAACGACATTCAATTTGGATCTATGATTACAATCCTTATGAAGCCAAATTATTTCCCAAAAAGTGCAGTAGAGTTTCCAGTATGATATTGCACCTGTACACAACTCGCATCATGGCCCACTCTCCTCCAACCTGACTGTCAAAGTCATTGGACCGTAAAATGTTACCATCTTTGGAGAACTCCCGGAAAAAACAGTATCTCCAGGTGAGACCTCTCCACTTCCTTATGTATGCCTCCAATGACATTTGGGGAGGGGAACAATCGAAATGTTCAAGTCCTTCAAAGTCTGATCCAGCACAATGACGGCGCGCTTTTCGAGCTGCAAATTGTATATTTGTCAGTATTGCAAATAAGATACTCATCACATAATTGAAGAAAAGAAAATGGCTTATTTGAATACACACCTGACTCCAAAATGTAGCCTTGTGGAGCCAGTTATCAAACACCAAATCACTGATTCCTTCTACATTTGTGCCAGGCTGTATGGTGCTCTTTGGGAACTGATTCAAGTCCTTTACTGTCTGATCTGAGTTCCATATCTCCAGCCACCTTATTTTTGTTTGTGGGTCGACCATGGATATGGCCAGCCGGTGCAATTTCTCCTGCTGCATCTCCGGATGCACATGCTTGTCATAGTGAGATTTGATCTGCTGAAGGAACTCAGAACCAAGTCCAGGATCTACTATTCTAAGCTGCTTTCCGAAGGCGGACATCAATTTGGTTCTTCGCATTTCAAACTCCTTTTTTATTGCTGCTTCCACACCCTTTGATGTCCTTAGTTCATTTGGTGTAGTGCGGTAATATTCGGATTTTCCCTTCTCAGCTGCCTCTGTCAGTTCTTGCTGCATTGATTCAAATAGTGATTAGCACCGAAGGGACTACAAACATGTATTCGAAAAGTAAACTAAGTACAGACTCGGGCTTACCGCATACATGTACTGCAGAAACGCCTCTCGAATCAAAGAATACCAAGTGCATGCAGCTCTTCATGTTTTGCACTTCTTGATTATATTGGGGGGGAGTACTGTCCGAAAATCATCCAGCTTCATCAGACCAATCCTCTGAATTCGGAATAGTGTGTGGACCAAGCTTGTTGTCACATGCGATTTCTCTGTCGATCTGCAAAAACATTGGAAACATTGCATTCCTTAACACTGTTTTTTTGGGATTAACAAGACACTACAGAGGGAATGAAGTCTCTAGGATGACTTACTTGTTCACGTCGTGCATAGCTGTAAGAAGCCTAGCGATGTCGTTTTCGGGATCCAAAACCATTGCATCCATAGCAACATGCTTGTCTTTGTCTTTCGCATGATGTTTCTGAATGTATCCCATCCATGCCTGCAATCGGTAGTTGCCGTCCCAGACGTAGAATATGTGGTTGCAGAATTGTTGGGTGTTCTTTCCCATCATGAGGCCTAGCTCGAACTCCTCATTAGCATCTTTCCAGCACTCATCCCAGGTATCACTGATCTCTGGAGACACTAATCTGCTTTTCCCATTTATATCCGTCAGTAACACATAAAAAACTTGTGCACCAAGTCTGTATCAATGCACGAAATCACTCTCCAATTTTATTATGTCATGGGAAAGAGGTGGACGCACAACACGCATAGATATCATCCGGCACAGAGGGATGTCCAGACGCCCTCCAGATACGAGCATGTCCCTTATAACCTCCTGAGAGTTTACCTTATGGAATGACATGAGTTCTTTCACCTTGTCAAGGTAGTGCACTTCAGATTCATCTGCTTCATCGTTATTCTCTGAGCTTTTTCCAGACTCGTCCCCATCTCCAGATCCTTTCCCCTCTGATCCTGTAGGCTTGGACCTCATAGTTTTCTGCACGATGTCATTCAAATCTGACTGAGTAATGTGCAAATAGTGAACGGCGGTAATGACCATCACTCTATCTCGTCTCAACTCACAATAAATGGTGTGAAACAAATTCAGAACCATCTACACAAGCAAAGCTGATCCTGCCGAATTTAAAACAAAACACTATGATTCTAGGGACACAAGAACAGAAAGGTTTTGAGCAAGAGTGAACGGCGTTAACGACAATCACAAAAGACAAGGACCTGCCGGATCGGTGTTGTGCAATGACATATATGTGTAAGTGATTGGCGGCAACGACATTCAGTATAGTTTAGGGCGGACAGTAAGTGCAGATTATTCAGATTGACTCCATTGTGATGAACGTCGCAAGCATTCACTATTTCTTGTCTATGTCGAGAGTACTTTCCAATCGATACTCTACCTGAATCTACAGTATGGTCTTCAAATCTTTGATTGGCGGTACCGCCTTTCCACTTCTCTATCTGCTCAACCTCAAACAAAGAAAATGCATTGCAAAACATTATGACTGAATATGTCGACCCTCACTCTCTCTTCAAACACATAGGTACATAAATTTCATGAGGAGTATGGAATGGCGTTGACGACGCTCGCAATTCAGTAGACTTCAATGACATGTTCCTACTAAAGAAGGGAAGAGGAATGACTACTTGAAAGGCAATCAGACAGACTGTATGATCTGAACAACAGTGAATGACGGTACCGTCAGTCACCCATTCATTGTGCGGTAAACCCTTAACAGAGGAGTAGAAAGCAAATCACCGTTGTTTCATGGTGATGGTCGGTAGCGACAATCCCTTTCTGGGACATTCCACTCAATCTCTACGCAGATCTTCAACAATGAAATATAAGTTAGAGAAAACTTGATGGCGCCTTCTTAGGTTTTGAAATTGGATCCCCTTTTGCAGCTTTCATCTTCCCTCTCACATCTGCTGGAATTTCTGTGTGCTCTAGGGTTTCTGGACCTTCTCCCGGTTCAGCATTCCTCGTACTTCCACCTCCTTCAGTTTCCCTGCGAGTCATCTCGACATCCACAGGCTGGTTTCCAACGCGCACTGTTATCGCCGACTGTGTCACAGCCGCTGCCTCAATCTCGGTCTGCTCTTTTGAATTAGTCTCCACGTTCACATGCTGCCTTGGCCTTGTGTTCTCCAACAAACGACGCCTCGTCATTTGCTCTCTTGCTCTGCGTCTCTCTCTAAGGGAAATAAAATAAAGAGACTTTCTTCTCTTTCGTATTGTAGAAGGAACCCTCTCCAGCTTGACTACCACTCTCCCTCTAAGCGCGAAAAGTAGAAAAACGAAGTGACTCCCGATTTCTTGCGGGATTGCGTGCGTTGTTGCTTGTCTCTAGAAGCATCGGATTCCCTCTCGCGTGACCGTTACACATAGTCGTTCCCTTAATAGTGCACATGCCAGCAATTAGTGTACAGCTGTTCGTATTCAGTTATCGATGTCTTACGTGTGTCGCCCAAAATAAACGGCGTGTTCTTTATTAGAACTGTTTCAATATTTAAAAATAAATGCGAATCCCAGAAATCTTGGCGCACAGTCTTAGACAAATATATGTAAATGAACGAGAGTTTGATGACAAATTTTGGGATATCATACACGTTCATCCTTGTTAGCCAACCCCACGTTCATTTCACATTTTGAACTTTCCAGGTGCGCATGATCATTGGTAGTAGTATAAAGATACATTTACTTAATCTGCAATCCCACCCTCAGATCCTGTGGCATGCTTCCAGAAAGTCGGCTTGTTATTGTGTTTATTGATAAGGTTTTGATTAACGGTTTAACAGCTGCCGACATTGCTCCTAGGGATACTCTGACCACTGGGCCCACAAGAAAAGTAGTTAAAATGGACGGCTGCATATCTGGAAAGAATAACAGAATATGCACAGTTGTCGTCTGAGCTTCCTCCGCCATATTCTCTGCTCATTCTTCAACTGTGTTCTGGAGACATCAGTAAACCGATTTACACTGAAGGTCTGCGATAGCAAGGTATCAACATACGCGAGGAAGGAAGATGGCTTCCTCTGAAGCGGAGTTCTTCTCTGACAACAAACCAGTGCCGTTCTCCCAGGAAGTCCTTGACAATGGATTTGCAATTGTTCTGGAACATGTCTTGGCTACCCATTTTCAGCTTCAGAATGGCTCCATCTTTTTGGAGAAAGAGGTGTACGATTTGAAAGGGAAGTTGTTGAAATACTCTTTCCAAAACCGTGATGAGACGGCTCATGTCAGCCAGTGGAGAGTAGGCCCTGGTCGATACCGAGTACTTGGAGAGCCTCGGCGAAAGTCCCTTGGGTCATATGTGACGCCCGGGACTGCTGTTTCGGTCGTTGAAGACAAGAGGGAGGTGGTGGTGAAAAAAGAACAGATGTCCTCCACTCCAATCGTTGAGCTTTCGGATTCGTCTGATGATGACATAAGTGAAATTCCAAATCCAGTCTTTCCTACTGTGGTTGGAGAAGCTGATGAAGAAGAGATTTGTAGTGTCATTCCAAAACTACGGGCGATGGGAGGAATGGCTGGATTCAAAAGTGAGTTGCGAGGAATTGATTGGGAATCTTTGAAGCAGGTGCCTGTGAAGTTCTTGCCAGAGACTTTTGATGGCGATATCCTATTCGAGCTGCATCCTCCTCCGCGAGTTGGAGGTGTAACAATCATGATGCATGGAATGGACAAGAAACATGACGGGCACCCGTGGTACAGAACAAAAACATCCAATATTCAGAATGATGACAAGCTTGTTTTCAGGAGAACAGTTTGCAATGGACACCTTAGGTGTGATAATTTGAATTGCAGACACTTTCTTCAGTCTGGGGTTCATAATCAAAGCGAATGGGAGGGTCTGGCGGAAAATCTATTTCAGCCTGGGACTACCCCACCACCGGCAAACACTTTCGTCTGCAAATTCTGCAAACTTGTGTCATCCTACTTGGCGCTCTGCGGAGCAAGAATGTACTATGTTGTCCACCGTTTGAAAACAATGACAAGAGCTTGTGTGCATTTCGGATTCCATAACCATCCTGTCTCGAAGGGGGATTATAGGGAGAGTGTTGAGACAGTATCGAGGTTGATTAAACAGGAGTTCGGGAGAAACCCATCCGCAACAACATCTGCAATTGCTCTTGGCGCAAGCAAGTCCTTCTTGGAAAGCCATATTTTGAGTGAAGGGGATTCTGTGGGGACTAAACTTGACGGTGCAGCATTGGACCTGGTCATGGATCATTTCTCCACCTTGAGTTCACCTAACATTCGACATCAGATCAATGCATTAAGAATAGGCTCTGGTATCAGAGGCTATATAGACAACATTTTGGAGTTGAAACAAGTGAGCAAGTACGATTACATCCAAGACAATGTATTCCCAGGTCAAGGTGTCATCAAAGTTTTTCTTTTCAAAATGTCGACTGTTGGGGAGGGCAGTGGGGTTAGCCTCGTGAAGCGGATGCAGAAGACTAGGGACTTGCAGAACTGTTTTCTTATGTTTGATCATGTGAAACGAGTGAAGGATTGGACGACAATGGCTTGTCATGTCTACGATCCAGTGTACCAACGAGTTATGACAATTGCAGTTTGTGACATGCAATCCGAGGATATGGAATCCCAGAAGCTCATATGGAATTCCCTGATACGTGTCATGGGCTGCCATCTCCAAATTTTGCAGGTTTCATGGCGAATAGTGCTCAAGCAAATTTCAATGCTGTTCGTATTGTCTTCGGATCGGGCGACCCAAAAGTGCCAATGCGAGGAAGAGAGCGTACATGTCTATTCCATTGGACACAATCTCTGGAAAAACATACAAAGTCGGACATCAAACCAGAGATGCAGACTCAGCACCGTAAATTGTGCAAAGAGTACAAAGATGCTAGAACAATGAAGGAGGCGGACACTTTGTTCCAGACAATTCGTGCCTGGTGGTTCTCTTCTGGAGCTGCATCACTTGAGAGTATGAGAGCATTGGAAGATTGGCTGGCGTTTTGGCACTTCCGGTATAGACAGTGGGGAGCAGCCATGGCAGTGGTACGAGGCTTATATTTCTTGCTTTATTCATACATTTACTTTCCATTTTATTGTCTCCTCGCTTTCTTTATGTTATTTTCTGTTCGCTGTTTTGAAGTGTGGTTCTCCACTTTGCAGAACATGTCCATTGAGGAAATGGCGGACATGCTATCTTGCAATTTGGCAGAAACTGTGCACAACGCATGGTTGCAGCAGTCTGGGAAACGAGGTCGGGATTTGTATGTGGCAACAACAGATGATTTGATATGTGCCTTGCAACAACAAACCCGATACCGTGATTTCTTGCGAGGTGGGGTTGGTGGCAAGGGTCCGGACAAATGGGAGTTGATGTTGCGTGCTACAAACAGATCTGGGGATCCAATCAAGATAGCACGGGCGGTGAGCATGTATGCCCAGGGAACGCCACTTGTTTCTAGAGTTCCACATCTTGAAGGGGAGGAGAGATTCGGCTCATGTAAGAGGAAATTGAACACTCCATCTGGTTCGGATTCCGATTCACACAGGGCAGACCGTGATAACTTCTCGAAGCCTGTTCCCCTGCATGACAGCTCCATGTCCGGAACCTCCATTGTGGAGGATATGGTTTCAGAGCTCTAATTATACGACTGCATCACTACACGTGTCATTTTGAAGGCACATACACGAATGTATTCATCCATTGGATAAGTTCATTCATCAATGATCAAAGTGCAAAAGGTTAAAAAAATTCAAAAAGTTGCTTATAGGGTTGCCCATTAGGGTGCCAGCCATGAACAGAGGGCTAGGACTTGGCCTCTTTTTGGGCTTTTTTTTGTCTCCCGCCACACCATATGTTTTCTTAGTATCCACAAGCCTAGAGCATGGAACGCAACGATCGCAGGATGTGCAGGGGCGTGGGATGGAGGCTTTGCAGACCTATTCTTGAGCATGCAGGAAGGGGCAAGGATAGACACAACGAGGCACTACAACACAATACGGTTTTTAGCACCGTCGGTATTTTCGAGCTTGTTTGCAGGTGTTTGTATGTGTGTGAGAGAGGGGGGGCTGGGGTGGAAGATATTCAAAGATTATCATTATGAGACGTAACTAACATGACGGTCATTAGCTGCATTTTTTAGTGTTGTCACCAACCATTTGACCAATGCTGGATGGTTTGGATTGCGAAGGGTCCTTCAATCTAGATCCCTCATACAGTTGACTATTTCCCCAACTCGTCCAGAGTATCACATTACATCTTCCCCTCTCTTCCTAAAATTATGTAATTAACACATGGAAGAAGATGTTGTTCTTTATAGTCCTACCACAACCACGTTGACATCACGGCCTCTTCGCCAGATTTATTGTGATAGAAATAAAATGTTGAACTAGTCAATAAGTACATGATGTATTTGGAGAGGCCCAAAATTTGACCCCTTAGTTTGACCCCTTAGCCTCCAGAGGACCATCATATTCACTTCCAGTTTTCCTCTCAAACTTTCATCCACCTAATCAACTCCAGCCATGGGTTCCCCCTCACTTTCACTTTCCTTGCCCTCAATAGTCATTCGGCCAGCTTTATAGTCCTCATTGAAGTCATAATCGTTGTAGCAGCCCCGCTTGCTTTTTGTACTCGCTCCGGTTTTGTTGGCATGTGGTGCATGTCTTGACATACTCCTCTGCCTCCTCCCTCAGTTTGGGCCAGAAATACTCTTTCTTCAAGAGTGCCGCAGTGCGCTTGGCTCCGCCGTGGCCCGCAAGCGGGCTATCATGGCATTCTCTCAAGAGGCTATCTCTGATCCCTCCCTTCGGCACGTAGAGACGCTTTTGCTTATACCGGAGCAGTCCATTTTGCAAGTGGAACTGCGATTTAACCCCCATCCTCAAGTCCTGCATCACGGACTTCGCCAGCTCATCCTTCCGGCAAGCCTTCCGGATCTTCCTTTGGAGCGCCGTCTCGCCCTTGTACACCAACAAGAGCTGCTGCTTCCTACTTAAAGCATCGGCCACCACGTTGTCTCATCCCGGTTTGTACTGGATATCCACGTCGCACACCGACAAAGTATCTTGCCACCTAAGTTGTTTTGGGGACAACTTGGGCTGCGTGGCGAAATACTTCACCGTGACATTGTCCGTGAACACCTTCACTGGGTTGGAACCAACATAGTGGCGCCAAAGCTCAAGACAGTGCACCACCGCCTTCATCTCTTTCTCGTGCGTCGGCCACCGTCGCTCCACTTCATTCAGTTTCTTACTTTCGTAAGCCACTGGACGTCCATCTTGCATCAGAACACCCCCAATCGCGAAGTCCGACTCATCTGTATATATCTCGAACGGACGATCGAACTCCGGGATTTTCAAGACTGGAGCTTCCGCCATCCGCTGCTTTAATTCAGCAAAAGCTTGGCCACACAAGGTGTTCCATACCCAGACTTTGGATTTACACAGAAGGTCTGACAACGGCCCCGCGATCTTGGCGAAACTTCTCACATACTTCCGGTAATAGGAGGCGAGTCCTAGGAAGGATCGCACTCCCGGGACCGAAGTCGGAGGCTCCCAGTCCAAGATCGCCCTCACCTTTCTGTCATCCATTTTGATCCCATCTTGTGTAATCACATGCCCCAGGAACTCCACTTTTGTGACCCCGAATCCGCACTTTGAAGCTTTGGCATACAACTTCCCTTCCCGTAATTTCTGGAACACCCTTTTGAGGTGCTCCAGGTGCTCCTCCTTTGTTTTCGAATACACCAAGATGTCGTCGATGTACACGATCACAAAGTCATCCAACCACTCCTGGAAAAGACTGTTCATCAGCGTGCTAAAGGTCGCGGGTGCATTGGTGAGCCCAAAAGGCATCACCAAGAACTCATATGAACCATACCTTGTCCTGCACGCGGTCTTCTCGTCATCTCCTTCCGCCACTCGAATTTGATGATAGCCGGAGCGCAGATCGATCCGGCTGAAATACTTCGCTCCTGCCAACCGATCGAAAAGGTCGTCGATCCTTGGCAAAGGATACCGGTTTTTTATAGTCACCTTATTCAAAGCCCTGTAATCGACACACATCCGCAGCGTCCCATCCTTCTTAGCACCGGGGCTCCGTAAGGTGACTTACTCGGCCGGATGTACCCCTTTGACATTAGATCTTTGAGCTGAGTCTTCAGCTCAACCAACTCTCTGTGGCTCAACCGGTAGGGCGCCTTGGCAGGCGGTTCCGATCCCGGTATCACCTCAATCTTGTGGTCAACTCCTCTTCGCGGTGGCAAGCCGCTTGGCAAATCCTCCGGCATCACATCATGGTATTTCTCCAAAATCCCCTTGATCCAATCTGGGCTCGGCTCTCCATCGCCTTCTCCTTTCACTTCTCTAATGTAGAGCAAAAACTGGGGCTCGTGTGCCTCCTCCACGGCCCACTCCCTTGCTGACAGAAGGTTTATTTGCCCTCCCACGGGTTTGGGCATTTCCGACACTCGTAAGACCTCGCCACCATTCCCACATGGCAGCGTGACTACTCTTTTGCGACCATCTATGACCGCTCCGGATTTGCTCAAAAAGGTCATCCCCAAAATGAGATCCACTCCATCGATCTCGCAGACGGTGAAGTCCTCACGTCCCTCCCAACTCCCCAGTTGAAGAGGAACATTGAACGCCAACCTCGTCGCCAATTGCGGTTCTCCTTTGGCAGAACGCACCTCAATAGAGGCCTCTACGTCAGTTGTCGGGAGTCCCAACTTTTGTGCCGTTGCCGGTGTCATGAAGGAGTGTGACGCTCCTGTGTCCACCAACAATGACACGTTAGTTCCGGATATTATCCCATCCACGAACAATAAGTGACTCCCTCTACGCAATGCGCCAGTTTCCTGATACAACTCATAAGAAAATTTGCCTACCTTGCAAGTCCTGGCGACCACCGCTTCCACCAAGCGACTGATGGTATCTTCCGACAGCTCTGTGGTCGCCCGAGTCATGTTCAATTGCCGGGGCTTCGTGCACTTCTTGGCCATGTGCCCGGGCTCCCCACAATTGAAACACACTCCATCAAAGGTTGCCTTCTGTCCGCCATAGGCCGCTCCGCCCGCTTTTCCTTTCGAAGCACCGGGTGCCGCCTTGACTTGTGATGGCCCTCCCTTCCATTTCCACGTGCCATTGTTGCCGCGTGGCCTATCCCACTTCTTTTCCGGTCGGAGGGAGTCACCTTCCCGCCGGGTCTTCTTGTGGTTCAGCTCCGTACGGCCTTGTTTTTCACCCCTAGGGACATCTGAGAAACATTCAGCCCTCTCAATTGCCTCGTTCAAAGTCTTAGGTGGCTTCTCCTCCAACTTCCGCCTGGCCCATGGGGCCAGTCCCGCCACAAAGTTGAAGACCATTTCCGGTTCTGCCATGTCCGCGACTTCGAGCAAAAGCACATTGAAAGCCTGGACATATCCGAATGTCGTCTGTTTGCTTCAAATTCCTCATCTTGTCCCGGGCAAGCCAGGACGCGTTGAGGGGCACAAACTGTCTCTTCATCAATTCCTTGAACCCACTCCAGTTCAAGGTTTCCGGGCTTGGACCTCGGTCGTGAAGGCATTTCTGCCACCATTGTTGAGCATAGCGGCGCTGAAATAGGCCTCAATGCCCGTTAATCTCCACACAATGTATGCTTTACTCGGATCCGTTTGTAGACAACCAAAATAAAAAAAAGCATGCGCATGTCATTCATGGCCAAAAACCACATTCTCATGTATTGCGGCACCGAAATTCACATGTAGCCATGGCGATGCGGCACCACCAAGTGTATAATTCCTCACAAAAAAATAGGGTGCAAGAAGATGAATGTAATATAATTGTCACTTTCTCCTTCCCGAATGTGGAATGTCAAGCAGTCCGACCAGTATCCTGCCGTAGGGCCTTATGCAGCTCGTTGAAACTCAGTGTTGGAGCATGGATGAAGACGTCCACTGCGGATATGCAACTCATGCGCTTCAGAAAAATGTAATAAAGGTGTTTGCAGGGGACGTATGCTGCATTCTTCGATTCCATAACAAGAAAGTCCTCACAGTTGCAAGCTGGGTACTGTGAAACCGTGATTGTATACACGACACTGCGCGTAGCAGACCCGGCTATTGACAACTGAAATATGCGCCCCATCCCGGGGTGAGGAACATCCCTGCAACCTTGCACTATGCAGGGCATTGCAAGAGCGTTGGCCATCCTGGTGTCGTTCGCCTTTGTTGGTGGCCGCCGTCTTTTCAGTTTCCCCCACCGATGGGTGGGCCAAGCTGCGGGGTCACCCACCGGTATGCGGGGCGAAGAGCTTCTCGTGGGAGGAGGATGACGACTGGGAATTGGATTTCGTGGAACGTATTTTAGCTTTTAGAGAATCAGGATGGAAGTACACGTTTACCCAAACACGGGAGTTTATGTTGAAGACGGGACCTCTCGGTACGCTCCGCAGCGAAGTCCTGCAGTGAGAAGAGTGTGTCCTACCTAATAACACAAATGATTTTCTGGAGGATTCCGTATCCAACAGGATGGGTGATCAGTGCACGTAAAGATGAAGGTGTGTAATGTACGTTACAAAAACGGACGACAACAGCAAGTTCACATCGGATATTTGGTGCCTGAATTGTAATGTACAACCACTTGGGCTACAATAAATCAGGCCTTCCCATGAATTTCGGCACCGAAATCTGGATGAACATCTCTGTCATGTAACAACTTTGGAAGCCAGGGGATGAATTCCGGCGACAGAAATAGTAATTTGTTCACCTCATGAAACTGACCAAACACCCAACGGATGGATTTCGGTGCCGAAATTCGGATGAACATCTTCTTCATCAAATTGTTTCTGCACATGAGGGTTGAATTTGGATGCCAAAATACGAATGAATGTGTTTCTGATTACAGTCGTGATTCACCACGTGTCCGGATATCGGTGCCGACATCCGAATGACAGTAATCCTGAATCGGCAGAATGGATGTATTTCGGCGCCGAAATTCATTCTTCATCTCATTTTCCGACCCTAATTCTGCTGCCCTGCGGATGGATTTCGGTGCCGAAATTCATCTGAAGTTTTTTTTTTTTTTTTATTTTTTATTTTTTTTCTTTGCGACAGATGAACTTCGGCGCCGAATCTCATCCAAGTACTCCCTTCTAATTTTCCTTTTTCTTCGCGAGCAATGAATTTCGGCGCCGAAATTCATCCGAAGTCCTCCCGAATTTTTTATTTATTTTTTCGCGAGCAATGAATTCCGGTGCTGAAATTCATCCGAAGTCCTCCCGAATTTTATTTTTTTCTTCGCGAGCAATGAATTTCGGCGCCGAAATTCATCCGAAGTCCTCCCGAATTTTATTTTTTTCTTCGCGAGCAATGAATTTCGGCGCCGAAATTCATCCGAAGTCCTCCCGAATTTATTTTTTTTCTTCGCGAGCAATGAATTTCGGCGCCGAAATTCAACCGACTTCATCCCTCCAAATTTTTTTCAGGGTTTGAACGCCGGATTTCGGCGCCGAAATTCATCCAATGCCCTCCCTCCAATATTTATTTTTCTTTGAAATGGTCCGCAATGAGTAACTCTAATATTACATTTTCTATGCGACGGATGAATTTCGGCGCCGAAATTCGTCCAAACCCGACACTTAGTTTTTGCTTCTGGATGATATAATTTTCCGTAAATCGTTGGAAATACCCCGTTCCGACGAAGATAACAGGAATATTCTGCATTTAATGGAGAAATCGGCATATTGAACCCCTTCTGTCAAAATTAATTGCATTTTAGCCGTTTTTTTTCATTTGAAACCGACAGTATCCATTAAGTGGTCTTTTTCGCACGGGACGTTGCCGCACATAAAGTATAATTTCGGTGCCGAAATTATAGTTAAATGTCCAGAAATGGCAAGTCCAACAGGCATGGACAGCATCCGTCAGGGGCAATGATGGCGGCAAAGCATAACATGGTGCCGATTTAGTCTTCGCTCTGGATGAATTTCGGCGCCGAAATATGGATGATTTCACCTCGTCTACGTGCGGACGGAGATATTCGTAATGAATTTCGGCGCCGAAATATGGATGAAATGTGCCCAAGTGCAGCCGTTTCCACTGTCCCGGAATTAATTCCGGCTCCGATATCCCACTGACAGGTTTGCTCATGACGAATGAGGACTTGGGAAGCGATGAATTGCGGCGCCGAAATTCATCCGTCCGCTGATGAAACATACCGACCTGACTGTTGAATGTCATAGGCAGGGGATTTTCATGGCGGTTGGGTTTCATGATGTGCGGATATTTCATTCAATGTCGGCTGCTCCGGGAACAGCATCCGGTGAACGGAAGGTATTTCGAAGCCGCAATTCGGATAAACCGTCTTGTACTGGTGGCTGGAACTGGCACGCGTCGTGTTCCAGTCGACTTCATCCGTGCGAACGTGTCAGGGGTCACAATCTCTTCATCACCCATACGGCAGAAAGTGGTGGACGGTGGCAACGCTTCGGGAGACGTGGCTGCTTACACATTTGTTCGTGCATAGTGGTTGCATGTTCCACCGCTTCGCTCTCTCGCTCCTTGCCCTTCTGCAGTGACATTCTCCTGTGTTTCCTCTCCTTATGCGGCATAGTGGTAGCATAGAGTTTGTGGAAGGTCAGGCGACTCCGGCAAAGAGAAGGAGGACGCGGGATTTTGGGAAGCCGCCAACGACACGACTTAAGCTCCGTCTCATGCATGAAATGCAGACCTCGTTATCCGGAGACTCGGATCGCCCACCAGTGAGAGATTCGTGCTTTGCGGATGTGAAGCACTCCATACGCAATATTCCTTTTACACCTTTTTTTTTGCGTGCAGTGTCTCATGTTTTCCTGTTTGTTTGACATGGGAGCTGGGGAGGGATCGCAGGGGGGCGAGGCAACACAGTCAACTTTGGATACTCTTGCCCGGGTGCTGCGCTCGCAAGGTGGAAGTGCATCGAGGCAGGCGAGTCCTCATTCAACACCTCAGATATCGCCTCAGAAAAGCCCACCTAGAGTTCGGAAGCCGAGGAAGCAGAAGGAGCCCATGGCTTCGCCAGTAAAACCCCTAGGGAGACTGGAAGCGGAGATATTGGGTTTGCAGTCAATTTCAGAAAACACAGATGCGGTGGAGGCCGTTGGAGATGTGGGAGTTGGATCTGCAGAAGGGCGGCCCATTGAGCTGACAGAAGGAGAGGACGACAACGTGGTACGACTTGGCGACGATCAGAACCTACTGGAGTCTGCGGAGGAGCAAAACCTCCAGGACATTTCCTTCTCTGCAGACTCTTATCTTTCAGGCATTTTGCTTCGTGAAGGAACATTCGAAATTCAAATTACGTGAAGCAGGAAGACTTGTTGATTCCACAGTTGATCCACTGGAGTATAACGTCCTGTTCAACCATGTGGGAGATAAGGACATTCTTTGTGATTTGTCGGGCAAGCCATGGAGGTATGGCAGGACCAGGAGTCCTGCATTCATCCAGACGCTCATGGAAACATGTACGGATGTTGAAGGCAGGGTCCTCGACGTCACTGCAAATACAGGTGAGAACGTTAATTGAATGCGGCACCGAAATCGACACCATTTCCGTTTGTGTATGTTTGCTTGTGCGAGGAAGCGACTCATTCTTGAGTTTGGCTGTGGTTGTGTCGTATGAATTCGCAGGTGCCTGTATGTGGGCGGGAAGGATGTCGAACCGATTTGTGTTCTCATTTGAGGGGGATACGGCCTTGTACGATTACAATTTGGCGGGCCTTCAGCGTCTGCCTCCGACTGAGGATCCCAAAAACGCAGAAGATGACGTGGAAGGGGAGGAGGAAGATGAAGAGGAGGAAGTCCAGGAGATTCGTTCGATGTAGGGGCGCCCGAAGCCGCTTCTCCCAATGCCTGTCTTCGAGTGAGTTGCACCATAGTAAGTGTATTGGTTTCGGTTGTAGGGACCATGCAACCTGCCGATGATTCCCTGTTTGAATTCTCTAATGTACTTCATTCTATGTTTGTGCGTACACTCAGCCTTGCAGAGTCGTCCGACGAGGAGAAGCTGGGAGACTTGCCCGAATCGGACCCTGTTGCAGAGGAGGAGACAGAATCGCATCGGCCATTCTTTGCCAGAAAATCGTTTCTCGCGAGTCCCCAGAAGCCGTTTTTCTACCAGCCTATGCAGACACGGCTGCCAGAGAAGCCATCAGGAGGGAGGATAGGCCTACTCGGTTAGAGCAATTGATATACGGGAATGAGCAGAGAATTATAATGAGGCGTGAGGCCAAACATAGAATTGTGAAAGGCAGAGTAGGGAAGTTCGTAATAGAATCCGCGTCCGAGAGCGAGGGGAATGTTGAGGACACTTCCGCACCCAGGTGGACAGTTCCGGCTGGTGATGATGGTATTTTTGAGGGGAGGGCTTCTCAGAGTAACAGCGATAGCGGCAGTGCAGGTTCGGAGGCAGGTGGAAGGCAGCCATCCTTGCATGAGGCCAGGGATGCATCGGACAGTGATAGCGGATCCTCACCATAGCAAAGTCTCATTTGGATCCTTTTGTTGTACAGTTCTGAAACACTTAATGAAAATATTGACGATTTGAAAAATCATTGTGTTCAGACTGCTTGTCCGATTCCCTACATTTCTTCCGCCAACCAAAATGTATAATAAAAGCAGAAGAGACGCAAACTTCAGTGAAGAACCCTACAAGTAATTTATGCACACCATCGAGCCGAGAACTTGAAGCCATGAAAACCCTGCCTTTCTAACATTCCTATTGGGAAATTTGGTGCCGAAATAGCCCAGTGCGCGCCTTCGTTATATGGGCCTCAAAAATTCCACGGATGAATTATTGTACCAAAATATCGCGATGGAAGCCTTCAGCACAAGGCACTTCAGCACATTCCACTTGGGTATTTTGGTGCCCAAATAGCCCGTTCTGCGCCATTAAATACCGCACTATATCACATTTTAAGAGGTAATTTCGGTGCCGAAATACCCCGGTGGATGTCTTCAAAACACCATTTTAGCACACTGCTCTTGGGAATAACGACGCCGAAATACCTCATTCCGCATCCTGGACCAGGAGAAACAGACCCTATTACCGAGATAAGAGGACATAACACCGTCAATAAATGCAGGAAAATTCCAATTCCGCGGATGCCCGCTCATGAGCTCATAGGCTCATAGGCTCATGGGCTCATGCGCTCATGAAATAGTAAACCTCGTCGCCCCCCTAGCTGGTGGTTGGTACCTCTAACTCCAGATAGCTACAAGAGGTAATAGTCACAACCTCACTAAGTCCTCTGTCACTGTCCCTATTGTACTCAAACTCTATAGACCAAGAGGCCGGGTACAAGAGTAGCCCTATCGTTAGTCGCCGTCTTGCAATCTGTGAACTTGAGCCAGGATTTCGTGTATTGGTCTTCTAGTAGCTTGGCCTTGCGTTTTTTGTTAGTCTTCCATGGTTGTATCCACTCCCACTATCCAATGCAACGTGGACATAACCAATGTCCATCAGGAACCATCTCAAGAGGTGGCGTCAAGCATCCCATGTGCCAACGTCTTGAGCATCGATCACACACCAGCATGGTGGCTGCCCCTCTGGCAGACCCACACAACATGCACCGCAAACCTGCAGGTACCACCGCCAGGGTTGGGTCAATCCTTCCATCACCATTCGGAAGGTGACATGGCGCGCAGTTACGCACATGGTCCTTGCAAGTCATGCCAGCCCGACCCTCCAAGATATGACTCCTGAGGGCAATACCTCTCGAACCCTCAAAATAGTACGTCCTGCAGTCACATCCAAGGTCATCGGAGCAGTCTACTGCAAATAAACATAGTCACCAAGGTTAAACCTCTGAACCCCAAGACGATATCCTCCACCACGTATAGTGGCATACCTCAACATATCGCGGTGTTGGGTGATGGCAAGATTCTTGAAAGCCATGGGCATGACCTTCTTGAACAACTCCGCGCCCTGATCACATGCACGTGCCCTCACGTCCGGATTGTCAAGATTGAGGACTACTGCAGCCTCCGTGCGAATAGATGCCGACAAATCTGGCTCTCGGCCAAAGAGAAGGAAATAAGGTGAGAACGAGGCAAGTGATGCTTGCTTGCTAAACATGTAGCCCATGGCCAACCAAGGCAGCTGAAGGTCCCAATCTCCTAGGTTCCCCTTCTGCAAACCATACTTGCGCAATCCTCGCTTAACCGTTTGCACAACTCTATCTGCCAAGCCATCGGCCTCAGGATGATCCCAAGAAGTAGTGTGGTGGTCTATCAAGGCCTTGTCATATAACACTTGAAACTCCCCCAAGAACTCTCTTCCTTGGTCCGTGAGTACCTCAGCTAGAGCACCGAATCGGCTAAGCACACGATCTAAGAATACGTATGCAGCCCCCTCACTAGCCTTGTCAAGCAATGGAACCAACTCGATCCACTTGGAGAAGTGCTCCACCATCACCAAATACGTATTTGTTGTGGCGCATAGTCAGTGGCAACGGCCCTACGAAATCAAGACTCCACCTATAGCCCAATCCCATGATCGGAAGAGGATGCAATTGTGGTGTAGGGGTGTTGAATGAAGCACGCACCCTATCACACACCATGCACCTAACCACAAATTGTTGCACCTCTGTGTGCATACCACGCCACCAATACTGCCCCTGCAATAAAGTGTGAGTGCGTCGCACCCCAAAATGCCCCAACTCCTCATGGGCATGCCACACTAACCGTGCCCGCTATGTTGGGTGAGGCACAATCCTCACTCGACCATCTTGGACCACACTCGGAGCAGGCGTGTTCCCTCCCACTTGAACCTCTTGGCTCGTTGTAGGATCCGATCCTTCTCCTTGGCAGTCACAGTGGCTGCCGTGTCTCCAGTGCGGAGATAGTCCAACATAGCTGAATCCTCATGTATATCTCTGGCGCCACCTGGCTCATCGCTGACCTCAGGGTCCTCAGACACTTGGTCTACAGTCATTCATATTGTAGGTCCAACCTAGCCTTCCGCTGCCAAGATAACAGAAATACAGATGCGTGCTATCTAGGCACCATCTCATCGTTTGTCTCACCATGTCACCGAGCTCCAGTGTCATCCTGCTGGCTCATGCATGGATTGCAACTCAAGCCATTCGCATCCCGATTGACTAGACCGGGTTCATGCACCACCTGAAAGTCATACTCCTGGAGTATGAGTGCACACCGTGCAAGCTTTCCTGTAAGCTTTTCTGACTCCATCAACCACTTGAGTGGCTGGTGATTCGTGACAAGGGTGAAGAGGTTGCCTGAAGTGTGCCACGGCCCACACTGCAGCTAAGCACTCTCCCTCATATGAGCTATACTTAGCCTCTGCAGCGTTGTTCGAGCGGCTAGCATAAGCCACTACGAACTCTCTCCCCTCATCATCCACCTGTGTGAGCACTGCTCCAAGTCCCAGCATGCTTCAATCCATGTGCAGCTGAAAGGGACGCCTCCTGATAAGTCGTCTCAAGATGGGCGCCGATGTCATCATCACCTTGAGCTCCTGAAAAGCTTGTTCTTGCTCATCTTTCCACTGTCACTCCTGGTCCACCTTGGTCAGCTTGGTTAGAGCCTTTGCAATGGCACGAAATCCCTTGACAAACCGTTGATAATAGTTTGTCAACCCCAGGAAAGACCGAACCCGGCTCATATCCGTGGGGCGTGGAATCTGTGCAATGACCTTTACCTTAGTCTGCTATACCCCCAATCCTCCATTTTTTTTTTTCGGAAAATGGAGCGACCGCCAAGTGGGCGGTCGCCTCTAGAAGGTTTGCCCTACGCGTGGCCCGAGGAATGAGGGAGGGGGGGGGTAATATAAGCCAAGGGAGGCTCATTCTCCCCTCACTTCCTCTCCACACAACTTCTGTGTGCGTGACAGTTCATTATTCCACGACACGTAGTCACGTGGAAAAAGAGGCCATTGGTTGGGTGGGGGGTATTTTTTGCCGTGATGTCTGTGAGGTCGTTGCAGAATGCTCCCATAGGCCCTCCTCTAGCTTCCATGATCATTTTATTTTATAAAAATAGCTTTTAGGAACTATTCTGACACCTACTCAAACTTGTTTAGGGTGAAGGGTTTAGAGTTGCGTCTTATTAATAAACCTCGTTTAATGTTGCTCCGATTGTTGCAGAATGGCAGAGGGCCAGGACGATGAGCTATCAAAAAGTCAAGGCAAGACTTGAATTGGGAAGTATATGGTGACTCTAGCATACTAGCAGAAGAGGGCTGGGAGGATGTTCCGGAAGAGTTCAGGTGGCCGATGGCGAGATGCAAAAAATTCGTGAAGTAGTACCACATCAATCAATTGTGGCCTTTAGATAGGCATGACGTGCAAACCCAAAACAATTACACAGAGTTCAGGTCTTGCACGAACTTGCATTTCCAGCATAGGGCAAATAAGGTGCATTGCACATTGTGGGGTCAACCTTTCTTAAAGGACCAAATCCCATATACCTTGGCAGTCATGTTGTACATGGAGGTCGTACTTTTGCGTCCAGTGAATTGGCAAATTGCTAGTAGGAGGAACGTCATGATGCTATACGATTTGGAGTACATCCCGGACACGTTTGGAATACAACCGGCTGCAACGTTAGAGGAACAACTGGCGGAAAGAGACCAGCGAATCAAGACCCTGCAGAACCGACTAGACTGACAAACACTCCACATAGCCGAGTTGGAAGCTAAATTGCAAGACATGCCTCCAAACAATGAAGGAACTGTTGTCCACAATGAGGATCAAACAAACGTCGTGGACATGGATGCAGAGTTTGCGATGCCCGATCGCAGTATTGACCTCATCATTCACGAAATTACGGACGTCCTTGACCCTGTGGCCAATGAAACCGTGGTTGAGGAACAGCGAATTGCGGATGAGAGAAGGAGGAAAGGAAAAGAACCAGTACTGGAAACCGGGGAATGTTCAAGGGTCGCCATTCAATCTGAGATGAATCTGATATCAGATGTCGACCGCGTTACAAAGGAGCGGGACATTGCCATGACAACTGCATGGCGCTTGTCCAAAACGTTGGAGATTCGGGCATGGGTCCCATTGAATGGCGATTGGGAGAATTGGGTACAATGGGCGACCCATTTGGCCTCCAGAGAAGCACGGGTAGAGCGGGCACTGTCAGGCTTGCAACGTGTCGCACGCATGTCGAACCGTAGCGTCGATAGCATTTATGCCAACATGCAAAAGTATAACTTTCCGCATCGCATCAAGCGTGTTTGCCGGGTATACCAACACTAGAAGAAAAACGCGGAATAACCACTATGTTAACCACTCATTTTGAGTGGTAAAAGACACTAAACCACTCTGGCCTCAGAGTGATAAAGAACTAGTGCATTAGGACAAGTGAGTGGTAAAAGACATTACGTGGCACCGGTGGTTAAGGACAGTGGTTTGAACCACTCACGTCCGGGTCCATCTGTTAGCTGACGTGTCACAGTGGTAAATTAACCACTATGACAAGTCACTGAGGTAAACCAACCACTTATGACGTGTCACAGTGGTAAACTGACGTGTCATAGTGGTAAAGTAACCACTTCCGTTTTGTAGTGGAGACGTGTAAGCCGGTGGTCCGTGGATGATGAGATTATGTCGACACGTGGCGACACTCTCAGCATGGACACGTGTCGTGTGTCAGTGCCACGAAATGGATGGAGTGAAATTCAATGACTTCCGAAACCACTTGTTGAGTGATCACAAAATGACTCATAGAGTCATTATATGAAAACGGAGAATATACATTATCACTCACAGAGTGGTTATGTGAGTGGATGACGTCTCTCAGCAGGTCATGGGAATGATTACCCACATAGTGGTGTGTAAGTTATTTGAGTCATTCATGGTGTCTCTCTGAGTGGGAACTATGGATTGGAGTGATTACTAACAGAGTGGTGTGTAAGTGATTAGAAATACCACTGGAGGAATTCATACCACTAGTACAGTAATATATATGTGACTACTTATACCACTATACGAGTGGTAATGTAGGCAATTGTGTGCATTTGGCTACTCCCACAGTTTTAAATTATACCACTATTACAGTGATGTGCAAGTGATTATGAACATGACTAGAGGAACACATACCACTAGTGTAGTGAAAGAAGTACCATTGGGGATTCAAGCTCCACAAAATATACTAGAATCCCAGAGAGTTAAGTGTTCGAACACTGTCAATAAAATCCAGCCATGATAAAAGTCTGAGCCTAACTTCTACACGGCGTCTCCATATGCATGCTAGGAACACTAAACTGCTTTCCTGCCTTCTTCTCACTGCCAGCAATGTCTATGCTCGGGCGAACAAAATCTAAGCCCTCTTCATGTTCTTCTCTGGCCAAAGACAATTCAGACCGACGACATCCTCCAACATTGTTTGCGGTGGGACCTCTTCCTTGTTAGGGTGAGACAAGACACAATTGGCAATATAGATATCATTCACCTCAACCCGCCACAATCCTTCAGGTATAACACGGCAGTGATATGTGTCTTTGCCAGGCACACCAGTGACAATTCCGCTAGCAGCCCCGTGTCATGGTAAATGAGGATTATACAGGCTGATTTTGTCCTTCAACTTAAACTGCACCATAAAACCCACCATAAAACCCACATTAATCAACCCATGAAGACTTACATGTACATTGAAAACTAGATAATGAGGACCGTCCAGTATAAGCAATCACTCAAAGTGCAGAGTACTTTTGGTAGCATAAGAATATCTGCCACTGTGGCAGGGGATTGATATTTGGGGTTGCCTTTGAAGGCGCCGTAGTTGGTGCACTGTCGGTAGAGTGGCTTTCTCAGCCTGCAAATATCACGCCCAACACCCCTTAGTAGTTACATTTAGCAATGCATCTACTAATCGTTTGAAGTACCCAACATGTAAATGGCCACATTGTACAGAACTGATAGCCAACAGGTGCATGCATGCTCACCTCTAGTACGAAAACTGCTGCATGGAGAGGTGCCTCCAGTTGCAGCCTAACACAAGCCCCTCCACCCCACAAAGTTAGTAATTATGGAAATCATCAAACGTCACTTCCACTCCGAAGGAACGCTTCCAAATTGGACGCCATCTTTGACACTTTCAAACAAGGTCAACCGGGCAACGAGCAAGGTCGGCAGTTCGTGAATGCATACAAACCTTGGTCCAACGTGCCAAAAAAAGTTTGGCATCCAATGGCGTGAATGCATGGAATGTCATGCTCTGGCGCCCTAGCAATGTCCCACATCCATTCAATATTAAAACCCTAACACATGTTCTAACCCTTTGAAATTTAATCCATGGGTCAAGCCATACATAGTCCAATTCGTAAGCCATTCATCTTTCTAACAAGGTTTCCAGGTCATTCACATTTAGGAAAGAACCTTGGTTTGATATATAACATTTACCACCATATATGCAGATTGTAAACTCATCACAAAAGCAGATTGCAGGTCTGGAGATAAATCTCCAGAACCAGGCTCAAAGCATATCAGGTTCAAAATGAAACAATCAGCCACTCATGCCTTAAGTTCATGAAGTTTTTACCTCGGTTGTCCCACCATTGACTGGGGTCAGAAAAGTATTCATTCCACAGCTTCTCCTCGTCTCAGCTGTTACCTGTTTTTGGATACTTCCCTGTTGTCACATTGGCAGTACCATGTCAAAGTCGCTCCAAACTATCAAAGGCTCACTCAACCAGCTAACTTGCAGAATTCAACATGAAAATTTAGGGCCGATTCTGATAAGAGGGAAAAACAGGGTGAAGAAGGTGCTTTCATTACCAGTGCCTGAGTTTATCATTGTGCCGCTGCTGCGCAGCTTCTAGTTGACCAGTCACCATCTACCCATGCAGGTTTCTTGTAGCTATTGATCCATCTGGTACATTTCCAGCTTTGGTGATGCAACCATGCACCTCCGATGCCCTTTTCCAGGGCTGCCAGGCTTGCACACACACTGCAAACGCACACTATGTGGTCAAACTTCACCCCTTCCCCCATCATTTGCTTTCAGGTCTCCAAAGCCCCATATAGCGCCCCTGCTCTGCACACCCTGCAAACATCACATTCCACAACACCACATCTCATTCAGCCATAGTGTTGAACACTCCCTTGGCATCCTCAATGCTACCATATTTGGCATATATGGCCACCAGAGCAGTGTTCAGGATGACATCTGGAACAATTGCAGATTTGATCATGTCACCAGGGATCTCTTTGCCCTTTTCCAGGGCTGCCAGACACACTGCAAACACACACAAACCTTATGTCGGCGGGCTTCACCCCTTCCCCCATCATTTGCTCATAGGTTGGAGCCTCCATCCCACACCCCTGCTGTGCATACCCCGCAAGCATCGCACTCCACGACACCACATCTCGTTTGGCCATAGTGTTGAACACTCCCTTGGCATCCTCGATGCACCCACATTTGGCATACATGTCCACCAGGGCAGGGACAGTGTTCAGAATGACATCTGGTAATCTGACAAACATTCTCCTTTTAGAATTGTTCCATCAAATGCCCCAACCCTACTGACTTAGAGGTTGTAGTGTCCAAAGCCATGTCCATTTCCCAAAAATTGTCTGATGAAAATGAAGTTAGGCAGAAAACTTCCCTGGACTTGTTTCCAGTCTGTGACATGGGGGAGGACATCATGGATGACCTCAAGGGTCTACCCACTCTCAGCACCAGACTGAAACTTAAACTAAGGGCAGGAATCCTACCTTTGAATAGCAAACAGAAGCAAAGAGGAAAGGGAGAGTGCAATTGCACCCAACTTAACTTATCACACTAGTTCCTATGGTCAATTGCATCTGCTACACTTTGTAATCTGACAGGCATTCACCTTTTTGCCTCGGTTGTCCCTCCAGTTACTGGGGTCAAAAAAGTATTCATCCCACAGCTTCTTCTCATATCTATTACCTGTTTTTGGATACTTAGGGACGACTCTGATAGTAGGGGAATTCAAGGTGAAATATGTTGAAGAAGGTACCTTCATTAGCAGTGGGCCTTGTTCTATCAATTGCACTGTTGCCATTGTTGTTTCCAGTTGATCATCTACCCACTTGTAGCCATTGTGCTATTGAAGAAGGTGCCCCCCCTTCCCCCATCATTTGCTCATAGCTCTCCAACTCCATCCCACGTCCCTACCATGCATACCATGCAAGCATCGCACTCCACGACACCACATCTCGTTCAGCCATAATGTCGAACACTCCCTTTGCATCCTAGATGCACCCACATTTTGCAAACATGTTCACCAGGGTTTTGTTCAGGATGACATATGGTACAATTCCAACTCTGAAGTTGTCGCCATGGACCTCTTTCCCCTAAGCTGTCAGGGCAGTGTTCAGATTGACATTTGGCACAATTCCAGCTTTGATGATATCCCCATGCACCTCTTGTCCTTCTCCAGGCCGGCCGCCAGACTTGCACAAGCATTGCAAATGCACACAAACATGATGTGCTTCCCCCATCATTTGCTCATAGCTCTCCAAAGCCTCCATCCCACGTCCCTGCCGTGCATACCATGCAAGCATCGCACTCCACAACACCACATCTCGTTCAGCCATAGTGTCGAACACTCCTTTTGCATCCTAGATGCACCCACATTTTGCAAACATGTTCACCAGGGTTTTGTTCAGGATGACATCTGGTACAATTCCAACTCTGAAGTTGTCGCCATGGACCTCTTTCCCCTAAGCTGCCAGGGCAGTGTTCAGATTGACATTTGGCACAATTCCACCTTTGATGATATCCCCATGCACCTCTTGCCCTTCTCCAGGCCGGCTGCCAGGCTTGCACAAGCATTGCAAATGCACACAAACATGATGTGCTTCCCCCATCATTTGCTCATAGCTCTCCAAAACCTCTATCCCCTGTCCCTGCCGTGCATACCATGCAAGCATCGCACTCCACGACACCACATCTCGTTCAGCCATAGTGTCGAACACTCCCTTTGCATCCTAGATGCACCTACATTTTGCAAACATGTTCACCAGGGTTTTGTTCAGAATAACATCTGGTACAATTCCAACTCTGAAGATGTCGCCATGCACCTCTTTCCCCTAAGCTGCCAGGGCAGTGTTCAAATTGACATTTGGCACAATTCCAGCCAACGACGCAATGGCGTGAGCGTTGCGCGTGAGCACGTGAGCGTACGCTCACGCAGGAGTGACGTAGCGTGAGCGTGCACCCACGCTGACATGGCATGAGCGTCATGTCAGCATGCTGATGTGGCAACAAATGATGACGTGGCACTGTCCGTCATCTGCCACGTCGACATTAACATGCGCCGCCTATAACCGAGGATGGTCCTATGACCGTGGAATTAATGCAGGGAATCTTGCCTAAATAGAATCAAGACTACCATGAGGCCTACAATTGTAGCATCCAACATTGTGCAATTACAAATGCTTGTTTCACTTTTACAATTACGAGGACGAGAAAATATCCTCACAAAGTGTGCGCCATAGAGGCTGCCACGGGAAGACCTTCCTCCCTCCTCAAATAACAATGAGAGTTAGGATCATCTTCAAAAGATGATTGTAGTGCATAGCGACAACAAGACATGTAGACTTCGAACGGTGCAATGACAAATGTGCTTTTAAAAGTTGCCACTCAGAGCTCACTCAGTATAGTTGGAGGCCATATCATTGCACCGTCGACGAATTGATGTGAATTACACATTTCAAATCATGGTCGTCCACATACCACATTGCATAGTTGATGCTACCCATGTGTTGTATCCCGCTGCAATAGAGTATCGACCTCGTTAAAACTCATAGTGGCCTGGTGAATGAAGTTATCACGTTTGGGATCGCAAACCATCCTCTTCAAAAATATGAAATACAAATGTTTGCAGGGTATGAATTTACCTCTCTTGCCCAAACTGGTTGATAGCATATTCACAAAATCAGGACATGTGCAATTGGGGAAATTGGAAACCGTGATGTCGTAGGTCCTGTCATGAACAACAGATGTGGAAGTGATGATTGTGAATACCCGACCATATCCTGGATCGGGTACTTCCGTGGTGCTTCCAACACGAACTTGGAGCATTCCTGCGGACTCCACTTTGCCAAAGTGTTCAGCGGTTGGAGGGAAACGCCAAACGAGCTTTCCATCTCGTTTGGTTGGCCACAAGTCAGGATTTGCCGGGGGGACCCGGGAGGACGCAGAAGTAGTAGCACATGCATGGAGTTAGGGTTGTCTCGCAAGGGAAAAGCCTGCCTCCTCCAGCATTTCAATCTCCTGAAATCTGAGATGTGTTCCCACCTTCACGGGCCAAATGGTTGGAGGAGATGGCTTCATCACTACGGAAGGACGCACAGTTCCATGCACACTCTGGCACAATCATCTGCGTAGAACCAGAACTTGTGGTTCTTGGCTTCTGGTTGACCGTATGGACGCATCAAACCCGTGAAAGTCGGAGCAAGAGTTCGGGCACCACCTCTGGATATAGATGAAGTGCACTTCTCGAAATTAGTTGCCCTGATCGCTGTACATTTCACACGAGACCCTACACTTGTGCGTTCTATGTGCCAAATGTGGTCGGGGCATGCGGACTCAAGCACATCAAGGGGGTTGTTTCTCTCCTGCACCATTTCAGTGGCACTGTTTGATGCTGGAGCTTGCCGTCGTGTTGGATGTTGATCATTGGCAAGGAATTAGCTATGTTCTCAAAACCTTGCATGAGATACACATTCAGAAAATAGTTTGCAGTGGATCTGATATCTCTGTATCTCTCTAACCATGTTGTCTAAAACGTTGCTTTCATCCATCCTTGTGAATTGGAATCCCCAACAGATATTTGTTATGGCGTCATCCTCAGTTGAAGAATTAAAGGGCCAAAGAACAAACCAGAAGGTCCACTGTAGCTGCAGAGCGATTGAACAAAGGTAGACACGAGAAAGTCGACACCCTCTACAGACCATGTGCAAGCTTCATACGCCCAGGGATCAAGCCTTGCCCGCTCCGCTACCTCTCCTTTTGCGCTTACACTTGAGGCCATCCCCTCTTCCTCAGTGCCCAAACAACGAATTTCTCCCTGAAAATGACAAAAGCGATACAGCTAAGTCCCTCCTCAAAATTGCAATAAGGAGAGCAATACCTAACCAAACCTTAAGCACTTTTTAAGTCACTAGAAATGACATTTAACTCCAACTTCAAGGCACTTGAAACGGCATTTATCTCCGACTTCATTTCCGCAAATCCATCTTTCATGTCCCTGCGCAAGTCCTCCATGCTGATGGTGGCGCAAAGTCACCCCGCATTTTCTCCATGATCTCCACCATCTCCACCTCCAAGCTATGATACTTTTCTTGGAGGCGTCTTACCTCTAATTCCAACGCTGCATTACGGTCCTCCTTGGGTGTGATACAATGGAGGAGCCAATGAAGGCACCTCCGACGTGCCACAACCACAAAGGTGGGCATCTGCACAAGAGAAATCGGAATCAAATCAAGGGAATGAGTTTGTGTTGGCCACATGAATGCAGTGACATCATATACATTAACCCTATCAACGACATTTTGATCCCAAGATCAACTCTACAGGTGACTTAAAAGGAGGTCTATAGATGGTATAGCTCCTATACTTACCCACCAATCGTGCCATCACCTGTCCCACCCTAAGCCCGCAATGGTGAGTCATGCATGGCAGCTAAATTGTCTTCTGCACTTGAAAAAAACACATTTTATCGCATGTAGCGTTTAGAATATACGAATGTGCAAATTCCACCGTACTCAAGGTTTTCCAAGTGTTGGGAATATTGAACTTGCTTGGAAACAACAACTAACTCAGGTTATACGTGAACATCTTCTTTTACATCAAACTTTTTAAATTGAATATATATATATATATATATTGGCGAGCAAAGACAAATGCAATCCTCAATCCAACGGAATCATTGTGTTTGATTGTCGACGGAATGGACCAAAATACTGTGATGCTCCCAAAATTGCGGCATTCTGTCATCGAGGGGCAATATGTGAAGACTCATTTGTGGGGCGTAGTAGTACATGGTGTGGGTTTATATACAGATGTTTGGATAGATTCTCATCACAAACAGGATAACAAACTATAATGCATGTTTTGGGTGACATAAAAGCTCGACGAGGGAACAAACTACCACGATTGCTACACATTCAAGCCGATAATTGTAGAAGAGAAAATAAAAATCAATATATGTTTGCTCTATGCGCTTCACTGGTGGGCCTTGGATATTTTGCATAAATGCATCTTTGTTTTCTCATCGTTGGTCACACTCATGAGGACATTCACCAAAGATTCAGCGTCATCTCATGTACATTGAAACGACAAGACATAGATTCTTTGAAAGGCCTACTGCAACTAGTGACGGAAGGAGTGTCACATACATAATTGTTCGTTACATCACGTCACCCTACAAAATGTGTGGGATTGGAAGTCATTCAGTATGCCATAGTTGAACATCGGCAGCGATGCTCTTGTTGGCATCTCTATTCCCCTTGTTCAAACCAAAAATTACGTCCGTGTTCCCATATGGAGTCCTCCAAAAGGTTATCGATGTTGCAAGATATTCTGAATTCAAGATTGAAGCCCAAATTAGCACAAGTGGAAAAGACAAACGAGACAGAGCTCAAGGCATTGGAGGAATTCATTCACATAAGAAAAAGATGCATTGCAAAAAATATGCATGTCGAATGCAATTTGAATGCAGTAGAGCATAGTGAGTGGTTGGCACAATATCTTGTAGATTTTCCAAAAAGACTTAATAGATCTGAAGCAAAAGCATGTCCATTTTGGCCAGATGATACATCTGTATGCAAATCCAAACACGATTGGACCAACAAATGCAGAAGATTTACCATAAACATTGGGCGCTATAGATGAAAAAATGAGAATCATTTTGAATAACCTTCCCATGGTCGAACGCCCAAGTTATTTTGGTCCAAGACGTGACAAACCTCGAAACAATTCTTCAAAACCTACAAGAAAACAAAGACATGTATCCAATATTCAAACAACATATCAACTAGGATTAGAGGATGATCCGTTTCCAGAATATGATCCTACAAAACATGTGGAACTAGGCCAATACATTGCCATGAACAAATGCATGGAAGATAGAGAAGTTGGCATACCTTTTTTTGTTGGAAAGGCAACATCCTTAAAATTATGTATTTCAAAACCAAGTTCCATGATGGTTACATGGTATTGGCCAAAACCCATTACAATACAAGATAAACCAGGCATGTGGAGACGAAGCTATGAAAATTGCATGCAACGAAGATAGGAACTTACCATCTTATGAGCAAGCGGACTGGATTGATTTTGATACTACAATCACATCATGGACAAATGTTGTGACCACGTCAACAGAAACTTGTGTAGTTTGAGGGGTGATTACAGAAAAGGAAATTATCACTCCAAAGGTACAAACATATCATTTGATTGAAGCATATGACAAATCAATCACAAGCAATTGACGATGTTCAAAGGCTTTGTAATGATTTACAAAAAGTTGAAATTCATGATAGCGAGGGACGTGACTTCTGCGTGAGCTCACGCGGAGGTGATGTGGCGTGAGCGCAGGCTCACACCAGCTGATGTGGCGTGAGCGTGAGGCTGACGTGGCGTGGGCCTGCTGACGTGTTAGTATCCGGCTGACGTGGCAGTCGTCAGAATAACGTGGCATCTGGACAACTTGCCAGATGCCATGTCATCATAAACATGTCGCACCTATAGCCGAGGGGCCTATAGCCGTGGCATTCATTCATGCAAAACACCAGAAATTAAAATGCAGGAACGACTTGTAAAAGCATTTGCATCCATTCCATTTATTTTCGAACGACTACACACAAGAAAGAAATGGCACACATTGCACAACATAATTGGAGGCTGCATTGGCATCAAATATATGAAGGGACATCAATTTCAAGTTTCAACTCTTGTGAAATCCAGTAATGGAATTTGCAGATGACCAAAGTGAAGAGGATGTTATGTGCTCCTATCCCGCTGCATAAGTGTATTCACCTCGTTGAAACTCATGGTCGCCTGGTGAATGAAGATGTCGCGTCTGGGATCACATACCATTCTGTTCAAGAAGATAAAATACAGATGCTTGCAGGGTATAAATTTGCCTGTCTTTCCCAAACTTGTTGTAAGCATGCCAACAAAATCTGGACAGGTGCAGTTGGGGAAATTTGAAACTGCGATGTCGTACAACCGGTCGTGCATAGCGGATGTGGAGGTCATCATAGTGTAGATTCGTCTATACCCGGGATGTGGAACTTCCGTAGTACCTGTAACACGACCTTGAAGCATTTGAGCAGATTCCACCTTGCCGAAATGCTCGGCAGTCGGAGGGAAATGACGAACTAGCTTCCCATTTTGTTTTGTTGGCCATGCATCAGCGTTCGGTGGTGGCACTCCCGAACTTGCTGAAGTAGAAGCACCTACATGTACAGAGGGGGCTCGCTGAAGGGAGAAGCCTGCCTCCTCCAGCATGGCAATCTCGTGAGTTGTGAGATGTGTCCCCACCTTCACAGGCCAAACGCTTGGTGGAGGAGGCTTCATGACAACCGATGGTCGCACAGTCCCACGCACGCACCTACCACAATCGTCAGGGTAGAACCAGAATTTGTGGTTCTTCGCCTCGACTTGCCCGTAAGGCGTGAACAAACCAGTGAAGGTCGGAGCCGGAGTGCGGACCTTGCCTCTGGATATGGAGGACTTGCATTCCTCACGATTGGTTGCTCTGATTGCCGTGCACTCACTCGAGACCCAGCAGTGGTGCGTTCTATGTGCCAGACTTCGTCGGGGCACATGGACTCCACCACAGGGAGGAGCACATTCGCCTCCTGCCCCATTGCACTCACTATGGGAGATGGCTGCCTTTGGCTTTGTGACAAAGGATCGTCCGCACTGGATATGCCGGAAACGAACCTCTGATGAAATGGAACACCCGGCATGGAGAAGTTGTCCCTGTCTGGCTTGTGGGAGTCCGCATCCGACCCATGAGGGGTGTTCAATTTCCGTTTACAAGACCCGAATCTCTCCTCACCCTCCAGATGGGGAACTCTGGACACCAGTGGAGTTCCTTCCGCACACATGCTGACAGCCCTGGCAATCTTGTTCGGATCCCCTGATCTTCTTGCTGCTTGCAACATCAACTCGGACTTGTCTGGACCTTTGCCACCAACGCCACCCCGCAAGAACTCCCGATATCTCGTTTGTTGTAGTAGAGCTCGAATCAGATCATCTGCCGTCGCCACATACAAATCCCGGCCCCGCTTTCCAGATTGCTACAACCATACATTGTGCACCGTCTCCGCCAGATTGCAAGAGGGCATGTCCACCATCTCCTCAATTGAGAAGTGCTGCAAAATGGAAAAACATATATCAGAAAGAGGACAGGCACACCCCACCACAACAGACATGATTGGAAATGGATACAAAGTCAATGAAATTTTCAAGTTTTCAAATGCACGCACCGTTGTCATGCATGCTCCCCATTGTCTGTACCGGAAGTGCCAAAATGCCAGCCAGTCTTCTAGCGCTCTCATACTGTCTTCTGATGCAGCCCCAAATGAGAACCACCAGGCACGAATTGTCTGGAACAATGTATTCGCCTCTGCCATGCTTTTCGCATCTTTGTACTGTTTGCATAGCCTAAGATGAATAGGCTGCATTTCCGGTTTGATGTCTGCCTTTGTATGTTTCTCAAGGGACTGGGTCCAATGGAAAAGACATGTTCGCTCTCTTCCTGGCATTGGCACCTTTGGATCTCCTGATCCAAACACAATGCGAATAGCATTGAAGTTCGCTTGAGCACTGTCTGCCATAAATCCGGCAAAATTTGGACATGGGACACCTTGGGAGTCCATAACGCGAATGAGACTTCTCCACATTAGCTGCTGCCAATCCGCATCCTCTGATTGCATGTCACACACTGCAATTGTCATGACTCGCTGGTAGAAAGGATCGTAAACATGACGCGCCATTGTAGTCCAGTCTTTCACTCGTTTGACGTGATCAAACATAAGGAAACAGTTCTGAAGATCGCCACCCTTTTGCATGCGCTTCACAAGACTGACTCCGCTGCCCTCCCCGGCTGTGGACATTTTGAAAACGTACACTTTGTTCGACCTTTGACCTGGGAACACACTCTCTTGAATGTAGTCATACCTGCTCCGTTGCTTCAACTCGAAAATGTTATCGACGTACCCTCTGTTAGCAGAGCCCATCCTCAATGCATTCACCTGGTTCTTAATGTTCGGCGAGCTCAAGGTAGAGAAGTGATCCATAACATTGTCCAAGGCTGACCCGTCGAGTTTCTTGCCCACAAAATCTCTTTCACTAAAAATATGGGTTTCCAGGAAAGTCTTGCTTGCTCCAAGAACAATTGTGGAGGTGGTGGCTGTTGGATTGCTCTCATACTCTTGTCTTATCAACCTGGATATTGTTTCAACGCTTTCCCTGTAATCCCCCTTCGACACTGGATGGTTCACTACAACAGATTGCGGCTTTTATGACTCCCATGGGTGCGCAGTCATGACAGATTTGTGGCAGAAATGCCATTTGCAGTCGTAAAATGCTTTTGAAGTCATAATGCAGGTCTGGAGAAGGCGTATATGTGACTGCATGGCTTCGGACTCTGCGCAACACAGGTCAAACATGTTTGACCACGAATATTGGCATGGCAGATATGACTACCAGTCACGGTCATGGCTACACTGGAATGACGTGTGCATATTGCAAGACAGACATATGACTTCATGACTCTCACTCTAATGCATTATGCCAGATCATCACATGGATAAATCACTACATGATTACACGTGTCGACACATGCTTTTCTGGTTATATATATAATATATGAGTATTTATATCTTAAAAAAACGGAGACTCTTACCACTAGAATGAATTAAAAAAAACCCAAAAAAACAAAGATTTAAAAAAAATCACATAGGCTGGTAAGTGCACAGTGTGTCGCCCTTGTGGTTTGGGGTTCAAACCCGCTGCCCTTATCCCGTGTGTTGGATTGTTCGAGACGGTATGTCTTGACGTTGATCGTCCTGTAGGTCTTATGGCCCATAAATGAAGGCGGGTGAATTTTTCCCCTCCTCAAGGGCTTGTGGTTTCCTTTAAGAAAATAAAAAAAATAAAAAGGGGCTTTTAGGGTTTACAAAAAGGTTAAAAAACTTAAAAAGTTGCCCATCACAGTAGCGTGAACAGACTTAGAGCGAGCGGGAGGGAGAGAGAGAGCGGGCTGGGACTTAGAGCGAGCGAGCGGGAGGGAGGGCAAACATGCATGGGAGGCCCGCAGTTGGAGCAACCTTCGCATCTGAAGCAAGCAGCCCTAGAAACGCTAGGATATGTGTGCGAGGAGGTTTCGGCTGGGAGCTCGCCATTCTTGGGAGAGTCAGCTTCGTCTTAGCAGGCCGTGTTTCAATCTCTACCCGCTCGGCCCTGATTTTACAGCACGGAGCAGAGCTGGCATGAGTTTCTTAAAGATCCTTCACGATGGTGGGACAACCGCAATCGCAAGGTGTGGCTTTTTCTTAATGTACGATGTGAAGAAGTTTGTCCATCCTGCAAATGTGGTTGTTGGCTCCTGTTAGTACCATGATTGGTATTCATCCTGATGTTTACAAGGTTCTTGGGAGAGTTAGCTTGGTCTTAGCATGCCGTGTTTCAATCTCTGCCCACTCAGCTGCACCGTGGTGGTTCTCACTAACCAATCCGACATTACCTAACTACAGACACAAGCAGCACACACAAGAGGTCCTCTTGGGTTCATGGTCAGTCAAATCCTCCATGGGTCATGACACAAGGTCGAGGACAATGTGGTGAGGGCACCTTCTTCTTCAACCTATTTCAGCCTATTTTGCCCTCTCATCAGACTCGGCCCTGAATTTGAATCATGGAGCAGAGCTAGCATGAGTTTTTTTTAAGATCCTTCACGAGGGTGCGACCGCAATCGCAAGGTGTGGTTTTTTTTTAATGTACGATGTGCAGAATTTTGTCCATCCTGCAAATGTGGGTTGTTGGCTCCATGATTTGATATTCTTCCTGATGTTTACAAGGTTCTTGGGAGAGTCAACTTGGTCTTAGCAGACCGTGTTTCAAAGTCTGCCTGCTCAGCTGCACCGTGGTGCAGGTTCTCACTGACCAATCCGACATTACCTGACTACAGACACAAGCATCACACACAAGGTCAAATCCTCCATGGGTCATGACACAAGGTCAAGGACAGTGTGGTGAGGGCACCTTCTTCTTCGACCTGTGGAATCTCTTGCCAATGGCAGGATGGGTTGGGAATAGCCAAGTCAGGAGATGAATGCCTGTCAAATTACCACATGTCCTTTTGAACACTGCCCCTGCCCTGGTGGACATGTACGCCAATTGTGGGTGCATTGAGGATGCAAAGGGAGTGTTCAACACTGTGGCTGAACGAGATGTGGTGTCGTGGAGTGCGATGCTTGTTGGGTATGCACAGCTGGGGTGCGGGATGGAGGCTCCAACCTTTGAGAAAATGATGGGGGAAGGGGTGAAGGCCGCCGACATAACGTTTGTGTGCGTTTGCAGTGCGTTTGCAGCCCTGGAAAAGGGCAAAGAGATCCCTGGTGACATCATCAAATCTGCAATTGTACCAGATGTCATCCTGAACATGGCTCTGGTGGCCATGTATGCTAAATGTGGGAGCATTGAGGATGCCAAGGGAGTGTTCAACACTATGGCTGAACTAGATGTGGTGTCGTGGAATGCGATGCTTGAAGGGTGTGCAGAGCAGGAGCGCGGGATGGGGCTTTGGACACCTGAAAGCAAATGATGAAGAAAAGGATGAAGGTACCTTCTTCAACATATTTCACCCTGTTTTCCCTGCTAGTGTTTGCTTTGACAATTCTAGGCTGTCATTGTCAGCTGCTAGCAGCAAGGCGAGGATGTATGCATGATTTTGTGCAGAGGCATGGATAGCTGAAGGAGCAAGGATTTCGTGTGGGTCCAGATTCATCCAAGAAGGCCAGATTTCAAGCACAAGATTACCTGTGATTCCCTGTGGATCAATAGCTACAAGAAACCTGCATGGGTAGATGGTCAACTGGGAGCAGCGGCACAAGTGATAAAATCAGGCACTGCTAATGAAGGCATCTTCTTCAACATATTTCACCCTGTTTTTCCCTCTTATCAGAATCGGCCCTAAATTTACATGTTCAATTCTGCAAGTTAGCTGGTTGAGTGAATCTAGTTTGGAGTGACTTTGACATGATCCTGCCAATGTGACAACATGAAAGTGTCAAAAAATAGGTAACAGAGATGAGGAGAAGCTGTGGAATGAAACTTATCTGAGCCCAGTCACTGATGGGTCAACCGGGCAGAAAGGTGAATGCCTGCTACATTTCAGAGAGTAGCAGACACAATTCAGCATAGGAACTAGTGTGCTACGCTGAGTTGGGTGTTTCCTAGAACAAATGTAGGCTGTCATTGTCAGCTGCTAGCAGCAAAGCAAGGATGAATGCTTGATTTGTGCAGAGGCAAGGATAGCTGAAGGAATAGAGATAGAGTGTGGGTGACGCAGGGTGCTGGGCAATGGGCAAGATGTCTTTGTATAAACGTGAGTGACCTTCCTATCATCCTGGGTTTCATTTTTAGTGCATGTTTCTTTGTGAAGTATCTGACGACTTCGCCAATACACACCAACCTTTTTGCTTTGGTTTGTTTAGGACATGGGATAGAAGTTACCATAAACAACACTGGCATTGGTTTTTCATATATGGTATTAGATAATTCTCTTAATTGTTTCCGCCTTGGCAGGTTGCTCAGTGACCTTCCCTGGACGCTTTGGAGTATAGCGAGTGAGTGTCTCACAATGCAATATTGGTTGGTGCATCTTATGCAAGAACTTGGAAAACAAACAAATGTCCTTGCTGTAGTAATTCTTAAAGCCATGCAAGCCATTTTTGATGGGTTGCAGATTGATGGAATACATGAGTAGTTAGAAGATTCTGGGTGAACACTTTTCAAAGTGTTATAGTTAGACAAAATAATTCACATGAGAACATGCGACTATTTAATGTATTTTTAGATCGCAACAAAAATGATAATGATAAATAGATTGGTAAATAGAGATGGTGTGCAATCTCTTGGTTTTGCTCAGCTTGTTGCAGTTATGTCTTGCTGCCTTGTTCTCTTTGTATTATATATTATATTTCATTGTTGTAATAGACATGTACATGACTGCTATCATAGTCATAATAATGACTACATCTATTTTCACTCTCCAATAGTGCTACACCACGTGGCAGAAATACAAATATGTAAAAAAATAGCAATACACCCCAAAAAAACACCCATCATGACACATGTCAATCTGCTGATGGACCACGTGTAAAAACTGCAATGCGCCACGTGTTGCAACCGGATTAGCACACCCGTAGTCATAGTTTGCAGTCATGGAGAGCTAAACTCTACCACGTGTCATTTCCTGCATCGAGCACGTGCCACTCTTGCACAGCCGCTGACATGGACTACACTGTCCGTTCAGTCATTCAGTAAAGCCAGCGTGTATGACTACCCCCACAGCTGCTCTGGCGCCACGTGACAGCCAGCCTGGAGAGTCATATCTGCCATGTCACAACTGACTAGGTCTTTACGTCTGCAGAGTCAGGAAGTCGTAAATGGCTTCCATGACTGCATTTGCAGTCATAACACAGAGACGTAAAAGCCGCAATTTGTTGTAGTGGTTGTGGAACCCGAAACGCACGCACACCGGCTCTAGTCAAGGTTGGAAAACGGTGCACCACATAGTACATTCTTGCTCCACACACTGCCACACAGAAAGGTGCTCGTTTGCAGAACTTGCAAACAAAAGTGTTGGAGCTTGGAGGTGCTTCACCGGGCTTGAAAGGATTCTCGGCGACACCCTCCCACTCACTCTGGTTCTGAACCTCTGACCGCAGGAAATGTCTCCAACTCAAATTCTCGCACCTCGGGTGCCCATTGCACACCGCTCTCCTGAACACGAGCTTGTCATCATTTTGAATATTGGATGTCTTCGTTCTGCACCATGGGTGTCCATCATGTCTCTTATCCATTCCGTGCATGAGGCTCGAAACGGGTCCACCCCGCCCAGGTGGAGGCAGCGCGAAGACGACATCCCCATCAAAAGATTTTGGAAGGTACTGCACACGCTCAACAAGGACAGTGTCCCAGTCAATCCCCCGCAATTCACTCTTGAAACCGGGCATTCCTCCCATTGACTTCAGTTTAGGAATGACACTACACAGGTCCTTCAATTCCGGCACCACGACCACCGGAGAAGGAGCAAGAAAAGGAATTTTCGGAACGTCCTCCTCCGAGGAGTCGGAGACTGGAAGTTGTGGGCTCCGTCTTCACGACCACATTCCTCTTGTCTTGAACAACAGAAGCAGCAGTTCTCGGCGTCACATACGAACCAATCGACTGCCGGCGAGGAGCTCCAAGGACTCTGTATCTTCCTGGAGGAACTCTCCACTGACTCATAAGTGCGTTTTCATCCGGTTTCTGGAAAGCATACTTCTTCAACTTCCCATCGACACTGTAAACCTCTCTTTCCAGCCACACAGTACCATACTGGAACTCGAAACGCGTTGCTAGGAGATGTTCCTCCGCAATTGCAAAACCATTGTCATCGGTCTCCTTCGAGAAAGGTACTGGTTTCTCCACAGAGTAAAACTCCGCTTCGGAGGAAGCCATGTTGCTGCAAGAGAAATTCCCTCGCAGAAGTGCGGAAGCCACAACTTCTGTGCGGATTCTTGTTACAAACGTTAGTGGGGATTACATTTCTCATGCTTTGCATTTCAGACCGAAACCCAAAAGTCCGTCACCTTTACTAACGAGGTCGGCAAGGACAACACGTCATGTATGTCCCAAACCGTTCTGGAAGGGTCAGCCAAGACCTGTTTTTAAAGCTGACATACCGTTAAAGAGCCTTTCAGAAACAGTTGTCAAAACAGTTCATAAAACAGTTGTTAAGCAGTTATGTGTCTTTACAGACACATGTGAAATGACGGCGGAGACCGACATCCCATGCCACCCCAAAGTGTTCAGCCACGTGGTACCCGACATGCATTGAATAAAGGGTTTAAGAGGAATCGCCGTCGAACGAATGGAAGATGTTCATCCGGGAGAATCCAAAAAATCTACTGAAATTAGTCATCCATCCGAATCAAATCCATGCGATGGCCATACCTCCATAATGAAAGACAGCGGCCACCGCAGAATTGACTAGTGTGTCGTTAGGAGGGGGACACGTATGCAGTGAATACATGCATAACCGCCGAGAGCGATGCCCCGGCTGCTACTCATCGCACGACGTCTCTCATTCCAATAGATCGTAGTTTTTCAAGCTGGAGAGTAGCAGGAGAAAGAGTTTCGCGTGAGAGAGTGGAAGGCGTAGAAGACACTTTTTTACTTCAGCGCGAGAAAGGAAGAAGGCAAGAGGGAGAATGAAAGGCCGAAAGCTCAACATGACACTGAAGGAGATCGCAGAGGAGAGCGCGGCCCTGGAAACCACATCAAAGGCATCTGGGAGTTCTTCGGCAAAAGGACCTCAGGTGATTCTCTTACTTGCCATCTTCTGTCAAGTTTCCAGGGCATGAAAAATTGCGTGCGTTGGCGCACGCAATTTTCTTGCCCTCTATTCTGCTTTTTTTTGCTTGATCGTTCAGAGTAAGACCACAGGGATGCAGGCAATGCATAACAACCAAACCCGGGTATGACCCACTTCTCACTTTCCATGTATTGCATATGAGGAGGGACGGCTGAGATTAGAGTTCGACAGCTGAGAGAAGGCCATACAGAGAACCTCAAGAAAATAAGTGCGTCAACGCACGTAATTTCTGAATGTTCTCTCTATGACCTTCTCTCAGCTATGCTGAGTTAACAAAGACAGAAAAGCCCTAAATAGGCAAAAAAAGTGAGTGCGAGAGAATCGCCAGAAACTGCGTGCGTTGACGCACTCATTTTTCTGGAGGTTCTCTGTATGGCCTTCTCTCAGCGGTGCTGTATTAACAGAGACAAAATCCCTGAATAGGCAGAAAAGTGAGTGTAAGAGAACCCTCAGAAATTGCGTGCGTCAACGTACGCAGTTTCTGGAGGTTCTCTCACACTCACCTTTCTGCCTATTCAGGGAGATTAGTTTAAATGTCTGATGCATACTTTTATGGAAGAGAGTAGATTGACTTTGGGTATGAAATAGGAAAAGAAATGAGTACCTTTCAGAGGGTGGAAAATTGCGTGCGTTGAAGCACGCAATTTCTTGCAAGTCTTTTACATTCGTAACCTTTGGTTTTGAGTGCAGACGAAGAAAAGGAAAGGTGCTGCTCAGGTAGAGGACAAAGTCATTGAGCAGGAACTGGTGGTTGCTGAGGAGGAGGACGATGGCAGGCCATACGAAGACAGAGCGAAAGATCTGCTTTCCTTCTCCAAAGTGAATTCTGCCCAAGTCATCAAGGCCATGGGCGTCCCTGGGGGAAAAATAATGATACCCCTATGCCGTTTGATCTCCATGCCCTTTGTTCGACCAGCTCTGACGAACGACATTCAAAAGTTGGAACAAGATTTTTGTCATGGGTACATAGAGGGTCAATCTGTTGGGATATTGTCAGTAACAAGTGATCTCATTCCGGATTACGTTTTGCAGCAAGAAATAGCTGAAGCTGGAGAGAGAGGAAAAGCGGAGTACTATTTGAAAACCCCGGAGGGTCTGAGGACGTCCAAGGGAGTGGCGGAAGCCATGAAGTTTACGATGAATGAGATACGGAAGAAGCTCATGAGCGCTTTTGTGAAACAGCTGAGAATAGCTGACCCTGATTTTGGTCCCGAGTTTCTTAACCAGGTGAGGATCCACTGGAACAATAACACCAAACCGGAAATGACACGGGAAAAGCTTCACCGGTTGTCAACTACAACTGTGGAAGCTGACCAGAAAGTGAAATGGTTGGAGATTTGGAATTCCGACCCAACTATCAAGGATACATACTGCTTCCCTAGGGGTGAAAGAGATGAGAACACCGGGCACATCAAACCCTTCAGCGACCAAGTTCTTGATATATGGTTGCACAAAGCCACCTACTGGAGCCAGATACTTTTCAGGACTTTCTGTGCTTGAAAATTTTGAGAATATCTTCCCATGAATGGACTCTAACCCATGCATATGTATACCTGCAGATTGAAGCTCGTGCAAACAAGGTGCTGGAGAAACAGCTTTATGACTACAAAATTACCATGACCGTGCCCGAGGACACTCTGGAGGATTACTTGAGGCAGTGGAAGGCCACAGCTTGGAGCAACTGCTTCTTTAGAGAGTTTTCTCGAGATGGAGGAATCTCCCGAACAAATGATTTTGACCAGTAGTTCAATGTTTCATTGGCAGTTTTGAATGGAATATCTGTCTGCCGAAAAGGGGATAACTTTCTGCATATGGAACCCTTTGTTTTCTCCTGTTCTTGCATATGGTACTTGTGAGTGTATTTCGGTTGCCTCATGCTCAAGAATTTGTGCACCCCAAACTGTGTGCGTCGACGCACGCATTTTGGGAGGGCCGCAGTATATGTTTTTTTGCCTTCAATGTCTAAAAGTGCACCTCTTTTGTTTGTAGATATATCAAGAACGTGCTCATTCCGGGAAAAAACCTCAGTAAGTACCATGCCTTCATCGACTTGTGGTCTGACCCCTCTAACAGTCAGACCATGTACACGACAACCATCCTTAGAGACTACGGGAGATATCACCTGAAAGACTGCTGCTGGTATCTCGACATTCCGAAATCAGATTGCCCCTGGTATGAGTTGCAAACGTGGAACCAGAATGACGATGCGGAGTCTTTGGCCCCTCTTACTGACAAGGAGTTGCATGAGAGGAATCTGCGAAACCTCGCTGAGAAGGAACCCGCAGCCAACAAAACTCCTGCGAGAGGGAAGGGAAAGGGTACAAAGGACAAAGGGAAGGAGAAGGCCACCCAAAGGGAGACTACGGGGGGTGAGGTAGCGCAGACCCCAATTGCAAACAAGGAACGAAAACGTAAGGGGAGGATTGAGCCATACGACGCAGTGGAGCACCCATCCAAAATCTAGCGAGAATGTAAATGCGAGATTGTCAATGATTCATTCCTTGCCATGATGGAAAGCAGAAAATCTGGTTACACTGGAGAACCCTCTCCAACTTGGGGCAAGTTGTGTGTTCCTTGACTCGGTAAGCCAATTCCCACTGTTTGTCTCCTTTACTGTTTTCCCTTTTGGATAGTTATTTAATTTTTTCCGTCTGTCTGTTTTCAGGTTTCGAAAGGGCAGTGTTGGGTCAATGGTTCTTTGAAACCATGTTGTGCCGACATGGTGATTGTGGACATTCCGGATGGGCTGCCAGTACCGGACATCCTACCCACAGGCACTTGCCCAACATGGAATGCAAGAGGTACTGGCGGTGGGTCTTTTCATTTTGCAATTTTTTTTTATCGGATGCAGGGGTTCTTGTAATGATCCAGTCGGTCAATACGAAATGTTGACGGGAGCTTGCAAGCTACCTCAAGGCCTCGGGGATGAAAATCATCAAAACGTGGAATGGTGTGAACAGCCTGTACTTGACAAAGGGCGACTGTCCCGGACAAATGGTAATCGACTTTCTCTTGCCTGCTTCATTTTAAGTTCCATTTCACCCCTGCAGAAATGAGTGCGTCAACGCACTCATTTTCAGAGGTTTCAAGCACTGTTCTTTCCAGATGAATTTTTTCGGATTCACTAATATGTGCTTCATGTTGTCTTGTGTGTAGACCCGCCTTTTTGAGGCCGTCTGCCTCGTTAGAGTGCACCCTGCTTCAACTCCCACAGCAGTGAAGGAGTTCAGGCTTCATGGGGGAGGTTTTTTCATCAACGATAAGTTCGATCCAGTGGTGGACGACATGCACTACAATTACGTGGATTCCAATGTGTGCTTACGAAAGTCCAACTCCACACCATGGAGAGGGGCCAAGGAGAATAGCCCAGCATTTATTCAAACAATTGTGGAGACTTGGGCGCGTATCGTGGACCTCACTCTTGGCATAGGTTTCACCCCCAACCTGCTGCGGTGTTTTCTTCTTAGTGCAAAATTTGTTTAAATGTGTCCTGAGAGAACTCTGTCTTGCAGGAGCTTCGTACCATGCTTGCAAGGCAGCGGGCAGGCATTTGTTTGGTATGGAAGGGGATGCGGATATTTTCAATGACCTCCTCCATAACTTGGAAGCGCCAGCGCCGACACCTGCCGCCCAACAACAGGAGGGTATAGTGCATGTGGAATCAACGAAGGGGACGACAAAGTCTTGGACGACGATTTCGCATGTGAGTAAGTTGTTTTTCTTTAAGCATCCGATTTCTCCCGTGAAAATGCCCCCCCCCCCCCCCCCTTTCCCATTAATGGTGGCTAATGCAATTGTGGATCTTTTGGTGGCAGGATATTGGAAGCTATTCCTTTGGTCGACGTCTCTTTTATTCACAGTGACTTGTGGTGCAGCCCTCCACGTTCATACATCCTACCCGACTACGTGGAGACCATTGCTCGTCAACAGAGTTTCATGTTATCTCCCCCATGTGCTCGAAAGCACAACAGACACCTCGGAGCTCGGGTTTACGTCGATGATACTGCACAAGTTTCAAGGGAGTGACTGAAATGCAAATTTCATCATTTTGGGGGGTCTCGAGATGTTCACAGTTTTAGACATTTTGTGTCCTTCCATAACTTTGTAAAAAAAATTGTGCCTGTTCGTTGTAATGTCGTTAAAAGATGGTTTCTCATTTACAACAGTGGCTTCTATGCACTTCATACAGTGGATAGTTATATCCTGGCTTGTATGCTTTGATTGTAATGAACAGCAAATGGTTGGTTATGGGTCAAACAAGAAGACAAGGCACCTAGGGATATGATGTATGTATTGACTCTTGGGTCCAACGCAAGTTAAAAGGCAGCCTCCTGATGCCTAACATTGGTTATGGGTCAAACAAGAATACAAGGCACCTAGGGGATGATTTGTGGACTCTCAGGTTCAACGCAAGTTCAAGGGCAGCATCCTGATGCGTAACATTGGTTATGGTTCAAACAAGAAGACAGTGCACCTAGTCAATTTCTATTACACAATATTGTAAGACCCGAAATTCCTCCTCATGCACAAACGAGAGCCAAATCATTTTGAATGTTGTTGTATAATGGTCCTGATGACAAAACCATGAAAGTTGCAATACTCTCGTAACATACAGGTGCACATTTCTACCTCATTGGCAGGGGCCGCAATAAGCATTGGAGTCCAAACCATGTTTAGCGTGGTCAGGTGGTGCGTTGCAGGAAGTATAGTGCTGAAATGGCTCGCAATGTATCGACACTAGATGACAGCTAAAGAAGAGCGTGCTGCACACCAGATTGTTGCAGTAAGCACTTGGACAAAGTCGCAGCATGAAAGATCACTCTCACATCTGTTGTGTTTTCTTATTCTATGTTGCTGTCATCTGTCTACCTTTCCCCAAATGCCAGACATTCATTAAATCTTATCAAGTGCTTCAGGACGGATTTTAGGCACAATTTCTAATGTTTGTGCAAACGTTGTGCTTGGTTTTCATAAATGTTAGAATGACATCCTCGCTCAACATTCATTCACTCTATCATCCATTCACGGTATTTCATCCACATTTGTCCACAACTATTCATCCCCATTTAGTCATATTAGCAGTGTCCCATTCACATTGGCTCTGCTTCAACCTCATAAACTCATCCACAACCATTGTACACTGATGACAACAACGTAAAATACCACATTAGCATGGCATTAAATCAGCTGAGGACCATTGTAAACTGATGACCTGGACATTAATACATCCACAACCATTTCAGTCTCTACAAACACTATCATTCTGCAACATTCACCAACAAACCCTAAACTCTCTTCTGCACCTCGCCTCGTCGCCCACACATGGTTCCCTATTTGCCAAATGCGCAATCCGCGGCTATAAGCCCCCATTTGCTTGTTCGGTCCGCGGTTATAGGGCCATGCTTATGAAAATGACGTGGCATGATGTGACGTGGCGTCGGGCACGCTGGCGACGTCGGCTGACGTGGCGTAAGACCCGTCAGCCAACGTGGCAATAACTGATGATGTGGCGTGAGCCCGTCTAGGTTTACGCGCTCTCACGCTCATGCTCACGTAGAAGCATCCCTCGATAGCGAGTCCCGATTATCTGGGTCACGTCCGTCCGTCAGCGTCAAGTCACGTCAGACCTGCGCTGACGGGACCTCCATCACATCAGGTTCGGGGAATATTCTGGTAAAAATAGTACCAGGTAAAATACTGTCACTTAAGCAGCCACGTCGCCGACACGGTGGCGGTGGCAAATACATTTTGAAAATTAACAAAATGAACGCGACCGCCGTATTGGGGGTCGCTTCAAATTTGTTTTTTAAAAAAGCAAGATTGGCGGTCGCACTGGCGGTCGCTTTATTTTTTGAAATAAAAAAAGAAATAGTGACCGTCATATTGGCGGTCGCTTCAATTTATTTTTAAACATGTTGCCATGTTGCCGGTCGCCTAGTTTAAAAAAGAAAACAACCGACTGCCGTATTGGCGGTCGCACAATTTTGCAAATATATACAGAACAAGTGACCGCCATATGGCGGTCGGATAATTTCAAAAACATATTAAAAAAACAAGCGACCGCCATTTGGCGGTCGCTTAATTTCAGAAATATATAGAAAAACAAACGACCGCCATATGGCGGTCGGTAAGTTTAAAATTATAAAAAAAACAAGCGACATATGAAAATAAAAGTGACCGCCACACCGGTGGTCGCTTATTTTAAAATAATACAATATTTGCGACCGCCAACCTGGAGGTCGCTTAAACTTGAAAATATAAAGATTAAAAGTGACCGCCTTACTGGCGGTCGCGTTTTTTGAAAAATATTAAGAATAAAAGTGTCCACCATATTGGCGGTCGCTTTATTTTAAATATATAAACAAATGAATCGACGGCGTACCGGCAGTCGCATTATATTTTGAAATAAAAAATAATAGCGACCGTCATACCGGCGGTCGCTTAAATTTAAAAATATACAAAATAGAAGTGACCGCAATATTGCACAAAATGAAAGGAAATAAAAGCAACCGCGATAGTGGCGGTAGCTTGTTTTTCATAAAAAATAAAAATAGCGAGTGCAGTATTAGCGGTCATTTAATTTCAAAATTATAACAAATATGGTTGTACCGCCTTTTTCTGGTGGGCGCTATTGGTTCGTTATTTATTCATTTCACTTTCATCCTTCTTGGATCATATATAAGGGAGCAGGGTCACCAAGCTCCTCACTTCTTTTGGCGCAAACACTCGAGGTTGCTTTGAATGTTCTCTTCCATTGAACGAGAGTGTAGCCCAAGAGGAGGGTGCGCACATTTTGCCGTTGTGGCTTCCATCAAAGTCACTTCAGCAGATTGTGTATAAGCTCAACACTACAACCCACATCGATCCACTTGGGTTGCTGACAGGTGTAGAAGTGTTGGGCTATCGCACTACATTCTACATTCACAACACGTTCATTTATAGGTGACTGTTTTTTGTTGCTTACATCGCTAGGGCCCAGGGGAGTGGATATTGGGTGAAGATGAGGGAGGAATGGAGCCCTTGGTATACAGCAATCCCGAACACTGTCAATGTCACTGGTAATGTTGAGTGCAACCTATGTGGATTAAAGCTTTCTTATCATAAGGATCGGTTGTTCGCTCACCTCGGCTATAGATGTGTGAACTGGGGTGGGTTTATGCCAAAACATCTATGCGGGTAAAAAATCATTTTGTCTAGTGTGGAGGCAATATTCCAATATCTCTGGATCTGGACATGACCTCTGAGCAGAACACTCCATCTTCCCGTCAGGATGCTCCGATTAGTACCCAAGGCGACTCTTGTGAGGCTTCAGGTGTCCTTAGACAAGTGAGTTGTGCCGGAGCAACACCTGCTTCAACACCTCTTTGTACCCCTATACTTCAACGGAGTAGAGGATTACGGCAGCAATCTATGCAGGAAGGTCTTAACTTGTCTGCGAGAATGCAGTTGGATAAAAAATGGGCGCAGTTTTTCTTCGAGGCCAACATACCATTTAATGTGGCAAGGCTTCCGGCATTTGTTTCTGCCGTTAGAGCAACCTCGAAGTCCATATCCACGTACGTGCCTCCGACTTACCATAATCTCCGCACGGGATTGCTAGAAGACGCCATGACCGAGCTTATCCAAAATGTCAACGATAGGACGGGCGAGTGCATCAGAAAATATGGAAGCACTATATGTACCGATGGTTGGAGTTCTGTTATAAACAGACCATTATTCAATGTCATGCTCGTATGTCCAGCTGGGAAACAATTCTTGGGATTGGTCGACACTAGCGGCGAGAAGAAAGATGGATGTTATCAATGCCAACCATTGACAGACTTCATCAAACAGGTCGGAAGTGATAGAATCGTGCAAATATGCACAGACAATGCCACTAACATGATAAACACTGTAGACATGTTGTTGGCACGTTATCCCCATATGTACTATTAAGGTTGTGCTGCTCATATCCTTGACCTCCTTTTGGAAAATTGGGAAAAAGAACAGTGGGTGAAACAACTTGTGAAGCGAACGAAGACCGTTGTGTCGTTCATCGGCACACACCACATCCCTTTGGCAATATAGGAGGCACGAACCCAAATACAGCCTCCAGAATCCAGGCGAAACTCGTTTTGCAACTAACTTCTTGATGGTGAATCGGTTGATGACAGTGAAGAGCAGTCTGGAGCACATCATCATCGATCCTCAATGGGATGCGTATACACGGACATTGCGGGACTCCAGAAAAGCCAAGTTATTGGGCAAAAGTCGAAAAGTTCGGAATAACATTCGCAGCGATGATTTCTGGAAGAAATGTGAAAACTTTGTTTATATAGTAGAGCCGGTGTTAATCGTCTTGTAGGAGTTTGATGGAAAGCAACCGGTAATGGGCAATGCATGGTTACTAATGCAAAATCTTGATAAACACGTCCAATCCTTGAGGCATCATCCCTTCTCCTTGGAACCTGAACTTGTGGACAGTGCTTCAGATGCAGTCGTTCGATGGTTCGAATGGACTTGCATTATGCGGGGGCTTTGCTCAATCCATTCTTGCTCGACAATATCATGCTCCGAGACAATGCTAATGCCAAGGCCGGCCTAGTGCGAGTGCTCATGCGACTGGCTCCGCCGAACATGGCAGAGAGAGCTATATCCGGGTACCAATGCTTCTCAGATCGCCGCGACCCTTTTGAAGACATGTCGGATTCAAAAGAGCTCTATATGCTGCTACATGAATGGTGGGATTTGATTGGAGCTGGAGCAAGAACATTGGCTCCCATGGCGAAGCGTATTCTTGCCCAAGTGTGCTCTGCCTCATCTTGCGAACGCAATTGGAGCAGTTTTCCATTTGTTCATAACAAGATTCGCAACAGGTTGAATCCCACGAGGGCTGACAAATTGGTGTATGTGTATACCAACTGCCGACTGCTACGTGAGAGGGCAGCGGATGATGCTGCAGCATGGTGTGAGAGGGCAGCGGATGATGCTGAGGAGAGAGCACATCTGAGTTTGTGGCCCTCTAAAATTGCGTGCGTTGGCGCACACAGTTTTTCATGGCCACAAACTGCCTGTCTACTGATTGCCAAAGATAGTTTTCAAACATAAGTGAGAGAAATTTGCATTCCGAAGACTGTGCTTCTGAGGTAGATTCAATGAGTGACGATATTGAGCCTCAGAAGAAATCATCTGCCTCCGATAGTGAAGATGGATCCTATGATGCTCCCAAAAATGCGTATGACCCGTTTACGTTTACAGAGGAGGATGTTTATATCTAGCCAATCTTTGATGACCTTCTTGAAGAAGTATGTATCGCAGATGAAGGTGAAGCTGCAATTGTGTCATCCCCAAAACATGGTCTTCAAAATGAAATTGGGGTCGACCCTCGCCCCCCACTACACGCTGAAGCCACCGGTAGTGCCCTAATGGAGCTTAGGGGTGATGAACTTCCAGGACCGAGCAACGTACGCAACCCTGTTCATACAAACGATGGTGTCGAACCCATTGTACAGTTGACGGGACGGGATCAAGTCTCACCGATACGACCAGCTCCACCACAATGCCAAAACCGATCCAGCTCCCCATCAACACAGCGGGCATTAAGGAGCAACAGGGTTGATCTGTTTTCCACACGCACGCATCATTCTGCTGCATTGGACTGGTCGGAAGTTGAAGCCTCGGATGATGACAATCTGTCACTACAATTCCACCTTAAGCGACGTGTTGCGCAGCAGATCCGTGGTTCCTCACATGCCGCACCATCTAATGCCGGTCCATCTCGGGCAGACCCCCTTCCAATACCTCCTTCGAAACCACCTTCGATTGCGTCCCAAGTCCATAAACGACAGAGAACAGTCCAACCTTTTGTAGGCGATCGGCCCACAAATAGGCCAAATACCGTGGATGGTATTCAAGACCAGAGTGGGAGTCGACCTCAGAGAGAACTAAATGTGGTTCGAGGTCGCTTGCAGATTCAAAAGCCAGGACATATGAGGTCGGATAGAGAGGACGAATCCAGCACTGATCATGGCAATGGTGATGAAGTCAAGGGTGACTCGGATTTTCAGCCCATCGGAGCATTACGATTAGGATCTTCTTCGTCCCGCCGTCGAAGCAGTAGAAGGAATTGAAGCAAAACAGCTGTAGGTATGCATCAGCACATTTTAGTGGACATGTTTACATTTCTGTAGTGAAGTAATACCAGTGTGATCATTGTCACTATGAGTATTTGTATTGTTGTTGTGTATATGTTGGGAAATAAAAGATGTTGCCCATGTGTATACCAGCCAAAATGTCGGCCAAAGGCACCGTCACTTGCTCATGTTTGTGTTCGGTGATTTGCTTGTGGAATGAAGAACAATTGTGCCAATGCTTCCAACTCTGCATTCATTTTTATTTTAATGCAGCGACCGGCATCACTGGCGGTCGCTTTAATTTCTATTTTTTCTGAAAATCCAGCGACCGCCAATACTGGCGGTCGGTTGTCTTTTTAATTTTGGAAAATGGATCGACCGCCATATTTTGCGGTCGTTTTTTTGGGATTTTTAAATGGAGCGACCACCAAGGTGACGATCGCTTCTACGAGGTGTGCCCTGCGCATGGAGCGAGGAGTGAGGCGGGGGGAGGGGGGCATATAAGCTTGGACTCATTCTCCCCTCACTTCCATTACTGGCGGTCGCTTGAAGTTTTTTTTTTTTTGTAAATGCAGCGACCGCCATTACTGGCGGTCGCTTTTATTTTATTTTATTGCGAAATGGAGCGACCGCCATTTGTGGCGGTCCTTTTTATTTATTTATTAAATGGAGCGACCGCCAAGGTGGCGGTCGCTTCTACGAGGTCTGCCCTGCGCGTGGAACGAGGAATGAGGCGGGGGGGGGGGGGGGGGCATATAAGCTCCGAGTCATTCTCCCCTCACTTCCATTAGTGGCGGTCGCTTGAAGTTTTTTTTTGAGAAAATGCAGCGAGCGACCGCCGTTACTGGCGGTCACTTTAATTCTAAATTCCCACTTTGCTATTTTTTGGGAATTTCCAGCAACGCAAAGTACTTGAAATTCCACATCTCCCACACCGCAAGTCCAAAAATCATGAGACCAAGCCCGTGCACCCCTCCTCGTCGAGGGCTTTCCAATGGTACCAAAGCACCAGGGCTGGGGCCTCACGGTTGGGGACATCTCAAATCTACAAAACAAAACAAAACAAAACAAACGTCTCGCTTCATATATTGACTAGGGTAGCATGTGCCGTTGGACATTTGCCAAGTGTCCAGTGTCATCTAATTAAGCCCAAGTCCAAGTGCGTCTCCTATGTCGAGGCCCAAGTGCGACCTCTAGGGTAGCATGTGCCTTTGGCCCATGTGTGAAGAATTGAAATGTAAGACCAAGTGTGATTTTCTATGTATCCTAGTGCGTCTCCTATGTCCAAGCCCATCTAAGCCCAAGTGCAATCTTCTATGTATCCAAATGCATCTCCTGTGTAGAGGCTCAAGTGTCCATTGTCATCTAACCCCAAGTGTAATCCAAGTGTATCCAAAGTGCGTCTCCTATGTAGAGGGGGATGCCAGAGTGTGAGCCTAGCCACGTGAGCCCAGGAGCCTGTGAGCCCAGGACACGTGGCATGATTTTGGGAAAGATGCGGCATCTATTTCCGTGGAAGATGATCCATTACCGCATAAACACATATTAACCCTGCAACCCCAAACAGAAACCCTAACCCTTGTCAGCCTTAGGGATCCACCTCGCCATCCCGCCCCTGTGCATGAGACTGCCACTGACATCATCCATGGGACCATCCATGCATGCAACATTCATCCACAGTGTACATCCAATCGGGGTTCATCCATCCAAAAACATTCATCCTCCATCCATCCAACCAAATATTGGTGTGATGACATATGTCGAATGACTGTCTACTGAACTATGCACATATTCATCTCTGTTGAAAAACATTTGTTGAATGCACACGGTTGAATTGGAGAGCAATGTTTAGAAGGAAAACACTTTCAAATTCGCAGGACGCGGGGGAGAAAATGTTTCAATTCAGGGATGTGAATTTCATTGTAGTCCGTGTTCATTACAACGGATGGTGGGAAGAAAAATGGCGGTGCAACAGAAAACGGAGAGTGTGTCCCCTCATGTTCCATAAATGAATGCCCTCAAGTATATCCGTAGGTGGTGTCAACACTGCTACTGCTACCACCTGAATCTGCTGAACTGCTAGAAGTACTACTACCACCTGAAACTGCTACACTATCATCTATGAAGACCTTTGCGCGGAGGTGCCTGAGCATCTTTCTGGAATTCCAACGCAAGGGTAGGGGAGAAAGCACAGCTGCTTGCACATGAGCAATGCCTTCCGCGTAATCAGGAATGACATAATTAGGAGGTGGGCTCCACCACAAGTCCCTCAAGTATATGGAAGACAGGGGCCACGGGAGTGCGTTCACATTCCTACAATCAGAAATGCACCATTTGGGTAACAATCAGACAACAGAAGGGGACGCGACAGAGCATATACACAGTGATCAAATAGACAGAAAATGAACTTACTCACATGAAAAGTCATTGTCCAGGTCCTTGTCGTCTCCATCGAGGATATCAATTTGCGCAGTGACATTCTTGACATTGGAGGTAGACGAGCCCCCTTGCAACTCGGCGAGGAGGCCAGTGAAAATATCTGCATCTCCTTCCATACCAAACAAGTGCCTGCCACCTGCCTTGCAAGCATGGTAAGAAGCGTCTGCAAGAGACCAATTGAAGGAATTAGAGTTTTAGAATATTGAGTAAAGAAGGTGCAGAAGAAAAGAAATCGATGACAAAGACAAGAAGAGAAACCTGTGCCGAGAGTGAGATCTATGATGCGGGCCCCTGGCCGACAACAACTCTCAATGATCGTTTGGATAAAAGTCGGGCTTTTTTCACGGGCCCCTCTCCAATGCGTTCCATTTGGCTTTCGCAAACATACGTTGGAGTCGACATAGTTGTAGTGCATGTCGTCAACGACAGGATCGAACCTCTCGTTTATGAAACATCCTCCCCCATGAAGCTCGAACTCCACCACTATGGTGGGAGTTGACAGTGGATGTACCCTCACGAGACAGACGGCCTCAAATAGACGGGTTTGCAATGAAGAGGACAATAATTAGTGAGGAATGTTTCATAGCACATTTGGGTGGGAGTGCAAACCCATTCCGGATGGAACTGGTTCAGAGTCATTGCTCATGCACCGCCATAACTGAGTGCGCTCAAGCACTCAATTCAGGCAGTGCGAACAACATGACTTCATAACAGTCAGTACAGTGGAACTTCAATAGAGAGGGCATAAAAACAAAGTATTTGAAACCCACCTTTTGACCTGGGCAATCTCCCTTCGTCAGATATAGGCTGTTGACAAAGTTCCAAGTCTTGATAATCCGCATCCCCCAGGCTTTCAAGTAGCTTGCCAGCTCCCGGCAACATCTCATCGTGACAGATTGTATGATTACAAAAAATAAAATAAAAAATAAACAAATAAAAATTGTTTTTTTTGTTTTCTCTCCTCCCCCCACCCTCGGGAGAACTGAGTGCGTCAACGCACTCAATTTCTTCATGATCATGATTTCAAGATGATCATCGACAACACGTGCGGGTCCGGATTTTCACCACGGGTACCCGGCGGGTTTTGCCCCCCCCCCCCCCCCCCCCCCCTCGAGAACTGAGTGCGTCAACACACTCAATTTTTTCATTATCATGATTTCAAGATGATCATTGACGAATTGGAGATTGGGAGGACGCCGGCTTTCTTCTGCACCGATCTGTGGCGTCGACTCTTGGTGGCCTTGCTGCTATGGTGCCTCCTCCAGACGATACTTCGCATCCCACAAGAAGGAATGGCAAAACAGTGCATCGGGTGGCTTCAGGGCCTGATCACGCTGCGAAGGTGGAATCGGCCAGACTACTTCAGGCTCGAGTAACAGGAACTATGGAAGTACCTTCACCTGGGTATGGACGGGTTATACTTTGATCACATCTGGGTCTGTTTTGCACGACAAGGCTTATCAGGTGACGGTGGGAAATTTTCCGGGGTGTACCTATCCCGACTTCGTGTGCATGCGTGAGGAAGCTCTAGGATAGAGAGGGAAATGGGTTCCCTGCAAGCATCTTTACTACATCTTTTTGCGCAGGATGTATTGTGACCCAAATGAAACCAAATCATTCACCAGGCGACACTAGGTCCCGGTGAGGTATAGACACTTTTGCAACGAGACATTGGCAATATCGAGTAGTGTTGCATATGTTGCGATTTTTCGCAATGTCGGAAAGGGCTGCCTTGTTTGTAGAACATGTATACACAGTTCTTAAATCTGGACAAGCAGGCGATGTCTCGTTATGAAATGTAGTTTATTTTTTTCATCGGGTTTGGTTAACGAGCCTCTAAAATTGAGTGCGTCAACGCACACCACTTCTGCCTCCATCCCCAATATTGCCCCGGGCCAAAAATTTTATATATATATATATATATATATATATTTGTTCGAGGGCCTGCCAAACATGGACAAGTGTCAGTATGAAAGCTCATTTTATTTTTTCACGGCCTCTACAGAAGCATTGCGTAAATGAGCTTCATGATGACCATCTATTTTTTTTTCCACTTCTTCTTGAATAACAGGCACCTGAACAAGTTTCACAATGACAGCTCATTTGTTTTCCACGTCCTCTATACAAACAAACCCTAAATAAGCATTCATGATGACCATATGATTTTTTTTCACCTCTTCTTCAATAACAGAAACCTGAAGAAGTTTGACAATGATAGAGCTCAAGTTGTTTTTTCACCTCTTCTTCACAAACAATCCCTAATTTATTCATGATGACCATTTGATTTTTTTTCCACTCTTTTTCAACAAGAGAAACCTGAACAAGATTGACAATGATAGAGCTCAATTTTTTTCACCTCTGCTTCACAAACAAACCCTAAATAAGCATTCATGATGACCATCTGGTTTTTTTTCACCTCTTCTTCAATAACAGAAACCTGAAGAAGTTTGACAATGGTAGAGCTCAAGTTTTTTTTTCACCTCTTCTTCAATAACAGAAACCTGAAGAAGTTTGACAATGATAGAGCTCAACTTTTTCTTTCACCTCTTCTTCACAAACAAACCCTAAATAAGCATTCATGATGACCATCTAATATTTTTTTCACCTCTTCTTCAATAACAGAATCCTTAACAAGTTTGAGAATGAGAGCTCAATTTTTTCACCTCTTCTTCAATAACAGAAACCTGAACAAGTTTGACAATGATAGAGCTTAATTTTTTTTTTCACCTCTTCTTCACAAACAAACCCTATATAAGCATTCATGATGACCATCTGATTTTTTTTTCACCTCTTCTTCAATAACAGAATCCTAAACAAAGTTTCACAAGGATAGCTCAATGTTTTCAATCACAATGACCATGTGTTTTTTTTTCACCTCATCTTCAATAACACAAACCTGAACAAGTTCCACAATAAACCGCTCATTTTGTTACACATCTTCTTCACAAACAAAGCCTAAATAAGCTTGAAGATGACCATCTGTTTAATTTTCACCTCATCTACATTAACAAAAACCATTGTCTGTTTCACAATGAGGGGTCATATTTTGGGGCCTGTTCTTGCCCATCCTCATTATTTTTAGCCTCTCCTTCAATATTTCATCCATCCATCATCCATCCACCATGGATGAAATACTGGAAACGTCAGATAGCTTGACAATGAGCATCCAAACTTTCTTGCCTCTTGTTCATGCAAGAATCCCTAAGTAAGATTCATGATGACTCACCCAACCTTTTTTTTTCACCTCTTCTTTAATAAGAAAACCTCAGTAAGTTTCACAATGACCATTCCATTCTTTCTATACCTCTTTTTTCAAGCGCTATAACTGCTTCCACGACAATAGGACCCTCTCTAAACAGAGGACTCGGGTATGGGGCCTGCTTCTTCCTCCTAAACCCCTGGGCTCACGCTTAGAGGGCAAAGCGTGAGCCGAGCTCCTGGGCTCACGCCGTAGCTGCACTCCTATGTAGAGACCGAAGTATGACCTCTACATACTTGAAATTCGTGTTAGCCGTATCTCATCATTTTTTTTCCACGGAGCCTACGACCAGATTTGAACTGGAGACCTTTCCCTTTATATCTCTCCTGTCGAGGCTCCAACCATTGTCTTAGGAATGCCCACTTTCCTATTTTTCAGGAATTCCCAGCGACCAAAAGTACTTGAAATTCAACATCTCCCACACCTCAGGTCCGAAAATCATGAGACCAAGTCGGTGCACCCCTCCTCATCGAGGGCTTTCCAACGGTACCAAGCACCACGGCTGGGGCCCCGCGGTTTGGGACATCTCAAATCTACAAAATAAACAAACGTCTCGCTTTAGATATTGATTATAATATTGAACAAATAGTGTTTCGCTATTCTGGCAATGTTTGTGTTTTAAGTTTAGCTAAAAATGTTCATAGACCATGTAATTGACCTTGTTAACCTTTAAACGCCAAGTGCCATAGCTTGATTTAAAAAAAATTATAGGACCTCTATAGTGCTTTGCTATTTTTGCAATCTCCCCTGTCGAGGCTTCATATATTGATATATCCACTTTGCTATTTTTCGTGAACTCCAACGACCGAAAGTACTTGAAATTCCAAATCTCAGAGCTGAAGGGCCAATCACTGCTCCAGAAAAGCCCACTTTGCTATTTTTCCTAAATTTCCAGCAACCCAAAACATTCAAAATTCCATATCTCCCACACAGCGGGTCCAACAAGCATGAGACCAAGCCGGTGCACCCCTCCTCATTGAGGGCTTTCCGACGGCCGGGGCTGAGGCCCCGCGGTTGGGGAGATCTTAACGACGCTACAAAATAAAACAAAACAAAACAAACATCTCGATTCATATATTGACTAGGGTAGCCTATGCCGTTGGCCCAAGTGTCCAATGTCATCTGAGTCATCTAAGTCTAATCATTTTCTTTCCACATAACCTACCTGATTTGAACCGGAGACCTTTCCTTGTTATATCTCCTGTCGTGGGGCTCCAATCATTGTGCCAGGAAAGCCCACTTTGCTATTTTTTGCGAATTTCCAGCGACCAAAAGTACTTGAAATTCCAAATCTCCCACATGAAGGACCAATCACTGCTCCATGAAAGCCCACTTTGCTATTTTTCCCGAATTTCCAGCGACCAAAAGTACTCAAAATTCCGTATCTCCCACATCGCAGTTCCAAAAATCATGAGACCAAGCCGGTGCACCCCTCCTCATCGAGGGCTTTCCAATGGCACCAAGCACCGGGGCTGGGCCCCACCCTTCAGATAACTGTGGTAGTCACACGATTGCATAATTGCCCTCGTCAAGTCGTTCCTGGTGGCTGTATAGAGGTCGACCTTTGATACACCGCTCTCGGCCTGCCAGCTCACATGCACGGCCTCGGACATTTTCACATTTGGCATTGCAACGTTCTCTACTTGCTCCAGATCCTGCAGTAAACATGTACAAGTCAGCATTGAAGCATAGTCGGTGCAGACTATTAAACAGCACAGTCAGTTTCGGAGATCTCAACGACGCTACAAAATAACAAAATAAAATAAACGTCTCAATTCATATTGACTATGGTAGCCTGTGCCGTTGGCCCAAGTGTCCATTGTAATTTAAGCCCAAATGCAATCTCCTATGTATCCAAGTGCATCTCCTAGGTCGAGGCCCAAGTGCGACCTCTAGGGTAGTCTGTGCCGTTAGTGTCCAGTGCCATCTACGTCCAACTCCAATCCCATATGTATCCAGAGATCCCCATATTTGGGAGATCTAGGGTCGCATGTGTCATTGGCCCATGTGTGAAGAACTGAAATCTAAGCCCAAGTGCAATCTCCTATGTATCCAAGTGCGTCTCCCGTGTAGAGGCCCAAGTGTAACCTCCTGTCGCGCACCTCACTTCGGTAAGCTCCCCTTCAAGTCATAGATACTCGCTTTGATGCGCGCGCCTAACTCCCAACCTGGCCGCCGGGCCAACTTGGAGCTTCGGTTGCTCACCGGGGCATAACGGTCCCCCTTTGATCTCCCAAAGAACCCTCCACCGATTTGGAACCAGCGGGAATTCCCTTTGGTAGTTGGCAGTCCGGAACAGCTCCCCACTCTTTGGTCGCTTTCCGGCTCGTTCGCTTACTCACTAGGATTTTGGTCACCAACGGGCTTGCACCGTTCTCGGGGTTACTACTCCCTATATATACTTCAGTAGCTGTCCGCGGGGGTTTCACAACCAGCCATGCCATTTTATGGCGAACCACCACGAAAACCCTCGATTCCCGGTGATGAGTCGCGGTGAGTCTTGGCCCACTCACCACGGCCCCTATGGACCGTGATGAGTCCCAAGACTCCCCACGACTCCCACCACGAGGTCTCCGCCCCCATGGTGAGTCCTATGCCACCCCCACTAAGTCCCGCTAAGCTACCACCACCCCTTGTGGAGCCACCCCCACCACAACCCGGTGTGCGGGGCTCCACCTAGTGAGCGCCTCCGCCTCCTTGAGTGCCTCGGGCACTCAAGGGTGCTTCAGCCCCCCATACCTATCGCTGCCGCTGCCCCCACCACAGGGGCAGCCCCTCATGTGTCCCGACCCCCTGCCCTCAAGGCAAAGTGCCGCGACACACACCCCTACCAAGGGAGTCGATGTCCTCATCGACTTGTCATTTTGTAGAAACGAACATCCAAGTTGTGGCGTCCCACATCAAGGAGTTTGTTTCCGTACCATGGCGTCCCATGGCAAAGAACCAAACCCCACACTTGACTCTACTCTCCACTAGCTAGTTCGGCCGACTTCCTCCAAGTCCCGGCCAGGGGTGGAGCCTCTCAAGCTCCTCCCAGTGCACTCTTCTTGGCCTACTTCAAGGCCAAGGAACGATCCTCCCTGAGGATCGAATTGCCTTACTGCAACAACATTACTTGCGACCGCTCATGATGCCGCTTTTGGCATCACCTTGAGCAAGGGTTCACCTGGAACCCTCTTTGACTAGGAAGATAACCTTGAACGAACCGTGCGCCCCAATCACTACAATTGGGTCCGCCTTGGAATGCTGGCCTGAGGTACGGGAACACGCCGAAGCCGCACTACGACTTCGTCCCGAGGCTACACGATTATAGTACGTGAACGGAAGCACGTAGCTTCCGCGTTAGCCCGCACTACAAGACAACCCCCTCGGTAGTGTAGTTATAGTACGCGTACGCGCCAGGTGCGCACTAGCACGTGAACTCCCAAAGAAGGCGCAAGTTTCCTTGCCCTTTGGATGGGGGTCACCCGATTTCAGCACTACGCAAACACACGATTAAACCAATTTACCTCTCCCACTTTTATAAGCTAGCATGCATTCTACACACTAGCCAACCATACCATGCATCACCATTCCAAACAAAATAGGACGCACAACATTTGGAAGCCATTTCATTTATAACACGTTTTGTACAATACAAGTTTTTGCAATCGGATTCCTAAGCTAGCTAAGCCGGGCTAAGCATGCATTTCCTCCCCCACGCTCCAAGGTTGATGTCCCCATCAACGCTTCTTCCGCTTTTGAGGTCGCCCTTCGAAAGCTGCAACCGCCTCGGATGCGTTTCCCATTTCTGAGGTACGCACCCAAGATGCCTCCACATGATGATAGCCCTTCCATTTGACGAGATACTCCGTTTCTCGGTTCTTGAACCTCCTCGACTTAAGTATTGCCTCCACCTCGTACTCAGGTTCATTTTCATGATCCAACAGCATAGGTGGCGGACGCAACACTTGATGCCGATTCGGACGTGCTTCATTTTTGAAGTAAGGCTTCAAAAGGGAGACATGGAATACTGGGTGCACTTTGCTGTTTGCCGGCAGCTCCAATTCATACACATCCTCATTCATAACCTTCCGAATGCGAAAGGGTCCCGCATACGGAGGCACGAACTTCGGACTCACTTCCGGAGGTAGTCGAAAATTCTTGATGTTCAACCAGACCTCCGTGCCTGCCTCAAACTTCACTTCCCTCCGCTTCCGATTCGCCTGCCTTTCATACCATTTCCTAGCTTTGGCAATGTTGTACTTTGCGAGCTTCAACAAACGCTCGCGTTCTTCCAGTACCGCCGCTATTGCCGGTTCCTCAACGTCCTGGGCGGCCCAACTTGTCGGCACTAGAGGTGCTTTTCCATAGACCAATATGAAAGGGGAAACTCCCGTTGCGGAGTGTTCTGTGTTATTATAACAGAACTCTGCCGCGTCTAAGTGTTCCACCCAGTCTGTTTGGTCTGCCGACACGTAATTCCGCAAGATCTGCTTCACTACGGAATTCATTCTTTCTGTTTGGCCGTCGGTCGTAGGTCGGAAGGCGGTGCTCATCTTCAGCCTCGTCCCCATCTTCTTCCAAAGTGCCCTCCAAAATTTACTCGTAAACTTTGGATCGCGGTCCGAGACAATATCCTTCGGGACTCCATGATGCTTTAAGACGTGGGCGAAGTAAAGTCGCCCTGTTTCCTGCGCCGTTGCCGTCTCCTTGGTGGGAATGAAATGACCCATTTTACTGAACCTATCCACCACCACCATGATTGCATCGAATCCTTTTGACAGCGGCATAGCAGTCATGAAATCCATGGAGACACTTTCCCAAGTCCCCTCTGGAATCGGCAAGGGTTGCTACCCTTCCCAAATTCCATCGCACCAACTGTCAGAACAGCCTTTCCTGCCTTTTTCTGCCGCTTGAGGATTTAAAATACCTTCAGTGTCATAAAGCTTATCATTTTGGCTTAAAAAGGCACGACCCCTTGTCACAGCAGCAACTTCAGTGTCCATCTCAGTAGGACCGAGGTCCCCTCTGGTCTCTACCTTGTCAGAGTCTTCATGGTTGATTTCATCGTCTTCATCGCTCTCCTCGTTGCCCTATAAGAAATTGCACTAAAATCTTTTAGTCCAGATCCTGCGGTACGTGTTTCTCAAAGCAATATTTACACAGTGTGTTAAAGGGCCAGGGACTTACTGACATCCAAGAATCCATCTGCATGTAAATATTTTCACACTTCAGGTAATCTAGAGATGGACACAGCAGATGAGGCAAGGCACAATGGCTGTACCACCATCACAGAAGGCTTGCTCTAGGTTCCTACCTCATCAGTTTTGGAAGGAGCTGTCGGAGTCCCACTTGTTCATCGGAAGCTGTGAAAACAGCTCGGCATACATTTGCCTGCACTTCAGCTTGGCTAGTTTGAGCAACATTTCACCTGTGGCCCTACCATCTTGGCCCAAGACAGAGAAACATGACACATTTTGTTGTTGCTGCCAAGGAGAAAACATAAGCCCAGGTTAAATTGAACCAACCTGAACAGTGTCGATGTCCATAGTAAGTGGAGCACTTGAAGGTATTTCCACATGAAGTGTGTCGACCAGAGAAGGGAGTGCAGCTATAACAACTGACTCCTCATTCTTAAACAGAGCCTTCACATCAAACTCCTTGCCCCAGTCAGCTACGATTGCAGATTCGGCATGCTCACTGGCCTCCCGCACAGGTGGCACCGTGTAATAAGGGATTTTTCCTGCCATTGAAACAGGATAAATAAATGTCAGTTCCAAGAATCTTCTCGAAGGGTAACTATAATAACTGTGAATTCTTGGCTTGCATTTGAAACGTATATAAGTGGTTTTACTGTAAAAGGAACTGTACATGTCAGCTTTAGATGTAGGTACATTTCCAGCTTCTAGAAGACATTCTTCTCAAACACCCACGGTGTTTCCCACAATTAGAGAACTCTTTGCAACAGATATTGCTTGCTGTAGTCTTGTGACAGAGAACTCATAAGATGTTGTTTGCCGTAGCCTTGTGGCCATTGACCCCGCGCCCAGTTTGAGCGGGAACAAAAGGGACAGAACCTACCTCAGTCAGGGGCTGACGTTGGTAGTGTGACTTACCATCATATATAGAATTAATCCGGGTTTTCCAGATATCCTCTAGAAATCCCTTCACACAAGTATCAATCTGTTGTGTGTGATTTGCCCGAAAACTAGGCCTCAGGAGGGCCTGGGCTTTTGGCTCAGCCTCGAGACTTTCAAAGTTGTTAAACAGGGGTACAGGCACAATTCCCTTGATAGAATTGAAGAGAGCTTCTCTTTGGTGAGAGAACCCCGGACAGTGTATCAGAAAGTGAATACTGTCTTCAGATTGCCCACACAACGGGCAATTGCACTCTCCCTTTCCTCTCTGCTTCTGTTTGCTGTTCAAAGGTAAGCTTCCTGCCCTGAGTTTAAATTTCAGTCTAGTGCCGAGAGTGGGTAGACCCTTGAGGTCATCCAAGATGTCCTCCCCCATGTCACAGACTGGAAACAAGTTCAGGGAAGTTTTCTGCCTAACTTCATTTTCATCAGACAATCTCATGGCAACAGACATGGCTGAGGACACTACAGCCTCTAAGTCAGATTTATCCAGCAGGGTCAAGACTTGCGGATCCAGGTCCAGGTCCTTGAGAATCTCTTCTACTCTCTTCTGCCAGGACTTAGCCTGTTTGACAGGGCGGTCCTGTTCCCAAGATATAGAGTCGATTAACTTAGGATATCTGGTGTTGGGCATATGTTGCAGCTGACCCCACCATCTGACCTTGAATTCATCTCGTCGGGAGCTGAAGGACGGAATGCCAAACTCACCCCGAACAGCCACATTGGCTGTTTTGGAGCATGCTGACATACACTCCTTAAGCACCCCCACTTGAACAACGACGCAATGGCGTGAGCGCGCGAGCGTACGCTCACGCAGGAGTGACGTGGCATGAGCGTATGCTCACGCCAGCTGACGTGGCGTGAGCCTGCACACACGCTGATGTGGCGTGAGCGTCATGTCAACATGCTGATGTGGCGGTAAATGATGACATGGCACTGTCCGTCATCTGCCACGTCACCCTTAACATGCACCGCCTATAACCGTGGATGGTCCTATGACCGTGGAATTAATGCAGGGAATCTTGCCTAAATAGAATCAAGACGAGCATTGAGGCCTACAATTGCAGCATCCAACATTGTGCAATTACAAATGCTTGTTTCACTTTTACAATTACGAGGACGACAAAATATCCTTACAAAGTGTGCGCCATAAAGGCTGCCACGGGAAGGCCTTCCTCCCTCCTCAAATAACAATGAGAGTTAGGATCATCTTCAAAAGATGATTGTAGTGCATAGTGACAGCAAGACATGTAGACTTCGAACGGTGCAATGACAAATGTGCACTACCTAAAAGTTGTCACTCAGAGCTCACTCCGTATAGTTGGAGGCCATATCATTGCACAGCCGACGAATTGATGTGAATTACACATTTCAAATCATGGTCATCCACATACCACATTACATAGTTCATGCTACCCATGTGTTGTATCCTGCTGCAAAAGAGTATCGACCTCGTTGAAACTCATAGTGGCCTGGTGAATGAAGTTGTCACGTTTGGGATCGCAAACCATCCTCCTCAAAAATATGAAATACAAATGTTAACAGGGTATGAATTTACCTCTCTTGCCCAAACTGGTTGATAGCATATTCACAAAATCAGGACATGTGCAATTGGGGAAATTGGAAACCGTGATGTCGTAGGTCCTGTCATGAACAGCAGATGTGGAAGTGATGATTGTGAATACCCGACCATATCCTGGATCGGGTACTTCCGTGGTGCTTCCAACACGAGCTTGGAGCATTCTTGCGGACTCCACTTTGCCAAAGTGTTCAGCGGTTGGAGGGAAACGCCGAACGAGCTTTCCATCTCGTTTGGTTGGCCACAAGTCAGGATTTGCCGGGGGGACCCGGGAGGACGCAGAAGTAGTAGCACATGCATGGAGTTGGGGTTGTCTCGCAAGGGAAAAGCCTGCCTCTTCCAGCATTTCAATCTCCTGAAATCTGAGATGTGTTCCCACCTTCACGGGCCAAACGGTTGGAGGAGTTGGCTTCATCACTACGGAAGGACGCACAGTTCCATGCACACATCTGGCACAATCATCTGCACAGAACCATAACTTGTGGTTCTTGGCTTCTGGTTGACCGTATGGACGCATCAAGCCCGTGAAAGTCGGAGCAGGAGCTCGGGCACCACCTCTGGATATAGATGAAGTGCACTTCTCGAAATTAGTTGCCCTGATCGCTGTACATTTCACACGAGACCCTACACTTGTGCGTTCTATGTGCCAAACGTGGTCGGGGCATGCGGACTCAAGCACATCAAGGGGGTTGTTTCTCTCCTGCACCATTTCAGTGGCACTGTTTGATGCTGGAGCTTGCCGTCGTGTTGGAGGTTCCTCCACAATGGAGGTTCCGGACATGGAGTTGTCATGCAGGGGAACACGAGGCTTCGAGAAGTTATCACGGTCTGCCCTGTGGGAATCTGAATCCGAACCAGGTGGAGTATTCAATTTCCTCTTACAGGAGCCGAATCTCTCCTCCCCTTCAAGATGTGGAACTCTAGAAACAAGTGGCGTTCCCTGGGCATACATGCTCACCGCCCGTGCTATCTTGATTGGATCCCCAGATCTGTTTGCAGCACGCAACATCAACTCCCATTTGTCCGGACCCTTGCCACCAACCCCACCTCGTAAGAAATCACGGTATCGGGTTTGTTGTTGCAAGGCACGTATCAAATCATCTGTTGTTGCCACATACAAATCCCGACCTCGTTTCCCAGACTGCTGCAACCATGCGTTGTGCACAGTTTCTGCCAAATTGCAAGATGGCATGTCCGCCATTTCCTCAATGGACATGTTCTGCAAAGAGGATAACCACACTTCAGAACAGTGCACAGGAAACAACATAAAGAAAGCAATGAGTCAAAAATATGGAAAGCAAATGTATGAATAAAGCATGAAATAGAAGCCTCGTACCATTGTCATGGCTGCTCCCCACTGTCTATACCGGAAGTGCCAAAACGCCAGCCAATCTTCCAATGCTCTCATACTCTCAAGTGATGCAGCTCCAGAAGAGAACCACCATGCACGAATTGTCTGGAACAAAGTGTCCGCCTCCTTCATTGTTCTAGCATCTTTGTACTCTTTGCACAATTTACGGTGCTGAGTCTGCATCTCTGGTTTGATGTCCGACTTTGTATGTTTTTCCAGAGATTGTGTCCAATGGAATAGACATGTACGCTCTCTTCCTGGCACTTTTGGGTCGCCCGATCCGAAGACAATACGAACAGCATTGAAATTTGCTTGAGCACTGTCTGCCATGAAACCTGCGAAATTTGGAGATGGCAGCCCATGGCAGCCCATGACACGTATCAGGGAATTCCACATGAGCTTCTGGGATTCCGTATCCTCGGATTGCATGTCACAAACTGCAATTGTCATAACTCGTTGGTACATTGGATCGTAGACATGACAAGCCATTGTCGTCCAATCCTTCACTCGTTTCACATGATCAAACATAAGAAAACAGTTCTGCAAGTCCCCAGTCTTCTGCATCCGCTTCACGAGGCTAACCCCACTGCCCTCCCCAACAGTCGACATTTTGAAAAGAAAAACTTTGATGGCACCTTGACCTGGGAATACATTGTCTTGGATGTAATCGTACTTGCTCACTCGTTTCAATTCCAAAATATTGTCTATGTAGCCTCTGATCCCAGAGCCCATTCTCAATGCATTGATCTGAAGCCGAATGTTAGGTGAACTTAAAGTGGAGAAATGATCCATGACCAGGTCCAATGATGCACCGTCAAGTTTAGTCCCCACAGAATCTCCTTCACTCAAAATATGGGTTTCCAAGAAAGACTTGCTTGCGCCAAGAGCAATTGCAGATGTTGTTGCGGATGGGTTTCTCCCGAACTCTTGTTTGATCAACCTCGATACTGTCTCAACACTCTCCCTGTAATCCCCCTTCGAGACAGGATGGTTATGGAATCCAAAATGCACACAAGCTCTCGTCATTGTATTCAAACGGTGGACAACATAGTACATTCTTGCTCCGCAGAGCGCCAAACAGGATGGCACAAGTTTGCAGAATTTGCAGACGAAAGTGTTTGCCGGTGGAGGGGCAGTCCCAGGCTGAAATGGATTTTCCGCCAGACCCTCCCATTTGCTTTGATTATGAACCCCAGACTGAAGAAAGTGTCTGCAATTCAAATTATCACACCTAAGGTGTCCATTGCAAACTGTTCTCCTGAAAACAAGCTTGTCATCATTCTGAATATTGGATGTTTTTGTTCTGCACCACGGGTGCCCGTCGTGTTTCTTGTCCATTCCATGCATCATGATTGTTACACCTCCAACTCGCGGAGGAGGAGGCAGCTCGAATAGGATATCGCCATCAAAAGTTTCCGGCAAGAACTTCACAGGCACCTGCTTCAAAGATTCCCAATCAATTCCCCGCAACTCACTTTTGAATCCAGCCATTCCTCCCATCGCCCGCAATTTCGGAATGACACTACAAATCTCTTCTTCATCAGCTTCTGCAACCACAGTAGGAAGGACTGGATTTGGAATTTCACTTATGTCATCATCGGAAGAATCCGAAAGCTCAACGATTGGAGTGGAGGACGTCTGTTCTTTTTTCACCACCACCTCCCTCTTGTCTTCAACGACCGAAGCAGCAGTCTCGGGCGTCACATATGACCCAAGGGACTTTCGCCGAGGCTCTCCAAGTACTCTGTATCGACCAGGACGCACTCTCCACTGGCTGATATGAGCCGTCTCATCACGGTTTTGGAAAGAATATTTCAACAACTTCCCTTTAAGATCGTACACCTCTTTCTCCAAAAAGATGGAGCCATTCTGCAGCTGAAAACGGGTAGCCAAGACATGTTCCAGAACAATTGCAAATCCATTGTCAAGGACTTCCTGGGAGAACGGCACTGGTTTGTCGTCAGAGAAGAACTCCGCTTCAGAGGAAGCCATCTTCCTTCCTCGCGTACGTTTGTACCTTGCTATCACAGATCTAGTGTAAATCGGTTTACTGATGTCTCCAGAACACAGTTGAAGAATGAGCAGAGAATATGGCGGAGGAAGCTCAGATAACTACTGTGCATATTATGTTATTCTTTCCAGATATGCAGCCGTCCATTTTAATTACTTTTCTTGTGGGCCCAGTGGTCAGAGTATCCTTAGGTGCAGTGTCGGCAGCTGTAAAACCGTTAACCAGAACCTCATCAATAAACCCAAAAACAAAGCCGACTTCCTGGAAGCATGCCACAGGATCTGAGAATGGGATTGCAGATTAAGTAAATGTATCTATATACTACAACCAATGATCATGCGCACCTGGAAAGTTCCAAATTTGAAACGAATGTGGGGTTTGGCTAACAATGATGACCGTGTATGATATTCCAAGATTTGTCATCAAACTCTCGTTCATTTACATTTATTTGTGTAAGACTGCGCCAAAATTTCTGGGATTCGCTGTTATTTTTAAATATTGAAACCGTTCTAATAAAGAACACGCCGTTTTTTTTGGGCGACACACGTCAGACATCCATAACTGAATACGAACAGCTGTACACCAATTGCAGGCATGTGCACTAATAAGGGAACGACTATGTGTAACGGTCACGCGAGAGGGAATCCGATGCTTCTTGAGACACGCAAGAACGCAGGCAATTCCGCAAGAAATCGGGAGTCACTGCGTTTTTCTACTTTTCGCGCTTAGAGGGAGAGTGGTAGTCAAGCTGGAGAGGGTTCCTTCTAGAATACGAAAGAGAAGAAAGTCTCTTTATTTTACTTCCATTAGAGAGAGACGCAGAGCAAGAGAGAAAATGACGAGGCGTCGTTTGTTGGAGAACACAGGGCCAAGGCAGCAGGTGAACGCGGAGACTGATTCACAAGAGCAGACGGAGACTGAGGCAGCGGCTGTGACACAGTCGGCGATAAGAGTGCGCCAGCCTGTGGAGGCAGGGATGATTCGCAGGGACACTGAAGGAGGTGGAAGCACGCGGAACGCCGAACCGGGAGAAGGTCCAGAAACCCTAGCGCAGACAGAAATTCCAGCAGATGTGAGAGGGAAGAGGAAAGCTGCAGAAGGGGATCAAATTTCAAATCCTAAGAAGGTGCCAGTAAGTTTTATCTAACTTACATTTCATTGTTGAAGATATGCGTAGAGATTGAGTGGAATGTCCCAGACAGGGATTGTCGCTACCGACCATCACAAAGGTGATTTGCTTTCTACTCCTCTGCGAAGGGTTTACCGCACAATGAGTTGGTGACTATCGGTACAGTCATTCACTGGTGTTCAGATCATACAGTCTGTCTGATTGCCTTTCAAGGAGTCCTTCCTCTTCCCTTCTTTAGCAGCAACTACTGAATTGCGAGCGTCGTTAACGCCATTCGATTCTCCTCATGAGATTTATGTTCCTATGTGTTTGAAGAGAGAGTCTGCACTTACTGTCCGCCCTAAACTACACTGAATGTCGTTGCCGCCAATCAGTTGCACATATATGTCATTACACAACACCAATCCGGCAGGTCGATATCTTTTGTGATTGTCGTTAACGCCGTTCGCTATCGCTCTCGCTTTTGTTTTGAATACGGCAGTATCAGCTTTGCTTGTGTAGATTGTGCTGAATTCTTTCACACCAGTCATGGTGAGTTTCCTTGAGACAGAGTGATGGTCGTTACCACCATTCACTATTTGCAAATCACTCAGTCAGAACTGAATGGCATCGTGCAGAAAACTGTGAGGTCGAAGCCTACAGGATCAGAGGGGAAAGGATCTGGAGATGGGGACGAGTCCGCAAAAAGCTCAGAGAATACAGATGAAGCAGATGAATCTGAAGTGCACTACCTTGACAAGGTGAAAGAACTCATGTCATTCCAGAAGGTAAACTCTCAGGAGGTTATAAGGGACATGCTTGTATCTGGAGGGCATCTGGACATACCTCTGTGCCGGATGATATCAATGCCTGTTGTGCGTCCACCTCTTTCCCATGACATAACAAAATTGAAGAGTAATTTTGTGCATGGATATAGACTTGGTGCACAAGTTTTTTATGTGTCACTGACGGATATAAATGGGAAAAGCACATTAGTATCTCCAGAGATCAGTGATAACTGGGATGAGTGCTGGAAAGATGCCAATGAGGAGTTCGAGCTGGGCCTCATGATGGGAAAGAACACCCAGCAATTCTGCAACCACATGTTCTACGTCTGGGACGGCAACCACCGATTGCTGGCATGGATGAGATACATTCAGAAACACCATGCGAAAGACAAAGACAAGCATGCTGCTGTGGAGGCAATGGTTTTGGATCCTGGAAACGACATCGCTAGGCTTCTTACAGCTATGCACGACGTGAACAAGTAAGTCATCCAGGAGATTTCATTCCCTCTGTAGTGTCTTATTAATCCTCAAAAAACAGTGTTAAGGAATGCAATGTTTCCAATGTTTTTGCAGATCGACAGAGAAATCGCATGTGACAACAAGCTTGGTTCACACACTATTCCGAATTCAGAGGATTGGTCTGATGAAGCTGGATGATTTTCGGACAGTACTACCACCCAATATCATCAAGAAGTGCGAAACAGGAAGAGCTGCAGGCACTTGGTATTCTTTGACACGAGAGGCGTTTCTGGAGTACATGTATGCGGTAAGCCCGAGTCTGTACTCTGTTTACTTTTCGAATACATGTTTGTAGTCCCATCGGAGCTAATCACTACTTGAATCAATGCAGCAAGAATTGGCAGAGGCAGCTGAGAAGGGAAAATCCGAATATTACCGCACTACACCAGAAGAACTAAGGACATCAAAAGGTGTGGAAGCTGCAATAAATAAGGAGTTTGAAATGCGAAGAACCAAATTGATGTCCGCCCTCGGAAAGCAGCTTAGAATAGTAGATCCTGGACTTGGTCCTGAGTTCCTTCAGCAGATCAAAACACACTATGACAAGCATGTGCATCCGGAGATGCAGCAGGAGAAATTGCACCGGCTGGCCATATCGATGGTCGACCCACAAACAAAAATAAGGTGGCTGGAGATATGGAACTCAGATCAAACAGTAAAGGACTTGAATCAGTTCCCAAAGAGCACCATACAGCCTGGCACAAAGGTGGAAGGAATCAGTGATTTGGTGTTTGATAATTGGCTCCACAAGGCTACATTTTGGAGTCAGGTGTGTATTCAAACATGTTGTTTTCTTCTCTTCAAGTATGTGATGAGTATCTTATTTGCAATTCTGACAAATAAACTATTTGCAGCTCGAAAAGCGCGCCGTCATTGTGCTGGATCAGACTTTGAAGGACCTGAACATTTCGATTGTTCCCCCCCCCAAATGTCATTGGAGGCATACATAAGGAAGTGGAGAGGTCTCACCTGGAGATACTGTTTTTTCCGGGAGTTCTCCAAAGATGGTAACATTTTACGGTCCAACGACTTTGACAGTCAGGTTGGAGGAGAGTGGGCCATGATGCGAGTTGTGTACAGGTGCAATGTCATACTTGAAACTCTAATGTTTTTTTTGGGAAAAAATGTGGCTTCATATGGATTGCAATCTTAGATCCAGATTGAATGTCGTTGACGACATTCACTTCTTTGTCTGAGTCATTCTTAAGCGAGTATATGAATTCACCTGGTTAGGATCTAAGGGTGCAATTGAGGATACACTGGGGTGCCATCCCCTACCTGGGACAATATAATCTTATTCCTCAATCTGGTGAGAATTCCAGTTTCTTTCCTTTTTCTCTGAAAGTTTCGTTGGCAGTATTTCAGTCTCGTTCTTTGAAAACAATCTTGCCATCGTTCTTATAAAAAACATGTCTGTTGCAGGTGAGCACAGGTCCCACCTTCGTGTGCGGTGTGCAGAAAACTTTTGTGGCCGACATTGTCATTCTCGACATCTCGGATGGCTAGGCTGTGCCAGAAGTTCTTCCAAAGGGCAAGACGCCAGGCTAGAACAAATTCGAGGACAACTACTGGAGTTGGGTGTTCGGGTTCTGTAACAACTTCCTCTCTGATGCAGGGACACTTCTGCTTTTTCAGTCATGTGACAATGATAGTCGTCGGGCATTGGCATCATACCTCAAGTCTTCAGGGTTTGAAGTTTTGCGCACATGGAATTGTGTGAACAGCCTCTACCTTGTGAAAGGGGGTTTCCCTGGTCAGTTGGTATGCCGTCTCCCTTCTGCTTGTGCTTTGATCATGAGTTTCAATTTTCTCTGCAGCTCCACTCTAGTAGAATGTGTTATGATCGACACCGATCATCACCGATTCATGATTTTTTTGTGTCTGAGTTCTGAATAGCCGATGTACACACTTCCACTATAGATTGTGTTTACCACACTAACCTGCTATCTTTGGCAGACGAGGATGTTCGAGGCGATCTGCCTGCGGAGGATTCGCACCTCAAAGACACCATCCTCCATCCGCAGCTTTGAGATTTCTGACCAGGGTTGTTTCGTCAACCCCCCCTATGAGCCCCATGTCGATGACATTTTGTACAACTTCATGCAGTCCAGTCAGACTCTGAAGAGACCAGATGGCACTCCCTGGAGAGGTGCAAAGGAAAAGTCCCCAGCGTTCATGCAAATACTGCTGGAGTCATGCAGCCACCGCTCTGCACGGGTGGTCGATCTTTCTGTGTCCACAGGTTCGTTTTTTCCCTTCCGAATTGGTTTTCTTTCAACAGTTTCATCTGCTTAAATCCCCCCCTACAAACTGTTCATGTTCTCCTATCTGGTGCAGGAGCAACTTACCATGCATGCAAGGCAGGCGGAAGAAGCCTTTTTGGCATGGAGGGTGATTCTGACCTCTACAACACAGTGCTCCTCCCCCTTTTGTCTGGCTCCACTTCAGGCACACAGACTGATCGGATTCAAATTCGAAATGATGACGATCCCGAAGATAAGCAGGTCGACAACGACTTTTCATGTGAATAAGTGCTAAACCCTCTTTGGGAGTCATACTCAATTTCTCGATAACATCAAAGTTGCAGTAATAACTTTTTCAGGCTGTCTTTCAGGAAAGGTAGCGGTGGATCTTCAGGAGATACAGTCATTTCTGGTGAGTCTGTTTTCGACAGCCCCCTTTCCAATTTTCTGCTTCCTGTTTATGCCGAAGCAATGGCACTTCACGCGGCCGAGTCCCTATCCCCTGACTTTTTAGTGGCCAGCCCTAGGTGTATCCAGCGTGGATCCGGTGTTCTAAAATACTTAGACTTAGATGCAGAGGAAGCGGGGATACATTGTACTGACTCTGAGTCAGACTGAACTGTATTATTTTAATATTCATTTTCATATTATCTGGAAAACGTTGAATCCCCTTCCTCCACCGTAGTTGTTCCTTTAGAACAAATAATAATCACAGAATCAACTTTCATTCAAATTGCAATATGTATGAATCCATCTCACAAACCTCCCTGACTCTTCTCATATCCATTGTGCATTCATCTACACTGTATTCATGCGTGCTCCATTCATGAATTTTTTCCTTTGTACAACATCCATTATACATTCATCCTCTGTACTCTTTAATCCACCCCACAAACCTTCCACACTCATTTCATATACGTTGTGCATTCGTCAAAAGATTTGGTCATGCATCTTCCTGTCATGAATTTTTGTCATTGCTCAACATCCATTATACATTCATCCATTTTACTCTTATCCATCCCTCATTCATCCATCTACATTCATTTTTGACACTCATCCATATGTTTATCATCCAATTGTACATTCATCCATCCTTTATTCAATGCCTTTTATTATGTCGTCCAACTTGTTCCGCGGTAAAGGGTGCCAATCCGCGGGAATACACTCCACTTCTTTCTGGGCGCGTGGTGACGCGGCCTTCACGTGTGATGACGTGGAGTGAGCCCCGTGACGTGGCATTTGCGCAAGGTGACGTGACGTGAGCGCAGTTGCGCTCACGCGCTCACGTGACCAGGCTCACGCCGAGGCATCCCTGCCACTTGAATGGATTCTAGAGACTTAGCCTGGTTGGAGTTATCAACCCATATAGCAGATCCGTACTCCAAGGCAGGTCTAATAACGTGACAAAGCATGGTTTTCTTAACCTCAGAGTTGACCCCTCTGCAGTGGAAAAATTTAGTGAGCCCCAGAGCTTTGCCCTTGCCAGTTTGAACAACTTTCCGGATATGTGCATCCCAATTACAATTGGAGGAAAACTCAACGCCCAGGTAAGTGTAGGAAGGGAGGACCGGGATCTCTTGGCTACCCCACTGCCACTTAAGATCACTTCCTCCCTCTCCTCTGTCGTTGAAAGCTACCACTGCACATTTGCTGACATTAGCCTCTAGCCCCCAAAGATCAAAGTATCTCTTCGGGCAATCGATCAACTCCTGGAGATCGGTTGGAGTCTCCCCTATGCCTGCGAAGTCATCCGCAAACATAAGGGCTGGTATGGTGGTATCACCCACCCTTAACCCAAATCCCTCACTTTCCACATCCTCGAGGAGTCGATTGATGAAAACATTGAAGAGCAGAGGGGAGAGAGTACATCCTTGAGCTACACCTTGGTTTATGTCAAAGAAGTTGGACTTCTGTCCGTTAACAGTGACACAGCTTTTGGTGTGAGCATACAAGTTGTGGACAACTCTCCACATCTTTCCCTTGATCCCACAAGACCAGAGGCGGAACCATAGGCCATCTCTCCACGCTGTGTCATAAGCCTTTTTGACATCCAGGAAAAAAACATAAGTGGGTTTCCCTTCTTTTTTCCTTCCCTGGATAATCTGGCTTAGAGTGAATATAGACCACAATGGAACGTTCCCCAGTTTGGGATTTCTCACGAGTCCACTGCACTTGGTCACCTCTTGTCATGTTATTCAAGGTCAAAAGCTGAAGCTCTTCTAGACAGTTAATTAACCGTCTACCATTAGAATTCAGCTTGTCCTCACCAAAAAGGTCCAATGATATCGTCCTGATGGATCCCTTTGCCCACCCGGGCATTGAAGTCCCCCAATAGTACCACCTGACCTTTGGCAAGGAACGAAGCACAGTCCAGCTTTACATCGTCGAAGGCCTTGTCTGTGTCAGCACTAAGGGTCCCCTCTGTGGGCATGTAAACACAACCAACAAAGAGGTCCTTTGTACTCATGCCGCCCTTCAAATTCAGTTTTAGCCAGATACTATGCTCGTACCTCAAACCCTTGTTGATAATTTCACAATTGTCAGACAAGAAATCACGGACAAAGAATCCAACCCCTTTTTGACCGCGTTTGGCAGAGGCTGCCTTGAGAGTACACATCTTACCTGCCCATTTATAACCATTGACATCTCCAACCAGTTTATCCGACGTTTCCCATGTTTCTTGCCCAGCACAAATATGAATATCATTAGTCCGAAGAACTTGTCCCACTTCGAGTTGTTTCCTTTGGATGGTCAACCCTGAGAAGTTGAAAGTGGCCAGCAGCAAGCCAGCCCTTTGCATGTGAATTGTTTGTCGTCTAGGTAGCTTGTGATTGCTCCTGGATGGCCAACCGTTCTGCAAAGGGGGGACATTTACCCCATGTGTAGATTTTGCTCGTCTTGTGTAAACTTTGAGAATTGGTAAACCATTCAGGGTACCAACTCTTTCAGTTACACGACGCACAGGCTCCGCACACATAGGGGCAGATTGTCCGTCAGACTGCTTGGGGACAATTACCCCGTGTATAGATTTTGCTCGTCTTGTGTAGACTTTGAGGATTGGTAAACCATTTAGAGTACCAAATCCTTCAGTTACACGACGTTCAGGCTCTGCACACTTAGGGACAGATTGTCCATCTGACGGCTTGGGGACAATTACCCCGTGTATAGAATTTGTTCGTCTTGTGTAAACCTTGAGGATTGGTAAACCATTCAGAGTACCAAATCCTTCAGATTCAGGACGTTCAGGTTCCGTACATTTAGGGGCATCTTGTCCTTCTGGCTGTTTGGATTCAACCTCATCCAGAGCATCAAACCGATTAGAAACTCTCAAGTTGAAGTCGTTGCCCTTGGTTGTCTTCCTAGAGTGCCCCATTGAATCACCAATGTCTAAGACCGCTCTCCAGCCAGTCAAGGGACGAACTTCTTTGCGATTGAATTGATGCGGGACTCTATTAGAAGCACTTTTGGTCATTGCAACCTTCAATGTACCTCTATTATCAAGTCTCGAGATGGTACCATTAGCCATGAAATCCAAGCCTAAGCTAGAGCATGTAGTTTTAAAGGACACATCGTCCATCCTGGGATTCACCCCAAAAACTACACATGAAGCCCTAGATTTGGCATAAGTAACCAATTCCCAGGGATCACCCTGAGGAGTGTTGATGTTGATAGGAGCTAAATTTTTGACGAGTGGCAAATGTGGGTGCAACCCCGGGTGTGACCAAGGCCATGCAAGAGATCCACCTGGACAAGCATGTGAAGCTGCTGGACTCCCCTGGTATTGTGTTTGCATCAGCAGGTGACAATGAGGCATCTGCAACACTGCGAAACTGTACCAAGATAGAGAAGCTTGCTGATCCTGTCACCCCAGGTGTGTAAGCCTGGACCTTACATAGAGATAGAAATGGTCACCAATATTAGAATTTCCAGCAATGGGGGATGAAAATACATCCATCAATTCTAATTTGACCACAAGTTGATTATTTATTTTTTGATAGTGAAGCAGATATTGTAGCTGTGTGTCAATTTACAAGGTTGCCAAGTTCAACAATGTTGATGACTTCTTGCAAAATTTGGCTATGGTGCGTGAAGCTCAAAAAGGGGGAGTGGGTGACACTGTTGCAATTGCACGTATTGTGCTTCACGACTGGAATGAAGGTCTCAATCCTGTCTAACCCAGCACAGCATCTTCAGCATTACTAGGGATACATGAATGGCGATGAGTGGGCATATCGATGATCTTGTTCTGAAATAAGAGAAAGAGGGAGTCAGACAAACCGGTAGATATTTCTAGATGACAAAGGATGAGATGCATGGTTTCCTATATCAGCATCTCTCTCTCGCTCTCTCTGTCACAAGACTCTCCCTGTCCTCTAGGAAGCCTATTGACATTGGGTGGACTTGATACGGGAGTACATTAATGTCTCTATGACTAAATGCCGGCCTTGTGACCTCGTGTCCTTGTTTGTTTCGACCTGAAGCGCTTTGCTTCAGGTAAGGTAGTGCATTGGATTTAGTTGGAAAGCTTGGGGCCTTTCCCTCTTTAGAATATGCCTACACGGGCCATTCCCTGCAACTCCCTGGAGTGTGATCTCTGAATGGTAACAAGCGGACTCCTACCACTTGGGGGCAGCCCCTCCGCCCAAATTGGGCAGTCGTATTCTCTGTCTAGCATACTCGGCACTTGGGCTCGGGTTGGTTTCTATGCTTAAACTTATTGCCTGCGTTCTCTTTAAGCTGTTGATGAGGCTGCTCTTTCCCACATTTGGAAATCCAACCACCCCAACAGTGATGGCTGTTTTGAGCTGCACATGGCCAAGGTCATGTCCCAGACGACAGCTTTAATTTCAAAAACTGATAAAAGTGAACATCTTTTAAATTGAAATAAAGAGAATTTTGAAATGGACAGTTCTCATTGGTCATACCTGCTGGTTCCTGGAGTAGTTCTTGAGAAGCTGAAGAAGAGTTTCAGCACCAAGACAATCGCTAGATTGCAACGCATCAGTGATCTCTGTTGCAAGTGCAAATGACTTGCGACCTAAGTTTGTTCTTTGCTGCTGTGTGTTTGATTTGAATGCTACAGTTGGCAGCTCCTCTCTCAGATACGTGAGCCACTGCTGAGCCACCTCTCTTGGGACTAGATCTGAAGCGAACCAAACACTTAGTCGCAACTTTAGACATTGCACCAAACCCAAGATGGAGCACTGTCAGCATCACAAAAGAAAATCCTATAACCTGTTCCATCTCATTGTACTTATAAGATAATCACATCTGTTGCACTCATCGTTACTGCAGTGCTACTTTTTCACTGCAAGACCAAAGTATCAAGATCTGTATTTGCATCATTCAAGGCATGTAGTCTTCCAGACTGGTCTTTAGTGAAGTGACCAACAGTCCTCCAGGATATACTGAATCTTTATAAGTACGGCAAAGAATTTGCACAGGAGGAAGACTAATCTGATAAGAGAGAGGAATGATGAACAGATTGCTGGCAGGAATTAGCCTTTCTTCAAACCTAAATGTACATAAAAAGAGATACAGATGCACATCTATTGAACCTGTGCATCTGCATAAGGACGTGAAAGACAAGGATGGTTCCCTGCCCTGGAATGCTGGAAAAACATGGAAGAGAGTTCCACAATAGCCTTATTTCTAGGCAAGGCCCCTCCTATCCCTGAGGGGGTTTCACCAACAAATTTGATGAAGGTATCAATGAGGGTACGGTAGGTTCTTATGTCTTCACCTGTGTCTGTGTTGCCCTTATTATTTGATTTGATTCCTCTTACAAGGATTTTGGCCTAAAGGGCAAGTTGCAGACTCCATACTTTGAATTCATGAAATCAGAAAACTAGTGTCGAAGGGTGTACCAATCTTATTGAGGAGAAGTACAATCCGCTTAGTTGGGCCTGATCTGTGCACCATGCGTTCCACATCCACACAACGGCTACCCAAGGGGTCCCTAGCATCCAACACTTGGATAACCACATCTGCTGCTTCAACCACTTTCACAAACTCCTTATAGAATGCTCTGCGTGACCCATCTGCATACTTGCAAGACTTGGTCAAGTCAGACTTCTGAGGTGAACCGGACAGCATAAATCCCTTCCAGCCCAACTAAAAGAGTTTTCTCAGAGTCCAATAAAAGAGTTGGGTGAGGGACACTTCAAACAGACCTTGAGGGCCAGCAGTGGTAGCATTGCTCACGCGAGGGCCTTTTCGCATGTTGAAGTCTGAGTTGTGTTTGGCAGCATCGTTGGCAAGCTGTGCAATATCTGCATCTGCCTCGTCGTCCAGTAATCCCAGCTTTCTCTTCTCAGCCTGCCATCATGACATTTTAATTTGAAGGCTACTGAAACTGCTGAGGACAGCTGACAATCAAGGACTTTGAACCTGCTTGGAAGTCAGTGGGTCTCCACGCCAAACACCTGTTTGTTAAGCAGCCTGACAAGTAGTGTTCTCCAATGGAATGAGAGAAGCAGATAGCTGGGATGGGAATTGACTCACAACTCACAGTCCATTCTACACGCACAACTCACAAATAACTTGGCATAATAAAAAGTTGAGCAGTTCGCAATGCATGCAGTTCGCGCAGTGTCCACACTCTCGTTGGTGGCATACTAAATTAGCTCTCTCGGGGTGTAGAGGGAAAGACAGCCAAGCAGAACCCACAAGTCTGATCACAAATTTACCCAGAGCAGAAGGAGCAAAAGAGAAGGGAGGCTCACCCGCTCTTTCTTGGATTGCTTCTTTTTCTCAATTTCTTCCAGTGCGCGTGCGCGGCGATCCTCAAGAGCCTGGAGTTTCTGTTCCTTCAAGGGCCATGCATTGGGGATTTCCGGGTCTTTCTGCAGTCCTGATGTTGGACTTTGAAGGCCTTCGACAAATTTTTTGGTCAAAATCGGGATACGGCGGCAGCATGAAGAGCTTCATTAATCAAAAGAACATTGTCGAGGATCATTCTGCCTCTAAGGAAGCCAGACTGCTCGGGCCGAATAATCCTGGATAAGATTGGCTGGATCCTGAACGACAAAGCTTTAGCAATGATCTTATACGAGGTATTAAGCAAAGTGATTGGCCAATAATTGGATCGCTTAAATCTCTGTCACCTTTTTTGAAAATGAGAGTAATCAATCCTTGTGACAATTGAGATGGCATACATAATGCCCTTAGAGAAGATGTCATCAGTCAATGCCAGGAGGTCATCAACCATAGTTAACCGATGCTCTAAAGAGCTCAATGGGAGTACCATCCGGCCCAGACACTTTACCAGAATTGAGGGCCCTTATGGCCTGAGCCTTTTCTTGGATATGCACACATTGGTGTTTGATGCATATTGCGTTGTGAAGAGAGGGTTCAAATTCCGCTCCACGTCCGTAAAGGGGGCGGAGAGATCATCACGATCCGTATCGGAAAGAAGAGCTGGAATTTGCCTAAGAATGGTCTCACTGCATCAGAGGATTGAGCCGAAGTAGGCGGCTTGGCGAAGAGATCAACGAAGTGCTTGGCAGCCATGCCCCTCCTGGCTGGTGAGCGAGGAGATGGAGCATTGAGGGAGGCGTAAAGACCCGGCCAGGATTTTTTAGTTAGAAAGGATGGCGCCTTATATGGAGGAATTTTCACGCCAGGTGAGCAAGGAACCTTACGCCCTCCTCTCCTCTAGAGGAAGGCACCTTACGTCGCGTAAGGTTCCTGCTCTTGTGAGCCGTCCGATTTAGATGATCCCAGCCGTCGATGGTAAAGGAAATCCTTGGTTGTGTCTTTACGCCGGATAAGGCCCGAGGACGGGGGCCTTCCTGAAATAAGGGGCCCGCCACGAGTGCGGCCCCGAGTTTCAGGAAGGCCCCCGTCCTCGGGCCTTACCCTATACTTAAGGCAGAGAGACAGATGACAGGGTTTGAACCCCAGACCCACAGGCCAATCCGTCGCAGACTATAGTTTGTTGTAACTACTACGCCGCCAGGCCGTGCTTGATTCTTCTTCTTCCGCCTCTTCCAATCTACATGCGAAAGCTAGGCCAAGATTCTCATGTCGTTTGTAGAGAGAAAGCGTGCGGTTCTCGTGGAATCATCGTTTAAACATGCCTGTTTATCTAGAGTTTCAATGTGATGAGAAAATTTGAATTTTTGTAGTAAACATGCATAGATCTAGCAGTTCCCAGGTCACCCCCTTTGCGCAAGTTGTGAAGCTCCTTCTCTGATTCACAGATCATGTTGTGAAGTGTTTTGGAAAAAAGTTGCAGGACTTACTTGTGAGAATTGATGCACTATGAAATGTGGGATGTAATCAAGCACGATGAAACGGGACCGCGCAGATTTTCAGTTCAATTCTGGACATCCTGTACGTAGCGTAGCATTGAGCTGTCAAGGGGAGCTAACTGTTCGGTTGTATAGTGCACAACACAATTTGCTTGCGAGGCAAGGGTATGCGTAGTGTAGTGCTCAGACTTGCATCTCCTATATATATTATTCAACTGGACCAAGCAGCTTGGAAGCATGGTTCTAATATGAAACCTAGAAAGATCCATAATATGCATTTGATACAAGAATCTTCACAATTTGGCAGTCCTGATGTATTCACTTCTGCCTCAGTGAATGGAGGAATCATACTTGAAAGAGAACTTACGTTGTCTGCATAGAGAAACATCTGGATCCTTAGTGATCCTTTGACGTTGTGGAGGCGAAGTCTCGTCCGGAAGCAATTGCAACAAAGTGAGCATTCCATACATCTCTGAAGTCGTTTCTGGAGCATATAGTCGATGAGTCGACCAATCAACAGCATACATCTATGATCTCCGCCCCTTTTCTTTTCCAACATAGATCGTTGGAGGAAATTACCCTGGGGACGATGTCAGTTGATCACCAAGCCTACAACAGCCCTCGAAAATATACTGGAGGTGGTCGGGAGTCATTTGAAGTCACAGGGCGTGCCCGGGAGGAAAGGGATCATCTAGACAGCAAGGACCCGTTGGATTTAGACAGAGAAGAGAGCCTGAAATCGGTGGTTGAGGACCGCGCCACACGGGGTCCCCACAAGGAGAGTGGTGCTGGTTGGACATTGCTGTGAATCTCCCAGGCACGTACTGCGCAACCATGGCCCATTCCCAGTGCTACCACCACCATCTCCTTCTAATCCCACTTGCAACGTGGCTCTGCTTTTCTCTGGTGCCTGGTGCAGGTAATCAACTTTAAAATCCGCTTACAACTCGTGGATTCTGCTTGCAACGTCATTCTCCTTATTTCGAGGTCAAGTACTGGATAATTTTGATTTCCATGCCATTTAACAAATCCAAGTGGTGACTGATGTGATAGAGAAACCTAATGCGAAATTGGTCTGTGCAGCCGTGCAGTCTTCAAAAGACCCCTACAACCCATCTACCACAGACAACCAAGCAGCCAGCCAGCTGTGTACAGTATTCAGTCAATCTGCGGTTCTCGCAAATATTCCAATAAGGATTGGCACCGATTTAAATATTACCATCATTGGCATGACAAGACCCTGCGAGAGTGAGGTACTTAATGCTTCACCCCTGTGTCAATCTCTTCTTCAGCACTACTTGGGGCCATAAAAACACCAACATCGTCCCTGAAGAGAGTCAAATGTCGACTCAGTGCTCTATCCAACCAAGCTGCACATACCCAGTGGTGGTTTATATACATTTGTACATGCTCAACTGTGTTTGCAAATGCACAATGATAACACTGGGGGACCAAGTTTTTTAGCACAATTGCGGGTTATGGACAACGATTCTTCTCATGTGAATTGAGCTAAGCAAAGTGCGCTCTGTGGTGCGGGGCTGGCGACAGACCTGCACCAAACAACACCACAGTTGTTCCACACAGTGTTCGCAATGCCACTACTACACTGGTCTCAACGTGCTCCGCGTGGGTGTCTACGATGGCTTAGTACCAACTAAGCTTATGGCTTGCTACGTCGAGCCAGCACCGCCCAATAATGAATTCCAATGGACTGCTACCTGTCGAGCATCTCCAACCGCTCCAGTGGGTGTTATGAAGACGTACAGTGCCCACTTATCCGTCCCTGGGCCTCTAACAAAATATCTTGTCCAGTCTGCTACTTTCTGGATTGTGGCAGGTACTGCAGAGCTTCCTGTGCCATGACCTTGTTGTGTTCGTCTGTGTGATTTCAGTGTGTTTTTGCTTAACATGCTATGGCACCCTGGGGATATAGTTTAGCGTCTTGTTTTGTTTGTGATCTCAAGACTGCCAAGCTCAAAAGAGCCCGAGGAACTTGCAATCTAATTACAATGCCTGGCAGGAAATGTTTCGATACCCAATAGCAAATTACTCTGCCGTACTTGTGTTAATGGAACGGTTCAAGCAGGCTCTCAGACGAATTTCTACCTTGTGCTCATGGACCTCTATGGAAACCAGGTCAGCCACCGCCTTTAAGTACTCAACCTCACTGGGCGAACGGAAAAGTTTCTCTCTCTTGGACCCTTGGGGTCTCTCCCACAGGTGACAACCGTTATTCTTTCAGTCTTTCTGCATCTTGGCGCAACTCTTGTCTGTAGTGTGAGGTCCCTCTCTCTATTGCAAGAATTTTGGGACCTTCATGTGCAGTTTTTGCCAAGCTGACGAGTTTGCTTTTGTGGACTACAAGTAAAGATGAAACTTCGTCTTCGCTGAGGGCTGAAGCAAGTAGCAGGTGCACAAGACTGACTCGGTCTCTAGTGCGTGGTTGGGTTGCACAGGCTATCTTTTTCTTGCTCTATGCATTCTTCTTCTTATCCTTTCAAATCTGCCTTTTGTAAAAATGCAGGTCAATGCCACAACTGGGAGGTGGGATGATATGTATTTTCCATGGGTAGCCAATTTTACTTACAACCCACCGCCTGGCACTCAACCTGTGACAAACATGTCGAGAGTCATCACGACCTTTGATGTGAGTGCTGGTGTCTACAATTTTACTTTTGTACCTGCAGCCACTGGTTACTTCATAATCAACATTGCAGCAAATGGCCAATCTCCCCATTTTTCGCCCTTCGCTTTCACAGTTATCCCTGGTAAGTTTACTATACTGAAGGTTTGTGAATCCCTAGTTCATTGTGGAGCAAAGTTGAGTCCAATGTGTATATATATGTATGTTTGTACAGTGGAATTGCTGGCCTCTGGTCTGACCACTCCACCGTGGTAAAGATAGTCTCAACCTTACAGCGCTTCCTGCAGAGACTCCTTATGCCGTAGGTTGCTCTGCAGATACTCCTTACGCTGTAAGAGTCTTCTGCACAGACCTTTTACATGGTAAGGATCTTGTGCATTTTGTGGACTTCCATTAGCTGCCATGCAAAGAAACCATTCACAACACCACAAGGAGGAAATTCTGGCTGGTAAAGTGCATCTGGGATACGAAGGAAACACTCGGCCTGACTGTGACGTAAGTGGGGAAGACTCCAGATCAAACTTTACAAGAGAAAACTGTCATCAGAAGTTTGGCAAGCCAACAATTGCTGGCTGTTGCAGGGCCACCGGTCATAGAAACACCCCTAGTGCAGACCTCTCTCCCTCTTGTTTCTATCCCATGGCCCTCTAGCCCTCCCCTGGAGGTTATTGAATGTTCTGTCTTTTGTCTTCTCCCTCCCTCATGCCCGAGTACTATTGTTCTGCGTTGCTGTGTCCATGGGGTCAGCCTCTAGTGGATGTAATTCTTTCTTTGTCTCTTTATTCCCATTCTCTCTTCAGCTCTACCACCCAAATGGCTGCCGGCCTGGGCTCTCCCACCTCTACGAGACTCAGAAACCCTGGTTTCAAGACCTCTTGTTATGCTCGGGTTTCCAACTTCTTTGAGAGACAGACTGTCCATTGCTTCTCTACCATAAAAGATGGCAGGTTCTTCCAGACATGACTGTAACAAGCTCATTAGGGGGAGCTGATGGAACTTTATGTTAGGCAGGCCTGGAACCCAATGATCTTATAACAACGCTAAAATCCTATCCAATCCTATCTGGAGACTTTCTTGGTCCTTTGTGCCGGTAGGATCTCATGGCCCAATTATCTGTCTGGAAAACCATCACCACCTCTTCTAAGGGCATTGGGAAGGTTCATGGTGGGCTCTCACAGTCTGCGGATAGAGTAGGCTGTAGACCTCCTGTGTCTGTAACAGATTTTCTACTACATTTACATATGTTGAGCCACATGAATGGAGAAATGTTTTGTATATGTTATACCCCTTCTGAAACTCGTGTCTGATCATGATGATGTTCAGGTCCAGTCTCAATGACTCTCTCCAGCGGTTCATGGAAAAACAATGTGAGCACATTCACGGTAAGAATTGCACAACGTACCAATGGAGTTGCTAAATCCGAGTCATTTGATCCTCTTCACTCACACACCACGCATTGCCCTTCCCACCTTCCTGCTTCTTGCCAGCCTTCTTTTCCCGGGAAGAACTCAAGAAATTAGACCTTGTCAATGCAGGTGGGTGATCAAGCCACACTGCGAGTGCTGCAATTGGATGATCTGACGAACATTGCCAATATAGATGGCAGTTTCAACTTCGTTGTTGCATTGATAATAGCCGGAGTGAAAACCCCCGTACAAAATCTCACCAAGCAATCTGAGGGTTCCAATGGCTATGTAAATCTCATGATGGTATTTACAACAGCGGGAAAATTTGCGCTTCATGTTGGGTCCGCCACCCAGGGAATTGCTGGCTCACCCTTCATGTTCATTGAATTGCCAGGTGAAACTTTGCTGCAATGCTTTCTTCTCTGTCAGAAATGAAATGAAATGAAATGGTGCTTTATAACGTCCGCGGAAAGCTCGTAGAGCTTATGGGACAAAATGGAAGAAAACATGAGAGAGGAACAAATCCAGAAACCACAATTAATGTTCTAGCGATTGTCTAAGGGTGAAGGCCTCGTGTAGGTAGGCTGCCACGCATTTTTGATCCTCATAGTGAAAGACATCAGTGAGAGTTTGGGTTCCACTGAATAAACAGTGAAATCTCCCACGGATCTCGTAGTATAGAGGGCAGTAGAATAAGTGTTCTTCAGTTTCAATTTCCTTGCTGCGCCCTATGCAAGCTGGACATAGGCGGTCCTCCTGTTGCAGGTTTTCCCATCTGCCAGTCTCTATCCGTAGGTTGTGGGAACCCACCCTGAACCGCCCCAATGCCCTCAAGAGGGAAGGAGATAAGGGTGCTGAAAGGTAATTTGGTCTCAAGATTCTATCATCGCGGAGCACCAAGAATGTCTCTCGATAGAAGTGGAGCTTTGTCGTGAGATTGGGTAGCATCCAAGTTCTCTTGACATGTAATTCCATAAGCTCTCTCCGAATGAGTCTGTTGCGGTCATGTCTGGATGTGATGTCCACCTCATCTGGGTTCATTGGTAATAGGAAAGCAGTAGAAAGTCCGTTACGTTGAAATAAACTGTCCACTCGAGCATACCAGGAGTTCCTGAAACATGCAGCTTTGAGCCTCATAGATGTTGTGAGGGCCCTTGCCACTAGCCCTTTGGGTGGAAGGGCCTGCAATCTATGGAGAAAGATTGTAAGCCTGAAGAGGGCCTCGGATTGCAATGGTACACATGCGAACTCTGCACCTAGGATCTGAGATGGAGTTGTGCTCCTGGCGCCAAGCATTGCTTGGAGAAAAGATGACTGTAATGGCTCCAAATTCTTTTCCCACCAGGAGACAGGGACACCAGGTGCCCAGAACTCACAACCATAGATGGTAGCAGGGCTGACGACGGTGTCAAACAGCCACTTTTTGGTCGGGGGATGCCGCAGATGTATTTGCTTGCATTTGGCCTGAAGGCGGACGGAGGCCGCCTTACCTTTAGTCAACCTGTCCAAGGCAGTGGCTGCAAAGTGAAACTTGGGGGAGTGGATAACCAGACCTAGGTACCGGTATGATTTCACAATCTCAATTTCCTGCTGGTTGAAGATGAATCTACGATCAGCCTGGCCATTGAAGACCATGATCTTGGTCTTGCTAAGATTGACCTGCATCCCATAGTCTCTGCAGAACTGTTCCAAAATTTTGAGATGGCGTTGCAGAAAGACCGGGGATTGTGCCAAAAGGGCAACATCATCTGCATAGAGGAGATCTGATTGGGTTGGTCCCCCATCCAATGGGACCCCAACCCCATGGTTTTTTGATATGTAATTCTCCAAGGCGTCAATGTAGATCCCGAACAGGGTAGGTGAAAGGGGGCAGCCCTGTTTGACTCCAATGTTGCTGTGGATCTCGGCTGAGAATTCACCAGCGACGTGACCATGCCAGTGACAATCTCATACATAGAAGAGATGGCACAAAGGATGTCTGGAGGGACTTCCACTCTATGGAGCCGTTGGAAGAGAAGGTCCCGAGGAACTGAATCAAAGGCGTTTTGAAAGTCCACGAAGCAAACATAGACCATTCTTTTGTCATAGCGTGCACTTTCCACCATAACTTGAAGAGTGAAGATGTGGTCAATAGTGGATCGGTTTCGACAGAAACCAGCCTGTCCCTCAGCACGAATGCGAGAGGACTCAGCCCAATCATCCAGTTCCATGGCCACTACTGCCCCAAACAGTTTAGCAAGTAATGAGGACACCATGATAGTACGATAGTTTGTCGGTGCGAGCCTGTCACCGCTCTTAAAAAGTGGGTGGATGATGCTCTTTGTCCACTCTGTTGGAAAGCCCCGTTGCACCACCTCATTGAAGAGGTTAGCTATAAAAGGGGCTAAAGTAGGTGCAGCATGCTTGATGAATTCACTCTGAAGTCCTGAAATGTCCACTGCTCTGCCATTTTGCAGCTTCTTGATTGCCTTACTGACATTGGCTGTAGTAAAGAGAGAGAAGTGAAGGGTTTTAGAGGTTATAGGAGAAGGAGTTTGGGTTGGGGAATGGTACAAAGACTGTGCATACTCATGCCAGACATGAATGTCAGTGATTGGGGGGGGATCTCTATGAGGTTTAAGGAGGGACCAAAAAGATCGAGGAGAAAATCTGATTTTAGCAAGGAAAGAAGATTGCAACTTGATAGTGTAGGCTTGCTTTTTGGATCTAATGAGGGACTTATAGTGCTTAAGAGCAAGATTAGTGGACTCTGGAGAAGAATTGGTATCAAGTAGTAAAAATTTGATGCGACGTCTAGCAGTCTTGCATTCCTCATCATAAAATGGTGCGTAACGACGAGTGGAGAAGGGTGAGGAGGTAGATGGAAGGGTGACGGGAAAGGATCGCAGGGCTGAGTCCCAAAGGGCTTGAGGAAGATGTGTAGCCTTGTCGTTAGGAGATGATAGATGTAGAATGGAAGGGAGGGTTGACGCTAGGTATGTTTCATACTCGGCGTCGTGTAAGTGAGAGAAAGGGGTATTAAAGTGGATAAGTGGGTGTAAGGGAAGAGACGCAGAGGGGATCCTCACGGGGAGGGAGATGGAAGGAAATGCAAAGGAAAGGCAAGAGTGATCAGAATCCGGGTACCTCGTGATGTAAAAGGAGCTTATTCTATCAGGCTTGTTGGGGCTCCCCAAGTGATAGTCAACCACGCTTTGGCCCTTGTACGTGTGGCAAGTGAACTGGCTGGAGGATTTGAAGTTGGTTGTTCCATTGTAAATGGATAGCCCCTGAGTTTCACAAAACTTGAGTAGATGGTGACCGTAACTTGTGATTTCGCAAGAGGAATTTGCACTTTGCCTCTCCAATTCCGTATGCGAGCGTTGGATGTGTAGAGGATCTGTGTGGTCGAAGGTGGGGGCCTGTAGTGATCCTGTACGGGCGTTGAAATCTCAAACCAAGAAAATGTCCATTTGTGGGGTACGGAGACGGGCCATATCGTCTTCCTATGGAACATATGGTGAATCTGTTCGAATATGTAGGCCGCTGTGTGGAGATGCGGCCGGAGCAAAATAACATCCCGCCAGCAGGATGTTGTAGCCTTTGATGTGACACCAAATGTACCTTGCCAGTGGGTCTTTGTATGGGAAGGAGATAAGTGGGAGAAGCCAGTCAGCAAAGTAACAAGCCACACCTCCAGATCCTTTGAGACCTGTACGTGGACGAATCACTGACTGAAAGCTATACCCGAGAATAAAGGGGGGTCCTTTCCTTCATACGCATGAGTTTCCAAAAGAAAAAGAACATCACACTTGGAAAGAATATCTAGAAGCCCTTGAGGGTGGCTCCACAACGAGCCATTATAGTTCCATGAGCCAATGCGTAGATGTGAGCGTGCGTTGGTCTCATGGTGCCCCAACCCCTATTTAGAGCTAGAGGGGCGACGTTCGTGCTCCCGGACAATTACCCTCCCATCTCGGTACACGGCATAGTGCCCTTGAGCTCGAGCTTGCTTAACCTGCAAGAGTTGCGCCCGCATGGCGTTGTATTGCAAAGGGTCAAGTCATCGTTGAGGTACATACCCTGACCTCTCAATTGAGGCCTCTGCCTGAGGACTCTATCCCGAGCACCCTTGTCCTTGAATCTAATGAAGAGGACTTTGTGCTCTGAAGATCCTGCACGCCAAGCCCTTTCAATGCCACTCGCGCCCCGTGGGAGAGCAAGGTTTTGCTGAATAAGGCTGGTGGCAGCGTCAAGAGGGTCCCCCTCAGCAAGGCCCCCTAGCTTCCCAGTGACCCTGATGTTAAGGGCTTTGAAAGCCCGTTGTTGTTCCTCTGGCAAGGTAGCCGAGACTGTCTCCTCCAGAGAGTGAGGACTGTTGTTGGATGTGCTCCCCTTAACTATATTAGCCCAGGAGGAGGCCTCTGCCTTGTGAGCTTGGAGCTCCCGAGCCATTGTAGACGTCGCAGTTCTGTGTGTTTCCAGCTCTTTGCTAAGGGATTCCACCTGCAGATGGATGCTTGCTGAGAGGGGATCTGGGAGGCTCTTCTCTGTGAAGGTCTTCACTTCGCCTTCAAGTTTTGAAAGACGCGTATGTGTGGATTTGTCATTGAGATGTTTCGCCAGACCTTGAAGTTTGCTAGTGCACTCCTGAAGAGAGGCCCGCAAAACGTTATCCTGAACTCGCATATTGTTCTCCAAGTCTGTGTATCTGTCTGTCATGCACTTCTGCCAATCTTTGTCCAAGGAAGTCATGCGTTCTGCCAATCTTTGTCCAAGGAATCCATGTGCTTTTCCCAAATTTTGTTAAGGGAAGCCATCCGCGTCTCCCAGTCTTTGTCTAGGGAAGCCAACCGCTCCTCCGAGTCATTGTCACGGGCAGCGAGCACTTGCTGCAGAGTCTCCTCCGAGATGCATTTCGTTTGTAAGATGGAGATTTGGTCCCGAAGCGTTTGAACATCAGCACTCCTTGTGGAGTACTGACGCAAAGGAGAGGCTTGATGAGAGACAAGGGCAGGAAGAAGAAGCAGAGGGGAATCAGGTCGACGTGAGGGAGACGGGTAGTCTACCTCGTCGGCAGCCGTCCTTTGGCGTTTGGACGTCATGGAGTGGTGGAGATGGCGCTAGCGCGCCAACGCCCGTGAGCGCAGCGCCGACGTAATGCCGCGCGCGCGCGAGAGAGAAACGAGAGACAAACCCAAGGCCAAACAAATCGGGAGCACAAGAAGGAGGAAACAGAGAAACTTAGAAAGAAAGAAAGAAAGAAAGGAAGGAAATGAAATGAAATGGTACTTTATAACGTCCGCGGAAAGCTCATAGAGCTTATGGGACAAAATGGAAACATGAGAGAGGAACAAGTCCAGAAACCACAATTAATGTTCTAGCGAATGTCGAAGGGTGAAGGCCTCGTGCAGGTAGGCTGCCAAGCATTTTTGATCCTCATAGAGGAAGACATCAGTGAGAGTTTGGGATCCACTGAATAAACAGTGGAATCTCCCACGGATCTCGTAGTATAGAGGGCAGTAGAAGAAGTGTGCTTCAGTTTCGATTTCCTGGCTGCGCCCTATGCAAGCTGGACATAGGCGGTCCTCCCGTTGCAGGTTTTCCCATCTGCCAGTCTCTATCCGTAGGTTTTGGGAACCCACCCTGAACCGCCCCAATGTCCTCAGGAGGGAAGGAGATAAGGATGCTGAAAGGTGATTTGGTCTCAAGATTCTATTGTCGTGGAGCACCAAGAATGTCTCTCGATAGAAGTGGAGCTTTGTTGTGAGATTGGGTAGCCTCCAAGTTCTCTGGACATGTAATTCCATAAGCTCTCTCCTAATGAGTCTGTTGCGGTCATGTCTGGACGTGATGTCCACCTCATCTGGGTTCATTGGTAATAGGAAAGCAGTAGAAAGTCCGTTACGTTGAAATAAACTGTCCACTCGAGCATACCAGGAGTTCCTGAAACCTGCAGCTTTGAGCCTCATAGATGTTGTGAGGGCCCTTGCCACGAGCCCCTTGGGTGGAAGGGCCTGTAATCTATGGAGAAAGATTGTAAGCCGGAAGAGGGCCTCGGATTGCAATGGTACACATGCGAACTCTGCCCCTAGGATCTGAGATGGAGTTGTGCTCCTGGTGCCAAGCATTGCTTGGAGAAAAGATGACTGTAATGGCTCCAAATTCTTTTCCCACCAGGAGACAGGGACACCAGGTGCCCAGAACTCACAACCATAGATGGTAGCAGGGCTGACGACAGTGTCAAACAGCCACTTTTTGGTTGGGGGATGACGCAGATGTATTTGCTTGCATTTGGCCTGAAGGCGGATGGAGGCCGCCTTACCTTTAGTCAATCTGTCCAAGGCAGTGGCTGCAAAGTGAAACTTGGGGGAGTGGATAACCAGACCCAGGTATCGGTATGATTTCACAATCTCAATTTCTTGCTGGTTGAAGCTGAATCTACGATCAGCCTGGCCATTGAAGACCATGATCTTGGTCTTGCTAAGATTGACTTGCATCCCATAGTCTTTGCAGAACTGTTCCAAAATTTTGAGATGGCGTTGCAGGAAGACCGGGGATAGTGCGAAAAGGGCAACATCATCAGCGTAGAGGAGATCTGATTGCGTTGGTCCCCCATCCAATGGTACCCCAACCCCATGGTTTTTTGATATGTAATTCTCCAAAGCGTCAATGTAGATCCCGAACAGGGTAGGTGAAAGGAGGCAGCCCTGTTTGACTCCAATGTTGCTGTGGACTTCGGCTGAGAACTCACCAGCGACGTGGACCATGCCAGTGACAATCTCATACATAGAAGAGATGGCACAAAGGATGTCTGGAGGGACTTCCACTCTATGGAGCCGTTGGAAGAGAAGGTCCCGAGGAACTGAATCAAAGGCTTTGTGAAAGTCCACGAAGCAAACATAGACCATTCTTTTGTCATAGCGTGCACTTTCCACCATAACCTGAAGAGTGAAGATGTGGTCAATAGTGGATCTGTTGCGACGGAAACCAGCCTGTCCCTCAGCACGAATGCGAGAGGACTCAGCCCAATCATCCAGTTCCATGGCCACTACTGCCCCAAATAGTTTAGCAAGTACCGAGGACACCATGATAGTACGATAGTTGGTCGGTGCGAGCCTGTCACCGCTCTTGAAGAGTGGGTGGATGATGCTCTTTGTCCACTCTGTGGGAAAGCCCCGTTGCACCACCTCATTGAAGAGGTTAGCTATAAAAGGGGTTAAAGTAGGTGCAGCATGCTTGATGAATTTGTGCATACTCATGCCAGACGTGAATGTCAGTGATTGGGGGAGGGTCTCTATGAGGTTTAAGGAGGGACCAAAAAGAACGAGGAGAAAATCTGATTTAAGCAAGGAAAGAAGATTGCAACTTGATAGTGTAGGCTCTCTTTTTGGATCTAATGAGGGACTTATAGTGCTTAAGAGCAAGATTAGTGGACTCTGGAGAAGAATTGGTATGTAGTAAAGACGTCTAGCAGTCTTGCATTCCATGGAATAAATGAAAGGAGAAGGAACTTTACAAGGTCTGCAGGAAGCTCAAAGAGCTTATGAGACGAAAAAACAAGAAACATGAAAGAGAATAAAAGACATAAGCAGCCCAAAAGCAACGAAACTGAACTTCCACTGGAACCTCAAAGAGCTAATGGGAAGGAAAGAAACATATAACATCCACAAGAAACAGAGAGAACAAAGAAGGGGGTGAGGCCAAGATGGTGTATGGGACGCACTAGAACAACTAGAGAAAACTAGAAAAGCTTCTAAGAACTGAAGGAGTTGAAGGATTGAAGCAGTCGAAGGGTAAAATAACAAACAGCATGTAGTCTTCAAAGATACTTTGATAATTGGAAACCCAACAATGATTCACTAGTTGCAGGTCATGACTGATTGTTTCACGCGGGCTGAATGCTTAGAGATATCCAACTCTTCTATCTTGGAGTTTCCCCCTCGGATAGCGAAGGGATGGGTGAGTAAAAGCCGTGTGACATTTGGCGACCATACTGGGGAACTGAGTCATGAACAACCAGATGTGACAGGCATCTGGTGGGATCATGGTGGTTGGAGGATTAAAGAATTTGAAGTGAATCAAATTCCCTGTGGAACGAAGGAAGAAAGATTGTCCAAACAATTCTTTCAAAGGTTCTTGGAATTGCCAGACGGTTGTAAGGTCGTCGATCCTTGGCAAAGGGTACCGGTTTTTGATAGTCACCTTATTCAGAGCCATGTAATCGACACACATCCGCAGCGTCCCATCCTTCTTGTCTGCAAATAGCACCGGGGCTCCGTAAGGTGACTTACTCGGTCGGATGCAACTTCAATCGGAGATGCATCTTTCTTTCCTTTGCGAGACACATGCAGAGGGGGAGGAAGACAAATCACATTTCGCCCAAAGCTAAGAGTGCAACAAAGAAAACAAACATCAAGAAAGAACTTAAAAGGGCAGATGGCCATCGTAGACGAAGTTCCAGACATAGAGATTGTACTCATAAGACGTTGTTTGCCGTAGCCTTGTGGCCATTGACCCCGCGCCCAGTTTGAGCGGGAACAAAAGGGACAGAACCTAGCTCTGTCAGGGGCTGACGTTGGTAGTAAGACTTACCTCCATATAAAGAATTAATCCGGGTTTTCCAGATATCCTCTAGAAATCCCTTCACACAAGCATCAATCTGCTGTGTGTGATTTGCCCAAAAACTAGGCCTCAGGAGGGCCTGGGCTTTTGGCTCAGCCTCGAGACTTTCAAAGTTGGTAAACAGGGGTACAGGCACAATTCCCTTAATAGATTTGAAGAGAGCGTCTCTTTGGTGAGAGAACCCCGGACAGTGTATCAGAAAATGAATACTGTCTTCAGATTGCCCACACAACGGGCAATTGCACTCTCCCTTTCCTCTCTGCTTCTGTTTGCTGTTCAAAGGTAGGCTTCCTGCCCTGAGTTTAAATTTCAGTCTAGTGCCGAGAGTGACCCTTGAGGTCATCCAAGATGTCCTCCCCCATGTCACAGACTGGAAACAAGTTCAGGGAAGTTTTCTGCCTAACTTCATTTTCATCAGACAATCTCATGGCAACAGACATGGCTGAGGACACTACAGCCTCTAAGTCAGATTTATCCAGCAGGGTCAAGACTTGCGGATCCAGGTCCAGGTCCTTGAGGATCTCTTCTACTCTCTTCTGCCAGGACTTAGCCTGTTTGACAGGGCGGTCCTGTTTCCAAGATATAGAGTCGATTAATTTAGGATATCTGGTGTTGGGCGTATGTTGCAGCTGACCCCACCATCTGACCTTGAATTCATCTCGTCGGGAGCTTAAGGTCGGAATGCCAAACTCACCCCGAACAGCCACATTGGCTGTTTTGGAGCATGCTGACATACACTCCTTAAGCACCCCCACTTGAATGGATTCTAGAGACTTAGCCTGGTTGGAGTTATCAACCCATATAGCAGATCCGTACTCCAAGGCAGGTCTGATAACGCGACAAAGCATGGTTTTCTTAACCTCCGAGTTGACCCCTCTGCAGTGGAAAAATTTAGTGAGCCCCAGAGCTTTGCCCTTGCCAGACATAGAGAAATGAAATGAAATGAAATGGTGCTTTATAACGTTTATAGAGAGAAAGAATCTTCTTGGCACAGTGGGAGTTCGAAGGACCCGAGGGACGAGCATGCAGACAGATTACTGCATAGAAATAGGTTACTATCCCAGAACACCTCTGCATCTGCCTCTCAGGATGAATTGGCAAACAAAGTCTTATGAGTACATTCTCAGGATCAATTCCATTAGTTTTCATTCATAGAATCTAGATTCCTACAGGTTCCTCAGCCGCGCATAATCGGGTTCCTCCTTCCCCTAAACTTTTTCAAGGATCTATTGCACTGCTACATTGGTTTCTACTCTTTTGTCATGTTTACAGACACAAACAGATGCGAAGTATATGATGCAAAGCGAGTGGTTATTAGGGTCATCGAGTATCAAAATCAAAGATCCCTTTGAGTAACATGGCGGGTCTTTCTTTTTCAGGTCCCGCATCAGCAGTGACATGTGATGGACAGTGGCTATATGGGAGCACATTTAAAGCAGGGACCGACGCAACACTTGTTGTGACTTTGAGGGATGGCTATGGCAATACAATTTTTACACCCCCTTCATATTTGCAGGGGAATGTGAGTGGCCTCTATGGAGATAGTCGAACACTTCCGCCTACACCTGTTTCCAACACATCCAGTTCTGCCCTATCTGGGAAGCAGTTACTCGTTTTTACGCCCACTTTGATCGGTCAGTTTAACCTCCAGGTTACGGTGTGGATGAGCAGCATATCAAAGTCTCCCTTTCCTTTCAACGTGCTCGCTGGTAAGCATGCTACCATTCATTCAATTGAAGTTGCTGAAAAAATGCACTGGGTATATACGTTTGCGAATTGCACTGACATACTAGCATCTTACCACACACAGTGACATGTCGGCTTGTGTGTTATCAGAATGTCTGGCTATCTCTGAGCCTCAAAGCAATGCTTGACCCTCTGTAATCTTGTTTGTATTTTTGAGTCGGGTGTCTCGCACACGCACATACACACAAACAAGAGTAGGTCAAAGTTTGTTAGCTTGGTCATTAAGCTGTGAATGATGTTTAGTCTTCAAGAGGACTTGCCCATTGTGCTCGTATGAGTGGCTGAGGTTAAGCACATCCTTAAGCACACAAGGAACTGAACCTGGTGAAGAGGAGATGATGTGGATGACATTCATGACAACGTGCATTGGAGATTCTCTCATAAGGGTTGGTTACTAAACAGAAGACCGAGCTCCTAAAATCATTTGCTCTCTTTAGCAAAGTCTGAAATGCATAATTATACTTCTCAGGTGATGTTTCAGTGCCTAATTGCACTGGGAACTGGTTACTTGGGGTAAACACTACCAGTGCTGGAAGTCCCGCTTATTTTCTCACTTTCTTAATAGATGCCTATGGAAACCAAATCAGTCCTGCGACCTCAGGAGGCAGCACAACCAATTTTTCGTGGGACGTATCTATTCTATCTAGTTCTGGAATGACTGTGCAAACTAATATTACTAGATACAGCATGAATCCCAATGGAAGTCTACAATTCATGTTTACTATCTTTGTCGCTGACTACTACTATATGTACGTGGGGCAAGGCTCTATGACGATCTCCAATTCCCCATTTCAATTTACTGTGCTTCCAGGTATGCTCAGGGTAAGTATTATGAACGTACATCTAGGAAAAATTTGTATCATAGCAAAGGATACTAGTATGCAGTTGAACTGCTCTAAGTATGAATCGCATGGGAAACAGGAGTGCGATGCCAATGTCTGGAGTTCTGATGGAGACAAATGTTGAAATATTGAATCTGATGAGGATGGATAACCCCTCAGGGGCATCCTCAAGATACTGCATCTCTCTAAAAATGTCAGGATTTCCACTCATTGATTCAGAACTTTTAGGCATTCAACTTTTGGTAAATATCTTGTCGAGTGACAAACAGATAAATGTTCATTGACATGTAATCTCTTGTGACCTGTGTAGTAGTCACCATATTGTTCCTTTCTTAAATTGGTTGTTGGAGCTCTTTGTTGGTTCAACTAATTTTCAGAACCTCTGTCAGGTTCTGTTTCTATGGCAGCATGCACAGCTTCTTGGCTGAACATTACAGCTACAGTTCCAACATTTTATGCGGGGGCCAATGTCACCCTTGCAGTTGCGCTAACAGATGCCTACAATAATCCTTCCAACAACAGCTTCACTTTTTCCACCCAACTGACCCCTATGTCGGGAGGAGCACTTCCCATGGTCAATATAACTGGGACGTCCACGAATAGTTCTGGAACCCAATTTATCACTTTCTCTCCCACGTTGGCAGGCATGTACAACTTAGTAATTGGGAATGGTGTTACCAACATTTCAAATTCTCCACTCTCATTTACTGTTTCTCCTGGTGAGTGGCCTCCATGAGCAAGTATCCTGCTTTTCTTGCCTGCTATATAATTGTTTATGGAGGTGAGAAACTCAAGATTCATTTTTTGACATGTTCTTTCAGTTTCTTTTGCAGCTCCAATGTGTCCATAGGCCTCTGGGTCTCGTGTGATGTACTACATTCCTTAGTGTTCTCTCAATTCAGAGACTACGGCCTGTACTGTTGGAGAGTGTGACTGACATTCACCCATCCACATTTATCTCAGTTTGTCTATCTAGAGGACTCCAGTAGCAGTGCTGGAATGAACTTCATACCTTTGAGGTTGATGCCAGCATGCACAGTATAACTGAACTGCCTGTACCCAGATTATAGTCAGTTGTTTGAGTTGAGTTTGTGCATCCTGGTGGGCTGGAACGCAACCACTGACAATATCTCACAGGTATGGTGCAAATCAATGATATGTCATTGTCAACAGTCGGAAGAAAAGGGTATGGAGTATTTTTTCCCATATCCTCATGGCTGATCTGACTTGTTTACCACATCCTTCACCAGGATTTGGGCAATTTTAGAGTTCATTATTTGGATATCATGAGATCATAGGGCGATACTAACTATCATTTGAGAGGTTGCTCTTCCTTGTCAGAGGTCTCAGTTATGGAGCCCAGAATTGCTTCATACCTTACCTGCCTGAGGCACTGTAACTACAGGACAGCGCTGGCTTCAGGATCCATGTCCCCTTTGCAATTCTTAGATTATCACTTTCTTTCTTTCTACGGATAGAGACTGGCAGATGGGAAAACCTGCAACGGGAGGACCGCCTATGCCCAGCTTGCACCAGCGCAAACAGGAAATTGAAACTGAAGAACACTTCTTCTTTTAATGCCCTCTATATTATGAGATCCGTGGGAGATTCCACTGTCTATTCCGCGGAACTCAATCTCTCACTGAAGTCTTCCACTATGAGGATTGGAAATGCTTGGCAGCTTACCTGCACGAGGCCTTCACCCTTATGCAATCCCTTGAGCAGTAGTTGCTTTTGGGCTGTTTATTGGCTCTGATTTTGTTTCCTCTCTCTTGTTTTTGTCCATTTTGTTCCATAAGCTCTTTGAGCTTTCCGCGAATGTTATAAAGTACCATTTCATTTCATTTCATTTCTTTCTTTATATTCCAGTCCCAAACCTGAGTATTGAGTGACTTGATGCAGGGCCTATATCCACACCCAACTGTAGCGGCAACTGGTTGAATGGTGTGAACAGTTTTACAATAGGCGATGTCGCAACTTTTGTCATCACACAGTGTGATTCATTCATGAACCCTGTTCAATCAGATCCCCCATTCAACTTTACTGTAATGGTGCTCTCAGTAAGTGCTTTAGGTACACCTGTGAATATGTCTGGCATGTCATGGCAATCTGATCTGATGTCTGCAGCAAAGCAACAGGTCCAATTTATTGCTTCACAGAGCGGGCAGTTCCAGTTGAATGTTTCTGACTCGAATGGAACCTACATCAATGGATCTCCGTTTGCTTTCCTATGTAGAGCTGGTGTGTTTGAAACTTCCATTGTCTTGAGCACCAGATTTACGATCCCCACATCTACTAATCAGGAAATTTGTGACCATTGGGGATGGATTGTGAGTACCGGCAGAACAGTTTACTGCTCATCACCGTACTAATAAATGGGCCACTACCGGTGGCCTTCTTCCCTCATGCTGCCAGTGCTCAGAAAGTTCAGCAGCAAACTGGAATTGAAGATATACCAGGATAAGAAAAGGAAGGACGGTTTGAGAGAGCAAAGACCCAAGAAACCCTTGGGGTCGCTGTGTGGTAGTTGACATGTGTTAGTCGTAGACGTTCTATCTGTTTAAATCAAATTTGCTGACCACAGTGTCTTTAGTGCACATGCAGGAAGGCAGTCCTCATTCGAAACTTGTTGGTTAATGTCCTAGGGTGAGACCAAGCACCCCTTGGAAACAAGCTACCACTAAAACTAGTAACAGCTAGAACTGTATGGGCTAGCAGAGGTGACAAGGATTTGCATTGCAGGGCATTGAGATTGAAGCATGAGCAGCTGAACTCTGTTGCTGGCAGGGCCATTGTCTGTATCGGGAGTTCAAATTACTGGCTCTGGTCTCCAAGGGGGAACTGCGGGTGACAATTTCAGTGTCATTATACAAAGTTTTGATGCCTTCAACAACTCACTTCCAGCTGATCCTTCCACTTTTTCTATCATCTTCACCCCACCATTGGACCAGGCACCCATGGTGTCCATTAATGGGACTGGTACATTGCTGGTCAAGTTCACAACATGCAAGGCATGGCCAGTGCCATATCTGATGCGGATTGTCGTAGTAGCTGGGGGCAAGGATATTCCAGGAAGTCCGTTCTCAATCAATGTTGTGCCAGGTTTGTTGTCTTGGATGTTTTCAACATCATTGGTTTTGTTCTTTTACTTGCAGCTGAGAAAAGGTGCAGGATCCGAGGGAAGTCAAGAAATAAATGTACAGTGTGATTCAAATTGGCTGATACAGTTGTCAGGAGTGCCTAGTAAGTATGAAAGTATGAAATGTAAGTATGAAAACTTTCAGTTAGAGATGATCACAGACTTTAAGCCAAGAAAAGAAGTAAGATCAACACACATCCTGTGTGGTAAAAGCAGAACGGGTGAGCTAGGGCTGGTGTTTCACCACCTCAGCTTGGTATAGAGCCTCTCACCCAATAGACCTTGCAGGCACCTTCCATGTTCTTGCACTGTTTGTAGGTCTTCGGCTGAAATACATCCTGGGTCAAGACAAACATTCAACACACTTTCACTGGGAAGAAACCATCATTTTACCCCCATGGTATTTTGTGCAACCTGTTCAAGCATCACTGTGTACTCAGCAATTGCAATAGTCAGAAATACAGTTTGCGCTATTAGAGGATCTCTCGCTATGTGCCTGGTTGATTATTGGTCCTTTGTTCGAATTTCTAGGCCCAATCTTCACATCAAATTGCAAAGGGAATTGGCGAGAAGGTGTGCCCTTCTTTAGGGCTGGCACCCGGGCTACCTTTTTGATAGATCAAAGAGACGCCTGTGGAAATCCTGTGTATACTGGTGGAAATTCCTCACAAGGGAGTATGTTCTCACAGTTGACAAGCACAGCTCCTAGCTTCTTCGCCCAGGTATATGACAAGACCAATTTGGGGAACCCTGTCTCAACGCCTGATATGACTTATTCTGCATTTGGAAATGGGTCGAATCAATTTCAGCAAGTGACTTTCAGCCTACAAAACCCTGGGCAATATCTTCTGTATGTTATGGACTCCTCCAATGTCAACATTTCAGGGTCGCCTTTTATTTTCTCTTACGGCATCACTGGTACGCTTTGGCACTTCTGGAGATTTTTGCATTTTCAGTAGTGATTTCATCACATTTTAGGTTTGCAAACCCTTTCATTTTGATGTAGAATCTTCGTTTTCTCTAAAGTTACTGAAGGCTGTCAGTGACTGATGCACATATTTCTTAGCTTATAAGTTGTGTATGTAAACAAAACTGGAGAAGAATGTACTTAGGGTAAGGTGGTGGTACTAGTTCAGCTTGAATGGGCGGGCCAAGGTACTGAATTTATTCCTGATGTACCAAAGGCATACTGCCCAAAAGTGAACCACCACATCCACCATTTTTAGCTGTCCAAATGGGGCAGGTGGTGCTGGGGCATGACGTCGACGGTTTCCTCCTAGACAAACGTGGCTCTCCCACAGACCGTACCCATGACCTATTCACCCGTAAGAAGTGAAATGAAATGGGACTTGATAAACTCCGCAGAAAGTTCAAAGAGCTTATTGGACAAAAGGGAAACAAAAAACAAGAAAGAGAATAAAAGACAGCGTGAAGCCAGAAGCAGCCCAAAAGCAACTACTGCTCGAGGGATTGCCCGAGTGTCAAACTACGTGCAGATAAGCTGCCAAGCATTTCTGATCCTCATATGGAAGACTTCTGTGAGGATTGGTTTTCACGGAACAGATAGTGGATCAAGATACAAGGAAAATTTCCATAAAGTAACTCTAGCAAGGACAATATGATTGATATACATCTCTAAATTTTTTTCCAACTTAACCCAATGTTGAATGGTGCTGAATTTTCAGGTGTGGCAGTTGGAGCCAACTTGTGCTCAGCTCAAATACTACCCAGCCCAAATACTACAGTCGGACAGCACACCGCTGTGATCATAACAACTCAGACTGCCAATGGGTCAATAGCAATTTCGGGCATACCGTTGACATTTAAGGTACACTCACAAAACTCCCTCCTGCCACCCTTTTGTGGCCTGTTAGCATGGACCTGAAGACTTTGACTATCACTGTCGCTCCCTGCCAAAAACTGACCTTGCCTGAGCAATATCTCTACAGCATCTCCTCCCTGTGATCATCACATGCACATGGATTTAGCTACACTAAAGATAATCCAACCAATTTTGGGGTATTTAGAATGCACATCCCACAACTAGTGGGCATCTCTTAGTTCTTGGAGTTCTTTTGAGGAAGGAAGGAAGGAATGAAATGAAGTGGTACTTTATACCAAACAAAGAAAGCACTGGAAAATCAGGCCTACAACACTGCATGAAGCCAGAGCACCACGTGAAGGTCAGCTGCTAGGAAACTCTGGTCTTTAAACCTAAATACCTATACAAGGAGCATTCCAAGAAGAGACATGGAGACTGTGGGATGAGCATCAAATATTATATCAAAAACATCAGATTGAGAGGTTTGGGATTAGTATATTAGACAGCAAAAGCAAAAACAAAATACCTGAACTGAGCATAGACCCAGTAGCAGTCCAAAATAAAATGTTGATTGCTGCTAAGTGGGGAAGTCAGCATTGAGGAGCAAACTGCTAGGAACTGTGATTTCTTTTTTTCTGGAAGGTCAAACATTTCTACTTTCTTAATCCTGGACAGGTAGAAGTTGTTCCTCCACCTGTTACCGAGGATGCCATTCGAAACACAACCGACTTACTAAACGGAAGCTACATTTCATGGTTCACAGTCTCAAGTCCAGGGCCATACAGCCTGCAGATCACCCTGGATGATGTTCCTATCAACGGCAGCCCTTATGAAATTGATGTTTTAGCAGGTTAAAGCAGCGCCTCTATATCCTCATGCTCAAAATGAACTGTAAATGCACTCCAGGCAGTCAGGATAAAGGGATTGAGAGGTACCTAAACATAAGTCTCTGTTTTCTGGCAAGGATTCCTCAAGACAGTCATTTATACGGCCGCCTGTAGTACATCAGACCATTGGGGTAGTAAGCCATAAAGCGTTAATTGGGTGGTCCAGGATTGTGGACCTTGCAAAACTCTCCTGAGTTACTTTTGTGATTGCAAAGCCCTTCCCTGGGTTGAAGCTGTTTGGAGTAGATCAATTGAGCTGTTTGAAGTCCATTGGTGTTGATTGAAACCTGTACAAACTGCTCAACCTGCTGTAAGCCAATTTTATCGTGAGTCCTGTCCGTCCTATGTCTCCAAAGTTTTCCACCTCTTGGTAGGTGAGCTTTGATTGCCCTACACCCAGTGCTTTCCACCTTGGCCCCAGTGTTCTTCCTGCAGGTGCAATAAAGTTTCTTTCTCTCTTCCGTGGAACCCAATCTCTCACTGAAGTCTTCCACTTTTAAGATCAGAAATGCTTGGCAGCTTACCTGCACGAGGCACTCACCCTTAGACAATCACTGGAACAATAGTTTTTATCTCTGGCTCTGGTTTTTGTTTCCTCTCTCATGTTTTCTTCCATTTTGTCCCATAAGCTCTATGAGCTTTCCGCGGACGTTATAAATCACCATTTCATTTCATTTCATTTCCATTTTGTCCCATATTTCTATGAGCTTTCCGCGGACATTATAAAGCACCATTTCATTTCATTTCTCTTCAATTATGAGGTTCAGAAATGCTTGGCAGCTTACCTGCATGAAGCATAGACTGATAGACAATCCCTTGAGCTTAGTTGATTTTGGGCTGTTTGTGCCCCCTCTCTCTTGTTTCTTTCTTCCTCGTCCCATAAGATGTTTGAGCTTCTTGCGAATGTTGTGAAGAATAATTTCAGTTCATCTTTTTCTTGCTTGTGGCCCTGCTCTCTTTATTGTTTTCTTGCTTCCTTTTGTCCCATAAGCTCTTTGAGCTTTTGCCGGACGTTATGAAGTACCATTTCATTTCATTTTCCTTTCCGTTTGAGGACCCTGCTTTCTTACTTTCTGCCCTTTTTCTTCCTGTAAGCTCTTTGAGCTTCCTCTGGATGTTATAGATTTCTTCATAAATTCATTTATTTTCGCTCTTCTTTTCTTTCTTTCTGGACGTTATAAAGTACCATTTCATCTCATTTCATTTCTCTTAGCAGCTTACCCCCATGAGTACTCTGTCTATGTGTGGGTCTAGTTGTTCTGTGGATTTTTCAGTTTTCTGTGGTTCTACTGCATATTCTACTGTGACCCTTGGGTCCTTGTGCCCTCCCATCGACGTAGTAAATTTCTTTTGTTCGTTCTTTCATTTCATTTCTCTTTCTTGTTTCTTTGTCGGACGTTATAAAGTACCATTTCATTTCATTTCTGTCCCAGAAGCTCTTTGAGCTCTCCGTGGACGTTGTATAATACTATTTCATGTTATTTCTCTACTGTGCCCAATGGGCTTCCTGTGTATGTAACATATTTCTTTCATTCTTTCTTTCAAAGTTGAGTTGTAGTTGCATGGTTGTGGTGGCTGGTGGTTGGGGGCACCACTTTTACGTGTGAGATTCAACTGTCTACTCTGGGATGCCCAATCTCTCACAGAGGTCTTCCTTTTCGAGGATCAGAATTGCTTGGCAGCTTACCGGCATGAAGCATCGACTCTTAGACAATCCCTTGAGCTTTAGTTGCTTTTCTGTTTGTGGCCCCTCTCTCTTTCTTGTTTCTTCTTCCTATTGTCCCATAAGTTCTTTGCCCTTCCCACAGACGTTATAAAGTACCATTTCATGTCTCAGGGAGGATATACAAATTGCAGAAACATGAGTTGCAACTTGTGAGCAAGGGCTATCTTGAAGACTACTTGCTGACATATTTAGGGTATAATTGCATGTCCAGAGCACATTCCTCCCGTGGCTGTGGATGACACAGCGTGGACTTGGATTGGGACACCTGTCAACATTGCTGTGCTGGACAATGATATTTTGGGCAGTGAAATGAGTATAATGCTTGGAGGTATTTCCCAGGTAAGCAATGTTTGATTTAAGTGACCAGGCTTGGTTCCCTGGTTCGTCGTTATTCCAAGTGCTTGATTGGGGAACTGAGATTGAGAGTCCCCCTCTGACCCAATCAGGTCTTCTGAGCTTCGGAGGCCAATAGCACAAGCCATCTGTGCAAACTGCACCACTTAAACAAACAAGATCAGAGTAACCCAATGAATAGGTTGACTTGGGAAGAAAGATGCATGAAGAATGTTCTACCAATGTCATACTATCTATCCACACAGGTGTGACCTGAAACTAGTGGAGAGAGCTATATAGATGCTAGACAAAAGTAGCACCGTTGTTCAGCAAGTATGCAAAGGAACCAAACAAACATCAGAGAGTCTAGGGCAGAGAAAACAAATGAGTAGAGCACAAAGATTCTTGATGTAGCTAGCTTGCCATGCTGAAATTCTAACACATGGGAGGGGGAGGACTTGAGTGGGACAAGAACATATTACCATTGCCAGATGCTAGCTAACGTGTAGGACTCACCTGGCGAAGTCCTAATATTAGAATCAAGAAGCCAAAAATGAGGCAGGTGCAATGGCCACACCTATGTTTTTGAAGCTTCACCGCAGGGTCCAAGCAATGGGTTTGCAACCGCGAATGGCTCCTCAGTGGTTTATACCCCCAATGGTACTTACATCGGCCCAGATTCCTTGGTATACTTTATATTGGATGATTTGAATGCCTCAGATACTGGGTTCGTGTACATTTCTGTGGTGCCGTTGCAACCCTATATTTACTCAGCGCCCTCTGGGTCTGCATTGCTAACTTTGGAGGATCAACCCCTACCCACCTCAGGGTACATCCTCTTGCCCCATCTTGGCTCATTCCAGCAATAAAGAAAACGAAAAGAAGTAGGCATTAAGTTTGTGCATGCTCCAGAGTAACTTCTCCTGAGAGGAAATACTCCACACCTGTGCATCGGGTCTGAGCGTTGAGGGAGGAATTCTGCTGCAAGTCTGATGGATGATTCATTACATTTCAGCCTGGTAATTGGTTGTTCTCTTCTCCCTCTGCAACAAATTAGATCAGTGCAGCCCACCAGCAGTGTTGGTGTCCAACTTAGCTCTCTTTAGAATTGTATCAGCCAAACACATGTCTGCAGCTAGCACCTATTTAAGCCAGAGCTTGGCATACCTAATCCCACAAGCAGGATGAACTTGATCGCCACATCTTAGAAACCCCCTTGCGTGTTTCTAAGTGAGCACCTGTTTTGTGTGGGGTACCCATATAGCCTGTTGACATCATTCGTATGCACTTCTTCATGTTGTTGTCAAAACTCTATGTTGAAGGCTTCTTTGACAAGCTTTCCCCATTTCAGGGTTGACTATGTGGTTCACAGTTATTGGCATTTCCAAGGGAACTGTTGAGATTCGATAGTCCCTATTGGATCTTTACCATCTATACCTAGTAGTTAACAAAAAAAAAATCTTGTTTCAAGTTTGAGTTGGTTAGCTGCTCAAAGATAGACTGATCTTGCATTATCATGTTTGATTTGAAGACTCAAACTTAGGGATAGGACAGGGGCCTCAGCTTGGCAGTCGCGTGCCCGGATCATTTGACCATAATATTGGCGGAAGTTAATGCACAAAATGGGCGGATATATCCAGCAGCCGGCATGTCTGAGTATTGGCAGACAGTGACTAGCATTCAGACAACCTGGCAGCCTGTCGTGACCACCATTGGACCAGTATCTCCAGTTCATAGTCCTGACATGGCCACAGATATGTCCAGTACACCACCCATGGCTGGCATGGGCTTCCTACACTTTTCGGGCAACGTGGACTCTGTAAACAAAGCTATCCAGGCCCTTCAGTACATAGGGTCTGTGCGCCTTTCATTCTCTTTTACTCTTTGATTGGAACAATGCTTGTGGTCTGAACAGTTAACTCTCAGTTGTTGCATCCAATGGGTTCATCAGCCCACTGTTTTTCTGAGAAATGACAGGATCAATGCAAAGGCAGATTTGAGGCACTGGGATTGGAGAGTGGTCACATTTCTTTTTTTCCATCCCAAAATGGAGATGAATCTGCAGAATGGACAAAACTTCCTCCACACACCCCTCAAAATCTCACCCTCGACAAAGAACAAGAGAAACCTTGTGAAGTCAAAGAGGGACGCCCATGGGATAAGTAGAAGTACAAGAAGAAACTCTGCGACGTTGAGCTCACTCTCAGTGCTGAAGGATATGTAAGTAAAGAGAGGTCATCCATCTCTGCTTGCAGGAGTGAAAATTTTGATGGCCAAGATACAACTTTTGTGAAAGCAGTGGATCCTACGGGAATTGGAGACTTTCGAAGACTTTCAACTACTGTACAGCCTGTGAATGACCCACCCTTCATTATTGCTCCCACCAGTCTGGATATGACTTCAACGCAGATGTTGATGTCCAGCCCCACGGGCAGCATTCTTGTACCCTTGCCAGCAATCAATGTTGGAGACCCAGATGAGCTGGATACCCGAGGTGATCACACATCCGTGTCTATTAAAGAGTGAAGAGTGGTATCTGGACTATTGAACTAACTGACTGTATAGCCTTGTGTGTGGTAATGTTCCACCTTCCAAAAGGAAGGCAGTAGGCCTTGGGGGTGAAATGACACCATAAGTTAGGCTTGCTTCGGCAAGAGTCTTCCTCTCCTCCTCTCTCTATGGTCATGCAGCAAAGAACCTCCAGCTTTTGAACTTTTCTTTCAACAGTGGTTGTGGGTCACTGTACTTGACGATGTGCACATGGTTTTTCATGGGTATGGCAGGGGATGGTCTACAGTACCTGTTGGAGGCAACCCTGCAAGTCAACTCTGGAACTCTACAAGTCACCTTGCCAAATGCTACTATTTTGAGTGCAACATACAGGCAGCAGGGGTCCAGTTCATGGCAGCCTGTTGATAGCAGTAATGTTCTTGTGATTGGCCAAGGCATTAAGTTCCAGGCATCCACCAAAGATTGTAATGGCGCTCTGGCCACCATCAAGTATCAGACTCTGAATGTGCGTCCCCACCTCTTCTTTTTCCACTCTGCCCTAGAACATGTGCTCATCGTATTTGCATCAATAGCCGTGACCCAATGCAATTTAACACATGAATCCACTGGCATTGCGCAGACCTCCCAAGCCTTGGGGCCTTCTAGATCAGTCAAGATTTGCTAGGATCCAGATGAAAATTGCAACTCCTACAATTTTGATTTTGCAGATCTCCCAGCACATACTTGACAGACTTTAGCTCACTTCCAATTGTTAGTCACATTTTTTGGGGTACCTTGTCTCATCGTTTTTAGTCATTCTTAAATGATTGGATGTGGTGAGTGATATCCTACACGTCTGGAGAACTTTACTTTTATGTGGAGGCTTGCAGGGATCTGACAGGACGAAAATGGTGGATTTCTCCCTCGTGGTTGATGATATGGGCAACTTTGCGTGCTCTGGAAACTGTACAAATGTCACTTCTGTTCCAAAACTTGCCCTCGCTCACATCAATATCTGGCTTGTCAACAAAAATGCTCTAGCTCCAATCGGTATTTCCAGTGATTCTTGAAAATTGGGCAATCCAGACAAGCAGGAAGCATCTTGATGAAATGCTACAAGAAAGAACTTACTTCTGATACACACAGATAAAAAAACTACAATGAATGGTTTTAAAAAATGTCGTATGAGGGGACACATGACATTTTTTAGTACTTTGAGTTGCTTGCCCGTAGAAGGTGGTGCCCTAATTGAACTTCTGAACTACATTGATGCAGGATCTCTGGCAAAGTTGATAGGGATCATACTTGGAACACTCCTTGCAACACTGCTGTTATGCTGTTGGGCACATCGCAAGGCCACTCGAAAATATCAAGATCTGGGCTACAGAACTGACAGTCAAGACCATAGGCTCAATTGGGTAAGTGACAATCTCAAAAATGTTATGTCTTGTAGCAAATGTCGCTTATACATGTCCTCCTGGGAAAAGTCTGGCAATTGCCATTGTGTGCTGACAGAGTTCAATTCTCGCCAGTGAATAGGTGATGGAGGCAACACTGAGCAAATCTCAGTCCTCAGATATTCTTAGACAAAAGAGTGTGTCAGCTCCTTTTTTCCTGTGGTCCATGACCCTCTCAGCTTTCCATAGGGTTCCTTTCTTTCGTTGGTTATAAAGTTCCATTCCATTTCATTTCGTATTTCCTTCTGGATCTTTCTGTGGAGGGCCAGATTTTTAGGAGTGCTTTGAAACCATAAGGGGAAGCTATATGCATGCTCTCCATTCCCCCAGTTTTCTGTTCTGTTCTAACCAGGTATGTGGTCTATGGGCTATGCCAAAGCAAAGTCTAGATGCTGAGAATGCTGAGGTTCTCTTTTTTGCTGGGTGGAAATCCAGAGTGTCTTGAGCTCAATGCAGGACCCCACCTATTCACAGACCCAGTGTTGGTTTTGGACGGACATGTACATGATCACTACATCCCAACCTCCCCCTTGTCATGCTCTCATCTTGGCCGTTTCCTCCCTGCGAGATGCCATAGTTATCAGGACCCAAAGTGCTTCAGCAGCTTAACTGCATGAGGTCCTCCATCTTCCTCCAACATGTGCAGTTTGATGTGTTCTAGTGTCTTACTATATCTCATGGGTTCTCCTGTGGGCAATATGTGGCTTCTTCCTCCTTTGCTCTTTCTCAATTGATGAGTATGATGTGCAGACCCGCAACCCAATATGGAGTCCCAGGGGAGGAGACTTTGTTGCCCTGGACTGCGAGTGTCCAGTGATTGATTACCTGGACTGCAATTGTCCACTGATTGATTACCCTTCAGAAGAATCACTACCTAATCCTTCTATTGACACACCGACCAGGGAGGTTTGGAAGATTACTCACCAAACCCCAGGGCATTCAAGCGTCACATTGCAAGAAATGGACGTATGGAGCACAGATTCGAATCCAGCAACACCAGGCAGCTCAGATATCAAACAGACATTTGCAACAGTTATTCTACCACTGCAACCAGGCATTGCGCAAACGGTTATCTATGAGATACTGACTACCAAGGAGCCCGAATGTGATTGTTTTGATGAGCCTGCTTTGCCAGCGGAAGGTCCAGTTGCCCATGTATCTACACCAGGCGCCAATCTCCCCTCAAAGTGAGGCAGATGACTGAGGAAGACACTGCACTTTCTGCCACCCCCCAGGAAATTCACTCCACAACTTGATTTTCCCGTTCCAATATACTGCATATGTTGAACTGCAGTACATCATCTTACAATGGTAGAATCTCAACAATCATCTGAGCTTTCCTGGGACAATGCCTGAGCCGTTTTGAATGGCCTTTGGAGTTGCATTGAGTGGACGATACTGCAAACCAGTCATACATGCAATTCTCTACGAGGAAACCCTTTCTGGTCAAGAGTATGTGATCGAGATGAGGCATATGGTACAGGTGGTACTCTGCATCATGTGGGCTCGTCAAGATGAGGGGAGAATACCCAGGACCCCATATACATTGGAAGGTCTTAAATCCTGAGAAATATGGTGTAATGAGTAATACTTCGGGCCCCCCAAACCAATTTGAATACCAACCCAATACATTAATTTGCACTCCATTGTTTGGGGTGAATATGGTGGGCAGAGGCTGAGGTCTCACCTGGTACTGCCACATTCGCGACATGGTTACCACGTCTTTAGCAGAAGTAACTTTCACAGAACTTAAAGGCCACCAGTAAGCCAAAGAAGAAAACAAATCAAGTCAGATTTAAGTAGAATCAGTAAGGGGCATCCTGAATAGCCTACTGCCATGTATACTCTAGAAAAGGGCAAAGAAGTACTGGTGATGGTTCCTGGAATGGTTCTGTGAAGGACTGACACGTCTTCTACAGCGGCAGACCACCTGTGTTTTTTACCCAAACTGATTTGCAAGCAGCTGGCTTCATCTAGAGTGGAGTCAGTGGAAAAAAACATGCGATGATGGTTGGTAAGCCTGGTGGTCATAGACACTTTCTGGAAACCTTCCAAGACAGAAACATCTGTGAGAGGTGAAAGAGAAAGTTTTGTTGGTGTTGGTGATGCATCGTCATAGGTCTGCAAAAGACAGGTAAGGAAGACAGCAAAGGTAGGATGGAGCAGAGGGATAGGTCCATCAATCTATGGTTGACATGGATGATGGGACCAAGCCATCAAACTAGTGGAAACAATGCAGCAAAGCAAAGCAAAGCAGTTCTATTAATCATATACATCAGTGTCAGATTCACCTGAAAGAGGGCACAATGGGAAGAGGCTCTTATTTAAGTCAATCTTTCAACCATGAACTTGCTCCTCAACTACGATCAATCCACCAAACAAAGAGCCTCGCCTTGCCCAATTTTCGTAACCATCAGGGGTTCCACTCTTTGGCACCTTTTGGAAAGCCGGATGCATCAAAACTTTCTAAGGACGAACTTACTCAGTCTCTACCCTTTTGTCTCTAATCTATTACCTAGAGCTAGGAATTGATTCGAGAAAAGCCTAGGCAAGTATGTGCCGACGTCCAGATAGCTCCCCGCAATGCAGATTCGCTCTATGCTACCTTCAGAGCAACCAGCTAGGTGCATCAAAAGATCATATGCTACAGCGCTTCAAGGGACCACCGTGGAACAAACAATCTCCCAACCACTACTGGAGAGCCCTTCGTGCTACCATCCACTGTGTTCGATCGGGAAATCAATTGGAAGCACGTCCAGACTTCTTCGAAGGCTTCTGATTCCACTTCCGCTAACAATTAGTGTTCATGATTAGCTCTTCACGTTTACGATTTTACTTGTTGTTTCTACGACCTTTTGTCATCCTGTTTCCTTGTTTTACGGGCTTTCAGCCTGTTGACTTCTGTGTCACTGTCTATTAACTCATAAAATTATGCACTGGTCCTCTTCCATGATAGCTTCTCCATCCATTGTTTTTGGTACACCAGTCCTAAAAGATACTATGGAGCTCAATCCATAGTAAACAATGTAACAAAAGAAATAGTTGGCACAGAATAGAAAGTTGTCCCATAAAAAGCTCTGGAGTGTGAACTGATATGTAAAATCAGCAAACTTGGACACAAAATAGAGCCGCATGCTTTTCTCAAACTTGTGTTGGTTCATGTGTGTATAACCCACTGTGGGCTGAACCAAGTACTTCTTCTTTGGACCTCAATTTTTCATGGTGCTGCCCAACACAAGTATGCCCTTCACAGCAAACTGTGTGATTGTATGTTAGCCACCGACACGATCATCGCTGAGCACTGGAAAGTCAGTTTGATTGCAGGCTTGAGTCTTGTGGGTCTTTGCTTTTGTTTGTGTGCAATTCAAGAGGCTATGGATCATTATACTGAGAAGCTAGACGAGCAGTTGTGGAGTACGTTGCCTTGCGACTTATTAGACGTAGTCTTGGCATACTTGCCAGTTCCAAGTCTGTCTCGCTTCAGGTCAGTGTGCAAGCGATGGGACTCCCTCCCTTCTAGTCCTCAGTTTTTGGAACTCTGTAAGCAAATCCCTTTGCAAAAGGAAAAATATTTCTTTTGGTTTACTAGGAACGCAGATTTGATCACGCTCTATCATCCTGCAAGCCGAATGTGGCGCCAGATAAGGTATCCCCCAAATCTAATCAACGGAAAGTTGTTCCTAGTTTTGAATATTCCTCAAACCCTCCATAAGGTTGTGATTGTCAATTTTTCAATTGAGTAGAATCTAAACAAATATTTTTACCTTACAAAAGATTATTTTTGTCACTGAGTTATGTCGATGATACCTCCCGTGAGGTTGTTCATATCAATTTTAGAATTGCTCAATCCAAACATATTGGTATACCCTCCGGAAGGTTGTTTCTATCATTTTTTAACTTACATAATATCCAAACAAATATGTGTTATACCTTACGGAAGGTAGTTTTTGCCATCAGGTCATGCGCAATGGATACATTTTGGAAGGTTGTGCATTGTAGAAAGTATCTAGTTACCGTGGCTAGTGTGCACGTAGGACCGTAGGATATGTACTTCAAAATACTGCAGATCGGCCTTACTCATTAGTTAGCACTCTCTCTCACGACCTCCAGTTACTCACCGCTACGATCTACACTTATTTATAGCTAAGCACCGATCTCTTCTTTTCCCTCTAGTATGCTGTTACTTAATCATTCTTCGGTGTTGAGGGTTGCATACTCGTTGCATATTTAGTGTCACACCCTGCAAGGTAGTTGTATCTCAATTCCATACAGAGCGCATGAGGCTTGCTAGATCTGTGACTTAGTTATGAGTAAAGATCTTCTTGCATCTCTTGACTAACTCAAGTCTGTCCTAAGTCAGTGTTTTCAATAGGTTATGGGCCCACGACCATTACTTCCATAGGCAGACTTGTTTCTTTTGTTACTACAGTTACTCACGTTCTTGACAGTATGTTAGAAACGCTAGTTTTGTGGTACATAGATTTGTTTTAGAGATCAATTTCTTCTAGAGTCCCTTTAGCAAGCATGGCAACCAAGAATGATCCTAGAGACCTGGTCACCGTTGAGAAGTTCAATGAAGAAAATTTCCAATTGTGGAAATTTCATATGAGTGTCATGCTTCGTGCCAAAAAGCTTCTAGAAATTATTACTGGAGAGGCCCCAAGGAGAATGCTGAAGATGAAGATGAATGGACTAACAAAGATAATGTTTGTCAATCTATTATTTGTTCTACTGTTCATACTAAGTTTTGCGAAGTCAAGACTCCAACGATAGCCCAAACCCATAATGGGTAAAAGATGCAATTGTGGAGTAGATGCATTGAAAGAAGCCCGCACTCTATCACACACCATGCACCTTGTCACTAACTGTTGCACCTCTGTATGCATGCCTCGCCACAAGTACTGTCCTTGCAGCAAACTATGAGTGCGCTGCACCCCAAAATGTCCCAACTCCTCATGGGCATGACGTACCAATCGCGCTCGTTGTGTTGGATGAGGCACAATCCTCACTCGTCTATCCTCCCATACTCGGAGTAGGTGAGTCCCTTCCCACTTGAACCTCTTGGCGAAGGTAGGTCAACACTGCTGCATCTTCATGCACATCCTTAGCACCACCAAGCTCCTCACTGATCTCCGGATCGTCATGCACACCATCTACATGACCAATGTTATGGGATGGACCAGCTTGAGCTCCCATTGCTAGGATGCACAAAAAGACAGATGCATGCCATCCTGGCACCATCTCCTCATTCGTCTCACCATGCCACCGAGCACCAGTATCATCATGCTCACTCGTACATGGATTACGACTCAACCCATCTGCATCCCGATTGACTATACCGGCTCGATGCACCACCTGGAAGTCGTACTCTTGAGGCATAAGTGCCCACCATGCAAGCTTCCCTGTAAGCTTGTCTGACTCCATCAACCATTTCAATGGTTGGTGATCCGTGACAAGGGTGAAGAGGTTGCCATAGAGGTAGCATCTGAAATGTGTCATTGCCCCTATCGCAGCTAGACACTCCCCTTCATATGAGCTATATTTCGCATCGGCATCATTGTTCGAGTGGCTGGCATATGCCACTACGAACTCTCTTCCCTTGTCATCCACCTGTGTGAGCACTGCTCCAATTCCCAGCATACTCCAATCCGTATGTAGCTGGAAAGACCGCCCCCGAATAGGCCGCCTCAGAATAGATGCAGAAGTCAATCGAGCCTTGAATTCCTCAAAGGCTTCCTCCTGCTCCTCCTCCCACTGCCACTCCTAACCCACCTTGGTCAACTTGGTAAGAGCATTTGCAATGTTGTTAAATTCCTTGACAAACCGTCGATAGTAGTTTGTCAACCCCATGAAAACACGAACTTTGCTAACATCTATGGGGCGTGGAATGCGTGCAATGGCCTCCACCTTCGTCTTTTGAACACCCAATCCTCCAGGGTATATCATGTGGCCCAGATACTCAATCTGGTTGTGGAAGAACTTGCACTTCCCAGGGTGCAATTTCAACCCATGCGTTCTCAAGCGCTCAAACACCACCTGAAGGTGTCTCTCATGCTCCTCAACCGTAGCACTAAAGATAATGATGTCATCAATGTAACACCGGACAAAGTCTAGCCCCGCGAGAATCCTATCCATAACCCTCTGAAACTCTGTAGGAGCATTCTTCAACCCAAACGGTAGGAAGCGCCATTGGTACAAGCAATCATTCCCATGTTGGTTAATCCCCCAGAATGCCATCTTTTGCTTGTCAGCCTTTTTTATTGGCAACTGGTGGTAACCGGATCGCAAGTCCAATGTGCTAAACACCTTCGCATGCCCAATGGCATCAAAAATTTCCTCTGGAGTTGGCATGGCATATCTATGGGACTTAGTCTGACGGTTCACAGGACGATAGTCCCCACACTTCCTTCTTTCTGTCCAATTGCCATAGATATCCTTCTTAGCTGGCATCACCGTTGCCGAGGCATATTCCCCGCCTGACAACTCCACCAATCCAGCTTCGAACAACTTCATAGTCCGTGACTAGATCAATGACCTCTCCATGTCACTATACCGGTAGGGCCTTCGAAAGATTGGCGTGTCACTTGTCAAATCAATACGAATCTCCTGACCCTTCAAACTCCCCAAATCCTTCAAACCGAAGACAAAGCAATTTCTATAAGCCCTTAGAAATCGCTGGATCCTCTGTCTCTCTCCTCCGGTGACTGTAGGTCCAACATCTGGTTCCCAATTGTCCTCAATGACTGCAACCTTGGGTACACCAGGCTTGGAGGTAGGAGACGAATCCTTTGGTTGCTAGATAGCAACCTTTTGGGCCTTGTCCGCCCAATCTGACTGTGGCGTAGCCTCCACTTGCTCCGCCATAGCCACCTTGAGAACATCCTCTGGGGAAGAAACATTCTCAACCTCTTCAAAAACATTGGTCACCTTGGCCTCTAACTGATCCTCAGTGTATGGCTCTCCCCACTCCTCATATTGCTGCTTGAGAGATCTAAGGACTCTCTCTTTCCGCATCTCATCCCACATCTGCCATGGGTGTTTGCACCCCATGATCCTGTGCTCGCCCCCACTCACGTTCCGGTTGGCAGAGATGGTGCAATATCCAATGGAAGTGCAGAAGTAGCCACCAATGCTTGCAATCTCCGTTGCTCAGCCATGCACAAGCCAATGACCCATATCATGCAATTGAGATCCATTGCCTGACCCAACACCTGGCGTCGTGATGCCTCTGACAGAGCTGGCACAGCTGTAGTACCCGTGGCAAACCCCATTGCCTGCTCGCGCTCATCCGCATTGGGCTCCACCAATTGCTGTAGCATACTATCCCAAATCAACCCAGGACCATTGTCTCGAAAAGCATGAGACGAGGGAAAGCTTATGAGCGTAGGCAAGGCTGTACGTGGCTGCCCCACTCGATTGACAACTGCTAGAGGTGGACAGTCATCATGTCGCACCCTCTGTGGTTGCCTCCCTTGGTCCAAAATGCCCTCAACCGTGAGATTGGGTGGCTGTTGAATGGAATCATATGCTCTTTTGAGCAGCTCTGGTGGTGCAAGATTGGTCCACCACAATCAAGGTCGATGCGCGCATGATCCCACCGCTGCTGCATCCAATAGCATCGTCGATCCAATCCAAGACCGCACCTGATGCACACTGGCCATAACCCTGGCCCGAGAGTCCCCCATAAGAGGAACATTCTCCAAGATATAGGCTAGAGGTTGCACTTGCCTCGTCTACAAGTCACGCAACACTCTCAACATCTCCCAAAACAAATGCGATCGTGCATCATGCAAGCCATTCCCATGACCTGCGGGAGAGTGTCCTTGGCAAGGCCATCCGGCTATCACCAAGTCAATGGCACCATGCCGGCCCAAATCATCCGCCCCCAACATGGTAATGTCTGCTGGCAAGGCTTTTTGGTACTTTTGAATTGCTGAGAGAGGCAGCAACTCAGGGTACTGGTGTGTGAGCAAGACAACGTGACGCATAGAAATACGCCGAGCTATCTCATCATTCTCCACATACAAGTACTTTTGTACTTTAATCTCAACTTGCAACACTCCTGCAAGCCCAGTGCTCATGCCTCCAAACAGGTCTAGCAAACAAATCCCTGAGTCAGGTGGTTGCCAGGTAATGTGCACTGTATCCAAAGGAGCTAACTAAGGAGGTCCAGGTGATGTCACTGAACCCCCCTCACTCGCCAATGGATAGGCATCCTGCCATGCTTGGTGCACACACTCGTCTGCTATTCGATGCAAATTCCCAACTGTACCCCATAGTGGAATATGAACAGGCACATGAGGAAGCAAATAAGCCTTGTATGCCAATTGTTTGTCCTCATCAGGTGGTGGCCTATCATCTGCATTGCTATTGCCCTCCAAGAGTTCACCACCCCAAGCCACCACTCCTGAGAATACAGCCGATGCGATGTCTTATGATGTGATTGTTGGTGGGGCTGTGTTATACCCGATGGGCTTTACTTTGGACTTTTGGGAGGAAACGGCATCCTACAGGCCGGAATGGCAATCAGGGGATGGTCGACGTGCACTACTCCCAGTGCGGTTTATTGGGAATGTAGCGATGGATCATAGAAACCGTAACAATGGCTTTAGCTCTCATGACAGAGCCATCTGTAGGATGATCTGGCTGCAATCGAATGAAGAGCTCATGGTGTGTAATCCCTCGTGCCTTCTCTGAACCGCCCAAAGATGTTTGAATTTGGAAAGGGCAAGGCTCCAAATCCGCCTCTGTAAGGCCCAAGCCTACAATTGCTACTCTTCCCAACATCAATGGTTGTGCTCCCGAGTCCAACAAAACCCGCAGTGGCCTATACCTCCTCCCGGCTGGGCCACCCAACTGAAACACACCATTCTGATTGTCCACCAGGACTACCCTAGGAGTCACCATACTATGCTCAATGGTTGGTCTAGCTGGCAACTCCTGCCACCTTGCAGCTGCCGCTTGCCATGGCGCAGCTGTGGCTGTCTTCACCCTTGAATCTATGGCATCCATGCACTGCATCTGATCCGCTATCCCCGCAGATAGTGTCGATGCATCATCACTCTCACAGAGTGCAACTGCCAGTCTAAACACTGCAGCTGTCCGCATCTCCGGCATTGCAATTGTCGTGGCAGAAAACAATGGAGCTTGACAAATTGCTATAGCCGCCCCCAACAATGTACTGGCTGCACCTTGCTTTGCAGTACCACCCACTGGCATTTCCCGAGCCATACCAACTCTCTCCAATGACACTCGTGGCTCTACCTCTGATACAGTTGGGCGAGCGTGTGCCATCGATGGCATAGTTGGCATTGTCTCAGCCAATGTGAAAGACTGTGGAAGCCTTGTCTGCCGACTTGCTTCCCCTCTTTGTGGATCAAAATCCACATCCGCTCTTCTTGGCTCAGGAGCACACGTTGCTGCTCGAGTGACAGCAGCTGCAGAGTCCACATGCAATGGTCCTGCAAGTGTGGCTCCACACATGAAGCCCATACCAATCTGGTCTTCCCTAGGCATAGGAGGTTGTGCAGGCGAGGCTTGAACCTCAGGCCTTGGAGCTGGCGCAACATGAATAGTGGCCATGGTAGCAAGACGTTGCTCTAGCTGGGCAAGCCTATCCACCATGCCTTGGTCATGACCTTGACCCTGACCCTGTGCTCTTTGGTTTTGGTTACAACCTCCACCACGACCTCTGCCTCCTCTACCTCTCTGGACTACATTGTCTCGTCCTCGGCCACCATTGTTCCCTTGGAACTGGCCTGGCCGTAGCTCAGGATGCAAATCATAACAATGGGCCTCTTCATGCCCATACTTGCCATAATGCCCACATTGTAGTTGTGTAAGTTGTGCCTGTGCCGGCCCTTTGCCTCTTTCCGGGCAATCTCTCTTAACATGGGGTCCTCCACAATCCCAACATGTCACACCCGACTGTTGTTGGTCTGAGAATGAAGGAAGTGACATTTGCAATTGAGATCCTCTCGGCCCTTCCCTGGGCTTCGCCTGAGCCCTCTTGTTGCCTTGAGCACGTTGGAGCAGTGGTTGTTGTTGGCTAGGAGCCCCACTTCATTGTGTCTCCTGACCAAACCCCACCATGACCACTCGCTCCTCCACCATATTGAGCTCTATCCGCTCTGCCAGCAAAAATACGTTTGCTAAGGTGGGTTGGGCCACATGTATGAGAGTTGCATCCCGCATCCTTCTCCTCAGCTTCTTGTCCAATATCCCATAATAGAATTGGACTGCTTGAGCTTCCGTAATCCTTTGGGTTACATTTATCAATGGTCTCATGCGCGTGTAAGCCTCCCTTAAACTCTCGACAGGCTTTCGTTGGAACTCTTGCAAATATTCAACAAGGGCAGCCTCCAAGTTTAACAGATGAGTCTAATCTAGCTTTGATTATATCTGCGTGGACCTACTTCCAGGAATCTTGAACTGACAGTACGCCCTCCGAGAGGGCACATCAAAGTGTCCCTAGCTAGTTGCGCCCGACCATGTCGCAGTTGCTCATAGATTTTTAAACGTGCCTAAATGCGTTAAGCTTACTTTGAAGCTCGTCAACGCCATCAACTTGGATACCCCTCCCTTCTACTCTGTTTTTGTCAAAAATGACCATGTTACCATAAGCCCTTTATGTGAACATTGTGCTTGATATGAAGATTCAATCAATAAAATTACTAGCAAGTTGTATGGAGTATGGTAGAGTAGGTCTCTACCCCATGTTCGATGAGACCCATTTGTTTATCATGATTACATAATGGAATATTACATTATTCGACTTCCAAGTGGATGTTCAATGAATTGTTCAGTACCGCTACTTCACAAGTACTTCAATGTCAAATGGACCTCTTATATGACACATTTTGAAACAAGTATGACATCACCTGTAATTTCACAAAGTTCAATCACACATTACACCATGATATTATTAATATTATTAATTAATTTTAATTCAAATATATATTAAGTTGGGTCCGGATTTAAGCCAAAAGTCCAGAATTAATTAAAATTGTGTTATATACTACCCTAGTTACACTCCAAACCTTATTGTACTACCATGTTACCTCTTCTCAATATTTCATGCTCTTTTAATATTTTCTTTTGTTGGATAAGGTATAATAGAATGATTACAGGGATATCAAATTCCTCAACCATTTCTTAATTCTACCGAGTGTGAGTCCATCACATATGTTTGTCCCTTTGTACCCTAAATCCAAACCCTAAACCCTTACCTTTACCGTAAACCCAAACCTTATTGCACTTCTCTAGTTACACCCCAAACCTTATAGTACTACCCTAGTACCTCTTCCGAATGTTTCATGTTATTTTAATATTTTACTGCCTTTGTCACATCCAAAACATGATTCATTGTATTTACAATCAACGGGCCAAGAAAAGTGGGTACACACGAGAGGTGGGGGTACACCAAGTCCAAGTCCAAGTCCAAGTCCAAATCCAAGTCCGACGGGGAGGACCGGATGGACCAATGCGATACAATATGGGTAATCGTTATCAAAGGCCACGAGATGATTATCCACCACGGGATAGAGAACATTAACCCATAAACAAGGAAACCACGAGATGCCACTATTTCAAGAAAGATAGACACTGGAAACATGAATGTCAGTTGTGAATCAAACATGAGGCAGAATTGGGAAATTGTTATAACCACAATTATTATTAGAACAAATGTTTTGTTAGGCATTAAAAAACTCAACGTAGAATCTGAGGTTTAAGGAAGCAAATAAAATTGTTACCTATTGTTTGATTTTCCGACGGTATCGGTTTTATGACTTGGTTGTCCTCTACAACAAGCGTGGAAGAGGTTCCAATCAAAAAGACCACATACCATCAAATTCAAAACATGTAAATAATACCAAAAGGTAATTTTTAATAGTGAACGTCAATCCTCCCCTCTTTTCATGGATCCTCGGTAGTCGGCAGCGAAGTATATCTACCAATAGGGTTTCGCAAGTGAAAATAATGAATATATCTGGTTTTATATGTATGGTCTAGCTCGATACTTCAGCTCACGAAATCTTCATTGGATTCTGGGTTTCCCAGCACCTAAGATCGGGACAATGTTATACGGATTTTTGCATTAGTGCTATAGTCGTGGATGATGTGGAATTGCCATTCATAGACCTGTTAAAATTTATGATTATTTTTCATCAATATTCTTATTAATATATACAAGAATGGTGGAAGAAGTTGCATTAGTCCTTAACAATCGAAAAGACTGCGTACCCTAAAATTTAAATAATAATAATAAGAAACTTAATATTATGATTCATTCGTCAATGCGGACTAAGTTCCACTACTCCTCTCTTTTCATCGAACCTCGCAACCAATAGTACTATCGTCTAGACTATCAGTCTACCTTGGTAGTTGGTTTGCAGGTTTCGTACGGTTATGGGGGAGTTTCCCCATAGTACTACTTCACGGCCCATTCAGTGGTTAAGTTTCCCACTCATGTTAGCACTTTCTCTTGGAAGAATTGGTAGTAATAATATTCTGTGAATGGTCATTCCACGACTAATACAATAACTAATTGTTTCTCTATTACTTTTCCAACCTTTAGTAGTTGTCAAATGCAGAGCGCCATGATTGTGAAACTCTAGACAAATAGAGTCGAATGAGAGTGCAACTCCAGACAGATACCCGACACACACCCGAAAGCTTGAAGTACTTTTCTGGGGAAAGACGGAGGACTTACTATTTCAATGGCAAATCCCAACCGTTTGATTTGTTTCGCAAGCGAACCATTCTCACAACATATTTTGGGTCTCAATATATTTAAGAACAAATTATTCATGCTATCTCGGGGCCTCGTTCTGAACGGTACAATACCGTCTTATTATTTCGATGGCAAATCCCAAGATGCGCGCCTATACTTCCACCATACAACACCCTTTGGGTCCACACCATTTTGTTCGGCCCATAGACGGCGCATGCGACCCTGCTCTTCAAGCTCCTTTCTAACACCGAGAGAATCTGCTTTTGCAGCTACTCCCTTCTTTGCCGGCGTGCCATGAAGAACCCGAAAAAAGGGACGAGCAAACATTATTCTCAATATGCATAGGATCTAGAAGATGACGAATCTTCAGGTCCTACATATACTCCCACCCGCAAATACTTACACAAATATTTTGACATGAAAGTGACAATGTAACTCATACAAAATGTGCAATATCACATGCATGCATAATGATATTGATGGTGTTTTTGTGGAATATGTACCGCCCAATATGACAACTCGTAGAAGATTGAAAGTCGCTTCATGCCGGGCACGTCTACTTCACCGACCGTGCCTGCATGGGCCTTCTTCCATCGGTCCTCCCAAAACTGCCCGGATGGTGTCACAGGGGGGGGACGTACTTCCTCTTTGCCATCAAACAAGTGTTTTTCTCTTCTTCTCCATCGATGGCTCATAGGAAGAAACTTGCGATAGTTCGGATACACCATCTTGTGAAGATGGCGGGAGCTATGTGCATCAAGATCATCGCCACAATGCAAGCATGCATGGTACCCTTTGGTGCTTAGCCCCGAGCGAACCGTTAGTCCTGTACACATCCCGCCACTTTAGCAAAGACAAAAAGTTATCATGTGCATGGCCCATAATGTCATCTACCCAACTAAGGTGCACAAGACTATCGACGCTACTTCAATCAATCCCAATCCTCATCGATATTATCTGGCCTTGATAAGTGAATGTACGCGGGTTCTTCATGGGGAACATAATATACCTGGATAATCATGCATTGTCCAAAACAAGATGTCTCTCATCTGAAAAGATTGTCCGGCCATAGGGTCAAGTGAAGCATCTAATGCCGGGACCCCCCTCCATAGCTGCTTAAGTTCATCAACTAGAGGTCGCAAGTACGTGTCCATGTTTGCCACTTGTTTTTTCCCTATGAGACATTCACATCATTGTTTCAATGCTCCACCAATATGATTATACTACATAATGAATTACACATCTTACTCCATGATTCTGTCACTCATCAATCTTGCATCCGAATTGCGCCAGAGATCGGAAGATTAATGTAAAGTCCAAGGGAATAATAAGAATGAAATGGGAACACTCACCTGGTACAATGGCAGCCAACATGATGTGGCTCTTTTTTATTGAAAGATACGGAGGGATGTTGTAGTTCACCATGGTCACCGGCCAAGTGGAATGACTGGACAGAGTACGGGTTGACCCCATCCGAGGAGAAGCCGAGGTGGACATGTCGTGGGTCCTCCAAGAGAAAATGCCACATCTCTTCAGTATGCCTCCATGCTTGTGAATCTTGTGGCCTACACACCTTTCTTGGGGGGCTCCGATGCGAGGCGTGTCATCTTATCAGAACAGCCAATGTGGGGCTTCGGTACTGTGCCTTCAATCGCAGGATGATCGAAAAGTAATGCATTTTTAGGATGAAGTACCCCACGTCCCCCACATGTAATCATCCCATTAGCACACATAATACAACACCCTTATATCTTTCCCTTTATGCACCATCTCCGTTATTAGGAAAATAAAGATCACACCAAACGTCGCTAATATTACTCATTCCTTCCAAAGTCACAATCAGATATTGCATGAGTACTACTATCTAAACCCTAAACTTTGTGGAATACACTTTACATGCATTGAAAAGATTAAAGAAAATAATTTCAATGTGAGGGGGAATGACGCTTATATCTTGCGTGGTACTTTTTTTCCCTTGGACATCATCTCGATATCGGTCTTTCTTGCACTTTGGACACTTGGTTAGACGCAAATCATCTCCGTAGTATAAGGTTTTATCACATAGACATGCATGAAAAATCTTATAGCCCATCCCCACAAAGTCCAAGACTTCGCGCGACTCTTTCCGCGACCGTGGCATCTTGGGTTTCAAGTGTGGAGCAAGGATATAGTCCGCAATAGTTCGCATTATGGCAGACATCCCAACATTACTTATGCCAAATCGAATTTGAAGATTGAGCAAAAGTAAGATTGTTGTAAGTCGACTCACTTTCGCCTCTTCATATAAGGGAGTTCTCGCCTCCCTCTCCATGTCATTTGAGGGGGCCATATCCAGATCATTGATTGGCCGGGTTTCCTCTCCATCAGATGCATCAGCGCCCACGTGATGCATTAAGAGATCCTCCACGGCTTGCATCCTGGTTAATTCCATCCTCATTGTTGTTGTCACTGTCACTGTCATCGTCATCATCGTTCAGTACCGTGGGGGCAGCGTCTCGCCCATTGCTCCCACCTGATGTACTTGGGTTGTTTTCGGATGGGGTGCCATGAGAAAGAACCGGGAAGGGAGGGACAAAGTCCTGATATGAACAAATGAACATACGGGCATTTATTATAATGTGTCCTTGCAACCATATAATTTATCATAAGCGAAATGCAAACAAAAACCTTCAATGTGTGCATACATCAAATATGTCATTCAGTAATTACATGTATGTGCGCAACGTCACGCATGCAAAGTTCAAACCTAAAAAAAATCATTTGCCCCCCCAAGGACGCGTTCACCCTATCAACCAATTTTGTTTATTAATGTGAAAGAAAATCCTCTCATGCCATTGCACCCATCAAACGGATGTGGCTCAAACTTCATTTTTTCCCATGTGTTACATGTGAAAAGATTCAATATATATATAAATTGCCTCCCCAACGACGCACTCACCTTGAACCAATTTTGAATTAAATCGAATTTAAAATAAATATTTGGATTTAGAAAATATAGGATTGCGGTTTTGAGGGGCGTAATGATTTTATTTTTGGCTCTATTTTATTATGTGATATGGGGATTTGCACCACTACATCCATGCAAAACATTGGACAAAAACAAAATAGAAAAATAAAATAAAATGTGTTTCTAGGGTCACTTTTGCAAAACTCTCTATGAAGAGTGCATGAAGTTGAAGATAACTCAACTTTGGAGTGCAAATGAGAGAAGAAAATATGGTTCTGGGTCCAAATGACTTTTGTTTACTCCCAAATTGTGCACGCACATTGCATATGCTGTCACTAAGCATATGGCTTCAGAATGGAATAAAAAAAAATCATGTGCAGGCGAAATGCAGTTTTCCGTCTCTACGACACGTAGCTGCGTTCAACACTTGAATGACCCATTGAATGAACTTGGTTCAAGCTCATATTTGGTCCACACGTGCATAAGTATGTTCAGATCACATATGCAAAGTCGCAACCCACACGAGCAACAAGAAAAAATATTTAAATCAATCGATTAATCGGATGTATACAAAGTACATCATGAGAATATCTACAATGCCCATCTACGCGATCCTTATCTCAAAGAAACCTTATTTTTATCATAGACATCCCATTTACCCTATAATCGGAGGTCCCAATCATCCCGGGAGAACTCGTATGATGCAAGTAGCTCCCCGTCTGTTTCTTTGCCTGATCCGGACGTTATACCCTCGGTTGTACCTCCGGCATTACATCCTCAACCACCTCCACTTTCATTTCCTCCGCCAGCAGTACCACCTCGACCTCGACCTCGACCTCAACGCGCATGTGCCCCCCGAACCCCTAGGAGGGGTCGGCTTCGCCCTAGGTTTCCTCCCCTTCGGCTTGGGCGGCCTGAGCCGGATCCTCGCTCGCGATGGGAAGCGCATAGGACTATGTTACCGAGGACCGTTCAGCCTCGTTGTTGGGGGAATCATCTCGACCATCCTACCCCCATCCGAGAGAATGTGGAGTTCGAGTACTGGGATAGACGGTATGTTGTGAGAGCCGCTACTAACCCTGCTATGGGTCGGGGTTTATTCACGGTCGATGAAATTGTGGTTCCTCGTGGGAGCAATAGCATGGTGGACTTGTTTCCTTACTACGGTCCATTCTACACCTCCGGGGAGTTCCGTACATTACGCCTCGAAGCCCCATATATCCTACCCTACGTTTTGTGTGTCAACGGATATGATGTACGTAGACGGGGGCTGTCTCCCATTGAGATCAGATTTTGTGATGGTGACCCCGATATCTTCGGCAATGTTGCTGGGCTGGTCAACAGTTCTTTTGGTCACCCTAAGGAGAACAAATGTAGTATGGGACGAGCGAAGCGATGGGCATGAGAGCTTTTGTGGTCATACGTCGATATATTGTGAGGGATGTACATGTTTGTGATGACATGTGCTAGTAATTAGCTTGCAAGCTGCTACTGCATGTATGGCATGGAGAATAATCAGATGAGGACACTGGATCAGGGGGACAGCCTGAGGAAACCGGAGGGGGGGGGGGGGGGGGGCCTGCTCGTCGCCGGCCATAACGCTTGCGACACCTACGATACCCCTCGACCCTATGCATCTCGTCTACGTGGTGCTGGGGGAACCAACTGGTCACATCAGGCACAGGCTCCGGCATAAATTTTGCAAGCAGACCGGCGCGAAATGCTCCCATGCAATGTGATTGCGAGCTTGGGCATCAAGTTGTGGCTACAATATGCGTAGTATACGACGCATCAATACACCTTTGCCGCATCCGCAATCAGGCTCTTCTTGTAATGCTCTTCGACAACATGCGGTCGCCGCCTCGGTGGTCTGGTGCCACCCGGCGGTATCATTGCCCAACACTTAGTGCACCAAATCCTCTGGGGGGGGGGGGTCAAAGGTGGACGTGCGTGGGCATTGTGCCTCTAGACTAGCAGGGCTCTCACCACGGGGTGGTCCACGAGGGGGCAACCCGCGGCGCGCCCGACTGGATCCCAGAGTGTCAACATCCTCCGCATCACCTGAAATTGGGCCCGGTCCCTTCTACGATTGTGTCCACCATCCTCAATGTGCAACGGGTCGCTCCTCGCCACAAAACACGGTTGGAATTGGGCCCCATTCCATCTCTGGTACCGCCTCCCCATCCTCGAGGGAGACGGGTCGATGTTTCCTCACCATCGCATTCTAATTAATACACACAACCAGCACTTTCATTTCTCAAAACTCGTTGGCAAAAAAAAGCCTATGTCCCTTTTCCACCCTACAATAGCAAGGGGTCTCTACGCCCCAACGTCGGGAGGCCGTAGTGACCCTACAAAATTCAAACTCCAGAACCCAGTATCAAAAAAATACTAAAAAGAAAAACAAAAAATCCCAAAATGACCAGTCCAACATTGCCCAAGGGCCTGGGAAAAAAAAAAAAAATGCAGATCATTCATGCGGCTGAACCCTTTCCGTAGTCCTGCCTTGAGAAGGCATGACACAAAAAAAACAAAAAACAAAACCTATGAACCCCAAAAGGCCCTAAACCCTAAACCCCAAAAAGTGACCCCTGCTTGCCCAACATACAAGGGGGAGCCTGGGCATGTGACGCCCTGCCATGATTCATGCCACTACCCAGCGTCGCATCATGCGACAGGTTTTTTGACCCTGCCACGCCGGGGGGTCGCACGCTGCGACGGCCGGGCGTGGCAAGCTTCAATGTACATTAAAAAAAAAGGGCGGGGCGCCAACATGCGACGGCCGGGCGTGGCAAATCGTCTTTTTTTTTCTAAGTGCTTGAAGCACCTGCTCTTCCCCCCCCCCCCCCCCCCCCCCCTTGTTTTCTTTTCTGCTTTGGGAGGGACAGGGCTGAGAGTGTAGGGGAGAGTGTGGAGGAAAAACTAACCTCGTCTTGAGCGCGAGGTGGTCGCCACGCGGAGACGCCCTAGCGCCGCTCCAACCCCGCTGGTAAGCTCCCTCTTTCTCTCACTTCCACTCTTCCTCTCCAAACCCTAAGAGGGTGCTAACACCTCTGTCCCCTGGGTGGTAGGAAAGCCGTGCAGAGGCGGGAGAAGCAACAACACAAGAGAGGGAGAGAGGCGCAGCGGAGCGGGGGAGAGAGGCCTTCCGGGGGTGGGGACACGCGCCGTAGGTAGCAACGCCGACGCCACAGAGGTAGGCGCTCTCCCTCTCCCTCTCTCCTTTGTTCCTTTTTGTGGGGAGTGACAAAACAGAGGGAGAGAGAGGGACAAGGGTAGAGGGAGAGAGAAGAGAGAAATGAAATGAAATGAAATGGTGCGTTATAATGTCCGCGGGAAGCTCATAGAGCTTATGGGAGAAAATGGAAATAAAAACATGAGAGAGAGAGAGGGAGAGGGACAAAGACGGAGAGAGGGACAGAGAGAGGGAGAGGGAGAGAGAGGGGGAGAGAGAGAGAGAGAGCGAGCGAGAGGAGAAAAAAACAAAAAAGAAGGTGGGGGTGGGGGGACTGACTGAGCAGCTTCTGCTGCTCAGTCCCCCCCCCCCTCCTCTTTTTTTTTTTTTTTTTTTTTTTTTCATGCACCCTGTCTCCCTCTCCCTCTCTCTCTCCCCCTCTCTCCCCCTCTCTCTCCCTCTAGAAATTGTCCTCCAATGCTGAGCAGGATTTTACCCCCTCCCTCACCAATTACCCGCTTTTAAGTCACATGTGTCTCTCCGAACATGAAATTGATGCGGTGAAGGATTTCTATGAGCATGTGGAAATGTCACAGGTGGAACAAGACAGGGCAGCAGGCGCTACCCCGGGAAATCAGCAATTTGTCCCTTGGACACCCCCTCGCTCTGTTGAGATCGACGTGGCCAACAACGAGCACATGATGTGGCACCCGCAAGCCAACATCAACCTCTTAGCACCCATCTCCATCGAGATGTGGATGAAGTGGGGTAACATCACTGATGCTGAACACCTACGTTGCTATCAAGATGTTATAGATGGTTTCCAGAGATTAAAAAAGGAGCCCATCGCAGTTGCATGGCTCTTAAAAACATTTTATTATAAGCTATGTGACAAAGGGGACAATATCCAAAAATGATCCCCCTACTAGATCTGTCTGTTCCCGGAATCACAAAAGCCAACTCTGGAACTGGCACATGCCATATCTAAGATGTAATTGTGGACCTGGTGTAGCTCCATCTGGATGTGTTGGAAGTGTGGCTTGGTTCAATCACTTGGTCTGGTACATGATTAACCATCTTGGGGCATTTTTTCCTGATGCAACATACCCCTCCGCACAAAGCAAGTACTATAGCTTCATTGTATGGTTGATGAGGGCTGCCAGATCTGCAATACTGGCTCAAATAGCATTCCAAATGATCCGAGAGCTCCTATTGGAAGCAGCAGAAACTTTTGCCGATAATTCCAAGGCAAAATTGCTTGATAGGCTACTTGACTCCAAAGGGGCCAGATTCATTGAGAGATTGATCAAACCTAGATCCTTCTCCAACAGCCTCCCCAAACCTGTGTTTAATAGCTATAAATGGCAACGCATTGAAGGGAACACTTTCCAGCAAACAGGGAGACCCAACCGGGGCAGGGGTGCTAATTTCAGAGGACGTGGGGGCTACCAAAGAGGTGGCAGGTTTGGGCAGAGACAACAATCTTTCTCCAACTCCGAGAATGCTAAGTCCGCAACCAGAACATCCAATGGAGGCTCTGGATCCAATTCCTACTCCACAATCGACATTGGGAGCCATGGTTCAAACCGATCCAGGCAGATGGCAGGAGAGTTCTCCCCAATCCAAAAGAGGAACTTTGATGCCTGGGAATGATCATTGACAACCTAAAAATGGTATGTCCTTTCCCTTATGTATGCAGATTTGTTGAATAATGATGGAACAAAAAGAAAGAAAACCATGCATAAAGCAGCTGGTTTCTTACACCTGTAACACCTTGAATAAACTAGTTTATTTCAGGTCTATGCTCAATACATACCCCGATCACACCATTAAGGTTTATATACTTGTTTCGAATACCTAGCTTGACTAAGGGTAGCCTGATAATCCTTTACGGGACATCTTCCGAAGGATTGGCCTAGGAGCAGGGAGAGATTACCCTTTTGGAGAGGAGTGTGGTATGCACTCCCTTATGGGGTGAGTGCATACCACACTCACTCCGTAAGGGCCTGCCATACCAGGGGTTGGATGGCGGGATTCCCTCTCTCTCCCTCTCTCTCCCTATGGAAACTGGGTTTATGGAATTGTTGTCCCGACTTCCATCTTTGAAAAAATTGAAAAAATTGAAAAATTGAAAAATTGAGTTGCAGGGAATTTTGGATGTTTTTTTTTTTTTTTTTTTTTTTTTTCCCCTTAGTGAAACATTTCTTCACTGATACCTGTTTTTTGCTTCATCCGAACATCAACCCGGAATATATTGATTGCAAAACTCCCGTCATTTTTTATTTTTTCAATCCAACCTGGATGAAAAAATGACATCATTTGACAGGATCTAAATACGGGGCAAGACAGGTATAAAAAGGTTTTTATTAAAAAAAAAACCCCGATGTTTTTCATCTAACCTAGATGAAAAGCGGACTGCATCCGTCGAGTTCAAGACAGGATGAACGCACGATGTCTTTCATCTTCCGCGAATGAGAAACGGACAACGTCTGTTGGGCATACAGGCTGGCGGATGTTTTTCATCGTGAGAAGGATGAATGACGGGCCGGACAGGGGAAAACCCTGCGCAACCCTAATGTCTTTCTTTTTGCGCCGCGAGAGCGCGCGCGATGGCGGCTTGGGAGGAGCGATGGTGCTCATGTTGCAGATACAATGAGCTGCCAATCCTTGAGTGTTTATGGCTCCTGTGAGTGCCGCCTATGCGGGCTCTTTAAGGCGATGGCGGTGGCTTAGAGATGAGGGAAGATTCACTGTCTCATTTGTCTGTTTTTTTGCTGCACAAGGGAACCGCGGCAGTGATGACGGAGGTACCACCTGCATGCTTATGACGTTTCCCTATGAGCCCTCCTCTGGATCTTTGATGAATGGCGGCGTCTTGGTAGAACAAGGAAGTCTTTCTCTCCCTCCTTTTATAAACCAAGCTCTTTCTTCTTGTGCTTGGCAAGACTTTGCTTTGGTTAAGATAGCAGTGTTGTGGTGCTGGCAAAGACCTCCCTGTACGGTTAGGCTTGTGGAGAGATGACGACTCTCTCCCAAACACTAAAAAAAAGGTTCTTTTTCTGTTTGTCTTGCTTCCCTGCTTTCTTTGGCATTCTCTGTGCTTAGATTGAAGTGTATTTGACCTCGATAGCAAGTGTGGAAGCCTGCTACTCACCTCGTGCATCCTCACTAACTCACAATGCGTTGTAGTTGTTTTTGGGACGGGCACAGGTGAGTGCTTCCACTTAATATTCTGATGTCTAGGTGCTGCTGGATGCCAAGTGGGATTGCAGAGCAAGGGAAGGAATCGCTTGCCAGGGACTCATCTTAAAATGTTGAAACACTAAACTACTCTATGGTTTTTCTTGATCCTACCTCTTTCCTTCCTTTAGTTTTTGAAGAACAAGTGTAATGCTTTCTACAATGGGCTATTTTCGGCCCAGCCAGTGGAAAACCTCTGCTTTGTTGTGACAGCCGGGTTTATGATGGCTTGTGTGAGAGACACACATCTGTTTTCCAGGCCCTAGTTTGCTTTGTTTACCTTATGGTAGTTGGAAACAGATTGAGAAGCTGCAAGGAACTGTTTGCTGCAGCTACTCGGGTACCCATGTTGATAAAATACCCCTGTTATGTTCCAACCCGGATGGCTTTGTTAGCTAGATGCTTAGGCCAGGGTATGGTGAAGTTTCTGCTTGTCTGACACTGAAATATGGCAGTAATATAATTGGTAACTGGTTTTTGAGGCAGCCAGGGTGGTCAAGTGGAAATACCCCCTGGACATGGTGTAATGACATGGTCAAATGTGGAATGATGTGAATAGGGTGTATTGACAGTATCATATACTGTCACATGATGTGTATGCAGTCCTTTATCTTTACCTTGCTGTGTCATGAACTTTGATTTTCAGTTGTAGCAAGAAATAAAGGTTTAGGGGTATTCTGGAAAACTTACCAAACATATCCATCTCCCATGTGGGGGTGCTGCAGACCAGTCTAAACAAATACTGGCAGGGCAAGGTATTTAAATCTGTGATATCCAAGTGTTCATTAAAAAAAAAAAACCCCCCTCCATGACACCTGTGGGGTTTGAGTAAGTATGCTTGGATTACAGCTTGCAGACAGTAAATCTGTATGACCATTTGACCTGCACCACATCAAGGCCAAAATACCTCTGAATGTATATCATGATCATGACTGGTGGTCAATCAACATCAGTGGCATACTCTTTGGGTTATGAATAATACTGACATGAACACATTATTGTGCATGGATGTAATTCTGGATTTTCTAAGCTTGATGATTGATGGATGGTGCAATTGTGAAGTGGCTGATATGTTTGAGTATTCTTTCATGACAACGACCCTAGGGGTCCTGTCTGTCTTGACATGACAAAAAATATCTTCCCTCTCTTCTGCCCCTCTCTCCCTCTTTGCTTTGTTTTTTTTTGTGGGGAGTGGAAGAAGAGAAAGAGAGAGAGAGAGAGAGAGGAGGACCAAAATAAAGAAAATAAAAAAGGTGGGGGGGCTTAAAGCACTATATTTCCACTGGTTCTTGACCGAAAAAATGAGCACCAGAGAGGGTGTCCAAATTTGATGGGGATCATCAGATTTAAGGTACAGGGCAAAAAGAACCAAACGAACAAACACAATCTATTCAAAAATAATCAAGTAAAATCAAGCATACCCTGATGGACTCACAAGATTTTGCCCTTTGGAGCTTATATCTGGGACCCCCCTCTATGGAGTAAGTTGTGTTGTGTACCCATTTGGACACCCTCCATTATGCTCTTGTTTTCAAAATGACCATGTTACCATGAGCTCTTCACCATGCCTACTAGAAGCTGACACATTTCATTTTTTCTCGCACAGTCTGAGAGGGACCTTTTAATTTATTACTGAGGAAAAAGTAACCTCACAAACAGGCCATGCAGGCTGATGAATGGGACGCCGCCCCATGACCAAGAGACAGGGAGAATGGCAACAACGAAGAGCCATGGAAACACTATCAGACCATAAGAGCCGAAGATGGCATGGGGCCTAAACTGCATATTAAAGTTGGGCTCCTAAGAAGCCATAAAAAGAGGAAGAGTAGTAGATGCCAAAGAGCATTCTTGAAGCGAGCGATGGCAAAATTCAGCTAAGTAAGCTAGCCTTCAGATACTGGGCAACTGAGGAGGAGCAGCTGACGAGTCCTAGGATCTGAAAACTACAGGCAGCCAACAGAGATAACTATTGGCCTGGAAAACCAGATTAATACCCTGCAAGACTAGAGACCTCTCTTTCTACGAGGTACAGGCTCAGGATCATAAGAAAGTTGCGCCTTCGATTTCCCCTTCCTGAAACTCCGACGATGACGGTGATTGGTGTCTGATTCCTCTTCCTCCACTGGCGAGAGACGAGTACTAATCGAACTCCCAGCCTTTCGGGATGTTGTCATTCCACCAGATGGTGGTACCAGCGCCTCTTGCACACAATCAACCACCTTTTGCCCAGGTGCTATCAAAGTCAGAGAGTAGTTGTTCTCTTCTCCCCTCGGAACATCTGGGAAGAGCTGCAGTACAAATGACAGACCAAGCTTTCCTTGCCTTAGACATAGCATCTGAGTGAACTCTAAACAAGATAACTTTCAAGCATCCTCTCTTCCCCTCATAGACCAACGAGCACCTAGATCTCCAAATGTTCCATAGAGTGTATGCCCTAAGAGCAGCCCACACTGGGCACGAGGTACAAAGGCCATTTGAATTAGCGTTCAGGAGGAGCGTTGCGGGGAGAAAGGATAAAAATTGATCCCAGAAGGCATAAAAAGAAATAACTTTGTTCCAAGCCCTGGCCGGGGACGGGCAGAGCGGCAGACAATGCTCAATCGTTTCTGGTATGGGGGCAGGTGCAAGAGCGGAGCAACCATGGCATGCTTTGTCGATTTCATCGATGAACTTTGAGACAGGCAGGATACGATTAACAATCTTCCAAAGAAACCCTGTGATTTTCGCGGCCCTATCTTTCCTCCAGATATCAGACCAGATAGCCTTCCAGGGTAGGTCCAGGCTGGTCACATGATTCCATTTGGCATTCCATATTTGCCTGCATGAAAATCCTTTGGTTAACCCTTAAGTTCCCAAAGCCATTTTTTGACTTTTTACCAATTTTGGGTACCCAGCTGCAGTAAATTGCCCCTAGAAACCTACCGAAAATCATCCAGAGATTCCAGCCTTATAGCATTCACCATGTGGTGTGTGAGCATTACATACACACATCCACCATTGGCTTTTAAAAAATTTGTAAAAAAAATAGTACTTCATTTGGAGGCACATTTTCTCTTGTCAATTTTGAGATTTCAACCCCCGTGTAATTGCATGAATAGCAAGCATAGGTGAAATAATCAGTTGGACCTGCAATTTAGTGGGGTCATAGCCACTCCACTATTGATTTGGAAATGGTGGGTCTTGGGGAAAGCAAAATTGGAGAAAGCTAGGTTTTGATTTGGTCAAACCAATTTCTTTCTCACTTTTTCTTTGGGACATGATATTTGAGGTCCGGGCAAACGCTTTAATCTCACAATTTCCACGGTGGACTTGGCTCCCTTTTTGGTATGTCATGCATACATGAGCTGGGTTTGGCAAAACCGGCGTGCCACCAAGAGTGATCAGTGCCTGGGGGGTGCACCCCAGCCAACCTGTACCAGCCACGTGCGTGCAAGGAGGGGGTATTTTTAACCCCCCCATGTACAACATTATACATTGGATTCCTAGCTTCAATACGCACCCATAGCAACTCTCCAATCATGAATCCGATAAGAAATGACTCCACTATGGACTTTTGAACATCGTCATTGTGGACTATTACCGCAGTGAATGGAATTACAATTGACTCAAGTTCTCATATGTGCCATTGGTGAATTCCATTGAAATTTGGACATAAGGTGGTCATTTTGGTCCACATCATAGGTATGGATTTGAAGTAGCAAAATCATTTGTCATTTGACTCATATGGACTAATATATGTAAAAAAAAATAGGCGTTTTTTGAAAAGTCCATAGCTCATCTTGTTTTTTGGATTTTGGGTGTCATTTGTTTTCTAGAACTATAAAAACCTATAATATTCAATGGCTAGGTAGCATATTGAATTTTTTTTTAACTCTAATTTTTAGTTTTCATTTTCCAAAATTGCTAATTTTATGCCAAAAATGGCATTTGGAGTGCAATCTGTTTTAGGCTTGTTTACCTGCCGCGTCAGCGGTCAACAAGCCCTTTTCAGGCCCAAAAACGTAAACGAGAGATCTAAGATATTTTTTGTAGGTTGAAGCTTTTGTTTTTTTTCTAACCCACGAAGTATGCGCATCCATGTAGTCTTTCATGTTTCATTATTGGAGTTGTATCATCCATCGAATATTTCAGGGAGAGTCTCTGTACCACCTCCACCAATTGAAGTCAATCAAGAAATTGAGTATGAAGTCGACGAAGTCCTAGACTCTCGCATCAAGTATAAACGTCTTGAGTATTTCGTACATTGGAAAGGCTACGACATCAGCGAATGAACGTGGGAACCTTCATCCAACCTCGCCAATGCATCTGACAAAGTCCAAGAGTTTCATCAACGATATCCAACTAAGCCCCGAGCTACACGTCACAACGATGATGTCAGTCAAGAACTCCATAGTGGAAACTCCAACTTAGTAAACATAAAGTGAATACCATAAAATCTTTAATTACCTTGCACAAGAACGCATGGATATGACATAACCATAATTTTACCTTATGCTCTCAACAGTAATCTATCACAAGTGCCTTGTCACTGTCAATGAAGTCGCTTATGTCCAAACAGCGCATAGGGCCATCCCAATAAACTTTTCTGGGTTTTAGAAATTCATCAGTTATCTAGCTATGGTACACTTGAGGTGCTTGAGGTGGGACAAACGCACAATTACCACCTTTCTCCGGTTTGTTTTCCGGTTAATTTTCGGGCAGTCCGGGCACGTTTCAAGAAAATTGCATGTTCTAGATTGCAGAAGCATTTAAGTGGGTCATGGTGGTGGCTGACATTTTGATGAGCATAGGCACTCAAGAACTGTGGTTGGAAGATCATGACTTTGCTAGGAAACCCTCTTGTGTGAAGTGAAGCAATTTTGTCAAGTGTTGTTGTACCTTACAGTTGCATGCTTTAGACTCCATGTCTAGTGTTGCATATGCTACTACATTTGTTCTTTAGTGTGTGTTTTCTCTTCCATAAGACATAAGTTACTGTTATCATATTTTTTATGGTGAAATAGTCTCAATTATACACTTTAATCATTTGCATGTCTTTGCAGTTGCGCTTTGGAACATATCAACATCATTTATATCCAATTCTTTTGTCTTCAGAATCATCTCTTTGAGTTTTCATCTAGAAATCTTGAAGTTTTCTCCGGTGCATAACCGGCCTCTTTAAAAAAAATTGTGTTTACAATGTGCTCCTGGTGCATTCGCGGCACCAAAGTTTAAATTTGTTGTACTGCTACATCTATATTTTGAATCTTTTATAAACCTAAACATTTCTTATTATGTTAACTACAACTTTTGAACCTTCATCAATTTATGAACCTTCATCCTCGAAACGTCATCGGATAGAGATGGATATTGCTGCTGATGCTAATCGACCATCGTCTTCTTCTCAAATGGGGGAGGGCTCTTCTCCGAGGCCACAAGTGGGAATGTTTTTCAACAAGATGGATCTAGTACCTTTGTGGAAGCTACTTGCAAGTTATTGGACAAATTCCTTGATACAATACTAGAAGGATTTTAAGAGATTGCCGTTTCCAAGCAACTCTCGACCGACTCAAATCTCAATAAGTTGTCGGTGAAATCCCTCATGCTTGTAGAGTTTCTTGTCTAAAGCTTGTCATTTTTTCCTTAACCATCTTTGAGCAAATCCTCTGATCTTTTCATTGCTCGACTCGAGAAGAAATGACAAGCTTTGGGAAAAAAAACTTATACAAGCGTGAGGGATTTCACCGACAACTTCTTGAGACCTGAGTCGGTCGAGAGTTGCTTTGAAACGTTGTAATCTCTTGAAATCCTTCTAGTAATGTATGAATGAATTGTCCAATAACTTGCAAGTAGCTTCCACAAATGTACTAGATCCATCTTGTTGAAAAACATTCCCACTTGGAGGAGAGCACTCCCCCATTGAAGAAGAAGACGATGGTCGATTAGCATCAGTATCCATTTCTATTCGAGGACGTTTCGAGGATGAAGGTTCAAAAGTTGTAGTTAACATAATAAGAAATGTTTAGGTTTATAAAAGATTCAAAATATAGATGTAGCAGTACAACAAATTTAAACTCTAGTGCCGCGAATGCACCAGTAGCACATTGCAAACACAATTTTTTTTTAGAATGGCCGGTTATGCACCGGAGAAAACTTCAAGATTTCTAGATGAAAACTCAAAGAGATGATTCTGAAGACAGAAAAGTAAGATATAAATGATGTTGATATGTTCCAAAGCGCAACTGCAAAGACATGCAAATGACTAAAGTGTATAATTGAGACTATTTCACCATAAAAACATGAAAACTGTAACCTATGTCTTATGGAAGAGAAAACACACACTGGAGATTAAACATAGCACCATGTGCAACACTAGACATAGAGTCTAAAGCATGCAACTCTAAGTACAACAACACAAAAAAAGAAAGTGAGACAAAATGCAGAATACCAGCAAATCTTTGTAAGGGCCCCAAACTAGTTTCACTCAAAATCTGAGCTCATTAGTGGGAAGAAAGAAACGGAGTGAAGTATAATGAACCTTACCCCCAGCTTATATACTGCTAAATAAGTGTTGTCTCAAAAAAGCATAAGATAAAAAGATAGTTAAAAAGTATCTTGTAGCTGAAAAAAATCTCTCTAAAACAGAAAAAGTATTTTTCGTTAAAAACTGAATTTTTTTCAGCTTATCTCCTAAATATAATTGAGTCTATTGTAACTTAACACGAACTAAATATAAGAAATGTAAAATCCTAGCTTTCTTCCAATGAACCATAGGTCTGTCAAAAGATGCTAACTGTGAACTTTCAGAAGACGCTCATGCAGTTTAGGGTTTAGGACTCCCCCAAGGTTTAGAGCTTGAATAACTTATACCAAGAATGCTCAAGTTTTAGAACCAAGGGGGACCACCTATCCATCAATTTACGAGTGGATTCTGAACCCAACATTGTAGCACGTTATGAATAGTTACATAGTATGAAACACTCCAAGATAAAAGACTTTGGATAGCCTCGAGCATGCAGTCGCTCATAGAACAGTCATCTGATCTCAAAAAAACTTACACATGTGCTGTCTCTCAAAGTGTATTGGCGTAACTCACCACTGGTAAATGCTCGTTTTTGGTGGAGCGGATGACACGACGTCCATGGCAAATACTGGTATATGTTGAGTGCCTTCTGATAACATCTCGAAGATAGGATCCCACTATTAGGCCTCTCCATCGCTCAACGGCCACGAAAAGAGCATACGGGCTCTTTTCAATTTGATCCTGCCCAAGTTACCCTCTTTTTGAGCTTATGTTGTTGGCTCTGCCCCGATTTTTGCTTGCCAAAACCATGAGGGGTCTAAGAATGCAGGCCGGATTTGCTCGGAGAAGATAAACGCGATGTAGCGGAACGGATGCGGTAGTCCTACTCCGCTGCTAACCATTTCCCTGGTGCTTGGAAGAACTTGCTTTGGATTTTGCTGAAGCCTTAGGAGCTTGACAAACAAATGAGCGGCCACGTATGCAGGTTGTTTCAATAAGAACCTCTCGGTCACCCTGTTCTCCTTGCATTCCTCACATACCCACGGATGCGTCGCCAAGCCTATAGATTAGGTTAGGGGAAGGTTCGGGTTCGTGTTTCCGTTTGTCCCCTGCTTCTAAGACCCTGCTCAAGAACAGTACAACCGTGCAACATGGGTCTTGAGTCTGTTAGTTTTGAGTGTCTTCTTCGATCGCTTGTTGGGTTTGGAGTTGGGTAATATGGAAAGAAGATGAGTTTTGCGTGCGGTAGAGTTTGAGTTTATCGGTGGAGTTTGATGGTGTGATTGAATGAGACAGCTTTGAAGATGCCTTTGGCAGGAATGCTGCCTTGAGAGATCTCAGCAGCGTAGGTTTCCCCTGTCTTATGATCTCGTGTTTGTTCTTTTCTTTGAAAAATTGGTTTCTAATTGGGGGTGCCTTGTCATAATCTCATGTTTGATGCCTTATCCTAAGCTTGCATGAAGCACCAGACACGCAGCTGCTTAGAATTACTGAGACACAGTTGATGTGTCTGAGAGATTGTTGTTAGTGCCCATTTCAGTCAAACAACGGGTTCTCCTGTTCCGAGACTTTTGAGCTGCAGATGCCCACGCTTTCGGAAGGAGCAGGCTGTTTCACTGTACATGGATCACATCTTCTCGCACAGAGCAGGCCGCGAATGTGTTTTGTATGGCCAATAATGTCTTGTATTCAAACCTTCTTGGATTCGTCCGAGGGCAGGCCAAAAAGACAACACTCTGTTCTTATGTTGAAGTTTGTTGGCTTTGTCCCGCAAGGGATAGAGGCATTGTGGAGACTTCTTGCCTAGGCGAAGAACGGAGAACTAGGCTTATCCATTAAGCCTAGTCTATGGAGGGTTGATGGGAATGATTCATGAAGCCCTAAAAAAAGTATAAAACAACAACCACAAAATCACCAAAGGACAGAGCCTCTTGTGGCGGAGCCGCTTGTTCTCCGCACTCAGTAGAAAAATAACTGGAAAGGAAAGGTAGGGACAGGGAAAGAACTTCCAGTCCTGCACATTTAAGTATATGGAAATTCTCTCGCATGAGGACATGCCACCAACAAAAACCTTTTCGACAATGTCTATATCAGAAATCAATAAGCCACCCTAAGCGAATTCCTCCTTAGAGGGAAGTTGCAAGGAAACAAAATCTTTCCTTCAAAAATATCTGTTCCTCCTGTAATGAATACCACCAGATGCACTTTAATTGCAAACCGAATGAACCTTTGGTCCAAGCCTCTCTTGGCTAGGTAGCATTCCTCGGAATATGTAGAGTTTGGTTCAGCAACTGATTTGAGCCTCTGCCTACAAGCTGATTGTGGCTATAAATGGACATGCCTCTTACTCAGTTCAGGTCACAATCTCACTATATTGAGTGTGTTGGTCATGGCGAACAAAGCTATTTATCTAGGATGAGAGATATCACACAGTCGAAACAGACAAAAACGTGATTGTACTCCATAGCGATAACCAGCCCCAATGCCTTTCCCCTAAATGACACAAAACATTGCAACAAACACAACCATGGTCCCCCCTCGGATTGATAAAAAGCCCCAGGGTTGGTCTCTTTACACAAAGGTTGGCAAAATCCAAGTCAAGGAGAAGCAATCAGCAAAGCTCCTTCATTGTTCAGACCCATTCTCTTGCGCGATGTGAAAGCCCTCCACTTTCCGCACAACCTCATCGACACTTACCCTGATTTGGTTGCCAACCCCATCACCAAAGCTACCAACTTCCAACTCATCGACCCCCGCCACAGTTCGCCAGATGCGGATTGTCCCATCCTCTGACCCAGATGCATAAGACTCTCCGCCGGGAGAAAATCGCACACAATGGACAGGTCCATGGTGCCCTTTGTTGCACTCTACAAACATGCCACCAAGTAACCACTGTCAGACATGCCTGTTCTGGCAACTCCCAGTGATGGTCTCTCCAATGGTTGGCTGCATAAGAGACAAGGAATAGAGACAGAAAGCCCAATTACTATACGTGTCCAATGTGACTCCAACAAACAAAATGATGGAAGTATGCAAGGAGCTCACCAATTTCATTTCCTGTGTCAAAGTCGAATAAGCGGACCCACATATCGTCCCCGCCGGCTATAAACTTGCCCCGAGCTGGGTAGAGTGATGCAGACTCCACGGGCCTGGGCATCGTGTAGCTCTTCACAAGCCCAAAGCTGTCAACACACCAGCATGTAGAACAATAAATACAGTGTGCATGAACCACCAGATCCAGAGGTCTGTTAGGCATAGCTCCCAGGCTCTACTTCCTAGAATATGCAGCAAATTCTTGCCATGTCAAAGAACAAATCGAAGTGGCATATTATTACAAAGATGGCCAAAACTTGGTGCCCACCTACCTACATTCCAAAGTATAGAAGTGGTGATCTGTTGGAACACAAATAGACCACACCAGACACTGCTCTGCACTTGCACCAACTTCCTAATTTTGCCACTGGAAGTCGTTAACGAGAGGGCGTGATTCTTGCTGAAGGCCGTCTATACTTACTGATTCGCATCCCAGAACTTGACAGTATTGCCGTCCGCTGTTGTGATGTAACGGCCATCTCGGCTCACCTCCACACTTGTGCACGATGACTTCGTCTCCAAGGTGCGAACCACTGCCCTTGTTCTCACATCCCACACTCTGTCCACCCAACAGCTTGCCTTTAAAAACAATCTCTAACATGACAAGCATATGGACACCGTTTATCTATCAGACGTATCAACACACTGGGCTCTGATAAATCTTGGTCGTTTGATGCATCATGGTGGCATGTGGGAAGACAGCTTGGAAATGGAATTTCTGCATTTCAGTCGCAGTCCTTAGTACCTTTTTGTCAGTGCATTTCATGTATGAGCACAATCTCATACATCCAGGGATGGTTGAACTTGCACCACGAGCTTAGGTAGACTACACCTCCCTCGACCTGGGGTCAATACAGGAGAGAGTCGTCTGACTGGACATTGAATTAGGTTCCAGAGGGTCTCCTCTGACATTTGAAAACTCTTTGTACAGCCAACTTTCGCAGGAAATAATGGTGTATCATCATGCATGTCAACCATCACCATATTACACGTACACTTCAAAGCATACCTGACACCACCAATGTCATTGGAGGAGCTCAAAATTGTCTGGTCACTGTGATGCCACAACGCTGCCCGTATTGGCATCCCTGGTGACCCTTCTATGAGAGTTGGAGGTGCATCTGGCCTATTCAAATCAAAAATTCGGAGCACTTTCTCTGCACCTCCAGTCAGCAAATGTGTCGTGCTCTGTATGTCAAATACAGCATGACTGTTAACAAGATGCCCTAAAATAGGTAGTGTTGAAGATGGCAAAAATCTTCACCATCACTTCAAACCTCGTTTGACTGGAGAAAGGCATGTCATCACACTGACAAGGAAGTTGGTGGTAGGAGAAGGGAATCAAAGGTGCTAGGAAAATGGAGAAATGGAGAGCGAGGAGAGAGATCCACTTATTTTACTTTCCTTCAGGTATTACCTGTATCCACTTCTGACAAAACGCAAAAATGGGGTTAAGGAGAGGAGATCAGAATAAGGATTGCAACCATGACAGAAAGGCCATTGCTGTAGGAGAACCTACCTTTGCTTCGATATTAAAGTTTCCTTCCATAAGCTCATTAATATTGCAGTAATTTGATGAGAATTCACCAATCATTCAAACCCCTAAACCAGTCAGAAGGGAGAGCAAGACCTCAGAGAAAGCACAAGTTCGAACAATGTGCTTATGCTCGAAAGAGTAGAGCTCATCACCCGTCAAAGCATCCCACACTCTCCTGTAGCCAAGCTCCAACAGAAATTGCAAGGATCAGCTCTAGTATGTTGCATGAACATCCTGAACATCCTCTCCTAGCTAGCAGGTAATCATTCTACATATGTTTATGAGGGTTGCAATGCAAGTCACACAAGTGGGAGAGGGGCCTTTCAACTGGAGTGGAGTTTCCCTTCCAAATTTTTCTCAAGTAAAGAGGTGGAGTGAAACAAGTGAACCTGGAAGGAGGGAGCTGCTATTGGCAGTGTCAGGAGCCTCTTGAACTGAGCTGAGAGTTGTACAGTAACACTCTTTTCTATGCTTTCAAAAGGTCCCTCTCATCCAGAATACTCCACTACAATGGCACTCTAATCCCCATTACCATACAGCATGAACATATAGGTTCCATGTTTCACCCTGTTTGAATTAACTGTACAGAAGTAGGCAGGCTACTCTTATTAGTGCTAAGTTCAGCTGATTGCCCCAATGTCAGAATGCCCATTAGATCGAGTGAGTCTCATTTGTTCATTTAAGACTGTCAATGGAAGATTTACAGAAAAAGTTGGATACAGCTTCCCAATGAAACGAATCAACTCACCAAAGAAAACCAACTAAAAGGACAGGAGCTCCAATACACAGAATTTCTACTCATGAGCGTGATGGAAAATGTTTTGCAAGATCAGGAACAGAGAGCATACGCGCTAAAGTCTGCTGAAGCAGTGGCTGCGCGAAGAGCGGGTGTATTCAGGCAGGCCGCCCAAACAGCACCCTTGTGCCCCTCAAATGTTCCAATCCAATCACCGGTCTCTCCATTTCGCAGCATGGGCTTCCCATCTGTACGGAAAATCTGTTTCTTTGTCAGATACCATTTAACAGTCCCCTGTGAGTAGGCCAACTTGGGGTAATTTGCTAATCAGACTTAAACTTAGTCACAAGTGGCTTGACACCGTAACACATGATACAAGGAGCACCCTTCACTTCCAACACAAATGTCAACATCCTGCCAAGCAATGCTGGACTTTTTACAATTGAACAGTCCCAAGGATTGGGAAGTGCACATCCAGGACTTGTCCATCCAAGACCATGTCTCTTGCCCAGTGTGCCTTCCGTACAAAGAGGTTCTAACTAGTTCCTCTCTCGTCTCTTTCCCACTTTCCTTCATTAGATGTAAAACCCAAATATATGTACATAGAGTATGGAGTCATTCAAAGAGTGAGACACCAATGAGGTTAAAGAGAAGTAATAAAGAAGACTTGTTCCATTGTATGTCAACACCTATTTTACCAGCCATGAAGCACTCTCAGACTGCTCATAGACATAAGGGATAATGAAAATCTAAAAGAAGGACAATTCTGGTGCAAAGCACGAACTCATGGTGGCAACCTATGGTAGGCACTCACAGCACTGCAAGATCGTGATAGAGGAGCTGAAGCTCAGCAGATAAAGTACAAAAATAGTCAGAGGGTAACACCTTGACAATTTCATCTTCCCAATGTCACTTCGAAAGCATGTGATCTTAGACAGTTGCCGCTGATCAAGTAACGCAAAGAACTTACCTGTCTAAATTTGACCAAAAAAGCTCTAATTGCTGTCATCAGTGAAGCTAGCTGTGAGAGAGAGAGAGAGAGACCACCCCACAGACACGGCCATATACCAATCCTTGAGAGCAACAAAACCTCACCCAAATGCCTCCCTTTTGAAGGAAATACGCCATGACAAGAATATAACCATCTGCTAACAAATATTTGAATCAATGGCCAAACATCCGCACATCTTCTCCCCTACTCTATCTCAATTTAGTCCGAATTGATTAGAAGCTTAGGCTGCTGATCAGAGACTGCTACCAAATCATGAATTTGGAGCATACCTAGAAAGTGAAACTATCTTCAATAGGCATAGGCATTTCAGAAACCCGCCAAAGAGCTTCCAACTGAATAAAAACTATCTGCGTTTGACGCTGCTACATCCAGCCACATTGTTGCCTCAAACCCCCTCCTCCATATCCTCAAGTTAGAGGGAGAGACTACAGGTTGCGCTTGACCTAGCCTTGAGGCCGTGGACCACGCAACTCCCGTGGTGCGATGGGCATATAGACTATATCCTAGCTGTGGAAAGAGGAGAAAGAGAGAGGGAGGGGACTGAAGGACACACAGAAGACTTGAAGGGAATGAAACTGCAGGTCCCATACCTTTACTGGCGCTGACCAAGAAAAACCCATCCGGAGTTATAGGACTGTATGACAAATCCACAATAGGACGTGAATGGCCATGACACACCAAAGGCACTTGTGCTTTCCTCTTCTCCATCAGCGCCTGCTTCCTCCCTCAAAAACAAAATGGAGTGATCCGATCGAAGCTACCCAAACCCCCGCCTCACACTGAGCCTTTCCTCGGATCCAACACTCTCTTTTGCAGCAAATGATATAGTCCCCGCCTTATGGTGTGCAAACTATGGAGTATATAGGCTATGCACGATGCGGTAACTGGGGACATCCATTACTCCCTCGGTAGTCTTTCTGTTGGTCTATTTCCTCTTAAAATCGAAAACTGCCGAGGGATTCACAAGCTTGAACACAGACATCCAGGAGTGCGCGCAGCAGATCGCCAAAAGGGGCATGATCTCGCACTCGCGCTCGCAAAGACGGGCTCCGAAGGCAAACCCCTGCGCAGAGTTCTCGAGCTTTGGAGCCGGCCACCCCAGCCCGGGCCGGGCTAATGGGAATACCCGACTTCCCTCCCCGCCGTGAATTAAGACGGGTGGAGGATGCCTTCACTCTGGGCCGGCCCGTCTAGTCTCTCCGTCATCCTTTAGGGTTCTGGGACACAAACGAGGAAAGCCTGTTATTATAACCTCCCTGTAGGTTGTTTCCCGCTCTCAAATGCTTTTATATTTATATTTTTTATTTTATTTTATTTTTACCTTGGCACGACTCGGGGGGACTCTGTGGCAGTGTTTTTTTTTCCCAATTTGGAAAATAACAGGAGTGGCTACTGAGTTTTGCCCACATTTTCTGTTCATCCACTGAAATCTGGACAGAATCCTCCTCCTCTATACTTTCATCCATTTATATCATCCATATTAGGCGAATTCATCCAAGATTTTTTTTGGGAATTTTGAGAATTTTGGCGATTTCATCCATGAGAAAACAGGGAATTTATGACAGAATATTTTTAATTTTGAGGTCGAAAAAATGCGAAATTTCGCCAGAAATAAAAACAATGCTATGTGGACTCAGGCCCTTGGCAACTTATTATTCCATGGGGAAAATATAGAAACCATGAGGCGTAACACATAAAGTATTTGGGAGGAACCCAAGACTTGAAAGGCGGACGAGGGGCAAGGTCCTACTAACAAAGAGGAAGAGGTGAAAAGGAGGCTTCAAATCCCATTCAAATCCATTAGTGCCATAACATATTATCGAAGGGAAGCCAAGTGCAGCAATTTTCCATTTGTGCCGAAGCATTGTCAATTGCTTGTGATTGATTTGCCATATGCTCAATCAAATGATATGTTTGTGCCTTTGATCATTTCATTTTCTGTAATCACCTTCGAACTACACAAGTTTATGTTGACGTGGTCACAATATTTGTCCATGACGTGATTGCAGTATCTAAATCAACCCAATCCGCTTGCTCATAAGATGGTTTCTATTTTCGTTGCATGCAATTTTCATACCTTAGTGTCCACATGCCTGGTTCATCTTGTATTGTTGTGGGTTTTGGCCAAAACCATGTAACCATCATGGAACCTAGTTCTGAATTGCGTCGTTTTAAGGCTGTTACCTTTCCAACAAAAAAAGATATGTCAGCTTCTCTATCTTCCGTGCATGTGTTCATGGCAATATATGGGCTTAGTTCCACATGTTTTGTAGGATCATATTTTGGAAAAGGGTCATCCTCTAATCCTAGTTGATCTGTTGTTTGAATATTAGATATATTTCTTTGTTTTTTTTTTGTAGGTCTTGTAGATTTGTTTCGAGGTTTGTCATGTCTTGGACCAAAATAACATGTGCGTGTTCGACCGTGGGAACGTTATTCAAAATTATTCTCATTTCTTCATTTATAGCGCCCAATGTTTGTGGTAAATCTTCTGCATTTGTTGGTCCAATCGTGTTTGGATTTGCATTTCAAGCTTGTACAGATGTATCCTTTGGCCAAAATGGACATGCTTCTCCTTTGGATCTATCAAGTCTATTTGGAAAATCTACAAGATATTGCAACCACTCACTTTGCTCTATTGCATTCAAATTGCATTTGTCATGCATATTTTTTGCAATGCGTCTTTCTTTCATGTGAATGAATTCCTCCAATGCCTTGAGCTTTGTCTCGTTTGCCTTTTCCACTTGTACTAATTCGGGCTTCAATCTTGATTCTCGAATATCTTGCAAACATCGATAATCGTTTGGAGGACTCCATATGCGAACGCGGGCGTAATTATTGGTTTGAACAAATGGTTTTTCATTCTTAAAAAATAACCTAAAATGAAGGGGAATAGAGATGCCAACAAGTGCATCGCTGCCGGTGTTCAAATATGGCGTAATGAAGGACTTCTAATCCCACACATTTTGTAGGTGACATGATGTAACGAACGATTCTGTATGTGACGCTCATTCCGTCACTAGTTGCAATAGGTCTTTCAAAAAATCTATGTCTTGTCGTTTCAATGTACCTAAGATGACGCTGAATCTTTAGTCAATGTCCTCATGAGAGTGAACAACGATGAGAAAACAAAGATGCACTTCTGCAAAATATCCAAGGCCCACCAATGAAGCGCATAGAGCAAACATATATTGATTTTGTTTCTCTTCCATAATTACCGGCTTGAATGCGTAGTAATCGTGGTAGTTTGTTCCCTCGTTGAGCTTTTACGTCACCCAAAACATGCATTATAGACGTCACAACTTGGTTGTTATCATGTTTGTGATGAGAATATATCGAAACATCTATATATAAACCCACATCATGTACTACTACACCACACAAATGAGTCCTCACATATCGCCCCTCGATGCCTTTGGCGGATTGTCGCAACTTTGGGACCATCATAGTATTTTGGTTCATTCCATCGACAATCAAACACAATGATTCCGTTGGATTGAGGATTGCAGTTGTTTTTGCCCGCCAGTAATCTCTCATTTCTTCAATTTGCAAAGTTTGATGTAAAAGAAAATGTTCACGTATAACTTGTTTTTGGGCAGAGTTCTTCCAAGCAAGTCCGATATTCCCAACACACTCGACACTTGGAAAACCTTGAGTACGGTGGAATTTGCACATTTGTATATTCTAAACACCATATGCTCTGAAATTTAGGCTATCCAAACACAACAATTAAATCTTTTAGAAATATATATTCCAAATTGACACTTTGAATGGCAATACTATTGCCCTCGTTTTATCGTTACCTTCGTTAGTGTATTTTGAATTTCTCCCTCATTAGTAGGAAATCTAGATGTAGACGCATGCCCAACTGATCGGACTCGACCCTTGGAAACAGTAGTACTCCACACTTCTTCCTCCTCTGCGTCTGTGTGGAGGACAATGCTAATGAAAAAACTAGAATCACGCTCTTGTAGATCTATAAGCACTTTCAACCCCAATGCAGCGTAGCTGCCATAGAGAAAAAACTGAGCCCTCAATGCTGAGTCATGCATGACAGCTAAATTGTCTTTTGCACTTGGAAAAAATACATATCTTAGTATTTTATTAAGCTTGGACGGTGTGCAGGACTGTAAGCAGTGGCCTCCCTATATGGGCCAGTATGAAAGGTGGTCACAATGTCTGAAGGTCAAATTTCATCTTGGTGTTGGAAATGCAAGGTGATGCAGAAAAGAAGAAGGGAACTAGTGGCGGAGTAATGGGTGGCGCCCCCTTGAAGCCGCTTTTCTGTCCTTTGGTTCAGCAGATTGGATTTTCTAAAAAACAAACAAGTGCTATCTTCGATCTGGGAACGTTGTTGGAATCTCATTATTGGAGTCTAGGACAGATGAGAGGTTATCTAAGGCTCTTTTATGCTTCAGTGAGAAGCTTGACAGAATGGACAAAAAGATTGATGAAAAGTTTGAGGGGATGGACAAAACACACAATACGACTCTCTCCGGCCTTCGAAGGACTCTTGATGAAGCTACATCGTGACGTTTGTTCTTGGAGGATTGCAAAACTGAGACTGGAAGTTGTCAACCAAATTTGCTATGTTGCTAAAAGATCTGAGAAGGCCTTCTAGTGGGATGGTGGAGACTAGTGGACTCGAACCATGATCAACATAACAAATTCAATAATTCTCAATACAACACGGTTATCAAAAGTCGCAAACCAAGACCAAGCACTCACGGCAGCTATCACCATTCGGAGCAACATGTTCCCAGGTATTTTCTTACGAGCCCTAAGTAGTTTTATGATCTGTGGCATAATCGACATTTTTTTTTCGGCTGTTTGTTTTGTTTTGCGTAGTCTTTCTAGTGACGTTGTAGCTCATGGTAGTGATGTGATAATATTATCTTGACAGTAAAATTAGACAACTGTTGGTACGGGGGGGGATCATGCGACCAGTGCAAGTGTCCAAGAGTGGTTGTGTGCATCGAGCAATGCACTTTGGAAATGAGGTATTTTTTTGAAACTTATTAAATTGTGGCATGTTGGATGCTCTTGAAAATAAATTACACAACACCTAGTTGGAGAAAGATAACAGCACCATTTTCTTCAATTCAGTGCCTTTGTGGTGGACGATGTCATTCAGCTACAAAGGCCACTTGACAAATATTTGTACGAGTGGAGGGGACGTGGTAAGAAGTGCAATCTTATTGGACAACTGGAGGAGCTGAGAGAATTAGTTGAGAGATATCTAAGACAGCTGATTGAGATACCAACTGGGGACTTGGCCGTGGAACAAAAGATTGCAACCGGTCAAGAGGATGAAGTCTTCACTATCAAATGGCGTGGCGGTAGTATTATGAAAAAAGATTACTTTTGCAAAGTTGGCTTTGAGAGGGATGTGAAGAAAGTTGGCTTTGTGATTGATTTGCCATATGCTCAATCAAATGATATGTTTGTGCCTTTGGAATGATAATTTCCTTTTCTGTAATCATTCATATCGTGTGGACTTCAGAACTATCAATTTAAGATATAATTGTAAAAAATAGAATTTTTTCTCATTTTCCTTCTTCGTTTTATGTCTCTTATTGTTATCCCTTTACTATGTTTTCTTTAGTAATTCAACCCATGACAATTACCTTCCAATGGGTGTGACTCTCCGTTGTCATGCGATATGTATAAACTTTCAAAGAACAATATTTTATGTTGTATATACACTATAATGCTGACACTTTACAAGTCATAGTGTGCTTGTAATTATCTATAGAGTTAATGTAGTACTGGCCGTCCTCAAGTTCAAATTTATCTCACATAGTTTGTCCAGTGTAATTGAAAATGTGAATCTAATTTGATAGATGTAAGGCATAAAATTAAAAAGTTAGACTGGACCTCAAATTACATATTGCAAGAATGAAGCGTGGTGCCATTGCACACACACATTCTCATTTAGTATCAAGACAACGATTGCACGATGAGGTATTGGTGTTCACACACATGAATTTGCTTCATTTGGGTGATTGTTTGAATTGGTAGGTTTGAAAGTGAATATATATGATATAATAGTTAATGAATGTATTTTAACTCCATAAGGTTGGCTTGGGCAAATTACAAATACCAAAAATCTATAATAAACTAGTTCACAAAACTTGTTTTTTAAGCATAGAGTAACCGCAACAGGACCTCTTTCAAAATCTACTCAAAATGAATATTGGACAATGGTAGACAAATGAACATGCATATTTTTTAATGCCTAAATGGATGCAACAAAGTTTGCAATATATTCTCACATTTTGTGTACCAACAAATAGTGACAGTTGGACATTCTAGAAGCAACACTATTTTACTTATTGTGTTGTATTAAGATTATATATATTACTCAGATTTAAAATAGAAATAAATTTAAAACGACTAACCTAGCTTTGAGAAATGAGATTGTTGCAAGCACATCCAACATATTTGAAATTCTATCATTTCAAGCTCAACTTAAGTATGAGAAATACGAATATGTTCATAAGAAAATCCAATCAAATGCCAATATCAATTTCATGTTATATTAATTTTGAATACTTTTTTTGAATACTGATTAAAAAAAATCGAGAGAAGAAGTGTTGTATATGTCATATTTCCAAATGTCAACCTAAAACAAGAAGAGAATTAATGTTTCTTTGAATGGCATTTTGATTTTTCTCCTCCTTTTTTTTTTGCATTCTTGTTAAAAATAAAATAAAATACAAAGAATGTATAGATGAATGTCAATTGATCTCAAAGTTTGCTCGAAATAAATGTTATTTGTTGATCTCTAACAAAGCTTAAAGAAAATATGGTAATATGTATCTCATTTAATCTTGGCAAGACTTTATATTAATCTAACCCTTTTGAGTACTAAGATGGGTATGGTATGCTGATATACTTAGATGACAAACAATTATATTGACAATGGTGCACTCTTTTTGTGAACCAGCAGCTTGATGAGTTGTTGGTGTCCAACTTGGAACATGATAACCCTATGCCTTGGCGAAGGGCGCGAGCTGTGAGATTTATTAGTTTCTTGATAATTATTTCAGTTGTAACCTTCTTACATTGGCATAAAATTCTTTTGTATTTGGGTAACTATAACCCAAGGGATGATCAACGTTCATCAATTCTACTCAAATTATATCTTAGAAAAAATTGGAATCTTTCAATGAGTACTGGGATTGCCCAACAATATCATGGCAGAATCATACCGGGGTCGCGTGACCCTTCCTGGAGGGGTTTGGAGGAGCGTTCTAAAAATCAGAGAAGGTATATATATATATATATATCCCCGCTAAGCTCCATCCACTTTGGCAAAAAATTTTAGACTCAAATATGTTTGCTATAACCACAAATTTGGTCACAATTTTTAGGTATATACGTCCCTTGATTGTTTGTGTAATGTCCCACATTTATTAAGATGATATATATATATATATATACATACAGTCCTCAATAGTATACTAAAAATTATACTTCAAATAGTTTTTTATAAGTATCATATGTTTTGAATTAGGAATGATGGTTCGCGGATATTATGTGAAATTAATGATTGGTCGTCCTCCTAAAATATATTATTTGGATATCAATATTGGTAGTAGCATAATTTGGGTTGGTTGGAACTGGGGCGGCCAAGCACCGAGGAAGGTAGCTTTTGTCTCATATCATATTGGAGCAATGTTCAGAATGTAAAATGGTGATATTTGATAAAACCAGATATTGTAATAATAAGATATTTCAATACTATTATTTGATTAAATGATCTAATGATATTTATTTAGCATCATAATAAAACTATTAAATTAACAGATTAAAATATACAAATATACCTCATGTTGACACTTGCTTTATATGGACCAAATGAATTGTAAATAGCCACGGCATCAGAAGTATTGAATTGCGAACACAAACAACATTTGTGCCAAGCGTTTCAAAGAGAAAATTTAGTACGAAATTGTTGGCACGCAGATTCTTTTCTATGTCCATTTCATATAAGTTATGGTGATACTACAGTCTCGGAAGGTATTGTTGTGGAGGATTTTATCACTAAACCGTGGAGAGCCGATTGAGGACAAATTAGCATTTGGGTTTGTATTTTTGTATCAACTTCATGTATTGTTACAAATATATGACAATATATGTTATAGTAGTTTAGATATACTTATAGACTGTGAGCATGTCTTAAAATATAACAAGCATAATGGCTCTTCCTTTTTTGAATAGAAAGACTCTCTAAATTCATCCATAATTAATTAAAACACTGATAAGAATATATAATGGGTATATACTTCTACCACGTTCTAGTGCAACCAAGGAAGGGGGACGTAGAACATGATCAAACTGATATTGGCATTTATTTGGAGTCTCAAGGAGCCAATATATAAAAAATTATGATGTTTAGTATGCACTAGAACAGAGCTTCTCATTGAAAGCTAATAGCGTCTTTGATGCACGCGCGTGTACCTACGGCAGGGCTCGCATGTAGTAGAGGGGGTCGCGAAGGGTGGGAGCCCCTACCCGTCGGAGGGTCCGTTGCGGCTTAGTCTGCTGCTAGGCAAGCAAGACCTCTGTTGCGGCCCATAAAACATATAAAACATGGACTGGGAATGCAGATAAAATATTTGTTATTTCCAAGGTTTGCATAAAGTAGTGGGTAGTGTAGTGGTTTAGAGCAACTAATGATGAGCATGAGGTTCAGTATTCAATTCTTGTCAGGTGGTAATGGGCCATGATAATGTGTGTTATTAATTATTTGTTTTGTATAATGGTTATTTCTGAAATTTGCCTAAATCCTTGTTCTTCTACAACGGCGGACCTTCCAACGGACTGGGCAGGTGGACTCACAGTCCACTATGCATGTAGACTGGACCCTCCAGCGGACTTGCAGAGTGGACTAGACTGTAAAGTGGACCCTTCAGCAGACTCTCTAGAGCATATTCGACTATCCAATGGAAGGGCGGTGGGCTTATGAGGTAACCCCATGGGCCCATAGGTGTATTGAAGACGCTAATATTAAAAAAGCGTCGGCTAGAACATATCATATTTTCAGTATCTTATCACAAGTTATTGTTTCCCTCTACAACTTTGAACAACGTATATCTCATTTGACATGAGCTAGTCCACAAATATAAATGTTGTGACAATTGTGAATGGTTTGGCACATGTAGTAATAAGCAAATGAACATGGACAACTATAACAACTTAGGTGAAAACGACAATAAAGAGACAGACGGATTATTAGGTATAAACATGGATGCGTCAACGTTGCAGTGGCAATTGAAAACAAAAGGTTTAATAACCAAAAACATTATAGGAGTTTGTCTAAGCGCAAATTTGGAAGAGGACTATGATGCAACATCGGGCTATCTTTTCTTTGGAGATCATGAATTAATTTTGAAAAATGAACTAACATGGACGAGGATGGTCAACGTAGATGGGTTCGTAAACTTATGCTTCGATACAATCTTACTGAAATTTTAAAGCACTGTTCAAGTTCTCACATTTTAGTTTAATACACACTACAAATTCACATCATTTATTATTATTATTATTTTACTACAGTATATCGAAAAGATCACTTATGAAAGTCTCATGTAAGTTACTAGGTTGAGTAAAGATCATTTATGCATCGGAAACAGACCTACAATTATTTTAGCAAAGATTCTAAAATTTATGGGTTCAAGATATATATTTACAGTACTAATTTTATACTCTATATATTTATGATATGACTATAATATATCTAATATATAATTATATTAGTTTAACACCATGTTACTCCAATACATTATCAAACTCCAATATACACAAATATATTAATTTGATTTGGTGCAGCCACCGTGATGCTTGCCGTGCAAAATTTGTCGCCCTAAAATATGGGCACAACCAAACAATAGAAGATTCAACATTGTTAAGCAATCAAGATGACTGGCCAATATATCATAATATCCTTGATTCTAGCATTGAGCCCACATTTTTGGCAAGTAAATTTTGGTACCCATTATATGTAATCGTAAGTCCATGACCTTGTATTACCATTAAATTTCATTCATTCACATAATATCTATTTTTAAATATTTAGATATTCTAAATATGCATTTTCAAACTATGAACGATTTAACTCATGTATTTCACGTGTAGGGATCAGATAAAAGATATTGCTCTCTCTCATGGTTACATAGAAGGACTCGATCCGGAAACGAATGCAGATCGTTCGTGTTCGTATCACGAGAAAGATCGTAATCTACGGTAGTAACTAACTTGAATCACATATTCAATTTTAGTATATCCTTTTGGCTGTCAGACTTTCATCAGAATATGCTTATGGGCCCATATTAACTCATCAGTTACTCATATTATATTTTTTTCTTTGATGAATGAATCTCATAAATAAATAATTTAAACATATTGTGAAAATATCAAAAGAAAAAATGGAGAAACAAGGAAAGGTTAGAGGGAGATTACCAACTTGTATTTTTCATTTCCTATTGCAATACTAATATCATCTTATGTTGATATTTAGCCTGCCAATTCGGCTTCAAAAAAATAAAATATTTTGTTTATGGTGCATATAGATCACACAAAAGTATATAAAATCAGATAAAATAATATCAACATGACGGATGACTTGTGATTGTGCAACCTTGGCTCAAGAATAATAGAAGTGATTAAAATAAATTAGTATTTGAATTTATGTCAAATAATTATTTTTGCTTGACATGTGTGATAGTGAACGACCACATGACTTTGACCTGGGGAGAATGTTTCAATCTGTTACTTTTGAATTTGAACAATATGCAAGCTCATCAGCTGAAACGAATAGATATTCAACATTAGTAATGGAATTTATGTCAAATAACTATTTTTGCTTGACATGTGTGATAGTGAACGACCACATGACTTTGACCTGGGGACAATGTTTCAATCTGTTACTTTTGAATTTGAACAATATGCAAGCTCATCAGCTGAAACGAATAGATATTCAACATTAGTAATTGAATTTATGTCAAATAACTATTTTTGCTTGACATGTGTGATAGTGAACGACCACATGACTTTGACCTGGGGACAATGTTTCAATATGTTACTTTTGAATTTGAACAATATGCAAGCTCTTCAGCTGAAACAAATAGATATTCAACATATGAAATTTTGCCTAAAAATTACTTGAGATGGAAAGTAAGTTCCAAAAGAATCCGTTCTACATGTATGAAGATTTCGAATCCATGCACATGTACACTGATCCATATAGCATATTTATAATGTTTAATTATTAAAAAACCATGAATAGAAAAAACGAATTAAATAAATACATGCATCGCTTAACTAACACCAACTTCATCAAAAACCTCAAAGTTGACCAAATTATTATTTGGAAACATTTGATAGAGATGTCCAATTTGTACAAAAGCTATATCTACTTATTTTATGTGTGAGACAGTTTGACGAAGCGATTGGCTCCGGATGGTATTTCTGCGTAAATGTAGTCTACAATGACGAGGAAGATGAGATCGGGATTATTGGTAGTACATGATCTAAACTCTATGAAATAATTCATGTAACCAACATATCTGTGTGTGTAGAAAACATAAAAGGGAGTCCGCTACCCTAAAGATGAAGAGGCTCTTATTTATGTCGACTTTAGTTGGGCATCATCCTCATCTTTCTATAGATACATGGCCCCAAAATTCACCATAATTTGATGCAAAATATGTACAATCAATTGTTGGTGCCTCGATATGCTACTATCCACAAGTCAAAACATCTTTATCAGAATGATGGGAACCTTTTGAATGTTGTAGGTATCTCAATGTCCGATTATTTGTTTGTATATGACAATGACGACCAAAAGATTGGGTGGCGAAAAGAGAAATGCAACACCATGCTATGATTCTATTGGTGGAACAATGACATGAGATCTCACAAACTGTAGGGTCTCTGGATGCATAGGGGATTGCACTTGGATACATAGGAGATTGCACTTGGGCTTAGATGACAATGGACATTTTGGGCCTCTACACGGGAGATGCACTTGGATACATAGAAGATTTCACTTGGGCTTAGATGGGCCTTGACATAGGAGACGCACTGGGATACATAGGAAATTGCACTTGGTCTTATATTTCAGAGGCTACCCTAGATGTCGCACTTGGGCCTCGACATATGATCTGACGTTCTTGGATACATAGGGGATTGCACTTGGACTTAGCTGATGACACTGGACACTTGGGCCAACGGCACAGGCTACCCTAGTTATGCCTAGTGTCCTCCATTTTTAAATATAGTATTGCCATGTGTATAACATATCTGTAATGACATATAATTTTTTATGGGTATACATAATATATACGATGATAAATTATTAAATACATATTCCAATTCAATTGAGTTCAGTGTGCGCGCAATTCAATTGAATTGCCCATTAAAATGGAGCTCAAGGTGTTTTGACCAGTTCAATGGACTTGCAACGATCATTGGTGGCGGTTGGAAAGAGAGAAATTTATGCGTAACTCCAAGCTGCAGACAACCTCAATTTGCGGTCCCGGTTTGGTTTTTTTATTTTTATTTTTAGAACAGGGGATGGAGGGTCCATAATGGATTAAAAAAACAAAGTGTGTTAAACATCCATCACATTTACAAGGCATATTGCTCTCCACAGAGTCCATTGAGGTGGACATTACAAAGTGAGAGAATCTGAAATAAAAAGACTCGTGAAGATGAGCATTGAGTACCTTGCATTGATTCACATTTGATGTGTTTGAATAACGTTGGGGGGATTCTAGTGTATGTAAAAATGGGCATTGTGCTTAGTAACGATGGATTTTAGGGCCCGTACAAAGTTTAGGTATGGTTCTCCAAACTATTGCAATTTTTAGTTTTATTTGTTTCAAGCTAGCTAATAATGAATGTCATAAATAAACAAATAGAAGAACAAAATAGTAGGCTGCTAGATATCAACATACATCATTATAAGATAATAGCGTCTACTACTTCGATTCAATCAAATCCTTGAAAGAAAGTTGAAAATATTTCACATTGCCTTTCCAATTGACATAAATGTTTTAGTTGGACTTTTAAAGTTGTCTTTGGCATTCTGTGCAATAAACTACTCTTACCGGAACTCTTGAAGCTCGCTTTCAAGGAACTAATGCTAAAAAACAATAAGTGACAAGGAGGGGCGGAGATTCGTGACGATTTAACAACTTAAATATTGCAGAAGGGCTATTATCCACTCATCCAACCATTCATATCTGCAACTCATCTAAGATTTCTACTTGGTCATTAGGAAACGTCACAGATCTAGAAATTGCAAATCTGACAACATAAGATATGAAAGCCAACCTTATTTTGAAACCCCTGGCTAGAGGTCACAGCTAATTGCAACGTTTTAAGTTTTGTGCGACTCTGAAATGTTCTCTTTTTTATTTCCAACTTAGTTGTTTTGCAACTCCTAGTAGAGCATGACAAATTGCTTATTACAACTCTTTGACAACCCTCCCCTTCCTATGGGTGGTGTCTAATTAGGTTATTTTCTCCTCTCACTATATCTAAAGGGTCTCATTTGTGTGGTAGGCTAACTCCCGGGTGTTTCTCCTTTATTAAACATTAAGCAGGTAGTCTAGTGGTTGGGTATTTGTGCCTTGCCTGTGCATAACCTGGGTGATCCGGGGTTCAATCCCTCAACATGTGCCTTCAAACCGTCCATTGGCGCACGATGGGGCACTGTGTATTGATCAGCAGTAGGCTCTGTAAATTCATTGGACGTTAAAGGAACTTTATCCTTTATCCTTTATTAAACATTAAACTAAAATTGTCATTAACTCTTAACATTCATTGGCTCTCAATAAAAGCATGATTTTGGATTTGCAAACTGGTAGTATTCTGAAGGTAATACTAGCCAGTTATCAACCTGGGTATAAATAATAGATAATATAAAATGTTAAATATTTAAAAATGAGCGGCAGCTAGTGTTTTTTTTTTCACTTTTCCAAAATCGCCAGAAAGGCTACATGTAAATTCTACGCAGTGCCCATGTGGCGAGACTAACGAGGTGACAAGCTTAAAGAAGTGGCTATATAACAGGTGTCATATTTTAACAGGTCTACATAGGAAAATTCTGGCTCTTGATATTTACCCATTGGCGCATTTTGGCGATGTTTTCGATTTTTAGTCCCATAATTCCATTATAAAAGTAGCCGACCCATTTTTTAGGTCAAAATCTGGTGATTTTTCGCTAGATTTAAAAACATTGGTGGTAGCCAAAACATTATGCCTTCAATTTACAAGCACTAGGGTAGCCTGTGCTGTTGGCCCAAGTGTAATCTCCTATGTCCAAGTGCAATCTCCTATGTATCCAAGTACGCCTCTCATGTCTACGCCCAAATACGACCTCTAGGGTAGCCTCTGCCGTTGGCCCATGTGTGAAAAATTGGAATCTAAGACCAAGTGCAATTTCCTATGTATCCCTGTGTGTCTCCTATGTCAAGGCCCATCTACGCCCAAGTGCATCTCCCATGTAGAGGCCCAAGTGTCCACTGTCATCTAAGCCCAAGTGCGATATCCTATGTATCCAAGTGCATCTCCTATATATCCAAGTGCGTCTCCCATGTGCGTCTCCTATGTCGAGGCCCAGTGTGCAATCTCCTATGTATCCAAGTACGTCTCCCATGTCAAGGTCTCATTTTTTTTTTTTCATGAATTTATTGAGTAGTAATATCCAGTCATTATTGATATGTCTCCCGTCTCTAGGGTAGCTTGCCGTTGGCCCAAGTGTCCTATGTCATCTAAGTCCAAATGCATTTTTTTTCCACATACCCTACGACCAGATTTGAACCGGAGACCTTTCCCTTAATATCTCTCCCGTCGAGGCTCCAACCATTGTCCCAGGAATGCCCATTTTGCAATTTTTCGTGAATTTCCGGCGACCCAAAGTACTTGAAATTCCACATCTCCCACACCGCATGTCCAAAAACTGTGAGACCAAGCCCGTGCACCCCTCCTTGTCGAGGGCTTTCCAACGGAACCAAGCACTCAGGGTGGGCCCCGCGGTTTGGGACGTCTCAAATCTACAAAACAAACAAAACAAAACAAAACAAACTTCTCGCTTCATATATTGATAACTTATTGACAACGAGCATGTAGCCCAGTGGTAATGGGTACATACCACGTTGGGTGTGGATGTGGGTTCAAACCACGGTCTGGTGTGTCATGAAGGTGTCCACCTTTGGGGTGAAGTGACTCCATAAGTTACGCTTCCTTCAGGAGGCGTTATATATATATATATATATGATAACTTATTTCCCAAAGAAAAAAAAAAATGTTGCGAAAGCCCTTTGCAATACATATATATATATATGCCAAATCAAGAGAAATAACTAAGATAACTTTGGGCCGGAGATGTCCGCAGTATTCACATCTGTCCCCTCCGCATCATATAGTCCATGTCTGCTATGTGGCCAAAAGAAACAAACAAGGAATATGCATAGGGTTAATACCAATATTGGTTTGGTATTGAGTTTTTGGCATACCAATCAGGTCCAAGCATTGGAACTTGGATCATTTCGTATACCAATATATACAATGGTATTAGATTATCCCAAAGTAGTGGGGTGTCAATAAATAGAAAGAGCATTTTTGAAGAGGGGTGATACTTGGAGCTTCTCATTGAAAGATAATAACGACTTCAATGCGCACGCATGTACCTGCGGTGGGACCCACGTGTAGCAGAGAGGGTGGGAGTGCCCCAACACCCGGAGGGTCCGCTGCGGCTGAGTCTGCTACTAGGTCTGCCGGGCAAGCAGGTCTGCTGCGGCCCATAAAACACATAAAACATGTACTGGGAATGCAGATATAAAGATTAGTTACTTCCAAGGTTAGTTGAAAGCAGTGGATAGTGTGGTGGTTAAAAACAATGCATAGCAAGCACAAGATTTCGTGTTCAACTCTTGTCAGGTGGTAATGGGCCGTTGTATTGTGTGTTATTTTTTGTTTTGTATAATGGTTCTTTCTGAAATTTTCTACGGCGGCGGACTTTCCAGCGGACTGGGCAGGTGGACTCACAGTCCACTCTGCACGTAGAGTGGACCCTCCAGCGGACTTGCAGAGTGGACTAGACTCTAGAGGACCCTTCAATAGACTCTCAAGAACATACTAGACTATTCAATGGACCCCTGGGCTGGGCGGCCCGGGGTGGTGCGCTTATGAGCTAACGCCCGGGCCGTATAGGCGGGGCCCACAGGCGCATTGAAGACGCTATTATTAAAAAATAGTTGGCTACTACAAGCTACCTCTCTATTTAAATATATTCCATGAGATATGTTGGGAGAGTCTAAGCCTTGACTTGCTTTTTTTGGAACAACTATGACAAGCGGGGACCACTTAAGGCCTTTTATTTAAGGAAATAATATGTGATGGAGTCTAATAACCAAGTGTATTGAGAGGAGTGGGGCTTCAAACCTTGGGGATGTGAATAAAGACATTGGCCATTGCTTGGGACATTAGTGATTGAGGACCAAAGTATAAAGACATTGTTGGAGACGCTCTTAGGGCCGGGCCGTACTACAGTAGCGGCAAGAGGGGCAGCGGCACTCAATTTCAGACCCTCCTATTGGTTTAAGGGAGGGCAGTGTGCCGCTCTGCCTACCACACTAGTGCTGCTGCCGGCGGAGAGGCGTTGACATGGCTTAGACTTGGCGCCTACATGTCACATTCCCTAAAAATACGGATTTCCAGGTAGTGTCCCCTGGAAATCCACAATTTTAGGAAGACACTTTGTCCTGACAGGATTCTCCCGCAACACGTTTCTAGGAATTGGTTATTTTTAGAATGAAAGACAAGGTGGTTGCGATTCTTTTGCCGTTGGGTCTACTATAGTGTGGTAACCAATTCATTGCCGCTTGGTGACATGGACCTATATCATCAACAATCCCTAGGCTGCAACGTCCACATTAGTGTAGTTGGTGTGCCAGTAGTGTGGTACGGCCCTTAGATTGGCTCTTGTATAGACTACATCACAATTGTCGCTCCAATTGGGCAATAGCTTCATGATTGTTGTAGTTGGGTTTTACAACCACAACCAATATTCTGGAAGAGGCGTATACAACCCCCTGTTCTCCATCAAGCTGTTCTCCAGAAAAATTCTAATGTCAGGCAGTTCAACAGAGCAAACATACACATAATATGAAAATCATAATATGTAAAATTCCGTTAAATTGTTTGCTACATTTTCTCTTTCCGAAATAAGCGCACCCAATGGATATTGTGAAAACCCCCATCGTGATGATGAAATGAAGTTTCATCCATTTGACTCGTATAACGAGTGGATTTAACTCAACATGGAAGTGTACAATGTCACGTGAAGTTAGTAAAGTAAAACTTATCTAGTTGTGGTTTGTTTCTTGATGGAAGAGTACAACGAACTAAATACAAATTTATTTTAGTCCAATATTACGCTATGAAACGCATCGAGTACCAGCTCCACAACTGAATGCGAAAGTTTACGTCAAACTATGCTTGATGATTATTTTGCATCATTGTGATTGATCAACTTCATAATTGTTACATCATAACATTCATTAGCTTTCACTAGGATGGTTTTTGGATAGACTATTTAGCACAACAAATATTCTATGTTGAAATCCAAGATCTTTTGAGCCCAGCTATATGTGGCAAGCTTCACACCCTCGATGGCCAACAATTGTCTGTCCCCAAATTTAGTTAAAGTTAGATTCTAGATCCCATGCATCACATTCTGCACCGCCTAGGGCCAACCTTGAGTATGCTAATGAATGTTATGGTGCCAAACCTCTGTGTTGATTTTGTAATTTTATCATTTATTGTTTACATCTTCGTTAATTGTGTATGTGTTACACTCTATCTTTGTTAAAATTTTTGGTTGCTCCCAATTCATAACAGTAAGACAAGGTCGACCAGGAATGTTGATTAAAAAAAATTCAAAAGGACTTATCAGCCCAAAATCTTCTGAATGACCTTACAAGTGGATGACAAGAGTAAATACAAAATTGATTGCCTCCAAGACCAAACTGCACACTGTATCCAACACACTGCAAACCGCTTCTCCTCGGCTTTGCATATTTTGTTCAATTGTCTATCATACCCTTCCTTCTTTGAGGTAACACAAGCCATGATATTACTCAATTCAAATAACCATTTATAATAGAAGTGTTTATGCATTCTGAATGTATGAAATAATAGTACATCACAATGAATACACACGTAGTGCCAGAGTCATATTCTCATTCAAAATGGTGGGTATATAAGGGTTCCAGCCCTCCTTGATTCCGGCTCTTGAACAATTCTCAGACATTCTTTGCAAAAACCAGTCTGGCATCATCGATACTGCCACACTTTGCATAGTACATGTGAACAAGTGCACTGGACACATGCAAATTTGACTCAAATCCTGCTTCCAGGACATGGCTATGAACCTCCACCCACTCCAAAGCCCCTGCGCTTGCACATGCATTCAGTATGCTCACGAAAGTGATTGCATTTGGTTTGAAGCCTTCCTGTCGCATCTAGAGAAAGAGCAGGTCCTACACGCACATATGATTCAAGGCCATCATATCTGATGCACGGATGAACTTCTTTGCCCCATTTCAAAGCTGCTGTACTGCCAAATGCTGTCAAGATGCTCAAGTAAGTAATCCAATCCAAGTGCATACCTTCTTGGCACATATAATTGAAAAATTCCATTGCATCTTCAGCCTGATATGCTGCGATATATGCTTTTTGTGAGCAACAAAGGAGAATCATTTCTGATTTCACTCAAGTCCTTACTAAGAATTTGGTCCCCAGTGACCACATTACTCGGCTCCTTTGGCACACCAAAAGCTGCCTGCACTTTCTTCTTCACTACCTTGTCAGGTCTGTCCAACTTGATTCCAAGTACATTGCATGTACTCATGAACATCCGTGAAGCAGTTAATGACTCAGGAAAACTCACCTTCACATCACTGGATGCTACAAATTTGCACCAGTGACCACCTGATAAGTCCAAGGAACCACCCCATCTCATACTGAAATCTCTACAATGTACTCTGGCTCACTCCAAAAGAGTCCAAAGAGGAATTACAAGTGCTCCACATCATTGTGCTTGACCATCTACATAACAAGTGAGGAGAATAGTTCTGGCTTGTATAAGGTTGTGGACACTCTGTGAAACAGAAAGCGTAGAATCTGTTCTTTGCGTACTTGCATTGAATTTCTATCATCAACTGACTGGTAGCCCCAGCGATACCTTGTTAACTTCGTTGTCCCACCGCTGGGAAGGGTTCGCAAAATACTTCTCCCAAAGTTCTTCAATCTTCTAAGCTTTTCCTGAATCGTACTTCATCCATGTCAGTCACATTTTCACCCGGGAGAGACAAACCGCATCCACCTCTTCCCATGACAACGGGCATCTGTTACATACATGAAGCGTTGGCACTCGGGGACGACTTTATCCAAACTAATGATGATGAACACTTGATTTGTACACTGCTCCTTCCTTCATGAGAGGACCATAGCACGGATAACGAAGGGTAAATAGGCCATGGAGACTCGAAGAGTGTGTTCGCACATACAGCCTGGTCACACATAAACAGTGCGTCAAAAAGCCCGCTAGTAGCAGTTTAAGTATATCCTTCCTTTCAGCACTGGGGTGTAGAGTTCACAACCTGTTACTTGAACTCGGGGAAAATGTGACTATCTACTTATCAAATATTGCTTGTCAATGATGTATGATGATGTGAAGGAGACCCCATGAATTGAAGCATGACCACAGTAGTTCAACACAAGACTTGCACAAAGACATTCAACAGGTGTATGGAAGTCAAAACTCACTCACCTGTGCCCCACACACCTCAAAAACCTTCTCCGTTGTTGCCTGCTATCTAAATCCCACGACACCAATCGTGCAGGCAACTCCATCATCATCATCATCACTCCAAAGAGACCAATTGACATCAAATTACTATATTACTTCCCACGAGAGCTCTAACCCATAGCCCCAAAACCCCTAACTCCGGATGCCAGTACTCATGATAAATAGTTCTCTTACATTCACCGAGGCCACGAAGCCCATCGATCATGCCTACGTATCCAGCAAATTTTCCGAAATACACAGATCTCACATGCTTCTCTTCAAAAGTAAATTGAGTCCAATTGCTCAATCTTGCCATAAGATCAGGGGAAGGCATGAAATTCTGCACGCCCTAAGGGCCGCCTCCTCGACTACCAACCTCCATCATCTGCACTCTAACGCTTGCGTGCATGTTTAGTAGGACTGATGGACTTTTGAGCCTTTTGATCCAGAACGGGTACCGGCATGTAAATAATTCTTCTCCGTCGCTGACGTGCTTCTGCTCCTTGCAGTCTTCTCCCAACGCTCCAATGCTGGTGCAAAGTTCATGCGGGTACCAGAGTCAAACGCCTCCGGGCGTTTGTTGAGGATGTAGTCTTTGGCCTGCGAAGTGGTAAGCCCCATTGCAAATATCATGTAAGCAGCGACCACTGCGCACGACCGTTGCTTTCCTTCCACACAATGCACCAGCACCTTCCGACCCAACACCATGCCCTGCTCGATGAGGGAGCAAGCATCGCTCAAGAAATTAAACATGGCATGCTGTTGCTTTTCGCCTCCGTAATCGAAGATGGGGAAACGCTGGAAAAAAACTTGGTCAGCAAGGAGGCTGCACTTGTCAACTTCGATCGAGATGTTCAAGACATAGCTGAAAGCCTGCACTTCGGGCGCATTGGCAGCATACTCATCCCCAATCCACAACAAGGGCAGGATCTGCGAGGACGGCATTGCTTGCTACAACAGTCCTGGAAACATTCACATGTCAATGTTCAAATATAGCATTTGAAGTGGAGATATTTTGGGATCATACTTGCATGACAAGGAAGGTAGAGGGCTTTCAACCCACATTGGTAAAGAATGAAGCCTTTCCCTGCTGTTTACTGATGTTGTTCTTTTTTTTTGAGAGCAGGAGACAGTGGCCCTGGTAGATTTTATTGAATAGGGAAAAAATAACCTTACAAAAGGCCATGAGGCAGAGGAACGAGGTGCTACTCCGGACCAGAAACAACCTTAAGAGGGAGCCACAGCTAAAGGCACAAGGAACTAGAGAAGCCAGAATTCAGAATAGTCCAGAAGAACTTACGTAAATCAGAACTAACTCGAAAGAAACCGGAGATCTTGAGACAGAGAACATCTATAGCAACCAGAGGAACAGAACCAGAGATACAACTAAGAACGCGTAATCAAGAGCTGCTGAATGTGGTGTTCTTTACAGTCCTACCACAACCACATTGACATTGCGTCCTCTTGGCCAGATTTTCTGTGATAGAAATACAATGTTTAACTAGTCAATTAAGTACATGATTTATTTGGAGAGGCTCAGGTCCCTGCAAAATTTGACCCCTCCAGAGAGGACTATCATACTCACTTCCTTCGGCAATTGCTGTTTTACTGTTTGAATCACCTCACCCAGCTGTACTTGCTTCTAGCATGCAAAAGCTATAACATTCTAGGCTTTTGACCTCAGTAAAAATGTTGAAGCCTAGCCCCCATGAAGTTATTTTACCAAGATCCTCCATGATAGCAGCTATTGTTGTTTGGTTCTCCCACTCTTTTCCACTTTGGACTTTCTTTCAGATTCTAAGATTGAAATCGTTGCCCACAGTTTCTCCTCTTTTCAGTACACGGCACCTGTTTTTGTCTCCTGCCAGTTTCTCTCTCAAACTTTCATCCACCTAATCAACTCCAGCCATGGGTTCCCCCTCACCTTCACTTTCTTTGCCCTCCATAGTCATTCGGCCAGGTTTTTAGTCCTCATTGAAGTCATAATCATCTGTCAGAACAGCCTTTCCTACCTTTTTCTCCCGCTTTTTCTCCGCATGTTTTGCATGAGGATTTAAAATACCTTCAGTGTCATAAAGCTTATCATTTTGGCTTAAAAAGGCACGACCCCTTGTCACAGCAGCAACTTCAGTGTCCATCTCAGTAGGACCTAGGTCCCCTCCGGTCTCTACCTTGTCAGAGTCTTCATCGTCGATGTCATCCTCTTCATCGCTCTCCTCGTTGCCCTATAAGAAATTGCACTAAAATCTTTTAGTCCAGATCCTGCAGTATTTAACATGTGTTTCTCAAAGCAATATTTACTAGGTGTGTGTTAAAGGGCCAGGGACTTCCTGAAATCCAAGAATCCATCTGCATGTAAATGTTTTCACACTTCAGGTAATCTAGAGATGGACACAGCAGATGAGGCAAGGCACAATGGCTATACCACCATCATAGAAGGCTTGCTCTAGGACTCAGGTTTCAAAACAAAATCATTCTGGTCTTCCAGTTGTTCTCAATAAAGCTCTTCACCATGGTATGAATTTGATGTGAGTACTCACCCAAGAAATAGACCAAAGGAGGACATTGCCTCCAGCTTTTGGAAATGACCAACAAAAGATGACAGTCATTTTGCAGATTTCAACGAGGGTGATTCATTTAGAAGACCAACCAATATAGTACACAACATCATTTCTGTCTCCTCAGCATCATGCCAAGGATTTCCATTTTCCCAGCCCACTACAGAGGTAGGAAACCTCATCAGTATAGGAAGGAGCTGTCCGGAGCCCCACTTGTTCATCGGAAGCTGTGAAAACAGCTCGGCATACATTTGCCTGCACTTCAGCTTGTCTAGTTTGAGCAACATTTCACCTGTGGCCTTACCATCTTGGCCCAAGACAGAGAAAAAGGACACAATTTTGTTGTTGCTGCCAAGGAGAAAATATATTCCCAGGTTAAATTGAACCAACCTGAACAGTGTCGATGTCCATAGTAAGTGGAGCACTTGGAAGGCATTTCCACATGAAGTGTGTCAACCATAGAAGGGAGTCCAGCTATAAGAACTGACTCCTCATTCTTAAACAGAGCCTCCACATCAAACTCCCTGCCCCAGTCAGCTACAATTGCAGATTCGGCATGCTCACTGGCCTCCCGCACAGGTGGCACTGTATAGTAAGGGATTTTTCCTGCCATTGAACCAGGATAAATGAATGTCAGTTCCAAGAATCTTCTGGTGAATTCTTGGCTTGCATTTGAAACGTACATAAGTGGTTTTACTGTAAAAGGAACTGTACATGTCAGCTTTAGATATAGGTACATTTCCAGTTCTAGAAGACATTCTTCTCAAATACCCAAGGTGTTTCCCACAATTAGAGACTCTTCGCAACAGATATTGCTTGCTGTAGTCTTGTGAGAGAGAGAGTGAGAGAGAGATGCTGATATAGAAAACCATGCATCTCATCCTTTGTCATCTAGAAATATCTACTGGTTTGTCTGACTCCCTCATTCTCTTATTTCAGAACAAGATCATTGATATGCCCACTCATCGCCATTTCATGTATCTCTAGTAATGCTGAAGATGCTGTGCTGGGTTAGACAGGACTGAGACCTTCATTCCAGTCGTGAAGCACAATACGTGCAATTGCAACAGTGTCACCCACTCCCCCCTTTTTGAGCTTTCCACGCACCATCGCCAAATTTTGCAAGAACTCATCAACATTGTTGAATTTGGCAACCTTGTAAATTGACATCAGCTTCTCCGCAGGACACAGCTGCAATATCTGCTTCACTGTCAAAATACAAAGAACCAACTTGTGGTCAATTTAGAATTGAGGGGTGTGTTTTCATCCCCCATTGCTGGAAATTCTAATATTGGTGACCATTTCTATCTCTATGTAAGGTCCAGGCTTACACACCTGGGGTGACGGGATCAGCAAGCTTCTCTATCTTGGTACAGTTTCGCAGTGTTGCAGATGCCTCATTGTCACCTGCTGATGCAAACACAATACCAGGGGAGTCCAGCAGCTTCACATGCTTGTCCAGGTGGATCTCTTGCATGGCCTTGGTCACACCCGGGGTTGCACCCACATTTGCCACTCGAGTTCTCTTCAAGCTGTTGATGAGGCTGCTCTTTCCCACATTTGGAAATCCAACCACCCCAAAGCATCAAGATCTGTATTTGATCATTCAAGGCATGTAGTCTTCCAGACTGGTCTTTAGTGAAGTGACCAACAGTCCTCCAGGATATACTGAATCTTTATAAGTACGGCAAAGAATTTGCACAGTGGGAAGACTAATCTTATAAGAGAGAGGAATGATGAACAGATTGCTGGCAGGAATTAGCCTTTCTTCAAACCTAAATGTACATAAAAAGAGATACAGATGCACATCTATTGAACCTGTGCATCTGCATGAGGACGTGAAAGACAAGGATGGTTCCCTGCCCTGGAATGCTGGAAAAACATGGAAGAGAGTTCCACAATAGCCTTATTTCTAGGCAAGGCCCCTCCTATCCCTGAGGGGGTTTCACCAACAAATTTGATGAAGGGTACGGTAGGTTCTTATGTCTTCACCTGTGTCTGTGTTGCCCTTATTATTTGATTTGATTCCTCTTACAAGGATTTTGGCCTAAAGGGCAAGTTGCAGACTCCGTACTTTGAATTCATGAAATCGGAAAACTAGTGTCGAAGGGTGTACCAATCTTATTGTGAGGAGAAGTACAATCCGCTTAGTTGGGCCTGATCTGTGCACCATGCGTTCCACATCCACACAACGGCTACCCAAGGGGTCCCTAGCATCCAACACTTGGATAACCACATCTGCTGCTTCAACCACTTTCACAAACTCCTTACAGAATGCTCTGCGTGACCCATCTGCATACTTGCAAGACTTGGTCAAGTCAGACTTCTGAGGTGCACCAGACAGCAGAAATCCCTTCCAGCCCAACTAAAAGAGTTTTCTCAGAGTCCAATAAAAGAGCTGGGTGAGGGACACTTCAAACAGACCTTGAGGGCCAGCAGTGGTAGCATTGCTCACGCGAGGGCCTTTTCGCATGTTGAAGTCTGAGTTGCGTTTGGCAGCATCCTTGGCAAGCTGTGCAATATCTGCATCTGCCTCGTCGTCCAGTAACCCCAGCTTTCTCTTCTCAGCCTGCCATCCTGACATTTTAATTTGAAGGCTACTGAAACTGCTGAGGACAGCTGACAATCAAGGACTTTGAACCTGCTTGGAAGTCAGTGGGTCTTCACTCCAAACACCTGTTTGTGAAGCAGCCTGACAAGTAGTGTTCTCCAATGGAATGAGAGAAGCAGGTAGCTGGGATGGGAATTGACTCACAACTCACAGTCCATTCTACACGCACAACTCACAAATAACTTGGCATAATAAAAAGTTGAGCAGTTCGCAATGCATGCAGTTCGCGCAGTGTCCACACTCTCGTTGGTGGCATATAATTTAGCTCTCTCGGGGTGTAGAGGGAAAGACAGCCAAGCAGAACCCACAAGTCTGATCACAAATTTACCGGAAGGAGCAAAAGAAAAGGGAGGCTCACCCGCTCTTTCTTGGATTGCTTCTTTTTCTCAATTTCTTCCAGTGCGCGTGCGCGGCGATCCTCAAGAGCCTGGAGTTCCTGTTCCTTGAAGGGCCATGCATAGGGGATTCCCGGGTCTTTCTCAGCTTTTTGTTTCTTACTAGCGCCCGCCTTTTTGGCCTCTTTCGCCTTCTTCTTGTGGTGCTCCTTCACCTTCTTCAGGATTTTGTATTTCTTCCTCAGGGGCATACGCTTGCTTTTACTCTCTGCACCATTAATCAAACCCCACTCTCAATGCAGTCCACTTCCAACCCTAAATTTCCTAACCAAGTGACGAGAAACGCCATCTAGTTCCCCAGCCCGAAATTCCATCTGGTTCGACTCAGTCTGATCTTCCGTGGCCCCTTACTTGACCGGCTGTGCGACCTATAGTGTGGTTGCCCCAGTCGCAATAAAAAATGAAACGAAATGACACTTCATAACGTCCTTGGAAAGCTTCAAGAGATTATGAAACAAGAGAAAGCATGAAACAAGAAAGAGAGATTGGCCCTCCACAAGCAGTCCAAAAACAGCTATTGCTGGAGGTACTGTCTAAGAGTGAACGCCAATGCAGACATGTTGCGAAGCATTTCTGATCCTCGTCATGAGCAGCTCTGTGAGAGAAACATAATTTTGGTGTGAGAGGGGGAGACATTACTTTTGCTTTTCTTCACCATCTTGGATTACTTTAGAGAGCAGACGGCGCCGTGCGCACGCACACACAAACAGCACAAGCGCTGCAAACTACAAAGCCCTAAACCCCAGGTGTCGGCATCTCACATGCATCCCAAGTTTTGGGACAATCTCATACGAGATCCCACGACAATTTGGGGATGTGGTTTGAAGCGTCGGAAGTTCAGAAGACGTCAACGATTTTACGACGACCAACGACAAATTTCACATCCATCGGTTGATGCTGAAATATGACCATAGATATTTTGCAGATCTAGCGGACGAAAATAGTCTATTCCTGTCTTTGGTGGCAAGCAATTTTTATTTTTATTTTATTTTTTGGTTTTTAAAGGAAGGCCCTATTAATCAAATTAATTAAAACAAATTACAAAAGGGTGGAAAAAATAACCACCTTAGGGCCGTGAAGGCTTACTGCGTGGGAACAACCCTGTAACCTTATTTTTTCCTCAAATTCCAAAAACCAATAAAGTTTTTCAGGCCACCGTTGTTCCCTATTAAGCAAAAAAAAAAAAACCTTAGCAGCAGTTCTTAAAATTTTCTCTTTTTTTTTCTTTTTTTCTTTTTTTTTTCCCCTTCTTTAAGAGAACAGGAGATAGAGGCCCTGGAAATACATTAAAAAGAACGGGAAAAAATAACCCGTGAGATACAGCTGTGAAGCCGTAAAATTATCTCTTCCTATTTTTATTGGAAAACAATAGGAATCATGTAAGAACGTGAGGACCTCATCTAATTCTTGCTTGACCGTTAACTTCCCACAAATAAAGTTTTTTTGCCCTTAGAATTTCCTACCCCTGCACAGTATAACCAAGCTACCCACCTAACTATGATACTTACCGGTTGCTACCTACCACATACATCCATGTACCAAATTGCGAAGAATTTCACCACAAAAATTTCAAGATTATAGTGCTTTGGTGAGGGTTGTTTTTTTTTCCGGGAATTTGAGAAACCTGCAATGTTAGGTTTGACCAAGAAATTGCAGTACCAGGGATTTTTTCTGGGCCCGCCGCACCCATGCCATATCCTATTCCAAGGAAAGGCATTAGGGAAAAATTGCACCATTCCCTAATTGCCTACTAAGTGATTTGAAGATTTAACACCTGACTACCAGATACCTGATTTACGACCTCAAAGCAATCGACATCTCTATGGTAAAATGTCATGAGAATATTTTAGAAAATTTCTCAAAAATTCCTCAAGCTAATTCTGGTGGTCACAAGTCCACCTACGCATACAATTAAGGTATCCATTGTTTATTGAGCACATCAAACACAATTTTTCTATTTTGACACTAATATGACTGTAAATATCACATCATGAGCAACCTCAAGATTAAAAACATAAATGGGAAAGGCTTAAGATTACCTTTCGCAAGCAGGGTTGATTGTTGATAGAAACATGTAGAGATTCACAAGGAGGAATTTGTGATTATGATGAAACCTGGAGATCCCAAACATTAAGCAAAGACATTAGTAAGTGCAATTCAAGCTTCATTCCGATTTTGCATCGTATGTTCAAATTCATGATTCAATAGTTTAATGATAAAAATTTGCTACTGTTCCAACAAATCCTGCACAAACTTTTATGAAATAGAGACCACTGGCTACCTATTTTCAATGTAGCACATATTCGATTCATACCTCCATAGTGCTACCCCTAATTCAAGAATCAAGATAGCCTCTAAGATCCAAGTTGGTGTGCTTGTACATACAGCTGCATGATAACACTCCACGGACAAAATTGTAAGCAGTCAAAATCCATAGACATAATAGCACATTTCATAGTTTGCAGGAAGAGAAGCAAACTGCATTGAACCAAGTCTAACAAGATTGCCGGTACCAGGCTTCCGCAAGCATTATGAAGGATGAAGACCTACACGTTGAGGACTTCTCAATACTAAGGAAAATATTAGGTAAGAAAATATTAGGTAGGAATACTCACCGCTTACCAGGCACAACAATTTTGTAAATGATCTTCTCCCCAAATGCTTATTCTTCCATATGCCTCACCTTGCAATTTATCTCCTCAGTTGCCTGTCAATGAGACAAATGTACTTGTCAATATGCCAATCACGTTTAACATCAAATACACCAATAATTATAAATTACAGTACAATTACAAAACTTCGTTGCATGTCAAGCTCTATTCTAAGGTCGGAGCAGAGCTCATCAAATTCTCTTTTGGCTGAAACAGTGCAAACATTGGTGAGTTAATGTTTGGATTGGAGGATGTCACTGAGAACACAACCCTGCTGGTATAATTTTGCTCTAATGTATGAGGCCGCTATAATCTTTGGTATTCAGTGTTGGAAAACCATCGAAAAACCCAGATCACTAGTACGAGATCATAAGATGTTGAGGAATGAAGAAGAAGATATAAAGTGAGTCTACTATAGAAATATATACATGAGTCTCGATCCACTTCTGAAGGAAGTCTACTATTTTAATCTTCGCTAATATCTCCACCGCTACTACCGTTATGCAGTGATAATGTTGCACCGCTAAACTATTTATGTACAGTTGACTAGGAGGAAAGTTGATATCTAACATTCATGCTCAGATTTCTTGCTGAGTCAGTGGTAGAACATTTAGTTGCTCTCTATGAAACTCAGAACTAGTCCTAGGCAGCGGTTTTGTAAATATGTCAGCGACCTGTAGTTGTGTTGGACAATATACCAACTGTATTTCTCCTTTCTCCACCTTCTCTCGGATCGATGAAGTAGAATTGCGTTGCAATGTGCTTCATTTACCATGATACTTGGTAAATTTTGTCAACACAATGCAACTCTGATTGTCACAACCGATGTTGAGAGGTCCTGTTTGGTTGTACCCAATATCCTTCAGCAACCTCTTCAACCAAATTGTTGCCTTAGCAGTTTCAGTGGCAGCCATGTACTCTACTTCAGTGCTTGAGAATGTTTCGTCATCTTAGCACTATATGTGGATGATGTTATCTTGTTTAGCGATATTGCCTTGGAATTCACATCATTTGTGACAGAGGAAAAAGACTGATTCATATGAACCAGAAGCGCTACCTGGAAAATGTGTTGAGAGAGTTCCAGATGGAGGACTGCAAGCCAGTCTCAACACCCATGGAAGCGAACCTCAAATTGTCTACAGAAATGTGTCATTCTTCAAGAGGAGAACAGAAGCAAATGAGAAAAATTCCATACAGAAATGCAATTGGAAGCTTGATGTATGCTTCCACTTGTACAAGACCTGATATTACTTTTGCTGTCAGTGTTCTGAGTCGATTTATGGAGAATCTAGGTAATCCCCATTGGGCTGCAGTTAAGCGGGTGTTCAGATACATTAAAGGTACTATTGATTTCAAAATTTCTTTTGATACAAATGCTACTTGCAACAGTGATGGGATCTTGCGAGGATACTGTGATTCAAATTATGCAGGAGAAGTGGATACTAGAAAGTCCACATCAGACTATTGCTTCACCTTTAATGGTGGAATAATTTCTTGGCGTAGCAAAAAGCAGACGGCTACAGCACTCTCAAGCACTGAAACGGAGTATGCCACTATAGTTGCTAAGGAAGCAATTTGGTTGAAGATGTTGCTGAAGGATATTTGGTACCAGACATGACCTCTCAACATTGATTGTGACAATCAGAGTTGCATTGCCAAGTATCATGGTAAATGAAGCACATTGCAACGCAGTTCCACTTCATCCGGGAGAAGGTGGAGGAAGAAGAAATACAGTTCGCATATTGTCCAACACAACTACAGGCATGCCGCTGACATATTTATAAAACCGTTGCCTAGGACTACTTTTGAGTTTCATAGAGAACGACTAAATGTTCTACCATTGACTCGGCAAGAAATCTAAGCGGGAGTGTTAGATATCAACTTTCCTTCTAGTCAACTGTAAGCGGTGCAACATTATCACTGCATAACGGTGGTAGCGGTTGTAGTTGTCTAGAGATATCAGCGGAGACATTAGCGGAGATCAACTCCTCGAGGATGTGGAAAGTGAGGGATTTGGGTTAAGGGTGGGTGATACCACCATACTAGCCCTTATGGTTGCGGATGACTTCGCAGGCATAGGGGAGACTCCAACCAAGCTCCAGGAGTTGATTGATTGCGCGAAGAGATACTTTGATCTTTGGGGGCTAGAGACTAATGTCAGCAAATGTGCAGTGGTAGCATTCAACGACAGAGGAGAGGGATGAAGTGATCTTAAGTGGCAGTGGGGTAGTCAAGAGATCCCGGTCCTCCCTTCCTACACTTACTTGGGCGTTGAGTTCTCCTCCAATTCATTGCTCAACATCTTATGATCTCGTACTAGTGATATGGGTTTCTCGATGGTTTTCCAACAATCAGAAGCAATCCCTAAGTTAATTGCACTAGAAAGCAATCTGCATGGCAAGACATTTGAAATTTTCGTTAGTAGTCCATGCTTGATAAGGTAACTAATGTGAGCACGAAAGTGTACCTATTAAACATCTAGATTACTACACGACAGTACTAGGCTGAATCTCTACATATCACATATTCTGCACTCCAAAGAGCTCAAATTTCGAGATCAGAGCAAAGGGAATTGTGAGTCTGCAAACGGAGAGTTTTACATGATAGGGAATTGAGTGTTTTTTTTTTTCACTTTTCCAAAATCGCAGGCAGGGCGACATGTAGATTCTGACGAAAATAACGATGTGATAGAGCTAGAAATGTGGCTATATTACAGGTGTCACATTTTAACAGGTCCACGTAGGACAAATCTGGCTCATCAATATATAAAGCGAGACGTTTGTTTTGTAGATTTGAGATGTCCCAAACTGCGGGGCCCCACCTGAGTGCTTGGTACTGTTGGAAAGCCCTCGATGAGGAGGGGTGCACTGGCTTGGTCTCATGATTTTTGGACAAGCGATGAGGGAGATGTGGAAATCCAAGTACTTTTGGTCGCTGGAAATTCACAAAAAATAGCAAAAATGGCAAAGTGGGCATTCTTGGGACAATGGTTGGAGCCTCGACGGGAGAGATACCAAGGGAAAGGTCTCCGGTTCAAATATGGTCGTAGGCTCTGCGGAAAAGGACGTTTCGGCCAACGGCAAAGGCTACCTAGAGGTTGCATTTGGGCCTCGACATAGGAAACGCACTTTGATACATAGGGGATTGCACTTGGAGATAGATGACATTGGACACTTGGGCCAACGAGGCTACACTAGAGGTCGCACTTGGCCTCGACATAGGAGACACACTGGGATACATAGGGGATTGCACTTGGGCTGGGCTTAGATGACCCCAGGCACTTGGGCCAACGGCACAGGCTACCCTAGTGATATTTGACCATTGACTCTTTTTGGCGATTTTCTAAATTTTTACTCCCATAACTCCTTAGTAAAAGTAGCTGACCCATTTTCCAGGTCGAAATCTGGCGATTTTTCGCCAGATTTAAAAACACTGAGTCTACTAAAGGCCTCATGTGATGGAATCTAGCATCAATGTACAATACCGGTTGACTGAATCATTCATTTCACTTCAACTTTTCTCTTGACTACCGAATTCTACATGCAGCTCATGAATTCCTCCGGTAGAAATGTGGGTAAAGGAGTTCGAACATGAAACCTCTTGGGTGTTGATTCTTGCCTTGTGCAAGCTTTACCAACCAAGCGATCCACCTTACATGCACTAGTGGACAAAAAAAATATATATTTCCAAATCCAAAAACAAAATTTCGGCTAAATCAAATAAATATTCGTTTCCACTTTGTGGAGCTTAAGCCTACCTACGGAGTATGGTATTTGTCATTGCTTTAGATTTGCACTCCAAATTACAACCCACCCTAAACAAGGGTCCCCATACCTAACACTAGCCTTTGCCTAGATTCGTATTGGGTGAAAATACATGTTTATGACGGTGTGTATGCATCATGGTTTCATTTTCAGTTTTTTATCATCAACGTGGCCACGCGTTGGGTTGGAATCCATCCAATGTGCTAAGCTACCTTCCACTGACTTAGCACAAAAAGTACAAATATAAATATACGGAGTGGACTAGTGTTTTGTTTTCTGGCAATCACACTTTTTCAACCTCAAAAAGAGAGAGGAATATTCTGTCATAAATTCCCTGTTTTCTCATGGATGAAATTGCCAAACTTCTCTAAATAAAATATAAATCTTGGATGAATTTGCCAAATACGGATGACATACATGGATGAAAGTACAGAGGAGGATGATTCTATCAAAGTCTTATCTTCTATCCCTTGTCCATTCCAGAGTTGCAGAGTCCCCTAACTTCAACCCAGTACCACTGCAACTGATCATAGCAGCCATGGTCCTCCCACTTCTTGAAATTTGGAAAATAAACAAGAGTGGCTACTGAGTTTTGCAAGCAATAGCCATATTTTCTGTTGATCCACTGAAATTTGGATAGAATCATCCTCCTCTGTACTTTCATCCATGTATATCATCCATATTTCCTCCCCTTTCACCCCAAGAAAAAAAAAAAAAAAAGGAAGAAAGACTAGGTATCAGGATTTGAACCTAGCATGACCTTGGATGCACTGTCCACCGACTGAGGTGCTAATAAGTATCTAAGAAGTCAATAATGGTTCTGTTAAAATAGAAATATATATTCTGGACGTACACGTGGCGCGTGGCAGTTGGCGAAGGTTAATAGAAAGTGAAAAAGGTAAGAAGAGGTAAACGGCAGGGTGCGGTGCAGAGGAGGGAAGGAAGGGTAAAAGAAGTAGAGCGATCCCTCGTCGTCGTCCACGGCTGTGCGTCCCCGAGAGGAGGGGAGGCGGTCGGCCGAGGATGCTTGTGCTGCACCTCTCACACACGCTGCCATCAAGAGCAGCCTAGGGTTTTGAGGTCCTGCAAGCCATTTGGTGTTTGAAAGACATAGCCTTTTGAGGAATTGAGTCTGACGGCGGGCACATGGGTAGCAAAATCGTGTTGGCTTTTGCAGGCGTGACGGATGCGCAAATCGCTTCCCCTCACACAGAAGAAAGGGGTGTTGGTTTGCTTGAAGTTATTGCACGAGAGGGTGAGATGGAGAGAAGAGTTCAGGTGCAAGTGAATTATCCGGAAAGGGGTAGGATTTGCTGGGATTCTATGAGCAAACGAGGGAACTGGTACCAGTGAATTGTGGTGGAAAAAGGTTTTAGAGAATAGATCAAATCAGACGGGGGGCGGCTGCGGCCGCCAGAGAGGGAAACGCAATGTTCTCCCAATGGGCCACCAAGCGGGTCTGCAAGTTCTTCATGAAGCGTCTGCTGGGCCGAATTCTCAGCAGTGAGCTTGACCTCGAACAGTTGGATGTACAGCTTGGGTCTGGCACCATCCAATTGAAGGATTTGGCCCTCAACACCGACTATCTAAATGACCAGGTACCGGCCATCTTGGCCTTTTGCTGTTATGTCCCTCATACTCGTGAATGGACATCTAGTTTGTGGAAGCAGGAGAGAGCCCTTCAATTGGCGGAGTAATGCTTTATGCTTGTGGGTTTGCTGTATGTTTTATCGTATTAGGATGATGTGCTGGTCTCCGGATGCTGATAACTTCTAACTTGTTTGGGCAGCTTGGTGACGCATCAGTCGTTTTCAAGGAGGGTTCTGTGGGAAGCATCACTGCGAAAATACCCTGGAAGGTACTGACGGCAGAGCCTTGTGAAATTGAAGTAGATGATTTGGAGGTTTTCGTTGTACCTCGAGTCGCAGGCCAGGGAATTGGTGGCCGAGCATGTGGTACATCCACAAACGAAGAGCTGAGAACAGCAGACCCTCACCATTTCTCATTGGCCAGGGGCGATGGAGACTTTGTGGGGGCTGGAGGCACAGGTGGAATTGGGTATATGGGTGTGGACGATGGGGTTCGCATGATTGCAAAAATGGTGGAGAGAGTGCTTCTGGGATTGCGTGTCAAAGTCACAAATTTGATTATTGTGTTTGAAGATCAGGCTCTTGAAGGCAATTCTGCTTTGTCTCGAGGTCCTCAATGCCTGGTGAGCTCCTTAAATTCTGGAGTAGGCCATTGCCCAATTGCTTCATATTTGCTTACCTTAGGGTTGGAACCTTTTCCTAGGTTTGGCATATGGGTCTTATTAGGATGCAAAATCCTCTCTGATATTGGTTGGGCCATCTGGTAGATACTAGATACATCCTGCCAGACAATCTGAGGCAGCCTGGTAGTTATTTCCCTTCACAATCAGATGATGGTTATCTTGCAATCTTGTAATTGCCAGGGCACATGCACCTCAGACACTTCCAACTTGCTAATTGGAAATCATTCACAGTCTGCTGTAGGGCATTGTCCTGGGCTACTGTGCTAAGGCATGTGATGTACTGGAAAGCTGGCTGAATTCTGGTTTAAAGTCCTAGCTTGGGTCATTGCGTCAACAGGGTTTGTCGAGCTTTATTGTCTCTACATGCACAGATGGCTTGACACACACATATATGTTCGAATGGCTTGTTGCATTTCTCCTTGCGATTACTTGCACCCAACTATGACGTAGCCTTGAGGGTATGGTCCAAGGGGATACTACCCTCCAGAACCTGTTGTGCAGTTGAAATCTTCAGGATATTATACTTGACCTGAATTGGTGCTTGCACACAATGGATGGCGACTTTATTTCATGGCTGAGACTGACCTAGCTAGCATGATGATACCAGCCCTGCTACAGTGGCCCTCTTCCACAGAGATGACACATGTGTTTGTTATTGCAGTGTACTCACCCCACAGTGACCATGAGGGAAATCAGATAATATGGAGCCTTCAGGATATAGATGGTAGTCCTTGTAAGTAGTATCTTGAGAGACAAGATATATATATATATATATATATATATTCACGCACACACACATGTGTGCTGTTTGGAAAAGTTGGCCTCTTTTGAATGCACCAAGGGGTTGTTGTCCTTCTTGCGATAACTTAAGCTCGTACAGGTACTGGACCAGAGACGAACTAGACGGCCAGCTACACAAGGCCTGCTGGTTGCGCGTGTGGCTTATGTTGAGTATGGGGTGGAAGCCCCTGCTGGACAATTCGAGGAGGCTATGCAACCCACAGGGAAGGGGGGGGAGCCAACAATGCTTGTGAAAGTTCTCAAATTCAAGGGAGCCACTGTTGAGGTGGTTGACGAGGTGCAGGAGGATAAGCAGCTTGACAAGATGAACCTGATTCCTCAAGCAGGAGGGGGTGCCCATCCTGTTGATGAAGGTGGGGCTACAGACAATGGATTCTTAGGACGTGCTGTGCCGATAGTTATGGGAGAGGATGGGGGTGGGGTTTCTGGCTCAATCCAACTGAGCATGCCTTGGCGAGACGGATCACTGGATGTACCCAAGATCAATGCTGAGTTCTCGATCAGTCCTCTAAAGATTCGGGTGTCGGCATGTGAGATCCAGCAGCTTCTATGGCTGGTCCAGTCATTCAGCAAGGGTATGGCCAATAGTGGGGCTGAAGTGGGCACAGGGACAGCAAGAACTTCTGCACAGAACGGCACCAGTCTAGCAGAGGTTTCTGTGGGATCGCGAGGTCTTGGGTCTGCTTTTCTGGACAGGAACAGGGAGGCAGGTCCAAGGCAGGTGGTTGCCCCTTCAACTACGAGTAGAGCTGTGGACAATGATGCCGCCAACACAGCGTTTTTGCCTGTCTCAAGGTTCATATCGGACTGGATGCATTGGGCAGGCAGTGATGGTCAAAGGAGGGAAGGAGCTGCTGCTGAGGCAGATTTGGCTGCCAGGTTGGTCTTTTACTCACTCCTTTTCTGTTTAGTGTGAAGGCTTGATCAGGATTCAGGGTGGTTTACTTGAAGCATAGCCACCGCTCAGTGAGGACCATCCTGAAGCAGTTAGGGAAGAGAGCAAACATGCAGCACATGGGTGGCAGGTTGGCCAATGTCATGGAGGTCCTATTCAGTTGTACGCAACAGACTGACTGGTACTGCCTGGATCAGTTGCCTAGAGAACAGGACGACGGGGCTTTAGGGAGAGTACTCTAAACCCCCATCCTCTAGATGGTTTTTTGGTCAGAACCTCGATTGCTTGTCTGGAGTCCATAATATGAAGATTCAAGACTACACTCGGTTGTGTGAGAGGAGTTCTGTCTGTTTGTGATTGTAATTGACATCTTTAGAGTGCCCTCCATGATTAATGTGCATGATACTGCTCTGAATGTGCCAGCATGACACTGAAGGAAATTTCAGAATGTTGTTGTCTCGAGGGGTTTGAGACAGAATTAATTTGCCAATGACAATAACAACTCTCAAATTTGTGCAGTGTGGATGAGTTTTTTGAGTGCTTCGATGGGACGAGGAGCCAGGTGAGTTCGAGCAGCAGTGGCCTGTGGAACTGGACACGCTCAGCCTTGAGTGCAATTACAGCTGCATCTAGCCTGGCAGCGGGGTCTGTAGTCCTTGCTCCTGGTATGTGCACGTTCCACAGCATTGGATTGCCTTTGACCTTGTGTTGATATTCTTATTTGGGTGTGAAGTAGGTGAATGATGTTAATGTAGGGTTTAAATCACATTGAAGTCTATCAAGTTCAGCTGGAGCAGGCACAAGGAGCTGTTTGTAGGTGATGATAACTCTGATCATGTTTATTCCTAATAAGTATTGAGCTTCAGGAGAAGTGTGATAACTCTGATTGGGAAGCATTTATCTGGGGTGGGTATGACACCTAGATCTGCTGAAGCGACTCCCCCACCTGTCTGGGGTGTCAGTGGCAGGTGAAAGAAACCTTAATCGTTATGCTTGCTCTGTCTGCAGTCTTTCTTTTGTGGGTGATCCAAAGAACCAGTAATTGGCCAATGGACTAAAGTGACAGTTGTAGTTCCTGTTCCAGATCCAGGGAGGCAAGTGGAGTATAGTGTGAAGGCCCGGCTAATTGGCATATCTGTGGAGCTTGTGTATGGAGACTCTCTGACTTCTGAAGAGTTGTCCTCGGAGAGCTTCACAGTATCTGGGAGTCAAGCCAAGCAGGCTCTAACCATGGTTGATAGTAGCAACAGCGGTAGTCCAATGGAAGAAACAGTAGATCCCTCTGGAGATAGAAGTCGTGATGGGTGGGCTATTAGCGGCTTGGACTTGGGAATGGAGTTGGAGGAGGAGGGGCTTACTGCTGATTGGGAAAGAGGATGCGCATTTGCTCCACCGGAGAGAGCTGAAGAATATTTGGAAGGCATGTTGTCAGAAATCAAGGTTTCTTTCATGGTGAGTTGGTCTACTGCACTTTCGTATGTGAGCTTAGAAATTTGTGGGCATTCAGATGCAAATTCAACCCTTGGAACTGTGTTCCTGTTGCAGACAGCTTTTTTTTGGATGATGATATTATCCTCTTAGCACTCTTGTATCATTGACAAGATATGCTCTCATTTTGAGCTTACTATTGTTTCCTCTTTTTAGGTCTCTGAAAACCAGACAGAGTTGAAGGTCACTGTGGAAAACATGGAAGTAAATGAATTTGTGATGCAAAGTGGGTTCAAAGATCCAGGGGATCTTAAAGTGAGCAGGGAAAGCCAGGAGGAGACGGTTCACACGACAAGCACTTTGCTCATGCTACTAGAAAGGAGTCTACCTGCCTTTCCTGTTTCCCTTTGCCCTCAGATGGACAATCTGGTGGTGTCCAGTTGTTCTTCTTCTCACAAAGTTTGCACCAGAAGTAAAAACAGAGGTGGAACAATGGTGGCAAAGAGTGAGAAGCCAATTGAAAGGAAGCAGCTATTGAAGGTGGGTTCGTCTCCGGCAGATTATTCTGTGGAGGTCAATGTAAAGCATTTTCCTACTGGTTCCACTGGAGGGATTGGAGACCAAGGAAAGGGAGATGAGAATGGGGGTTGGCGCACAAACATTGCGGTGGTCTTCCAGCCATTGGTTGCCTGGCTTGATGTTCGAACCTTAAAGAGACTAGAGCATTTGGCTGCACAAATGGACACCTCACTGAAGCAAAAGGAAACTATGACCTTACATCCAACACATGGGGAAGGAAACCCAACAAAGATGGTGGCCTTTGATCACGTCAGTGAGCATCAACGCACCCGACAGACACAGGCTACTGGAAGAGCTGACGCATCAGGCCAAGGTTCTATTCAAGCAAGTGTCTGTGTGCCATGTGTGCGAGTACTGGTCTGTTTCCCTTCAGACGCATGTCCATGTGCAAGTGGGCTTCAGAAGAACTTCATTGCATGGGATGTCACCATGCCAGCACCAAACACAGATGTCAGACAACCTATGATTGTCTTAAAACGGTCTGATGGGACACCTGATGCACACTCCTTACTTCTCACTGTGGCAGAGAGCTCTCTCTATTTGATCTCTAGCGTGCCTGAGAAACCAGAGATAAGTGCTGTTATTGGCAGACCAAATGGACATGGGTTCTATGCACATCGAGTTCTGTATGTGTCCCAGCAGATGGCCCTTGCAGAGGACATGTCTGTACCTGATGAGGTGCCTTTGGAAGGTGCTTCTGTTGAGGTTTGTTGGCATAGAGCTGAGACTGGGTCATGGGTTGGCAAGCAGGCTTGGGATGGTGCAGCTTCACAACAGAGAAGAGGAGATGGGGGTGGAGGGATTGGTGGGAGCAATTCAGATTTTGCAGCAGCGACTGCCTCTGAGGCTGTCGAAGATGATCATTTACATCTCAGGGAGGAGATCATCCGATCATCCTCAACAGTGGTTCAGATCAACATGCCTGTTGTAGGTCTCCACCTGTCAAAAGCTCAACACTTGCTGCTTCTTGAACTTGTTTCTTGCTTCACAGCCAGATTGTACTTGGAAGAGCGGGGCAAAGGCGAAGGCAGAGAGAACCAGGAGGGGACACATTCATTGAGTAAACACTCTTGTAATACTGGTGTGACAACTCAGGCGTCACAATCACCACAAGCTTCACAGACCTCAGTACTGGTGCAATGTGGGCATTTAGATGCTGTGTTGGATCTGAAGCTTGAGCACCCTTCTGACTTGATGCTGCCTCCAGACACAGAGGGAACCAACGCATGGGATGTTCTACACTTTGACATTCATGAACTTCAGGTGCAATATTCTTGTGCATCTCAGTAGAAGAAGAGACGAATTATCCAAGGACTGTGGGTGCCTGTAAGTTGATGAAGGATTTTTGTCCGTAGATGGGATAATATCAAGCATTCTCAACATTTCTGAGTACAAAACCCAGTTTGACTTAAATCCCATTCTTCCCTTGGCTTAGAAACTCTGATGGCATTCTGCCCTTTGACAGAAAGTAACAAGCATCTGAATTCTCATAGAAGATAATGCTCAAGACTCACTGTTTGGAATGGTGGGTACAGGTACTGTCTGTGCTGAGAATAGGTGGCCATTTGGATGCATCCTACCTAAGGGTACACCATGAAGAATGTCAAGTCATGGGGTCCCTGTCAGACACTTGTTTCATGCCCTTACATGGAGGAAAGGAATTGTTATTATTGTCGTGTCAGAATGATGCCCTTGGACGTGGTGACGGGGGAGGTGGAAATGCTTTGGCAACAGGGTCAGCTGGGCTGACAGTGACTTACATGGCCTGGCCACATATGGAGAACCTTGCCGATGTTCTCTTCATTGGGAACATGAGGGGAGGCACATTTATTGCCAATGGTGGCCGCCTAGATTGGATTGGCGCAGTTATCACTTTCTTTAGGTCATCCGAAGGAGTTGAAACCTCTGAAGGGGTTGCCCCTGCCGATGATACTGGCAGTAAAGTTGAGGAGCACATTAACAAATCCAGTGCTAATGGTGAGGTGCCTCAAAGGGAGGCTGATGCGGCCTGGAGCACATATTTTCTTGTGGATTTGCATGATGTCGCTGTATGCTACGAGCCTGGGTTAGAGGCATTGCTTATTCCTGGTGTTCGCACTGGTGGTGGGTCTGCTGCTCAAGCAAACCTGACAGGGGGGTTTCCTAGTGGCCTGTCGGGATCTGTGCCTACCTCCGGTTCCACCCAACTGTTTTCTCCGGTTGCTTGTGTGTTGGCAGCTGCTGCCGTGCGAGTTTCCAGTGGTGAGAGCTTGGAGGCTAGGGGTCAACAGTATGACATCTGGCTTCGTGATGTTGCTCTTCATTTGTTGGACACATCGTTACGAAAGCAACCTCCATGTGATTACACCACTGAATCCATGCACGTCACTGGCTATGTGCAGGTTCTCCCTACCCCCTTACTTTTCGGTCTGGATACTGCTTCTTCCTCAAATTCTTTTTTGACTCAAAGGACCTGCTCTATTTAGTATAGGTGTTGGCAGCCAAATGCAACTAACTACCTGCAGTTAGAACATGATGTCTTGTAGCAGCACATGTTTCCTTAGGTCCAGAAAGTGCATGCTGTGGAAATGCTTCTGGTTGAATCAGAGGAAATAAAGCAGTTTTTCTATGCTGGCAGGTTGCCAAGGAGGCGGTCATGGAAGCATTGGTTAGAACTGGGTGTGAGAATGGTTTGAACTGGGAGGTAGAATGTGCGAACAACCAGCTACGGTTTGACACATGTCATGACACCACTGCAGCATTTGGGCGCCTTGTGGCCCAGTTTCAACAGCTGTTTGCTCCTGATCTGGAGCAGTCAAGTGTCCAGTTCAAAATTCAGAGAGCGGAAGGAGGATCTCCTCATGAAAGTGAGGCCTCAGGCTTCAGCGATAGACCATTTGTCTCTGCAGAGGCCCAAGGGGATGATTGGAAGCAAGGACTCGGCGATGAGAGCAATGTATTTGGGTTGCTGGATGGAGTGCTGGAGGATGCTTTTTCCCGCACAAGAGGTCCCCTGCAAGTCACTGGGCAAGATGTGGAGGTTCAGAACAATCATTCTGGGAATGCTTTACTGCATACAAGGGCTGCCACTGTCGAAAGACCTGAGATTCTGCTGAGGTGTCAAAGTGTGCCATCGACTCCTAGGCCTGACTCGCACCTACCAGGTGACGAGGCTCTCAATGTATGTAGCCCACGCGTGAATAACAGCGGATTGCCTGCGTTTATAGAGGATTACTATGTCTCAGGACTGCCCCATGTTAGTCATTCATGCGGTATTTTGTTCTCACGGCCAGATGGTGATCCTGCAAGAGATACAAGGATTCCAGCAAGAAACCTGAAGGATGGACCAACATTAGGGAGTCTCCGGGGGGATCCTGAAGGGAAAGGTGGATGGTATGACGGGAGCTCGCTCAAAGTTTTGGATGACCATGTTCCTGAAGGAATGTCAAAGGCTGAGGATGGCCTCGATAACCAGCGGTCTGGGCATGACCGGCAGCGACTGGTTACGGACCACAGGCCTCCAAGAAAATCAGGTTTGCCAGAAAAGTACCCACATGCGATTGGACGTGTGGTGCTGCAGGATCTGAGTGCCAGGTGGCGCTTGTATGGAGGTTCTGATTGGCCAGTTGGAGAGAAGGCTACAAAGTTGGATCACGGAGGGAGAGGCACAGAAGGTGGCCGGCAGTCGGGGGTGTGCTTGGAAGTTCTTTTGGATGGGGTGGATCTGCAGTACAACACCTTCCCGACAGTTGGTCTCTATGCCTCAAGACTGGTAGTATCAATTCGTGATATTGGGGTCTATGACTGTAGCTCCGATGCTCCCTGGAGAATGGTATGCAAACCGTTTACTATGTCTGTCCTCAACATTGTCTTACTGTCTAACCATTGATATCTGTGTGGGATGGAGGGTGACTGTGGCCTGAGCTTCCATTCCGGATGCATAGCATTGTTCATTTTGAATTTTGACCTACTTACTTTTGTCCATCCTCAAGTAACTGTTCTATCTTACTATTGACATCTGTGATGGATGGAGTAGGACTGTGGCCCGAGGTTTCATTCAAGATGCGCAGGATTGTTATTGTATTTACAGATAGTTTGCTTTCTTCAATGTGCTTAATTGTGTTTTTCTCTTGGAGTGGGGGTCAAATGTGGATGGGTGTGGTTTGGAGCTTGTTTTATATGTTTTGGACCACTTCATTTTGTCCTGTGAAATGAAAAAATGTGCAGAAGTAGTATTAGGAAGCAGTGGACAGAGAGTATACAATACTTTTGGGACTCTTGTTTAGTGATGTTCAGGAGAGGGCTGATAACCGTTTGGATTGCATCTTGATCCGTGGTCGCAATTGTAGGTGTTGGGTTACCACCGGACAGCATCACGACCCAGGGAGTCCTCATCACAGGCAGTCAAGATTGAGATGGATGCAGTTCGTCCAGATCCTGTGGTTCCATTGGAGGAGTACAGGTGGGTCCCTCTTGATGTTTCATTGGGCCTTGATGTTCAGTGCGGTGTGCATGCCTTCAAATTTTTCAACTACTCAGGTACTCTGCTATTGCTGGTTCAACTTGCAGATTGATGTTTCCATAGTTGGCGTGAATGCAAAACCCCACCAGTATGCGATTACATACCCCTCCGGAATATGAATCCCGACTATAGCAAGCCCCACCTGAAGACCTGAGACCAAAGACTGGCAGAATGGTCCTGCATCCTTTAATGATGATCTTCTCTCAATCTGAGTGTGCAGGCTCTCTCTTGCATTGCTACCAATCCGGCTGCATTTGGACCAACGCCACATTGATTTCTGCATCGAGTTTTTCTCACCACGTACCAGGCCAGTTGCTACTCACAGCACCTCGGTAGATGAAGGCTTGTATCCTTCGGCTGGATCGTCCCTGGATTCTGCAGCATCTCTTGGGTCTGACAACACTGATGCAGCTGAAGAGGCCTTGTTACCCTTTTTCCAGGTATACTCTCTCTGTCTTTGTCTGTCTCTCTCACACTAAATCCCTTTGTGTTCTGCTCAAGCTGGGCCCGGGGTCAATGGCCAGAAGGCTATGGTAAACGACGTGTTATGAGTACATTCTCTCACTAAAACCCCACAAAAGGCTCTGGGAGGGTTAGTTTCCCACGGGATCACTGGCCGTAAGACCATGGCAAGCCTACTTTTGCAGGGACCAGCATGAGTACATTCTTTGCACACTACATTGTAAAATAAGGTAGTTAACTCAACTAAGTGGAGCTTTAAGATGGTGCTGCTCCCAATCCTGATCTCTCTTGGCTCACCTGGCATTGAGGTCTATACATAAGACAGATCTACTGAATATATCTCTGACATGCAATCCTGTTCTCAGTGTGGACACTGTATCTTAAGGTCCAAATACTCAGTTTGGTGTGTGTTGAAAGCTGAGCTAAATGTGTGGGTGGTGTTTACCTTCAGATTTGTGAAATGCGACCTTTGACTATCCGTGTTGACTATCTTCCTCGCCGAGTGGACCTTGCGGCCTTACGAGGGGGCAACTACGCCGAATTGCTGAACTTGGTCTCTTGGAAGGTACCCCCATACTCTATTTTTCCTATTCCTCCCTCTCTGTGGTTTCTGGTGCACCTGACTTTACGCCCGACTTTCGTTCCCCAGTGGGTGGAGTCCCCACAACTGCATGGGGTAGTATCCCGTGGACTACGGGGTAAAGGTATGTCATTGCGGTCCATTGACGACATCTCTCTCTTCTCTCCCCCGCTCTCCTTGAAAGGGCCTAACCGAGTCTTTGACAAACATCCTTATACTCTTGCTAACTTCAAATTTGGTCCAAGTACTAGAACAGTTAGATGGCAGTCCTGCCATAGTACTATGTTCAGCATTGAAATGATTCTTTGCTTCATTTTTCTAACAGTGGTAGCGAAAAGTAAAAGCGGGTATACTTTTGTGGTGGACAGGGTATAGAGCTTCAGCTGAAGCATGTGAGGGCTGCTGGTGTGCATGGCTGGAGCAGCCTTTCTGGCATCCTGTTTGGAGAATGGCTGGAAGATATCTCCCAAAATCAAGTTCATAAGTTTGTACGAGGAGTAGGTCCTATTCGTCCGTTCTACGCCATGGGATCTGGTGCGGCCAAGCTTATTGTTTTCCCTGCCGAGCATTTCCGGAAAGATCGCCGCTTGCTCCGTGGGATGCGGAAAGGTCTATATCCTCCTGGTCTTCATCCCTCCCCTGCCCATTACCCGTCCGGGACATTGAAAGAGTCAAACTCGACTGAGTCCCATTCTTCCAATATAGAGCCGGAGTGCCTAATGAAAGAGAAAGAAGAGCGGAAGATAGATAGTAGTAAAGAAGCTTCATAACGTCCCATGGGACAAAGTACAAAAAGCAGTACCTTCAAAATACAGCAAACAATGCCCAAAGACAGTTTGTGAGAGAGAGTAGAGAGTATATCCCTCACACAAATTGTAGGCTCAAGAACCAGTTGTTGCGTTTCAGCCGAGAGATTTTGAGCTACTCTGTTATCATGCTCTCTATTTGATTCTTCTCTGGATTGGGTTGAAGGTGCGGTGGCCTTTCTCCGAAGTATTTCATTGGAAGCATTGGGCTTAGGGGCGCACTTAGCAGCAGGGGCCCATGAGATACTGCAGCACACGGAAGTGGCCTTAGGTGGAATTCCGACCCCGTTGTCTTACACGACACAGAGAGGACAAATCCGAAGTAGGGCACCCCAACCAGGAGACACCCGGGAAGGGTTTCAGCAAGCCTGTGAAAGCATTTCCCGGGGGCTGGAGAGGACTGCAGCTTCTCTTTTGGGGAATCCACTGAAAGTGTATCAGAGGGGGGCTGGAGCTGGCCTGGCTGTTGCTAGTGCCTTACGGGCTGCCCCGGCAGCTGCGGTGGCCCCTGCATCTGCAGCTGCTGGAGCTGTTCACCGTGCACTATTGGGAGTTCGCAATGGGTACTTGCTCTTGCACTTTCTGTCACTGATATTCATCTGTTTTATAGAATGTGAAGGGTGCATGTTGCCTCATGTCCTTCCATGCAAGCGTACTGTAGGCGATGATAATTACATCCGACTCTTATGGAGCTGCAGGTAATCAGGGCATATGGGTTTCGGAGTGGACAGCTCAATTTTATTCTTGACTGTTTCTTAAGCCTTTCCGGGGTGTGTGGTGTGCTAGGACTACCATGGTAAGATAAGGTCACAAGCTATGAGTGATGACTCTTGTTTTCTGCTGTGCAGGCTTGACCCGGAACATAAACGGGAGTCAGATGAGAAGCATGCAGGGCTGCCTCCTGAAATTAAAAGAAGTAGATGACCCACAGTCAAAGTCTACTCTGGAGCTGAAGTTTTCACTTGAAGTCACGGTGGGTAAATTGACACTTAGATTAGTTCATCCTCTTTCACCATAGGTTATTCCCTGACTGCGACTTGATGGTGAAAGTCAGTCAAATGAACCTGTCATGTAGTAGCTTTTTCTTCAAGATTTGTAAATAAGATAGGCCAAATGTACTACAAACCTTCATGACTTTGGGTACCCCTCATGGATTCTATTTGTCCGGTTGGGTGCATGTTAGACAAAAGTTGTGGGACTACATAGTTCCTTCAAAACTAGGTCTGTCAGGAGGAGGGTGCCACCTGCCCTATCCTATTGTGTCTTCCAACAAGCTTTTTGGGGGCCAAGTATGAGGCCAGAGAGTTGTACATTATTATGATTTTGATGATCAATAAATTCAAATTCTTTTTCATGGGATCCAAGCCCACCTTGTCAGTATGATGTATTTGGATGTCTCATTGCAGGGAAGGTTTTCACATCGGTGTTTTGTGCAGACAGATGTGGGAAGTAAGAGAGGGTGGAAAGAGTGAGTCAGACAGGCACTGACACCCACATATCTTGCATAACCATTTCGTCCTTAGAGCAAGCGGGCGCCAAAAGTGAGATCTTGAAAGGTACTAATTCGAGGCACTTCAACTCAGTAGTCATTGCAATGGGGGAACCTTTTTCTTTCCTGTAAGGTCTTTGCATTCAAGATGTAGTCCTTTCAATATGCAATAGTTGCACACCCTCCTAATAGAGGGAGTTGGGTGTTGAGGGTTGGCATCTACATCATCTTATCGATAATGGTGAAACTCTGCACTACTCATGGAGCCGTCCCTCTTGCCACAATTGTGACACGTAGTGATAGTTGCATTGTGGAGATCGGATGCAAGGATACTTTGTATTGGAACAAACCCCGACGGTTTGCCTATTGAGGCAATAAGCTGCACAGAAGTCATGAAGTATTACAATGACAATAGGATTTCACAAATGTATTTGTGATTGCATTGCCAGTTACTGTTTAGGGGATCAGAGGGGCTGGAAGATACTCGAAGGAGAGATGGACTTGTAAAAACACTGGCTTGTAATTATGCTGCGCCTGTGGGTCATCATGATACTTGCTTTTACAAATTCTTTGGGTACCCCTCAGGAGTTTTCTGAACTTCGGGCAACCCGAGCACCTGACACTTAAGGTGTAGCATCCACTTCTAAAGACTCCATATACAGATATGCATTCTGGAGTTTAAACCCCAGCCATGTTGTTTGCAAACCAATTGGCAACAATACACTTCTAAATGCTTGCCGGACTGTATTTGTGTAGTGTGAATGAGAGTGGGATTGTATAAGTCAATATAAAGAGTGCACCTCCCGAGTGTGTGCTCCTCAGTTCAGAGGTGGGGCACCACCCCCCATATTTTGACAGGATATAACTTGCATGAGTTTCTGAGTGTGGCCATCCACTTTCCTGGGATAGACAAAGGAAGACCTGTTTTCAATGGACGATTTGCAAAAGCAGTTTGATTGTTGGCTTTGTAAATTTGGGAAACTGTAGGCAAAGTAGTAGGCTCAAAGTAACTGAAGCTGCTAAAATACCAGTTTGTAGAACCCATTGAAAACTTGGTCAACCCTGACCAATAGACATCGTTTGGGGCGATGTGCCCGTCAAGGTGTTCATTCACATGAGGCTTTTCTGGAATGAGGACTAGAGTTTTACCGATATTCCTTTTGAAAGAGGTTCTTGTGTTTCTTGCCTTATAATGGGCCTACTGTTGTGCTACAACATCTGTCCCAGCTTGCAATTGTGAAGTTCAGTTCGCAAAGCTAACACAAATATCTACTCTGCTCCCCACAAATGTTGATTCGAGCAAACAATTGAGCTAGGCCCGGCTGTCAGAATTTGGAGCCAACCTACATCTGCACTTGAAGGGGTAGATTTTACTGTCTCCTGTATCTCTAGTGACACGGTTGGCTATTTTGCTCCCCATTTGTGGTCTGAGTATGTGCTGTGTATTGGAATGTGCAGAGTGCAGGGTCTTTGTTTGTTGCAATTTGAATTCCACTTGTGATACATCGCCGTTCTTGGTTGTCCTTGTAAGGGATTGTGCTGGGCCTGAGCAGCAGCGTCAAGCTGCTGTTGTCAGAGATGGCTCGATGGGTGGAAAATTGTTCCTCTTCCTTGCAGTGCTACACAGTGACATATGTGTGATATGCAGCCAGAGAGGATTGCTTCAGTCCCAGTGTTTGTGGGTGCATGGGAAAGAGAAAAAGAATGTACTCATGAGATGTTGTTTGGCGCCGTAGCCTTGTGGCCATAGTCCCTGTGCCAGTTTGGGCAGAACAAGAGAGAATGGACACTACTTTTGTGAGGGGCTCACTCCAGTGGTGGACTTACCTTGGTATAAACAATTGGTTCAGGCTTTCCAGATTCCCTTAGAAATCCCTTCACACAAGCATCAGTCTGCCATGTGTGGGCTGCCCAACAGTTAGATCCCAGTAGGGCCAGGGCTTTAGGCTAAGCCCCAAGATGTATGTTGGTGAACAGAGGTGGAGGGACTATGTTCTCGATGGTCCTGAAGAGGGTGAATGCCAGACATTGTATCAGGAAATGGATGTTCTCTGCAGGCCGCCCGCACATCGGGCATTGACACTCTCCCTTTCCTCCTTGCATGTGTTGATTATTCAAAGATTGATGCTCCATCCTGAATTTAAATTTCAGTCAGAGCCAAAGGTAGGTAGTTCAGATTTGGGCAGCGCAAGAGAGAGAGAGCATTGATAGAGATAGACTTCATGAGTTGGGACCATGTCACTCGTGTGATACCCTCCTTTAAGGATGTGGTCATGTTATGCTTAGGGCACCTGTAGTTGTATGACTCCCTTGAAGGCTTTGACTATATTTATTTATGTGATTGTGGCATTCCAGGCCCTTACACTACAAGGACTAGTTCAGTACAGCTCCATCCCGCAAGTGCGATGCTGTTTGCTGTGATGAAGTAATAAAATTTTGGAGTTGTTTGAGTGGCATCTCCTGCAGTTGGTAACGCGTTCGACCTTATCAGCATGCAGTCTCTCTTCAGTAAATATGTTTCTGGGTCCAGGGCTTATGAAATTACTTTCAAAAAACATCTGGTCCACTGGGCATGTACAGCTCTGCTGCTCTGCTCCGCCGCCCTTTGGGCATCCACTGGATATGTCCAAAGGGTATGTCACTGGGTATGTCTAAACTGGATATGTCCAATGAGAGCAATGCTTGTGATGAAAACTAGTCACTACAATGCGAAACCTACAAAGTGGGTATTGCCTTCTGGAAAATCAGCAGTGTAGAGCAGACGGCGGTGCTTGCAGGGAGGGAGTGGAGAGCTACACAGCCCGGGGTTTCCCACAAACTAGTCTGAAGGAAATGTTGAGAAGGGAATTGGTCCGGTCAAACGATTGTAGGACAGGTCTACACCAGTGTTGGACGGGTATGGCATCTGGACATGCATATCCGGCAGTTATTTGCCGGTTATGCACATATGCACAACCGGAAAGTGTAGCCCTTGAGGAACCGGCTATGGAAGGGAACCGGCAAAAGCCATCGAGCTTCCTAACCGGCTAGAGAACCGGCATTGTGATTGTAAGGATGTTATACCCGGAGCAAGATCTGGAGCAAATGTGGATGTTGTAGAGGCGGTTCTAGATAATACAAGTCATGTAGGGGCTGGTGATGGTAGTTAAGAACATTACATATGGACAGATCCTGAGGGGAATGTTATGTCTTACTAGTTACAATACATTTACAATGGTCAGGGAGAATGTCCAAGTAGATAGGAAATTAATTATTTGGGCATTTGGCTAAAATAATAGTTGTAAGTTGTAAGCTTAGGGTATTACAAGGGCAGAGCCCAGAGATAGATGACAGGAGTTGAACATTTGAAAATCAGATCCACAGGCCAACACACGAGTGGCTTACCACCAAGCCACAGCCCTCTTGTGTAGTTTTACACACATACACAAAACGTCTAGAAAAAGTAAAAAAATAATAGTGGATGAATCCCATAACAGGCACCATGGAACCGGCATTTTTTAAGATGACATAACCGGTAGATTGGGAACCGGACAATTGGGAACCGGACAATTCATGTGTTTAATGAGAACCTGTAACCGAGATGTTTTTCAAACCTATTGGTATACCCTGCCCGGCCGTCCATTTTTTTCAAAGAGTAGGCTATAACCGGGATGGGAAGAGGGCTCAAAACATGGTACCCGGCCAACACTGGTCTACATCCACCAAGTCTTTCAGTGTTGCGAGGATCGCTGGGATGTGTCCAGAAAGCTTGTTGTTGTTGAGCCTGAGGTTCCCGAGCCCCTTGATTTTGCCAATACTTGCTGGAATTGGGCCAGTCAAGCCATTCGATGAGGTCTAAATTCTGAATATGCATCAGATCACCCAGGTTTGGTTGGTTGTCACATTCAACTCCTGAAGCCATCGGCAACCTCGTGCACTAGACGTATCATCGGCCGATGACTTCAACTAGGATGGTTTGGTCTGGTTGTCACTTTCAACTCCTACCCAGGAGCATCAGTCAACAGTTGCCGCCCACCCGCTGATCACATTTTGGCTGTCCACTGTGATTCCCGCTTTGAACGTCAACAATGCATCTCTCTCAGAGGCCAAGCAACTCGCGGCATCAGTAATGCGAGAGGTCAGTGCAACGACGAATGAACACAACAGCAACACTGTTGTGCACCTTGTCTGCCATGTCCTGCCAGTTTGCCCCTGCATCTTGTCGTGTTCCTATGTACATTGAAATCTTAAGATCACGAGCGTGCTTGACGTCTTTCGAGTTGGGTACAGAAACACCGATGTATAGTAGCAGCAGCTGACTGTCCGAACTGAAGTTATGCTTCCAACAACAGAGAGAAGCTAAACGTGTCCGCTTGCTTGATATCAGATGGTGTGTACATAGTAGCAAAGAAGGAGAGGGAGATAAGCAGCTGGAAGTCGAGGTGGGAAAGGAACGCAAGGCAGACATATATAGGGTTTTTGCGGTTGACTATTACCAAGGACGATCATCAAACAGTGCCATGCGGAGCAGGAGTTTGACTGAATGTTTTGGTCAAACTCCAGCAGGCCATCGCTGGTTGCGCTTAGTTGTTGTAGATACTACTACTGTAGATCCAAGTGGCACTTTTGGTGACTGATGTTTGAAAAGCACGAGGAAGCATCCAAAGTGAAGAGCATCTTTCAGGAGGGCCGCTCTGCTTTTGTATCCATTCTCGGCTGCGGAGCGTGCGTATGTAGTAAGGAGGTATACTTGGACCTACACGGCGAGTAGGCACCGACCTCGGAGAGAGGGAGGATCTACCCAACTGTGCACTGGGCGGAGCTGCGATCAGCGATCCAGGCAGTCCGTGGAGAGGCAGGCTATTCCGAAAGTCTGTGCCAGCTCCGAATGAGGTCTGAGGTCGATGATGTCCAACTGGTCTCGCTGTAACAGCGAAATCTTTCTGGGTATTGTTGCATGGGCAGATGGTTAAGTACACTGACTCACTGACGGCAGCCCAACAACATGCGTAGACCTGTTTGTGAAAAATCGCTGTCAGGCTTCCGTGTACATTGCAGCTACGGTTCACAGACAGAATGATAGTTTTCCAGTCAGCACATCTGATTTCCCACACATAGTCGTTTGCAGAAAACTCGTGAACTTTCTCCCTCCAGCAGCTTAACAAACTGAACATTCAACTATGCGTTACAAAAAACAATGTTTGTTAGATTGATGTGATACAAGGTCACGTCATTGTTATATTACTTCAGGAGACAACTGTAGTTGCATCGATAGCCTCTACGAGCAGAGGAAGCAGTGAAAAAATAGAAGATGTCACATTGAGAATGAGTACATTGTCCGGAGTTTCGAGGAACAGCACTTCGGAGAGATGTGATAGATGCATAAAGAGAACGACGATGAATATCAATTTTCACTTGATGAATCATGTACATATTTCATCTCTTCCTCACGACTTACCACCATGCCTTTTCAGTATCTGAGAGGTATAGGTACCAAGTAAAATCAACATTCAATGAGAAAATTATGCTAGGTGCCACGTTTCAGCTACGTTTTCATTCGGACGGGCCATCCCCTCCCTCCCTGTGGTTCCTCAATCGAATCTGTCCAGAGTAGACCTAGTGTTGATGAGATCTGGTCTAGCACAGTTCATAGGCCGTCCGTCTTCCAACTGGCCGGTAGTTTGGACTGTTACGCACAGCATCTCAAAACTGCGCACAATCAGTAAAATACTGCAAATGCACTGTGGAAAGGAGTTCTTCAAGCTCACAGCTTCGATAGGAGATCTGCATATTTCGATACCACAAGCCGGTAGGATGACTGTGTCGCACCAAGGATGTTACAGACCTCTAACAGTCAGTCATAATAGAGCTGGAATCCACGAGATCTTCAAACATGTCACTACACCAGGCGAATGAAGACGTCATCCGGAACTTCTCCAATCTTCTGAAGTTCAATGAGGTGCTGATGCAACTTCGCATCGAAAAGCTTGTGCCTACGTCCCAGCAACAAAGTACCCCGCGAACAGGGCATCGAATTGAGTGAGAACTATGAACTTCTCCCAGACCCCCTCTCACTGGGATTTGCAGGAATATTCAGGACTTCCGGCGTGATTCAACAGCACCAACGCTCATGTACTAGCTAAATTTCAGTTGTCATGATAACACTCAGAGATAGTATCAACACTCTCCACACAAACTTGTCAATTTCTCCGACAACCAAGACTTGCTATAGCAACACTTCGGATTTCCCTGCTGCTGTCTACTCTTAGATGGATTACATCATACTGTTCAGAACTTAGGGACTGAAGAATACTCAAAAAGTTTATTTAACTATGACTTGTAAGCTTTACAAGACATGGTTCTTCCACAAGCCCTCACATACCCTTGGTAAAGAGGGTAAAGAGGAAGCTACCTCAGATTGGGTACTGGTAAGGTTTGTCATGTAAGGACAGTAGATAATTCTTACCAGTTCAATATCTATTATGCTATGTGTGTAATAGACATGGTTTTTCCAAAAGCCCACCAGCCACCCAGTTCTCCACATGATAAGCTTCATTTAAGGGTACAATAGAATCCCTTGGGGTATATATTTGTTTTTTGATGGCTGATTTTGGAACTTCTGAAAACAGTAACAGATTCTTGAATATCAGGTCTGTTTTAATCCTGGAAGTCCTCAAGTGAAGTTTAAAGTATTCACATATGTTAGGTCTGGATGGTGTTTTGGAAGTCCTGGAGCTTTACAAAATCTACCTACATCAAATGGTACTTCAATTTAAACCTTACATATGTGATGTAGAAATAAGGTGATGGCGCCTTGCTTTGCAAGGCTGTTTTGTCCTATTCCTGCCCTTATAAGACAAGCCCTATCTCTCTCTCTTTGCGTGATAAAGCACCATTTCATTTCATTTCTCTCTCTTTGCTGGTTTGGCTTTCCAGGTTACTACGGTCCCATCAGTCTTGTTGATTCTGAAAGATCCATGGAGTACTGTTGCTACTTAATTGCACCTACAAGGGATCCTCAAGGGATATAAGCTATATTTCCTTGCTCCATGTCTGTCAAAATGGATCTCCTAGAGTTGGATGATTCCATATGTGAAACCTTCTGTCATATTTCCCAAGGTTCCATCTACTTCGCTGAAGTACTAAACATGTGGCTTTCCAAGGGTTTGCCATAGCACCATAAACGGCTTGTTATGGCTTTCCTTTAGTTTGGTAGCTTCTTTTGGGGGCAAATGCTTAATTGGTAGCTCTCATAATAGTTGCAGAGCTGCACCCCTCTTGCAATCAACTGTGCTGTGAAATAGTGGACATTATTCTGAGCTTCCATCTCTGAAATGATGTTTCTTTTCTATCCTGCCCGTAGATAAGCAAGTTGGTTCAAAGTGGAAATCGATAATAAGTGGCCTTTGCCACTTCCCCCCTGGAAGTGAGGCGTAAAACCTCGTTCGTGGAGGAGAACTGTAGCAACAAAGCCGGTTGCACAAAACTCATGAGTTTTCAGCAGTTGAAACTCACATAATTTGTACAGGACCATACACCATCCATGCCTATCATAATTTGCGGGACACATTAGCACGCAGTTGTTGCACGCCACAAAATGCTTTCAAGAACGACATAGATTTATATAGCCTATGATGAGGGCAGGGTATGCCAAGGGCACGCTTAAAAATCTATGAGCAACTGCGACATGTTGGGGTGCAGCTAGCTAGGGACACTTTGATGTGCCTTCTCGGAGGGCGTACTGCCAGTTCAGGACTCCTGGAAGCGGGCAAGTATAATCATTGAAGCTGGATTAGACTCATGTGTTAAACTTGGAGACTGCCCTCGTCGAAATGAATGTCGAATCTGGGAGCAAAAACGATACACGTCGGTTGTTCAACAATATAAGTAAACTAGATATGATCTGATGGAGTGTGATGATTGAAGGAACGCTTTCAGACAGGATCATCTTCAATTCTGTTCTCTCTGCATGCTGCCATGAGATGAAGGTCGTAACTACTTAGCTTCCATGGGTCCAGATTATGGTCTCACACCTATATATCGTGAAACATTTCGGCTGCAATGGTGGACCTTCTTGGTCGTGTAGGGAAGTCGGATGAGGGAGACGGCTGAACAAAATAAGACCAAGACAAACAACCTGTATGATTTCACCATCTTTTATCATTTAGGACCTCCACCTTGCCTTGAATATTTATGACTCTCCATCAAATATGCAGGTGCAACAACTCCTTGATAGTAAGACGCAATTAACGGTAAAGAGACCTCTAGGCTCTCTCCCTAGCCCATGCTCAATGTTATATACCAACAGTGCAGGCCCACCAACACTAGTATTTTGCGGATGCTTGTAAAACAAGCGGTACATAAAATTGCCAGTCACATAGTTGTTGCTCATCCAGCCGTCAGGGTGAGAATGATGTGATGGAATGTGAGAGGTTTTATGGGCACACCAGCAATTGGAGATTGAGTCATATACCAAGACCTTCACATCAAACACCTCACTTAATCCCATCTGCCAACATTGGGAAGATGCAACCAGAATTGTTGTACTTGTTCACCACCACGGAAAGGTGGTAGGGCCGGCAATTGTCTCCAAATATTAAGAGAAGGGTTGCACACAACGAAGACGACTTCTCGAAGCCGTTTGTTGTATCCATCAAGTCCAATCAAGCCTCCATCTCCTCCAAAAACAGTATGCGAGCTTAAATCGCTGGTAACATATTGGGGATACATTATCTGCTGCCACATTCGGCTTGTACGATGATAGAGCGTGATCAAATCTGGGTTTCTAGTAAACCAAAAGAAATATTTTTCCTGTTGCAAAGGGACTTGCTTACAGAGTTCCAAAAAATGAGGAGAAGGGAGGGAGTCCCATCGCTTGCACACTGACCTGAAGCGGAATAGACTTGGAACTGGCAAGTGCTGTTGAATTTGAAGATCCAGTCCGTCATTGCCATCTGGACCATTGCAGGTTATTTTAGTTTAGCTATCTATGCCAACTAGGATCGCATAGATGGTTCTTCCGTTTTCGCTCCATGCTTGGATTGCATCCTTCAGCAATCTCTCTATGCAAGCACAACCATTAAAGCAGGCACAACCATTGAAGCAGACAATGTCTGACTGAGTGGGGAGTGTTGAATTTGAAGATCCAGTCCGTCATTGCCATCTGGACCATTGCCGGTTATTTTAGTTTAGCTATCTATGCCAACTAGGATGTTACAGTGACGTCTATCAATCCTTGCTGGCATCACGTTCCACGACTGCAGTTTGAACCTTATATTTCCAGCTTGTAGTGACTTAGCTTCTTGAGCACTAATTCTGAGTGCGGTTTGTTTTGTCACGTATGCTAGTTGTAGTTGTGTCCAGAGTGCGGAGATCGCTCTGTCTACAGGAATGTGAGCATCATGAATTGTCTGAAAGCTAGCATGTGTACTTCTGAGTACTTGAGAGATTCTTGATAGCTTAGTGTAACTCTGCAAATTTGGAGTGAGTATTGTAATCAGCAATTTCATTTTCAACAGGTTATGGGCCCACTGTCGCTTAGTGCTGTGTTGCTTATTGACTGCGCGAGAGGTTTTCTTTTATAGAAGTAAGGAAGAGAAAAATGGCATCAGCAGAACAGAGATCCTAAGGACGTGACGAGTATTGAGAAGTTCACGGGAGACAACTTCCAATTATGGAAGTTCTAGATGCAAGTGCTATTCAGAGCAAAGAAGCTCTTACGCCTTGTTGAGGAAATAGAATTGAGAAGAGATGTAGAATAAAACTAAGATTAAAAAAAAAGATCAATTAGTCTAGAGTTCGTTCGCTAGGGAAGCACTATACTACTAATAGATAATGATGCCAGACTATTATATCTCTCTCTATCCCTTCTTTGAAACAACTTTTACCAACAGTCATCTTCATCCAACACAATCATCATTCTCCCATATTCATAAATATTCTCTCCATCTTCTATTAACTCTGCTCCATCGGCTGAAATCAAATACCATTGCTCCACTATATTCTTCCTCCAATAATCTCTCTGATACAAAGCCAACAGCTCTCGATACCATTCTTTACTGATTAACCATAGGTTGATTATCTCTTTGTCGCTACATTGTAGTCTTTTAAAGATATCTAGAGACAAACTATTAGGCAGTCCAGTAATTAATTCTACAGGATATGCTAGTTGTTCCCCTTCACACATCATTAGCGATCATTCTTCACCACCAATTTTGTTTCTCCAGTTGCTCTAGTGATTTTTCCTCACCAAAATTATGATTCCATTCTCTCATAAGTTCAGGATAGCCTTTAAATGGTCTATACCACTTCTGCAAGCAACTATGTTTCCAATAACAACTCCGGTATAGGATGGATATCTCCTTATACCATCCTTTATTGACCAATTGCAATAAGAATACTTCTTTATCACTACAACAAAGCTTATGAAAGATTGTTATCGATAAATGGTCTGGTAATCCAGTGATCAACTCTGACACTTCTTTTATTCCCTCACCATTGCTCTCTGCCATGCAATTGATTTTTAATTCACCGTTGCACTCCCATCATTAACCCAATTGGAAACTCTCTCTATCTTCGTTTCATTAATCTGCTCCTTCTGAGCTTTGGATATCTCTCTATCGATATTTCTCTTGATAGACCAGAAACTAATTCTCACATCGAATTCTTATCTGTTTTATATGTGCGCACTCACACCATCTCATATAATTCTGGTTCTTTAGTTCTTACACACAGAATCCCAATCTCATTTCATCACTCCATTCTTCACACATACACAAAGTGAATTGCACTTCTTTTTTCTTCTTCTTCCTAGTCATAAATCACAACACTGCAAGAACGCAGTACTAAATCTACCATTGCAGAATAACTCTATAGTCTATCTTCTACTCACTCTACTCTCTCTACTCCCGGTCACGGCTCTCTGGCTCAATTGACACTTTCTGCTTCTCATGAACGCATTATATAGCAGGGCGCTTCAATAACTGTAATAACCGCTCAAACTCCTTCATCCATCCTTTACAATTATTCATCCATCTCTTCTATCATTCAGTCCAAGATAGACTATCGACTGTATACAAGATATTGAAGAACACTGCTCTATCGCAATAATATCGAAGGTATCGCAGGCTATATCGATGAGAAAGATATTAAAAAGTTCTAAAAATTATCATTAAGTCAGAAATTCCTATTATTCTACATGGCCCTACTCCTAATTGTGTAGCGCCCTCGCAAACACTATATCTTCTGCAACTAATTTTGTGGCCGCTTCTCCCGCCTCCCCTCTGACTCATGCGATCGACGATGGTCCCGCTCATCACCTTCCTTCTGGAACTGCTTGAATGCCATATATGGGTGGTATCGCGAAGGCCCCCAATCATCATACATAGCAGAATCTGCACACTGAAGAAATCCAGTCAAGCACATCAATTCTAACACTCTCATTTCCCTTGCCGAGTGATGCAATAACTTGGCTACTAACCCGAATTCATGTCCTCCCAACATAGGCCTGTTAACATCAATAACAACATGGTAGTAGTGACACCACTTAGCCAAAACCGCGCTAAAGATGGCTGCCATAAAACACAAAGGATCAAAATGATTCGCATGCAGCCCCTGGACCGTTTTGTACGCTGTCTCACAATAGTCCGCACTACTGAACTCTCCCGGAATTAATGGCCAATTGTAAGGTAAGGACGTCAAGTGGTCATTCTCGTGCCATTGACCACAACGCGCACACATACATACACCAAATCGGCCTGTAATATTCTATGGCAACGGTCCACTGATTGGTGTCAATCGAGTGCCCATCTTCAAAATCGATTCTCCCGTTGCAGTGTGGCCATAATCCTGCCCCATCAATAACAACACTTCCCAACATGACAGCACCTTATCGTCAGAATCCACATAGACCTTCTCCGTCCTGCCCAAAAACTCTGAGTACTCCCAGTTAGTAGGAAAGTGACATCGTTCGAATATCGCGAACCCCACCTGCAAGACTTGTGTAGCACTAGGTTGATTGATGTACAAGTCCTCCACCCATCTGGCCGTCAATAACTCTGGCCAAGTTTTTGCTTCCATCCACTTGCTTACCCTTTGTTGAATTGCAGTCTACGTCCAGACATAGGTAGATCCATGTAAACACTCCGGAACCAGCCGATACTTGCGATGAGCTCTCTCCAACATTGTATCGAACTGGGCCTCGTCCAACACTTGAGCCACCAGAGGTTGCACCATATCCAAGGTACCTCGGCAATAGTTTGTCATCTAGCCTTGGAATAGCAGAGAGAAAACCACACTAGAAGCATTCGTGTCATTTACCACTGGGGTAACGACTCATTTTGAGTCGTAAAAGTCAAAAAACTGGGATCGACTGGAAGTTACAAACTACTAGTTACAACAGACGTGGTAGTTGGGTTGGACATCCAATGATTGGAGTGGTAAAGGACGCAGACGCACGAGCAACTGCTCAGCGATTAATGCGATTAATGCTGAAGAACCACGTGGCGTAACCAGGCGGGCCGCCCGTGTGTCTGACCTTTAGGGCTGACTTTGACTTTTCCCTCCGGATGAGTGGACCGATTCACCGAAGCGCAGTGACACATGGACGCGGACGTGGACGACGATGTGGACGTCGACGTGGCGGCGCCACGACGAGCAGCACTGCTGCCACGTGGCCACGGGCCCGGGGCGCCACGTGGTAATAGACCACATAACTTGCAGTGCTACATACCCAGTGGCAATTGCAACTGCGGAAGTTGACGCAACCACTGCTTTACTACTTTACATGAAGTGCTCGAAATTACTTGAACAATCATTCATAGTCATTCATGCTTTGGAGTTTTGGTGTTTGTAGTGAGTCGACTAGTAATGCCATACAAGAGAACTAATCATGCATTAGAAATGCACAAACGATGAAAGACATGTCATGAAACAAAATGAAATGAAAATGAATGAAATAAAACAAAATGGTACTTTATTACATCTGCGGAAAGCTCAAAGAGCTTATGGGACAAAATGAAAAACACAAAGTAAAAAAGCAGCCCAAAAGCTACTGGTGCTCTGGGGATTGCCTAAGGGTCAAGGCCTCATGCAAGTAAGCTGCCAAGCAGTTCTGATCCTCATAATGCAAGACTTCAGTGAGTTCCACGGAATAGACCATCTACCCATGGAGGTTTCTTGTAGTTATTGATCCATAGGGAATCATAGGTAATCTTGTGCTTGAAATTTGGCCCTCTATGATGAATCTGGACCACACTCTATCCCTGCTCCTTCAGCTATCCATGCCCCTCCACAAATCATGCATTCATCTTTGCCTTGCTGCTAGTAGCTGACAATGACAACCTACATTTGTTCTAGGAAACACCCAACTCAGCTTATCACACTAGTTCTTATGCTCAATTGCGTCTGCTACTCTCTGAAATGTAGCAGGCATTCACCTTTTTGCCTCGGTTGTCCCATCATTGACTGGGGGCAGAAAAGTATTCATTCAACAGCTTCTCCTCATGTCTGTTACTTGTTTTTTGATACTTTCATGTTGTCACATAGCAATATCATGTCAAAGTCACTCCAAACTAGATTCACTCAACCAGCTAACTTGCAGAATTCAACATGGAAATTTTGGGCCGATTCTGATAAGAGGGAACAGGGTGAAATGTGCTGAAGAAGATGCCTTCATTAACAATGTCTGATTTGATCAATTGTGCCGTTGCTGCCAGTTGACCATCTACCCATGCAGGTTTCTTGTAGCTTCATAGTTAATCTGGAGCTTGAAGTCCGGCCCTCTTGGGTGAATCTGCACCCACACTCTATCCTTGCTCCTTCAGCTATCCATGCCTTGCACGAATCATGCATACAACCTTGCCTTGTTGTTAGCAATTGACGATGACAGCCTAGACTTGTTCTAGGAAGCACCCAACTCAACTTATCACACTAGTTCCTATGCTCAATTGCATCTGCTACTCTCTATAATCCAACAAACATTCACCTTCTTGCCTCGATTGTCCCACCATTGACTGGGGTCAGAAAAGTATTCATTCCACAACTTCTCCTCGTCTGTGTTACCTGTTTCTGATACTTTCATGTTGTCACATTGGCAGAATCATGTCAAAGTCACTCCAAACTATCAAAGCTTCACTCAACCAGCTAACTTGCAGAATTCAGACATGAATAATTAGGGGCGATTCTGATAAGAGGGGAAAACAAGGTGAAATTGAAGAAGGTGCCTTCATTAGCAGTCATTACACTCTATCCTTTGCTCAGCCATATTGTTGAACACTCCCTGTCCACAAGGGTATTGTTCATAATGACATCTGCCACAATTCCAGCTTTGACGATGCAACCATGGACCTCTTTGCCCTTCCCCAGCAGGCTTGCACATGCACTATAAATGCAAACAAAACTGGTTGTGGCAAACTGGGAGCAATATGTGTCAGAAGAAACCACTGATACAAATCTACAGCTTACAGGCTGTCTCTATCCTCAAAATTGGCAGCACATCACCCGCTGCTATGACATATATTGCCCTAGACACGCATTGCCCTAACTGCCATCCCCCAAGATGTTACCCCCACCAGACTTCTCTCACTTGGGTCCTTGCAAGGCTGACTTCCAGCTTTGACTCTGTGCGTGGGGCCTATCGGACAACCTACACCAGCAAGCCCTCCCCCTATCCTGCATCAACTCATCTCAGTCTTATCAACTGCACAACGTGTGATGGGAGTGAGTGCAACATGGGAAAGAGCCACAACACATGATGAGCTGTAGGGAAGAAGCGACATCGTGCAAGTAAAGCAAATGATGAAGCAGAAAGACGAGGCAACATGGGAGAAGGGAAAATGGGTCCAAGGGCTGAGAATGTCAACTGGTCAACAATGAGGAACTAGCTCTGGAGCACTATGTTGATGATTAAAGGGAGCAGCAAACACATGTGGGGCATCGCAGCAAAGTGCATGCCAACGAGGGTCAGAATAGTGCAAGAAAGACTCCACGGATGGTGGGCAGCCAAGGGAGATGCAGTGAGACAAGGCACTTATGGCAAGGGAGCTGCCAAGACAAAACAGTTGATTAAGCTACGGAGAAAAAGGAAAGCACAAGATCAACTACGAGGAAAAGTAGCAATTCAGGCATGGGAGCTGCTGCTAAAACATGAGGAGGAAGACATACGAGGTGAAGCATCAAGGGAACCAGTAGAAGATGAGGAGGATGGAGCACACTTTCCTGTCAAAGGTTGGCGGTCGAAGAATGCAACCCAACAATCAGAAAGTGAGGCACCCGAGGCTGGACTGTTGCAAAGAGGTACAAAGACAGGAGCTGAGAATGAAATATTGCCTTTCGTTGAAGTTCCCCACACAAGGGCTGTTTGGCAAGCAAAACCCCAGGCAAGGATGAGAGGTGAATCTGGGATAAAACCAGCAGCTGGAAAGACACAAGGAAGGGCAGCAATACCTTGTCAAATCTGAGGGTGATGGCTGGAGAAAATTAAACAATGACTGGAAGTATGGGAGCAGCAATCGCATGAAGAAAAATCTGCCTGAGAGGCTGAAGAGTGAAAGGGAGGAAGACAGGCACCTTGCTTATGAAAAGTGGAAGGGCAGGGTAGAAAACCTGATGCCTGAAACTGATGGGAGCTCGTGGGAGACTCTGCCAAGAAGACTCCAATCAGCTGCTGCCAACAATCGGACCAGTGAAAGATCGCCCTTGGCTGGCGCAACACCACGAAATAAATGCAGCCCTGATAGCATAGTGAGTGGGGCACCAACAGAGCCAGAAAATGAGGGAGAAGGAGGAGACTTCCCTGCCAAGAAAGTCAATGACGGGCCTGCAGTGGCATGCAAGGAAAGGGACACCATAAGTGTTGCCAACAGATGCAAATCAGTGCTCATTCATTCGAAAGCACCACGAGAGATGAAGGAAAAGACACCTGCAGGGACGTTGAAGCATAAAAGAGGAGAGCACTTTACTTGGGAAGAAAGTGAAGCATTGGAGAACGAGGCTGCTGACTGGCAGTATGAAAAGGAAAGGCGGTTGTGGGAAACCCTGCCAAGACAACCATATGGAGAGAATCAAGCAGGTGGGAACTGCCCTTCATTGGGGTGGTGCAAAGAAGAGCAAGACCAGAAGCTGAACCACATGAGAAGATAGTGTGTCATCACAGATGGAGACCCTGGAAAATGCTCTACCCAAGAGATGAAGAACATTAGGCAACTAGAAATGTGGGGGGCTGAATATGCTCTGCAGTCAACTAGGCTTGTTGAATGCTTGCATAAGAGATGAGGGGTTGTTGTAAGTATACGACATTGAGTTCATCAAATCCTACAACAGCCCACCATCGCTGCCCACTTCTTACAAACTGCCACAAAAACAGTTTCACAAGACTTACAGATGATTGGTGGAAGGCAAGGCCCCTCGCCATGGGCCAGATTAATTGTATGTTGCAGCCTAGAACAACGACGGGAAGTCACCTAGGGCAACAAACCCCATCTTGGCAGCGTCTTTTGTGTGAGAGAAGTCAAGCTGAACCTACTCATCATATCGAGTGGGATGGACCAGATGTAAAGCTGCCAAGCCAACCACACTCATATTCGCACTCAAGCAACATAAGCTGGAGCCATTTTCAGATTATGAGTACCCGTGTTTTAAGAATACTCCTTCTTCAACTTGCGGTGAACGGGCAGAAAACTTCACAATGTGCAACAGATTAATGGACCAAGATGCGGAGCTGAATTGGGTATCCAGTTGGGCAATGCTGGTTTCAAAACCCCGTTCCATCCCTGCGTTTCGAAGATTTGGCTTGAATGGGCACACTCCGGCAGTGGAAGACTCACGGAGTAATGAGTTTGGGCTGATATGCATGCTGACATGCCATGCCAGTGCAAAGAACAGCGTTCTGAGTGGTGATTGTGATCTCAAAATCTGCCCCTGCATTCAAACTCATTTATCTCTCGAGCAGAGCCGCCTTGTGGATGTTCCAGCCAGTGTCCAAAAACAGCTCAAGTGCAAGACAACAACATCAGCAAGGCATGGTTAGCTAAGCAAGGTCATGGTGGAGAGGCATTTGAACTCTCTGAACGTAATGTGGTCGGACTTCACCCCCTCCCACATCAACTTCTCATAGGTCTCCAAAACCTGCAATCCCCACCCCTGTTGTGCATGTCCTGCGGGGGGTGCTATTCTGTGAGCCCGGAGGCGTGAGCCTGTGAGCCCAGGAAACCGTGAGCCCAGCACAGGCTCACGCCACGTCAGCATACATACAGGGCCTATTTCCGCGGGTGTCACCTATTTCCGCGGGTTGATCAGCCATTTCCCGGGAATGCAGAGTGGATATGTTACATCCATTGTATCCATTACATCCATGCAGACGTTATCAACATACCAAGCCCTCACAAGTTTATGTGGGTACGTCGTGAGGAGGTGCACACTGACATGATCTAAAGCGGAACCCTGCGAAATCTTTTCTTACTCACCACCCTTGCGAACATGCCAGGTATGTGCGGGAGCATCATGGATGCTCATTAGATTTGAGAATGCCTCACAGCTCTTTGATGAGGTGGACTTCACCGTGATGGATTCACCAACCATTCTTCTAGCATGAATGGTTTGGAGACCAACGAGCAACTGATGCGAGAATGCTCTACACGAACCAAAGTCGTTTGTTTGTATTTGCAATGCACTCAAGTCTGTGAGGTCCAGAGAACACTAAATAGATTGAAGGAACAATCCGGGCAGTCCATGCAACCCCCATCTCCAACAATAGTTTGTTCCCATTAATGTGCATTCCACGCACACATTGCAAACAGGACAACAAGGACACACAACCATCCTATTTCAAATTTGGCCCCGAATAAAACGAAAAGAAAACTTCATATCAAGTGTCACAGTCATCAGAATCAGTCTCGACCTCCTGTGCTATGTCATCCAGCACACCTCACCGTGGATGGCATTTTGGACACAGGGAGGCAGTCTCAACGTGTGAGACACGATGACCGTTTGCCTTTGGCAGTGGTCAACAGGGTGGGTCAACCACGAGCAGCATTACCTACACTGCTCAGCTTCCCAGGATCCCATGCTTTTCGAGATGGTGGACCTGGCCTCCTGTGGGATGCTCAGTTGCAGCAGCTAGTGGAGCCTAATGCCGACGAGCGAGAGCGGGCTATGGGGTTTTCCACTGGGACCACGGCGGTGCCTTCTCTTTCTGAGGCATCACGTCGTCAGGTGTTGCGGCAAGCAATGGATCTCAATTGCTTGACCTGGATTATCAGCTTGGCTATGGCTGAGCAACGTAGAGTGCGGAGTGCACTTCCCTTGACGGTCTCTCTGCCTACCGAGACGGTACAGGCAGCGAGTGGGGGCGAGCCGGTGAGGACCACGGGGTGTAGACATCCATGGCACACGTGGGAGGTGCTCGAGGTTCAGAGGGAGTTGGCAGCCAAGGCAGCTGTGATGGATGAGGTTGGGGATTCTTCTCGGGATGAGGAGGTTCTCAATGATGAGATGATGGGGCAGGATGAGGCCTTGTCATTGACTGAGCAGGAAGGGAGTACTGTTCAAGAGGTTGCAGCATAGCAACCACGGGACGCGTCCTCTACCTCTAAGCCCACTGGACTTAAGGTTGCAGTTACGGAGGACAATTGGGAGCCTGACATTGGACCCATTGTCACCGGAGGAGAGAGACGACGTATACGGCGGTTCCTGAGGGCTTACAGGAATTGCTTTGCCTTCAGTTTGAAGGACTTGGGAGCACTGAAGGGTCAAGAGATCCGTATTGAGTTGGCCACTGACACGCCAATCTTTCGGAGACCCTATAGATACAGTGACATGGAGAGGTCTTTGATTCAGATGAGGACTCAAGATCTCTGGGAGGCAGGTTTGGTGGAGCTCTCTAGTGGAGAGTATGCTTCAGCCACAGTGATGCCAGCCAAGAAGGATGTCTATGGCAATTGGACGGAGAGACGTATGTGCGGTGATTACCGGCCTGTAAATCGTCAGACCAAGTCCGATAGGTATGCCATGCCGACACCAGAGGAGATCTTTGATGCCATTGGGCATTCCAAGGTCTTTAGCACGTTGGATTTACGATCCGGATATCACCAGTTGCCGATCAAGGAGGCGGATAAGCAAAAGACGGCATTCTGGGGGATCAATGAGCACGGGAAGGATTGCCTATACCAGTGGTGGTTCTTACCATTTGGGCTTAAAAACGCTCCCGCTGAGTTTTAAAGAGTCATGGACAGGATTCTAGCAGGGGTGGAGTTTGCTCGGTGCTACATAGATGACATCATCATCTTTAGTGCTACGGTGGAGGAGCATGAGAGACACCTTCAGGGGGTATTTGAGCGCTTGAGGACGCACGGATTGAAGTTACATCCGGGCAAGTGCAAGTTTTTCCACAACCAGATTGAGTATCTGGGTCACATGATATATCGTGGAGGATTGGGGGTACAGCAGACTAAGGTAGAGTCCATTGCACAGGTTCCACGCCCCCACGGATGTGAGCCGAGTTCGAGCTTTCATGGGGTTAGCAAACTATTACAGACGGTTTGTTAAGGGATTTAATGCCATTGCAAAGGCTCTAACCAAGCTGACCAAGGTGGACCAGGAGTGGCAGTGGGAAGATGAGCAAGAACAAGCTTTTCAAGAGCTCAAGGCGAGGTTGACCTCGGCGCCCATCTTGAGACGACCTATCAGGGGGCGTCCTTTCCAGCTGCATACAGATTGGAGCATGCTGGGGCTTGGAGCGGTGCTCACACAGGTGGATGATGAGGGAAGAGAGTTCGTAGTGGCTTATGCTAGCCGCTCGAACAATGCTGCAGAGTCTAAGTATAGCTCATATGAGGGAGAATGCTTAGCTGCAGTGTGGGCCGTGGCACACTTCAGGTGCTATCTATACGGCAATCTCTTCACCCTTGTCACGGATCACCAACCACTCAAGTGGTTGATGGAGTCAGACAAGCTTACGGGGAAGCTTGCACGGTGGGCACTCATCCTTCAAGAGTAGGTGCATCGACCGGGTTTGGTCAATCGCAATGCAGATGGGTTGAGTCGCAATCCATGCACGAGCCAGCAGGATGACACTGGAGCTCGGTGGCATGGTGAGACGGACGAGGAGATGGTGCCCGGATGGCATGCATCTGCATTTCTGTGTATCTTGGCAGCGGAAGGCCAGGTTGGACCTGCAACAGGGATGACTGTAGATCAAGTGTCTGAGGACCCTGAGGCCAGCAATGAGCAAGGTGGCGCCAAAGATATACATGAGGATTCAGTTGTGTTGGACTACCTCCGCACAGGAGACACTGCAGCCAATGTGACTGCCAAGGAGAGGGATCGGATCCTACAACGAGCCAAGAGGTTCAAGTGGGAGGGGACACACCTGCTCCGAGTATGGGAGGATAGTCGAGTGAGGATTGTGCCTCACCCAACACAGCGGACACGGTTAGTGCGGCATGCCCATGAGGAGTTGGGGCATTTTGGGGTGCGACGCACTCATAGTCTACTGCAGGGGCAGTATTGGTGGCGTGGTATGCACACAGAGGTGCAACAATTTGTGGCTAGGTGCATGGTGTGTGACAGGGTGCGTGCTTCATTCAACGCCCCTACTCCACAATTGCACCCTCTTCCGATCATGGGATTGGGCTACAGGTGGAGTCTTGACTTCGCAGGGCCGTTGCCACTGACCATGCGCCACAACAAGTACGTGTTGGTGATGGTGGAGCACTTCTCCAAGTGGATTGAATTGGTTCCATTGCCTGATAAAGCTAGTGAGGGAGCTGCGTATGCATTCTTGGATTGTGTGCTTAGCCGATCCGGTGCTCCAGCTGAGGTACTCACGGACCAAGGGAGAGAGTTCTTGGGGGAGTTTCAGGCTTTGTGTGACAAGGCCTTGATAGACCACCGCACCACTTCTCGGGATCATCCTGAGGCCGATGGCTTGGCAGAGAGAGTTGTTCAGACAGTAAAGAGGGGTTTGCGCAAGTATGGCTTGCAGAAGGGACACCTAGGAGATTGGGACCTTCAGTTACCCTGGTTAGCCATGGGCTACAGGTTCAGCAAGCAAGCATCACTTGCCTTATTCTCACCATACTTTCTTCTCTTTGGCCGAGAGCCGGATTTGCCTACATCCATTCGCAGAGAAGCTACTACAGTTCTTAACCTTGATGATCCGGACGTGTGGGCACGTGCATGTGAGCAGCGTGCAGAGTTGTTCAAGAGAGTCATGCCCATGGCTTTCGAGAACCTTGCCATTGCACAACACCGTGATACGTTGAGGTATGCTACCATACGTGGTGGGGGCTATCGTCCTGGGGTCCGGAGATTCAACCCTGGTGACTATGTCTATCTGCAACAGACTGCTCCTACGACCTTGGATGTGACTGCAAGACGTGTTATTTTGAGGGTTCGAGAGGTCTTGCCCTCAGGCGTCTTGGTCTTGGAGGGTCGGGATGGCATAACTTGGAAGGACCATGTGCGTAATTGTGCGCCATGTCACCTTCCGAATGTCGATGGCAGGATTGACCCAAACCTGGTAGTGGTATCTGCAGGTTTGAGGTGCATGTTGTGTGGGTCTGCTAAAGGGGCAGCCACCATGCTGGTGTGTGATCGATGCTCTAGAGGTTGGCATATGGGATGCTTGACTCCACCTCTTGAGATGGTTCCAGATGGGGATTGGTTATGTCCACATTGCATTGGATAGTGGGAGTGGATACAACCATGGAAGGCTAACAAGAAACGCAAGGCCCAGCTACTAGGAGACCTTGAACACACGAGATCCTGGCTCAAGTTCACAGATTGCAAGACGGCGACTAACGATGGGGCTACTCTTGTACCCGGCCTCTTGGTCGATAGAGTTTGAGTACGATAGGGACAGTGATAGAGGACTTAGTACGGCTGTGGCTAATACATCTTGTAGCTATCTGGAGTTAGAGGGACCTATCCACCAGCTAGGGGGGCGATTGTGGCAGACTACTTTATTGTGCCTATATGTGTGGTGTGGTTTGGACAGCGATGTAGTTGTGTAGCGATACGTATGCGCACGACAGCTGTCAAGTTAAATACGCACAATGTGAAAACAACTAGAATAAAGCTAGTTATTTGTATTTAACACTTGGATTTAGGTCAAGTATTAAATCAGGTGTCAAGTTTAGTTTGACACCTGAACCGTCTTATCTTCACGAGAGCGGCAGTCGCGCAGCTCATCTCTCTCGAGTTGAGCCTGCGCGACCGAGCTCCTGCATCGTTTAGGACTGAGTGTGCTCATGATGGGAGTGTAGGTTGTTGTGGGGTGGAATCCCCACAGCTTGGGGTGCCCCTGGCTCGACTTCTGTTGTAAAGAGTGATAGCGATGGATTTCATATTTCTTGTGTTGGGAGTGTGTGTGTTTTTAGCTTTCTCAATCATTGTGGCAGACTACTTTATTGTGCCTATATGTGTGGTGTGGTTTGGACAGCGATGTACTTGTGTAGCGATACGTATGCGCACGACAAGCTCTTCTGGCATCGTTTCTGATTGTTGGCGCAACAGAGACAAAGGAGGCCATGGCGAGAGGGAGATCAACTAGACGGCGAGATAGAGGCAGGACGGAGCAGCAGCAAAAACTGGATAAGAGAAGAGAATGGAATGCAGGAAGTTGCCAAAAGATAAGAGCTGAAATGTGAGGCACGGGAGCCTGATGGCTCTTCAATGAAAGACTGCGAGTGAAGCTTTTGCATGGGGTCCCTGTCAGGGCATGAAGGGGAAGGCGGCTCGCAGTGAGACCAACACATTTGAGACAGCTGGTACTGCTGAAAATAGAGCCCCTGATTAGGCTGCGTAGGCTGTGATCAATGGCCGGAAATCGAAAGCGCGCAGTTTCCTGGCGGGAAGAACGAATGATGCACATGAAAGTTGTGATGATATGAAGAAGATACAGGATGAGTTCCAGCAACACCAGCAATAACGAAGTAAGGTAGCGATGAGGGAGGCGTGAGAAGGGGGGAATGAAAGGAAGTCATGAGACTTCCAACTCCATAGCCAGGGATTGCAGCGGCTAAGTCCAAGCCGCTCTCACCGCAAAACGCGGAGCCCCAACGGGCCATCTCGCCTCGTCACATCTCATTGTGGTTATCGATTTTATTGAGATTTCGAGTAATTTGTTTTGTTAATATTCTTTGTAATGTTTTTTTTTTTTTTTGGTGAACAGGGTTTATTGCCCTGATTAATTTTATTCATAAATTATTGAGGGGAAAAAATTAAAACCCCGATTAAGCCATAAGGCACACACACCGTAATCAGTGTAAAGGGAGCCATACATCCACCAAGTGGGATTATGTTTTTGACCTTACAAAGGCTGAAAGTGGAGAGAACCACAACAAGTCTTAACCCTTAACCTCCTAAGCCTGTTTTCAACATTTTGGCCATTTTTGGTACACCGTAAGACTAAAATGCCCATAACTCCTTACCACCTGTCATCCATAGGTTTCAACCATACAACATTATACCTAGCTTGGTTATGTATAACCCCTCCAAATTTGGCATGATTCCACCATAGAAATAGAAATATTATAATGCCTTTGTGGACCTTGAATTTGAGCTTCCACACAATTCTCCTACCCAAAAAAGGTTTGACCAGAATAAATGCTTGCTTTTTGTATTTTTCATTGCTTCGAGACCCAGAAATTCCAATGCACTGACTATGTCCTTGCCAAATTTTAGGGCCATATGATGGTTTTTTCTATGGGCTGCTTTGTATGGGTGTATGTGGGGGTACAAAAGGTGAAAAATTGAATGGTGGCAAGAGCCTCCAAAGGAGGTGCAATATTTCCTAACTTTTTTGAAAAACCGGACGGTAGATATGTGGGTGCCATGCCAATGCTCCACAATGTGAAAAAATTTATACAATTTAGTAAAGTTTTAGGAAACTTTTTGGCCCTAAGTGCAATATTGTTTTGGGACCCACAACCGGACTTCAGGTGGGGCTCAGGGGGGATTTTCCGGCAGAATATTCTGTTTTGGGGGGGGTCACGTCCATGGGCTGCCACCCCATCGGCTGCAGGGGCAACGTGGCGCCACCCGCCCCAACCTAAACACAAAATAAGATCGGGTGGGCCGCCGCATGCAGCCTCACCCTAAATAGGGACTGCAGCCGGTTTAGTGCTTTGTACTTGCCACCTGTCCAGTCAACTCAACAAGCGCAGCTCGTTTTGGGCAATGCTGACGGGCCAAAATTCGCCCATGCCACTATTTTTATTTTTATTTTTTGTTAGGCTTCCTAAGAGGTAGATCTACATTTCTCATTCAGACCTCATTCCCATCCAAGAGCATCTTATGATGCTGCGGCGAATCTCCCACGAATCTCCCAAAGCAAGTGACCCGATTTGGGTCGCTTGGGAGGTTAAGGGTTAAGATTAATGGCGTCAATGCCATCAAGTTCTAAGCCTGCTTTGGCTCTCTCTCTCAAACCACCAATCCACCACTAGTCCAACCACTAGGCTACAACTAGTCAGTCACTAGGCTGCCACTATGCTGCCCACTATGGCAGTCACTAGTCCACACAATGATAAAGAAGAAATACAAGCACGAGCTCACAAAGTTGAAGCATAAACTCATGCATATATAACCTCATCACTCAAATACAAATCAAGCCAAGTGCACCCCACGCCATGGGGAATCCACACTACGGCGCCATAGCTAGGGGCGGTGAGGTTCAACTCGAGAAATATGAACCTCCCGCGCTTGCCATGAAGATAACCACTCCAGGGCCTAAATCTGCCTTGACCCCTGGATTGACACTTGGGCCAATCCCAAATGTCAATATGTAAAAGCTAGCTATTTTCTAGCTAGTTTCACACTAGTGATAAAATAACTTGACAGCTGTCATGCGCATACATATTGCTACACAACTACATCGCTGTCCAAAACCACACAAGACATGTGCACGCCACACACTAGTATACCACTAGTCCACCACTAGTCCTAGTCCAACCACTAGGCTACAACTAGTTAGTCACTAGGCTGCCACTATGCAGCCCACTATGGCAGTCACTAGTCCACACAATCGCCCCCCTAGCTGGTGCTTAAGTCCCTCTAAGTCCAGGTAGCCACAAGATGTGATAGTGACCATAGCCTCACTATGTCCTCCACCACTGTCCCTACTACACTCAAACTCGATAGATCAAGAGGCCAGGTGCAAGAGTTGCCCCATCGTTAGTCGCCGTCTTGCAACCTGTGAACTTGAGCTTATGATCTCGTGTATTGACTCTTATGAGCTTGGCCTCCCATGTCTTGTTAGCTGCCTCTAGTCATGTCCACTGCCACTATCCCAAACAGTGTGGACATAACCAATCTCCATCAGGAATCTTCTCAAGAGGTGGTGTCAGGCATCCTATGTGCCAACCTCTTGAGCATCGATCACACACCAGCATGGTGGCTGCCCCTTTGGCAGACCCACAGAGCATGCACCTCAAACCTGCAGGTACCACTGCCAAGTTTGGGTCAACTCTGCCATCGACATTGGGAAGGTGACATGACGCACAATTACACACATGGTCTTTCCAAGTCATGCCATCCCGACCCTCCAAGATCAGGACTCCTGAGGGCAACACCTCTCGAACCCTCAGAATAACACGCCCTGCAGTGACATCCAGGGTCGTAGGAACAGTCTGCTGCAAATAAACATAGTCACCCGGGCTAAACCGCCGAACCCCAGGACGATATCCTCCACCACGTATAGTGGCATACCACAACGTATCATGGTGTTGTGCAATGGCAAGGTTCTCAAAAGCCATGGGCATGACTTTCTTGAACAACTTTGCACGCTGATCAAATGCACGTACCCACACGTCCGGATCGTCAAGGTTAAGGACTTGAGCAGTGTCCCTACAAATGGCTGTAGGCAAATCCGGCTCTCGGCCAAAGAGAAGAAAATATGGTGAGAAGGAGGCAAGTGATGCTTGTTTGCTGAACCTGTAGCCCATGGCTAACCACGGCACCTGAAGATCTCAATCTCCTAGGTGTCCCTTCTGCAAGCCATACTTGCGCAAACCCCTCTTCACCGTCTGAACAACTCTCTCTGCCAAGCCATCGGCCTCAGGATGATCCCGAGAAGTGGTGCGGTGGTCTATTAAGGCTTTATCACACAAAGCCTGAAACTCCCCCAAGAACTCTCTCCCTTGGTCCGTGAGTACCTCAGCTGGAGCACCGAATTGGCTAAGCACACGATCCAAGAATGCATACGCAGCCCCCTCACTAGCCTTGTCAGGCAATGGAACCAACTCAATCCACTTGGAGAAGTGCTCCACCATCACCAACACATATCTGTGGTGGCACATAGTCAGTGGCAACGGTCCTGCGAAGTCAAGACTCCACCTGTAGCCCAATCCCATGATTGGTAAATGAGGCAACTATGGTGTAGGGGCGTTGAATGAAGCACGCACCCTGTCACACACCATGGACCTAGCCACGAACTGTTGCACCTCTGTATGCATACCACGCCACCAATACTGCCCCTGCAGTAAACTGTGAATGCGTCGCACTCCAAAATGCCCCAACTCCTCATGGGCATGCCGCACTAACCGTGCACGCTGTGTGGGGTGAGGCACAATCCTCACCCGACCATCCTCCCATACTCGGAGCGGGTGTATCCCCTCTTACTTGAACCTCTTGGCTCATTGTAGGATCCGATCCCTCTCCTTGGCAGTCACAGTGGCTGCCGTGTATCTAGTACGGAGGTAGTCCAACACAGCCGAATCCTCATGTATATCTTGGGTACCACTTGGCTCATCACTAGCCTCAGGGTCCTCAAACACTTCGACTACAGTCAAACCTGTTGTAGGTCCAACCTGACCTCCCGATGCCAAGATACACAAAAAGACAGATGCATGCCATCCCGGCACCATCTCCTCGTCCGTCTCACCATGCCACCGAGCTCCAGTGTCATCCTGCTGGCTCGTGCATGGATTGCAACTCAATCCATCCGCATCCCGATTGACCAAACCCGGTCGATTCACAACCTGAAAGTCATACTCCTGGAGTATAAATGCCTACTGTGCAAGCTTCCCCGTAAGCTTGTCTGACTCCATCAACCACTTGAGTGGCTGGTGATCCGTGACAAGGGTGAAAAGATTGCCGTATAGATAGCACCTGAAGTGTGCCATGGCCCACACTGCAGCTAAACACTCTCCCTCATATGAGCTATACTTAGCCTCTGCAGCGTTGTTCGAGCGGCTAGCATAAGCCACTACAAACTCTCTTCCCTCATCATGCACCTGTGTGAGCACCGCTCCAAGCCCAAGCAGTTCCAATCTGTATGCAGCTGAAAGGGACGCCCCCTAATAGGTCGTCTCAGGATAGGCGCCGAAGTCAACCTCGCCTTGAGCTCTTGAAAAGCTCTTTCCTGCTCATCTTCTCACTGCCACTCCTGGTCCACCGTGGTCAGCTTGGTTAGAGCCTTTGCAATGGCACTAAATCCCTTGACAAACCGTCTATAATAGTTTGCCAACCCCATGAAAGCTCGAACTCGGCTCACATCCGTGGGGCGTGGAATTTGTGCAATGGCCTCTACCTTAGTCTATTGTACCCCTAATCCTCCAGGATATATCATGTGACCCAGATACTTAATCTGGTTGTGGAAAAACTTGCACTTCCCCGGATGCAACTTCAATTCATGCGCTCTCAAGCGCTCCAATACCACTTGAAGGTGTCTCTCATGCTCCTCCACCGTAGCACTAAAGATGATGATGTCATCTATGTAGCACCGAGCAAAGTCCACCCCTGCTAGAATCCTATCCATGACTCTCTGAAACTCTGCAGGAGCGTTCTTAAGCCCAAATGGTAAGAACTGCCACTGATATAGGCAATCCTTGCCGTGCTCATTGATCCCCCAGAATGTCGTCTTCTGATTGTCCGCCTCCTTGATCGGCAACTGGTGATATCCGGATCGTAAATCCAAAGTGCTAAAGACCTTAACATGCCCGATGGCATCAAAGATCTCCTCTGGTGTTGGCATAGCATACTTATCGGACTTGGTCTCACGATTTACAGGCCGGTAATCACCGCACATACGTCTCTCCGTCCAATTGCCAGAGACATTCTTCTTGGCTGGCATCATTGTGGCTGAAGCATACTCTCCACTAGAGAGCTCTACCAAACCAGCCTCCCAGAGATCTTGAGTCCTCATCTGAATCAAAGACCTCTCCATGTCACTGTATCTATAGGGTCTTCGAAAGATTGGCGTGTCAGTGGCAGACTCAATACATATCTCTTGACCCTTCAGTGCTCCCAAGTCCTTCAAACTAAAAGCAAAGAAATTCCTGTAAGCCCTTAGGAACCGCCGTATACATCGTCTCTCTCCTCCGGTGACAATGGGTCCAATGTCAGGCTCCCAATTGTCCTCCGTAACTGTAACCTTAAGTCCAGTGGGCTTAGAGGTAGAGGACGCGTCCAGTGGTTGCTATGTTACAACCTCTTGAGCAGTACTCCCTACCTGCTCAGTCAGCGACAAGGCCTCATCCTGCCCCATCATCTCATCTTGAATGACTTCCTCCACCCGAGAAAAATCCCCAATCTCATCCATCACCGCCACCTTGGCTACCAACTCCCTCTGAACCTTGAGCATCTCCCACGTGTGCCATGGATGCCTACACCCCGTGGTCCTCACATGCTCACCCCCACTCAAGTTGTAGTGCTCCCCTGACTGCCATCCAGGCCTATAGGAAGCTGACTCCTCCCAAAAATCTAGGGTGAAGCCCATGGGGTACAACACTGCCCCACCAACCAGAACATCGTACGAGACCGCGTCTATCACAATGGCCTTGGCTTGCATCACTGAGCCATCTGTAAGGTGATCTGGCCGTAGTCTGATAGCCAACTCACGCCGTGTCATGCCCCGAGCCTGCTCCGATGAACCCCAAGACCTCTGTATCTGGAAAGGACAAGGCTCCATATCCGCCTCCGTGAGGCCCAAACCTGCAATAGCAGCTCTGCCCAGCATCAATGGCTGAGCTCCCGAGTCCAACAAGACCCGCAGTGGCCAGTACCTCTTGCCAGCCGGTCCACTCAAACAGAAAATGTCATCCTAGTTGTCTAACATGACAACTCCAGGTGTCACCATGGCGCGCTCAATGGCTGGCCTAGTTGGCAGCTCCATCAACCTGGCAGCTGCAGCTTGCCATGGTGCCACCGTGGCAGTCTTGACCCTCAAATCCGAGGATCCCTTCGGCACTACACCTCCCACTATCTCCGTAGAAGATGAAGTAACCTCCCCACTCTCACAGAGTGTGGCTACCAGCCTGAACACCTCAGCTAGTCTTACCCCCGGCGTCGCAATCATGGTAGCCGTGAACAATGGAGCCTGACACACAGATGTGGCCGCTCCCAGCAGCACACTAGTTGCTGTAGCCTTGGCAACACTAGGTAGTGGTGTTGCCCGTGTAGCTCTCCCCAATGGCATAGTAACCTCCGCCTCAGTAACAGTCGGGCGAGAACTAGGTGCCATGGACGGCATCGACACTGTCTCCACCAATGTTAATGACTAAGGGCCTGACGGCTTGCCTCCCCACATTGTGGATCCAACTCCACCTCCGCACCTCGTGGCTCAAGAATTCGTGCTGCTCCTCGAGTCACTGCCGCAGCTGACTCCACTTGCACTAGTGGTAGTCCTGCCCCGCACATAGTGGTAGTGGTAGTGTTGCCCGACACTAGTGGTAGTGGTGCCCCACCCACAGTGGTAGTGGTAGTGGCACCCCTCACTAGTGGTAGTGCTGCCCCGCACATGAATCCCATGCCTCCCATGTCTCCTCCCTCAGGAGCAGGAGGTAGACCATCCGGCCTTAGAGCCGGTACCACCTGAGCTGTGGCCATGGCAGTGAGCCTCTGCTCTAGCTACTGAAGACGGTTGGCCGTGCCTTGGTCACCACCCTGACCTCCGCGTCCTTGGCCATGTTGAGCTTGCCCTTGGCCTCCACCTCGTGCCTCGCCACCTCGTCTTCTCTGGGCTGCTCCACCTCGCCCCCGGCCACCATTGTTCCCTTGGAACTGGCCTGGGCGCAACTCAGGGTGCAAACCATAGCACTAGGCTTCTCCATGCCCGTACTTGCCACAATGCCCACACTGCAACTGCGTAGGCTGTGCCGGAGCCAAACCATTGCCTCCCTCTGGGCAATCCTTCTTGACATGGGGTCCTTCACATGTCCAGCACACCACATCCGCCCATTGTTGGCCAGCAAATGAAGGGAGAGACCCCTGCATTTGAGGTCCTCTCTGTCCTTCCGTGGGCTTCACCTGAGCTCCCTTGTTGCCTTGAGCACGTTGAGGTAGTGGCTGGCTAGGAGCACCACTACCCCGTGGTGCCTCCTTAGCAAATCCCACCATGACCACTCGTTCCTCCACCATGTTGAGCTCTATCCGCTCTGCCAGCAAAAACACATTTGCTAAGGTGGGTTGGGCCGCTTGTAGGAGAGTTGCATCCCGCACCCTTCTCTTGAGCGTAGCTATGGCGTGAGCCTAGCCGCGTGAGCCCAGGAGCTCAGCTCACGCTTTGCCCTCTAAGCGTGAGCCCAGGGTTTAGAGGAGGGAGAAGCAAGTCCTATAACCGAGGACAAGGTTTAGAGGGGATCCTATTACCATGGAAGCGTATATTTTGGAAGAAGAGGTGAACACGGCAAAACTTCCAAACACGGCAAACACGACATATTGAGTCCCCTTTAGAAGCACGACGATCGACCCAATTCCCCCCAGCCCTACTTCGTCAACCCCAAGCACTCCCACCCCCAAGCACTTCACGCAGCTGGTCCCACCCTCCACCAGTCCCAAGCGCTCCACCTTGAAGACGAGCCCCAAGCCGTGATCCCACCTAGCCCCACTCTCACCAAGCCCCAACCTTCTGTGGTCACTGTTCCTATAAGTATACTTTTGCAGCAGCCACACCCACTAGTGAGTTGCTTTTCAACCCACCGACAATAGTGGAACTATCTAGAAAGTAGAACTCTCTAGAAAGTCAACTAGTGAACTAGGGGAGATGGCTATACCAACTCTGGCCTGCGAGTAGCGGGTTTAACGGGTTCTGGATCTACCTGGCGAGTCCGGGTCCGGTTTTAAAATGAACCCAGGTCAGGGTCCGAGTTTTTGGTGATGGCACGGGTCCGGATCTGGATAGGTAACCCGGATCCTAACCAGGGTTTTTTTAGGGATTTTGAAAACGGGTAGGAGTGGCTATATATATTGGGTGTAGGGTAGTGGCCCACTCTAGGTAATTTTCCTCGAATTGGGAGGCTATATGTATTTCCACCCTTGCCATATTTTGCGAATCAAATGGATGTTGATGAGCAATAGAAGGTGAAGTACAGAAATAGTTGAAAGCCGTATAGTTCTCGCAAGACTGGCAACGAGCATCTACTTGATAAACGGAGGAGGCCCCACAATCCTAAACCCACTCCTCATCTGGCCCGTCAGATCATCCTACATGGGGCCCGCCATGGCTACATCTATGCTGCCCCCGTGGGTCCATAGACGAGGACCTTTTTGAGACCCCCAGTTTTTGGCGGAAACTGCCTTATTTGGACCTCTTTTTCCCTTTGTTTCATTCGCCAAGGGGATTTTCAGGCGGCCAAATGGTGAAAAATCGCCAATAAAAAAAACGCTGACCCTAACCCGCCGGGTACCCGGGGTGAAAATCCGGACCCGCACAACACTGTCGTTGATGTCGTCAATGATCATCCTGAAATCATGATCATGAAAAAATTGAGTGTGTTGACGCACTCAATTCTCGGGGGGGGGGGGGTTTCCCCCCAAATCCCGCCGGGTACCCGGGGTGAAAATCCGGACCCGCACCTGTCGTCGATGATCATCTTGAAATCATGATCATGAAGAAATTGAGTGCGTTGACGCACTCAGTTCTCCCGGGGGGAGAATTAAAAAAAAAAACAAAAACAAAAACAAAAACAAAAACAAAAACAAAAACAATAGTTTTTTTTTTTTTTTTTTTTTTTTTTTCCACCCCCCGAACCCTCCCCCCCCCCAAAACGCAGAACTGAGTGTGTCAACGCACTCAATTTCTTCATGATCATGAATTCACGATGATCGTCGACGACATCTACCCAAATGCCCGGGGAGGGGAAGGGGGGGAAAAAAAAAAAAAAAAAAAAAAAAACTCATCTGCCTAATGCCCGCTTAATTCCCAGCCCTATTTCCCCCACGAACATGGCAGTTCGCTAAGGGTTAGGGTTAGGGTTAGGGGTTCCGATTTGCAGTGTTTCCCCGGTTTGCCGTGTTTGCCGTGTTTCTGCGGTAATGACGTCAGCTTAATTCCTAGCCTGTTTTCCTTCACGAACATGGCAGTACGTTAAGGGTTAGGGTTAGGGTTAGGATTTGCCGTATTTGCCGATTTGCCGTGTTTGTTGTGTTTGTTGATTTGTTGTGTTTGTCGTGTTTCCACGGTAATGGGTGCTCATCCGCGGAAATACACCCTGCATCTTCCCCCATTCTCGTGCCACGTAGACTGGGCTCACGTCAGGCTTTTGGGCTCACACGCTCCTGGGCTCGCGTGGCTAGGCTCACACTCTAGCATCCCCCCCTTCTCCTCAGCTCCTTGTCCAATATCATGTACCAGAACTGGACTGCCTGAGGCTCCGTAACCCCTTGGGTTACATTTATCAAGCACCTCTTGCAAGTGAAAGCCTCCCTCAAGCTCTCAATAGGCTTTCTCTGAAACTCTTGCAAGCTCCTCAACTTCTCTGTCCTCACCCCTTGGTAGTTCCTTCTCAACTCTTCAAAGAACTCCACAACAGGGTTGAAGGCAGGCACCGCCACTGGTGCTGGTGTAGCAGTAGCTTGGGTGGATGTCGTAGTTGCTGTACCACTAGTCCCACTACTGCTCGTGGAAGGTGCTGTTGTAGCTGTTGTTTTTGGTGCAGCTGTCGATGTGGCTACTGCACTTGTGCCTCTAGTGATAGAGACATAGTCGAGTGACCAGTACATCCTCCACTCCTCGATCTCAATATCGTGCCCCCGCCTAAACTCATGGTAATCATCCATGGGCGGCCCCTCAAGATGCTGAAATAGCCCCTTCCATGCCATAAAAGGCGTAAACAGTTGTGGATTGCGCATTTGCTGCAAGTCACACCAACTATCAAACTCTTGAATGAAATCATCCAACTCAATGGTGCCCACCGCCCCAGAATACCTTCGTGGCCCCTTGGTGGCTCCATACATCTCCTCCATTGTGTCCCACAACAATGGCAAGGAAACAACTTGCACCGCCGGTGTAAGTCCTCCTAATTCACAATCCGAATCAGAACCTTCCGTAGAAGACACAGGAGGTGAAGGTGGCCTAAACCACACACCTCGTCTCGTGTACCCACTAGTATCGCTAGTGCTCGAACCGGCACTGTCCCCAACAACTAGTGGCACCTCCGTGTTGACAAACTGTCACTCAACCGGTCATGAACATGTCCCTAACCCCCTCTCCACAAGGTAACCGGGTAGAGAACCTGTTGCAGCTTATGGTTTGGAATACTAGGTTCTTAACATAGCCTACACCTGCACCTGCATCCACCGCAAGCACTCCTATGGTTGGCTGGTCATCACCTCCAACCTCATCACAAGAGAAACAATGATGGCCTGACTGGTCATCACCCGAGCCTCACCATCGACAGCATGCTCTAGGACTGGCCGGTGATCAAATCCGGACCAATCACCTATAAAAACAAGCGCCCGCACTAGGAAAACGCTTGAATGAGTGCTCACAAGGGCTGGAAACCAGCAAGGCTTGGTTGTTTGCCATTGAGTTTAGTGGCGTGTTTGGGGAGTCTAAGTGAGAAAGAAGGCTTGGTTTGTGGCAACCAACTTCCTCATGGCTTAGGGCTACTATTGGTGGTGTGTGGGAGCAAGAATACCTTGTTGATTTCTTCACAGCCGCCATAGCTCAGTGCAAAGAAGCCTAGAGTCCAAGAGACACAAACCCTGAACCCTTGGAGAAATGATTAAACTGCCATGAGTGGCCATGGATGGGGCTGTGACAGGCTGTGACAAGCTGTGCCCTGTGGCCCGTGGGGCTGTGACGGGCTGTGAGGGGCTGTGCCCTGGGGCCTGTGGGGCTATGACGGGCTGTGACAGGCTGTGGCCTTTGGGGGCTGTGACCCCTGTGACCTATGTAGGGCTGTGACAAGCTGTGCCCTGTGGCCTGTGGGGCTATGAGGGGCTGTGACAGGCTGTGCCCTGGGGGCTGTGGGGTTGTGACGGGTTGTGACCCCTGTGACCTGTGTAGGGCTGTGACAGGTTGTGCCTGTGGCCTTTGGGGCTGTGATAGGCTGTGCCATGTGGCCTTTGGGGTTGTGATGGACTGTGACAAGCTGTGACCTGTGGCCTTGGGGGTGTGACAGGCTGTGGCCTGTGGGGCTGTGACCCTGTGACCTGTGTAGGGCTGTGACAGGCTGTGACAGGCTGTGCCCTATGGCCTTTGGGGCTGTGACGGGCTGTGACATGTGGCCTTTGGGGTTGTGATGGGCTGTGATACGCTGTGGCCTGTGGGGCTGTGATCCGGTGACCTGTATAGGGCTGTGACCTGTGGCCTTTGGGGCTGTGATGGGCTGTGGGACTGTGGCCTGTGTGGGGTTGTGACAGCTGTGATCAGTGATCTGGTGGGCCTGTGCTAGTCTGTGGTGGCCCGTGTTGACATGTGGACGGCCTGTGCTGACTCGTGGAGGCACTGGTGGATTGCCTAAGGATTGACATGTGGTCTTGAAGGCCGAATTTTGAAGCTCGTGGAGGGTGGTTTGAGGAGTATCTTCATGATATTCCCATGGTCATGCAAGTGAGGGAAGAGAGGAGAGGAAGAGTGCTGGGGTTAGGCATTGCTTTAGCTTCTCTTCCTCATAGTTTTCCACCCTCTCATTAGGCCAAGACATTTTCGTAGGTGGAGGCAAAAGTCAGTCCGGGTTTGGACTGGGGTGTCCTTGCAGGAGCAACACCGTGGGGTTGTTTTTGGTGTGGGGGAGTTGTCGTTCTGATTTCTTGTATTTAGATCCCCTCCATACCTGCATGCTTGACTGTGCGCCATAGCATCTCTCTTAGAGCCTATTCCAGCCTCCTACACCTGCCACTTCAAGAGCCATGCTCTATCTAGGCTTGAGGTTGAAACCCCACCTCACATATGCCCTACAAGTGCTTTTCTTTCACCCAAGTGGGAACCAGCCCTAGCCCTTCCGTTCTAGCTTTCTAAAGCTGGAAAACAAGAGCCTCAATGGGCTGAAGGCATGCTCCACACATGCCCCACCTCACCATAAGAGAATCAGCTCCTTTGCTTCATTTCTTGCACCCACAAACCTGAAAATACAAGCTTCAGCGGGCTGAAAGCATGCTCCACACATGCCCTACAGGGAAACCAGCCCCTTTCTTCTTTTTTGCACTCCCAAACCTGAAAGTACAAGCCTTCAACAGGCTGAAAGCATGCTCCACACATGCATTGCCCTCACATAAGGGAAGTCAGCCCTTCGCTCTTCCTTGCTTGCCCTCCAAGCTTGAAGATGGAAGCTTCAATGAGCTGAATACATGCTCCACACATGCAACCCCTTCACACAAGAGGTATCAGCCCCCTATCTTGGCTCCTTGATGCTCTCTAAGACAAGACTAAGCACTCCACAGCCTTTGTCAAGCTCCTGAAACCCTAAGGCTTACATTTCCAGCCACAAGACACTCCTCTTGTGGTGCAAGAGCTCTTCTTCCAAGCTCTGAAACCCTAGGTGCACATTCCATGGCCTTGCCGCATCTCTTAGCTCTTGTTCTAGTCCTGCTCTTGCCATGACAAGAGCCCTCTCAATGCTGAAGCTCGAGATTGAAACCCAATCTCAACATACTCCACAAAGTGCACTGATTTGCCCCAAGCCAAATCAGCCCTTTCGCTTGGTCTTGCAATCCTTCACACAATGAAAGCTCGCATTCCCAAGTCCAGTTCTCAGCTTTGCCACCAAAGCCACTATAACCTGCTCTTGACTGGTCCTCTTCCCAATCGTGCTTGCTCATGCATGTACACAATCTGAAACCATCAAGGTGCTCTGGAATTACCTGCAGCATCGTGCTTTCATCTTTGAAGCTGAAGATCGAATGCCAAGGTCTACCACCTCGTAACCTACACGCCTCCACTTCTAACAACCAAGGGCTCCACGGTGCTCCTTGCATAACAACCTGGTTTCTCTCATCCTCAAGCAAAAACCACAAGTGCTACAACTAACTCGTATCTGGCACTCACAGATACGAGCTCATCTTTCTCGAGTGATAAAGAAGAAGAATACAAGCACGAGCTCACAAAGCTGAAGCATAAACTCATGCATATATAACCTCATCACTCAAATACAAGTCAAGCCAAGTGCACCCCACGCCATGGGGAATCCACACTACGGCGCCATAGCTAGGCGCGGTGAGGCTCAACTTGAGAAAGATGAGCCTCCCGCGCTTGCCTATTTCCTAGCTAGTTTCACACTAGTGGTAAAATAACTTGACAAATACTTTTTGACCACATCTACACCCATAACAAACCCTGTCACACCCATAAGAAGATATAGTGTTTGCGAGGGCGCTACACAATTAGGAGTAGGGTTATGTAGAATAATAGGAATTTCTGACTTAATGACAATTTTTAGAACTTTTTAATATCTTTCTCATCGATATAGCGATACCTTCGATATTATTGCGATAGCAAGATAGGACACCCCAAGGGGTCTCGACGGAGAAGGGTCATGGCACTAACTAAGGGCTTGGTTTATTATGATATACTTAAGGACCTGGACACTTTGCAACCTGCTATTTCTTTGCGGCCATGCCGATTGAGGGGTGCCATACTTGAGGGGTGCCATGCCGATTCTTGTGGTGGTCATTTTGCAAGGGATGCCACCGGACAGAAGGTATTATTGGCAGGATATTGGTGGCCTACCCTATTTAAAGATGCTTTTGCTTATGTGCATCGTTGTGATGCATGCCAACGTATTGGCAGACCTACGCGATCGAGTTCTATGCCCTTGGTTCCCATCCTTGCACAAGCACCTTTTGAGAAGTGGGGTATCGATTTTGTTGGACCTATCGCCCCTGCTTCTCGTAATGGTCAAAAACGATATATTCTTGTTGCAACTGAATATGTCACTAAGTGGGCTGAAGCTATGGCCTCTCGCACCGATACGGCCAAGGTTGTGGGGTAGTTTCTTTATGAGAATATCATTACTCGATTTGGTTGTCCTCGAGAGCTTGTGAGCGACCGTCATACACATTTTTTAAATTCTATTATTGAGCAGATGACTGCCAAATATGTCATTAAACATCGGAAGACTACTCCTTATCATCCACGGGCTAATAGTCAGACGGAGAAGACCAATGGGTTGCTCTGTGGTATTTTAACAAAGACAATTTCTGGTACTGGCAACGATTGGGATACTAAATTATTTTCTGCATTATGGGCCTATCAGACTGCATTTAAAGTTACTACCGGATTTACTCCCTTCCAGTTGGTTTATGGACAATAGGCAATATTGCCTATCGAGCTTGAAATTCCTTCCCTACGCATAGCTATCGAGGAACGGTTGGGCGATGTTCCATCCCTATCGGCTCGTCTGTTGCAATTGGTTAAGATGGATGAACTTCGTCGGCAGGCGTTACAGAACATTGAAGTCACCCAATTGCGGCGGAAGGATTATTATGATAGCCGCCGTAAGCCCAAGATCTTTAAAGCTCAAGATTTGGTCCTTCTTTATGATAGCCGTTTTCAAAAATTTCCTAGTAAATTGAAGATGAGGTGGCTCGGGCCCTATCAGGTGGTGGAAGCTTTTCCAAATGGCTCTATACAATTGGCTACCATAAATAGCGACCCATTGCTGACCCACATCAACGGCGATCGTCTTAAGTTGTACTTGACATAATGTTTATGTGGGCAGAATTTAGGTTAAGTGGGAGGGGGTGTCAATATGTATGTGTCTGTCAGCATTGTCATTATGAGTATATTTGCGCCGTCGGCTGTACAATCTGTTACAATGTTGGGGTGGCGGTTAGGTTTTAATCATTGACTCCGTATTTTCCAACTATTAAGATAGGTTACCCTGAGCGATAGATAGGAGTGGGGCTCTTCTTGCCATTCTTCTTATTATCCTTCTTGTTCTCTGCCAGTGTTCTTGCAATTCGCATAGTCTGTCACAGTGAGAAATGAGAGTACTGAGCGACAGAGAGTATTGAGTGCAGTGAGTGTTGGGGAGCAAATTAGTGTTCCAAGTCAATCCGTCACGATGGTGAAGAAAGCTGTGCCACAACCATTGCCACCGCCGGTTTCGATGATGGCAGAAGAATTAAGCAGTTGTGACATTTCTATGATTTTGGGTGAACGAGAGCAGAAAGCGTTGTGGAGACAGATGCAGATGATGGAGTTTTTGATTCTTTGTTTGAAGGGTCTGCCAAAGCCTAGCATGTCATTAGTGATGCAGTTTTACAACTCTTATGATCCTAGCTCAAAGAGTGGAATAGTGAAAGACTCGTCGATAGTTGTTGATGCCCGCACCGTAACAGAGGTCTTGCTATTACCCTCAGCAGGGATTGAAGTTGATGGCTTTAAAGATGAATCTTTTGTTCCTGCAAGCCATTTTAAGGAGGATGCTTTCAATCGAACGGGGGGTTGGGCAGTTGCTAAAGCAGCGAATCCTGAAATGATGGAGTGGATGAAATTTGCAGTGAGCCGGTTAGCCCTGAAGAAGGCTGCTATTTATGTCGCATCATCACAACTCAATGCAGTGGTAGCAACATTCATGGGTCTGCAAATTGATTGGGCAGGATTTGTGTGTGGAGAAACCATGAGGAGATAGTAGCAAAGAGGAGGGTTGGTAAGACCGATACTTTGTTTTGTGCAACTTATTTGTCTATGATTTTGCAGCTGCGACGGTAAGAGAGACCAATTCATTCACCAAGCCACACTAGGCTACGGAGAAGTCATCACCCTTCTGCAGCGGGACACCTCACGTAGGGCTCAGCCAAATTCTCTTTGAACACATACGACCCATGCCCACTTCCCATACTGGTTTCAAGGTTACCGTGTGAAGACTTTGCATTTAGGACAAACACATACATTTCGTTCACGGAACCAGGGCAAATGCACATGCCATTCATTGTAAGCGTCTATCTGTGAATTGAAATAGAGTGTGTCAATCATTCTGAGCTCTATTCTGCCATATTTTCATATTACTCTTTTTGTGCAGGCATTGTAGACATGGTGCATGGTGGCCCCCTTTGTTTTGTCCACGGTAATAGGCCCTCTTCTTGCAATCCTCGCCTATAGGACCTGCTTCTCCAGCAAATTTGTGCCGCTCACGCTTCCTTGAAGCGTGAGCTCAGCTCCCAGGCTCACGGGGCTGGGCTCACGCCGTAGCTACGCTGATGTCCTGCGATCATCACTTTCCACGACACCACATTTCGTTCAACCATATTGTTGAACACTCCCTATCCAGAAGGGTATTCATGTTCAGAATGACATCTACCACAATTCCAGCTTTGACAATGCAACCATGGACCTCTTTGCCCTTCTCCAACACGCTCGCACATGCACTACAAACACAAACAACCGTAATGTGCTCGGGCTTCACCGTAAGCCACTGGACGTCCATCTTGCATAAGTACACCCCCAATCTCACATCATTTGCTCATAGGTCTCCAAAACCCGCAATCCCCGCCCATGTTGTGCATGTCCTACGATCATCACATTCCACCACACCACATTTCGCTCAGCCATATTGTTGAACACTCCTTGTCCACAAGGGAATGCTCCCACGTTTGGCATACATGTCGACGAGGTATTGTTACATCTGGTACAGTTCCAGCTTTGACAATGTCACGATGGACCTCTTTGCCCTTTACCAGGGCTGCCAGGTTTGCACATGCATTGCAAACACAAATGAACGTGACCCAGTCAGGCTGCACCCCTTCTCGCAACATTTGCTCATATGTCTCCAATGCCCTCATCCCACACACATGCTGGCCATATCTTGCGAGATTCAGCATGTTCCTTGAGACAACATCTCGTTCAGCCATGTTATCAAACTCTCCCTTCGCAACTTCATAGGTCTCCAAAGCCTCCATCCCACGTCCTTGTTGTGCATACCCTGCAAGCATCGCACTCCACGACGCTACATCTCGGCAAAACAAGCTGAAATAGCTCGAAGAAGAAGGTGCCCTCACCACATTGTCCTCTACCTTGTGTCATGACCCATTGCGGATTAGACTGACCATGAACCCAAGAAGACCTCTTGTGCGTGCTGCTTGTATCTGTAGTCAGGTAATGTGGGATTGGTTCGTAAGAACCACCACGGTGCAGCTGAGCGGGCAGAGATTAAAATATGGGTTGCTAAGACCAAGCTGATTCCCCCAAGAACCTTGTGATCATCAGGAAGAATACCAAATCATGGTACAAAGGGGAGCCAAGAACCCACATTTGCACATAATGCGCCCTTGACGCCATAAACGCTTGCAACAACAGGACATGGGCCTCGATTTGGTCTTCGTCCTTCTCGCATCACTTGCTCGTCTCTCTCTCATGCCTCCATCCCTCTCCCAACACTTAGACAAATTCAGGCAAATGACAAAGTTACTCTTCCACCCTTAGATCATTTTACATCCGACGATTAGAACAATCTCTACGAGCCACACAAGCCCTAAAATACATTAAAAGTATTCCACGTCATGAGCCATGTGGAGCACTTATAAAAATTCCATTTTTGAATAGGGTGTGCAATGAATGCCTAGTTGTTAAGAGTCGTTCTCTAGTGCTTAAAACCACTTGTAATTGTTGTTTTAAAAAAAAAACAATTTACGTAATTGAATTAAATTGCCGCGAATATTGCGCCGACTGCGTAGTCATTGATGCAACTTCTATCCGCCATTAGAAATGCGAATTTATCCGACTGTGCAGTAGTAACAAACATCTCAAAGTTGTTCCCTCAGTGGTTTTGGACATGCAGTCGATTCGGAAAAGACACGAATGCTTCTAGTGCCACAAGCATGTACTCGATTCCAGTGTCTATCGCGGAGGTAAGATTGTCGAAACACCTCCAGTCTATCTTCCAACTGTTTATAATACAAAAAACAGCGACGGACATGATCTCCAACAGTAAACAAAAACTGTTCTGGGTGGGCGACTGCCACGTCTCCCCTAACCACCATCTCCACGGCCAGATTCTCCATGCAATAGTTGCACGGGTCTTCCCACTCTTCCTCCAAATCAATCGGCTCCTCTCTGCCATTGAAAAACAATTGCAAAATAATACTATCATACAAGTATCCCTGACTAAGGCTCTAAGCATAGCACACCTCATGCCATCCCTGCAAAACACTGAGTCCAACAATTTCTGCAGGTCTTATCGTCTCTCTGATATGTTGTAGACATTTGTGCCTTCATGGTCTGTTCTATCACATCCATCTCCCCTTGCTGCTCAGCACGATAAGAAGCAAATTCTTGCTGCAAAGCTACATATCGTTCCTCAGGATTGACTATGGTGGCCGGTTGTGTCCCCATCTTTGCTACTTGCTTGGTAATCTCTGCCAACTGCCTCTCCAATTCACTGATACGAGCCTCTTTTGACCTCATCTGCTCTATTTGTGTAGCAATGACTGCATCATTCTCGACAATAGCCTGGTGCTGACGAGCCTCTTTCATCTTCCATTGATCCTGGAATTTGTTGAGTTCCTTTATATCTGCTTCTATTCTCTTCTTCGCATCATCCCATGCAAGCTGCAATGCTATTGCTTTGGGACCTGTTGGACTGTGTTTCATGTGCTCACGATTTTTTTTTCCTTCCGTTTTTGAATGGGGCGTGCAATGTAGCCATATGCAACGTGCGTGCCAAATTTGGGAGCGATCAAAATTCATTTGGACCCAAAACCACAGTTTCTGTTGATTCCGCGATAAGGTAGCAGTATGCACACAAATCAGCCAATTTTTTCTGCACATCCTCGTGATCTAGGGCTTCTGCTGCTACCAATTGCAATCCCTCAACCAAATCACAGAGCTTTGTCGCAAAAGACGATTGACTGCCTACATTTTTGCCTCCCGACTCTACCAATGCAACAGTGGCAGTGTCAGTCACCAATGTTGAGGCCCTTTCATTCGCCCTGCTCGACTCCGGTCTGTCAATAGTCTCTGTAACATTCGTATTGACAGAAGGTGGCACCTTTCATTATCACCGAAGGACGAACTGTTCCCTTGACGCATCGTGCCATATCGTCTGGGCAGAACCAGAACTTGTGGTTCTTTGACTCCCCACTATGATAAGGTCGGAACAACCCTGTGAATGTTGGAGCTGGAGTCCCCCTGGAGCCTTTGCATATTTTTGATTTGCATTTCTTGAAAGAGGGGGTCCGAATTGCCATGCAAGCAACTCTAGATCCTGGTGGGGTGCGTTCTATATGCCACTCACTATCAATGCAATCAGATTCCTGCACCATGGCCACCACCTCCTCCAATGGGATTCCTGCTGCTGTGCTTGCATGTTCTGCACCTGCTCCACAGGAGGAGGACCCACCTGGGAAGGGGCCGGCACAGGACTTAGTCTGCACTGGAGACACCTTTGGCACAGAGAAGTTGACCCTGTCTGGGCGATGAGAATCTCCATCTGAACCTGGAAGAGTGTTCAATTTCCTTTTGCATGATCCAAATCTTTCCTCGCCTTCCAAATGAGGGAGCCTGGATTGCAATGGGGAGCCTTCAGTGCACCTGTTCAGAGCTTTGGCCATCTTGGATGGGTCTCCAGACCTACTCGCAGCCCTTAGCATCAACAAAGTCGAACCGGGGCCCTTGCCTCCACCCCGTCCCATCAGAAAATTGCGGTACCTGGTTTGTTGTGTGAGTGCCCGCACCATGTCATCAGCAGTGGCCACATACAAGTCACGACCTGCTTTGGTAGATTGCTGCATCCAGGCGTTATGAACAGTCTCCGCCAAATTACAGGATGGCATGTCGGCCAAGTCCTCCAAGGACATTTCCTGCACGAGGCATTGCATGGAAATGTGAGGAAGGAAAGGAAACGGAAGAGGTTCTTCAAGCGACAATCCAAGAATCCCAAATGAAGAGGCATGTTGCAAAATTTCTGATTTTGGGATTCGAGAGGCTTACCGTCGTCATGAAAGCTCCCCACTGTCTGTATCTGAAGTGCCAAAAAAACCAACCAGTCCTCCAACTCCTTCAGGTGGATACCAGTAGCAGCACCAGAGGAGAACCACCAAGCCCGGATTGCTTGGTAAGTGCTCTCAGCTTCTACCATTGATTTGGCATTTTTGTACTTGAGACAGAGCCTTCTGTGCTCCAACTGAAGGTCAGGGCGAATGCAGCGCTTTGTATGACGTGCCAGAGATTGACTCCAATGGAAGAGGCATGTGCGCTCCCTATTTTCCATTGGGACCTTAGGATCCCCCGAACCAAACACGCGCCGCACTGCATTGAAATTTTCCTGTGCACTATCAGCCATGAAGCCCGCAAAATTTGTCTTCTGTATTCCGTTGCGCTGCATGACGGCCAGGAGCGAATTCCACATGAGCATCTGGGATTCAGTGTCCTCCGACTGCATATCACAAATTGCTATTGAGAGCACACGTTGGTATGCTGGATCATACACATGGCACGCCATGGTTGTCCAACCCTTCACCCGTTTGCAGTGATCAAACATCAACCAACATTTAGCCAAATCTCCTCCAGGTTGCATTCGGCGGACAATGCTAACACCACTGCCTTCGCCCACTGCGGACATCTTGAACAAATAAACCTTGGATGAGCCCTGGCCAGGGAAGGTACTGTTTTGAATGAATTCATAGCGACTTCTCCGTTTGAGGTCCATAATGTTGTCCATGAATCCAACATTGTCTGTGCCGACTCTGAGTGCATTCACCTGGTTCCGAATATTGGGAGAGCTCAACACGGAGAAATGGTCCATCACTGCATCAAGCGAATCTACATCCAGCATTGGCTGTGTCGAATCCCCTTCACCCAATATGTGTTTTTCCAGGAAAGCCTTGCTAGCTGCAAGCGCTATAGCAGAAGGTGTTGCAGAAGGGGCATTGTGGAACTCCTGCTTCAGCAGATTTCTAGCGATGTCCACGCTATCCCTGCAACTTCCTTTGGACACAGGATGCTCGTGTGCACCCATATGAATGCAGGCACGAGTCATTGTTTTGCACCGGTGTGCCACCTGGTACATACGAGCGTGGCACACAGAAACACAGGACGGGGAAAGTTTGCAGAACTTGCACACAAAAGTATTGGTCTTGGGAGGGGCAAGTCCTGGGGTGAAAGGATTCAATGGCACACCTTCCCACTCACTCTCGTTTGGTTGAGCGCTGTTTCTCAGGCGAGGGCAAGTTATATTCAGGCACTTGCAATGCCCAACGCAAACCGACCTTCGAAATTTCAATCCAATGTCGTTGTGGATGTTCGACGTTTTTGTCCTGCACCAAGGGTGTCCGTCATGTTTCTTGTCCATGCCCTGCAGAAGCCCAGCCAGTCCATTGGAAGACGTGGGAGGGTTGAGCTCAAACAAGATGTCCCCATCAAACTCTGCTGGCACGTATTGAACCCGCTGCACACGAAGGGACTCCCAATCAACAAAACGCAGCTCGCTCTTGCACCCAGGCACCCCTACGAAGGCTTTCAATTTTGGAATGACACTCGTTATCTCTTGCAATTCGGATTCATCCAAGAATGGAGTTTGCACTGGCGGAGGAATCTCAGAAACATCCTCCGAGGACGAGTCTGAAAGAGTCACGAATGTAGTGGATGTGCTCACCTCTTTTTTCACATGAACTGTGCCCTTCTGCTGCACGACCGATGCTGCAGTTCCAGGGGTAATGACTGATCCTGCTGATTGTCTTCTCTCTTTTCCAAGGACACGGTATGTGCCTGGAAGGACTCTCCACTTCCTTCCACACTCGCCAACCAATGGTTTCTCCAAATGTCCAAAATCCAAATTCCCATCCTCGTCATACACCTCCTTTTGAACAAGCAGAGAACCCAATTCCAGTGGGAACACTGTAACCAGCTCATCCTCATGAACAACTGCAAACCCATCGTCGTCTGCAGTGGCAGTCATTGGAAGACTACCTGCATTGGAATGAAATCGTGCTAGTCTATCTCTGTCCTTGGACATGTTTTCCTACGCTGACCAAAACTTTCGATTCACAACGGAATCCCCGATTTGATAGCCCGCAATTCTGGAAAGGGGATCCACCACAAAAAAATTGAGGTCAACAAGGGTAGCAGTAACCCAAAGGCTGCGGTCGATGCATCAGAAGGATGCAAGAATGACATGCACTGAACTTCAGAGATAACCACGCTGAGAGACACCAACTAGAAAAACTGTTTTCAAATAAAAAAGGCCACAAGAAGCCGTGCTGTTTTTGGATGAAAAACAAACCCTGAACATGACATGAAACCATCCTTTATGGAAATACGGCAAAAACCCTGGAGAGCAGTAAACAGGAAGACCCCGAATGTAATGAGGTCGTGCCGTGCCAGAAGAGCACAGCACAAACACTGACACTCCAAGAGTCACCTCGCACGGATGTGTGCAACACAAGATCATTTCCGACACAACCCTTTATACCGAATGACCCCATGGCGACGATGACGGCAAAATGCAAAGCACAGGGCAGGCAGTACGAAACACGTGGATGCATATGTGAAGCACAACATTTATGGGGAATCTGCAAGAACTGCTCCAAATTGAACTAGCATTAGATTTCTGCGGCACTTCCGAATTTGAAACCATTCCAGAAGGCCGCCATATATTGGCAGGCGGCGAAGTACATCTGACATATATCACAAGTACATGCAACGTATGCACATATTTTCTGGCACTTTATTTCTTGAATAATACAAAGACGCCGAAATGGATGAATTCCGTTCGCACACAATAACAACACCCGCATCCAAATACGGTTGACAATGTCCTATTTTGATTTTGGTTACATGCAATAGCAACCCTTGTTGCAAACGTCAAACTGGAGAGCTCTAGAGGCATCGTGGGGAGCCCTTGTTTCCAGCGGAGGAGGAAGAGAAGGAAATCATTGTACTTCACGAGCTCTAGAAACAGGAATAGAGCCAGATATAGAATGAGGATGGAAAGAGTGGCCGAAGAGGAAAAGGCGGAAGAAGAGGGCAAAGAGACAAGTTCGGCGATGGAAGAGCAGGAATCCGGGGAAGACTAGCAGCCTGCCATAGTTCCAAGAACAGATGAGGAGGACACTGCATCCGAGGGAGAGGCAGACGCCGAAGATGATGTTGACGCTGGCCTCACGAAGAACCTAATAGTGGAAGAGAGGATGGGGGAGATGCTCCAGAACACGAGAGGCGTGGAGAGCAGTCCGAAGCGCAAAGGGCCCCTGGCGATTGGGGAGTCTTCTGGAGCAGCCAAAAAAAAAGTTCAATCTTTGGAACCCATCTTTGTGCTTCATTGCTGATGTGAACCCAAGTTGAGATTCTATGTCGATATGAACATAGACTGCACACGGCATCTCTGCAGGTTGCATCAACCGCGAACAAGAAGCTCAAAAAGTGTAGCCAAAACGGCCAAATTGGGCACTCTTTGAGCACACCTTGTCTTTGTTTTTCCCCTGTGAAATTCGGCAATACAGGGAATGTCTCGGAGGTTCAATCATCACTTACATGGCAGCTCAAACAGTGTGCGTCAACGCACACTGTTTGAGCTGCCATGTCATTGCACTTGTCATCTGAAAATTGGCCACATAGGGTTTGAATTTGAGGTTGAATCATCACTATCCTGGCAGCTCAAACAGTGTGCGTTGGCGCACACTGTTTGAGCTGCCCTTATCATTGCCTTTTCATTTGAGAATGGGCCACATAGGGCATGTCTCTGAGGACAGATGAACACTTATCTGGCAGCTCAAACAGTGTGCGTTGCCGCACACTGTTTGAGCACACCTTCTCTTTGTTTTTCCCCTGTGAAATTCGGCAATACAGGGCAGGTCTCGGAGGTTCAATCATCACTTGCATGGCAGCTCAAACAGTGTGCATCAACGCACACTGTTTGAGCTGCCATGTCATTGCACTTGTCATCTGAAAATTGGCCACATAGGGTTTGAATTTGAGGTTGAATCATCACTATCCTGGCAGCTCAAACAGTGTGCGTTGGCGCACACTGTTTGAGCTGCCCTTATCATTGCCTTTTTCATTTGAGAATGGGCCACATAGGGCATGTCTCTGAGGACAGATGAACACTTATCTGGCAGCTCAAACAGTGTGCGTTGCCGCACACTGTTTGAGCACACCTTGTCTTTGTTTTTCCCCTGTGAAAATCGGCAATACAGGGCAGGTCTCGGAGGTTCAATCATCACTTGCATGGCAGCTCAAACAGTGTGCGTCAACGCACACTGTTTGAGCTGCCATGTCATTGCACTTGTCATCTGAAAATTGGCCACATAGGGTTTGAATTTGAGGTTGAATCATCACTATCCTAGCAGCTCAAACAGTGTGCGTTGGCGCACACTGTTTGAGCTGCCCTTATCATTGCCTTTTTCATTTGAGAATGGGCCACATAGGGCATGTCTCTGAGGACAGATGAACACTTATCTGGCAGCTCAAACAGTGTGCGTTGCCGCACACTGTTTGAGCACACCTTCTCTTTGTTTTTCCCCTGTGAAATTCGGCAATACAGGGCAGGTCTCGGAGGTTCAATCATCACTTGCATGGCAGCTCAAACAGTGTGCGTGTTTGAGCTGCCATGTCATTGCACTTGTCATCTGAAAATTGGCCACATAGGGTTTGAATTAGTGGTTGAATCATCACTATTCCTGGCAGCTCAAACAGTGTGTGTTGGCGCACACTGTTTGAGCTGCCCTTATCATTGTCTTTTTCATTTGAGAATGGGCCACATAGGGCATGTCTCTGAGGACAGATGAACACTTATCTGGCAGCTCAAACAGTGTGCGTTGCCGCACACTGTTTGAGCACACCTTCTCTTTGTTTTTCCCCTGTGAAATTCGGCAATACAGGGCAGGTCTCGGAGGTTCAATCATCACTTGCATGGCAGCTCAAACAGTGTGCGTCAACGCACACTGTTTGAGCTACCATGTCATTGCACTTGTCATCTGAAAATTGGCCACATAGGGTTTGAATTAGTGGTTGAATCATCACTATTCCTGGCAGCTCAAACAGTGTGCGTTGGCGCACACTGTTTGAGCTGCCCTTATCATTGCCTTTTTCATTTGAGAATGGGCCACATAGGGCATGTCTCTGAGGACAGATGAACACTTATCTGGCAGCTCAAACAGTGTTCTTTCAAAACTTACGGTTCAATGAACACTTACCTTGCACCTCAAACAGTGTGCGTCAACGCACACTGTTTGAGCTCACCTTTTCTACCACAGATGGCCTGTTTGCCTTGCTCAAACACCATCGTCTAATGCCTCACTCTTATGTCAATTTGAATGGACAACCCTGCAGGAGAAGATGCAAAGTGTGGCGGAGGAGATCCCTTCGGGACTGGGGAAGGATATCATTGTTGATGTTGATGATGAGTTCTATGAAAGCAAAGCCGCTGAGATGCTGGGGGGTCAGAAGGTAAACTCTCAGCTTGTGGTGCAAAGTGTGCTTGCCCCGGGTGGGAGGTTGAAGATTCCCCTGTGTAGGATGGTTTCCATGCCCGTCGTTCGACCACCCCTCATCAAGGACATTCTCAAGCTAGAGGCCGAGTTTGTTCATGGGTATTTGGATGGATCCGCAATGTTTTACGTTTGTACAAATGATTCCACAGGCAATGAGCTCCTTGTGGATGAGTCAATCGTGGACTCCTGGGATCCTATTTGGAGACAGGTGAACAAATCCTTCGAACTTCTTCTCTCCAGGAAACCTTCCACCCAGGCATTCTCGGGGAAGATGTTTCACGTTTGGGATGGGAACCACCGATTGCTTGCATGGATGGCTGTTATTGGGAGGCTGCACTCACAGGAGGAAGAGTGGCATTACTCTGTTCGATCGATGGTGCTGGATTGTGAGGGGAACATGATGGGTCTTCTGACGGCAATGAATGATGTGAACAGGTTGGTTTCTCATTCTACCTGTTCCACTTGCAGTTCCTTTGTTCTTTGATTAAAGTCCTTGAATTTCATTCTGACTTTCAGATATCATTCTGCAGAGGAACGGAGACATCGCATGTCAAAACGAGTCTGGTTCACACACTGTATAGGATACAAAGGATCGGGCAGATGCCCTTGACCAACTTCAAGACCATCCTTTCAGCGGAGACGTACAAGAAGTGCGAAAGCTCCAAGACATCGGAAACGTGGTACTCGTTGACACGCGAGGCTTCATGGAGTACATGTACACGGTGAGATACATCTTCCTTCATTTGCCCTTTCCATAGTCCTGCTTCCACATGTTTGTTTCTGTTTGTTTCCCTTGCCCTTCGGTTCATGCAACTCTCGTGCATTCCCTTGCAGCAAGACATTGCAGATGCAGGGGAGCGTGGCAAACTGGAATACTACAGGTCAACCCCTGAGGAGAGAAGGACAGCAAAGGGGGTTGAGACTCACATCCAAAAAGAGATGACCGCTACAAGAAGGACTATAATGAGTGCTTTTGTGAAGCAGTTGAGAATTGCCGACCCATCATTCGGAGCGCAGTTTCTTGGAGATAAAAAACCATTATAACAAGCCAGGCAAGCCAGAGATGGCCCAAGAGAAGTTACACAGGTTGTCTACCGCCGTTGTGTCTTCAGAACAGAAGGTGAAGTGGCTACAGATATGGAACTCCGATCCCACTGTTAGGGATACACACATGTTCCCCAGGCCGGAGAAAGAGAAGAAGACCCAGCGTGTCATTCCAGTCAGTGACAATGTGCTGGACACATGGCTTCACAAGGCCACTTACTGGAGCCAGGTGTGTTGTCCTTTCCTGTGTCACTTTCTTTTCTCTTTTCCTGTCCTTCTTTTTCCATTGCCTCTCACATTCGCAATGATTTTTTTGGGTTCATTCTTGCATTTGAATTGTTTTGCAGTTGGAAGAAAGGGCACGGTCGGTTCTGCATACTCAGCTGGCTGACTATGGCATCACTATGACAGCACCGAAGGTCTCCTTCGAAGCATACATGAGGAAATGGAGAGCCACAGTGTGGCACTCTTGTTTCTTTAGAGAGTTCAGCAAGGAGGGTGGCATCAGTCGAACACATGACCTTGACCAGCAAGAAAAAGGAGAGGAAGCCTGGAAACGATGCCTTTACAGGTGCACTCCCTGGGCAGTTCAGTTTACTTGGTGTCCTGTGGTTGCAATGTACTGTGACGCATACAGTTTAAGGGGAATGTGATGGAAAAACTGAGAGACAATAATTGCATTGCATAATGAGGCTGTCTTTGTTCCTGCAGGTACATAAAGTTTGTTCTCATGGAAGAGAATTGTTTGGACAAACATCCAGATTTCGTGGACCTCTGGCTTGTCCCTGCTGGAAATCAGACTATGTTTACTACTGGGATCTTGCATGACTGGGGCCCAGACCATCTATCTTCTTGTGGTTGGTATTTGGATTGCCCTCCTTCTGAGACCCCAGCTCCGGAGGTGTCTTTGAGGAGAGAGAATGAGCGAATTGCAGCCACTGCCGCAGCAGCCGACCTCGACATTCATGAGCGAAATTTGAGGACTCTTGCAGAGAAGGAGCCTCCTGCTCAGGATACCCCGGGTAGAGGTAGAAAGGCAAAGGGGAAAGATGTTGCTGGTGTTGTGGGGAAAGGAAGGGGTAGAGGGAAGGTGGCACAAGGGCAGGGAAGTGTTGCAAATATTGGCCCAGTGGTGCATGTCCAGCAGACTCCACCGCATGGTAGGGGATCCGTGAGAAAGAACAAGGGGGTGGTTGATCCCAAGGACCCGTACCATGCAGTGGAACATCCGACGAGGGTCATTCGCCCTACCAGGTTGGAGATGGCCAACGTCGGATTTCTTGCCATGATGGAGTCGAAGAAATCTGATTACAAGGGCGAGCCATCACCAGTGTGGGAGAGGATTGTACAGTTCCTCGGCACGGTGCGTGTTCTCTTTTGCATCTTCTCTGCAGTGGGCATGGATCGTTTCAATCCTCTTGAGTATTCCATTGTAATTTTGTTTGCAGGCTAAAATGACCAAATCCTGGGTGAACGGGAAGGAGAAGCAATATGCAGCCGAACTCATAATCTTGGACATCCCTGATGGGTTGGCAGTCCCGGATGTCCCTCCATCGGGTGCTTGTCCGGGTTGGAATGCTTTTGATGAGCGCTATTGGCGGTGGGTTTTCTCCTTTTGCAATTTTTTCCTGTCCGATGCAGGTGTTTTGGTGCTCATACAGTCCGCCGACGTTCGCTGTCGCCGTGCACTTGCCAGCTATTTGAAAGCCTCGGGCATGAGAGTCTTGAAGACATGGAATTGTGTGAACAGCATGTACCTTACGAAGGGGGATCGTCCGGGAGAGATGGTAAATTTACCTTCTTCTTCCTCTTCTTGGTGGTTCTCGGATGGAGTTGTATAGGTCGCTCGATCTCATATGTAGGGGCCTGATTTTTTAAGCTTCTTAGTTCCTTCTGAATGTGTTGTTCGCATACTCGTTTGTTTGAAGCTGTTTGTCTCGTCCGGGTGCATCCACCAACGACTCCGGCCGGCATTTCGGAGTTCGCCATCACTCATGGGGGCAAGTTCATAGACGACAGGACAGATCCTCCAACGGATGACATGCACCACAACTACGTCGACAACAACGTCTGCTTGCGAAGGGGGAATGGGGTTCCTTGGAGAGGGGCGAGGGAGAGGAGCCCGGCTTTCATTCAAACGATTGTGGAGTGCTGCACCTACACAGACGCCAGAGTTCTGGATTTGTCAATGGGCACAGGTTCGTCTCTTCAACATTCGGATTTCATGAGGTTTGATTGAGCTTGCACTTTCAGTACTTCCCACCGTTCCATATGTGTCTTCAATGTCTGCTTCCTTCATTCTATTCCACTGCAGGTGCTTCGTACCACGCTTGCAAGGCCAGTGCCCGACATCTCTTTGGGATTGAAGGGGATGCTGAGATTTACAACAACCTCCTTATGGGTTTGGGTGGACACACTTCTCAAGTCCTTCCGAAGCCCCGTCCCGCTGATATTGATACAGAGGAGACTTCCGACAAGGAGCTGGACTCCGACTTTGCCTGTGAGTAAGTTCAACCTGTGCATGCTTGCATTGTTGTTTCAATATCGAGAATCACTCTTCTTGAGGCAAAGTTCACATGGCAGACATCCTCTTCGTTGGACTTCTGTATTGCATATTGTGTTCTGAATGGGTTTTTGTCGACATGTGCAGGAGTCCGCGTGCTTCCACTTGCCCTCCAGGGCTATCACACCTGTTTGGACTTCTTTCCAGTCCTCCTCGGTCTTGCGTGCTACCTGTCTATGCGGAGGCACTCGCAACAAGCATGACCGTTCATGGCACTCGGAGTCCACCCATCCACGGCCGTGGTAGAAGACGTGGTGTTGGGGCCCATCAGTGGCACATTCTCCAAGATGTATGCTGGAGATACAGCTTGATGAAGCTGCAAGTGGCGCAAAACCCGCACCATCTCCCAAAACAGACCCGTCCTCGAGTCTCGCAATCCATTGCCATGCCCGGCTGATAAATGCCCTTGGCAGGGCCAACCTGCCACTACCAGATCAATGGATCCAACCTGCTCCAAATCCGGCGCCCCCAGCAACGAAATGTCTGCTGGCAAGGCTTGTTGGTATCCACGAACTGCAGACACTGGCAACAAAGCAGGGTACTGCTGTACCAACTGAGCAACATGGCGCAGTGAGATGCATCGTGCAGTCTCATCCCTCTCCACATACAGGTAACGCCTTACCCGCACACCTGCCTGTAGCACAGCAGCCAATCCGGTGCTGATCCCGCCAAACAAGTCCAGAAGGCAAATGCCTTCATCCGGATACTGCCACACAATAGGTGTGGTATCCAATGGTGACAACTGAGGTGGTCCTGGTGCAATACCCGCACTCTCCTCCTCTCCTGACGGTACAAAAGCCTCTACCCAGGCTTGTTGCACCTGTCGATCAGCAACCTGCTGCAAATCCTTGCTTGTACCCCACAATGGAGTGTGAGCAACCATGGCAGGCAACTCCGCCATACCATGCATGTCATCCTGCTCTGCTGGAGGTGGCACATCTGCTGCATGGGCATTGCCTTCCAGCAACTCTCCAGGCCAACTAACTACAGCTGTAAAGGCGGCTAGTGTTGGCATCTTGCCCGTTGGGCAGCCGCAATACCCCCAATGAATGTCATAGGGAGCTGTGCACGACGACCATCCCCTGACTGCCATCCAGGCCTGTAGAATGCTGACTCTTCCCAAAAGTCCAGGGTGAAGCCCATGGGGTATAACACTGCCCCACCAACGAGGACATCGTAAGAGACCGCGTCTGTCACAATGGCCTTGGCTCGCATGACTGAGCCATCGATAGGATGATCCGGCTGCAGTCTAATGGCCAACTGATGTCGTGTCATGCCCCGAGCCTGCTCTTATCCTCCCAGAGATGTCTGTATCTGGAAAGGACAAGGCTCCATATCCGCCTCCATGAGGCCCAAACCTGCAATAGCAGCTCTGCCCAACATCAGTGGCTGAGCTCCCGAGTCCAACAAGACCCGCAGTGGCCGGTACTTCTTGCCTGCCGGTCCACTCAAAGAGAAAATGCCATCCTGGTTGTCTAACAAGACAACTCCAGGTGTCACCATGGCGCGCTCAAAGGCTGGCTTAGCTGGCAGCTCCATCAACCTGGCAGCTGCAGCTTGCCATGGCACAGCCGTGGCAGTCTTGACCCTCAAATCCAAGGATCCCTCTGCCACTACACCTTCCAGTAACTCCGCAGAAGATGAAGTGACCTCCCCACTCTCACAGAGTGTTGCTGCTAGTTTGAACACTGCAGCTGGTCTTACCCCCGGCGTCGCAATCATGGTTGCCGAGAACAGTGGGGCTTGACACACAGAGGTGGCTGCCCCCCAACAACACACCGGCTGCACTAGCCTTGGCAGCAGGTGTCAGTGCCGCACGTGTAGCTCTCCCCAATGGCATAGAAACCTCCGCCTCGGTAACAGTCGGGCGAGAACTAGGTGCCATGGATGGTGTTGACACTGTCTCCGCCAAGGTGGATAACTGAGGCAGCCTCGCCTAACGGCTTGCCTCCCCATGTTGTGGATCCAACTCCACCTCTGCACCTCGTGGCTCAGGAACTCGTGCTGCTCCTCGAGTCACGGCTGCAGCAGACTCCATCTGCACTAGTGGTAGTGCTGCTCCGCACATGAATCCCATATCTCCTCCCTCATGAACAGGAGGTGGACCATCCCGCCTGGGAGCCGGTACCGCCTGAGCTGTAGCCATGGCAGCGAGCCTTTGCTCTAGCTGCTGAAGCCGGTTGGCCATGCCTTGGTCAACATCCTGACCTCCGCGTCCTTGGCCATGTTGAGCTTGCCCTTGGCCTGCACCTCGTGCCCGACCACCTCGTCCTCTTTGGGCTGGTCCACCTCACCCCCGGCCACCATTGTTCCCTTGGAACTGGCCTGGGCGCAACTCAGGATGCAAGTCATAACACTGGGCATCTCCATGCCCATACTTGCCACAATGCCCACACTGCAACTGTGCAGGCTGTGTTTGTGCCGGCCTTTTGCCACTCTCTGGGCAATCTCTCTTGACATGGGGTCCTCCACATGTCCAACATATCACCCCTGGTTGCTGTTGGTCTGCAAAAGATGCCACGGGCCTCTGCACCTGAGGTCCCCTGTAAGCTCCATGGAACTTGGGTTGGGAAACCTTGCCCCCCTGACCACGCTGTTGGGCAATCCCTTGTGCCTGTGGGCTGGCAGCTGCGCCTCGTGCAGGCATGTCCTTGCCAAATCCAATGGTAACAACTCGCTCCTCCACCATGTTGAGCTCAATCCGCTCAGCCAGCAGAAACACATCTGCTAATGTGGGTTGGGCTGCTTGTAACAGGGTTGCATCCCGCACCCTTCTCCTGAGCTCCTTGTCCAAAATTCCATACTAGAACTGGATTGCCTGAGCTTCAGTAACCCCTTGGGTCACACTTATCAAGCGCCTCATACGAGTGTAGGCCTCTCGCAAGCTCTCACTGGGTTTGCGCTGGAAGTCTTGCAAACTTCGCAGCTTCTCTGTCCGTACACCTTGGTAGTTCCTCCGCAACTCCTGGAAGAACTCCACCACCGGGTTGAATCTAGGCACATGTGTTGTAGTCGTGGCAGGAGGAGTAGTAGCACCTTTTGAACTGGTACCACCTACAGAAGTACCGGCACTACTTGTTCCACTACTAGTGCTGGTAGTGGGAGATATTGGTACTGATGCAGCTACTGGTCGCGTCGTGCCTCGAGTAATGGAGACGTAGTCAGGTGACCAATACATCCTCCACTCCTCAATCTCTGCTTTGTGTCCTCGCCTGAACTCGTGGTAATCGTCCATAGGCGGGCCTTCCAAATGCTGGAACGGTCCCTTCCACGCCATGAATGGGGTGAATAGCTGTGGATTGCGCATCTGCTGCAAATCACACCAGCTGTCGAACTCCTGGATAAAGTCATCCAACTCGATTGTGCCCACAGCTCCAGAGTACCTACGAGGCCCCTTGGTAGCTCCATACATCTCCTCCATGTCGTCCCACAACAATGGCGAATGAAACTGCACACCTGTTGATGAAGCCTCCGAGTCTGTGTCTGACTCTACAGTAGTTGAGGGTGGCGGTGAAGGTGGTTTGAACCGAATACCTCGTCTTGTGAACCCACTCTCACTGTTACTGCCTGTAGCCGTACTCCCCTCAAAACCCTTGGGTAACTCCGTAATGACACTCACAATGTGCACCTCCTCCACGTGACACTATAAGGCTCTAGTACTAATCTAATAGTGACACGGGTGGGCACCTGTTGCAGTCTAAGGGTCATATCCCAATGGCTCAGGGCACCTGCACCTGCATCCACCGCAAGAACTCCTATGGTTGGTTGGTCATCAACCCAGCCTCACCATAGAAGAAACACTGGTGGTCTTGCTGGTCATCACTCCAGCCTCACCACCGACAACATACTCTAGGATTGACCGGTGATCAAATCCGGCCTAATCCCTATGAAAGCAAGCGCCCACACAAAACCAATATGGCGCACAGTCAAGCATGCAGGTGTTGGGGGGGATCCAAACACAAGAAATCAAAACATCAACACCCCCACACCAAAATCCAGCTACAATGCTGATCCTGCAGAATATCCTAGCCCAAAACCCCGGACTGACTGGCCTCCACCAAGAGAGGCTTTGGCAACTACGAGTACAAGGTAATGAAAATAGTACAGAGATGGAGGGGAAGAATAGAAGCCCGCCCAAGCAAGATCTAATCCTGATGTATGCTATCAACTTCCAGACTTCTCTCAAAGTGCCTCGCTCTGCATGATGGTAAGGTGTAGGAGGTATATCTATGTCCAGAAACATGCCACTAACCTTGTCCCAAGCTACAGTAGCTCGCTCTAACCAACCCTCCTCATCTTTCTGCCAGGTAGAAACAAAGCAACACTCTGCTATCTCCCGCTCACTGAACACTAAAGAAAACAAAGGTAGGGTCTAATAGTCTCTCAACTTGAAAGCTTTGAGACGGTTGCGGGTGTCCTCATTGCGAATGACTGCATCTCCTTCAAACATAACAAACTTGTCCTCGCTAATGAACCCCCGCTCGTGGTTGCCTTGTGCAGAGCGTGTCCGGCTGCAACGCTGTCTGATTGCACAAACTTGTGTAGCTCCTGCTCCTCTGCTCCAGTACACCACAGCCTTGTGGCTGAACACCTTGGTCCCCGGGGCTGTCTTTGGCTGTGTTCCAAGCCTAGCTTTCACCCACTTTGGTATTTCTCTTACAGCTGCAGAATTGCTGGGTCCAACAGAGTTCTGACTGTCCAAAGCGATATTGAGGCCCTCAACGCCAACTACAGCAGTCTGTTGTCTACTGCTAATGCCTGACTCCCAGTTTGCAATCAACTCGTCCAACTGTTCTCCACTCAAATCAGTCTGAGTTCCTTGGGAAACATAAATCCTGTCCCCTTGTGTGCACAGGCTAAGAGAAGAGACATGCCCTTCAATTACGTCCTCATTTCCCCCAGCCATACAAGGAGGACATCCACAGATTTGTCTCTCAAATAGACCAGAACAGGTTCTAGAAACAGAATTGTGGATCTTTCACGGCACACTCACACTCTAAAAATTCCATAGATTTTTAGCAGAGTCCCAAAAACAGAAACTAGGTCTAAATAGGTAGATTTCCCCTTTCTGCAGCTATCCCCTCAAAAATTGAGTCAAACGGAGCTCATTTGACAAAGATATGACCAACCAGGCTCTTTATCATTTAAATTAGATCAAAGTTTTTTTTTTTTTTTTTTTTTTAACACCAAAACGTTCCCGCCATTAAGAACCGTTCCCAGGTTTCATTTGTGGTTACGGGTGCACCACAGGCTCACTCTCTTAGTGAGCTGCTTTGCTCCAGCGACGACTCTCGAGCTCGGGTGTATGGTTGTGGCGATGGCGATGGCCTGTGCAGCGTCAGGCATCTGTTTCCCGTGATGCAAGCACTCGAGCCATCCCTAATGTAGGGACAAGCCCTGATGATACTCTGTCAGAACCTGGTGGATAGCTGCCATCTGCACTTGCTCTCTCTTCAGACAATCTTCGGACCTAGTGTCAAATGTGGAAGTGGTGAAGGAGTTTATTGACAAAGGCAACTGTGTTGGACTATCCAGAGAGTAGAGAGTAAGCAGATCAGCTTCGTCATTTTGTTGAAGCTTGGAGCATAGATCTGCATACTTCGATAGGGCAAGGCACTATCTCAATTCAGGTAGCGATCATGTTCAATGTAGGAGCATACCCGATAGCGGTATACTGATCCACCGCAACATCCCCGTTGGACTTGTCTGCAATGTTCCCTGCAGCTTTGCAAGCTCGTGTACCGAGTGTCTGGCCAAGTTGGGCAGCAACAACGTTCAAACTGGCCACAAACTTCAAGGTTGGATAACCACTCACTCCATATCTCGGTGACAGTCTCCTTCATTCATCTGTGATTTGGGAAAGAAAAGCGGCTGCAGATCTCCTAACAGCTCGTTGCTGGAAACCATTATGTCCCCCAAATGGATGCAAAGGTCACAGGTCTCCTCTGTCTCTGAGCTATGTTGGGTGGACTTGCTGGAGGGAAAGGTTGCTGGTCATTCCAACTGACACCAAGCATTTCAGTTCAGCCTTCTACCCGGCCGGCGCTGCCGTTGCTGTCCCTAGCCAATGTCCCCGACCCCGTGCTTGCGACCCTACGCCACCACGCTACCTCCCTGCAGCTCCAACACATGATTAGAATCCCAGTTCTTCACATACGCCGCCATCCTCCGAATTCAGATGAATACCAGCATACTGGCTCGCGCATTGCACATATTGCGTCTTCCACCGAAGATAGAATAATTATTGGTGAAGGTGAGTATCAATCGTATTCCCTGTCTCTTGGCTTCAGCTACCACAAAGCCGAGTGCATCCCTTCCATTTCACCATGTCTGCTTTAGCGTGGAGCTTGTAGAGCGGGAAAGCTTGAGCTGAGCAGATGAGGTGTTTCCTCACTTCCTTGGTCATAACTGTCATATAATGAACACTCCATTGGCCGTGTTGAAGAAGCTTAATCCATGCAGCTTCAGCAGCACTCAGGTAGATAATCCGCATGTTGTGTTGAATGTTTTCAACACTGTAAGCGGGCTTTTCGCATCGTTACTCTTCTTCGATTCTTTCGAGATAACTCGTGATGCGGAGCGCGATGCTTTGCCATGGCTGCCAGAGCTCCCTTTCCCGTACACTCTTCACTGCTCCTCACCTTCTTTCTACAAATCGCTTCTCTGTCTATATTGCTTTAACAAGGTCTGGATTTGTCACCATTGGACTGACCAGGTACAACAAAGGCTGTAGAGCAATCTGCCTCTTGCGGTGCTCCTGTACAGTTGCAGTTATAGCGACGCACCAAGTGCCCAACTTGCAACAGCTTTGCAACCGCAAGCGTTTGTTCCCTTGTCACAACCACACTCTTGCATGCATGTTGCATACAGTCTTCCACCTTCGGAGAAGAAGTCCATGGACAGAGTTACGGTTGTCAGCAGCTACCAACAGACACAGTCTTCCTTACATTTGCGCATCATCTTGCTGCTCCACCAGCCTTGTCACAAACATAATCTACCATAATATTCTTCTGTCACTTCCAAAACAAAAAAAACTACAAGTGCTAAACTAAACTCACCTCTGGCACTCACAGATGCAAGTGATCTCTATCGAGTGATTGAGAAAGCTAAAAACACACACACTCCCAACACAAGAAATATGAAATCCATCGCTATCACTCTTTACAATAGAAGTCGAGCCAAGGGCACCCCAAGCTGTGGGGACTCCACCCCACAACAGTCCTAAACGATGCAGGAGCTCGGTCGCGTAGGCTCAACTCGAGAGAGATGAGCTGCGCGACTGCCGCTCTCGTGAAGATAAGACGGTTCAAGTGTCAAACTAAACTTGACACCTGATTTAACACTTGACCTAAATCCAAGTGTTAAATACAAATAACTAGCTTTATTCTAGTTGTTTTCACACTGTGCTTATTTAACTTGATAAGCTCACCGTGATCGTGATCACAGACCCGCTCGTCGGGAACGGGATCATAGAGCTGATCAACGTGATCGGGGCGCCCGCGGGCCCCTCTGGAGGGATCAAAGACGAGACAACTTGTCAGGACCAGGTGTTTTGGGGACTGCCCCTCTTGCAAGGACAGACCCTGATCAGACGATGGTCTGGAGTGAAGATGCGGGAGATCTTGATGAAGCTCAGGAAGTGTTGAAGCTCGATCTGGCTCTTGTCAAAGAACATTCCCAACTCCTCTCGGAGTAAGGAGTCCTAGTCTACTTTCCTGGGAGAGTCAGGGATAGATACTGGGCCAGGGATTGGGCCATGGAGCACCTTGGATCGGCTGGGGGATTGACTTCCCACTTTTGCATCCCTCTCGGGCGAGGCTTCTTTTCGATTTTGTTCAGTTCCTCGGAGTTCGCAACCCGAGCCCTTATATGAACAGTTGGTGTAAACAATTCAAGCACCTACAAGTATAAAGTGTAGAGTGCACAAGTGTACAGGTGCCATCATTATATGAACCCTTACTGTAATATGTAGTATCCTAACATGAATAGAATGATTAGACCTTTTGTGATTATTAGGGATTAGCGTAACATGTGTCATCATCATTTGAACCCTTAGTATTAACATGATAAGAAGGATTAGATCTTGTAGTTGTAGAAGTAGAGATTAGGGTTTCTCTTTTGAAAGATTTTTTGTGCCTACATGACATAGTCTTAGACACGAGACCCTCGCTCACTTTGGGCCTAGTGAAAATTCCCTTTGGTTGTTGGCAGTCCAGAACAGCTCCCCACTCCTTGGTCGTTTTCCGGCTCGCACGCTTACTCACTAGTTTTTGGTCACTAACGGGCTTGCACCGTTCTCGGGGTTACTACTCCCTATATATACTTCTGTGACTGTCCCGGGGGTTTCACAAACAACACCGTCCTTTTATGACGAACCACCACGAAGCAACGACGCAATGGCGTGAGCGTTGCACGTGAGCGCGCGAGCGTACGCTCACGCAGGAATGACGTGGCGTGAGCGTACGCTCACGCCAGCTGACGTGGCGTGAGCCTGCACACATGCTGACGTGGCGTGAGCGTCATGTCAGCATGCTGATGTGGCGGTAAATGATGACGTGGCACTGTCCGTCAACTGCCACGTCAGCATTAACATGCGCCGCCTATAACCGTGGATGGTCCTATGACCGTGGAATTAATGCAGGGAATCTTGCCTAAATAGAATCAAGACGAGCGTTGAGGCCTACAATTGCAGCATCCAACATTGTGCAATTACAAATGTTTGTTTCACTTTTACAATTACGAAGACGACAAAATATCCTCACAAAGTGTGCGCCATAAAGGCTGCCACGAGAAGACTTCCTCCCTCCTCAAATAACAATGAGAGTTATGATCATCTTCAAAAGATCATTGTAGTGCATAGCAACAGCAAGACATGTAGACTTCGAACGGTGCAATGACAAATGTGCACTACCTAAAAGTTGTCACTCAGACCTCACTCCGTATAGTTGGAGGCCATATCATTGCACAGCCGACGAATTGATGTGAATTACACATTTCAAATCATGGTCATCCACATACCACATTACATAGTTCATGCTACCCATGTGTTGTATCCCGCTGCAAAAGAGTATCGACCTCGTTGAAACTCATAGTGGCCTGGTGAATGAAGTTGTCACGTTTGGGATCGCAAACCATCCTCCTCAAAAATATGAAATACAAATGTTTGCAGGGTATGAATTTACCTCTCTTGCCCAAACTGGTTGATAGCATATTCACAAAATCAGGACATGTGCAATTGGGGAAATTGGAAACCGTGATGTCGTAGGTCCTGTCATGAACAGCAGATGTGGAAGTGATGATTGTGAATACCCGACCATATCCTGGATCGGGTACTTCCGTGGTGCTTCCGACACGAGCTTGGAGCATTCTTGCGGACTCCACTTTGCCAAAGTGTTCAGCGGTTGGAGGGAAACGCCGAACGAGCTTTCCATCTCGTTTGGTTGGCCACAAGTCAGGATTTGCCGGGGGGACCCGGGAGGACGCAGGAGTAGTAGCACATGCATGGAGTTGGGGTTGTCTCGCAAGGGAAAAACCTGCCTCCTCCAGCATTTCAATCTCCTGAAAGCTGAGATGTGTTCCCACCTTCACGGGCCAAACGGTTGGAGGAGATGGCTTCATCACTACGGAAGGACGCACAGTTCCATGCACACATCTGGCACAATCATCTGCGCAGAACCAGAACTTGTGGTTCTTGGCTTCTGGTTGACCGTATGGACGCATCAAGCCCGTGAAAGTCGGAGCAGGAGTTCGGGCACCACCTCTGGATATAGATGAAGTGCACTTCTCGAAATTAGTTGCCCTGATCGCTGTACATTTCACACGAGACCCGACACTTGTGTGTTCTATGTGCCAAACGTGGTCGGGGCATGCGGACTCAAGCACATCAAGGGGGTTGTTTCTCTCCTGCACCATTTCAGTGGCACGGTTTGATGCTGGAGCTTGCCGTCGTGTTGGAGGTTCCTCCACAATGGAGGTTCCGGACACGGAGCTGTCATGCAGGGGAACACGAGGCTTCGAGAAGTTATCACGGTCTGCCCTGTGGGAATCTGAATCCGAACCAGGTGGAGTGTTCAATTTCCTCTTACAGGAGCCGAATCTCTCCTCCCCTTCAAGATGTGGAACTCTAGAAACAAGTGGCGTTCCCTGGGCATACATGCTCACCGCCCGTGCTATCTTGATTGGATCCCCAGATCTGTTTGCAGCACGCAACATCAACTCCGATTTGTCCGGACCCTTGCCACCAACCCCACCTCGTAAGAAATCACGGTATCGGGTTTGTTGTTGCAAGGCACGTATCAAATCATCTGTTGTTGCCACATACAAATCCCGACCTCGTTTCCCAGACTGCTGCAACCATGCATTGTGCACAGTTTCTGCCAAATTGCAAGATGGCATGTCTGCCTATTTCCTCAATGGACATGTTCTGCAAAGAGGATAACCACACTTCAGAATAGTGCACAGGAAACAACATAAAGAAAGCAATGAGTCAAAAATATGGAAAGCAAATGTATGAATAAAGCATGAAATAGAAGCCTCGTACCATTGTCATGGCTGCTCCCCACTGTCTATACCGGAAGTGCCAAAACGCCAGCCAATCTTCCAATGCTCTCATACTCTCAAGTGATGCAGCTCCAGAAGAGAACCACCAGGCACGAATTGTCTGGAACAAAGTGTCCGCCTCCTTCATTGTTCTAGCATCTTTGTACTCTTTGCACAATTTACGGTGCTGAGTCTGCATCTCTGGTTTGATGTCCGACTTTGTATGTTTTTCCAGAGATTGTGTCCAATGGAATAGACATGTACGCTCTCTTCCTGGCATAGGCACTTTTGGGTCGCCCGATCCGAAGACAATACGAATAGCATTGAAATTTGCTTGAGCACTATCCGCCATGAAACCTGCGAAATTTGGAGATGGCAGCCCATGGCAGCCCATGACACGTATCAGGGAATTCCACATGAGCTTCTGGGATTCCGTATCCTCGGATTGCATGTCACAAACTGCAATTGTCATAACTCGTTGGTACACTGGATCGTAGACATGACAAGCCATTGTTGTCCAATCCTTCACTCGTTTCACATGATCAAACATAAGAAAACAGTTCTGCAAGTCCCCAGTTTTGCATCCGCTTCACGAGGCTAACCCCACTGCCCTCCCCAACAGTCGACATTTTGAAAAGAAAAACTTTGATGGCACCTTGACCTGGGAATACATTGTCCTGGATGTAATCGTACTTGCTCAGTCGTTTCAATTCCAAAATATTGTCTATGTAGCCTCTGATCCCAGAGCCCATTCTCAATGCATTGATCTGATGCCGAATGTTAGGTGAACTTAAAGTGGAGAAATGATCCATGACCAGGTCCAATGCTGCACCGTCAAGTTTAGTCCCCACAGAATCTCCTTCACTCAAAATATGGCTTTCCAAGAAGGACTTGCTTGCGCCAAGAGCAATTGCAGATGTTGTTGCGGATGGGTTTCTCCCGAACTCCTGTTTGATCAACCTCGATACTGTCTCAACACTCTCCCTGTAATCCCCCTTCGAGACAGGATGGTTATGGAATCCAAAATGCACACAAGCTCTCGTCATTGTATTCAAACGGTGGACAACATAGTACATTCTTGCTCCGCAGAGCGCCAAGCAGGATGGCACAAGTTTGCAGAATTTGCAGACGAAAGTGTTTGCCGGTGGAGGGGCAGTCCCAGGCTGAAATGGATTCTCCGCCAGACCCTCCCATTCGCTTTGATTATGAACTCCAGACTGAAGAAAGTGTCTGCAATTCAAATTATCACACCTAAGGTGTCCATTGCAAACTGTCCTCCTGAAAACAAGCTTGTCATCATTCTGAATATTGGATGTTTTTGTTCTGCACCACGGGTGCCCGTCGTGTTTCTTGTCCATTCCATGCATCATGATTGTTACACCTCCAACTCGCGGAGGAGGAGGCAGCTCGAATAGGATATCGCCATCAAAAGTCTCCGGCAAGAACTTCACAGGCACCTGCTTCAAAGATTCCAATCAATTCCCCGCAACTCACTTTTGAATCCAGCCATTCCTCCCATCGCCCGCAATTTTGGAATGACACTACGAATCTCTTCTTCATCAGCTTCTGCAACCACAGTAGGAAGGACTGGATTTGGAATTTCACTTATGTCATCATCGGAAGAATCCGAAAGCTCAACGATTGGAGTGGAGGAAGTCTGTTCTTTTTTCACCACCACCTCCCTCTTGTCTTCAACGACCGAAGCAGCAGTCCCGGGCGTCACATATGACCCAAGGGACTTTCGCCGAGGCTCTCCAAGTACTCTGTATCGACCAGGACGCACTCTCCACTGGCTGATATGAGCCGTCTCATCACGGTTTTGGAAAGAATATTTCACCAACTTCCCTTTCAGATCGTAAACCTCTTTCTCCAAAAAGATGGAGCCATTCTGCAGCTGAAAACGGGTAGCCAAGACATGTTCCAGAACAATTGCAAATCCATTGTCAAGGACTTCCTGGGAGAACGGCACTGGTTTGTCGTCTGAGAAGAACTCCGCTTCAGAGGAAGCCATCTTCCTTCCTCGAGTATGTTTGTACCTTGCTATCGCAGATCTAGTGTAAATCGGTTTACTGCTGTCTCCAGAACACAGTTGAAGAATGAGCAGAGCATATGGCGGAGGAAGCTCAGATAACGACTGTGCATATTCTGTTATTCATTCCAGATATGCAGCCGTCCATTTTAATTACTTTTCTTGTGGGCCCAGTGGTCAGAGAATCCATAGGGGCAGTGTCGGCAACTGTTAAACCGTTAATCAGAACCTCATCAATAAACCCAATAACAAAGCCGACTTCCTGGAAGCATGCCACAGGATCCGAGAATGGGATTGCAGATTAAGTAAATGTATCTATATACTACTACCAATGATCATGCGCACCTGGAAAGTTCCAAATGTGCAACGAATGTGGGGTTTGGATAACAAGGATGACCGTGTATGATATTCCAAAATTTGTCATCAAACTCTCGTTCATTTATATTTATTTGTTTAAGACTGCGCATCAATTTCTGGGATTCGCTGTTCTTTTTAAATATTGAACCAGTTATAATTTAGAACACGCCGTTTTGTTTTGGGCGGCACACGTCAGACATCCATAACTGAATACGAACAGCTGTACACCAATTGCTGGCATGTGCACTAATAACGAAACGACTATGTGTAACGGTCACGCGGGAGGGAATCCGATGCTTCTAGAGACACGCAAGAACACAGGCAATCCCGCAAGAAATCGAGAGTCACTGCGTTTTTCTACTTTTCGCGCTTAGAGGGAGAGTGGTAGTCAAGCTGGAGAGGGTTCCTTCTAGAATACGAAAGAGAAGAAAGTCTCTTTATTTTACTTCCCTTAGAGAGAGACGCAGAGCAAGAGAGAAAATGACGAGGCGTCGTTTGTTGGAGAACACAGGGCCAAGGCAGCAGGTGAACGCGGAGACTGATTCACAAGAGCAGACGGAGACTGGGCAGCGGCTGCGACACAGTCGGCGATAAGAGTGCGCCAGCCTGTGGAGGCAGAGATGAATCGCAGGGACACTGAAGAAGGTGGAAGCACGCGGAACGCCGAACCTGAAGAAGGTCAAGAAACCCTTGCGCAGACAGAAACTCCAGCAGATGTGAGAGGGAAGAGGAAAGCTGCAGAAGGGGATCAAATTTCAAAACCTAAGAAGGTGCCAGTAAGTTTTATCATATAGTCTGTGTGATTGCCTTTCAAGGAGTCCTTCCTCTTCCATTCTTTAGCAGGAACTACTGAATCGCGAGCGTCGTTAACGCCATTCGATTCTGCTCATGAGATTTATGTACCTATGTGTTTGAAGAGAGAGTCTGCACTTACTATTCTCCCTAAACTACACTGAATGTCGTTGCCGCCAATCAGTTGCACATATATGTCATTACACAACACCGATCCGGCAGGTTGTTATCTTTTGTGATTGTCGTTAACGCCGTTCGCTATCGCTCTCACTTTTGTTTTGAATACGGCAGTCTCGGCTTTGCATGTGTAGATTGTGCTGAATTCTTTCACACCATTCATGGTGAGTTTCCTTGATACAGAGTGATTGTCGTTACCGCCATTCACTATTTGCAAATCACTTAGTCAGAACTGAATGGCATCGTGCAGAAAACTGTGAGGTCGAAGCCTACAGGATCAGAGGGGAAAGGATCTGGAGATGGGGACGAGTCCGCAAAAAGCTCAGAGAATACAGATGAAGCAGATGAATCCGAAGTGCACTACCTTGACAAGGTGAAAGAACTCATGTCATTCCAGAAGGTAAACTCTCAGGAGGTTATAAGGGACATGCTCGTATCTGGAGGGCGTCTGGACATACCTCTGTGCCGGATGATATCAATGCCTGTTGTGCGTCCACCTCTTTCCCATGACATAACAAAATTGGAGAGTGATTTTGTGCATGGATATAGACTTGGTGCACAAGTTTTTTATGTGTCACTGACGGATATAAATGGGAAAAGCACATTAGTTTCTCCAGAGATCAGTGATAACTGGGATGAGTGCTGGAAAGATGCCAATGAGGAGTTCGAGCTGGGCCTCATGATGGGAAAGAACACCCAGCAATTTTGCAACCACATGTTCTACGTCTGGGACGGCAACCACCGATTGCTGGCATGGATGGGATACATTCAGAAACACCATTCGAAAGACAAAGACAAGCATGTTGCTGTGGAGGCAATGGTTTTGGATCCAGGAAACGACATCGCTAGGCTTCTTACAGCTATGCACGACGTGAACAAGTAAGTCATCCAGGAGATTTGATTCCCTCTGTAGTGTCTTGTTGATCCTCAAAAAACAGTGTTAAGGAATGCAATGTTTTCAATGTTTTTGCAGATCGACAGAGAAATCGCATGTGACAACAAGCTTGGTTCACACACTATTCCGAATTCAGAGGATTGGTCTGATGAAGCTGGATGATTTTCGGACAGTACTACCACCCAATATCATCAAGAAGTGCGAAACAGGAAGAGCTGCAGGCACTTGGTATTCTTTGACACGAGAGGCGTTTCTGGAGTACATGTATGCGGTAAGCCCGAGTCTGTAATCTGTTTACTTTTCGAATACATGTTTAGAGTCCCTTCGGAGCTAATCACTACTTGAATGAATGCAGCAAGAACTGGCAGAGGCAGCTGAGAAGGGAAAATCCGAATATTACCGCACTACACCAGAGGAACTAAGGACATCAAAGGGTGTGGAAGCTGCAATAAACAAGGAGTTTGAGATGCGAAGAACCAAATTGATGTCAGCCTTCGGAAAGCAGCTTAGAATAGTAGATCCTGGACTTGGTCCTGAGTTCCTTCAGCAGATCAAAACACACTATGACAAGCATGTGCATCCGGAGATGCAGCAGGAGAAATTGCACCGGCTGGCCATATCGATGGTCGACCCACAAACAAAAATAAGTGGCTGGAGATATGGAACTCAGATCAAACAGTAAAGGACTTGAATCAGTTCCCAAAGAGCACCATACAGCCTGGCACAAAGGTGGAAGGAATCAGTGATTTGGTGTTTGATAACTGGCTCCACAAGGCTACATTTTGGAGTCAGGTGTGTATTCGAACATGCTGTTTCTTCTCTTCAAGTATGTGATGTGTTTCTTTTTTGCAATTCTGACAAATATACTATTTGCAGCTCGAAAAGCGCGCCGTCATTGTGCTGGATCAGACTTTGAAGGACCTGAACATTGCGATTGTTTCCCCTCCCCAAATGTCATTGGAGGCATACATAAGGAAGTGGAGAGGTCTCACCTGGAGATACTGTTTTTTCCGGGAGTTCTCCAAAGATGGTAACATTTTACGGTCCAACGACTTTGACAGTCAGGTTGGAGGAGAGTGGGCCATGATGCGAGTTGTGTACAGGTGAAATGTCATACTTGAAACTCTACTGTTTTTTTGGGAAAATTGTGGCTTCATATGGATTGCAATCTTAGATCCAGATTGAATGTCGTTGACGACATTCACTTCTTTGTCTGAGTCATTCTTAAGCGAGTATATGAATTCACCTGGTTAGGATCTAAGGGTGCAATTATATTGTCCCTGATTAGAATTGATAATGTCCTTGAATGGCGTTGACGACATTCACATACGGAGTTGTTGTGTGGTCCTCAAGGTTATTTAAATTTTTGTAATGTCCATAGAGGTTACAATGAGGGTTGATCACTTCATTTTGCTGAATGTCAATGCAGACATTCAGTTGTTCTGCATTGTTTTTTCCTCTTGCGATGAATATGGAGGCTTGATAAGCTCTGTTTTAAGAAATCCAAAGTGAATGTCGTTGACGACATTCACAGCTGTGTCTGTATTATTCAAAAACGACAAATTCAATTTTCATGGATTGGGGAGCTAAGTAATTGGTTTCTTTTTTGTATTTTTGTGAATGGCGTTGACGCCATTCACATACAGTGATGTTGTGAGGTCCTCAGTGATAGGTTCGTTATGAATGTGCATTGAGTTTTCCTGGATGGTTCCTTACTCAATTTTTTTATTTCCATCCTGTGATTTTGCTTCATTTCAATAATAATTTGGCTTCATTCTTGAATGTCGTTGACGACATTCACTTCTATGTCTGTGTCATTTCTAATCGCTTATTTGCATTCACCTGGATTATGATGTATTTACAGTGTCATGGAATGGAATGTTCTGAATGGCGTTGACGACATTCATATCTGGAGCAGTAGTGTGGTCCTGAAAGGTCCTTGGAGCAGTTGTCAGAGCCATTTCAATCCATGTTTTATTCTTTCTGTTCTACTTGCATCTTACTCACTGAGCGCTTTTGTGGGTTGGGATTCATCTCCTTTTTTCAGGTACACGAAATATGTGCTTATGGAAGGAAATCACCTGAGCGGAATTCCCGACTATCTTGACATGTGGTCGGACCCTGCAAACGATCCAACCATGTATACTGCAGGGATATTGAAGGACTGGAGTCCTTCTCACTTCAGAGACTGTGGGTGGTACCTTGACTGCCCACCTGAGCACACGACCTTTCAAGAACAGCATATGAAATACTTGAACAATAACGCTGAGATCCTGGCGCCTTTGACTGACGAAGAGTATCAACGAAACATAGCAACCTTGGCTGCCAAGGAGCCTGATGCTCAGGGAACGCCGCAGAAGGGAAAGAAGGCGGGCCGCAAACCAAAAGACAAGGCTGTTGATGTCATAGCCATCTCACCAGCAAAGCCAAAGGACAAAGACAAGTCCAAAGAGAAGGAAAAGGACAAGGGGAAGGAGAATGAAAAGGAGATGGAGAGTGGGCAGGACTTTAGTGCTGGAAGATATACCCACACTCTTCAGTGCGTGTTCGATGCCAAGCCACACCCTTCCCGTTCTGATTCAGCAGGAGAGATGAAAATTGTTAATGAGGGTTGGCTTTCGATGATGCAGAGTCGAAAGAGAGGATACACTGGGGTGCCATCCCCTACCTGGGACAATATAATCTCATTCCTCAATCTGGTGAGAATTCCACTTTCTTTCCTTTTTCTCTGAATGTTTCGTTGGCAGTATTTCAGTCTCGTTCTTTGAAAACATTCTTGCCATCGTTCTTATAAAAAACATGTCTGTTGCAGGTGAGCACAGGTCCCACCTTCGTGTGCGGTGTGCAGAAAACTTATGCGGCCGACATTGTCATTCTCGACATCCCGGATGGCCAGGCTGTGCCAGAAGTTCTTCCAAAGGGCAAGACGCCAGGGTGGAACAAATTCGAGGACAACTACTGGAGTTGGGTATTCGGGTTCTGTAACAATTTCCTCTCTGATGCAGGGACACTTCTGCTTTTTCAGTCATGTGACAATGATAGTCGTCGGGCATTGGCATCATACCTCAAGTCTTCAGGGTTTGAAGTTTTGCGCACATGGAATTGTGTGAACAGCCTCTACCTTGTGAAAGGGGGTTTCCCTGGTCAGCTGGTATGCCGTCTGCCTTCTGCTTATGCTTTGATCATGAGTTTCAATTTTCTCTGCAGCTCCACTCTAGTAGAATGTTTTATGATCGACACCGATCATCAACGATTCATGGTTTTTTGGTGTCAGAGTTCTGAATAGCCGATGTACACACTTCCACTTTAGATTGTGTTTACCACACTAACCTGCTATCTTTGGCAGACGAGGATGTTCGAGGCGATCTGCCTGCGGAGGATTCGCACATCAAAGACACCATCCTCCATCCGCAGCTTTGAGATTTCTGACCAGGGTTGTTTCGTCAACCCCCCTATGAGCCCCATGTCGATGACATTTTGTACAACTTCATGCAGTCCAGTCAGACTCTGAAGAGACCAGATGGCACTCCCTGGAGAGGTGCAAAGGAAAAGTCACCAGCATTCATGCAAATACTGCTGGAGTCATGCAGCCACCGCTCTGCACGGGTGGTCGATCTTTCTGTGTCCACAGGTTCGTTTTCTCCCTTCCGAATTGGTTTCCTTTCAACAGTTTCATCTGCTTAAATCCCCTCCTCCAAACTGCTTATGTTCTCCTGTCTGGTGCAGGAGCAACTTACCACGCATGCAAGGCAGGCGGAAGAAGCCTTTTTGGTATGGAGGGTGATTCTGACCTCTACAACACAGTGCTCCTCCCCCTTTTGTCTGGCTCCACTTCAGGCACACAGACTGATCGGATTCATATTCGAAATGATGACGATCCCGAAGATAAGCAGGTCGACAACGACTTTTCATGTGAGTAAGTGCTAAACCCTCTTTGGGAGTCATACTCAATTTCTCGATAACATCAAAGTTACAGTAATAACTTTTTCAGGCTGTCTTTCAGGAAAGCCAGCGGTGGATCTTCAGGAGATACAGTCATTTCTGGCGAGTCTGTTTTCGACAGCCCCCTTTCCAATTTTTTGCTCCCTGTTTATGCCGAAGCAATGGCACTTCACGCGTCCGAGTCCCTATCCCCTGACTTTTTAGTGGCCAGCCGTAGGTGTATCCAGCGTGGATCCGGTGTTCTAAAATACTTAGACTTAGATGCAGAGGACGAGGGGATACATTGTACTGACTCTGAGTCAGACTGAACTGTATTCTTTTAATATTCATTTTCATATTATCTGGAAAACGTTGAATCCCCTTACTCTACCGTAGTTGTTCCTTTAGAACAAATAATAATCACAGAATCAACTTTCGTTTAAATTGCTATATGTATGAATCCATCTCACAAACCTTCCTGACTCTTCTCATATCCATTGTGCATTCATCTACACTGTATTCATGCGTGCTCCATTCATGAAAGCTTCCTTTGTACAACATCCATTGTACATTCATCCTCTGTACTCTTTAATCCACCCCACAAACCTTCCACACTCATTTCATATACTTTGTGCATTCGTCAAAAGATTTGGTCATGCATCTTCCTGTCATGAATTTTTGTCATTGCTCAACATCCATTATACATTCATCCATTTTACTCTTATCCATCCGTCATTCATCCATCTACATAGATTTTTCAAACTCATCCATCTGTTTATCATCCAACTGTACATTCATCCATCATTTATTCAATGCCTTTTATTATGTCGTCCAGCTTGTTTCCGTGGTAAAGGGTGCCAATCCGCGGGAATACACTCCACTTCTTTCTGGGTGCGTGGTGACTCGGCCTCCACGTGTGATGACGTGGACTGAGCTCCGTGACGTGGCATTTGTGCAAGGTGACGTGGCGTGAGCGCAGTCGCGCTCACGCGCTCACGCTCACGTGACCAGGCTCACGCCGAGGCATCCCTGACCACGAAGACCCTCGACTCCCGGTGATGAGTCGCGGTGAGTCTTGGTCCACCCACCACGGCCCCAATGGACCGTGATGAGTCCCAAGACTCCCCACGACTCCCACCACAAGGTCTCCGCCCCATGGTGAGTCCTATGCCACCCCCACTAAGACCCACTAAGCTACCGCTACCCCTCGTGGAACCACCCCTACTGCAACCCGGTGTGCGGGGCTCCACCTAGTGAGTGCCTCTGGGTGCTTCAGCCCCCATACCTATTGTTGCCACTGTCCCCACCACAGGGGCAGCCCCTCTTGTGTCCCGACCCCCTGCCCTCAAGGCAAAGGGCCGCGACACAGCCCCACTGAAAAACAAACAGAATTCCATGCAGAAGCTTCGGCGGGAGACATGGTATGCGCCGACGAGCCTAAGCGATCAAAGTGATTTTCGACCATGTTAAAATCTCCAACCAAAAATCAGTGATCAACAAGAGGAAAAGAGAGGATTTTGTCACGGAGTTTGCACCAAAGGTCAGTGCGATCAGCCACATCATTTGGGGCATACATATTAATAAAGACACAGGCTCCCATTTGATGGCTGGGGACATGTGAAAGCACACTGTACCCTACAAGTAACCCAAGTATCCACAAGCTGGAAGGAGTTCTCTAAAGCTGGAGCTATAAAGATCGTCGTGCCACCACGAGAGTCCGCTACTGTTGGATTCCACCAAGCTACATGGGAGGGCCAAATTGAAGAAGTGAGGGAAGCACAACCATGATTCACTAGTTGCAGGTCATGACTGATAGTTCTGAGCGGGCTAAGTGCTTAGAGATATTCAACTCTTCTATCTTGATGACACATGTACGCTTATACATTCTACACTCTACACTTGTAACTCCCTAAATTGTTCTCGGTGTGTCGTTCTTTTTTGTCTCGTCGTCTTTGCTGCCCCTAGCGCACTTCCTTGCTGCATAGACACAATCTGAGAGTCCGTTTACTGCTGCACTTCATGTTAGAAACTTCTGGCTAGCTCCCTTAATTCCCGTTACGTCCTAGAGCAATCGGCGCCTCTGCAGCATTCTTAGGAGCATGGAGCTTGATCTTGGAGTTCTTGTTCATTGGAAATCATCAATTGCTCAAAGACAAGAAACTCATGAAATATCCAATCACTTTGAAAATTATTGGTAAAAAAAACACATCGCGTAGATGAATGCATAACAATTGACTCCTAAGACGCTAGAATATGTCTCTAATAGCTATAGGTGGATTCTTCCTATGTTTTTGGACATGGCTAAGAACCATGCAGCTTCAAGAAGACGCATTACTACATAAGTAGGAATCATACGATCATTAATGATAATATATGAGCACACTTGGAAAAGCTGGGAGTACCCATTGGTTGAGTCATGGGGGGAGAAACAATCTTGCAAATATTCATGCATTAATTTGGAACTTGGAGCATCTCACCCACAATACTGACAAGCTCAATAGCAACGCATTCGAAGAACTATTTATAATATCCGATATCAACAATATTTGGAGCCCACTAACTTGAATGTTGTAGGAAGAGATATCGAGTCCCTTTTGCATGCCATTTTGTTTAGCCGGATAAGAAAAATAAAATAAAAAAGAACCGATAATGTGTAAGAACTGAGTTTGGCTTTTTACATTGGGACCACAATAAAATATTGTTCGAATTCTGAATCCATGATTTTGTAGTCAAGGAAAAGGGAATGAACCCAAAAATATGTATTCATATATGTCACCTCCCAACGCACTATTCAGTGGATTGAACCCACAACCACTTCCCAAGTGGTATGTGCCCATTACAACTAGGGTGCAACGACGTCTTGCCAATTCCATCGTTTTTTATATGGAGTATTATTCATTATTAATTTTGATAGTAAATTATATATATTTTCAGTGCAACAATGTTTAATTTTAATCATTTTATCTTTTTATTTTTCTCTTGTGCTTAGCATTTTTGGTTGAAAGATCTCTTGGGGAATCGATCTCAAGACTGGTTTCCTTGCTCACCAAAACATTAGTATAGGATGCATTAATATCCATGTTTTTCTCACTTTCTACAACCTCAAGTTTTTCTCAAATCATAGGTCTCTTTAGATCGATCAAGTTACATATCATCTACTATTATTTTATATCCACTAAGATTGAGATTATAAAATTATATTTTAAATATTTATCGGATATTCTTATATTTATCATATATTTTATGAATATCATATATAAATTGTCATATCAAATTAAATATAATTTGAATACACGACAAACAAATTAATATGACTACGGTCTATAACTGTGAACTATAAAGCAGTGTTCATTAACTTACTGCATTAGTGTGTTCCTTGCTTTATACAAGTCTTCCAACGTTTTTTTTTTAAAAAAAAAAAAAAAAGATAAGAGGGACTTTGCCCTGGAAGCCAACGCTATTGGCATGTCAATAATTGATGGACACAAATTCCATGATTCAGTTGTGTTGTTTATTACCACCCGAGGTAAAAGCAGAAATTATCAACATTGTCCCCAACTCTGTCAGCATGCTGCCCGGTATGTCTTGGCTTGAAATACGTGATGGTTTCTCCATTCAATTATTCTTCAGACCCTGCTACCAAAGCCTTTTGGAGGCGAAAGTGGAGTATTTTTAATGCAATCCTATATTAACATCAGTTGTATATATGGGTACACCAGGGATTGGGAAGTCCCACCTTTGTGCCTCAGCTATGTGGTCGCTCGTAAGTTGGCAATATGGTTTACTTTGAGAGATTGACTGGAGCAAAAAGGTGCAAAAAATTGGCAATAATATAAGTTATATCTTCATGAGAGATCTCCTATTGTTGAGAAATTCAACCTACATTATTGTTTGGTGGGGATTATCCGCACTATCCTAGTGCCATCTACATCGTTGACGTCAGACCATTAGATGATAATCAAACTACCCATGGCTTAGAATTCTCTGCCTTTGTAAGCTTCTCCATGGCCTCGTGAACTTTGTATATGTATATTACTCCGTTGTTTACCTTGGAAGAGATGGATCATTGGATGACTAGAATTCGTCATTTCCAAAGAGTAACAAAGGAAGAAATGGAGGATTGGTTTCGCGTTGATGGAGGAATGGCTATGACTATTCTGATTTTGCGCGCTTCCTCGTGATCTAATAAGTTGACCGATTAGAAGACTTACCTAGGAGTTCACATTACCAGTATAGAGCCGGACAATATGAAAAGAGTTTATCCACAACTTGCACAAGATACCTTCTCCCTTGGGAGTGTTGTCCTATTCCACTGGGTAGTGGTTGAGAAAAATGTGATTGCAGAAAGAAACAACAAGTTCCGTTTAGTTGCAATTGCGGCAATTCAAAGGTAAGGTCGTTAGCTTTGCATCACATTGGGTGGCTGATTGATTTGTGTCCTCGCTACGAGTGAAAGAAGGCTTTGGGGGCAAGGCTTTAGGTGCTCCTCTCTCCGTAGGGCTTTTTCATCTTCTCATTTGTTCTTTCCCGCATAACTGGCATAACTCTTGTTGCCATCCCGTAGTTAATGCATGGACAAGAATGCACATAGAACATGCCCTTGAGGATATTAATCTCTGTGATTTAGAGCATGACGATCTTAACGTTTTTTGTGGCAGTCGGAATATTTGGCTCGAAAGTTCTCTTTGAAAGAGCTTAAGATCTTTGGGATTTAGTCGTTACAGCTTGAGGTCTTGTTTGGCACTTTCTCTTCAATACTTGGATGCTAGTGAGCATGCCTTTAGTCACGCTAGCCATGGCTACAATCTTCCCTTTCTTTTTCTCTAGGGTCGTTGGAGGAGGTTCAGGGGTGCCTTGGTTATCACCGATAGAATATATCCAAATTTTGAATAGAAAATATTAAGACTTTGGGATGAAGTGACACCATAAGTTATGCTAGCTTCAATAGAGTCAACCTTTTTCTCTTTTTTTAAAGTCATTGGAGGGTTGGGCACCACGTTGTCCAATTATAACCTGTAGAATTTATCCATATTTCAAACAAAAAACAAATAAGACTTCGGGGTGAAGTGTTATACTTGCTTTAGTAAGAGTCAAGTTTTTTATCTTTTTATAGAGTCGTTGGAGGTTCATTGCCTCGTTTATAACCAAGAGAATATATCCATATTTCCAACAAAAAATAGTAGGACTTGGGGATGAAGTGACACCATAAGTTATGCTTGCTTCAGTAGGAGTCAATCTTTTTTATCTTTTTATAGAGTCGTTGGAGGTTTGGGCAACCACATTGCCTCTTTTATACCCAAGAGAATATATCCATATTTCAAACAAATAATAGTAAGACTTGGGGATGAAGTGACACTGTAAGTTATGCTTGCCTTCAGCACGTCTAGTCAATTTTTTTTTACAGAAAATGCTAATCATGTCCGTTGTTACTGCTATGGAGTTTGGAATGGGTTGCACTACATCACATTATAACTTTGGCAAATGTCAACGAAATCGATAGATATGGTTGTCAAAGTCTGTATCAACATCTGATTTAGTGAAATGACTACAAGATAAGAAAAATGAAGATTCCACACCTTGTAAATGCCCATAACCAGGGCAACCGGTTGCCCAACCCTCCCCCAAGGACTTAAAAGTCCTGAGATACCCATCACCAGGTCCCCCTTTACAGCTTGGTTGGTCATAATGGTCCATGGGTGACATCCAACATATACTTTTGTGAGTTTGAACCCATGACCTCCTGCCTTTTGCTTAGGGGCTTGTTGGAGTAGTCTATGCTACATTGCATGAAACCGGCAAAACACCATTAGATTGCATGCGTGCAGAGTGCTTGCATTTAGTTCTCATTATTTCACATTATTTCACATTATTTCACATTCAAGTTTGAAACTTTCGGTCGTATATGGAGGTCCCTAACAACTCCCCTAATGGATCAAATACCATTGGAAAACACTTCAGGAAAATGTGTAAGCTGGTGGGCCAATGATTTGGCAAGTTTTGAAGTCAATCCAAATCACTCTTGTTCCTCACAAAAATATTAACTGTGAAATTATCGGTGAGTTGGTAGATATGGTACTACATCTGCATCAATGAGTATATCATGTGTATATAATGTGTATATATATTTTCTTAATTTAATTAAAGTGCTTCCTCCCGTTTTTTAGATATATATGTATGTTGAAAGAAGGAAGACTCGAAAGTTTCGGCCAATGAACGGGCGTAACTAAAAGCCACTTCGCCTTACGGCTACTGCCTTCTTTCGTGTCACGCACCTCACTTCGGTAAGCTCCCCTTCAAGTCATAGTTACTCGCTTTGATGCGCGCACCTGACTCCCAACCTGGCCGCCGGGCCAACACGGAGCTTCGGCTGCTCACCGGGACATAACGGTCCCCCTTCGCTCTCCCGAAAGACCCTCCACCTATTTGGGCCTAGTGGAATTCCCTTTGGTAGATGGCAGTCCGGAACAGCTCCCCACTCTTTGGTCGCTTTCCGGCTCGCTTGCTTACTCACTAGTTTTTGGACACCAACGGGCTTGCACCGTTCTCGGGGTTACTACTCCCTATATATACTTCTGTAACTGTCCGCGGGGGTTTCATAACCAGCCATGCCATTTTATGGCGAACCACCACGAAGACCCTCGACTCCCGGTGGTGAGTCGCGGTGAGTCTTGGCCCTCTCACCACGACCCCATTGGGCCGTGATGAGTCCCAAGACTCCCCACGACTCCCACCACGAGGTCTCCACCCTATGGTGAGTCCTATGCCACCCCCACTAAGACCCGCTAAGCTACCACCACCCCTTGTGGAGCCACCCCCACCGCAACCCGGTGTGCAGGGCTCCACCTAGTGAGCGCCTCCGCCTCCTTGAGTGCCTTGGACACTCAAGGGTGCTTCAGCCCCCCCCCATACCTATCGCTGCCGCTGCCCCCACCACAGGGGCAGCCCCTCATGTGTCCCGACCCCCCCGCCCTCAAGGCAAAGGGCCGCGACACACACCCCTACCAACAGGGAGTCGATGTCCTCATCGACTTGTCCATTTTGTAGAAACGAACATCCAAGTTGTGGCGTCCCACATCAAGGAGTTTGTTTCCGCACCATGGCGTCCCATGGCAAAGAACCAAACCCCACACTTGGCTCTACTCTCCACTAGCTAGTTCGGCCGACTTTCTCCAAGTCCCGGCCAAGGGTGGAGCCTCTCAAGCTCCTCCCAGTGCACTCTTCTTGGCCTACTTTAAGGCCAAGGAACGATCCTCCCTGAGGATCGAATCGCCTTACTGCAACAACATTGCTTGCGACCGCTCATGATGCCGCTTTTGGCATCATCTTGAGCAATGGTTCCCTGGAACCCTCTTTGACTAGGAAGATAACCTTGAACCAACCGTGCGCCCCAATCACTACAATTGGGTCCGCCTTGGAATGCTGGCCTGAGGTACGGGAACACGCCAAAGCCGCACTACGACTTCGTCCCGAGGTTACACGATTATAGTACGTGAACGGAAGCACGTAGCTTTCGCGTTAGCCCGCACTACAAGGCAACCCCCTCAGTAGCGCAGTTATAGTACGCGCACGCGCCAGGTGCGCACTAGCACGTGAACTCCCAAAGAAGGCGCAAGTTTCCTTGCCCCTTGGATGGGGGTCACCCGATTTCGGCACTACGCAAACACACGATTAACCCAATTTACCTCTCCCACTTTGCATGCATTCTACACACTAGCCAACCATACCATGCATCACCATTCCAAACAAAATAGGACGCACAACATTTGGAATCCATTTCATTTATAGCACGTTTTGTACAATACAAGTTTTTGCAATCGGATTCCTAAGCTAGCTAAGCCGGGCTAAGCATGCATTTCCTCCCCCACGCTCCAAGGTTGATGTCCCCATCAACGCTTCTTCCGCTTTTGAGGTCGCCCTTCGAAAGCTGCAACCGCCTCGGATGCGTTTCCCATTTCTGAGGCACGCACCCAAGATGCCTTCACATGATGATAGCCCTTCCATTTGACGAGATACTCCGTTTCTCGGTTCCTGAACCTCCTCGACTTAAGTATTGCCTCCACCTCGTACTCAGGTTCATTTTCATGATCCAACAGCATAGGTGGCGGACGCAACACTTGATGCCGATTCGGACGCGCTTCATCTTTGAAGTAAGGCTTCAAAAGGGAGACATGGAATACTGGGTGCACTTTGCTGTTTGCCGGTAGCTCCAATTCATACACATCCTCATTCATAACCTTCCGAATGCGAAAGGGTCCCGCATACGGAGGTACGAACTTCGGACTCACTTCCGGAGGTAGTCGAAAATTCTTGATGTTCAACCAGACCTCTGTGCCTGCCTCAAACTTCACTTCCCTCCGCTTCCGATTCGCCTGCCTTTCATAGCGTTTCCTAGCTTTGGCAATATTGTACTTTGCGAGCTTCAACAAACGCTCGCGTTCTTCCAGTACCGCCGCTACTTCCGGTTCCTCAACGTCCTGGGCGGCCCAACTTGTCGGCACCAGAGGTGCTTTTCCATAGACCAATACGAAAGGGGAAACTCCCGTTGCGGAGTGTTCTGTGTTATTATAACAGAACTCTGCCGCGTCTAAGTGTTCCATCCAGTCTGATTGGTCTGCCGATACGTAATTCCGCAAGAATTGCTTCACTACGGAATTCACTCTTTCCGTTTGGCCGTCCGTCATAGGTCGGAAGGCGGTGCTCATCTTCAGCCTCGTCCCCATCTTCTTCCAAAGTGCTCTCCAGAATTTACTCGTAAACTTTGGATCGCGGTCCGAGACAATATCCTTCGGGACTCCATGATGCTTTAAGACGTGGGCGAAGTAAAGTCGCCCTGTCTCCTGCGCCGTTGCCGTCTCCTTGGTGGGGATGAAATGGCCATTTTAATGAACCATCCACCACCACCATGATTGCATCGAATCCTTTGATAGCGGCATAAGCAGTCAAAAATCCATCGAGACGCTTTCCCAAGTCCCCTCTGGAATCGGAAGGGTTGTAACAGCCCCGCTTGCTTTTGTACTCGCTCCGGTTTTGTTGCATGTGGTGCATGTCTTGACATACTCCTCTGCCTCCTCCCTCAGTTTGGGCCAGAAATACCCTTTTTCAAGAGTGCCGTAGTGCGCTTGGCTCCGGTGGCCCGCAAGTGGGCTATCATGACATTCTCTCAAGGAGGCTATCTCTGATCCCTCCCTTTGGCACGTAGAGACGTTTTTGCTTATACCGGAGCAGTCCATTTTGCAAGTGGAACTACGATTAACCCCCATCCTCAATCCTGCATTCACGGACTTAGCCAGCTCATCCTCCGGCAAGGCCTTCCGGATCTTCCTTTGGAGTGCCGATCGCCCTTGTACACCAACACGAGCTGCTGCTTTCTATTTAAAGCATCGGCCACCACATTTCCCGTCCCGGTTTGTACTAGATATCCACGTCGAACACGCCCAAAGTATCTTGCCACCTAAGTTGTTTTGGGCGACAACCTTGTGGCTGCGTGGCAAAATACTTCACTGTGACATTGTCCGTGAACACCTTCACTGGGTTGGAACCAACATAGTGGTGCCAAAGCTCAGGCAATGCACCACCGCCTTCATACTTTTTCGTGCGTCGGCCACCGTCGCTCCACTTCATTCAGTTTCTTACTTTCGTAAGCCACTAGACGTCCATCTTGCATAAGACACCCCCAATCGCGAAGTCCGAGGCATCTGTATGAATCTCAAGACGATCGAACTCCGGGATTTTCAAGACTGGAGCTTCCGCATCCGCTGCTTCAATTCAGCAAAGCTTGGCCACAAAAGGTGTTCCATGCCCAGACTTTAGATTTACACAGAAGTCCGACAACGGCACCGCGATCTTGGCGAAATTCGAACATCTTCCGGTAATCGGTAATAGGAGGTGGTCCTAGGAAGGATCGCACTCCCGGGACCGAAGTCGGAGGGGAGAGCTCCCAAGTCCAAGATCGCCCTCACCTTTCTGTCATCCATTTTGATCCATCCTGTGTAATCACATGCCCCAGGAACTCCACTTTTGTGACCCCGAATTCGCACTTTGAAGCTTTGGCATACAGCTCCCTTCTCGCAATTTTGGAACACCCTTTTGAGGTGCTCCAGGTGCTCCTCCTTTGTTTTCGAGTACACCAAGATGTCGTCGATGTACACGATCACAAAGTCATCCAACCACTCCTGGAAAAAGGCTGTTCATCAGCGTGCTAAATGTCGCTGGTGCATTGGTGAGCCCAAAAGGCATCACCAAAAACTCATATGAACCATACCTGTCCTGCACGCGGTCTTCTCCTCATACCTTCCGCCACCCGAATTTGATGATAGCCGGAGCGCAAGTCGATCCGGCTGCTGAAATACTTCGCTCCTGCCAACCGATCGAAAAGGTCGTCGATCCTTGGCAAAGGGTACCGGTTTTTGATAGTCACCTTATTCAAAGCCCTGTAATCGACACACATCCGCAGCGTCCCATCCTTCTTGTCTGCGAATAGCACCGGGGCTCCGTAAGGTGACTTACTCGGCCGGATGTACCCCTTTGACATTAGATCCTTGAGCTGAGTCTTCAGCTCGACCAACTCTCTGTGGCTCAACCGGTAGGGCGCCTTGGCAGGCGGTTCCGATCCCGGTATCACCTCAATCTTGTGGTCAACTCCTCTCGCGGTGGCAGCCGCTTGGTAAATCCTCCGGCATCACATCCTGGTATTTCTCCAAAATCCCCTTGATCCAATCTGGGCTCGGCTCCCCATCGCCTTCTCCTTTCACTTCTCTAATGTAAAGCAAATTGGGACTCGTGTGCCTCCTCCACGGCCCACTCCTTTGCTGACAGAAGGTTTATTTGCCCTCCCACGGATTTGGGCGTTTCCGACACTCGTAAAACCTCGCCACCATTCCCACATGGCAGCGTGACTACTCTTTTGCGGCCATCTATGACCGCTCCGGATTTGCTCAAAAAAGTCATCCCCAAAATGAGATCCACTCCATCGATCTCGCAGATAGTGAAGTTCTCACGTCCCTCCCAACTCCCCAGTTGAAGAGGAACATCAAACGCCAACCTTGTCGCCAACTGAGGTTCTCCTTTGGCAGAGCGCACCTCAATAGAGGCCCCCAGTCACTTGTCGGGAGTCCCAACTTTCGCCTGTCGCCGGCGTCATGAAGGAGTGCGACCGCTTGTGTCCACCAACAACGACACGTTAGTTCCGGATATTATCCCATCCACGAACAATAACTGACTCCCTTTACGCAGGGCGCCAGTTTCCTGATACAACTCACAACAAGAGTTGCCTACCTTGCAAGTCCTGGTGACCACCGCTTCCACCACGCGACTGATTGTATCTTCCGACAGCTCCGTGGTTGCCCGAGTCATGTTCATTGTCGAGGTTTTGTGCACTTCTTGGCCATGTGCCCGGGCTCCCGCAATTGAAACACACTCCATCAAAGGTTGCCTTCTGTCCGCCATAAGCCGCTCCACCCGCTTTTCCTTTCGAATCACCGGGTGCCGCCTTGACATGTGAAGGCCCTCCCTTCGATTTCCACGTGCCATTATCGCCGCGTGGCCTATCCCACTTCTTTTCCGGTCGGAAGGAGTCATCTTCCCGCGGGTCTTCTTGTGGTTCAGCTCCGTACGGCCTTGTCTCTCACCCCTAGGGACATCGAGAGAAACATTCAGCCCTCTCAATTGCCTCGTTCAAAGTCTTGGGTGGCTTCTCCTCCAACTTCCGCCTAGCCCATGGGGCCAGTCCCGCCACAAAGTTGAAGACCATTCTGGTTCTGCCATGTCCGCGACTTCGAGCAACAGCACATTGAAAGCCTGGACATACCCCCGCCCGATGTCATCTGTTTGCTTCAAATTCCTCATCTTGTCCCGGGCAAGCCAGGATGCGTTGAGGGGCACAAACTGTCTCTTCATCAATTCCTTGAACCCACTCCAGTTCAAGGTTTCCGGGCTTGGCCTCGGTCGTGAAGGCGTTTCTGCCACCATTGTTGAGCATAGCCCCTCAAATAGGTGGGAGCCACTTCCACCCGATCCTCGTCACTCAACTTGGCCGCCGGAAGTACTGCTCTAGCTCCAGGAGCCAGGTTTGAGTGCCTTCCGGTTTCGAACGCCCTCGAAGGTGCGGGGTTCCTTAGGCTTCACCTTAAACTTTGCCTTAGTGGAAGTGGCATTAGCCGCCTTCAACACGTCTTTCAACGTCCCGCCAAACTGCGCCAACAACCCTTCCCAAAAGGCTGCCGACATGGGAGACATCTCTTGGTTTGTCGGAGCTCTCAAGGATTCCTCGGCTCCGACTCCTCGGATTCTTCCCGCTCCTGAGCGGGCTTGCCTTTTCGGAAACATTCATCGCTTCCTCAAACGGCCGCCTCGGTGACACGGCCCCCATCGGCTCACCAGGATCATCATCTTTTGGGCCGTTCCGCTTTCGCTTTGGCTTGCCCGACCCCATGATGAGGCCAATCCCAAGGACGATCGCGTACTGAACTCTAAGCTCTGATACCAAGTGTCACGCACCTCACTTCGGTAAGCTCCCCTTCAAGTCATAGTTACTCGCTTTGATGCGCGCGCCTGACTCCCAACCTGGCTGCCGGGCCAACTCAGAGCTTCGGCTGCTCACCGGGACATAACGGTCCCCCTTCGCTCTCCCGAAAGACCCTCCACCTATTTGGGCCTAGTGGAATTCCCTTTGGTAGATGGCAGTCCAGAACAGCTCCCCACTCTTTGGTCGCTTTCCGGCTCGCTTGCTTACTCACTAGTTTTTGGACACCAACGGGCTTGCACCGTTCTCGGGGTTACTACTCCCTATATATACTTCTGTAGCTGTCCGCGGGGGTTTCACAACCAGCCATGTCATTTTATGGCGAACCACCACGAAGACCCTCGACTCCCGGTGGTGAGTCGCGGTGAGTCTGGCCCTCTCACCACGACCCCATTGGCCGTGATGAGTCCAAGACTCCCCATGACTCCCACCACGAGGTCTCCACCCTATGGTGAGTCCTATGCCACCCCCACTAAGACCCCGCTAAGCTACCACCACCCCTTGTGGAGCCACCCCCACCGCAATCCGGTGTGCAGGGCTCCACCTAGTGAGCGCCTCCGCCTCCTTGAGTGCCTTGGACACTCAAGGGTGATTCAGCCCCCCCCCCCATACCTATCACTGCCGCTGCCCCCACCACAGGGGCAGCCCCTCATGTGTCCCGACCCCCCCCGCCTCAAGGCAAAGGGCCGCGACATTTCGGGGGTGGGCCCTATAAAGAAATCCGGTGTCCGGGAACACCCAGTAACCGATGTGTCATGGTTTTAGTCATGGTTAACTAGAAATACCTACTTGTTAACTAGAATTATCTATTTGTTAATTATGACATTTTGGATATTTATATTTATATTTTGTGTGTTGGGACTTCATTTGGTCTCATATGCCAAGTGAGGTGTCAGGCCTCACTTGGGATATGGGAAAGGGGTTTTCTCCTTGTGAGTGTTGAGGAAGACTCATCTTCTTGTAGTTGAGCCTCTATGAGCCTCACTCACCTCCATAGCTCTAGGTATTGAGAGGGAGTGTGTTGAGGGCTTTGTCGTGCGCATACATATCGCTACACAACTACATCGCTGTCCAAACCACACCACACATATATGCACAATAAAGTAGTCTAGGTGTAGGAGGTATATCTATGTCCAGAAACCTGCCACTAACCTTGTCCCAAGCTACAGTAGCTCGCTCTAACCAACCCTCCTCCTCTTTCTGCCAGGTAGAGACAAAGCAACACTCTGCTATCTCCCGCTCACTGAACACTAAAGAAAACAAAGGTAGGGTCTGATAGTCTCTCAACTCGAAAGCTTTGAGACGGTTGCGGGTGTCTTCATTGCGAATGACTGCATCGCCTTCAAACAGAACAAACTTGTCCTCGCTAATGAACCCCCGCTCGTGGTTGCCTTGTGCAGCGCGTGTCCGACTGCAAACACTGTCTAATTGCACAACTTGTGCAGCTCCTGCTCCTCTGCTCCAGTACCACGGCCTTGTGGCTGAACACCTTGGTCCCCGGTGCTGTCTTGGCTGTGTTCCAAGCCTAGCTTTCACCCACTTTGGTTTCACCTACAGCTGCAGAATGCTGGCTCCAACAGAGTTCTGAACTGTCCAAGGCGATATTGAGGCCCTCAATGCCAACTACAGCAGTCTGTTGTCTACTGCTAATGCCTGACTCCCAGTATGCAATCAACTCGTCCAACTGTTCTCCACTCAAATCAGTCTGAGTTCCTTGGGAACATAGATCCTGTCCCCTTGTGTGCACAGGCTAAGAGAAGAGACCTGCCCTTCATTACATCCTCATTTCCCCCAGCCATACAGGGAGTACATCCACAGGTTTGTCTCTCATATAGGCCAGCACAGGTTCTAGAAACAGGATTGGGATTTCGTGGCACACTCACACTCTAAAAATTCCATAGATTTTAGCAGAGTCCCAAAACAAAACCAGGTTTAGATAGGTAGATTTCCCTTTCTGTAGGTCCCTGTGCAAATTTGAGGTCAAACAGCCTTTGTATGACCAAGTTATGGCAAAAACAGGCTCTGTATAATTTAAATTGGATCAAAGCAAAGCTCCAAATGTATTTCAATAAATACAAGTATTTTTGGCGTACCCTACATGTTTCATGCGGAATACCCGTAATTCCGAGGACGGATCTCTACATATGCAGGAGCTTTAAAACTGGGAGTCGGGGATTGCTATGGTCGGTGTAGGAAAGAAAACTTCGCAGTCTGGTGCCAAGCGTCACGAATACCACCAAACAGCGATGGCCTAATGCCCAAGATCCTGTCTTAACTGCGTGATTTGTTCAATCAATGGAGCCCCTTCAAGCAACTGCTTCGGTCGTTTGTACTGATCATGTCTTCTTAGCTAGCCCCCCACCCTGCCCCCTCCCTCTCACATTGTGTCAGATGAACACCTTAGCACGGAAGAGGCCATCGAGCAGAATTGACATCACGGTGGACATAGTGAGTGTCATTACGGAGTTACCCAAGGGTTTTGAGGGGAGTACGGCTACAGGCCAGGCATAACAGTGAGAGTTTTTTGGGTTCACAAGACGCGTATTCGGTTCAGACCACCTTCACCGCCACCCTCAAGTACTGTAGAGTCAGACACAGGCTCGGAGGCTCATATCACAGGTGTGCACTTTCATTCGCCATTGTTGTGGGACGACATGGAGGAGATGTATGGAGCTACCAAGGGGCCTCGTAGGTACTCTGGAGCTGTGGGCACAATCGAGTTGGATGACTTTATCCAGGAGTTCGACAGCTGGTGTGATTTGCAGCAGATGCGCAATCCACATCTATTCACCCCATTCATGGCGTGGAAGGGGACTGTTCCAGCATTTGGAAGGCCCGCCTATGGACGATTACCACGAGTTCAGGCGGGGACAGGACATGAAGCAAGATTGAGGAGTGGAGGATGTATTGGTCACCTGACTACATCTCCATTACTCGAGGCATGACGCGACCAGTAGCTGCATCAGTACCAATAGCTCCCACTGCCAGCACTAGTAGTGGAGCTGGTAGTGCTGGTACTCTCTGCAGTGGTACCAGTTCAGAAGGTGCTACTACTCCTCCTGCCACAGCTACAACACATGTTGCCTAGATTCAACCCGGTGGTGGAGTTCTTCCAGGAGTTGCGGAGGAACTACCAGGTGTACGGACAGAAGCTGCGAAGTTTGCAAACTTCCAGCGCAAACCCAGTGAGAGCCTGCGAGAGGCGTACACTCGTATGAGGCGCTTGATAAGTGTGACCCAAGGGGTTACTGAAGCTCAGGCAATCCAGTTTTGGTATGGAATTCTGGACAAGGAGCTCAAGAGAAGGGTGCGAGATGCAACCCTGTTACAAGCAGCCCAACCCACATTAGCAGATGTGTTTCTGCTGGCTGAGCGGATTGAGCTCAACATGGTGGAGGAGCGAGTTGTTACAATTGGATTTGGTAAGGACATGCCTGTACGGGGCACAGCTGTCAGCCCACAAGCACAAGGGACTGCCCAACAGCGTGGTCAGGGGGGCAAGGTTGCCCAGCCCAAGTTCCATGGAGCTTACAGGGGACCTCAGGTGCAGAGGCCCGTGGCATCTTTTGCAGGCCAACAGCAACCAGGGGTGATATGTTGGACATGTGGAGGACCCCATGTCAAGAGAGATTGCCCAGAGAGTGGCAGAAGGCCGGCACAAGCACAGCCTGCACAGTTGCAGTGTGGGCATTGTGGCAATATGGGCATGGAGATGCCCAGTGTTATGACTTACATCCTGAGTTGCCCAGGCCAGTTCCAAGGGAACAATGGTGGCCGGGGGCGAGGTGGACCAGCCCAGAGAGGACGAGGTGGTCGGGCACGAGTGCAGGCCAAGGGCAAGCTCAACATGGCCAAGGACGCGGAGGTCAAAGCGTTGATCAAGGCATGGCCAACCGGCTTCAGCAGCTAGAGCAGAGGCTCGCTGCCATGGCTATAGCTCAGGCGGTACCGGCTCCCAGGCGGGATGGTCCACCTCCTGCTCCTGAGGGAGGAGATATGGGAGGCATGGGATTTATGTGCGGAGCAGCACTACCACTAGAGCAGGTGGAGTCTGCTGCAGCCGTGACTCGAGGAGCAGCACGAGTTCCTGAGCCACGAGGTGCAGAGGTGGAATTGGATCCACAGCGTGGGGAGGCAAGCCGTCAGGCAAGGCTTCCTCAGTCATTCACATTGGCGGAGACTGTGTCAACGCCATCCATGGCACTAGTTCTCGCCCGACTGTTACCGAGGCGGAGGTTACTATGCCATTGGGGAGAGCTACACGTGCAGCATTGACTCCTGCTGCCAAGGCTAGTGCGGCCGGTGTGTTATTGGGGGCAGCCACCTCTGTGTGTCAGACCCCACTGTTCTCGGCAACAATGATTGCGACGCCGGGTGAGACCAGCTGCAGTGTTCAGACTAGCAGCAACACTCTGTGAGAGTGGGGAGGTCACTTCATCTTCTGCGGAGTTAGTGGAAGGTGTAGTGCAGAGGATCCTCGGATTTGAGGGTCAAGACTGCCACGGCGCGCCCTGGCAAGCTGCAGCTACTAGGTTGACGGAGCTGCCAAGCCAGGCGAGGCCATTGCCTTTTGGAGTTGGGGAGCGGCAGGCAAGAAGAAGTACCGGCCACTGCGGGTCTTGTTGGACTCAGGAGCTCAGCCACTGATGTTGGGCAGAGCTGCTATTGCAGGTTTGGGCCTCATGGAGGCGGATATGGAGCCTTGTCCTTTCCAGATACAGACATCTCTGGGAGGATCAGAGCAGGCTCGCGGCATGACACGACATCAGTTGGCTATTAGACTGCAGCCGGATCATCCTGTAGATGGCTCAGTGATGCGAGCCAAGGCCATTGTGACAGACGCGGTCTCTTACGATGTCCTCGTTGGTGGGGCAGTGTTATACCCCATGGGCTTCACCCTGGATTTCTGGGAGGAGTCAGCATCCTACAGGCCTGGATGGCAGTCAAGGGATGGTCGCCGTGCACAGCTCCCTGTGACATTCATTGGGGGTATTGCAGCTGCCCAGCGGGGCCAGATGCCAACACTAGCCGCCTTCACAGCTGCCGTTAGTTGGCCTGGAGAGTTGCTGGAAGGCAATGTCCATGCAGAGGATGTGCCACCTCCAGCAGAGCAGGATGACATGCATGGTACGGCGGAGTTGCCTGCCATGGTTGCTCACACCCCGTTGTGGGGTACGAGCAAAGATTTGCAGCAAGCTGCTGATGGACGGGTGCAACAAGCTTGGGAAGAAGCTTTTGTACCGTCAGGAGAGGAGGAAAGTTCGGTGATTGCACCAGGGCCACCTCAGTTGTCGCCATTGGACACCACACCTCTTTATGGCAGCGGCCGGATGAAGGCATTTGCCTTCTGGACTTGTTTGGCGGGATCAGCACCGGATTGGCTGCTGTGCTACAGGCAGGTGTTGCGGGTAAGGCGTTACCTGTATGTGGAGAGGGATGAGCTGCACGACGCGTCTCACTGCGCCATGTGGCTCAGTTGGTACAGCAGTACCCTGACTTGTTGCCTGTGTCTGCAGTTCGTGGATACCAACAAGCCTTGCCAGCAGACATTTCCTTGTTGGGGGCGCAAGATTTGGAGCAGGTTGGCTCTATTGATCTGATAGTGGCAGGTTGGCCCTGCCAAGGGCATTCATCAGCCGGGCATGGCAATGGATTACGAGACTCGAGGACGGGTCTGTTTTGGGAGATGGTGCGGATTTTGCGTTGCTTGCAGCTTCATCAAGCTGTATCTCCAGCATACATCTTGGAGAATGTACCACTGATGGGTGATTCTCGGGCCAGGGTGATGGCCAGTGTGCATCAAGTCCGGTCGTGGCTTGGGTCAGCAGTGTTGCTGGATGCAGCTGCAGTGGGGTCACGGGCTCGTCGTCCACGACTATGGTGACTAACTTGATGCCACCCGCACTGCTCAAGCGTGCATTTGATGGGGTGCAGCGGCCAGCACACCTCACCGTGGATGGCATTTTGGACACAGGAAGGCAGTCTCAACGTGTGAGACACGATGACCGTTCGCCTTTGGCAGTGGTCAATAGGGTGGGTCAACCACGAGCAGCATTACCTACACTGCTCAGCTTCCCAGGATCCCATGCTTTTCGGGATGGTGGACCTGGCCTCCTGTGGGATGCTCAGTTGCAGCAGTTAGTGGAGCCTAATGCCGACGAGCGAGAGCGGGCTATGGGGTTTTCCACTGGGACCACGGCGGTGCCTTCTCTTTCTGAAGCATCACGTCGTCAGGTGTTGGGGCAAGCAATGGATCTCAATTGCTTGACCTGGATTGTCAGCTTGGCTATGGCTGAGCAACGTAGAGTGCGGAGTGCACTTCCCTTGATGGTCTCTCTGCCTACCGAGACGGTACAGGCAGCGAGTGGGGGCGAGCCGGTGAGGACCACGAGGTGTAGACATCCATGACACATGTGGGAGGTGCTCGAGGTTCAGAGGGAGTTGGCAGCGAAGGCAGCTGTGATGGATGAGGGTGGGGATTCTTCTCGGGATGAGGAGGTTCTCAATGATGAGATGATGGGGCAGGATGAGGCCTTGTCATTGACTGAGCAGGAAGGGGGTACTGCTCAAGAGGTTGCAGCATAGCAACCACGGGACGCGTCCTCTACCTCTAAGCCCACTGGACTTAAGGTTGCAGTTACGGAGGACAATTGGGAGCCTGATATTGGACCCATTGTCACCGGAGGAGAGAGACGACGTATACGGCGGTTCCTGAGGGCTTACAGGAATTGCTTTGCCTTCAGTTTGAAGGACTTGGGAGCACTGAAGGGTCAAGAGATCGTATTGAGTTGGCCACTGACACGCCAATCTTTCGGAGACCCTATAGATACAGTGACATGGAGAGGTCTTTGATTCAGATGAGGACTCAAGATCTCTGGGAGGCAGGTTTGGTGGAGCTCTCTGGTGGAGAGTATGCTTCAGCCACAGTGATGCCAGCTAAGAAGGATGTCTATGGCAATTGGACGGAGAGACGTATGTGCGGTGATTACCGGCCTGTAAATCATCAGACCAAGTCCGATAGGTATGCCATGCCAACACCAGAGGAGATCTTTGATGCCATTGGGCATTCCAAGGTCTTTAGCACGTTGGATTTACGATCCGGATATCACCAGTTGCCGATCAAGGAGGCGGATAAGCAAAAGACGGCATTCTGGGGGATCAATGAGCACGGGAAGGATTGCCTATACCAGTGGCGATTCTTACCATTTGGGCTTAAAAACGCTCCCGCTGAGTTTCAAAGAGTCATGGACAGGATTCTAGCAGGGGTGGAGTTTGCTCGGTGCTACATAGATGACATCATCATCTTTAGTGCTGCGGTGGAGGAGCATGAGAGACACCTTCAGGGGGTATTTGAGCGCTTGAGGACGCACGGATTGAAGTTACATCCGGGCAAGTGCAAGTTTTTCCACAACCAGATTGAGTACCTGGGTCACATGATATATCCTGGAGGATTGGGGGTACAGCAGACTAAGGTAGAGTCCATTGCACAGGTTCCACGTCCCACGGATGTGAGCCGAGTTCGAGCTTTCATGGGGTTAGCAAACTATTACAGACGGTTTGTTAAGGGATTTAGTGCCATTGCAAAGGCTCTAACCAAGCTGACCAAGGTGGACCAGGAGTGGCAGTGGGAAGATGAGCAAGAACAAGCTTTTCAAGAGCTCAAGGCGAGGTTGACCTCGGCGCCTATCTTGAGACGACCTATCAGGGGGCGTCCTTTTCAGCTGCATACAGATTGGAGCATGCTGGGGCTTGGAGCGGTGCTCACACAGGTGGATGATGAGGGAAGAGAGTTCGTAGTGGCTTATGCTAGTCGCTCGAACAATGCTGCAGAGTCTAAGTATAGCTCATATGAGGGAGAATGCTTAGCTGCAGTGTGGGCCGTGGCACACTTCAGGTGCTATCTATACGGCAATCTCTTCACCCTTGTCACGGATCACCAACCACTCAAGTGGTTGATGGAGTCAGACAAGCTTACGGGGAAGCTTGCACGGTGGGCACTCATCCTTCAAGAGTATGACTTTCAGGTGGTGCATCGACCGGGTTTGGTCAATCGAAATGCAGATGGGTTGAGTCGCAATCCATGCACGAGCCAGCAGGATGACACTGGAGCTCGGTGGCATGGTGAGACGGACGAGGAGATGGTGCCCGGATGGCATGCATCTGCATTTCTGTGTATCTTGGCAGTGGAAGGCCAGGTTGGACCTACAACAGGGATGACTGTAGATCAAGTGTCTGCGGACCCTGAGGCCAGCAATGAGCAGGGTGGCGCCAAAGATATACATGAGGATTCAGTTGTGTTGGACTACCTCCGCAGTGGAGACACGGCAGCCATTATGACTGCCAAGGAGAGGGATCGGATCCTACAACGAGCCAAGAGGTTCAGGTGGGAGGGGACACACCTGCTCCGAGTGTGGGAGGATGGTCGAGTGAGGATTGTGCCTCACCCAACACAGCGGGCACAGTTAGTGCGGCATGCCCATGAGGAGTTGGGGCATTTTGGGGTGCGACGCACTCATAGTCTACTGCAGGGGCAGTATTGGTGGCGTGGTATGCACACAGAGGTGCAACAATTTGTGGCTAGGTGCATGGTGTGTGACAGGGTGCGTGCTTCATTCAACGCCCCTACTCCACAATTGCACCCTCTTCCGATCATGGGATTGGGCTACAGGTGGAGTCTTGACTTCGCAGGGCCGTTGCCACTGACCATGCGCCACAACAAGTACGTGTTGGTGATGGTGGAGCACTTCTCCAAGTGGATTGAATTGGTTCCATTGCCTGATAAGGCTAGTGAGGGAGCTGCGTATGCATTCCTGGATTGTGTGCTTAGCCGATTCGGTGCTCCAGCTGAGGTACTCACGGACCAAGGGAGAGAGTTCTTGGGGGAGTTTCAGGCTTTGTGTGACAAGGCCTTGATAGACCACCGCACCACTTCTCGGGATCATCCTGAAGCTGATGGCTTGGCAGAGAGAGTTGTTCAGACAGTGAAGAGGGGTTTGCGCAAGTATGGCTTGCAGAAGGGACACCTAGGAGATTGGGACCTTCAGTTACCCTGGTTAGCCATGGGCTACAGGTTCAGCAAGCAAGCATCACTTGCCTCTTTCTCACCATACTTTCTTCTCTTTGGCCGAGAGCCGGATTTGCCTACATCCATTCGCAGAGAAGCTGCTACAGTTCTTAACCTTGACGATCCGGACGTGTGGGCACGTGCATGTGAGCAGCGTGCAGAGTTGTTCAAGAGAGTCATGCCTATGGCTTTCGAGAACCTTGCCATTGCACAACACCGTGATACGTTGAGGTATGCTACCATACGTGGTGGGGGCTATCGTCCTGGGGTTCGGAGATTCAACCCTGGTGACTATGTCTATCTGCAGCAGACTGCTCCTACGACCCTGGATGTGACTGCAGGACGTGTTATTTTGAGGGTTCGAGAGGTCTTGCCCTCAGGCGTCTTGGTCTTGGAGGGTCGGGATGGCATCACTTGGAAGGACCATGTGCGTAATTGTGCGCCATGTCACCTTCCGAATGTCGATGGCAGGATTGACCCAAACCTGGCAGTGGTATCTGCAGGTTTGAGGTGCATGTTGTGTGGGTCTGCTAAAGGGGCAGCCACCATGCTGGTGTGTGATCGATGCTCTAGAGGTTGGCATATGGGGTGCTTGACTCCACCTCTTGAGATGGTTCCGGATGGAGATTGGTTATGTCCACATTGCATTGGATAGTGGGAGTGGATACAACCATGGGAGGCTAACAAGAAACGCAAGGCCCAGCTACTAGGAGACCTTGAACACACGAGATCTTGGCTCAAGTTCATAGATTGCAAGACGGCGACTAACGATGGGGCTACTCTTGTACCCGGCCTCTTGGTTGATAGAGTTTGAGCTCGATAAAGACAGTGATAGAGGACTTAGTACGGCTGTGGCTATTACATCTTGTAGCTATCTGGAGGTAGAGGGACCTATCCACCAGCTAGGGGGCGATTGTGCTAGACTACTTTATTGTGCATATATGTGTGGTGTGGTTTGGACAGCGATGTAGTTGTGTAGCGATATGTATGCGCACGACAGCTGTCAAGTTAAATAAGCACAGTGTGAAAACAGCTAGAATAAAACTTGTTATTTGTATTTAACACTTGGATTTAGGTCAAGTGTTAAATCAGGTGTCAAGTTTAGTTTGACACCTGGTCCGTCTTATCTTCACGAGAGCGGCAGTCGCGCGGCTCATCTTTCTCGAGTTGAGCCTGCGCGACCGAGCTCCTGCATGTGTTTAGGTTTTAGTGTGCTTATGTAGGGATACAGGTTGTTGTGGGGTGGAGTCCCCATAGCTTGGGGTGCCCCTGGCTCGACTTCAGTTTCAATGAGTGATAGCGATGGATTTCATATTTCTTGTGTTGGAAGTGTATGTCCTTTTTAGCTTTGTTTATCAGGTGGACATAGTGGGCCTTGGTGTAATCGTGGATGTACTCCAGCCCCCTCGCTACATCCAAGGCTATCTGCACTCTGCCTGACCACGGTAATGGCCGATGCCCATTTGCAGCAGCGTTATGAAGACGATCGGTGAGAGCTCCCTTCTCAACCAACTCGTAAACCAGGAACAGACTAGTCTCACCTGCCGAATATCCGATCAACTCCGCCTTCGGTGGAACAACCCAACTCACAAAGAATTCAGACCAGTTCCCAACGTATCTGGAGCGACCCTGGAAATTGTATTCTCGCACGGTACATTTGGGAGTAATTGTTAACCCAACTGGCTGGCTTCCTTGGTTGGGTACCTTTGCATTCAAGACCCTTTTTTATGCAGAGTATCAAAGCAGGCGGTCTCATGGGGTCTCATACAGGTCCACGCAAATCACCAGTCCAAAGGTGGCCGACCACTTTTCAGGCTTCAAACACCTGGCTACCAGGTACATGAATCAATGGGTTTTATACTTCGCTCTGATTTCTTCAATAGCTGATGTCGTAGCTTCCTTTGTCTGGAATGTCGCTTAGACAATCGTCTTCTGCATCCCTCATGTTGATGCAAAAGATCCGCAAGCTGGAGAATTTTTTTAAGACAAATAAAATAAAATAAAACCCAATGTGACCAGCAGCAGCCGACAGAGGCTGATAGGTGGCAGACCTCCTACTAGCTCTCCAGCAGCCCGCAGTAGTTTGAACCTTCCACCCTGAGCCTAGCAGGCATGAAGAAGGGCGGGAATCTTCCAGCTTCCCGAATGATACACCCGATGCAGTGAAAATCAGAATAATACAAAGCTCTACCCTGTTTCCACAAGAAAATCGCAGTGATAGAGACGTCCCAGTGAAATGATATTGCTCAAGAGTTGACGCATTACATCACCAATAAGTACAATCGACATCTGCACGCATTGGCTGATGACGTGCAATCCAACACGATGCCCAGGTAGCAGTTCCGCACACTGTCACCGCCTGCTCTACATTCTCGTGGCCTCACTAGCCCCAATACATGCTTCTACTTGTGCTCGACTCGGTGATTTCAGATGCCACTAGTACTTGGACCGGCCCCCATGGTGAAGATTGAACCTGCTCGACCTTCAGTGTCCGGCAATGCACCGGTTAACCTATATTACGGGAAGCAATACCTTCTTTCAACAATATGGGCTTCTCAGTTCAGCCCCTTCCAACAACCTTGTACAAAGCAAAGCATTCTGTTCTCGACAGATATATATATGGATTACATAATTCTCCACTTCACCAGCTCTCAAACAAGCTTTGAAACAAAAACAAGTATACTAGTGCTAACTAAAAACTCACATCTAGCACTGACAATGCAAGCTCATCTCTCTCGAGTGATAAACAAAGCTAAAAAGGACATACACTTCCAACACAAGAAATATGAAATCCATCGCTATCACTCATTGAAACTGAAGTCGAGCCAGGGGCACCCCAAGCTATGGGGACTCCACCCCACAACAACCTGTATCCCTACATAAGCACACTAAAACCTAAACACATGCAGGAGCTCGGTCGCGCAGGCTCAACTCGAGAAAGATGAGCCGCGCGACTGCCGCTCTCGTGAAGATAAGACGGACCAGGTGTCAAACTAAACTTGACACCTGATTTAACACTTGACCTAAATCCAAGTGTTAAATACAAATAACTAGTTTTATTCTAGCTGTTTTCACACTGTGCTTATTTAACTTGACAGCTTTGTAGGGAGGATTCCTTTAGCAAAGGTGCCGCCCTTGGCTTGACTTAGTTTATGTGATAGAGTGGATTTCATTTGGAAGGACTAGGGCTTGTTCTTAGTGCGAGTGCTTCATGTTTTGAGAGTTTTCATTGTCTTCCACTGCCCCTATTTATCATCTCATTATCACTACAAGAAGATCTTCTTATGCTTGTGAGTACGGAGTGTAAGGATTAGTTTTGCACTTGGATGTCAAGGAGGTTGAGAGCTAGGAGAATTTAGCTCTTGTATCACAGGGCTTGCAAGGGGTTACAAGGAGAGGTGCTCGGGTGTTACATGCACCAAAGAGTTGGAGAGCTTGAGAAGAAAGCTCTTGAATCACAAGATTTTACAAAGATTGCAAGGAGGAAGTCTTGTGTGTTAGGATGCCCAGTCAAACCTAACTTAATCGCAGACTAAAGGCTATTTGAAATCTGGGTCAGGGCCTCCTTTTCACTGTGATTAATTGCAGAACCGTTATGTCACCATTCCGGCCGCGCATATCAAATGGCCACAACATTTTACCATCTCCCCCAATCACCCTCGGACACATGTCATTGGAAAGCCCTCCTTCAAAGCTGCATGTAGGTTGATCCAGTTACAATCGGTTCAAATAAAGAAGGCAATGACTGTTCCGGGTGAAATGAGTTGCTTAGGATGCCTTTACAGCTTCAAACATCCTCGTGGCCGCGATACAACACGTGCAGGCGTAGAATGCTGCCACACACAAGGTGTAACGGTGTCACCATAAGGACGTAAGGATGATAAGTGACCCTTCCAATGAAGGGTAAATTTTCTAAAAAATAACTATTTATTTTGATGGTTTACCGAAAAGCAGACTGCCAATAAGGGGGGACATATCACCAAGCAGTTTATTGAGAAACGATTTCACGGGAAGCCATAAGTGAAAATGTACTATAGGGGAAGGCCCTTGTGGAGGGCATTCCCGCCCTCCACAAGGGCCTTCCCGAGCTTAAAGATTTTCCCGCCTACGAATTGGCCCACACGGGACCTTGTAGGGAATCCCCCCGCATGGTCCCTTCATCCCTTGACACTTATACACTAACTACCAAGAAAAGAACCCTAGTCTCACCTCCATGCGAGGCCACCATTGGTTCCTCCCACTCACTCTCTGCTTTTGTAGCCATCTCGCAAATTAATTTTTGCTACCCACGAAGTATGGAATGGGGTGTACTTATTCCGACCCAAAGATTGATACTTTTATGCTCATTTATATGGATATTTTCTTACATTCGGGTATACCTGCCGGGATATAAATCTGCTAAACCAGGTTATACATCTGGATATATATTCTAGATGTATAAACTTGGTGTAGCAGATTTTGGGACTCGAGTGTATACTGTATACCTCGCAAAAGAAAATAAAAATAAAAAATATATATGTACAGTATGTTAAGGGTATATTGTATTATTGTCGTATATTTACAATAGTAGGCTTCCTTTGGGGAGGCGTCATCCTTTTTTGACTCCCTTACATTTTCACTTATCTTTCATCATTGTATCCTTGAATGAGGGGTATGAGTACGGGTGACATCAGAGTTGTAATATCTTGATTATAATCTAACATATATCTAATTATAATATTTATGATATATATAAGTAAATTAAAAAAGAATTCTGGATTTATAGTCCTTCTAATAATACATTATAATACTTATACCCTGATTTTATCCTTACCCTCAACACAAATTCCGACATTGTTGTATATTTTTATATTACCAAAAATTAAATCTTAACACATTTTACTCGGACTCAAAGGATAAGTGAAAACCCATCTACCCGCCCAATGTGGATCGAACCATAAACTTGACCTTTTGCCCATGTTAGGCATTCCGGATCAATGTGTCAATTCCAACGTCTCCTTCTTATATATATATATATATGCAGAAAGGGGAATAAAGCCCCAGTTTATTGAAAAAGGCAAGGAAAAAATAACCTTACAGTTTTCATGAAAGCTGAAAAACTAGACACCGCTCATAGTTCAAGTCAGAATATCCGTGAGAGAGAAGACAGGAAAACACAGAATCTAAGTCCCGTAAGTTAGTGGATCAAGGAGAGGACAAGAAGCGAGACGGCTACATGCTGCCTCTTTTACGCTTAGGTGGATAGGGGAGCGCCTGACACTAATTGAGCTGCCAGCAGGAGGGGGTGGAGTCGTTCCACTCAATTTTGCGAGTCAGAAATCCTCCTACAAATGACTCGTCCTAAGTTCCCCATCCAAGGCAGAGAGCAGCTGGGTTCTCCTTCTACTCCCGCACTATATATATATAATACATATACAACGCCTCCATAAGGTAAAATATCATATACAACAACGCCTCCAGAAGGAAGCGTAGATTATGGTGTCGCTACCTTAGAGTAGGAAGGTGGACACCTCTGTGGCACTCATCGGTGGGTTCAGTTGAACCACACAACTACTTTCGAGGTGGTCTATATTTGGGTGCTTTGTTGTTGGTGATCAGCCCACCGTCAACACACACACATGTCACACACACACACGCATATAGATATATATATAAATATCACCCTTCAAGAGTTGCCGACACGTTGGGAGGTACTTTCGTGAGAGGAGCACACCGGAGTCCACATTCACTGCATCGGAAGTTATCCACGTGATTATTTGAAGCCACATCATCTGGAATCCAAAGGCTGATCGTTCACATGTTTTGTGTCAGCGATGCAGAGTGTGAGCGATGAGATGGGTAGTAGCAAATGGTAATATGTAAGCAGAATACAATAAAAAAGGAGGGCTAGCAAGATGTGTTGGAGCACGTGAAGCTCCTGAAGTGCTTCTGAAAGCTCCTGTTTTGTCGTATTCGAAGGTGTCATGACAGTCAGCACGTCCAGAAGCGGTTGTACGTCCATTATCTACTTGCATGCAGAGACTTGGATCCCAGAGTTCATTGACTAATAACTTATTACAGCGTGGTTGCTTTATGGGTCGACAACAGGATTTGCAGTACCCAAAGCAGCGTGTACCTCACTTGGGAGTCGGGGGCATTTAAGTACATTCGACTGTGATACTGGCGAACAGATCACGCTTATCGCATGCAGGGTCGAGTAGTCTGCAAGGCTGGCTATAGTGTATATCCGCAGGCAGCGCTAGGAAGGAAGGCAGAGTGATCACACAGGACATTACTTAGAGAGTGTCTCGGAGCGGAGGGTTTCGAGCAAGAGGGGAGGAGAGGGTGTGTGTGTACCTGCGAGCTGCAGCTGACTTCGAGGGTATGGCCACTATGGGTTCACTTCTGGCGCTGGGTTTTTTGGTACTAATGGTGGTGGGCACTCCTGTGGTGTCCGAGTCTACCTACATTCGACAGACGGTTGATGAAATGTACCGCACTGATCCCCCCGACACCTTCTCTTGGTACCAATACCAGACGTTTGGCAGCAACACCTTGAGTGACGACCTTGTTACGGTCACAAACTCCACCTTGGGCACGATCGAAGTTTCGGACCAGAACATGACAGCGACTGCGGCCCGGAATTCGACGTACTATGGTCAAAGCATCGGCACTTTAGCTCGCCATAACTACGCTGACACCAGTATTATCCACTTCTATGCGTCCATAGTCAACAAAGTATACTATCCTTACAATGGGACCTTCGTGCTCGCGGGTCTTGTCAACATCAGTTCAACAATCAACGAGGTTGCTATCGTGGGCGGCACTGGAGACTTCCGCAAGGCCAGGGGTTATGCCACAGCTGTCAATAGTAAGGTTGAAGGGACCTATCTAGCTGATATAAATCACTGGACAGCTTACTTCGACTGGTAAGAGGTTTGTCGAAGCAGGCTGCATAGACAACTGCAAGTTGCAGACAGAAGATTGTACAGCTCGACTCTTGTCCAGCTTAGAGTATGAGGTACTATAAGCTGCCCAGTGCACAATGTAGAATAACTTGTGTTTTAGAAATGAGTGCCCAACTGTTGGACATCTTAGAGAAAAACGACAGGATCTGGTAATACAGGCATTGTGCATGACAGATGAGTTTAGATGTTTTTCTTGCAGCCCAGGAGACTAGCTTACTTGGAAGGACAATGCTGTTTGGAACTGCGGCATGGATGCACCCTACGTTGATATAAGTGTTTTGGGTTGCCCACCTTCCCCCTATTTTGTGTCATGTCTGAAGCTAATTTTCTGCTTAGAGATAATTTGCCAGCAGAAGGTATAACTAACTGGATCGGGAGAGCGACTCTCACTTCGTTGCTGGCTTAATGGTGAGCTGCACTTGCTAACAGGGGAGGCGTGGATCACAGCATTTGAGTGATTGCATCTTAGTGTGATGTGACTCGTGTTTTAGTATAAGCGAGATGCAAGGTGCCCGTTGGTAGAAGACAACAACGCTGGTAGGAAAGGAACATGGTATCAGCCACCACTCCACTCAAACCGTGTCCATGACATCCAGTCAATCTAGCCCGTATTCAAGAATATGATCAACACCCAATTGCACTAGAACTTCAGATTCGCAAACCCCAGCTTCGTAACTCAAGACCTGTCGACTCTGACCGCCATGCCACCGCACTTCTGCTTTTTTCAACGGAGCTCAGTGGAAGAAGTTATAAATGATAATGCACGAGAAGAAATAGTAACTCTGTCTTAGAGTATGTTGCCAAAGAATGCAAAAGCTGCTCCTGCTGGGGACTAAAGAGCTGCATTCATTTCGGAGCTTGCTACCGATGCAGAACGGGCCACAGCTTCCTCGACAATCGCGTGAGAACTTGTCTTGTGGACGTGTTTTCTTTTGGACTGGAAGAACGTCACGAAAGAGCAGATTGTTTTTGGAAGTAGGAAGGAGGGGAGTGGCAATAAGTAAATGCATCTTCTATCCAATGCTCCATCCCGCTAGGAGCACACTCACACATTCAGGTGGGCACAAATGGTTTGGACTAGAGTTAGAACTTCTAGAGTTGCGTCCTTGCCACCAGTGTTGCTGTTCATTTGCGGAATATCCACAACGACTCCACTTGGTCCAACTGCCAGTGTGGGCAGCAATCACAATCTTTGGCATCTCTGGAAGAACAGATGTAACAATGTCTTTTTAATAGCCCACTCCCTATTTTGTCACCTTGCAACCTGTTTGTTGTGATCTGCTCACAGCGGGAAACAAAGCTTGGGGGGTGTTGCTCTCAGCTTTCTGCAGATGTTCTCTGACGCCCTCATTGTGCAATTCATCAATTCCTGGGGGAGAGGGGAGGGGTCGTCTGCTATGGGTTTTCAGAAGCTGGCACTACCTGGACCTCCAGGCTTCCAGCAGGCTGGGGGTTTGCCAAATCTTTGACTGTCTTCTCTTGAGGCTGACCAGGACATTTCAGAAACAGCAGCTCCACAGTTAAAGCCTTCCTCAATTTCAAGCCACCTCGTTCTAAGCGCTAAGCTCGCTCTCCGGGCTTCAGCAAGTCGATCTTCTGGCTTGGTTCCTTAGAGTTAGTCTCTCTACCTGTTGCATTTTAGTTGATGTTTTGAGATAGTTTATGGCTCGTTGTCTTTCTGTTCTTTGGGTCTCCTGTGATCTTGGGGCAGTTGACCCATCGCTTGTTTATGCCTTCATGGCTCTCAGAGATTTATTTTTCCTCGCTCTATCAATATATTCCAGGGCCGCTGTCCCCTGTTCCTCATTTTTTTAAAGAAAAACATTACCCAGAACCCGGAGGGTAAGTTAAAACCCATATACCCGCCCAACACTGGTCAGAACATACACGCAGACACACACATGTGTCCGCTTCTCTGAGACTGCATTGCTAGCCACCTTTTCCATGCTCACAAACTGCTCAACTGAGGGCCCTATCCATGAGAGATCAGTTCTACAGATTCAGTGTCTTTTCTCTATCCCTTCTCTCTCCAGCATGACCTCTAGCCACAAGGCTGCTGATAGTCTGAAAAGATAGGACAACCTTGGACCTTACCCAAATTTGGAGTACACATAGATTTTGACATCCAAAAGAACATGCAGTCCTGGATCGACAGCCCACCAGCAACAGTTTCATTACACTCTTACTGAAAGGATCCTACGCATCCTGCAGGCCATTTGAGGAAGTGAAACCTCCTTTGTACATTGAGACGTGACAGCAGACCCATGTACCAACAAATCTATTCACAAATCCTGAAATTATGTGTAACCAGGAAAGGAAATTTGGACACTCTTAGTAATAATTCTATCTCTCATGCCAGACTCAACTGACTGCCTATAATTTTCAGCTAGTTCCCCAGTGCACAACTACTCAAGCCAGGTGTAATCACAAGGTTGAAAGGATGGCCAACATTAATGAAAGACGAAACCATGATCTCATTTGTGTTGAAATTTTTACAGCACCAGCTAGTTTTGCGAATTAGTACTATTCCAGCACAAGATAGCAAGAAAATCACTTCTAAAGACACAAAGAGTCCATGACCACAGAAACGAAATTCATGTAACTGCCCATCGGTGCTGCTCAACTATCAATGCTATGTGAGTTAAAATACATGAAGTTTTCAGTGACCCTCTCTATGATGCACTCTGGGTGCAATCAGGGGGCTCATGTGACTGCGTAGTATGCAGTGCCAGTGTGGTTTGTGTACACATTCATGTGAAATCAACTTGGGGTCTCACACCATTAGAGACTGTGCATGGAGACTATCAGTTGTGAGATAGCACCTTCAGGGTTGCATCAGGATATAAAGTGCCCAAAGGGTTGGCAAGATTTGTGATCATCAGAATGCGGGCACGAATGCATCGTTTTGCAGCCTCGTTGAGCCATATTGTCGAACACGCCATTTTCAACCTCGATGCTCCCACCTCTGGCATACATGTCCAACAGACTACTGTTCAGAATAACATTTGGTACAATTCCAGCTTAGGGTTTAGGGTTTAGGCACGGGTTCCATGGGATCCACTAGTGGGTATATTCTACTTCAAAATGCCCTAAGAAGTACAAAGGAAAATCTAGAGCAGGTTTTTACGGAGGGAGGTACTCTCCTGTCTACATTCAGTGCATCAGAGCAGACCTAGCGCTACAATCCAGAGCATCGGGAATAGTGATGACTGATCAGAGGGCAGTCTGTAGAATGCAGAGACTGGATCGTTCACATGTTTTGTGTGTGTGTGTGTGTGTGTAACTTATGTAGTACGAGGCGGCAGCGATGCTGAGAGAGTGAGCGGAATCGAGATGACATGGGTGTATCCTAAGAGGCCACCAAATTAAGTAACAATAAGGGAGGAGGACTGGCAGGATGTGTCGGAGCACGAGAAGCTCCTGCAGGTGCTTTGGAAAGTTCTTCTTTTTGTCGTATTAGAAGGTGTCCAGCCAGCGATGACAGTCATAGTCCGTCAGTATGTACGTAGTTACATGCAGGGTCCTCGATCGCAGACTACTTTACAACCTGGTTGCTTTATGAGTTGACGAGAGGATAGATAGCCTGACTCCTGCACGTCGCATGCAGGGTCGAGTCAGCAAGGCAGTTTACAGTTTGTTTATAGCCACTGCCAGAGTATGGGAGGAAGGCACAGTGAATCAGTGATCACACAAGATATTAGAGAGCTTCTCAGAGCGGAGGGTGTCGAGTAGGAGGCGAGGAGAGGGTGTGTGTGTAGTGTGTATCTCCTGCGAGCTGCAGCTGATTTTGGAGTTATGGCCACTATGGGTTCACTTCTGGCGCTGGGTCTTTTGGTACTAATGATGGTGGGCACTCCTGTGTTGTCCGAGTTTACTTACATTCGGCAGATGGTTGATGATTCAAACCGTGAGCATCCCCACAAGTTCTCTTGGTACCAATACCAGACGTTTGGCAGCAACTCCTTGAGTGACGACCTTATTCCGGTAACAAACTCCACCTTGGGCACGATCGAAGTTTCGGACCAGAAAATGACAGAGAAAAAGGACCGGAATTCGACGTACTATGGTCAAAGCATCGGCACATTAGCTCGTCATAACTACGCTGACAACAGTGTCCACTTCCATGCGTCCATAGTCAACAAAGTATACTATCCTTACAATGGGACCTTCGTGCTCGCGGGTCTTCTCAACATCAGTTCAATATATAACGAGGTTGCTATCGTGGGCGGCACTGGAGACTTCCGCAGGGCCAGGGGTTATGCCACAGTCGTCAACAGTAAGGTTTCAGGGACCTATCTAGCTGATATCAATCACTGGACAGCTCACTTCGACTGGTAAGAGGTTTGTCGAAGCAGGCTGCATAGCCAACTGCAACTTGCAGACGAAGATTGTACACTTCGACTCTTGTCCAGCTTAGAGTATGATGTAGTACAAGCTGCTCAGTGAATAATGTAGAATAAACTGTTTTAGCAATGAGGCAAGTGGTGTCTTAGACCAAAAACGACGTGATCTGGGATGGCGATGCATAGAGCACATGTGACAGATGAGTACAGATGTTTGTCTTGTACATAGCCCACGATTCTAGATTACTTGGAAGGACAATGCTGGTTGGACTGTGAGAACAGCAGAAGTGCGGTGCAGGCATGGGGGTCAGAGTTGACAGCTCTTTAAGTGACGATGTTGGGGCATGTAAATGTGAAGTTCCAAGTGCAAATTGGGTCTTGATATGCTTGAGTACGGGCTAGGTTGATTGGATGTCATAAACACAGTTTGAGTGGAGTCGTGGCTGATACCATGCTCCTTTCCTACCAGCGTTGTTGTCGTCTACCAACGGGCACCTTGCATCTCGCTACAAAACACGAGTCACAGCACACTAGGATATCTTCACTCAAACGTTACTGCAAACATGCTATGACCCACGGCTCCCCTGTTACCTGCAAGTGCCGTCCACCTTAAAGCAAGCAATGAAGTGAGAGTTGCACTCCCGATTCCAGTTTTAGTAAGCAAGCTTCCTTCTCCTGCTGGCAAGTGTAGAAGCAGTTATAAATGATAGAAACAGTAACTCTCCGTGTCTTAGTGATATTGCCAAAGGAATGCAAAAGCTGCTCCTTCAGGGGACTGAAAAGCAGCATTTGTGTAGGGGCCCGCTACGGGTCATAGATTTAATGACAGGCTTTACCCACTGGCCGCAACTCCTTCGAGTATAGCGTGAGATCTCATCTTGTGGACGTGTTTTCTTTTGGAAGCACATCCGGAAAGAGCAGACTGTCCTTTGAAGTAGGAGGGAGGGGTGTTGCAAAAAGTAAATGCATGAGTGCATGCTGGAGAGGACAGGAAATGAGACGGAAGTCTCTCCGCAATTGTAGTGTTTCCATGGCCTCACGTGGAAATCCGAAATGTGGGCGCTTCTGTGTCGTGATCTCCTCTCCCATCCCTCCCCCCTCCAAGTTTTTGCTCTTGCCCGACCCTTTTTCTATTCATGTGGTGGCCGCCTCCTTGACTTTGCTGATATGAACTTCTCCATACCCTCCTTCCCTTTGAAAACTCTTCTAGCCCATAACTTTCACATACAAGAACCTTCCTTCAATGGAGACCCCACCCCTTCTAAAGCCGTCAACTTTGGAGTGGATTTGACCCAGGCCCCAGTAGTAGACTTGGCGTCCATGTAACCACCCCTCTTCCCAAGAGGAATCCATTGCTTTCATGAAAAGGGGGAGTGAAGAAAAAATGGCAGGGAGACCTGCTCAACAAGACCCTCCCCCATAAGGTAGGGGGCCAAAGTCAAAGATGGGGATGGAGCAAAATTCCTTGATGACTTGTATCATCTTTTGGCAGGGTAAGTTGGGGTTTTGAAGTACACATCATTTTGCGGAGAAACCCTAATCAGAGGCCGCATCTGGTGGAGTTCTTGAAAGAGACTTCTTGTTATGATCCAGTCCCCCAACCCCATCCATGTAGGGAGAGTTCGTGTATGTGAGAACTGTCTTGAGGGATCCACTGCATAGACAAGATAGGCATTTGTTTGATATGGAGATCCTTTTTGTTGCTCCTATCTGCATCTGACTCCCATTAGTGCTGCGTGAGATAGAATCAAATGTAAACATTACCACCCCACACATCTCTTTAGGACAATTGAGCTTACTCGTGCTCGTGGTTACCAATTTGAGGAATGGATACATTCATGGTAGACAGAATACTATGTAGATACGACAACACGTTACAAATATGAGAAAATAACACCGACATCCCGTATGGATATCTATCTCTATCTTTGAAATATTCTAAGTCTCAGGACTAGGTAGTTGTGTGAGTTTATGTCGCGTGTGTAGGACAGGGCCCGCCCAGCCCGCCCCTGGACCGCGGCCCTAGCCCGCCCGCCCGCCCTCGCCGTTGGGTCTGCCCGCCATCGGGTCCCCGGTGGGTCTGCCCTTGCTGGGGTCTGCCCAAGCTCAGTCTGCGCGGTCTGCCGCCAAGCAGCCCGATCCGGCAGACCCAAACGCACCCCAGATGATGTGCCGCCCATCTCACCGTGATGCCGCGCTACTATCGTAGCCGCCCGGATTTAGGGCATGGTAGCCGCCGCCAATCGTGGGCGAAGACTGTTTCATCGATCTTTTCCTCCCTCTAGTCTGTTCCTGCCAACACGCTTCCGTCCTGCCAAGAACGTGCGTGCTGTCGTCCTTCGCTTCCACTTTTCCAGGTCGTATTGCAGGTGCTTTCGAGTGTGCGAAGGGGTACTGCACCGTATATAGCAGCGGCCGTCGATGCCCAACCAGAAAGCTCTCTTATACGTCCACTGCGACAATGTCTTCAAACACCAAAAGATGGGTCATTTTCCTGCAAAGACCTTTACTGGAAGAACAAGAGTCGCTCTGGATACATGGGCTCTCAAGTGCAGGTCCGCACGGCCTGTATTCCCTAGCAGAGAGTGCCCGACTTTGTACTTGGAGAGGAGAGTAGAGATGGATGTTCCACCCAATTTTACATAAATGTGCATGTTAACGCGAAGCCCAGACCGCGAAGAGCTCCAAGAGCTAACACATATCTAACCTCTGTCATGTCTGCACCATATTCCCGCACTGCCTCTTTGTTCATGCCCTGTGCTTGTGCTTGTCGGACATGTACATGCATGATATGTAGATAGGATTTAGGCTGTCTTACATGCTTGCAGAACTCCATGGGTGTCGATGACATACGACCCTATCCAGGTATCAGTGTTGTTATGGACCAGAGGACAAGCGCACCAACAATTTGACTGTCACGGATCCTAAAGTCAAGTGAGGAGGTCCGGACGTTGGGGCTGGAAGCAATAATCCTCACAAAGATCCAAGACGAAAGAAAAGCCAATATGGCAAGTCTTACAAGCGTGGGTGTCTCTGTTGTTTCAAAGTCTCGCAATGTTATCTTGCTCAAGACATTGGGGTCATCACATATTATAACAACATGCAACACCTGGATGTGCCCGGAAAACCCTCTCATGGCGGATATGCTGAGTTCCTGTTCAGCCGATATGCTTATGCTCCACATATTAGCGAGGAGCTCAAAAAGTGGATCATGGAATGCTTGTCTCAAGGCTTGAGTGTCGCCCAAGTCATGATTGAACACAAAGAGCACGTCATGCAGAATAGTGGCTTGGGAGACGCATGGATACGCAACGACTTTCTCCTCGAGCAAGATGTCTGAAATCTCGCTGAAAAACGAGCCTAGCAGACCTTCAAAAAACACGCTGATGACGCACAATATGGAAAGATCAAAACCCGGACTCGGTCTTCTTCTACCAGGAGGAATCATTGGCACCCACATTTCAACATTTTGATGGAGATTTGACCTTCACCATTGGGATTTAGACTCCTTGGCAGCGGCAGAAGATGTTGGACTTGGGCCATGCGCGCATCGTAGCTTGCGACACTACATTTGGAACTAACCATCACAAGGTCTGCCATGGACCCTCTCCATGGGCTTCTGCTAGCATGATAGCATACTACAATGGTCTCACACTCTTGTGGTGCATTGCTTATTCGTCCTCAATCCCGATAGACCTAACTGTTGTAGACCCTGTCCCAGTATACCCTGTTCCAGTAGACCTTCCACTGCACTCTGTTTTAGGGCAGACCCTTTTGCGTGTTCACCATGTTGCAGTAGACCATGTGCATGTTCACCAAGTTGCAGTACACCCTATGCGTGTTCACCAAGTTGCAATACACCATGTGCGTTTTCACCCTATTGCAGTAGACCATGTTCCTGTCGGTACGACACTGGTTTGCTAATTACAAATTGTCATTTCATGCAGTTCTCCTTGTACACGTTGATGGTGTTCGACCAATGGTTGAACGGAATTCCGGTTGCATACATTTTGTCAGCACGCAATCGAACATCAGACCTTATCCCGTGGTGCTAGCATTGCGTGATGCCCTCCTTCAGGAAAAGCCCAACTGGCGGCCAAATGCCTTCATTGTCTTGCAGAGTATGATCCAGAGGACGAGCTTGTTCGGAATGCTCTTGACCAGTATGCCAATGGCGCAAGGCAGCTTCTACAAGCCCTCCGTGGCCATTCTGGAGTCGAGTCACCCGTTAAGTGTAGGCTTATTGGAGTTCGTACAACAGCAGACACACAGAACCCAACTCACATGGAGACCCAGGAGACCCGCAGCGAGCAGACTGTGGAGCGAGCAGATCCTTCCCAGCCAAATCCCAAGTACTGACATGCCAACCAGCAGACCCCCGACTAGATTACGGAGAACAAGGAACAGCATACCCCCGACTGGATTGCCAGTGATCCCAAGCCAGAGAATGTGGGTGACAAAAACTTTCGTTGCCAAAACAGACTTTCGTGGAGGCATTGCACACCTTACCCAAAATTACTGGGGAGACCTTGGTTATGCAGACCTTTGCAGATAACAACTTCTAGATCGGACATGGACAAACCTTTCCAGATCAGCGGGCACCCATCACCTTGGCAAAGCAGACCGCTGCAGTGGAAATCAGACCTGAGCAGACTAGTGCAGGCCAGAGCACACCACAGCAAACCCGACAAGACCAGACAAGACCAGACCATACCAAATCAGACCAGACCACCCCAAATCAGACAAGACAAGAGCAGACCACAGAAGACCAGACCATAGCGCAGGACTCCAGACGATCCGAGTGCACAACATACCATACCCCAAAAGACCAGAGGATACCAGACCAGACCGTCTCAGAGCAGACATTTCTTGACCAGTGCAGACCTGATCAGACCTTGCTGGAGCAGAGGAGAGAAGATCAGACCTTGCCGGAGGACACCCTGGCTGGTACATTGCTTGACAAATGCACCGCAAAAGTGTATCGCGACGCAGGTATGGACGCCGACACCTCACCATTCCAACATCAGCAGACCTTGCCAGTGCAAGACATCAGACCATCTGGAGACCTGGCGATAACCCAGGAAGCAACGCCCATCCTCCCTGGCACATACGAGTCGCCGAAAATGAGAGGAGCAATTCTTTTCCCCCCCCCACTGCAACATCTGCTGAGAAGCAGAGAATGGTAGTGGACCTTACCCTTGCCACAGACCTTCTGACACAGCACTGCCTGAACAGAACCGGGAAGGCGTCAGTGCTCATTTATCCATAGTACAGACCAATTCTGCAATTGCAACAATGGACTATGACTGTGACAGTTTGGTCGGTGACCTTCCCCATCTGTTAGAGGCAGGGTCTACTGCAGATGAGGATGCATCTTTGGCCATTTTGCCGCTTACTTTTGTGGACCCCGACTCGTCTGAAGACCCACTACTAGCAATAGACCAATCCGTTGATAGGGTGCTCCGCATGTTCGACCCCATAGTAGACCATTCATCAGACCTTGTTGAAACCCATGCACATATTTCTGTCCCTTCTCATTCTGTGGAACCAATCACTGTAGTCGAAGATGTACCTGCCACAGGAGTGGTGCAATTGCAGACACCCACAGCGCCCACAAAGGTCTGATTCCATTGTATTTTTGCAGTCCATTTTTTTCCCCAGTGCATTTGGGTGGTCATTGCTGATGTTTTGTGGTCTGATATTCGTGTGAAGGTTATGGCGTCTGAGGTCTTAGCTCATGATCCGTCGCAGGTGCTCAACATGCGGTCAAGCACAAAGGGTGTACCAGTAGTGATATCCCCCACCGTAGGGGCCAGTTCGACCCATGGAGTGCAGGAAGCGTCTAGAACGGGACCACAAAGTGTTAATAAACCCCAGGACAAAATTTTGTTGCGAAGCCGAGCTACCAGCTCCGGGAGGGTATGAAGGAGGCGACTATTGCATTGGAAAAGAAGTTAGAGGAACCTGCTTCACCAAATAGAGCTGGGAAGAAGCGCATACCAGATGGCGTGCCATACCCGAGGCTAAAAACAATTTCCCCCCAAAAAGGCGTTGCCAAAAAACCGAAGTCCGGAGTATACATGAGTGCTGACCGGAAGGTCTGCTTGGAATTGGAGAGCGAAGTTGCGGAGCTGCGTAACAAACAAAAGTAAGTGTCATTGGTCTGCTTGCGATGCTCTGAACACACCAAGTCTATGGGTCTGCAGCAAAAAGGTTGTATGGGTCTACTTCATGGGTCTGCTGGGTTAGATGTGGCTGCCGTTCGTCCGCTCCATTGGCCTGCTCCGTTGGTCTGGTCCTTGGGTCCGGAACCGTATCCGTTGTAGGTCTGGTCCTTTTGGGTCCGCCAGCCCGGTTCTTAAAGGGTTTTTCCGAGTTTGTGCAATGCCCGATTTGGCTCCACTTTCAACGCACATATCTCTGAGGGAAAAGCAATGCTGTACTTTTTTGAAAATGACCCACAGTTTGAGTGCAGTATTTCCACCGAGGACCTCAAATCGCTAGAGAAATAGGAATCCGAGGTTACAGACCGATTTGCTTGAGTTGTGGTGTAGATTTTATCAGAAGGATTTGGATGTCAAGACATATAATGATGTTGCTATTTTTCCGACGTGGGTTTGGAGTGTAGTGAAGATTCACTGGAGTGCAGGTCAGGAACGGGTTCGCTCGCAGGTGGAGCACGGATTGACAGTGCATCGTATGGGGAAGGACCTGAAGACCTGCAAGTACATATTGGTACCAATAGTTGATGGATAAGTGCTATGCGTTCATGCGTACCACTGTTTCTCTGCCCTGTATCATTGGTCCACCATCACTGGTCTGCAACATTGGTCTGCCCAGGTCTACCAATCTGCTCAATGGGTCTGCCATTTTGATTTGCAGCTGTTCCCTTGTGCTGATGCGCCCTGCGTTGTGGCAAGTCTCATTGGAGTTTGGTGATTATTGACCGGGTGTTCCGCGTGTTAACTCATCTGAACTCAATCAAAGAGATGCACAAACCCGTGGAGATATTGCCATGTATACGAAATGTGTATGGAGCATGTCTCGGCTTGGAGCCGCACACTGCGTCGTGGGACGAGGCCACTGGATTCAATTTTCATGTCCCTGAAGTGCCACAACAACCCTTCTCTTGGGAATGTGGCTTTTACCTCATGTCACCGTTTACCTCAAAGTGGTTTACATTCCGCTATGCTTGCAGGCAACACCTAAAGTGTGTTGAGTACATTTTGAAAGCACTTAGTACTATGAAGAATGTAGTTGTAGAAAGACAGTTGTCATCTAGGAAGATTTCGGACGTGTCAGACTCTTCCGAAGTCCGGGTTATTTCATCTAGGCCTGGCAATAAATGAAAATTCACTCATGTGGTCTATGGTGCAGGTCTGTTCATTTTTATATATGATGTACACTTTTGTGGATCATTTCATTAGTCTGCTGTCATGGTCTACTGTTAAACATTTCTGGTCGATGTTTTGTATTGAGTAGTGCTCCACGTGGTGTGCTTGTGAACCGATGTATGTTGTACTCCTGATCATGGTCTGCTTCTGAAGTGATTGGTCTGCTATCTCCACGAAGTGGACTTAGTTTGGACCACGGTTGTTGGTCTCCTCCATGAGATAGTGGTATAGCAAATTCGGTGGCACAGGTTAGTCCCATCGTTAGTCGAGTGTACTGTCTTGGGCTACCCCTGTACTGTATTGGTCTGCTTCATATGGTCTGTGGAACATTTCATGAGTCTGCTGTCGTGGTCTACTGCTACTACTTCTGGTCGACGTTTTGTATTGAGTAGTGATCCACGTGGTGTGCTTGTCCGATGTTATTGATCTGTCGATGTATGCAGTACTCCTCGACGTGGTCTACTACTGAATTAATGTTATTGGTCTGCTACCTCCACGGTTGTTGGTCTGCTCCGTGAGATAGTGGTATACTAAATTCGGTGGTCGGCTAAATGTGGGGCACAAGTCAGTCCCATCGTTAGTCGAGTGTATTGTCTTTGGTCTGCTTCATTGAACTATACTTGCTTCATTACTCTACTACATTCGTTTACTGGTTCACTTTGGCTCATTTTTTGACTTCATGGTCTCATTCATCAAACCTTTAAAAAGCACATTAAGGGAGTCGCAGATGCTCTGCCGCATTGGTCTATTACAAGTCAGTGGTGGTCTACTGCAGGTGGTGTGCAATCATGGTCTGCCGAAATGGTCTACTTCAGGTGGTCTGCAATAACGGTCTGCCAATCTGGTCTACTTCAGGTGGTGTGCAATTATGGTCTGCCGAATTGGTCTACAAGTTCAGGTGGTATGCGATAACGGTCTGCCGATTTGGTCTACTGCAGGTGGTCTACAATAATGGTCTGCCGATCTGGTCTACTGCAGGTGAGAATTGATCTACCGCATTGGACAACTGCAGGTCCTGTCCTTAGTTAGATTGATCCATCTTTCTCAGTTCTGGACGATGAAACACCTGCCTTAGAGCCGAGTAAATATGGCTAACAGGGGGAAGGGCAGACACACGTTTCCCCCCATTTAGTTTCATTTTCCGCCGAGCTTGAAAATGTTCAACAAAATCTTTTTTCCTCTTCAATGACATGTTGTTGTTGTCTTTTACTCGATTGAACGCTCGTGCTGCAGCCGGGTGTAACATGCCGGAAGCTTTTATGACGAGGATGTCCTGCATCTGCCCTCGGCAAACACGCACCGCAGACAAGCAATGGTGTATAAGGTATGTGTCGTTGTGTACAAGGTCAAGCAGGTCGGTTATCTCCCGTTTCAAAATAGCTTCCAACAGGTCTGCCGTGAGCAATGACTCTGTCGTGTTCGGGGTTGCGCTTGCACGCACGTTACCACTTTTGAGGTCGCATGCTGCCATGTCGTCGTGTTCGTCCAAATTCTCCAGCCCACCGTGAACAGTACCGAAGTGGGAACCACATGTCCGGACGATAAGACCGTCTTGCAGGTCTGGTTTTAACAACTTTATGACCCGAACCTGGTGCTTGCACAAATTGCCTTTCAGCGCCCACGGGCAGGTGCAGCAGGCCCACTGCGACTCTGGATTGAACACGGTGCACGTTGTATTCGGATCGGAGGAGCTGATCATGTAAGCAGGTTGCCCAGGCGCTGCAGGCAAAGTCACACGTGAAAGAGGTATGTCACGGGCTGCACATATTGCACTGGAAATGTGTTTTTCCTGTTTATCGTTGCGAATAAACCCATACGTCTTCAGATGAATGCCGTACCAGTAGTGGACCAGTACACGCCCAGTCAACTCCCATATGAGCCAATCGGCTCTTCGACCGGTCATTTTGCCTTTGCCCATATTAAGTCTTGCCTTTAAGTTTCCGTGGTATGCCTCGATGCTTGCATTAGTATCTTGGCTTGCATGTGGAATGTTGCGGGCAACAGTACACCACATAGCGATTTTGGGAACCCAGTACACATGAATGTAGTGGAGGAACAACTGACCAGACGGATATTTCTTTTTCATTGCCTTCAATTTTTTCTTAACCCATTTCACAGCTTCGTCTTCTTTCTGCAGTCCACCTCTGCAGTACATAAGGTCGCCCATATCTACCAACAGTTTCGAGGATGTTCCCGGATCACTGATTTTCTGGCATGATTGCTTGACCCAGGCCTTCCGTACATGCCAAAGGCAAAGGAAAATGCTTACTCTTGTGAAAACAGACCTGCATGCGGCCACAAAGTCAGAAGTGCCTGAACCGGGCATTCGTATTCAGCACTGCCACAAGCATGAGATTAAACAGGGCAGACCATGTGACATGTCAAAAACAAAGCACTCATCCCTGGTCCGCTAACAAACGGAAGAATACATGGGGTTTGATTCACATGGGGCTCTGTTGGTTGTCATGGTTCATAAAGTCTGCTAGAAGGTCTTCGTTCGTGGTCAACGTCAAGGTCTGTTAACAAGGTCTGTTCGGTTTGATGACATACCATGATCTAGGACTGTGGTCCACAGTCCAATATCTTTCATAAGCTGATCCATGAAGGCCTCGTCAAGCTCTCCCAGAGCTGCAACACGGTCCTCTGCTGGAAACCCGCTCCAGAGCACTTGGAAAGCATGTCGTTTGTTGAATGCAATGTCGAAAACTGCACGCTCCTGCACAGTCACAAACCACATCATGGCGTCTTGCGTGATACTTTCCCGAGCCTCTTCGCTTCCGTGCAGCAGGTCCATCCGCAAGTTATGAAGGTTTTTTTTTAATTTGGTGTAAGACCTGAAATTGCCAAATTGCATCCATTGACGGCGTAGGAAACAATCTGCCATCTCCTCAAAAGTAGTTTCTGTCAAGCTCGCTAAGTGCTTTGGACGAACACCAAATATTGGGTGGGCGATGGTCATGTGCCTTATCTCCAGTGGGCGTGGGTTGTGCATGAGAAAGAGTTGCGCAATAAGCGGTGGCTCGGTCTCCTCTGCCAGAAACGCCACTCCATACTCACGGGCTTTGTCAAAAATACGAGTCGCCTCCTCCGCCGTGAACTCCATTGAGGAGTGTTGTGGAGAAAAGGTCCACCGGGAGGCGACGATGTGGTGAAGCTCATTGTACCAGTCCAGATGCCGATTGTTGTCCCCACAACGAAACTTCGGAAGAGTGGGGTCCTCCTCATCAGTTGCAGACCGCTGTGGAGGACGCCATGGTCTGCCAAATGGGAAAACAGTTCGACCACGCAATGTGGTCTGCTGAGGGTCTGCTAAAGATGTACGAAGGTCCGCTGGAGGACGGATCACGGAAGAAAGGTCCACTGAGCCGGGACTACTAGTCTGACCGACGCTCTCAAAAGCCTTTACAACAGATGGAGGGAGGCCTGTTGCGCGGCCAGTGGTACCATCCTGAATTGATGCAATGGCATCAGCCGTCTGTGGATACAGACTCAGGATGTAGTCACGAATATCACGGACCTCATTCCGGACAAGTGTATTTTCCAAGGGAGGACCGTTCAACCTGTACTTCCAGATTTGCAAAGCCCTGTACACTCGGTTGTCTTGCGCATTCGCCTCCTGAAAACAAACAGCAATATTGGCCTTCACATTAGACCAGTAGACCATAGAGCAGTAGACCATAGACTAGTAGATTGGGCCTGACAGCAGACCAGTAGACCATACACCAGTAGGCCATTACAGTAGACCAGTAGAGCATAGTAGTAGACCATAGCCGTGGACCCATGCAACAAACCACAGCCACGGCAGTAGTGCGCCTTTCAAAGCAACTGCAGTACCATGTTATGCAAAGCAGACCCAAAACAGTAGACGGTTTGTAGCAGACCACATATATAATAATAATAATAAAACATTATGATTTGCAACAGAGGAAAGTAGTCACACGGTTCTGGACCTATAGAGCAAACCACAACCAGAATAAGTAATGCAGTACCATGTACAGAATAGCAAACCCAGAACAGTATACCGACAGCAGCGGGCCACACATACAACACCCAGCATAGCATATCACTAATTGCAACCAGGAAATCGAAAGATTCAAATACGGTAGACGGCAGAAAGAGTGGTTCAAGTACCTGGAGGCCGTTGTAGTCTTCATCCCTTGGGTGTGATCGTGCCTCCACCCACTTCTTCTCGGCTTGTCAATGGTCTGCTGTATCTGCCATGATCTCACATAAGCATACAAAAAAGGGAAAAAGTCCGGATCTGATTCATCTTGGTACTGGTCTGGTAGAAAACCGTGGGGAAGCAGGTATAATGTGCCAGGGCGGACAGGGGTGCCCGTTACATCTCCATGAGCGTCAGTCAGGGTTTGCTGTTTCTTGGTCTGCTTGTTGGGTCTGATATGTGGTGGGCGTCGTGGGTCTGTTTGAGGGTGTGATTCCTCCATGGGGATGTCCGAGTCAAGGGTTAGGTCATGTACCGGCGGGGCGTACCCAATGGGGTCGTTCACCAAGTACGGTCTCACAAGTAGTCTCGGCCGCTCCGTCGACATGTCCTGAACATGATCCTCCTCTTCATGAGAGTCTTCCTTACTTGAGTCATCCCCACTGGACGACAAAGTTAAAACGGCAGCCTGTGGTCCGCTGGTGTTGGTCTGCTGGGACTGACCTGGTTGCAATTCTTTGCTACTCACTCTCATATCCCGTGGTCTGCCAGTACTGGTACTGCCAGATCTGTGACTTTTGTGGTCTACATTTTTCTTAGCTCCATCACTGAGCTTCATTTTCTTCACTGGCACAACGAGGCCGGGGCCTAGTAGGCCGGCTTCAGTGTAATAACGTTGCCGCACTTCCTCAGCAGATCGAGCGACGACATGCGCACCCCTATACTTTGCAGTGATTTCTTTTGCGGCCTTAGACGAACTTGGCTTGGGCCAAGGCTTGAAGTTCTCAGGGACCATACCTTTGCATCCTCCATCAAGGGCATGGCGGTTTAGAGTCTCTTTGTCCTTGACAATATCGGGGCAAAAGGGGCACTGAAACCGATCCTTTGGCCAGTTCTCTTTCTCCTTCGCTTCGCGCAAGTCCAAAAATGCTTCTACTATTTTAGCATCGTACTCACTTGGCTCATACCAGTACCTTCTCTTGGCTTTGTGGCGAGGGGCATGCACATATTCCACCCAATCGGCTCCGCCTTTTGGGCAAGCTTCTTCCATGGCTGGAACCTAAGGAGGAATTGTGTCAGAGACGGTCTGCTAAATGCAAATGAAGAAGAGCAAGCAAAAAAAGGAAATGAAGGTCTGGCGGTGAAGAAGTCTGGTGAAGTTGATACCTTTGCACTTCGGCAACGACGGGCACGCGGCCTTTGAAGAGCGGGCGGGCGCTACAAACGAATCGTCGAGTCGAAGAGGCAAAAACCATGAAGCGCAACACACCGTGCAGTCGCAAAGTGGAGAGACGCGAAAGACGCAAGAGGAGGAAGAGGCAAGGACCCCAACGTAACGGCTCATTGCTAAGTGTGACATGAGCACGCGTGCGACCGCCGAGGCCATGCACGTCGGCCATTGGACTGCCGTCGAAACATCAAACGTCCCGGAGGCACAATAATGGCCGCCACCAAGGACTTCCATGGTCTGCCCTAAGTCTCCACCAAAAGGGTCCGCCAAAAGGGTCTGCCAAAAGGGTCTGTGCCACTGGTCTGTCGCATTCGTGAGGCAAAGATTGTCTGCACTCGGTCTGCCGTCAGGGTCTGACCAGAGTTCTCCAGGCTGGTCTGTTGGTTCGGTCTTCTCGTCTGGACTGGCATGGTGCACTCTTCTCTTCTCCCGCTCTGCCCTCTGTCTGCAGTGTGTCCCCACCCATTTCACCATTTCAATGGTCCCCCGGCTGGGTCTCTGCATCCCCGCACTGTCATGGTAACACTTGGAAGGTCCACTGGTTCGTTGCACAAAAAATTCTGCCACACATGCCCATTTCGTCTTGCATCGATGGGTCCACCTACAAACAACATCCAAGAGACGGAACTCGGGAGGAAATCAGAATTTTATACAGCCAGCCATGCACATATGCTTCCGTTATTTTTGCAATGCCATTCCACACATGCTATATGGAGGACAAGCCTCGAACAAGACAGTGTGACAAGGGAAAGGCCGATTCTCAATTGCTGTCCGCTAAATGAGTTGACTTGTTAGCAAAGACCTAAATACTTCCATTCAAGTCTACACTGTAAACTCAATGTAACTCACTTCCCCGCGCTCAAACAGTCCCACGAATACGCGAACAACAAAGCAAAAATAGTAGAAGCATACAAACAAAAAAGGCTGTGGCTTGAAATGATGGACTCCGACGTTGCCAAAGAGTCCATGGAGTCATGCAAAGGGATTCCGCACAACCGCCAAGTCTGTTGGTTCTAAACAGTCAAACAACAAACAGCAGCAAACAACACGAGAAAAAAAAAAAAAAAAAAAAAACAAAGGGGGTCTGAGGAGATCGGCGAGTGCCATGCCCTAAACCCGGACGGTCTGGATAAACCAGATCTGGACGGGCAGATGCGCGCCACGTAGGTCTGGGTCTGTTGTGCCGGTCTGGGGTGGTCTGCCGGACGACATGCGCAGACCGAGCTTGGGCAGACCCCAACAAGGGCAGACCCACTGGGGACCCGATGGCGGGCGGACCCAGCAGCGAGGGCGGGCGGGCGGGGGCCGTGGTCTGGGGGCGGGCTGGGCGGCGTGCGGGCAGGGCCGCGGGCGGCTGCGGGGCTGCCGACCGCGCTACGCAGCTGGCAGGTGGGGGTGGGCGGGGCGGAGGAGGGCGACCCCGCGTCCGTGCGGGCGTGCGCACCCTGTCCCACACGCACGACATAAACTCCCAATTATTCAAAAATGAGAGGCGTTGTGTGTGCCTCTCATTTTACGATAATATCGTCTTCAATGGGCACGTGCGAGGTGGCTGGTGGCCCCGCGCACGGACGCCCGCCTCACCCCACCCGCCCGCCCCGCCCGCCTCGCCTACCGTTGCGCGTGGTCGCCCAGCCGCGGGCACGGCTGCAGCAACCGCGCCCCACCAGCAGCGCCCACGCCCCGTCCACCGCGCAGCCAGTCCCCCGCCCATGAGTCCGCTGCCCTCCAGTCTGCCAGTCCGCCAGTCCGCTGCCGGCCAATCCGCTGCCATCGAGTCCACTAACGGCATAGGATCTCCACCGTCCGTTCCCATAACCCATCCGAGCCCTCCATTTTTAGGGCTGCGAAAATGGCAATGATCTTGCCACCAAATCCCGGCCTCTCTCTTTTGACGGCTCTTTGTTGTCCGATGTTGCGGTAGGCGTTTCCATGCACGCGACTGTTCCTCTTTTGCGTGCGATGTCCATGATGATGATGAAGCGTGTGCTTGAACATGAGAGGACTGTCTCGGCACTACAGCCACCATCGTGTATATGCTTCCACTATTTTTGCCTTCTTGTTGTGCTTTCGGGAACCTTCGTTTTATGGTGTGGTTCTATGTCATAAATATAGAAAATGCGGACATCTATCCTCGATAACGTCCTCTACTTGTGATTCGTCATGATACGTTTAGCCCCTTCGTACTACATCCCTCATGAGAGCCTTCACAAGTTTAGTTCGTTAAAGGAACCCATGGGTAACATGGGCGCGAAAATGGCGGAAGCGTATGCACATGGGGGCTTGTATTATAGATTTTGTATCGGACGATGGGACTGTTTATGTGACCAAGTATAGCGGCTTCCATCCGTCATGCATAAGTTGTGGAAAATGGTGGAGAATATGAAGAAACCCAGCTTTGTGATGGATCCACATGGTATTATATAAAGGATGGCAGCACAAAAAAGCAATACAAGTCGTCACGGAACACCATCCAGTCCTAAGGTCCTCAAACATCCACACGCACCTGCTGAATGCAGATGTCTGACCCACGACGGAAGTAGGTGCAGAATCGGTACAATGTCGCATTTGCCAGGAGACGGACCAAGCTGAGACAATTGCATCCGCATATGCGCGTGGATGTTTGAGGTCCGTTGTGCCGCGAGTCTGTTCGCAGTGGGTCCGCTGGCGCGTCAGTGCTCCGGATATTCCCCTTATCGCGTGCATAACAGTCAGTTTGGAGGCGGTCTGCTGGAAGTCCGTCTGTTGGGATATCAGTCTGTCGCACTTGTAAATTTGTTAGTCTGCTGTGTCGGAAGTCTGTTGCAGTAAGTCTGTTCGACTTTTTGTTTTCCCTCCGGTCAGTCTTTTGGCTTGTTCTCCTGCCAGTCTGGCGAAACGTCCGTCTGCTGGACAATTCTTCTCTATGGATATCAGTCTGTTGGACTATGCATGCATCAGTCTATTGTGCCGAGAGTCTGTTTGCAATGGGTGTGTTCGACTTTCCTGTTCTCCCCTTACTCACTTTTGTCTTCATTCTGCCCGCTTCTTTGCAAACCAGTCTGCTGAACCGGAGGTGTGCTCGACAATCGTTCCCCGATGGATATCAGTCTGTTCGCCTGGTACTTTGTCAGTCTGTTCTGCCGCCAGTCTCTTCGCAGTGTGTCTGCTGGCAAAGAAGTGCCTCCAATATGAAGCCGCTTCGTCTCAATCAGTTTCAGCGTTAGTCTGTTGAACTTACAGTCTGCTGGAAGTTTGTCTGTTGTGAAATCAGTCTGTGGGACTCCTCATTTTCTCTGTCTGTTGTGCCGGAAGTCTATTAGAAGTGGGTCTCTTCCACTTTCTTGTTTTCCCCTCTCATGCGGAAGTGAGTGTTCAGTCTACTAATGAACTATTAAGCCTGTAGAGTGTTTGGTACCATGTTGACGTCAGTTTGTTCAGTACATGAGGCTTCCCGAAGGATGGTCTGCTCTGTGCAGGATGGGTGCTCGGTTTGGCAAAGCACATGCTATGCACGTCAAAGGCGGGTAATTCCAATGTGCTGATTTTTTTGAAGGGGACCCACGGTTTGAATGCGGATTATCGCCGGATGACATAAAGGCGCTCCGGAAGGTTGAGTTGTCGATTCTATGATAAGTCGGTTGAGGATGCGTTCACCAAGACTATTGCTATTCTTCCAACGTCGGCGTGGACGGTGTTGAAGTCATTGGGGGCAGGGCAACATGAAAGCCTTCTGGAGGTCTTCAAATGTTGCCTCAACATTGAATGACTGGGCAAGGACTTGAAAGAGTGCGATTTCATTTTGGTGCCAATTGGGGACGAGTAAGAACTCTTCCGAGTCTGCTGAGACTGAGTCTCATGAGTCAGAGTCTGGTTTCGCAGTGTCCTCTTGACTCTGAGCAATTAAGTTGACCTCTGTATTTGTCCAGTGGACTGGGTTTGAAGATTGAGTCTGCTGAGTCAGCTGAGTGCTGAGTCTGCTGAGTGCTCGGTCTGCTGGGTGTCAGTCTGCTGAGTTTGCCCATCATGACTGTGCAATGACGCCATGTTGTTTGATACCATTGCAGGGGGCACTGGAGTGTTTGTATCATCGACCTCCGCAAGGGCTGTTACACTCACCTGAACTCTATCAGGGACATGCATAGTTGTCCCTTTGTTCTAGGGTGGATTCGGAAGCTTCATGCTGAGTGCTTACGGTACTCGATGGACTCACCGGAGTGGCACGAGAAATGTCATTCATTCAAGTGTTTTATGAGTGGGCAAAAGTCAGAGGAAATGTCTCCAAGACTGCAAAGCCAGAGAGAGGAACACCTTTCACGAAGGACTGGTTTACTTTCAAGTTTGCACTTGGGCAGCGAATGCAGTGTGCCTAGTATATCGTGCGGGGGTTGGACAATCTAGATAAACTGCTCTCATGAGTATGATGTACTTGTCCTGTGAAGTCTGTGTACCAAAATAAAAAATGCGAGTCTTTTCGCTTACTATTCCAATGGTGATTGATGAACACTTTTGTGTACTGTGGGTGCTGGCATGTTTTGTATTGTTGTCACTAAACTCAATGGACACAATGGTCTCAATTTTTTCATGCACTGTGCATCTGAGTCTGCTGAGCTTGAATGTACGAGCAGTATGCTGCCGAGGCTGGGACTGGTGGGTCTGGTACCTAGTCTGGTAGGCACCATGTCCATGAGTCCGCTGGGACGTTGGATTGGCATGAGTCGTTAGGGAGGTAGTCCATTGGGAGCCTGTCCATTTTGAGTCTGTTGTTGTGGATGAGTCTGCTTGATACTTAGTCTGTCCAGCAGTCCACTGGGAGACTTGCAGGGATGAGGTGGGAGTGTGGTGAGCAAACGTTCGGAGTGGCTTACTGGCGTGCGCAGTCTGCTGACTGTGAGTCTGTTGGGAGATTGTGTGTGAGTCCGTTGGGAGACTGTGTGGGAGTCCGTTGGGAGACTGTGCAAGAGTCCGTTGGGGGACTCTGTAGCCGTCTGATGGGAGTTTGTGCCGGAGTCTGCTGGGATTGTGGAGACTGTAGATGAGTACTGTTAATGTGCACATGAAAGTGGACGGACTTGTATTTCAGAAATGGACAATGCTACCACAGGAATTGCAGAATTATATTGTCTTTTTGGTGACACCTACACGACTTGAAACCTTGCGAATTTTCGAGTATATATGTGCTGCAGGTGCAGGTGCAGACACCCTCTTGGTGGTTCTCCGCAAACCCTACGGCGGGTTTTCCAGGCCTCCACGAAATCTCGTCTCCTTTTTAGAGACATGTTGTTGTTGTCGTTCAGAGGACGGAAAGCCTTCGTTGCCGCAGGGTGCAACATTCCAGCCGCACTTTTCGCCATGATATCAACGAGCTGCCCTTTGCACATATGAAGAGCAGATCGGGCATGTGCCTCCAGGTATTTGTCATCACCTACAATGCGAAGTATGCCCGCGAATTCTTGTTCCATTTGAGGCTGAGACCTCCAGAGGTGCCTCGTCATATGGGAAGTTGTCCGGAGGAGGTCTTTCAATGAACTGATTGGATTCGTCATTGACACCGGCACCATTGCCCAAGAGCAAGTTAGGTAATCCTCCATGAATGGTTCCCAGCACCGTGCCACAAGCGCACACAAGGAGGCCATCCTGCAGGTCAGGGTGCAACATCTTCAGGACACGGACCTGATGATTGCATAAATTTCCCTTCATTGCCCATGGGCACGTGCAACAAGCCCAATCGCAATCAGGATTGTAAACAATGTATGTTGTGCCGGGGTGGTTGCTGCTGAGAATGTAGCTGGTTCACCAGGACTCAAGGGAAGAATAACATTCTCAGCAGGGATGTCTCGTACCGCAAGTATATACGGCACCAGGTTTGTTGCCCGATTCTTCGCGGATAGGATATAGGCAACTGGTATACCGTTCAATCCATTTGTCAAAGACCATCAACGTGTACAATGGGAACTGTTGGAATGCACAATGTCAGATGGTCAGAGCATGCAAATTCCGCTTAGTTCTATACCAGAAGACTTCATAAGAGTGATGAGGTTTGTAGCGGTTCACTGTGGGTCTGCCCCTCGGTCTTCCGCAACGTACACATGAAAATATACAGAAAGGGTCAGCACACCAAATTTTATGTAAATGCTGCATGGTACTATGCTATCATGCTCCCACAAGTCCATGGAATTGTTTGAATAGTACCTTGTCATGATTTGTCCCAAAGGTTGCATCGCATGCAACAATATGGGCATGTCCTAGTTCCAGCATTTGTTGTTTCTGCCACGGAGTCTCTATGCCAATAGTGAATGTCAAATCTCCATCAAAATGCTCGAATGTTGGCTCTAATTTCTCCTCTTGATAGAAAAAAACGGACGCAGGATTCTAGTCTCTCCACATGCGCACACTCTCCGCATCATCGGCGTGCTTTTTGAAGGTTTGCCACGCACGTTTCTCAGCAAGGTTGCGAACATCTTGCTCCAACAATAAATCATTACGGGTCCATGCATCGCCCAAGCCGGTGTCGTTCATCACGTGCTCTTTATGCTCCATCATGATTTGGGCGACCGACAGGCCTCGGCACAAACACTCGACGACCCAGGCTTTCAATTCCTCGCTAATGTGTGGTGCATAGGCGTGGGTGTTCCTGAACTCAGCGGACTTTCCCATGCGAGGGTTTCCCTTGCGCATTTGTATGCTCCATGTTGTTGTAGTACGTGATGACACAGATGTCAGGGGCGAGATAGCATTGCTGGACCTTGAAACGGCATTGACAACCACGCTTGTAAGACTCTCCATACTCCGACTTCTTTCTCCTTGGGCCCTTGCGCCTTACCCACAAGAGGTCCTCCACGCTTCAGTTTTGGATCCTCCACTATTGCATTGTTGGTGCGTTTGTCATAAGGACCGTAGCAGCATTGATACTTGGACATAAAATTCAAAAATCGATATCCAACGACTTGTGGAAGCATAAAATCAGAGAACTCGTGAAACAAAAAATGACAACAGACATGCAATGAAACATCAAAAGGACTGAGGATGGTGCATACATAATACTGGACAAAAATGTGTTGGCTCTGGGCGCTTTTCACGTGCCGGTTCCACTTTAGAATGGACATTCACCCAAAACTGAGTGGGGTAGTCTTCCAAACTCTCCTCTCCCAGGACAAAGTCGCCAACTCTATCCCAAGGTATGCAGGCCTTTTCAACACTCACTCGCTCACCCATAAACCCATATTGCGTCTCACTCTTCCAATGGAGATCCTTCCTGTTGAAGGGTTCTGATTTTGGTGTTTGCAAACATTGTCGAAGAGGTCGTATAAGCGGGCTTTCCGTGATCAGTATATCATCGGGTTTTACTTCCACGTCCATGCCCTAAAACAATACAAAGGACACGCTTCTGAACCTGCAAGAAATGCGCCGTAGTACCCAGGACACGATCGACAACGTGCCAGGAGCACAGTGCGCACGTTCGCGGCTGCTGGCAAGTAGCAAGTGGCAGGGATAAAGGTTTGAATTGCAACCCTAAAAATTGAGGCTCGGATGGATTATGGGAATGGACAGTGGAGATCCTGCGCCGTCAACGGACTGGCGGACAGATTGGCGGACTCGCAGACTGCTGGGTAGCGGACTGGCAGACTGGCAGACTGCTGGGCAGTGGACTTGCAGACTGGAGGGCAGCGGACTCATGAGTGGGGGACTGGCTGTGCGGCAGACAGGGGCGCGGGCAGGGCGGGCGCAGTTGCTGCAACCGCACCCGCGGCTGGGCGACCGCGCGCAGCTGTGGGTAGGGCGGGGTGGGCGGGGTGGGGTGAGCCGGGCGTCCATGCGCGGGGCCCATCGGCCACCTCGTACGTGCCCATTGAAGACGCTATTATCTTAAAATGAGAGGCGTTGTGTGCATCATTGGCATTACACTCATTTATCCGAAGTTTAGCCCTAACGAGTTTTCGAGCTGCCGAGTATCCAATAACTTTGAAGTTCCCATCTCTATATTGCAAATTATACTTTTGTTCTGCCACAAATATCACCAACTGAGCTCTTTCTCTTACAGCGCAATTTGGATACAGAAATGAACCAATTTCCATGAAACCTGCAGCAGCTCATACTTAGCCTATGTAAGGACAACACACCATTATGCGATCACCATGACAAATTGTAAGATATGTTCTTGCCATTACAGTACTTCCCACAACAAAAGGCACAAAGAATGTTGCCTCAAATCACACTTCTCACCTTCACATTAACCTACAAAAGTTGGTACCCAAGTGGAGATATGTTGATAGACCCTGGGCACTCTTACACACATTATATATGTGTAATGTGACAGATTAAAGCCGAGCATAGGGTGCTCACCAAAGTGCCACAACGGTATTGATTCATAGGCCTCGGTAGATTTGTCCTACTCCAACGCCAGCTTTCCAGCCTCACAAAATGCCCATCAATTGTCGGGTAGGGTAGGGTAGTTTATCTGCAACTCTTCAAAAGAGGATCGTACACAATATAAACCTTACCGAGCCCTTTGATTTTCAACTGAATGCATAAGACCCCTCCATCTGCAACAATTATGTGGTCTCTTATGGCAGCATCATGCTAATGGTCCTTTAGATATTGAAGCTCCATGGTATGCCACACATCCCTTCCGGATCATACTGTACAAGCCCTTGGTTCTAACACAGAAGAAACCCGAAGAGGTACTTGTTCACAAACTTGTGAAACCCCATCTTGGTAGTGACTCCAACAGCTCACACAAACAAACACCAATTGTAACATTGTTCATACATACACTTGCTGTCTGCAGACTGAGAAGCTGCTTTATGAATGCCTCCCAATAAGTCTTCAACAGAGAGAGAGTTGATCGTCTTCTTGAGTGAGAGAGAGATAGTCTTTGTAGGAGCTTCTGGGATAGTTGTTTTGATCATATATGTAGAGATAGATCTCGAGAGAAGAGCAGCAGAGATTCAACAGAGAATTGAGCAGTAAGGAGCAGCGTCTTCGAGAAGCCTTCCATGGAAAGCGATGGTCGACAGCGGGCAGAGGCCGATGGCGGCGGCTAGAGGCGGTAGATGCCCCAACCGTGGGTCTAAACGGGACACAACAGCTGTGCAGGCTGGTGCTGGGCCCGCCCACTCCTCGCACACCAGCCTTCAGCGTGATAATGGTGGGCCCTTCTCTGCCACACAAGGTAACCCTAGTCGCCAGGGTGGTCAGCCCCCTTACACTAGGCAAATCCGCCAGAGCCATGGTACAGCCAGGGGAAATATGGGTGGTGGGCCCTGTCCCTCCTTTCAAGACAATCCTAGGAGCAGCAGAAATGGGGCCAGGAGTAGTGCTACACCCCCCCTCTCCAGTCACATCAGCCCTCATCCACGGAGGAGAGGAAGCATTGCTGATGGTGAACCCTCCCATTCTACCCAAGGTCACAGCTCTACAGGAATGGTACCCGACAACCCCAAGCGAGGCACGACAACTCCAAATCAAGGGGCCAGTGGCCCTTCCCCAATACGCCTTTCAGGTTCACGGTGGCCTCCCACAGAGCTTACCTCTCCACCTGGCTCGCCACCTCCTTCTAGACAGCGGACAGGTTCACCTGATCAGACCACCCGTTCTTTTGCTCCATCTTATCTCCCACCACCAGCACCACCATCTTCTCCACCAAACCGAGTGCCTTGTCCAGGTTGTGGTCGGATGTTTGCCCGTATCAGGGGGCTTGCGCGTCATCGGCACACGTGTTCTACACTCAATCAGTCTTCTCCGGACAGTCATTTGCCTACCCCGTTAGTAGCTCCTTCTACACATGCATGGCTTTGGATTGCGGCCCTTGATGTTTTGGCAGCATTTCATTTGGGTTTGCCCTGTCCCCGGCTTTATACACGCATCCCAATGGCGCTTCGCAGAGAGGTACAACATGCTTTTCGCTTACCCTTGGACCACCTTGCTCGGGACCCTTACGACATTGCTGCTTGGCACCTTTTTCTGTTTTTCCCCTATGGTGTCTAGTTTTGCCTCCACGTGGTGGTGAATCCGGACATCAAGAGACGCGTGCCCGTCTTCGTAGATTTCTCTCTGGGGACTGGGAAACCCTTCAAGACGAACATTATCTACGTGCACAAGCACTTGTGGCGCAAATAGCTCATGATTGCCCACACCAGGCAACTCCATCCATCCACATGCGTCTTCGTCAGAGTCTTATGCTAGGCTGGGCAGGAGAGTATTCCCATGCAACTCGAGCTCTTGCTCCTCTTACCCCAGCACCGCCTACGGCTGATACTGTCACAGGTTTGGAGAATCTCCACCCTAGTGCGGACAACATCCTTCTTTCCTTTGTGGAGGACTTTGAACCTGATGAGGACCTTCAATTGGATCGGGATACTTTCATACAAGCATTCACTCGTAGCCCCTCATCTTGCAGCAGCCGGTCTGTCTGGTTTGGTGTATGAACACCTCCGTGACTGTCTCAATCCACATGACTCTGCTAGTGGCTTTTCCCAGCTGTTCCAAGTTTGCTCTTTCATTGCGATGGGACACATACCTACCCCAGTAGCACGTTTGCTTGGAGCAGCACAACTCTTGGCCATGTCCAATAACACAGGTGGGATTCGTCCTATTGCAGTGGGGGAGGTTATGTATTGCTTGGTGAGCCGCTCTATCTGCATTCAGTTTCGGGAGGTCTTTTCTTCTCACTTTTCTCCACATCAGTTTGGGGTCGCTACTCCGGGAGGTTGTGAAGTGGTGGTGCATGGGATTCGGGCTTCCCTTGACCTTCATCCAGACTGGGTCATCCTTCAGGTGGATGTGACCAACGCCTTCAACACGGTGTCCAGATCAGCAATATTTCAAGAATTGCGATCAGCCGACGGCACATGCCATCAACTCATTCCCTTTGTGAGATTGTTTTATGCTTCCTCCACCCCTTTGTTTTACAGTCATCACACCCGTACCGGAGATATTTCTATAATCCAGTCCGAAGTAGGAACCCATCAGGGCGATCCATTAGGGGGACCTCTTTTTGCTTTTGCCCACTTCCGAGCCCTTCGCTCATCTGCGCAAGCCTTCCAATCTTGTATTTTTCCTTCTATTGCTGATGATGACACCACTGGCCTTCCCACTGATATCCTTTTGGCTTTCCATCACTTTGCTACCCAACTTCACTCTCTTGGGCTCACTGTTCAACCTCGCAAATCCACAGGTTGGTCACCTGCTGGTCTGCCTTCAAATTTCGTGCCCCCTGTCGACTTTCTAGCACCATCTGAGGGTATTCGAGTGTTAGGTGTTCCCTTTGGTAGTACCCCTTACACAACATCTTTCCTCCAAGACACTTTGCTACAGGATACAAGCCATATAGAGCTTCTTCCCAAACTAGGCGATATGCAGGTAGCCCATGGCATTATCACCAAATGCTTTTTACAGTGTCCTTCTTATTTTTTGCGTTGTTTCCCCCCCACTCCCCAGTTTGTAGAGCTTCTGTCTTCTTTTGATACGACTGTTAGGGGGATTTTTGGTCGCCTATTAGGCCCAGGTGCATTTGATAGTGAGCAGGGGCCCTTGGTATGTCGTCAGGCTACCCTCCCGATCTCTTCTGGAGGAGTGGATTTACTATCCACAGTCGTCACTGCCCCTGTTGTCTTCCTAGGTAGTTGGGCTTTAGTCGCTCCAACCTTGGCATCTCGGTTTCTGTGTCAGCAACGCCCTTTTCTCATGGAGGTGGTTGCCCACATCGACGATGGCTCTTTGTCCTTCCAGCAACATCTTCATTCAGCGCAGGATCTCATCCCAACACCAGCATGGGCTTGTCTGCCACCCTTTGAACAGTTGGTCACTCAAGATCTGGAGCATTTACGGGATACCATCATGGAACGCGTGCACCGACACTCATTTGCCAGCATGCTTTCCGACACTCCTTCTGATGCACATCGGGCCAGACTTCTCTCGTGCGCAGGGCCCGGAGCAGGCGTGTGGCTCACGGTACGACCAACCATTGCACCCTTCCGTATGTCTTCTGCTGTATTTACCACCTCCCTACGAGTTCGACTGGGTCTTCCGCATCCATATGTGTTAGGACTACAAAGTGTGTTTGTCGCTATCCTCTCGATTCACTCGGCGTACATCTTCTTCGTTGCCCTTGCGGTGGAGAACGCACTGCGACCCATGACGTCGTCCGGGATGCAGTAGCTGCGGTTGCTCGTGATGCTGAGATACATGTCATTCGAGAGCAGGTGCACATACTCCCATCGACCCACAATCACCATTCCACTCGACGACGGGTTGACATTGCTATCTCACAAGACGGACTGCGTACATTGGCGGACGTATCGCTGATCCTGCTAGGTCGGATCTCCTGCCCCGCACAACCTCATCACAGGGAGTTGCCGCTTCAGTAGCTGCGGGCATCAATTCCCAAGTATCAACGCAAGGTGAGGCTGCTGAATTGGGTTTTTGCCCGTCTAGTTTTCTGAGGGAAAGGAGCATGACTATCGGGCACGTCATTCCACAGACATATTCCTTCCTTTGGCAGTCGAGATCTGTGGTTGTTTGCATCACCAGTTCAACGAGTTCCTTCGCACCTGTGCCCATCGTGCAACAGAAAACAAAAGCCTTAGAAGCCCATACGCCTCTGTTCTTGTAGCTTTCTTTAGACAACGAGTTTCTGTTGCTTTGCAAAATGCTCAAGCTCAATCTATTTTACGTCGGGCAGAGGTTGCTGGGGCGGCTTCATCTTGCCTCCCCGCACTCTCTGATCCACCCTCTTCTTGTTGTCTGACCTTCTTCAGAGTGTAGGTTATACTAGAATAGTTTGATTTCTTTCTTTGTGTTAATATATCTAGCTCTACGAGCTTTGGTTGTTTGCTCTTGGGGACAGTTACACCCATTTGTACAATCACCCCACTTGGGTCTTTTTATAAAGCTATGCAGGAATTTTATTTTTAATTGTAAAGAATACTCACATAAGAAGAGCGTGTCCTCTAAACCCTAAAACAGACACGCGAGGCTATAGCACGTCCAAAATATAAGAAAGTTGGCTAAACTAGGTTAAGCATATGAGGACGACGATTACTGCATTTTTGGCGAAACCTAAAATCGAAGAATGCTGGTTTCGCCACGAACTCTGGAAGCTTTGCTCTGCATACAAGAGAAGAGATCGTGTGGAGTGCTCGGAAATGCGAGCCTGCAGAGCTGGCGATCTGTGCAGTGGTTGATTTCACGACAGTCTTGTTCGATTCCTGGGAGGAATTGTCGTCCTGTTCATCAATTTCTGGTCAGTCCGATGTCGCTCGGCTGAATGGAGGAGCTTTGTCACTAGTCGGGTGAGATACGGAGGAAGGTGCTCACTGAAGGATCGTGAACTGTTTGGCCATTGAGCTGAGTAATCTGTAGTTGATGGATGTGAAACCGTATGCGGGAAAGAGTGCTGTGTAGTGTGGAGGGAGAAACCATTCAGAAGAATGAGTAGGGGCGGGCGGAGTGGAAGTTATTCCTAGTTATACTTCGATCTGCTCCTTGTTTTTGCACTTTTCCTCGTTTCGAATGATTTGTTGTAATACTCATTGTTTCTTGGATGTTCAGTACATGCAAGAGTGGGGACTAGGATGGCGGCCAACTTCTGGGCCTCTTCTCACTGGTAATTCTGCTACTTTAACCTTGTTTTATGTTGATCGTGCTTCTCGCTGATCATGACAGCTAAGGTCCTGTTGTTCTCAACAATTTTTCCCTGAACAATGATGGGAGAGAGAACTCAAGTTGCATTCACGGGCTTCTTGTCTCTGTCACCCATCAGGCTATGGCTATGACTCTGGTGTTTCTTGAAGTAGATTCCTATCGTCATTGAGCCTCCACTTTTTCTTGTGTACAGAGGTGCAACGCCGTGTCCAAGTGTTCACCCTACCAGATGTATATATCAAGGATAATGGTGCACTAGTATTAACTAGGATGTTTGCATCTATTTTTCTTGATACAGCTAGAGTTTCTTGCTAGCCAGTTTGAACTTGCTTGAGATGGGAAGTAACTTGACCCCTAAATCTGTTCGTCAAGTGGGAATCCAGCAAGAAGCTGCTGGACCAAGAGGAGGTCAGCCATGTTTTACCGCCTGATCAGGAACGTGGTTTAACGCCTGAAGATGTGAAGCTTCTCAAGATCTATCTATCTTCATGTAAGTGTTGGTACAGGGTTTTGGGGATCAATGTCGTTTGTGTGCAAGAGACTGGACCACACCCTTCTTTTCTCCAGTTTAATTGAAGTACCTTGAAGGATTGTTCTAACCCTCCAAGATATGCTGCTGTGGAAATCCAGAGCTGGTTCAAACAAGTGACATTCTGAACAAAACTCCACTTTTGGGCCCACGTAAAACCACTGATTTGCTTCTTGAATCAGCAGTGTTAAATCAGCCTAAGTCATAATATGTTATCAGCAATTGCTAGCACAGGTCTCCAAGGCAAATGTTGCTGCAACTTCTACCATTGAGATTAATCACTGGCTGCAGGGATCACACAGTGTTTCTTTGAAGTTGCTGAACCAACTGAACTTGAAACTCTGAAGCCAGAGTAGCAGACAATTACAGTCTAGCAGGTTTGAACTATCCACATGTCTCCCCATCTCCCAACTGATATATGATATGTTTCCGGCTTAATATGGGTTGCAGACATCAGGGCACTGGGTACGCATGCCAAAGTGAGGCAAAGGTAAGATCTGTGTCTTTGTAAGAAATGCCAAGTGATTGCAGGCAGAGGTTCAGTTTAGATTGCCCAGGTGTTCAACATTAGACGCGGGGCTGTCCACTGATTAAGCTTTGTTCTGGGCGTCTGAATGGGAGTGCTCACTAGAGGTCCATGTGAGATGATGGGTTTGATCTGAAACAATCATACCTCCTACTAATAGCTACCTGACCAACTATTGATTGTGCTAGCAACAAGCACTCTTCGAGGATTTGAGAGTGTTACACACATATGCCACAGTTTTCCTGCTATGTCTGAAACAGCAGCATACGTCTCTGGCGGGTATTGACATAGCATTCCAGATAGTACAAATCAGTTTTTGCAAATTATATTTGGGACTAGGCTACACTACAATCTGTGTGATGCTCAGTAGTTATACAAATGGTTGAACCTTCAGCCCACGATATGCAGTGCGAGCAAGGTGTTGGTGATGGTGATGCAAGTTTATAGCAATGTAGTTGGTGTAAATTGAAACATATAATCCTCTTGACCATTTGGGTATGGTATGATAACTTCTGACATGCATGGTGATTACTCTTCACTTAGATTGATGTATTTTCTTTTGTAGGAGATAGACTTCAACTGAACGAAATACCTTGACCATATGTCTGTAGGGCAGTTTTCAGACTCTGATAAGCAAGTTGCGAGGCCAATTAATGATGGTTGAGTGTCCACATTGCAGGGTGGTTGGAACAGCGATTGCCTACTTCAGGCGGGTCTACACCAGGCATGTGACTTCATCCGCCTATTTATACCGGTCCTGGTTATTTCTTGTACTCTATCGCATTGCCCAAGACGTGGAAATTTTCTTAGTTGTGCTGCTGGGGGCACTGCAGAAAGAGTTTCTCAGAGTACGACCCTCGCTTGGTGGCTCCTGCTTGCTTATACTTGGCCTCCAAGGCTGAAGAGAGCACTGTGCAGGCCAAGCTCCTAGTTTTCTACATGAAGAAGATCCGTTCAACATTTCATTGCCTCTTTTTGTGTGAGTAGTTTTTGGCTTTTAATTTCATGTTCATAGTACTGACTAGCATGTGCTGTAATGCTTCTAGTATGTGTGCCTTGTGGTCTAAGCACAGAAATAATGTGTTCAAATCTGGCACGATCGCTATTGTAAGTCTTTGCTGAGGAAAATGCCAGGATTCATTATCTAGGGCAGCCTGCCCAAGCTAGCAGTTTTGGTTCAGATTCTGTATCCTTTGCTGTTTGTTTTCCCATGTGATAATTGAAGCTTGTTACTTACAAGTATTTCCCGAGTCCCCTGTGCTGATGAGTTTCCAACATGGGACAGCAGCAGACGATAGAGCACATCGGTACGAGATTAAGGATGTTCTGGAGATGGAGATGCGACTGCTGGAAGCATTGGACTACTACCTTGTCATCTATCACCCCTACCGCCCTCTCATCCAGTGAGTGTTTAGAGAAAGTTTGGAGCAAAGATCTTTAATGATTCTATGGTTGTATTTGGTAGGAGCTGTTCAAGTAAATTCTGGTGACGATCATGATGGCTGCCAGATGGCATTAAATTTGAATTGCTGGGTGCATTTATTAGGAAACAGCAGTCCTTGGAACATAAAAAAGGTTTTCTTACGTACTGGAAATGGAAAAAACCCGTCTGACCTGCTTAATTCCAGAGTGGTAGCCTTGAATACAGTTGTAGCTCCAAACTGTTCTGATGTGTTCCATTGGTGTTTTTTGCCACAGACTGTTGCAAGACGCAGGTTTGACAGATATAACTTCTTTCACCTGGTGACCCTCTACATCCCTTAATGACGTTGCCATTGACTTTCACCTGTGATGATAGGCTTTCTGTTTAAGCTAGGTGGATGACCATCGGAGTCCCTCGTTCTTTGAAGGAGGGCAACTGTAGCTCTGTGCAGTAATGCAACTTTTATGCAGTTTGTTCATCATGTTTCAATAAGTTTGACGAAAACTGCCATTTTCATTAGTACTCAAGGTTGTACAGGTAGAATCCTGGTTGTATCTTGAATGTCAAAATGTGCTAAACTTTATTACACTGTAAAAGGCTTACTCAGTTTTGTTGGTGAGTGACACCTTACTAGCTGGTTGGGTTGGGAGGCAGGTCACTAGTGAACGACTCATACAGAACAGACTTAATATTGATGTACCCACCCTTCATGATTGCACTCGCGTGTATCTACATTGCAAGCGTGCTTAAAGAAAAGGAGACGCGAAGCTGGTTTGAGGAACTCCGTGTTGATATGAATGTGGTATGCACTTCCACATTTTATTTTGGTTCGTCAGCAGTGGTTGGTGTACGATAATTAAACTTTCTATGTGTTTTGTCCTAAGTTCATATGCCTTTTATCCATGTCAAGCATATGAACAGCCGATAGAATGTACTCATAAAACGTTTGCCGTAGCCTTGTGGAAATGTCATTAGATTGTGACCAGTTGATTGAGGTCAATGCCGTGACATGAATGCTACCTGTCTCTCTTCCTGCTTGCAGATTACTGGCAATGGGTGTCTCACTTGGAGCTCCCGAATGCTATATCTTGAATTAAGCTCATTTTTGGAATGTGTATTACAAGTTTGTCTTTTAAATGTGAAGTAGGCGTATTACTCAAATTTAAAATTGGAAATCGTTGAAAGTCGTGCATCTTAGCTGGTGGTTTGTGGGGCTATCCATAATGAAGAGTGTAGAGCCGTGTGGGCTGTGTATGTTGAGTTGCTGTAAATGGAGGTACTTGGGCCTTGATGTGCAGATAAAGAATATAGCCATGGAGATCTTGGACTTCTACGATAACTATCGCCAGATCCCTGATGATCGTATTAGTGCTGCAATCAGTAAACTTTTGCAGCGATCCTGAGAAACTTATTTGGTAGCCCATCGCAACAGTTTGCATTGTACATAACTTACTAGACCAGATCTCTTTAGCCACAAATTACAATTGATGTAAAAAATCTTGGGCCACTGGTTCATCCTTTCATCATGGTTAAGGATCTGAAATTTGCCTGTTCATACAAGTTGGTCTCTGATTATGTCTCTCAGTCGGTCCAGATATTCCAATAATATTGGAGGATGGTAGAACCAAAAGTGGTTAAGCAAAGAAAGAACAGTGATGAGGTTTGTCTTCTTTCATTCAATGGCAATGTGGCTTTGCTTTACTTCTGTAGCTCATGCAACTGCACTGTGAACCAGCTCCAATTTTTCTGGCAGGATTTGTAAATGTGAAGGAGGAAGTTCAAGAAAGACGGACCTTTGTGTTGTTATGCCTTGCAAGCTCAGATGACAGCGTTCTTGGCAGTGATCTACAGGGCTGCACATTCCTTCACCAGTTGTTTGTCCTGTCAATATCATTCATGTCATCCACCCACTGGCATAAAATAATCTGCGCGTTTATGGATCAAACAAGATTCAGGCAAGTCCTTGAAAATATGCCATCACAAAGGCATGGCCATAACAAGCATCCCGATCCTCTTACAAAGGGCCTCAGGGGGTATTACCAGAGAGTTTTGGGACAATAGTGCAGTCTTTCAGAACTGCTTACAATGGCACTGATAGCTGCTGGAGTGGCCATCAGCTCTAATGACCCGTGCTTCACACAGCACTGACTCGCCATTTTAACATATCCCTCCCTCCCTCTTGGAGTCTCCCTCTGCATTCGTTGGGCATGCTTGGTGATTGCATGTTGTTATATTACACTGGCTCACAGAGGCCTTGCTGTTGGTTTATGATGATGAATTCGGACCTTTGAGCCCAAACGAAGAGGATGAGTAAACATAAGTGACAATATATTTCCATTGTTTGAGTCTAACTGGATTTGCTGCTGCCAAAAGGATGCTCCTCAGAAATTGCAAGTTCATGATCTTGTACCACTGATCTTGAGGATTTTCCCTATGATGCCTGTTTTGACAAGTGGAGCGGAGTTGTGCCACGTGGGCGTTATGGAGTCTCTTTGTAGAATTAGACATTGGTGTCTCGTAGTTGTGTTGAGAACTCTTATTTGCTGCTGTGACCCCTCCATTTGTTTCCATCATTTCCGCAAGTATAGTGAGATTCCCTTGGTTCGCATAGGACATTCGGATTTGTTCCACTTTTCATGCCATGGTGGCTAGGATGCATTTTGGACTCGTTTGGCAAGTGCCCACTGTGATTTAAGTGGGCATGATGGTGCCCGCCTCCTTCGTCTTCTATCTTATGACAGTAGTGCCGCTTCGTTGTCTGAAATTAGGCTATGGTGCCTGAGACTATATTTTTTCATTTCTATCAGTGGTGACAGTTTGCTCTATGAAACTGGGCAGTGGTGCCCGAAGTGCTACCTTGGATTTTGAAGTGCTACCTTGTGCATACATCTGGGCTTTGTACTATATGACCAAGTAACTAGAAACTTTTAACCTTGTAAAGTGTTTGTTGTGTTCTTACTGTGGTTTTTAAATTTGTTTGCTTTAGCATCGTTCAATTGTGTCTGAAAATTTTATTCCTGTGTATGCTGATATTATGAAGAGGTCAGGGGACTTAAAGTTCTTGAGTTATTGTGGTTGAGACTGGTGGTAACCCGTGTTTAATTTATACTTCATCGTATCATGGGTCAGGGGCACTTTTTGCAGAGGCATGTCTCAAGGGTCTTACTGGTGTGAAAGGTGTAGTGGAGTGCAGCTATGTGGCATCCAACATAACTGAGTTGCCCTTTTTCTCATCTAAGGTACTGTTTAGTTGGTTTAGCAGTCAATGTTAGTTCTTGTAAAGCAGTGACGGAAGAAAATTTAGGTGGGCACTAAAAGGAAGGAAGGAAAAGAGCAATCAATTTGGTCCTGATATACATTGTAGCAGCAACGTTGCAGTTTGTAGCTCTTTGTAATGGTTATTGCTCTGTGAATGGCAGGTGCAATTGGGTCCCCAAGGTGTGGAGGAAGTGCTGGGTTTGGGCTCCCTCTCTGATTATGAGCGGAAGGGGTTGGAAGCCCTGAAGGAGGAACTGAAGAGTTCAATAGAGAAAGGGGTGGAATATGTTAAGAAGTAAAGCGTGTCTGACATACCTGAATGTCTGTATGGCTTAGAGTTGTCTGACTTCAGGCTAGAGGCAATAAGTCGTCTTCTATTGCTAGAGTCAATTTCTAGGCTCAGAGTTTAATTCTTGCTCGGCAACATATTCCTTTTGTGGTTGATTGATTGATTTTGTTGAGAGCTTTATTTTTGTTAGGAATGACAACAAATGCGCGGGTTACAGGTTGAATGAATGGGTCTAGCTGGCTTGTGCAATGGGGTCAGGTGTAATTCTTTCTCCCATTTTCAGGATTGAAGTGACATGGAGAGACACCTAACAGCATTTGGCCTCTCACAATGTTAATTTGGTCTTTCTTGTCACTTCCTTTCAACCTTGTGAAAGATATCATACAAGGTGCCACTGGCCATCCATGACCAGATTGTTTCACTCTTACATCTACAGATTCTACTCAGGGTCTGGGAGGCATCAGTAAAGTGGGAAGGGGAAGGTTACTTGATGCATGATCTACACAGGATGCAGATTGCAAGCAGATAATTGTCCTTTCTGTACCCATGATGGACATCATACATCTTGGCCATGAATTGAAGCCATGGGATTTCTCATGTCGGCCGCCAGCCTTGTGGGTGAAAACATAGTGATAATGCACGAAAATCTCTTTTCCAGATCTGAAGAGGTAGGAAACTATGAAAAGACCCGAGGAGTTGAAGGTTTCAAGTGGAATAGTGGTGATGAGGAGCAAGAGCTCCTCTTCTAAGAGAAAATAGGAAAGGGCGACAATTATGCAAGGAATGGGTTTCCTGCGCAGTTTTGAATATTGAAGAAAAGAGGTTATCTCCACCAGCCTTGTTCACCAATTGCGGGATATTCTTCTAGAGCTTTCTTACTCTTGGAGCTCAAACTCAAGATGCTTGCAACTTCTAGAGCTTGGGGCAATCCCTTTTGCATCATGAGACCTTTTTGCATCATGTCTTTGTCTGTCTCATGATGTTGGCAAAATTTCGAGCTTTGATTTACTGTTTAATAGATCAGGCCGCTCCTACATTAGCGGTTGATCTCTCTCTCTCTCAAAATGTTTGTCTTGCCCGGGTCATCTTCCAGTCTGTCTCTCTTGAGGTTGATGAGCAAAGAAAGTAATAAGGCTCTTGAAATTTCTCTGCTCGCTGTTTCTAATAGAATTTTGTGGGGAAGAACCATGAGGGTAAATTTGGTTTTGGGCGGGGCCCACCAAAAACAGGCGCGTCCTCAAGGGGTTAACAAGGTCGGTCTGTGTATCCTTTGTGCACACATTTAGCATATAAACAACTGCACTTGGAGGTTATTGTCTTATTAGATGTGGTAATCCTTGGGTGCACTGGAGATAACTTTCCCACACTTCCTCAATGCACTGCTATAACATATGGTAGTGAGAAGCTTTACTTCACATGCAAGAAAGATCAATTAGCTCCAACTATGCAGTTGTTGTTTGAGCTGGTGTACAGTGACTGAGTTCTGTATTTCCCTACTTCTGACAACTCGGGAGGCTCCTAACATTCACAGCATGCGCAGTGCCTACTTCTTGAGATCTAGCGGACATCTAAACTGCAAATGGCAGCAAGTTACACTCAAATCTTCCTTGAACATGATCAGAAAGCTGTACATATCAATATATACTGTCAAGGAGTGGCAGTCAAACTCGGTGCAAAATTTGCGTTGGGAAGGTAGCGGAGCTTGTGCCAGTCAGATGGATCAGAGACGCCAATATATTATTCCTGACGTTGTACCACAAGAGATAATCTCCCCAGGTGCGCATTGCCAGTTGTCTTCGAAAGCTTCTCGGGGTAACGGCATCCGTCTTACCGACATCATGCGACAGCTGGGTTACCGGGAAAATTTTATATTCCTCTCCTTGCAGCTGAATCCGGGTGATACGAAAGTTCACAATCGATTTTGTAAAATTAGGCTGCAGGCCCGCCCATGAAACTCCGATAAGGTAGAGAGTATCCATGCACGCCACAAGCCGTGGCTTCCTCATACATTCTTCACAATAGCTCTTGAAGAATCTTACAAATAAGGTAAGGAACTGTCCTTCTTTGATGTGAAATGCGTTCAACGTGATTACGTCTCTTCGACGGTGACTTAGCTCCTGCAGGAAATAGAAGCACACCACACAATCCTGCGGGACGCGCAACAGGACATCAGCTGGATATGTAAGTTGCATCCACGTTTGTGTTGCAGAGTTGTAAACTTGGAGGAACAACGGGCCAAAGACAAAAACTTTGTATGTCCCAGACAGGTGATCAACGTACATGGTTGCACGGCCTCTTCCATTGACCCATCGATCAGGCAACTGCTTCCAACTCCTGGTCACTGGATTACAAACATACAATTGCTCGGTTTTCGGGTGACTTCCTTGACGACATAATACTAGCCCCCAGCTGCAGTAAGAACGGTACTCTTGACTCCATTCGGAAGGATCGACAAAGAAGAAAAAATCATTTGCCATTCCTTTGATGCGTGATGCATTCCCCAACCCAATTTATTCTTCGGACGAGAAATCGCGCCGTGCTCTATACCAAAACAAAGGGGAAAGAACCAATCTGTCAATTCCACGCCCATCTTCACACGCATTTGCAGAAAGGAAGGTTTCACGAGGTTGAAGCGACTCCACGTAGTGCACAGTGCTTGGGATGTAAGAAGATCGCGCACCGGGAGATGCGCAAGAATAATCTCTACAATCTCTTCGGGTAGACGCCCGAAATCCCCGTCTTCACCTTTGATGGGTTCTCTCTGTGCAACTTTCCGACTCTTGCCCATTTGTCACTCGGATTCTGTAAAGCTAAGTGGGGAAAAGCTCTATCTAGAGACAAACAGTTTTCGCCTCAAGGGAGATGACAGAGATATGAGTCTGTGCAGGTGAGCGAGGCCAGTCGAGATACTTATATAGTGCGCCGTGAACCAGACTGGCAAGCCTAGGGCAGACGTAAAATAGCAAAAGCGAACAGCCCGCCTCAGTATTAAGGCCCCTACCAACTATGAACAGAATCAGCCCTTTTTTTCCCATTTTGGCAAGGGCCTGACGTGGCAATATGTTTTATGGGTGAGTGCAGAGGTGGCGACACGTCTTATGTCCACCTGGCTACACGTATGATAAATATTGTGCAATATGGTGACTTTTTCCTAACTAAAGATAAAGATAAAGTTTGTTTAACGTCCAGTGAATTTACTGAGCCTACTGCTCAACACACAGGCCATCGAGGGCCCAATGGACGGTCTGAAGGCACATGTTGAGGGATTGAACCCAGGATCCGTGGGGGAAAAAAACAAAACAAAAACAAAACAAAGTTTCTCTTTATTGCATTCCTCACGGTACCCACGGATGCGTCGCCGAGCCTGGAGATTAGGTTAGGGAAAGGTTCGGGTTCAGTTCCTGTTTGTCCCCTGCTTCTAAAACCCTGCTCAAGAACAGTACAGCCGTGCAGCATGGGTCTTGAGAGTCTGTCAGATTTGAGTGTCTTCTTCGATCGCTGGTTGGGTTTGGAGTTGGGTGATGTGGAAAGAAGATGAGCTTTGCGTGCGGTAGAGTTTGAGTTTATCGGTGGAGTTTGATGGTGTGATTGAATGAGACAAGATGCCTTCGCTGCGTTGAGAGATCCCAGAAGCGTATGTTTCCCCTGCCTTATGATCTCGCCTGTGAATTTCTTATGGTAGAAATTTTTTCTTTTTTTCGAAAAGAAATGTGAAAATTGGTTTCTAATTGGGGGTGCCTTGTCGTAATCTCATGTTTGTTGCCTTATCCTAAGCCATGAATAAGCTTGCAGGAAGCACCAGACACGCAGCTGCTTAGAATTACTGAGCCGCAGTTGATATGTCTGAGTGAATGTTGTTAGTGCCCATTTCAGTCAAACAACGGAGTCTCCTGTTCCGAGGCTTTTGAGCTGCAGATGCCCACTCTTTCGGAAGGAGCGGGCTGTTTTACTGTACATGGATCGCATCTTCTTGCACAGATAGCAACTTGCGGCTTTATTCTTCAACAAATGTCAGAGAGCATTTCCAAGTAATAACCCTTCGAAATTATTAGAGCCAGACGAACATATCCTAATTGTTAATTTGGGTGGTGCAGTAACCGGAATTGAACAAGGTATTTTCAACGGCAATTCTCGAGCGCAAGAAGGTCCCGTTATTATTGACACAGCTGTGAACTACCTCAACCCTGTTATGGAAACCATGGAAAAGAAGGTCCCTCTTTCTCTGTCTCTCTCTGCCAGTTAATTTTCTTCTAAACCAGCTCCTCAGTGGATATGAAAAGCAATTCGATTTGCTGCAGGATCTGACAACTCTAGACTGTCTATTTAATGCAGGATGCTGTGGTAGACAGCCAAAGCAATGAGGGTTGTGGCCGACCTTGTGGATCAGACAGCTCCTGTGGCCAAGGAAGGCTCAAGTATCAGCAGAAACTGTCTACGCAGCCATGCAGCAAATGCAAGGACGGATTACCTGCAAGGGTCGTGGCTAATCAAACAGAACCCATGTGTGCCTCATGCCTTCATGCCAGCCTCTTGGCTAAGTTCAAGACTGCTGTCAATAATCATGCCCTCATCAGACCCACCGACAATGTCCTTGTTGCCTTTTCAGGCGGGCAGGCTTCCAGGTTAGTTCATTTTACAGGTCCTGCAAAACAAAGGTGAAAAAGTGTGGTTGAAATCTAGTGTATTCCTTGTGCTGTTTAAGGATTCTCTCAAAGATATTCACTCACGACCCTATTGTGGCTATTGACCCTGCATGCACTTTGGAATAGAGCAGAAAAACAGGCCCAATGTTGCGTTAATCAAATGGACCTGTCCCTGGGAATTGCTGATTGTAGTACTCTGGAGGGCGTAGCGCCTGTGGAAGTCTAATTGCAAATGCTGTTCGGAGGCTTTTTCCCCGTTCAGAGGCTCAAGTTAGTGCGATAGGCTGCTCACAGTAAAAAACAATACAGTAACAAAGAGAGTCTGGCTTGGTGTGAAGCGTCAAACTACTTTGGATTGATACCGTGTTTCAACTTTACAGAGTCGCCCTGGAGTTTCTCAGAGAAATCCGTTCCAAGGCACAGAATAATATGGATGCCTCCGGGGAGCGCGGGCTCAATGTGTTTGGCCTCGGTGTAGTGTTCGTGGATGAATCTACGGTTTTGCAAATCCCTATCCCTGATGCCAAAGTTTTTGCTGATGCAATTAGTTCAATTGTGACAACTGGAGGTCAGAAGGCCACAGTGCTACATATTGCTCGGCTGGAGGAGGCCTTTAAGAACAAGCAATCCAGTTGTGGGGATGGAGAGGGAGATGGAGATGCAGGTAGTGTCAATGAAACTGCCAGGTTGATTGGGTTAGCTAAGTCTGGCGAAGTACGGGGAAGAATTGAAGAGCAATTACCCGGATGCTTGTCGAATACGGTTGGTGGCTCAACTAGGCTCTACAAGGAGGAAATTGGAGGTTTTGTTGAAGCAAGGGAAGAACAGGAGACAAGATCTCAAGAGCAACAGCTCAGAGCATTATTTGAGAGTGTTGTGGATGCAACAGGAAAAGAGGATCTATTAGAGTGTCTAAGGATGCATGTCCTCCAACAGGTATGTGTTAAACTTCTCATGTTTTGCACACTGACCACCACCAAGGGTCCGTTTGGTGCAAAATTTGTGAACATTGCAACAAACCTCCTTTGACATTACCAAGGGCAAGTTTAGGCACTTGTGCTGCTGCAAATATAGTGTCCAGTCATTTGGTTCATTAGATTACTTGGTGCACAGTTTTTTAAATCACATATGTAGGAGTTATGAATCTTCCATACTTTTCACTTGGATCATACTGCAGGTGGCTCAAGAGCACGGATACACAAAGATTGTGCTAGGTCTATGCACCACTCGCATTGCGGCACATGTTATAGCAGCCACTGCTAAGGTGATACACCACTCCGCTCTTGTAGCCATTTGTAACAGTTACGGTTCTGCTCAAACTGGGCGTTGTGTATAGGGCCACAAGCCTCTGGCAAACAACGTCTTCTGTGTATCTTCTTATAGTTATTTGGATAATGGGTTTTGGCATCCCTCTGGAGGAATTATCCTAAGCTTATGCTTTATTTAATGTAGTTGTGATCCAAAACTTGCAACAGGCTTATGTGTGCCAGTTAAAGAACTGGCAGACATAACCATGATTACTAGTAAAAGTAAATTTGGCGAGTATATTTCCGAGTTGTAAGACTACAGCAGTGGCGGGTGCCAAATAATCAACTTTTTATGTTGTTTTGTTTGCTAAGCATTTCTTCTAATGTGTCATGTCTGCTAAATGAATCCAATTTTTCTATGCAGTAGAAAAAGGGGGGTTGACTCCTGCCGAAGCAAGCGTAACTTATGGTGTCGCTTCACCCAGAAGGTTACTGCCTTTCGTTTGGAAGGTGGACACCTTCTAATAGCCGTAACTTGGGAAACATAGTTCCCCAATCAAAAGTCCGTAGTAAACACACATTAGGTGTCCGGTTGACCGAGTTACCCCTTTTGATGGCTAATTTGGCCATGATGGGTGACATCCTACATACACCTGTGTGGCTTTGAACCCACGACCACTAAGGCAGCCTTGTGTCTAACCACTGGGCCATGCTTTCTTTGCAGTGCTATATGGGTGTTGATTTTGTTTGTTTTTGCACATTGAGCCGTGTGTGAAGAGGCAAAATAATTTGACTACTGTGCATCAATGTTTATGTAGGATAGTGATTAGTTCTTCTTGGCTGGTCTGGTTTCAGGGACAAGGATATTCTTTGCCAGCAGGCATCCAGCATGTGGATGCCAGGTGGCATGTTCCAGTAGTCCTTCCGTTGCGAGATTGCATTGCTCGAGAGCTCGCCTTGCACTGCCATCTAGCTAAGTGTGTTCTCTTCACATGGGATGAGCCTCAGTGTGTCATGCTCTGTGATCGGGCCCTCCAGTTTGCTAACTCATTATATTATGCCAGAAATAGTTGTGTACTATCTGACTGCTCTTGCTAATACTAATTATATTATGCTACTCCCTCTGGTGACAGGATGCCAGATTGAATCCCCATTTTGGCATTATGTGTCCTCAATTGGGCCAGCCTGGAGCAAAGGAATATATACATTGGAGATATTTGGATGCTTTTTGCTGGCATGCTATGTTGCAAAGTTCCAGTCAAATATCACCTGCTTGGTTGTTGTTGTCATGGATTGGCTGTGTGTCCAATGGATGGTCTTTATTACAGAACAGAGTGTCGGGGGGGGGAGCCAAGATTTGAATGTTCTCCTTTGATAAAACTTGTGAATGCTTGCTGCAGCCTTGAGACTGTGTTCATCAGAAAACTGTCAACCATGGCTGACCCATCTGGCAGCATTAACCACTTGGCTCATGCATTTGTTTCTTTGCTTCAGGTACCAGTTCTCAATGTGTGCGTCAAAACCTTCAAGGCATTAGATGGTTGTAGTTTATCTATGGTCTCATTTGAGCTATATTTGGTCAGCATATGAAGGTTCATAGGTAAGTCACTATGTTTTCATCCTTCCTTACAGATGTGCTTCCAAGTGCAATATTTTTTCAGATCCACTTGGCCGGATGCAAGCCCTGCCAGTTGGCTGAGAATCTTTTTTTGGAACTGTCATAGCACCCAGCCAGTTTCAGTTGCAATTAAGTCATACTGTAGCATGAGAGCGATTATGAGTATCTAATGGTGTATTTAACAATGTCTGTGGGGGAATTGATGGATGGCGTAGGAGGAAAATTCATCAAGGGAGTACACAATAGCTCGGACAGCAGCAAAGCTAAAGCCTTTTGGTTTCAATGTATCACCAGACGGTCCTTCTGCATACTTCGCCAATCGCAGGCGTAGAGATGTTCAGGCCAATTGTGGTACTCAAGGAAACAGCACCGACAAAAATGGGAAGTCAGAAAGGGAACCTCTCTGTTTAATATGCAGTGCTCCCTTAGACACGCGAGATTTTAATCACCCAGATGATGGAACACCAGCATCTGTCCCTCCAGGTGAGAAAAGACAAAGCCAGCATGTGTTGGAGGAGGAAGATACAGATGACTCTGATGCAGACAGGGAGAAAGGAGGTTTTTCTCTCACGTCATCCACGTTTCAAAGCAGTTGCTGTTCCAGCTGTTGGTTCCAAATTTTTTCGGAGAGTGGTTCAAAGGCTGAGAAGATGTATGAGTTGCTGCCTCAGGCCATGAGGGAGAGAGTGACTGTGAACAAAACAAGCAGGCAAAGTTGGTTGAGGTGAGGTCTTGTCCAGCCTGTCACATTCGTTCCGTCACTATTCTCCTGGGATTACACAATGCCACCTTCATGAGAGCTTATCTTGGCCTACTGGAGTTTTTCTCCTTTCTTCTTGAGTGGGGATAGGGATGCAGACTTGGAATTTGAGAAACCATCTAGTTTTGTCTATGAATTTTCTGTGGTTGTCCTTTGAACAGGTCACAAATAGAAGATTTCTTGATCTCCGAACCTGACAGTTTGGATGGTGAGAAGTAATGAGCCAGGCTTGAAGACTCATGGTAATGCAGAGGACTTCATTCTCTCCAACTTGGAGTGCGTGCAAGGCAGTATGCCTATTGAGCCCCTTCGCAGGTCCTCGAGCACCTTGCTACAGTTTGCTTTTCTACACATATTTTGTTTGGTGAAGAATGCATACTTAGTAGAATGATTAGAGCTAATGCTTCCATCAGCAGGTGGGTAGGTTGTAACAGCCATTGACAAGATAGTAAAAGGCACATTTCTTGCCTTGTTCTTTCTGTTGTAACTGTGATCTGGCCTAGTCAATGAGCAGGCCTAAATAGAGAATTTCCTTCCAAATCACGACATCCTATATTTAGAAATATTGCTAAACATATCTGGTGAACCTGGAGGTATGGGTTGGCTGAAGATAATGCACGAGAATATCCTTTGGTTTTGTTTGCCAACCAGAAGTGTGTATGCATTTCTTCCATAGTCAGCATTCTTCGGTGGATGAAATGACAAACCTCTGGCATGATGGACCTGATGCAGGTCACTATGGCGGCGCAGCTTGCTCTTCCTTTTTGAGCCTTGCAGGATTCTCTTCAACAAGTGGTGTGCTTCCCCTGCAACCACCCATCCTCATTTTCGATTTCAACTCCTTCTGTCAGATCTCTCCTGATGTCGGTTCTCTTGATGTCGGTTACTTGCTGTAGGGGACATCTGTACTTACCAAATCACAGCAACAGAAACTGTGCCTCTCGCAGCCACTAAGAGCAAAGCTTTTCCCTGTCATGTCGACATTCTGACATTCAGTTTGGACATGTGCCTTTCATCTTAGGCGCACGACTGGCCTGCAAATCCTTCCCACGCATGATGGATGGGTTCAGTACATGCTGCATGTTGCAGATTTGGAACACTCCAGCCTCCAACTCTCTCGAGGAGTGGTCTATCTGAATTCGGATGAAGCATCCCCAAAATGTTAATTCTCAACGTGACCTCCTTCAATAGTTCTTTTATCTGTAGTTGTCTATCCTCGAGAGGGACTGTCGATGGTGCGACTGAAATATTCATATAAGCACACATTTAATGTCAATGTCTAGGCCTCCTCACTCAAATGACCAGAAACATCAATTTTAGCAATCACTGACAAATTGAGTGGCCAAAATATGTCAAACCTCAAATGATCTTACCATGTTGCAGTTGCTGACAAAATCTATGGTCTTGGTTTTTGCGCTATGAGCAGATGCTTCTCACTTTCTGAAAGATATGAAATAGGAGAACCTACCAGTGTTGGACTGATATATGTATTTTTAAATACCAGACTGGTCCTGGTATGAGGATCTGATCCCTTATGCATACCAGGCTGGTAAGGGTACGGTGGCAGGTATGACCTGATAGAGTATTAATGGTATCAATAGGGTAAGAGGTCTTGTAAAATGGATAGTGTATGGGTATGGTAATGGTATTAATTTTTTTGATATTGATACTGGGGGTATATAAACATTGGTATGGTAGTTATGATGCTGAGCCTTTGTTTACAGTACACTGTCTTTCAGTTATTTTGCAGTCATGGTAGCCAGGACCAGATTTCCACTTCCCCTGCAGAGAGGAGTCTGAGCAATTTGTCCAGCCTGCACTGCCTGATACGACTGAAAGTGCTCACTGGAGCTCATATTCATACCCTACTTATTCATATCCCATACTGAGCTCCATTGCCGCTTGCAATCCTCAATAATGGTATCGCAGGCAGTATAACAACAACGACAACCCAGGCTGGTCTGGCATCGATGAGCAAATCCTTGACTCAGTATCCACCTGAGTAGGTTATGCACCTAGGTATAATGTTCTTTCATACCAATAGGGTATGGTTCTTCATACCATTACTCATACCTTCTGTATACTCAGGTCTGACCATATATACCGGTCCAACACTGGAACCTACCAGTTTTGCACTGCGGTGTGCCTTTGTGTAAAGGGCGATCCTGGGTAACTAAGAAGAATTTAAAATAAGTAAGCTGATTGAGACTTCTTGAAATGACTAGAAATTTGAAACATGTTGCTAGTTTGGTTAAAATAAAACAGGTGTCATGCATGCAAGCTTTGCTGATACATGCAGGTTGTACATAGAGTAAACAGGAAATGAACCTGCATGCGCAGGTTCACTTGCTTCACACAGATGAAGCCACAAGCAGTTCACCATAGTTTATACCCAATGTACAGTACTGTGTGCCAAGACAAACTTTGAGAAACCGTCGTGGTGCAAAGACACATGCAAATGTTTTCATCTGTAGGACAGTTTTGTCTCATTATCTGACTGCAAAAAAGATTGGTAGATGACACATGCATAGTACCTTGTATTGACTTGGAACTCTCCCAATCCTTTCCATGTGTGCAAAGAGTTCAAGTTACCAAATCGACGGTGATGCAGCCTCTATGCTTCCCGGCGTACCAGTACATAGTACTGCATTGAAGAATTATTGAAAGAATAAATTGCCGTGCCACACACACAGATGTAAACCAGATGAATAAACACCGTGAGGGTTTTTTAAAACTGGGCAGAAGAGGGTTTAGGATGAATTTCTATCGGCGATAGCCAAACTCCATCTCGCTGCAGTACAAAGAAGTCACCTACTAGTTCAAAGCAACCAGCATTGTTAATTGTACAGGTCATCATCATCTGGCTGGGTAAAAGCCCCAGTATCAGCACCCAAAGTTGACCCGGCAACTGCAGCTGGGCGATCTGGGAATCGGAATTCTGATCCAAATCCACGGGATTGCTGTAATGTCTGAGCAAAGGCCTGGTACTTGCGAATGTCAGCATCGCTCACACTGCGCCGAGCAAACTTCATAGCCTCCTCAAAATGGGCAGCCTTGATTTCAGCCGCTTCTTCAGCCTCATCTTCCTCCATGGCCTCAGGATTTTCAGCCCGTCTCTTCTCCCTCTCAATGTCCTGCAATATTGTCCACACATTTTATAATTGTTACATGCTCCCCTGCTGCCGTCCAAAACCATAAGCTGACCGAATTAAGGATATAATAAAGCCTCCCCTGATCAACCCCACCTTCTCTTCCCTCTCCCTCTTGCTTCTGGTGCTGAGCAATCACCCCACATTTCTCACACAGATCTCAATCACTAAAAACACTCAAATGCCCAAATTGCTGGCAGCGATTCCCCACCTTTTCGATATTTTCACGGATGGCATATTTGGCAGAACGCTGGCAAATCTCAGTGATATCAGCTCCACTGAACCCCTGTGTATACCTAGCCAGAGTCTCCAAGTCCACTTCCTTTGCCAGAGGAGACTTCCGGAGTGCTGCCTGGAAAATGCGAAGACGAGAACTCTCATCTGGCAGAGGGATATAGATCAACTGATCCAAACGGCCAGGCCGAAGCAATGCAGGATCAATGATGTCAGGCCTATTGGTAGCCCCAATGATGAACACAGTCTTCTTTGCATTCATGCCATCCATCTCTGTCAGCAACTGGTTCAGCACTCGATCAGCAGCTCCACCAGCATCGCCTTGGCTGCCACCACGCTGCAGAGGGCCCAATAAACAGGGAGTTAGAGTAGAGTAGAGAGTGTGACAGGCTGAACCTTGCAGGATAAAAATATGACTGATGCACACATGGGCTGTTCTACTACGGAAAACATATTCTCTTTAGCCCAGTGACCTCCCTCCCCAGTCATTGTCCTTTCTGAGGTCATGTATAACTTGTGATGATAGCATGCCAAAATCTCACCTGGGTAGCTATGGAATCAAGTTCGTCAAAGAAGAGAACACATGGAGCTGATTGCCGGGCCTTGTCAAAAACATCACGCACGTTTGCCTCACTCTCACCGAACCACATGGTAAGAAGCTCAGGCCCTTTAATACTGATAAAATTGGCCTGGCATTCGTTGGCAATTGCCTTGGCCAAAAGAGTTTTTCCACATCCTGGTGGCCCATAGAACAACACACCCTTTGAAGGCGACATTCCAAACTTCTCAAACTTCTCTGGATGCTCCACAGGATATTGTACTGTCTGCCAAAGGCACATTCAATCCATCAATGCAGATCAGCAATTTCAGCTATGAGATAGACTACACTATCTTCTCAAGAATTCCAGATCCCCAGCATAGTGTGTTGTTACAACTCATGTTCCACCGGCTTGGTTGCATTAGCATGCAAAAGAAAGGCAGCCAAGTGCCTTGTTGCAACTACATGGCAATTCTAGCACTTCATTGTCTACACTTAAAAACGGCATACCCACAATATGGCACACAAAAAAGGATGCAGAAAAACACCAACAAGAGAAAGAGGAGGATTGCTTTTTTGCATTTGCAAGGGAGACGGAGAGGGGCCACTCTGCAAGTACCTCTTGGAGCTCACGCTTCACAGTCTCTAGACCCCCAATATCTTCCCATGTAGTATTGGGCACCTCCACAACTGTCTCACGGAGAGCGGAAGGATTGCTAATGCCAAGAGCAGTCTGGAAATGCTCATTTGTGACAGCCATGGAATTTAGCACTTCTGCATCAATGGTTTCATCTTCCAAGTCAATTACATCCATTTTCTCACGGATGCACTGTAAGGCAGCCTCTGTGCAAAGTGCTGCCAGATCAGCACCAACAAATCCATGTGTGTCATGGGCTATCCTTTCCAAGTCAACCTGTATTCGACACCCGCAGCCACAACTGGAGTGTAAGAGCCCACACAGAAAAGGCGTACATCTGAAATAGATCTGAGAGGGGTTTAAGCACTGACTATCTAAATTGCAAGGCTTTTGCAGTAATAGATACAGCCAGGACTTCAATTTCCATGCAAAAACAAACTTTGAGGGTTTAGTAAACTCTGTCACTCACATTTGAGAGGTAACCAAAGACAAAATTGGATAGCCAAATCCGAAGTAAAGAAGAGCTTTCAGCGATGAAAGCAACATCCAAAAAGGTCGATTCAAGCATGACAAAAGATCACTGCGAAGAGAACTTACATCTTCCGCAAGTTTCATGTTCTTAGTGTGGATGCGAACAACCTCCAGTCGGCCCACCTCATCAGGGACCCCAATGTCAATCTCCCGATCAAACCGCCCAAATCGACGGAGTGCAGGGTCAATGCTGTTGGGGCGATTGGTCGCACCCATGACAATGACATGGGCTCGTGATTTCAATCCGTCCATTAAGGTGAGCAGTTGTGACACAATACGGCGTTCTACCTCCCCTTGTGTTTTCTCTCTGGAAAAACAGAGGAAAAATGAGAAACCAGCAGTGAGAGAGAGGGGATGTAGTTTGCTGTCGCCTTGTGGAAATGCGAGAGCGAGAGAGAGAGAGAGAGAGAGAGTAGGTCAATCCCGGGAAAGCAAAGACCACAGGCATCACACAACCACACCACAAAGAATGCCTCCATCCTGGGCACCTGGATGATAAGCTAAAGTACCTTTTGGGTGCAATAGAGTCGATCTCATCAATAAAAATAATGGATGGAGCATTCTTCTCAGCCTCCTCAAACGCCTTCCTTAGGTTACTCTCACTTTCACCCGCCAACTTTGACATAATTTCAGGACCATTGATCAGAAAGAAAAAGGCCCCAGTTTCATTAGCCACTGCCCTGGCAATCAATGTTTTTCCTGACCCTGGTGGACCAAAGAGCAGAATACCCTTTGGTGGCTTCACGCCAATGGACTTGAAAAGCTGGGGATGCCTGAGAGGAAGTTCTACAAGCTCCCGAATTTGCGCCATTTGCTTGCGAACTCCACCCACATCGTCATAGCCCACTTCATCTAGCCTTTCCTCATCCTCGCGTCTGCATTGGAGAATTTGAGTGAATTACAGGATCAGGATCACTAACTTACAATTTCACATATTTACTATTTGTGGAAGGTGAGAACAGCTATCATAACATCATTTCAGGCAACACTAGCCACACTAGCATCTTGCGGGAACCAATATCATGTCAGTCAGCTTCTGCAACTTCTTGTGCATATGTAGGCACAGTGCCGTAAAGATGATCCTACCTAAGTGGCTCGCCCTCGCAAAAGATTTCTGTGTCAGGTGCCACAATGCAGTATTCAGCAGGGTCTGTCTCCACCACCTTAAACTCAACACTCCTCATTCCTCCACGTACCAAAAAGAGGTCACCCTTGCGAACTGGCCTGTAAGCCTCCATGAAATATGCTGCATTCCACATTTCCAGAATGCCAGACAAGAACTTAGTTGCTGAAACAGGAATGAAAGGCACTAGATAAAACTTTTGGTGGGAGATGAGTGCCATCCAGAAAAATAGCCCAACGACAAAAAGAAATAAAAATCCACACAGGAGAATGCGAGTAAAGATACCACGCACGTTTTAGGTAAGCATCAAAAAGGTTTCCTGTGACACCCTCAATGGAGTCATCGAAGGGAAGGACATGGATCCGCTTGCCATACTTAACATCTGCACACTGGTGTACTGACACCACGTCACCCAAGCGAACGCGCAGATTGGCTCTCACCACTTTGTTCATTCGTATTTTTGGCTCATCACAGGTTTCGTCTGCCAGTACAATGCAGACTGTATCTTTCCGCTTCTTGCCCTGCAATGTTGTAAGTGAGGTCAGCTCCATGCCAGGTTGGTTGATCGTAGACTTCACCTCTATCAGAAATGACCTGAATTCTTCTATGCAAGCTTCCTACTACCACTAAACATGCAAATCATGTTTTCAACTTCATTCCTGAAAGCATTTATCAGGGTTCCTATGCATGAAGAAAGACCATGAATCAGGAACACGTACATTAGAAATGAAACCATTACGATTTGCCTGCACAGTCACGAATACATATAGTGGCTACCATCCTGCTCTCACTCCATTCCCTTCCAACCCTGGATAGCCATCTTCAAGGTGCTGTCTAGGAGAAAATGAAACAGAAAAGAGAGTATGAACACAAGGAAGACAAAGAGGGACCTTAATCAAAACAGTGTCCCCACGAAACAGCTGCAGTTTTTCCATGGTTTCCATATTCAGGCCCACAACAGAGTTGTCGTCATTCATAGCTTCGTCCACAACCAACCGATTGGGTGCCTTCTTGCGCTCGAGAATTGCGGTTGAAAAGTCCTTCTTCACTGCTGGTTTTCTGCAGCACACAAGTCAACAATCAAGATATGTCTGACTGACTGTGATGTCCCCAACTGATAAAAAGCCTAATTTATTTTAGCATGTTCTGTGACACCCATTGATTAAAGGGGTAATGCGGTGTTGCTGATGTGCATGAAGATTTAATCCATGCACAATGGCACAAGCCTCTCCTTCAGAAACGAATGGCAAGGTCGTTTCGAAAAAAGTCTTCATTGTGGGCTGAAATGGACAACAATCACTTTTGTATCTATGGGAGAGAAGGACGTTCGGGTGCACAGAGCGATAGGACACAATTCTGCCATATATTTGCAAATGAAACAATTGCTGCTGAGTTCCACCTCTCTTCATACGTCATCGCATTCACAATGAACGCCAGGCAAGATCGATCCACTCTAACATGATCATATCACAAAGAGAAGGGCCATCAACTTCTGATCTACTGGTCAATCCTGATCCTGCCGATGAGACAAATAACCCTCTCCAGGTGCCAAACAAGGTCAATATAGAGGTAACGCGTGAATGCACATCTGAGAAGTCAGCAGGAGGCAATGGGACAAAGTCACCCTAGTTTTGCATGCTAAACGCACCTGCGAGATTCAGTGGTGTACGGGCTACATCTCAGGAAAAGAGCAACGTCGGCTTCAATGCAGCTCACTAAAAACAAAACGAAGAAGAAAATGACGAATGTTGACTACCCGTTTCCTGCTAGAGAGTGCCTAAACGCAAGGATTCTGCAATCGTTCTCCCTTCTGACAGACATTCGCCACAGGATTGGATTGATGCAACGACCTATTGAGTCAGTGAGTCAGGGTGTAATTGATGAAACGGCACAGCTTAACCATCAAGTCCGCCCTGATATCCCTCAGACATGATAGTATGTTTCAACTTGAACGCGACACAAGTAAGGCAGTGAATTGCAACCGGGCATAACAGCATCCAGAGATGCAAGCTACCATAATGTGGAAATGATAACAATTCACAGCCACGATCACCAGGCAGGTAAGAACTTACGGTTCTGAAGTCTCTCCCGGAACCACTGCTGGAGAAGCCATGTTGAAACGTGTCTCTTTCCTACAATCTTCAGGAATGGACACAGACACACTCGGTCTGTCTCTCCCTCCCTTCTCCTTTGCTACGCAATCCCTTGCTTTTAGGGTTTGGTCACAAACACCGCGCACGGCCTAAGCCGAGATGCGGTGACCGAATGGTGACCTGGACCGGCACTGTAGGTGCGTGCTGGTATAATGCCCTACGTGACCAAATATTCTGTACCCTTCGGTCTTTCGCTTTGACCGCTGCGAATCTTCATTATCCCATATGTATCACTTCAGTAATTATTTTAGGAAAATTCAAATTTATTTAATAAAACGGGCCCACTCGGCCCCAAAAGGTCAATCTATAAAAGAGGAAGAAAACATTTTTTATATTTAAAAATATTAGAAATATTTTTCCAACCATTGATTCATTGGCTAACCTCTCATGCTCTTTGATAAAGTATTTACTTTTACTTCAGTTTCAAATTCATGGAATGTTCCAAAAGGCCCAACGAATATATATAGAACATGCATATTATCTAAGGGAATATAGTTCTGGAAACTTCCCTTTGTAAATATAGTCACATCCATTTGCGTAATCTGACTAGGGGCAAGGGGGAGGAGGGAATAGTCTGCCCTTTGGCTCCGACGACTCTGAAATCCCGGAAAGTTCGTCCTGCAGTAGAACTTTCCCTCTTACAAAAAAGCAATTTTAACCCGTGATGGACGACGCAATCCGAAACGGGTCGCATAAAAAATCATCCCTGATGTTGAATTGTTGGATGAACTTGGATGAAAACTGTGTCTGAATGACAGTTGTAGCGCCTAAAGTTACGCGCATGCTTGTCCTTATGGCACCCTAAAACAATAAAAGTAGCGTCATCTAGAATTTTTCGAAGTGGAGAGAGGTACCCAAAATTTTGTGGTTTAGGACCCGCAAGCACCATTGACCTAGCCACGTCGTAGGTTGAATGGGGACGGTGCCAAAAACTACGGCGATGGTTGCATGTAGGGTATGCATATCTGCCCCTATGGACACATGCAGACACCCCGCCATGGAATGAAGGGTGGCAACAGATGGCAGGAGTGATGGCAGATGGCAGATGTCTTAGCCCACAATGTGTCGAGCCTCCTTGGAGCCTGCTTAATTAGCTTCCATAAGAGCGTTTTCCATACATACATTCATTCTTGTTCTTCTATTGCATGCCATTTGTAGGGGGCTCTATTTTGTGAGCTCATACGTTTTGGGGTCGTTGATTGCTGCAAACTTACCCACTTTGTAGGCTGTTGCGCGGCGAAAACTGTTCCATTTTGCTACTTTGTGGTCTATACATTAGAGCTCCTGGTTCGACCTTGCACTTGGCTATGTTCACGCGCTTTTGTATGTAGATTTAGGCTTGCCTTCATTGGGGTGACCTATGTGGGATGTTAGGGAATCTCTGACACCAAAGTAGTAGGCGGCTGCTGTAGCCGAGCCACCACCACCTCCAGCAAGCTACAGCTGAGGTTATTTAAAGGGAATGGACGCTTGGGGAACAACACTGCACTCCCGAGCAATACAAGGTAATCCTTGACTATCTTTGACCCGAGTTCCTGTGTAGTTTGCCTCCACTGCCGCTTGCCAATCGGCGGCCTCGCCACCCTCGCCCCTCACAATTTTCGTGTCTTGTGGAGATGTTAAGTTGATGTGGTTCTTGGTTGGAGAGAGAGAAATGAGGGATATAGTGAGGTTGTGAATTTCATTTTGAGAAAACATATATGGCCCGTTGCCGACAGTCAGGCGGCAAGTTTTGATCTTGTTCAATTTTAAGAAACCAACAGATTAGTTTTTACACTCCATTCGAGTAATATTAAACAACTCGAGATCAGTTTTGGCACGGTGGTGGACCACCTGTATGCATATGGAGATGGATAGGTTCAGTAGTTACTCGAGCTTAATTTACTAGGAGTGAAAGGTTTACTTTATTATACTGCATGAGCAGTTTGCTGACAGGACTTACCACATTTTGAGTACATATTACTCAGTAAATGGATGAAAAGCTTGCACATTAAAGACACTGCACTGTCACTGTTCGGTGGAATTTTGATCCAGAATAATCCCATGTATTGCAAGTGACAAGATGTCTTGCAATATATTGCGGTAGTCATGAGACTTCAAACCATGGAATATTGTATCTTCGCTGAACTTCACACAAAGTGATGACCCATAGTTGGTTGGTGTCCGGATAACATAGATGGTGACTCTCATTTTCTAATATTCATCATTTGTCCATTGTCAAGGTGTTGGCCTAGACTTCCAATGTGAAACACCCTTTGGGTACACACCATTTGTTCGACCCATAGATGTAGCATGCAACGTCATTGCTCTTCAAGCCTAACTCTCGTCTCACATTCAGAGAATCTCCTTTTGCAACCACTCATTTTTTTGTCGGTGTGCCAGCCAAAAATGACGTGCAAACATTCTTCTCAATATACAAAAGATCTAGAATTCGACGAATCTTGAGGTCCTGCATATATTCCCACCCACACATCATTACATAATTATTACTTTGACATGTAAGTGACAAGAACATTCATTCAACATGTGTAATATGCTAGTATGCATGTAATAATGTTGATGGTGGAATATGTACCGCCCAATATCCCAATTCGTAGAAGATTGAAAGCCACTTTATGCTTGGTCGATTTGGCGTGACCCTTCCGCAATCGCCTCCTTCCATCGGTCTTCCTAAAACCGCATGGATAGTCATTGACTTCAGACATTCGTGAAGCAATCTACAAGTTGGGGAACTTGTTCCAGAGGATTTGTTCTAAAGAGATGGAGAAAATGGATTTTCATCGCATGGAGGTGGAGGCGGTGGTGGTAATGTGTATGTTGGAGATGCACCTCCCTCCCTCGTTTTTGACATCCAAATGCACTTGATAGTGCACTTAGTGGAAGAGGCTGAGATTGTCGGCCCTGTTCATTCTCAATCAATGTATTTCCTCGAACGGTATATGAAGATTTGAAAGCACATGTAAAACAAACGGCGCACCCAGAGGGTAACATGACAGAGGGATATACATTACAAGAAGTTATGTTCTATTGCATTCAGTACATGACAAGGGTGGATAAAAAAGCCCATCAGATGTGGAAAGAAGATGAGGATGTACTAACCAATGACATTGTTTTCCCAAGATTTCAAACAGGATAAAATTCTCGAACATGGTGGTTGAGCAAGTCTATGAGTTTATATTGAAGAACAATCCATATATACATGAGTGTGAGGCAAAACACAAGATCCTAGTAAAGCGACGGGAAGAAGAGATTTCAACATGGAGACCCAATCATGGTCAACCGAAATGTTGTCCTTGTGACAAAAAAATTGAGTGGTTTTTTCTCAATGTTGGGCGGGTATATAAATTACCCTGATATACCCGCCCTGATATATATTGATATATATATACCATGGTGTGGCACAGTTTAGGTACCCGGATGTATACCCTTATATCAGGGTATATTTTTATGATATACCTTTTATCCTTATATTTACCCTATATTAAGACGCTCAATATACCCTACTTTTCTAAAGGGTATATGTTAAAATGAAAGGTATATCTAATCAGGATATATAAGGGCCTTTATGTGCCTTCATAGCCTTTGTGTGCTAGGTCTTTTCTTTTTTTGTTGTGTTGTTAGGGTGCCTTGAGCTTATGTTGTTGCTATGTTTTGTACTACACACAGTACTCGTGCACATTGTGTAGATGCCAAGAGAATTTTGAAGTATATCAAGAATACCTCACATATTTCCATCTGCTATGAAAGAAATGACACAAGCTCCTCACAGCGTCTGGATGCACCTTTCTTATTGGTAAAGACATTGAGCTTTCCAGTCTTGGTGCTGCTGAAGATGATCTTAGGGCAAAGGTGAAGTCACTTTCCACCATATTTAACGAGAGATACAATTCATTCATGATTCTGGGCTACATAGCGACAGGCTCAGAATTCCAAAGGGTTTATATTGGCTACAAGTATGGCAAGATCAGAAGAGCCTACCTATCAATTGAATCCGGTTACTGCGAGTTTTTGCTAAACATCGACTATGTCTATCAATTAATTAAGAAAATGGTAGACTTAGTCCCTGATGTGTTAGGCCGCCATGCTCTGCTCACTGATAATGTATTTCTACCTTAACAAAGTTTGTAAGTCCATCAAGAACTTTAATAGTTTTTGTGAGGTTCACATTTGAATTGGATGTGATACCGAGGGAGCCTTACAAAGCTGGAGAAAAATGTCTTTCCCTTCCGTGTTTAATAAGGGAAATTTGAACGAGGTCCCCATAAATCGTACATGAACCTATACAGTTGAGATTAATCATCTTGGATACCAGCCCATGTTGAGGTCTGAGCGAGATACCAAGATATTTGACCACGAATGTGTGCGAAGCCTTGTATGTCCTCCATGAGCCGGGCCTCGTTCACAGGGATATCCAGTTCCTTAATATTTTGCAGGTATCAAATGAGCAATTCATGCTAATTGACCTGGAAACAGTCGCAGCCGCGCAACATCCCGTGCAGATTGGTACAAGGGCACGAATGGCTATGGAATTGGCTGTAACGGCAACCATCGGGCTCGGCGCATAACCCTCATAGAAGCCCGGATGGAGAAGCACGACTGTAAGTTGAAAGAAGAACTAGACTCAAGTACCAGAATGATTTCAACATTTCTTAGACAGAAGCATTGAGACATTGGAAGACAACTTTTACACGTCCATGTTAGATATGTATCAGCTTGGAAGACTTTTAGAACAGCGAGTGTCTACGATAACTACGAGTACAAAATCTGCTCAGCAGTTTATAATGAAGCTTAAATCGAAGCAGTGCACTGCACCGGAAGCATTGATTCATCCTTGGTTATCAGATCCTATTCCATAGGTTTGTTCTTACTCATCATTGTTTTCGTGGTTGTTGTTAACCTCCCTCCAAGCCCCTCTATTCTTTGAATACATTTTAATATATCTTTTTTTCTTAGTTGCAATCAAGGTTATATTTAAGACCTGTTTGTGGCGGTTTTTTTAACAACATAGCTAAAAGTCTAAATGAACTTGATATCAGCAGCCGTGTATGAAGAAATTAAAGTTTAAACTTCTAAGAAATGTTGTTCATTACATACTTCTCAATCGTGGAATGATCAGAGGGAGACATTGGTACATGATTTGTGGGGTGGAAAAGAAGTCGTTTTCCTTTAGTAAAAGGCCCATGGAGGGTTGGTGAGGGCGTATGGAAACGTCACAACCGATTGATGATTTAGAGGTTGTAACTACATCCCAATCTCTTGCTCCAGCACTTCAAGACATGTAGTTTCCATTGTCTTTTTCTCATTCAGGTGCGTGACTCTAGGGCCCCGATCTCATCCTCCGCCACTACAGTCTCCAAGTAAAGAGAAACCTGAGTAAATAACTTTGTTACAGGGTCCCCAAGAGGCCGTATCACAACCGGAATGTCGTCGTCTATGATACCTTGGAGGTTTATCAGAAGATATGTATCTATATTTGTCGTTGCCTTATTGTACCGTGCACTTATTCAACTTGGTATTGCTCCTTACAACGCCAATGCTCATGATCCACTGCGTGTCCACTTCATGGATTCGATCAGTTTTAGTGGCGTTAATTTGTAGTAGGCATGGATAGTTCCTTCATGACTACATTGGACTGCAAATTATGTAGCCGATCTCGATAATCAAAAATTGTGTAGTGGGTATATACTTTTCTTACACAATGACCTATGTTGCTTGGGGTTTGTGTAAACAATAGTGCATGGCACGTAGCACAACAGATTATGCATCTGTCGCAAGTTTTGTGCAGACAACTAAAGAAATTGTTTGGCTTCGTTGTATGCTTGGTATCATTGGTTTATCGACACTTCTTCTCTCAGATAGGCTGCATCAAGTTAGCTCACAATCCATTGTTTCCCAAGCAGACAAAATATATCGACATACAATTTCATATTGTTCGGGAAAAGCTAATTGAAGTCGAAATTCATCTTTCTTATGTGCCTACTTTTGATCAAATTGTAGATATATTCACAGAAGGCTTGTTTGTAGAAAAATTTACACGTGTATGCAATCTATTTGAACTCATATCAATGATTCGTGAGCATTGGATGGAAAAAATTGGATTGAGAGGAAGAGCAATGTTCATTGGCTCATCGAGTGCGAGTATTGAGTATATATGATATGATATACACAGTGTTGCTTAGTCCTCCTCATTGTTATACTCAATTAGATTCCAGCACTTGCAATATTTGGAAGAGCTTACTATTTACCATCCATGTGGAGTACACAAGATAGTACTTTTCCCATGCAGAAGAAACTTGTACTAGGTATGAAGTTGTAGTCACCTAATTTCAGAAGCTTTACAGGTTTTCTCTATATTGGAGTGTTGGGATGATAGTATGGACTGTCTCACCTCACACGCGTGTGCAAGAAATGGATGATACAGTGAACGATAAGCTGATCGAGCAGCATCCACAGATGAATGACACTTCTTTCTTTTGGCAACTTTTATCCAAACGAAATCTAGCGTAGCCCCCTCCTCCTCAACACAAGGAGAGATACGAGAGTCGAGAAGATGGAGCTATAAGAAAGCTCCAATCACAACTAAAACAAATGCTACATATATATCATTCCTAAAATGTCATATAACCCAAACAATACATCTTCAGATCTCGCCTATATATATATATATAGAAGGATACCTGCCCACAATTTAGGTCTTGAGGGGGATTTTTTTTTTTTTTTTTTTTTTTTGGAGGAAACTTGGGAGCTACAGTCCACAATTCAGGCCCTTGAGGAGGGGGAAAGATTAACCCCCTTTCATTTATGGACCATGAGACCTACACGACGATCAACGCCTGATGTACCGTCACGAACAATCCCACACAGGGGGCATGGCAGCGGGTTACTAGCTGAGCTACCAGCCAATGTGTGTTTTTTTAATCTCAAACCTCCTCCATCTTGCATTGGAAATTAACACCAAAATATTATGCAATATCTTATCAATTTTCTCTTTTACCCTAGATTGTTTTTTTTGTGTTTTGTACATATTGAAGAACGTCATATATTCTTTAAAACCATTAAATTATATATTAATTGAAATAACTATCCATACCCGGAAACTATTCATACCCTCAGGGTATATTTTGGCATATATATCCATACCCGGGGGTTATATAGAAATCTGAAAAGTTAATTTATCCATACCCGGAGGATAAATGATTTGACAAAAATAATTTACTTATACCCTAAGGGTATATTGAAATCAATATACCCGCACAACACTGGTTTTGAAGCAGGCGATTTTTTGGATTTTTGCCCGTCGACAAAGTCTTTTTCTTTCCCCATACTTGTCAACAATCATGCATCTATCATACATATCAAAAATTTCCCAAGTACCTGAAGCCTCAGTTGGGATTCAAGGAAGAATGTTCAAAAATATGTATGTGTATATAGGTTAGAATGATGATATTTTTTTCAAGGTAGTTAGTAATCAGGCAAAGATGAACATGACCGCTGGAATTGTGGTTCCACTAAAAGATTGGACACCCCAAGGGGGTTCAATTGTAATATATTGTATTTTTTACCCCCCCTATTTTCCCATACAAAGATAAAGATAAAGTTTCTTTAACGTCCAGTGAATTTACTGAGCCTACTGCTCAACACACAGGCCATACAAAGCAAACCTTATGAGATTTTGGAATTGGGCTATGAAATTTTGCTTTAGGTGCCACATAATCCGAATTTGGACAGCATGTATGAATGAGAAATCATTTTGGTAGGCCAAATGCTTGTCAAACCATTTTTTGACTCTTAAATTGGAGTACAATAGAAATTCTGGGCTTGGATTTTTGTTGTAATCTTCCTAATCACACGTCCATATCATCTGAAATTTTAGAGCAGGTGCATGAAGTAGGTAGGGTGACTGTCATACGGTTCATCCCCGTGGATGTTTGTCAACTGAGAAGTATACCCTCATCCATGAGGATACGTTCCGTTTGGTGGACCAATCCCTCATCCATGAGGGTATGTTCCGTTTTGTAGTTGGTCCACAAAAAATGGGCTCGTCCATTAGGGGTTAAAATCGTCGAAGCCATAAATAATTAAGAATGTCCAATATTCAATTTTTTGTCACGTTATGGTTGGGGGGAGGTAACGAATAAAAACGATTGAAATTTTTCATCCATTAACCTCTTGCACTCCCGTGCTGCCATGTGGCGAAGCCGGATGCCGTTATTTACCTCCGCAGCTTGATCCTAGGTATTCGTATGGGAGATGGATGAACACGTACTCATCCGTCCGGGGGATGGGAATACGAAGCAGCTTCCGGAATCTTGAGATCAAAGTGGGGCAAACCCCTCAAATCCCTCACATCCCGAGCCTAGGGTTTTCAGAAACCCTCCACTATCTTCTTCAATTATTAATCCGAGATTTAGAATATTCCCACCATCTACATATTTGCATTTCTCTAGCCTGAAACTCAGGTCCGGAGACCCAGTTCGGGGGGGTTTCCTCAGCTTCGGGGTGCTGGCTCGTTATGACGAACCTGGATATTAGGTTCGGGGAAGGTTCGAGGGAGGGGATCGTCTTGTCCCCTTGGTTTGAAAACCCTTTGCCACCATCACTCCCCGCCAACGCTTTAGGCTTCATCCGAGGTCTTCGGATTGAAGGCTGGTTTGCGTGGGGTTGTGATTTGCGTGAATCTGTAGTTTGATCTGTGCTGTGAAGGCGAGTGATTTGGAGGGATTCTTGAGCATTGGAAGCTGAGGATTGAGATATATTGATGGCGTCAAGAGTATGGGAGCGGGTGCTGAATTTGAGTGGAAGGGTTAGGTCCTTGGGACCGCAAGATGATTAGAAAGGGCACAGGGTTTAGCTCGTGTTGTATCTCGTTTCTGCACTGTCTCTGGAGCATCTCGGTATCAAGTGCCGGCTTCCTTGGTTGGATTTGAGATTGGGACATTGCCTTACAAAGTCGCGGAGCATCTAATTATAAGCTGGTAGCTTGAGCTACCTTACTTGGTGTAGGGTAGAGAGCACAGATTAGCGAGGAACTTACTACATATTGATCTTGGAAATTGATTGTCTGGAACAATGTCGCAGCCGGCAGCAACGGCACCAGCCTCAACCGTGCCTCTATCTCCGTCAGGCGTACCTCCGTCGCCATCAGGTTCATCCCCATTTTTAGGGCAGTCGGTGATCCCTTTGGTGAACAAGCTCCAGGACATATTTTCGCAGCTGGGCAGTGCATCGACGATAGATCTACCGCAGGTAAGCAGGGCTGCTTTGCTCGTTGGCGAGTTGAGGAAATCTGCAAGAAGAGGTTGAATCTCGGAGTGCTATTACTTGTTTCCGTCAACCACGTTGGTCTCCCTGATCCAATCGATTGCAAAAGCCTTCCCTTCGGGCTTTTTCATTCAAAAGCTCTTATCACCTTACAGGTTAGGGGATTGACAGTTAATTGTTACAGCCCGCTTGCAAAGTGAATGGTTCTTGCTAATTATCGCAAGTATGAGTGAAAGATGAACCCTCTTGACATTTCTTGGAGGCGTTGGATTCTTAATCCGTGCTCTCCCGCATGAATTGAGCATAGTGGGTAGGTAGGGAGAAGGGAGGGAAGCTGATGAGGGCCACTACCATCATGGAAGGCTCGATTCAGCAGTAAATCAAGAAGTTGATTCTTGCCTTCCAGACTTCCGGGGCACATTGTGCACCATGTGCTTACTTGCCATCCACAAGTCCTAGGAGGCATCCATCTCTGGACGACTGCATGTTTTGTAGCTTTCAGGCTATCTTGTGGTGTAGGAGGTGAAGATGTTTCTTGATAGGCGTCACACACCCATTTGGGGTCACCTTGTCAATGGCGTGCTTGGTAACTCGATATGCTTAGCCCCTGGTTTTTACATCCTGTTCAGGATGCGCATTGTCAGTATGTCTTGTATTGCTGGAGTTGTCTAAGAACATGCATCCAGGGGTGAATTGCATGTGGTCACAATTTGAAGTGTGTTAGTCAGTGCTTTGCATTGGTGGAGACCAAGTTGTCACAATGATTCTCAAAGCAATGGATTGTAAAGCCTGGTAATCCTGCAGTGAAATTCTGCGCACTGGCTGATAGCGTGAGAATACAACTTTTCAGCTTCAACCTAAGTGGGAGGCTGCCTTTGATATGGTAATGATGATTTGTTGCAGGATTTGACCTGCTTTTGACTGACTTTTTTCTGCAGGTTGCTGTGGTAGGCAGCCAAAGCAGTGGGAAATCGAGTGTTTTGGAGGCACTTGTGGGCCGTGACTTCTTGCCAAGAGGTTCAGATATTTGCACACGACGCCCTTTGGTTTTGCAACTAGTGCAGACTGTCCGGAGGCCGGAGGACCGCTCGGAGTTGATCGAATGGGGCGAATTCTTGCACATTCCTGGCCGTCGCTTTACGGATTTCTCAGCAATTCGCAAAGAGATTCAGGTGAGACCTCCTGTGTAGTCTTTTTAGCTTTCAAGGTTTCAGTTACTCATGTTCAAGACTCATACCTGTACAACATTTGCAGTGGCATAGGGTTTGGCAAATGATTTCAGAGTTTTTTCTCCTCTCCGTACAGGTGCTAAACTGCAGCAGCAAACACTGGTTTGGCTTTACATTACGGTCTAATAAGAAATTCTGACCTACTGACACAAAGTTGGCATCTTTAGAAGCTTGAACTCTAGCATCAAGTGATGATGAATCATGGACACAGGACTGTCACCAGCTGATTGCAAGAACACAAGATCAGACCTGTGTCACTCTGAGAATCATGTAGTAATTGAATTGCTATGTCATGTAAGTTCGGCCTGCTTTCTGAGGAAGGTGTTCCTGTCTGAGTTCATATCTGAGCTGGAATTGATACAATGATTATAAATGGGACACTATTTGTGCTCTCTGTGAAAGCTTGGCTCTGTGGCCATATTGTCACCCACAAGCCTATGTGTAATGTTCTTTTGCCGCTTGCTTTCCCTTCTAGCTTCTGAACCCAAGTTGCCTGGGCCGTCTAAACACTGTACCGATTTTTTCTCTAGCCTTTTTGTTAGCTGGAATTTTAACATGTGGTAGACAGTAGAAGCAGGCAGGATATCCACTGCCAACAAACTGAGATTTTTAATATGAAGCAGTGTGTTTGACGTTCTTGCCTGCAGTTGGAGACAGACCGGGAACTCGGCACAAACAAAGGGATATCAGAGAAGCAGATCCGTCTGAAAATATTCTCTCCAAATGTTTTGAATATAACACTGGTAGACTTGCCCGGCATCACAAAGGTGCCTGTTGGTGACCAACCCTCGGACATAGAAGCCCGTGTGCGCACAATGATTTTATCCTACATAAAGCATGAGACCTGCATCATTCTGGCAGTCTCTCCAGCCAATGCTGATTTGGCAAACTCAGATGCCCTTCAGATGTCCCGAATTGCTGATCCTGATGGTAATCTCGTACCTCAGCTTTTGCTGTGAGTGTCATCGTGATGGTGTGTTCTATGTTTTTCAGTGTTTGACTTTGTATGCCTGTAGTTGAATTTGTACTTGGTTGACTGCTATTCTTCAGAGCAACCTGACTGGCTCCAGTGAACCTGCTTGGACACCATGTACGCATGGTCTCAGGTGCTTGGGGGTGGAACCTACCATTTTACAGGACATAGCCTGAATGCCATATTAGGTTCTTACATTTGGCGAGGATCCAGTTTTACGAAAGGGCTAGCAAACTCTATAACAGGAGATCAGTTGTTCGTGAGAGAAGAAATGTAACATCTTCATCACATCCACGCAAGGCCTGAGGACCAAGCTTTGGAACTTGTCCACCAGAGGCCCAAGGGCTTGTGTGGAAGTTGGGTTTACTCATAAAGTGAGAAAAGGTTTCTGGCAGTTTTAAGTGTGCTCGGTTGACAAGGTATGTGGATGTTTGTGTGCAGGATCTCGAACCATTGGTGTTATCACAAAGGTACACCTCATTGTTTGGTTGCTCTAATTTTCCTGCTTTGCACTTTCCCATTGTGATCTAGGAGATGAGACTCCTACAGCTCAAGCATTTTAATGCATATTGATGGTCAGAGCTGCATGAGCAATAATGGACATGAAAAAGGCTGATGTCGGTTTGAAAGTAAGGTTGACCTTATTTTGTGGGGTTGGGGATGTGGTTGCAGTTAGATATTATGGACCGGGGAACTGATGCTCGGAACTTTTTGTTAGGCAACGTGGTTCCCCTCCGCCTAGGCTATGTTGGTGTTGTAAATCGCAGTCAGGAGGTATTACAATAATTTGGTTTGACTTTGAATTTTAGTAGTGTGCACCACCATACTCTGCAGTTGTGTAACCTGTATAATTTCAAGAGGTTGTCAACTGAGGAGGGAGAAGTCGTACATGATGGCCTGGAAGAATGCTGTTGGCACAGAATCTGTGTAGTTGTGCAAAATGCCATGAGATACTTCACATAGTCGCATAGTTTCCAAGTAAACGGCTAAGAGGGGAGTCAGGATGTGAGATTGGAGGAACTAGGAGAGGTCCAAGAGAAAGTGACATGTGGCGACTCAACGGGAAGTCTTACAGTAGTCAATGCTTGGTATATTTCCGATTGAATCAGAAGTAGGTGTATATCAGAAAGGTACATAATCCAGACGAGGCTAGTTCTAGGGTGTCAATGATTTTCAATTCCTTCATTGGTTTTGACCTGAATTCTGCAGTAAGCCCCCTAAAAGGGTCCTGCTTCAAGTTTCTGTACCCAATAACGAAAACAAGACATGGTTGCCATCCATTTGAGTTGACCAAGTGGTGAGGTATGGGCAGGTATTTTATTGGAAATAAGACATTATCTGTCACTTGTTAAACCTATTCTCTAGCACTTTCATCACGACGATATATTTTTTCTCAAATGGTTTGGGTCGCTTGCTGTTGGTTGTCTTTGTAGGATATTGTTGCAAACAAATCCATCCGAGAAGCTCTCATTTTTGAGGAGAATTTTTTTCGCAGTCGACCTGTAAGTATTGAACTCTTGGGTACTTAAGCTTTCCTTGGTGGTGTTACCTTCCTTGCCGTGTGGAGGCACAGCTCATGTAGAGATCACTGTAACTAGATCCAAATGTAAGATGTTGACGAATACTCTAAACTTCTACAGCTTTCTTCAAAAGCAGCTGCAGCAACGGGTGCTTTGCCAATTGATTACTATCACCTAATGGAATGCTTCCAAGCTTGTTTCTTGTTTGATCTAGACTTCATGATCAAGCTTTATCAGCCACCACCATTGTCTTTTTTCTAGTAAGAAATTGCCACACATTCCAGATCGACCTGGAAAATGGGTCAGCTACTTTTACAAAGGATTATGGGGGTAAAAATCGGAAAATTCACCAGAAAGTGCCAGTAGTGGAATATCAGGAGCCTGATTTTGCCTATGTGGACCTGTTAAAACACGCCACCTGTTATATTGCCAACTTTCTAACCCTGCCACTTGTTATTCTCACCACATGGGTGCTGGGTAAAATTTACATGCGGCCCCTCAGGTGATTTTGGAAAAATGGAAAAAAAACACTGGCCACCACCGATGTAGACCTAGTATCTGGCACATTCTATTGAGAGAGATCCAAATTACCCAATAGTTAGAGGGAATTGCGCGTCTGCAAAGTGAGGAAGTCTTGTGCATGACCAGAGGGTACTGCCATGGCAGTGTGGCCATTGATCCATGAGTTCATGACCATTTGGCTCATAGCTGTGCCTAGTGGATGAGATGCTGGCAGGAGTGTCCTAAAACACTTGTGCAAGGGTCATCCCAAGGTGTGATGGGGTGCAGATCTGGGCTACTTGCTGAGTTGATGCTTTGTGCCAAATCGTATTGAAAAATGCTTTACTTTCCCAGGTGTATCATAACTTGTCCGAGCGGTGTGGCGTTCCTCAGTTGGCAAAGAAGTTGAACTCGGTAAATTGAAATTTGCCCAATCTCCAACATATATTTCTATTGGTACACTGACATCCTTTGTTGTCTGATAGTTAATCTTTGAAAGCTGTCAGTGGGAAGAATGTGGTCATCCAGACATTCACTGCGCTTTTATGATGCATCCCCATTAATGGTGATAGTCAGTGCCATCATTTCCAGGCAACAAACATAGATTCCTATAAACAGAACTGATCTAACCACCTCTAGGTCTCGAGAACATTCTTGTATTCGGTATGATGTAAACATCAATGTTCATGCTTGTAAGCTCTCTTCAATTTGGTCCTATTCTTGAACAGATATGAGTCAATATTTGCAAGTTGTGAAGTGTGCGCTAGATGGTCGCAGATTTTGGTGCAGCATATAAGGGCGATACTTCCTGACTTGAAAGCACGTATCGGCACTCAAATGGTCACACTGCAGAAAGAGCTTAGCAGCTATGGGGAGCTCACTGATTCCAAGGTGAAGGCTGTACTATTCACATTTAGCACAAATTTAAAGATCGCAGTTGCATGTCATGGGTGTGATATGGGTTTGTAACTCTTATTTGCTGTTTCCATGCCTCAAATTTTTCAGGTTTAGGAGTATGACCTTCTGTACTTTTGTAGAGTGATTCTTATGCTTAGACTATCCTATCCTATTGTTTCTTTCGTGTGCATGCATGCATGCTCTTTCATTGTATGAAGCACATTCACTGCATGTCTGTTGTGTTGCTTATTACTCGTAACTTCTCAGGTACATCTAAAGGAAGTTTCGGCACCAGCTTCATAGGCAAAGGATGTTATTGACTGGGATCATGGATGATGTTGGTGTTTGCAGTCAGGGCAAGGGGCATTGTTGCTTGGCATCATTACCAAATACTCTCATGGTATGAAGCATTGATCCTGTACATGTAATGAAAGCCTCTTGTGTAGATGCCTCTTGAACTTGCTTAGATAGTTCTTATTGGTTGTATCCTCACAACCATGGGCAGTATGTGGACACCGGTGTCAAACCAACATGGAAGTGTTGCAAGAGAGGTTGAGGGCTACTTTCTGATTGCTAAATTGGCTTCAGGCATTGAGTCTGGACTAGTCTCGTGACAGAAGCTTTGTGAGTGTAAGACTCATTCTGGACGAAGTGAGATAGTAGCAATCTTTGTACGAAAGAAGGAAGTAGTGTGGAAGCAAGATGTAAATATGAAGATGGGGATATTGAAGCTTTCTTTTTAGTGGGACTCAGCATGTTCCAACTGAATTTGTTGACGCTCTGGGAGCATTGCCCAAGTGGAATGGATGGGTATGGGATTGTATAGACTAATGAGAGGATCATTAAGATAGGAATTGCATGTGAGCTCAGGTTTCCAGTCAATTATTGACGGCAAGAATGAAGAGATGTCTACAAGTGAGCTGTCTGGAGGAGCACGCATTCACTATATTTTCCAGGCTATCTTTGTGAAAAGCTTAGAGGTACAAATGCAAAGGCACCTGGCCAGACCTAGCTTTCACACTTGCCACATCTTTCACATCTTGCCACATCAGGACTTCAAAATATTATCGCCTCTGGATCCTTGCTGTTGTAATCCTGTTGGATCATGCAGTGTAGATACGAGACATGAAACTATCAAGTCATTTTGTTGTGCTGTTTGATTCGGCCAGGTTGCTTACCTGGTGTTCATATCAGGTCTTAAGTTTTCAAGGGCACAGGCTGGGCATATCATTGCACTTAATGGGGCTTACTGGCCTTCATTGGGCCTTTCCTTGACAACAGTTTTGGCCGTAGTGGATGTCATAATCACAGTAACACTCTAATCTGGTCGGCATTTTATTTATCTGGCTTTGGGATGAGGCAGGAGGTGGATCCATGTGATGACTTGAGTGATGAAGACATTCGAACAGCTATACAAAACGCAACAGGGCCCAAAAATGTTCTCTTTGTTCCAGAGGTAAATGTCATATCGCATAGGTTTCCCGTTGAGCTTCTAACCAGCATCCAACCAAGAACTATGATGCCCTTCTGACATTAAGTTGTTGCTTGAAACTTGTTGTTGTTACGGATATTCGCGTCCTTTTCAGCTTACAATTTTGGCCATCCATTTCGTGCTGGTACTAAATCTATTTGCAAAAGAGCCTCTCTGTCCTATAACGGACTCAAGGTGTTTGTAATCTGAAAGGGCGGTAAGCACTATTTACGTGATCCAAGAATAAGGTACAAATTTGGAATTTACCTAGCCACATTATTCACCTCATTGCACATGGTTTGACTCTCAAGGGGTATGGGAATGGGGGTGGGGCTGTGGGGAGGGGTTTTGGAGGGGGGCTATCTGGGTCGGGTTGGGGCACTTGAGAGGTTCGTCTATCTGTTGGGGCCGGTTCGGGGGGGAGATGTGGAGTGGTCCAGATGGCAGGCACACATGGCACACTCATGTCAGCGTTAATGGGGGAACATTGTGTGCGGCTTCCTCAGGTGCCGTTTGAGGTGCTGGTGCGCCGCCAGATTGCGCGACTGCTAGAACCCAGCCTGCAGTGTGCACGTTTCATCTATGATGAGCTTGTCAAGGTTCACCCCCTGTCTCTGTGGATGCTAAAAGTTTCTTTATTTCTCTCTCTCGTGCAGCTTAATGGATGAGTACCGCCAACCCCAAGCAGTTTTCTTTTTGGTTTTCCGTTGTAGTTCTTCCTTTGTGCCATAGTCCCTCTGGGCTTCTGCAGCCATGACAACCTCAATTTTGTTCTCTTACCCGGTTAGATCCCTTGACCTGCCCTTAAACTCTGTGTAGACTATACCCAATGTCTCGTAATCTGTGTATGTGCTTTTTCATTTTTACTGATATTAATCAGAAGACCCAAGTTTGTCTCACATTGTTAGGACGTATTCTTGTTTGGGATGATTGAACTGGCAGATATCACATCGGTGTGAAACATACGAGTTGCAGCGTTTTCCTGTGTTGCGGCGGCGCATTGAGGAAGTGGTGGCCAATTTTTTGCGAGACGGCTTGTCTCCAGCGGAAACGATGATTGGCCATCTTATTGAAATGGAGGTAGTAACGTGTAGTCTTCTGCATGGGAGACTATGTATTGATGTTTCTTAGTGATATGGGTTGAATTAGCCCTTTTCTTGACACTCTTTTGATCTGATTACCTTTTCATGTCATTCCTACGGTTGCCAATGTGGCATTGTCCTTCTTTGAGTCGTGCTGAATGAACCATATCTAGAAGATAAGGGGTAGGCCCCTTCCATGCAAAATCACAGTAAAATTACAGAGTGATTCCATATTGTAGGAGTGTGGGTCATCATAATGATATGGACCTTCTAAATCTATGTTTCCAGGACTGAAGATGCTTGATTTTGTTCACTTGGGGCTGTTCAATGGCCCACCATTTCAGTGCTTGTTTTCCACACCTTGGCCAATGTGGCGCTAACAGCTTGGAGACATTGGTCACATATTAATACTAAGGACCATCAATTAGTAACTTTTCTGTAATTGTAATATCCCAAAACATCCAACATATGTACATATGTACATATGTATAGGTATATCTGTTCAGTGTAGGGCTCAAGAAGTTTATTTGACATGTTTGGGATGGTTTTGGTTGCAGATGGACTACATCAATACTTCACACCCTGGGTTTGTGGGGGGCAGTAAGGCAGTGGAGACAGCACTGCAGCTACAACGTGGCACCAAGGTTTCATCCTCTAACACTACCAAGGCGAAGGTTACTGCCTGAATCTTCTCAAAAGCCCAGTCGCATTGGATGTTGGGCTTTCGCTCACATTTGATCTCATTCGATCTGTCAGTTCTTTTGGGTTAGCTGTCGCCATCCAGCATAGATACCTGCAAGTGTCCAACTTGGAACCTAAAGGCCAGATCAATGTTCAATGAGATTGAGCACTACTGGCACTTCACTAGCCCACTGTTTTGGGCAAGGCTTTTGGTTGCTACTTATGGGGACCCGATTGTGAACTAATGCGTTCTTTGATGTTGTGCTTTTCTTGATCCAAATTTATGCTTGGAATGGATGGATCCTGGCAGGATGCACATGAATGGAAGGAGTCAGGGGCGGATAGGCTACCATTGCCAGAAAAGGCTGCCAAGGCACGGGCAGTTTTGGCCCGAACCAATGCATCCATGCTTGTTGGTCATGATCATGTATGTTTATGTTGTTATCATCTGGACTTCCTCCAGGTGTTTGTTCTATTTTGGTCATTCACACCTCTGCGGATGTGAAGAGGAATGACAGATGCAATTACTAGATGGGCATTGTCGCCATGCAACCCTTGGCTTATTTTGGGGAGTGAGGGGAAGAAAAATGGGGAGGACGTGCCCACATGTAGTCATGTCTTTTTTAGTTCATCCATTGTACCATTCTATGTTTGTACGTGAAGAGGAACCAATCCCCTGAAGATTGCTTTCTTCTAAAATGTTCTGGCCTAGCAAACTACCTCCCTTGGGCTGCGGATGCTGATTTGTTGCTTTTGTTATTCACATGTCTACAGATTGCAAGGCCTTCGTCTGTGCAACAAGAGAAGACCAGTCCCTCAGGTGAGCAACTACACATACGCATGTCTAGCAAAAGTTCAAAAGTGCTTTCTGGATTTGTCTGTGGCCACCAAATTTTTGTGGACGTGGAAGCAATGGAGGGGCTAAGGCAGGTGATTGGCATGTTAGATCATTCTTGTATCAGAAAGGCTGAAACAGTTCTCTTGCTATAAAGTATTTTTAAATGGAGAAGGTAGCTTATGTGTTGCTCATAGGCCCTCCAATTTGACTTAGCGATTTTAGTATAAGGGGCTTGTAGCAGTCTAACTGGAGCAGGAAATAAGTCAAGTTCACAAACCAATTGACCACGTTGTCTACCTTTATTCAGGGAATACTGCCACTGGGGGCAGCTGGGGGATATCATCAATATTTGGGAACAATGAGGGTCGTCCTAATGGCAATGGCAAGGACCATGTACTGAACCGAGGGTATAATGAACCCCTCCAAGGCCTAGAGCCAACATTTGCCAGCATTCAGCTTCGTGAGGTGAGCCTCTTCCTTGATATCTGCAGCAACAGTCTGCACCTTGTCTCTGCATGAAAATCCCTCTCCTTTACCCCCTAGAGGGTGTCTGGTCAGATTGCCTATTTTCAAAAAAAGCAGATTGAACCAAGTTTTGGCGGATATGATAGAAATTGATAGACATGCCAGGTTTAGGTTCTGGTGACCATAATGTTTGTGGGGGTTCGAGTCCCTCTATCCCGTACAAGTCAGAACTTGAAGTTGTGCAATCACTATGCCTCGCAGCATTAGCATGCAGCCATTTGTGGACATTGTAAGGTCTATTTACCAGACTTGATTTTTCTCTCATAAGATTGGACATAACCATCCGTTGATTGGACTTGTTATCTAATGTCGGGTTTGAGTTTTAGGTTCTCTTGTCACCAACAAGTAGTGTCATACCTAATCTATGTGATACTATGGCCATATAAGTAATGGAACAAGTTAAAGCATTTACATGGGGCCGGTGGTCACATGATATACTGGAGCGGACCACCAGTAGAGCCTCAACTTGATAAGTGACCAAGTTTCAGAGAATTGCAATGCTAATATGGGCTGCTGGTGACTGTGGTACAGCCGCCAATGGTGCTGAGGGCAACTGATGCTCAATCGGAGCAAGAGACGGTAGAGATTTCTGTGACTAGGCTGCTGCTCAAGTCCTACTATGACATTGTGCGCAAAAATATTCAGGATTCCGTTCCGAAAGCCATCATGCATTTCCTGGTGAGCGACTGTACTTGTATGATGTGAGAGATTGAGGAATAGTTTGGCATCCTTTTCCTCCTCCAAGACTGGCATAGTAAATTGGAAGACCCTCAGTGCTTGGCTTAAATGAACAATCTCATTTACACATGTACTTGCATCATTTCCATGAACATTGGCATATGATGTTCCTATGAGGACATAGCCACCTCTTCAGCTGGTTGTGCTGCTTTTCTCCACCAAGGCTGAACTTATCTCTTCCCCAGTTTTTGAGTTGTAGCCATAGACTATTTTCTTTAACACCCATGTCTTTAAAGTTGCATTACTAATGTAGGCTAAGAATATCATAACTGATGTATGGAGTGGTACTGCAATTTCTAATTTTGTACAACTCTGATGCCTTTATGGGTGGAATGTAAGCGGGTGGACCCTAATTTAAGCAGTGGCATGTCCTTGCAGATCTTGTGATCCTAGTCTATCGAAATTATTGTGTCCCCATATCAGATTTGGCACTTGCATGTTAAGGCCTCCTTTCAGGAATATATACATCATGTGTTGTAGTCACATGTATTACCATCTTTTGAATGAAGTGCCAAGTTAAGCCATCAAAGGGCTGGAGTTTGGGTGCCACGGTCAGCAAGCCAGACCTTATTAGACGTCTAGTCATGGCAGAATTTGTGATATGAGGGTAATGGGCTGGGATCAGGTGAATCATGCAAAGCGAGAACTGCACAGTGTGTTCATCCGAAAGCTGTACAGGTAAGTCCTTGATTGTGATTTCCCACCTTGGTTCTGTTCTTTTGGCAGTTCAAATATTTATCAACTGATTGGATGCAACGCTATAGGCATCCTCCAGTTTCTTATTTGGGATATCACTTCTGAGCCAGAGTCAACTTAGCCTTGTGACTATCTCTGTTTTCATTCCCTTCTTTATTATGTCTATTTTCGCTTCTGTTTCAATTTATTCTTCTGGAGGTACAGTCAGGATCTGATGACCTGGTGTGGGTTTGTGCAGGGAAAACTTGTTTGAGGAGATGCTGCAGGAGAGAGAAGAGGTTGCCATCAAGCGGAAGCGTTGTAAAGAGATCCTTCGTGTCCTGCAACAAGCTGCCTGGGTATGTAAACACAGGCTCCAATTTTCTGCCCATGTTTCCCTCAGTGCCCCTCATGTCAGCTCCTAAATGGGGAAGAGTTTGTTTGATAATGAGTTCATGCATGATTTTCTTACAATCGGTTTCTTAGTATTTCCAGAGTATTGCTAGTGCAAGAAAGATCGAGCTCTGAGGCACATCTCATGAATGGTACTACCACATATTGGAGCTGGGCAAGTAATCAAAAACCGTTTTTTTGATCAACTCGTTGACACGGTCATCAAATCTGCCAGCTGTATGCTAAAGGCCTTTTTGCTGTAGACTGAGAAAAGAGGGAAGGCTCACTGAGCATTTTTGGGAGGGGCCTGAAACACATGTATGGCATGTACATTGTGTGTGGGATGCAGACAGAATACATGGCTATGTAAGGTCTAGGTGTTTCCTGTCCGTGAGCCATCCACAGAGTACATATGTGGATGGACGGCATACATGCCACTCTATCTGCACACGGTTGAGAGTGCTCTCGCTTTCTGGGTGCAGGAATTGGACACAACCCGTTTTTGATCTCACTCTGCCACACTTGTGCGGCTCTTTTCGTAGGATGGGTTGGTTCTCTAATTTGTTAATGGACATCTTTAGGTCATTGTTTGTTTGATGGAAACCGTCAAACACAAGGATGGGTCTTTTTTGTGCCAACTTACTTTCCAGTAGTACGAAAGTCTTGGGCCAGGCATTCAGATGTCTTTGTGTGGACGACTAGTGGAATTTTGCTGTATGGGCCACAAGAGGTGCAGGATGACCTTCTACACAGTGGCCCCCGGAAGAAGAGAAAAGGGGGGAAAATCAATTTATTATGTTCAAAGAGACTTAAATGTGATTGCGGCAGGGGTAGACAGTAACAGCTGCCTAATGGACAGAACACGGAAAAGTGGATATATATTTAACGTAGGTCAGATAATGGTCCTTTTTATGGGGGAAGAGCTACGCCTACACAGGCATATGCACACATGGTTGGAGAGACTTGGAGGGAAAGATTTGTGGGAATGGGTATGTCATTATCAACGAGGCTTTGGTTGTCTAGACTTAAAACATAGACCCCATGTGTGCGCCCTGGTGGATGGAAAACAGAGGTACACAGAGGCAGAGAGATGCTTCGCAGAATGTATGAGTAGTGGATGTTTGTGGACTTGTGGCCAGACGTTGGAAGAGTTGCCCCTGGACTACGAGACACCAGCGCGACCATCACATTCGCTAACGGATTCCATAGGGCTGCCCACGCCTTCTGCCAAAGGACCTGCTGCGTCAGCCTTTTATCCCATGGCTAATGGTGAACTTAATGGGATGATGCCCCAGTCCCCAGGCTCTGGCTATATGGGTTCTCCAAGGACCAGCAAGTCAAGGAGGCCTTTCCACTTTGACCAAGCAGCAGTTGGTAATGTGGTCATGGGTTCCAGCGGTAATGGGCTTGCTGCAGGGGCTTCAGGAGGTGCAGGCTACCCAACTCTCCATAAGACTGATAGGTGACTGATAAGAGAGCCTCGTGAGGCACAACAACTCAGCTCTCCAACCTCAGCGAAGGGAAGGTTGGGATTGGCATCGAGTTGACAAGATTATTGCAACAGAGCTCCGGAAGGGGTTGTGTTGCGGGTTGGAGACTCCTGGAGAGGATGTTTGGAAACTTTGTTTCTGCACTCAATTGCCCTTCTATCTCCCTTTTTGTTGTCCCTACTGAACCATGACAACAAAACTGTACCTGAGGGAATTTGGAGACTCTGGATGAATTGTTTTTGCTGAGTGGCATCTGTCCATGCTGGAGAGTAGCCCTGCTGCTCAGGATGTATTATGGGGTTTGGAATTGTACATGTTGTGTCACCAAGTTGAACCCCATGCAGTTCATTCTTTCCTCTTGCATTTGCCCTGGAGAATCCTCGGGGTCATTACCTCGGAGTTGTGGACTCATTAATATGAACATACTGATCGTATGAACATACTTTCAGAATCTTTCTGATCTTTGAGCTCCACCGCAAAAGCTATGATGTGGACTCCTAGTGTGCTTCTCGAATGTGTGCAAGAAGTCTACTATCACATTTGCTTTGAAGTTTAACAGATCATGAGAGAAAAACATATGAGTGCTTGGGACATAAAGATCTGGACTCCTAGTGTGCTTCTGGAATGTGTGCAAGAAGTGTACTATCACATTTGCGATTATGAGAGAAAAACTTATGAGTGCTTGGGATATGCAGTCTAAGCTCGTCCCATCAAAGAAGTATCCTACTCCCACACGTCAGGTTTCTGGGGTGCGAGGTTAGCGCTCCTCACACCATCAATTTCCTGGTGTCAGTGAAGTGCAGTAAGAAGCAAGCTCCTGCAATTGTGAACTCTCCATGGAATTGCTATGCAAGGTTGAAAACCAGGGTCAAGAGGCAAAGCACCATGAAGGAGAAGACAGAAGACCACAAGAAGACCTTATAGACCAAGAAGCTCCTAGGCCAAGAGGAAAAGCAGCAGTCACAAAGTATTATTCATCCACAGAAGCATTTCCACATGGATGAGGGTGGGTGTTATCCAAACAAAATCCAGTGAGCAATGACACTGTGCTTGCTTTGGTCTCAGTTGTCACCGAGCGAGGGAGGGAGAGAGGGAGAGGGAGAGGGAGAGGGAGGGGAGGTGGGAGATGGCGGGGACAATGTTGAAGGCCCAGGTCAGTCCGCTGGCCATGGGTCACTGCAGCAGCAGTTTCACTGGGAAGTCTGTGTATGTAGCCAATTCTTGTGTGAGCTTGCAAAGGAGAAGGAGAAAGGGGGTGATTGTGGAAGCGACGGTCACTGTGAGCTCAGAATCGAAGACGCGCGTGGCTGTTGTTCGAATTGGCACTAGGGGCAGGTGGGTTTGATTTTACCAGAGAGAAAGAGAGAGAGAGAGGGATTTGGAAAGGCTAGATGCTTCCTGCCGAGCAAAATGGGCAGGTCATGATGCTTATCTTAAGCAGCTCGTTCGAGATGAGGTCTGCTTTCAGAAAAGCGTGGAAAAATCGCAGTAAGCTCTGAGAACGAAAGAGAACGAGTCCGAGGCCTTGCTCGCTAGATACACATGGTCGCATATCATCGCTCTTGTATTGTTCTGGGTCCCGCTACGGTTAGGTGGTGCAACTTCACCGCTGACTAAAGTGAGGCAGTGTACGTCTCAGAGTTTTTTGCAAAACTCCGAAAAATAGAGATGTAAAGCCCTGCTGGTGCCCCGGCTCTTTTCGGCACGTTGTCACTGGCTGGTTCCGTGAGCATGCTAGCTTGCAGCTGAATCCTCTGAGATTGGAGGGCGACAAAGCCGAAGTCTTGCTCACAAGGGGACAAAACAGCATTTTTGCATTGCTCCACTATCAGGTGGTGCAACTCGATTGCTGCAATGTACGTCCCTGCCACACTCGAGAAACAGGCAGCATGGTTCAGGGCTGTTTGTATCCCGTTTCTGTTGGCAGTTTGTCACTAGTTCAGTGCAGCAAGCTCCACTCGACTCCGAAACCTGACTTGCCGGGGGACATAGAACAATGGGGACGTAAATTATTATTTCCTTGTTGCTCATCCCACTATTAGGTGGTGCAACTTTGCCCCCACCGATAGCTGCATTGTACGTCTCTGCCACCCTAGAAACATGAGCATCATTTATGGTGGCTTGTCATCTGCAATTTGTCAGTAGTTCAGTAACGTTGGTATTGGCAGCAAGCTCCTCTGAGAGGGAAGAAGGTCGAACTCAAAGCCTTGTTTGGCAGGACCTGGAATCATTTTGGCAGCGTCCTTAGTGTCCAGCAGAGTATAGTGCACAGCTTTCTCCTCCATAGACTGGTAGGAGGCAATGTACTACCCTGCTGTCTTTTGCTGGAATTCAAAAAATCCATTTCTTTCCATCCCCGCGGGTGCTTGAGGTGTTTTGGACACTTTGTTCCTGTCCAGCAGCCAGGCACCTGTGTGTCTTGGTCTCAGCCCTCATAAGCCGTCCGGTGCGTTGCTGTCTTTGCTGGTGTCTGTTGCTTCTGCCACTTCTTCCCTTTTGTGTACGGTTTTGTCTCGTCTAGGAAGGGAATTTCTCATCTCCCCTGGTGTGTTTCTATACCCCCTGGCACTCCCATTGTCATCATTTCTTGGCTTGCCAAGATTGTGAGAGAAGTTTTTGGTTTTTGGTTGTAGTGCATTTCACCTTTTTCTGTGAGAGAATGTACTCATAAGATGTTGTTTGCCGAGCCTAGAGAGAGAGAGAGGGATAATGTACTCATAAGACATTTGCCATAGCCTTGTGGCCATTGACCCGCGCCCAGTTTGAGTGAAACACAAATGGAAAAGAAACTACCTTTGTCAGGGGCTGACGCTGGTAGTATGACTTACCTTGGAACAGACAATTGATCCTAGAAATTCCTTTGCACAAGCATCAATCTGCTGTGTGTGATTTGCCCAATAACTAGGCCCCAAAAGGGCTTGGGCTTTTGGCTCAGCCTCGAGATTTTCAAAGTTGGTAAACAGAGGTACAGGAACAAATCCCTTGATGGATTTGAAGAGGGCGTCCAACTGTTGAGAATACCCAGGACAATGAATCAGAAAGAGAGAGAGAGAATACAAGTCAACTTCCAGCTCTGCTGCTTTAGGCCCCAATTTGGACACAGATTTGAGGGTTATACTGTGTACAGCAAAGGATCTTGAGTGTGAGAGAACATAGAGATGTGGCAAGGTAATTATTGAGAAACATGTGGATGGTTGGGGTTGCAGCCCATTAGCACTGGCACAGGCATACCAGACTCGGGACAAGCTCAAGGCAGCTCACCCAGAGTTGGCAGAAGAGGGAGCGCTTGAGATAATCATTATCAAAACAACAGGTGACAAGATACTGAACCAGCCTCTGGCAGACATTGGGGGCAAGGGACTGTTTACCAAGGAAATTGATGATGCACTTTTGGATGGTGAAATTGACATTGCTGTGCACTCAATGAAGGATGTCCCCACGTATCTCCCACCTGGCACGATTCTGCCATGTAATCTTCCTCGTGAAGATGTCCGTGATGCTTTCATCTGCCCCACTGCTTCTTCCCTTGCTGACCTCCCGGCGGGTAGTATGGTTGGCAGTGCTTCACTGCGTCGCCAGTCACAAATTCTTCATCGCTATCCATCTTTGAAGGTCTGTTGTTGTGCTGTCTGATTCCTCTTCTAGGTTGACACATTATTGGGATGATATTTCTTCTGGGATACTTATTTTTGCATGCAGAGGAAGGAGAGAGTGGATGGGTTTGGGGAAGGCATCTGTCCTTAATTAGTGTTGCAGTCGTAGAATCACATGCATTAGTGCAAACATAGAGGGTGCAAAACTGGGAGAGGGAAGAAAATTCAAGAGGGGGCATGACCATTTTCACGACTCCCTTCAGTAGTTGGGGCTACCTATATAAATTTGGTAGGGTCTGCTGATACAGTTGGTTCTGGATGCTCCTTTGTCTCCCTCTCATGTCAAAGAATATGGGATGGATTGAGGAAGATAAGGACATGTTCTTGCAGGTGGTGACCTTCAGGGGGAACGTGCAGACTCGGCTACGGAAGCTGAATGAGGGCATTGTGCAGGCCACACTTCTGGCTTTGGCAGGTTTGAAGCGCTTGGATATGACACAGCACATTACCTCCATCCTTGAGACTGATGAGATGCTGCCCGCAATTGCTCAAGGAGCCATCGGCATTGCATGCCGATCCAACCACTCCAAGATTGTGGGTGATTGTGCATGAGAAAGAGAAAGAATGATTTATTTATGTAGCTCAAATCGCTATATTGCATAGGCATATGGTATGATCTGAAGCTAAGTGCAGCTGTCAAGAGTCCTGTCTGTGGAGCTCCAGTGGTGTTTGGCCTTGAGGCAAGAGATAGATGCTGATGGATAATGCATTGGCAGGAGGAATACCTGGCGTCGCTGAACCATGAGGACACAAGACTGGCTGTTTCATGTGAGAGAGCGTTTTTGGAAACCTTAGATGGCTCTTGCCGCACTCCCATTGCAGGCCTAGCTCAACGGAGCGAGAACGGGATGTGCACATTTCGTGGACTAGTTGCATCCCCAGATGGATCCCGAGGTTAGCGTCCTCTGCTCGTTGCGTAACATCATCATCATGAATGCTATTTTATCTGTAAACGGTCTTGGTACTTCACTTTGTTGTCAACTTGTGCTATTTACAAGCTTTGCACCATGCTGTACAACCTCGTCCCTTTTCTACTACCCTATAGTATTGCTAGCATAGTGTGGAAAGGGATCCATTCGTTCTGCATAGTGGAGGTTGAGGCATGGGTGCGGTGGGTATGGATGGAATTCTGCAGTGCTGGAGACGTCTCGGGAGGGCTCATTTACTTATGATGATATGGTAGCCCTTGCAAAGGATGCTGGCCAAGAACTAATTCAAAAAGCTGGCCCTAACTTTTTTGACTGGTAGATAGCTTCTTGAGGAGGTGAAGTTATCTTTCATAATTCTTTGTCTTTGAGAGAGTTTATGAATTTAGGAAGGATGATTGGCATGCAGTGTTTTGCCCGAGTTGAGTCATAAATTTTGCTAATAAATCATAGACTTTCCAGTTCCATTTAAGATAATTTTAACAGGTGCCCTCTTAGAATTTATATTCTCTGGAAGAAGCGGACCACCTAAGGGCTTTATGGCCCAAAGGCCATTTCTATTCTTTTCCTTCCCTCTACTGTAAAGACAGATTTGGAGAAAATCTGCACTGCCAGAATCAGCTTTACTTTGTAAGAGAGTCCCTCTAGGGAGTGGGGTTTCCGTTATGTTTAGCAGCCTTATTCGCTTATTCTGCTTATTCTGCCTGTTCTGCCTTATTCCTGTCGCCCGCGTCCTCCCTCACTACCTTTCCCAGCCTTTCCTACTCTGTCCAACTCCTTTAAGGGAGGAAAATGTCTGCTGCCCTGTCCCAAACTTGATGCAGTATGTGTTATCGCCAACATAGATTATGTGGACCTCAACCCAGAACTGCCCACACAGTGGCCACCATCCCACTAACTCTTTGCACTCCAACACAAGCATGTGTGTTGTGTGGGCTACAGAGGACCAACTATTGGGGTGTTGTTCCCTGTGTTGAGGTGGGTGCATTGCAGCAGCCAGCCCAGGGTGCTATTGTAAGCCGTTACCCTAGGCTAGTTACAACCAAGCTGAACAGAGGATAGTATGGTTTGCTGAGTCTTGCCAGCACAGGACCGTAAGCAGTGGAGTGTGGCTGCCATGGTGCTAACAGATGTCATCAGGTCTGGAGGTTGGCACACACACATTTATCAAATGGGCATCCACAGTGATGGAACTTTTTGGATCGCACATCAAAAATTATCTTCTGAGCGACTAGATAGTCCCCTTAGAATTGATTCTATTCTAACTTGTGTGTGGCAGTTCGTATTTTCGGCAAATTTAACCCATTCTTCTCTTTAGTTTTTGCGACAATCCCATCCTCAGTATGTTCACAAATTTCTGAACTTGCGAGGGAGAGGCGGAGCAAGAGGAAGATCCAGTCTTGAGGAAAGCAGTTGGTATGAGACATCCTGCCACCACAACCCAGCAACCCTCAGAGGCCGGGCTTGCTCTGACTGAACCGCAGCATTTTCTGCCATTTTAGAGGAGGATTACCTGCTGCAATATCCCCCAAGGTCCATTCGGAATGGGAACACAAAGGGAACTCAAAGGAGTGCTCCAATCTCCTCTTAACCAGAGGGAACACCCACACCCTGTTGGTTATGGTTGGGGGGGGGGGGGGGCTCCAGCAAAAGGTGCTTGACAAGCTTATTCGGCGAGCCCGGAAAAATATTTCAAAATAATCTTGTTCACTTGTGGATATGGGGGAATTTGGACTGTCGGCACCGATCTAATCCGAGAGTTTCATCGGTACCCATGATTCTCCGGAAAACATGCCAAATGAGTGCAGCCGCAATCCAAACAAGGAAATGAGAGGGTTAAGCCGCCCACAATGACTTCGGCCACGTTACATTTTGGTCCCAAGATCAGCTTTACATGTGACTTCAAATATGTTCAGTAATATTACCGACCCCTCCACATCCGAATACATACCCGGCCGGGAAGTCCTCCAGGGTTGGTCTGAGAAAGAGACTTATGTACCTACGAGCTAAAATTCTTACTAAAATTCTCCAGTATTCCAGAATTCTTACTTAATTCTTATTTATTTCTCCAGTATTTGATTCGAGAAAATCCAGGAAAATGAGAATTTTTCCTGTAGTAAAGCAGTGGTAGAAAATTTCCCTGCCCCTGCCCGGATCACGAAAATTCCCTGGGCAGAGGGCCGTAAGCCATAACTGCCCGGAGCAGAGCTACGAAATCCAGCGACGGAAGGTCAGTAAGTTGAAGCATTGCAGCATGGCACCCTCATCTCTCTGTTTCTCGTAGAATTGTAATGTACGGAACGATGGATTGAAGCTGTGATGCGTTTGTACACTTCCTGTTCCTGTCGATGTACTCTCTCTCTCTCTCTCTCAAGGTTCAATAACTACTTAAGGTTGTGATAAGAGTGCTGATTTGAAAGGTGGAACAGCGCTTCGAAATTGATTGTCCAACAAAGGAAAGATGGCGAGAGGGGGAGCATTCACATTCAAGTTATGCACGTCAACCTCGAGCGTAGAGAAAAGCCCGACATGGGAGATGATGCCACGATTTGAAATTACATTCTATACATAGCCTATTCGGTGTGCTCGAGAGATTCTAGAATATCTTGTTAGGGAATTTGCATCTCACGAATAATCCTTTCATTCTGCACAAGTCAACAATCCCTTGCTCGATTCTGCTCCACACTGAAGCCTCGGCATTCTTCGGGACGCATGAAAGAGTAGAAAATTTGTGGTTGGCAGGCCCAAGCATAACTTGTGTGTCGGATTATCTCGAAGTAATAATAAGTTACAGTGCGGCGAAATGTGGCGAGGAACAGAGAGGCGCGGGAGGCGGGATAGCCAGGTCGTCTCGCACCTGCGCTGATCGATGGTGGATCCTGCCGCTGCATATTTTGCGCAGAGTGTGTGGGGCCCGCACTCCGCTGGTGTACCTCATCCAGTTTCATTCTGACCTTACATACGGTTCTGTTTTTATCACGCTTGCTTTACCATTTTTTGCCCGTCGTGGCCCCCTCCTCTGTCCCTCTCCAGACCTGTCTTCATCATCTTTTTCTCTGGCTCTTCTTCGGTGCGGGTAGTACGGTCGCTCTTCGTCTCTCTTTCGTGCTCCCGCTTGAAACCCTTGGCCTTCTTTTCCTGTCTCCCCGCCATTTGGTATGAGCTGCGGTGATATTTATGATTCTGGTTCACTACTCCCCAGACTGGACATCGTTGGATCTACTTGGCTAGGTCTCTCTTATGCCAATGCGCGCTTTGCAATCTCATATTCTACGTTTTCTGTACGCTAAGCGGCATTCTGTGATCCTTCTTTCGCGCTAACTTCACCGTGACTACGCCTTGAATTGAAGTCGACTATTTTCAGTTTCTGGCGTCCCCGTTGCAACTGATGGAATCATCCTTGGTATCGAAAGCAAAGACAGGTGTTCAATTCTTTCCTTGCACCTTCCAATTCTTTTCACCCTCGTTGGCAACTGCCCTAATTCGACTAGCTTAGTAGAGCCATGTGTGGATTCCGTATGTCCTGTGTTAAGGATGATCCAGAGCAACAATTCAACCGATGAACTTGTTTAATTGTCCACGGCTGGATGCTTAAGCAGGTGTCAATTTTTAGTGAGCAAACATGTCGAAGGTATGGCAGACTCCAGGTAGAATGTGCAAATTGGTTCCTAGTCTTCTGTATAGCGGTGGCTTATGACCAAGTGCACTCGCAACAGCATTCTCAGCTGTCTGATTTGTCCATTGAGCCTATGAAAACCAAATTTTTAGAGTCCCTGAGTCTTCAGTCTCTCACTTGTTACCTTTTCTAGTTGCCTATCTCCTTCTCCAACAATCTCCAAGTGAGCCAGTCTTTACAGCTGGTGTCAGTTTTAAGAGTATATTCTGATCAGATAAGATAACAAGTTGCATCACTGGGGGATTGGCAAACTCAAGTTCCTGTCAGTTGAACAATTGTAACAATGCTACTTACTGAGTCCAGTTGAATGTGTTTGGGTTATGATTGTTCCTTGGTCACCATTGCTGATGAGGATGAATTTCTTATGAAAGCGAAGCAGTAGGGCTTGTGTGTGAGCACCCAGGACACAGGTGCCTATACTGTCAATTGTTGGTAAAGCCATACACCACTAAAGCACAGATGATCCTGTAACAGCATTGCAGGCAGCAGCAGCCAAAGCAGAGCGAGTGCTGACAGAGATAAAGGCAGATATCAAGGCAGATTTTGGAAGGCCTGCTAACCCAGAGGGTTTTACTCGAGTCGGTGGAAAATACATCTACAGTGAGACACCTGCAATCATCTTGTTTTTGAGGAGGGTGGTAATGGGTGGTCCCTATCTGAACAAGATTGTTCTCTCTGTTCAGGCCATTGGAGGAAGACTTTCCTGCTTAAGAAATCACCTTATACAGAAGTTGCATGACTCCATGGTAGCAAAAACTGGAGAACGACAACCAAAAATTGAGTGCTTGCAACACCTGCTGTCATCTTGAATTGGAAATAGTGTCAGTGGAGGTCCTTATCTGATCAAGGTTATTCTGCCTGCAAAGGAAACTTGATCATGTTCCTGGAAACTCATTTCATTCACCTACCTGCTGTGGAGAATCACGGGAAGTGCATACAAAATTCAGACTTAGGTATAGTTTTCGCTTTCAAGAAAACCATTCATCTTTACTGAAATTGATTTGCAGATGGTGAGGGAAAAGGAGAGCTCCCTTGGGCTGCCAAAAATGAAGATGAAAAGCGGCTTGAAGCAGAGTTCAAGAAACAGATCCTTGAAGTATCCAAGGTCAGCAACTCTTTAGGATTCAGGCACTTTGCAGGATTGTCCCTCTGTCAAAGTACAATATAGATGTGTTATGCCTTTAAAAATATGCTGGTGACTAAAACTGCAAGGGAGCTGCCTTGGGTGGATGTTGGGACGATCTCTGTCCGTCATCACGTGGATCTTTGGCTTCGACCATATCACACTTGCAAGCATATCTTGTTTCTACATCTCATCAGCACTGAAATTCTGAAGGGTTAGATCTCATGCTGACAATAGCTTGTGTGTGAGAGCAGGGGTTCATGCAGCCATGGTACATACAGTTGCTGTGTTGAAAGAATTTTCCACAAGTTACGTCAGGTGATTGGTACATCAAGAGCCATCAAGTTGTCTTCTCACAAGTGTTTCTGACTTGCAGAGGCCAGAGGATTTTCTAGGGAAGGTGTATGATGAAGGGCAGGTTGTTGACATGTGCATGGCCATGGCATCTGCAGGAACCATCCTGGAGGTAACAATTGGTAGAAAACAGCCTTATGCATGACCTATGTCATATTTTCTCAGGCATTTTAGAGTGAATGCACAGAAGACCCTGTCTTTTGGGCCACTCTTCAATGGATTTTGCAGTTTACGTTGTGGAATATGCAGGATCACTCTGCCAGCAGATTTGTAGAGTCTCCTAGAATGTGTGTAGCTCATAAGCAGCTTGCCAGTTGGGTCTAACCTTCCCATCTAAATGGCCTTTGCTGGTAGCACAAGGAATTATAGTTTGAAACCTACAGTGGAGTTGCAGGCTGATTCACAATCCACTCTGGATGAACAGCTCTCAACACATATGTCGTTGTAAGAGTAGTACTGGTATAGGTTCCCTTGTATCACCCAACCTCACTTAGTGCGTTTGATGTTGTTACTCATTAAGCATTCCCCCCTTTTCTTCTTGCAGTATGATGAAGAGTTGAGAAACCTTCGGTTTCAATATGTACCAAAGAAAATGAAGGAGCAGGAGTTTTGGCGACGCTACTTCATTGCTGTGAATTGCATAAGGCAGAAGGTCATAGATGCAGAAGCCGATATTGGTGTGAATAACTCAAGTTTTAATCATGGATCTATTGCAGAGAGAGGTGGCATTGGAGCTGAGGTAATCCAAGTTCTACTCGCTGCTGCTGCGAAATCCTGACATGTTCTATTTTCTACAATACCTGTGAATATGTGGGCTACAGTAACATTCTGGGAGTTTGATGACCATTTAAGTCGACGGTTTCTGTGAGATGGAATTTGTAAATGACAGTTCATGACAGAGATCACACACCCAGACTAGTTGTCTGGTTGTCTGTTCTCGATCACACTTTAAATCAGGATCTGTAACGTAAAGTTGGGGGTGCAGAGTCTGAGGAAGGATCCCGTGGAAGAGGAGGCATACAAAGAAGCTTTTTCTGTGGTTGCTATTCCTCCATCAATGATTGTTCGGCGGCTTGCTGCAGCCATCGAGTAAGTGTCGTGGTTTCGCTTTTGATTAAGGTCCTTTAGTGAGTCAGCACGCCTTTACAGAGGGTGATTCCAGGAACAATTAACTTAGCAAATGATTTAGCTAGGTTGCCCCAGATTTGGTTCAACCTGTGGCTTCCAGGGCTCCCTAACCCTGTTTTACCATGCACAAGCTTTACTTTTTGAGCATCAGGCCTATTCAGACTAAAAGCTGGGTCTGGAAAATGAGCTCAACCAATAGAGCACAACTGTGGTGTTGCCTGGCTTCAACGTGATCTTAATTTGAATGGACAATTTTGTGTACACATGTATTCCATAGGCCTCAAATTGCTGTTACATCTAAGGTCTTACACACTTCCTGCGTGCAGAGCTGCAATGGTTTATTGGGTTAGAGTATGTCAACGAGCACTGTACTGAGGACCCATGTCTACTGGGATGGGCGATCTTATGATACAGGGTGGGAAGATCAGTGAAACGTATGCGAGAGCTGGCGTATCAGGGTGGCCGAACTTTGGACAGGGAAAACCTCTCAAATAGTGGGGATTGGTCGGGCTTAGTTTCAGGCTTTGCTGCCATGAAAAGGCTGAGCACACGTGACAAGGATGGCAAGGTGAAGACCCCAAAGACCCCCAGCACTGGTGCATACCATACTCTGCTATGGTCCCTCTTTGATGCAGGTATATTAATCTCCTCATTCTTTGTGGATTTTTGTCGTATCACCAAGCTCTCATCATTGTAGTCAAAGTAGAGAGACCTTTCGTCTTTCTCTTGGACACCTTCACTGCATACTGAGGTTTTTTATTCATTTGGAGACATAAAATGACTATTTGGACTACCAATGGAATCTGAATGATGCTCTTTTTTCGTTCCAAGGATTTCAAGGATGTGTTAAGGACTTATTGTTCTGGTGACTAGTAGGAGGTTCATGTGAGCAACTTCACTCTTACCTATTATATATTTAGCTAGAGGGTGTGCATGCAACTCCAACACAGGGACATGCTCACAAAGAACATGTACGGTCTGCAGACACCCAGCATGAGGAGAGGGAGAGGAACAAATTTTCTCCATCGGGTGGCCCAAAGCTTCCAGAAGAGGTTCATGGAGCTCCGCCTGAGTGCTTTGTTGCACAGCTTGCGGAAATTATGGCAGGGATAAAGACAGAGCAGAAGATGGCTGAGTTCTGGTTAGAAGTGATCAAAGGGGTATGTACACATGGAATTTCTGTACTGCTGCAAGAGTTTATTCAACTTTTTTATTTCCGGATCTCTTTGGTCTGTCTTGGGTGGATATCATTGAGTTTCCCTACAGATGGCAGTAGGTTCAGACCAATCCAGGAAGCTGCTGTTTCTCACAATCTACTTGTTGCAGATGTGTGTTTTTCTCTTGGACAAGTAGATTAGCTGTTCAATTATTCTTTTGTAGTTTCCTAAGAATCAGGTGCCAGTGTTACACTTTCAAGATTACATAGTTCCTCTGGATAAGCATGTTTTAAACTAAAAATCTGGAGGAATGCCAGAGTTGTGGCACAAACTTGAAAGTCTGTATTGCAGTGATCATCATTGACCTTATGTCAGAACAGTTGACTGAGTGTGGTCCCATGAATACAGCTAAGGCGACGATGGGCAGAAGGTCAATCCATATCTCGCATGCCAGTCGATGCAATTCCTGATCTGCGCTACTGTCTCTTACACCAACAAATGCAACTATTGAATTGCTGCATAGCAAGGCGTAAGCGCAGGACTGCAGCATTGGCGTCTTTGGATGCTCTGAATGGATGTAGAGGAGTGGTATCTCAGCAATGTGGCTTATCAACCCCTCCCTTGATGTGTCCGGTACCAGTGTTTGCGAAGCTGAAGAATGGGGATGTGACCCTCAGGCTCGGAGCAGACCGCCCGGCAGCTGACCTCAGAATGCTAGAGACAGGGGAGCCTGTTTACTCCCCCTTAACTCAGGTGTGTGGAGTTGTGCCTCCCTCTTTCAGTCATGCAGGTACTGGTCATGCCGGTTTCCTCATTTCACTCTCTCAATTCTTTGCTTTACCAGTAATGGGTTCTTTATGCTGCAGTCAGATACTCAAATAGAGCATGCATACCTTCTCACATGCATACGTTTGTATCAACGCACTTGCAGGAGAGCATCTGATTCATGTGCTGTTTTTATGATTGACATTCTGGGGGGATCCTGCAGGAGAATCCTGTTATGACAGAGGATGCAATAAGGGAAACAGAGGAACTTATTCTACGCACCAGAAGGTGCGATTTACCTTAGGTGCTGTAGAGGTAATTCCTTTTGGGATTATTACACGGATTTGTGCATGATTTAAGCGAGTGTGTTCTGCTTCCTGATGTTTCTCACTTGTTGATATGGTGAAATTGTGGGTGCAGTGTGGGTGCTGGCTGTTCTCAGCTCCTATCAGATATGCAAGCATTTAAGGTCGCCAACTTTTATGCATGCCTTACATCTCATGGTAGTGTGCTTGTTGATGCTACTTGACAAGTCACTAGTGTAAGTCTGCAAATCACTACAATTTTGATATCTTCTGCCAAATTCATATAGAAGATACGAGAACCCATTGGTTAGAGAGACCATGTGCTGTTTGATGTTCAGCATTCTTATATGGATCCTGGAAGCAGGCTGCCAATCCAGGATGTATTCTGGAAGACTTTGTGCGCTGGTACTCGCCCTTGGACTGGCGGGAGGAACCTGGTTCGGGCCTTCTATTGGCGGATTTGAATAGTGAAGACGGTGGTGGGAATGAGGCAGCAATACGTGGCTACCTCAGTGCACGGATGCAGTGCGAAGGTACCCTTATACTCATGCAGTTTGCAATCCTTGTGTAACATGTGTACATCCAAAAGTTCCTTCCCTGAATTTGTGTGAAAGTAGATGTTCTCGAGGTTCTGGTGGCTACTATCACTTGTGCTTCTTGGAGGACAATGTTTTGGAGTCAGCTTCAAGAAGGAAAACTAGGAATTACAAGTATTCAACTACCAGGAATCTTCCCGGTACTATTACTTCACAGTTAATATCCGCTTCTATGTTCATTGGTGGACAGGGAACTTGTGGCAAGAGCTATGGTCTTCAGCACGACCTGTGCCTGCAGTGAAACAGGCCCCTCTATTTGATGAAGAGCTTGCTGGGTAAGCTGTTGTATGCCAATGAAGGATCAGACATCACTTTCATTGCATCTCTTTTGGCTTCCCGCCTCATCCTAAAAGGTGACAAATGAAACCCGGCATTAATTCATATCTGGATCTGTGGATAGTCAATGTGTACTCGAAGAATCACCCTAGTTTTGGCTAGGGGGCATCATACTGTCCAGTCATTGCAGTGTATAGCTTGTCCTCAAGAGTGTCATGTACATCCTCAAAGTTCTTGGTCAAAGCAGCCATGAATCACACAAGGGAAAAAAGAAACCTCGGACATCTTTCGGCCTTTTGTACAGGTGTAAATTAAGTGTGAAGAGTTCATGGTTCTTACGTCTTTATCCCCATACAATATGGCTGAGAGGCACGTACACTACAGAGATGCAACAATTTTAATTTATTTGCCAGTCTCTGCTAAGAATTGAACTGCCACCACGAGGGTAAGGCTTCCAGCCAATAAATAGAATGCACTGGTAGACCTGACTCTGGGTGAGTGGTCTCACCCACATTTCAGCCAGAGGATCCAAAAGTTGAATGGTTGTGGGATGAGCTGTGAATGTGTCATTGCACCATCTTGATGTTAATTTTCTGTCAGAATTTTTCAAATCAGTTGAAGTGGTGCCTTGTAGGTAGTACACAGAGAACCAAGTTGGGGGTTGAAGTTTGGGATTTGTCATTCTCCAGGGAGAGCACACTTGATGCTTTGGAAAATGTCGCTCCTTCAGATCTGTTTGAGCAACTCTTCATTGCTGCGGTGTGTTTTCTATACACTCCTTGCATGGTCTTGTCCAGAGTACTGTTGTCAATCAACTTGTCATTCATTTTTAGTAAATTCCAGAAGGGTAGCAGTACCCACCGTGTTTTAGGGTCTTAAGTTCTTGAAGGAGGGATAGAGAGTGAGGTACATTTACTTCTTTGTGACTCGAGTGGATAATCCAAGCAAGGGCATCTTGCTCAAGGATTGATTCTTTGGTCACTTGATGTCTAGTACGTCTGACTTGAAAGTATGACACACTGGCACCATGGCTGCAACTGTAATCTTACACCAACACAAGTGATATGTGGCTTTGATTGCACTAGCAGTTGGGACTGCGGGACCAAAAACCTTCCCTTACAAAGAGAGAGCAGAGAGACAGAGACAGAGAGCAAGAAAGAAATTCAATGCCTCTGCAGCGGCTCAAAAGGGCCTAAGGGATAAAAGTAGAACTGTACAGTAGAGCCATAGACACAGCACAACTCAAAGCTTGAGCATTGCATGGAGAGGGAGCCCCACTTTACAGAATCCACGGGGCTCCCAAAGAGAGAAAGGAGCTTTATATCGTCTTTCCAATGAGATTGCAGAAATGGCTGTTGGCAACAGATTTTGCAGGGTCTATTATCTACATTAAGATCATGTGGTTGTTTTCTACCATTTCTGTTGCAAATGGCTGTCAGCTTAAAATTTTTGGCCACTGGAATTTCAAAGCTGAGACCTAAAAGCCTACATACTTGTAAAGAGATTCGAGTCGATGTGAATGACGACAAGAAAAACCAGAGATGTAATGCTGGAGTGGTGTGGCATGTGTGGCAGCTTAGTGCAGGCTTTGCAATTGCAGAGGCTGCGCCAGCAGCAAAGAGGGAGCCCCTTGCAAAATGCTTGAGAGAGTGCACTAATTACATTGTGTCTACCTGTGGTCGGGGGATGAGTGCCGCTAAGCTTGAGCACCTGTGTGAGGTAAAGACAAGTTCATTTCTGTGATCAGCACTACAATCATGTGGCATGCTATATTATTTGGACGACAATTGTGTGCCACTTTTGAGTCCATTGGTGTGATGTCAATCCTGATGTCCAACTGTGCAGGTCTATGAGGTGATGGAAACAGCCGTGAATGCACCCCCTTGTGAGGTTGCAGAGACCGAGGCATCATTTATTGGAGTTGACGGCACAACAGAGGCTGGTGGCGTGGTGAGCGTTGATGCATCCCCCCCTGAGCCCATCCTCTCAGCAGAGGTTGAAAAGCAAGCACCAAAGAAGGGGGCATCGGACATGCAAGGTCATCAGTTCATTAAGGGGGAGAATATAGGGAACCTGATCTCCCGAATATTTGAAGTGAAAACCTCCTTGTTTGAGAAGAGGCAGTTAAGACATCTTGCAGCTGACATGGAGAGACGGCCATCACCAACAGTCTCTGGAGAATGGACCTTAGTCTAGGTCCGGAAGGTCCAGAGAGGCCGCGAAGGTGAGGCCAAAAGCTTCCGAGTGTAATTTGACCCAAGGAGTTAGAAATTCTGCCAGTTGTGTAATTTGAGAGCATGAGCTGCCTTGCGTTGCTCTGGGCAATTGTCATGACCTACTACTGTTTGGGGTTACCATTTTGAATAAGAGATGGAGAGAGGAGGGAGAAGGAGAAAGGAGAAAAAGGCATTAGGTAGACAAGTAAGCTGTCAATCTGTAAAAAAGAAAAGGTGGTGATCCGACAATCTGGACCCCTCAAATGTACATAACTCAAACACATAGTTGGATATGAGATTTGCGACATACATTGTTCTGGCTCTGGCTTTCACATGTCAAGTAGTTTGTGTAACTTTCCAATCTATTTGTCTGGTTTGCACTATCACCAGTTCTGGTTGGCCGGGTCAAAGTACAGTTGTTTAGGTGTGCTTGAAACTGTTGTACCTGAACTTGGATATCCTACCGAAAAAGGACATGTATTGACAGGTTTGCAATGTAGGGTGTACTGTTGGACTGTAAAGATGATCAAAGATGAAACTAGTTAGAACATTATTTTCAAGTACTTAGTCTGACAAGTTTTGCAATTTTTTTTATGACTGTTCAGCTCATCCGTTTACTAAAGCTCTTAGAGAGATCTGAATGGATGGGTGGTGCGAGGAACAGAGAAGTGTTGTAAATGTAACGCAGAGACAAATGTGCACTGTCCACCGTCCAGGCACCGAAGAATCGGTGATTGCTCTCTCATTAATGGCACCCACCCACCCAAGAGAAACTGGGGTGTTCTGCAGACATGCAGTCATTGGCTCATTCACAGCAGGCAGAAGCCCACCAGCTGTTAAGGTCAAAATTAGTTGGGTGTACAATTTTGGGTCCTCCTGATCATGCGACAGTGAAAGCAACTTGGGTTAATGAGTCATGTTACACTAGCGAGTGTGGTGAAGCAACAAGATGGGGAGCCTTCAAAGCTCTACTAGCCCCACAAGTAAGTATTCATCTCTGTGAAATTTAGTGGAGCCTTTGCATGTAATGTAACACATGTGAGTCTTGGGACAGTTTTAGTAATCCATTATGACTTACAAGCCAACCCTACTGGTGCATTCCCATTACTGTGAGGTTCTTCGTCGGTGGTGAAGGCGGTGAAGGTTTTCAACACGGACGGAGAGTCGAGACAAGCAGGCGATCTATCAGAGAGTCTCGCTGCACGATCAGCGCTGGCGACCGTTGTGCAATTATGACTGTGCTTGACACAGCGCCGACTTGCTATTTTGCATGCGCCACATGCCCTGGACATTCAAAATCGGTTCAAAATATCCCTCCCTCCCTCCCTCTGGAGTCTGATGGGATGAGTCTCATAGTGTGGGGCCAATGGCGCAGTGGCAAATCACCTGTTCCGCTGTACAACGGTCCCTGCAAGATGACAATCCCAATGCCCAGCTGCCATGTGCTGCAACGCTGCTCAATATAATCGTTGGACCCTAAACTCCATTGCAGACTTTCGTGGGGATTCAAATTCAAAAGTCGGTTTGGAGACAGGAGTACGGAGGGGGGTCTCCTCCTCCACCCTTGAAATCTGCATTTGTTTCTAAAGTGCCCTTCTGTTTCGGACCGTGTACCTACTTACTTACGGTGAGATTCCGAATGTTTCTGGTTCCCGAATTGCGAGGAAAATACTTATGTCATCACAGTCAGACGCTCATGATAAGCCAAAAATATCTCTTCAAGAAGAGCACTAAATCCTCCGTAACAAGAAAAGAGTGGACGCCCCTTCTAAAAAGGTGAGAAAAGGAGCGAGATTTCTGGAAAAGAGATGGCCTACGCATAGCATAGATCCATGGATTAGCATCGAACCCAAGTGTGGACTACACGGATATATCACATTCAAAGCTGCCACACAGGGTGGCTCTGCACATGTTGGCGCTGTACAAAGTCCAGGGTGACACATCACAAGAGGTAATTGACCGTCAGCCTCGCATTTACTCCCCCCCCTACTTTAATGGCTCAACATTATGTAGTAACTAGTGCTGTAACCCAAGTGAGGGTAACATCTAAAATTGTGAACTTGTCTCTGAAACCATGGAGAAAGGCTAAGTTAAAAAGAGCTACAAAAGAGAGACTGTACCATTCATGATATCGAACAGTTCTACTGTGAGAAGAGGTATGATGACGTGATGTCTACACCTACCACAAATTTCGTCCTACATGCAAGGAAAGTTTTTGCAGGAATTGCTCGGTTTGAACTGGTTTATGAGAGGCAGGTCCAATGGGTAGTTGTATGAGGTAAACGTGTTTGTGGGGTGGAAACAGGAGAGATGGGATAGGTAATACCCTGGGTGGTGCATCATGCTTATTAAATGCTGGAGGCAGCCTGTCTCAACAAGCAGCAGGTCATTACGACCCACCTAAGCTGCGCTGGCCGCTCTCGTTTCTCTCTCTGCTTCGTCGAACTTGCACTGTACGGTAGTTCACGCCCACCGCCATCACGCTTGCTCGCTGTGGTCTCTAACTCAAGTCTGTGGGTTTTACCTGAGCAGAGCAGTAATCAAGGAGTCTTACCTACTCTCCATCTCCCCTTACCTCTCAGAAGTTTGAAAGCTGTACGCTTCTTTAGTTGTGACGGTCTTCCTCCTACTTCTCTCTTTTTGCTCCAGACCACCGAGGATCTACGCAGCCGGGGCTATCTTCGTTCATATTTCTCTGAACTCCCACGACTGAAGAAGCTCATAACCGTAGCTGTTCATATTCGAGAGTTGTTCGCTTCCTTCTCAAGGCAGCGACACATTGTCAAGGCGCAGGTTTGGTGTTTAGTGAAGTGAGGCATTGGAAATGGGTTCCAGGGCATTGTCGCGATCCATGGTTGTTGTGTTGGCGGTTTTGCTTAGTGTGGGCATGGCAGCAGCAGCATTACCAGACTGCACTAACACTTACAATACATTGACTACGTGTTACACATGGCTTACGGCTCCGAGTGGTGCGAGTCCTCCAGGGGACTGCTGCAAACCACTAGGGACTGTGCAGAAAGATCAGCCTGTGTGTCTGTGTGAGCTTCTATCTCAGTTCAATGGCTCCGCTGTCCAAGGCATCAACACCACGCTCGCTTTGGAGCTCCCGTCGAAGTGTGGCGTGGCCGCCGACACGACCAAGTGCCCAGGTAAGAAGACTCAATGTATAACCTTGCGTAAGCGTCGCTTGCCGGCGGCAAGGCTTGAAGTTCAGTGTATGACCGTTCTGCATTCATTTAGGGAGAATGTGCAATGTTCGCAGCTTGTGCTTCACCACGCACAGTAGATCGCTTCATCGATAAGCCCAGACGCATTCATACAGGGTGGCTAAGCAGTGTAGTGGATGGTGGGTGGGTGGGTGTTTGAGGTTGTAACGCGGAGCAGTGTGATCGGATCTAATGAATTCCTAACATTGCAAGCGGTGATGGTGAATGCAGGTCTCCTTGGAGTACCAACAGCGGCCCCTGCAACTCCTACTCCCGCTACCGCATGTAAGCCCTTCAAGCTGTAACCCCTGGTTCTGGGTTTCTAATCCTGTACAAACATCGTGATACAATCGTAACCACGTTGTCTTGTAGCTCTGTCTTTGATATATGATGTGTTGTTATATTCGTAGCATTGACACCTGCTCGTTCCGGCATCCGTCGACGGATGTCTGCAAACTACTGTTGTAGTGGCACCAGAACCATTGAGAAGTCTACCATGGAAGTGCAGAGGAATTTTCTAGAGGTCCCTTTTCATAAGCTATAGCCGCCCCCCATTGTCAATCTAACATAAACATTCGTGCTTTGCAGCTCCGACGGTCGCCAGTGGTCCAAGCTCTTCAACTACAGCGTCTGGTCCAAGCTCAACAATAGCTAGTGGACCTCCAAGCAGTGATGCTTCAACCTTCTTCCCAAACCGTTTGGTTCTGTTGGGTGCTGGAGCTTTTGTAGGGCTGAAAGCTATTTCCCGTCTTCTGTAGATTTCAGTTAGATCAAGCGGGAATTGTGAAAAAATTCCTAGAGAATCTGCAGGCGTTAGTTGAATTTTTGAAATTGAATCTCATTGGATCTTCGTGTCAAGGTTATGGCATGGTTTGTCATCAAAACGTTATAATGTAGAAATGAGAGAAGAACATGCAGGAGGGGTGAAACATCGATCCCTTCATCACATGATACGTTCCGTTGCATAGCTACCTGCTAGTACTTGATTTACTGCAGGATGTTTTTACACCATAACTCGTGTTTCTATTTTGTAAGGGATGTTCACTCTGTAGTGCGCATCCTTGTGATTGTGAGAAGGGATTTCTTCTAGCTCTGCTTCTACTCGTCTGTGGCTCAAAGGTGTGTCACAGTTCCTGGTTTTAGCTTTTTACAGTTCGACATTCTGGAGGCAGTTAGGTGGGATGGATTAATAATGGACCACTTCAGTTTCCTGTTGGAATCAATTTTACCCCCAATTTGAAATATAGTGTTGATTTGTCTTTCCAACCTTACTGTAATGTCTCTCGCATCTGGTGACTGGGAGTTAAGTTTAGTTCATCGTTTTCTTACAATCAGTTAACCATGGCATGCTGGATGAAGATGGATGTTCCAGTTTGTAAGCATTTAGAGTAAGACTAACAAGGGTATTGTCTAAAACGTGAAGAGTCGTGTAAGTTTTGAGTTGGGGTCAGATGATGCCTTAAATCTCACACATCCATTGTCCAAGACCATGCATTGATCATGGGCCCCACTCGCTATTTATTTCATGGACGCCATGTAAAAGTCTACAGGAAGATGATGAGCCTGTGAAAGCAGAGAGTGCCTCTCATTACTAATTGAATACGCCCAGTCCAACTCTGTCTTGTTCCATTTCCAGTCATAATAAGCTGTTACACAGTAAAGATGCATAAATGAAGCTTTACATTTCATCCCTCTTAAATGATCAACTTAATCGTTTTTTACTGTAAATAGGAAAGATATTTGGGAGTACAGGTTGTGCTTGCTCCTGCAGAAGCAATCCATCGATGGTACTCTCTCCAGACATGTACAAAGGAAGAGCCTCTGTCTCCACTCCACAAGCTGCATCAATTGGCAATTCCCAGCACCATGTCCAGTTCAGATCACCCCAACAACAAGAACCTCCTTGTAGTGAACAGTTCCCCATTACACTTGATGACAAGAGTCCACAGCCCATGTATGGTGCAACCTACCGCACAAAATGAACGCAAACCAAACCCCTGCACATCAACCATCCCAGTGATCAAGCATCCCAATGAGCACGACCATTTCTTGCCAACTTCACTAGCACATAAAGAAAAGAACATTAGACGTGTCCACATCCACCTTTTGCAAATGCGATGCAACTTCTGCCAGCATAACCCCAAATACATAGTTGCCTCTTGACATTGGATACAATAAAAATAGGTGCGCACCCTACAGACCACACACATGCGCCTCCTTGTTGAGTGCAAGATCTGATGCACCACCCAATGGTTGGGTGTATAAATGGACTTTATTTCCAAGGTGGTCCAACATCCTTATGTCAGTTGGTTGGCCATGGCCAAATTCAGTTCAAAGTGGCTCATGGGTTCCTTCCCCACCTGCCTCATATGAGATGAATAATGAATCCAAGCATCCACCATATATGTATAAAGCAAGAAGAAGTACACACGGTGCCGCCCCTTGTGTGTCTTCGTCTGCACGCTATAAGCACCTCTCAATTGATCTTACACATCTACACCTCGCATAAAACATTGGTACTATAAGTACATGGAAGAGGAAGGAATCTGAACATAGACAATTTCCCACAAAACCTCCTCAATGTCACTATGAGTTGGGTCCAGCAAGAGGCCTTGCAATACTTGACAACAAATATACAGTTTTTTTGTCAAATCATATCACTACAGCCAGATCTCTGTCAGCATGCATCTTCATCACCAAGTCTCCATGCTTTCCTTTCTTATTTTTTTTCAGCTTGGACAATGCTAATGGTAGCCCCTTCGCTTTTTCTTTCATGAGCTTGAGCTCCTCTCTAAAATTGTCTTCAGCTCCACGCAAAGTAGAGAGTCAATATCTAGCTATGGCATCTCTTTTTGAAAGAGCAGTGAAAAACAAAACGTTCTTCACTTTGGATTTTCTTGTGGTTTCTAGCAAACACCGTTTTATGATCAGTACAGTCTATCCAGGGTCTACAACAAGGATGATGTCATTGGCTTGTGTACCGATGATGAATTCCATGGAAGAACATCAGCTTCTGACATTGAACAATAGGTCCGGAGAATACCCTTTGCATTAGACTTGAAAAAGCCCAGATTAGCATGGAATGAAATAAAGGTCACAAAATTCTTCCCTTCGTAGTTGACTCCTGGAAAAACCCACGGTCCCAAATAGAATAAGGGTCCCAAATTTTGTTGGGGTTATTTTCTATACGGAGTTGTTTCTTTTTTTTTTCTTTTTTGGCCCTGGAAATATATTAGCCCTTAACTTCCTACGCAACCTGATTTGGATTGCGACCACTAAGAAAAATGGGGATATCTTGCTGAGATTTTCTTGAAATTAAATGATTGCTGAAGCCATAAATTTGCTGGCAACATGGTCCCAAGCCACAACTTGAATTGAAAGAATTTGGAGTAAAACCCTGATGTAATGTAGAATTTGACAAAAACGCTTGGGTTATGTAAGGAGAGGGGCCATGCAAGGTTAACCACCGCTGTGGCAACTTTCTATTGGCACATGCAACAATCAGCTCAGCTCCAAAAAAATCCACAAAAAATTTGACATTCCGATCTAGAAAATTGGTGCAACATATCTAGATCTGTTTTGGAATGTTCCTAAAGTGGTGGTTGATATAACCATGCAATATGGGAACAATTGTTTACTGCGTTGTGATATCTGTATGCCTCTTCCTTGTTTGCCTGGGGAATTGGAAAATCCCATTGTTGTCCTCTCTTTAGTCCCTTGCAAGATTATACATTTATATCGTTTTCTCAAATTTTTCCTACAAGATGTAGATTCCCCCATTCCTTCTTAGAATCCGGGTTCTATGGACTCTACTCTTTTGCGGGAGAGACTACTAGTATACTAGTTTTCTTATACGTTTTTCCTTTCCCTAGTATAAAATAATGGATTTCAACATTGCCCTCATAAGCTACCTCTATATACGAGGAAAGTTTTCAACATGTTTCCCAATGGGGTGTTCCAAATCATGGGAACCGAAATGTTATATATATTGGTAGTAATTTGGCAGCATTTTAGCATTGGTAGCTATAAGTCGCCTTGTTAGTTTAGATAGAGTTTAGACATGTAGACTAGAATGAGATTATTATGTCGTGAAACTCAATAGTGGGACCCTAGTAGATATTGCACTCCACAACATCAATGGTCCTTTGAGCGAATATTGTATCTGCAAATTATTGTTGCTTTCCGTTTTTTTCATACGCAATTTTATAAGTTTTACCTATTCCTCCATCATGTATGTAATCTACAAAGTGGAATGGTAGATCTTGTATATAATGAGCAACAATTGTGTGCAATATGTCCCTTTGAAGGAATGTTGCTGCCCAGTTGCTGTTGTATTATTCAACTCTCCTCTGCTGGATTTCAATTATCAGTTGCAATGATACAACATTGGGTACCAACCAAAACACCCTCGTGAAAAAACTCGGCTAAGAACTTTGTCTGTTTACACTCGTTAGTTATTGTTATATCGGTATTTACAGTCGACCCTCACTAAATGTGGCCTCTTAATGTTCCATATAAGGGGGCTAATTGTTATCTTTATCTATTTTCCTAACAACACCGTTTTGAGGTATAAAGTTTAAACTTTGAAGGTCATCTGAAGCAAGTTGAAACATGATGACTTTCCTTTGACATTTCCTCAACACTAATAATGTGGTGCTCTTTAATTCCTAAGTTCTATATTTGTGCTACCTTATGCTTCAATATATTGAAGTTCCTCATGCCGTAGACATCACGGTTCACATGGCTCCTTGTTGGATTTAGAAATGTTAAGAGGTCATGGCTCTTGAGCGATTGGTAGCCACACTTGTCATTGTTCCTCAGGTCGCTGGGAAATAAGGTAGCAAAGGTATCCAGGCTGGTGTTTAATGTTGCAAGGCATGCTACCTAATTGTGTGTACCCTACTCTGAGCTTATTCTTGGTGCCTTATGGTGGCCAAGTTACTTTGGGGTGTTTCCCTTGCAAATGATAATAATTAGAATGGTCTGTGTTTCTGGTTACACAGAAAAATGGAGAATATGTTTCTACAGACATTACTAAGCTAGGTTCGCACATGACTTAACAAACTAGCTCTGTATTCACACCTAAAAAGTGGGGCTAGATGCAATTGAGGAAATTGGCGGCTAAACGGGTAATTGTAACCCTTAGTGCATAGAAGTAAAATGTTATTTTGCTAATGGCTGCAAGTAGTGCAATTAAAGTTGATAAGTTTTATTTATTTTATTTTACCATGGAATGAAAATCACTTAAAAGTAAGAGCCTGAAGGGTCCACTTGTACACCCAGCCTCAGTAGACACTCGGGGAAATCCCTTCAACATGTATGCTTTCAAACCAGAAAAGAACATTCTATTTACAGATGCAACAAACTGGAGGTTTTCATTCACAAAAAATTAGACTCATCTTTCTTTGTTATTTGTCATGCCATCTCAGATATATGTAACTCACCAAGACACTCTCATCTGATGGATGAGGGTTTCCTCTTACAGAGTGTCACACTCTTTAGCATTCAGTCAGAGGAGTCTGCTGCCTTAGAGCATACCCCCACAACAAACAAAGCATCTCATCCAAGCTTGTCCGCCACTACAACTTATATTACTTCAATAACAATGGTTTTATAACAATAACCATGAAATTGATGTTGGAATCAGATGCCACGATAAAGATCTCCTCCTCCAGAGACAACCCGCCCACAATGAGCAAAAATAAAGCCATAAACACAAGACGTCTGTCATCTAATGTGCCCCTCATGAAGATGAGTTTGAGGAAGCCATCTGGTACAGCTAAGGACCATTGCCATCAAAGCCTGCCACCAATAGTAAGACACCAAAAGGTCTCACTCCTCTACAGATTTACAGCCAACTGAGTGTTACCCAACTGAATGCAAATAGGCTGCCACATACAAAAAAGTGCAACCAGAAGGGAACTGAGCCCGGTGAGCAATGCTCCTAGCTTTTACACTAAAGTGCACAACTGGGAGACTTCACTACTCAACATGCATGCTAAATCCTGCCAAAGCGCAAAGCCTATTTCAAGGAACTAACCTTCTTGTATTCTGACTTCTGTTCTATCACCTTACAACAAACCCCAAGGAAGATAACATAGACCACATTGTATGGAGGTTCATGAGTCGCAGTCAGTCAGATCAAGCTGGATGGAAAGCTTTAGAGCAGCTATGAAAGTACAAAAGATAATGACCTACCCCAGACTGGGTAAACTCCTACATCACGGAGCCGTCTCTCCGAACCAATAGGGGTTGAAGATTTGGGATGGGCTCCTGCACTAAGACCAAAGCATCAGTGTAAACATCTAACGGAACCCCCGTAGCTACATTTCTCTTCTGAGAATGTCACCACTTTTGATCAAGTGCTCCACCTTGTTACCCTCGCCTGGGCCCTTTGAACTTTCAGCTGTTTGTCTATTCTCGCCTCTCAACGCGTCCGCCTATGACTGCCTTTCAACCCAGGCTTTCCAGTTAACTCTAACACACGGTTCATCACTCCACCAAGGCATCTGCAATCGGGAAAAAAATGAAAGGAAGAAAACATAGTATTTCTGACTTCTGTTCTATCACCTTACAACAAACCCCAAGGAAGAAAACATAGACCACATTGTATGGAGGTTCATGAGTCGCAGTCAGTCAGATCAAGCTGGATGGAAAGCTTTAGAGCAGCTATGAAAGTACAAAAGATAATGGACCTAACCAGACTGGGTAAACTCCTACATCACGGAGCCGTCTCTCTAACCAATTGAGATGTTGGGATGGGCTCCTGCACTAAAGACAAAGCATCAGTGTAAACATCTACGGAACCCCGTAGCTACATTTTCTCTTCTGAGAATGTCACCACTTTTGATCAAGTGCTCCACCTTGTTACCCTCGCCTGGGCCCTTTGAATTTCAGCTGTGTGTCTATTCTCGCCTCTCAACGCGTCCGCTATGACTGCCTTCAACCCAGGCTTTCCAGTATAAACTCTAACACGGTTCATCACTCCACCAAGGCATCTGCAATCGGGAAAAATGTTTCCAATATAAAGATCTTCCTAGAGAAAAGGTTGCTATCTCTTCTTATTGTCAACTCAACTTTCTTTTTGTAATTTATTGCAGGCACTTGAATGTTTATGAAGGTACTGTTCTTGGAGCTCTATGGGTTCATTTTGTCTCTTATTCCACAAGCTATTTGGCTTCCAATGGATGCTAAAAATGTTATTTCTCTTCTTTCTTTCTACCTCTCTCTCCCGCCTTGGTCACAAGGCTATGGCGAATAAAGTCTTATGAGTACACTCTTATCTTGAGGCTGAGCCTAAGGCCCTGGCCCTATTGGGGTTTAATTGCTAGGCAGCTCACACACAGCAGATTGATGCTTGTGTGGAGGGATTTCTAGAGGAAATCTGGAAAGCCCGAACCAATTGTTTATGTTCACTACTGGAGCGAGCCACTGACAAGGTAGTGTCTGTTCCCTCTTGTTCCGCCCAAACCGGGGGCAGGGTCTATGGCCACAAGGCTACAACAAACGTCTCATGAGTACATTCTCCCCCTCTTTTGTTTATCACTGTTCTTTTGGTGAGTTGGCTTGCCATTTGTCCTCAGAAAACTGTTGATGAATGTGCATATATGTGTGGTTGGGGGGATTTATTAAGTGAGTAGGTATACAAATGATATGGAGCTGGAAGATGCAATTCACACCATTCTTACTTTGAAAGAGGGGGTAAGCACCATTTTCATTCCTTCTGACAACTATTGAGTTTTGATACATTTTTCATGTGAACTAGACGTTTGCAATTGCAAGCTGCTGTTGACTAAGAGTATAAATAGAGATGCTAGCGTTTGTGAGGGCTTCGCAGCTGATAGTTCCATGGCCCACAGAATATCAGAAGAGGGTTGCAGACTCTATGGTTCTGGAACGAGGCGGTTTGGGTCGGCGTCGGTGAGCCATAACTTAGAGGTCTCACTCCTGGTAAACGAGATGTCGTTTGTGGTAAGGATTGCAGGCTCAAGGCTCTTTGTTGTGCATGAGGCTGGAGTCCGCTACATGACGACTAACAAATTTTACCATGATGCTGCAATTTTTTGGGATATATCCAAACCAATGTCGAGATCTACGGATGGATATATTGATGGAAAGGTGAATACTCCTCTTTAACCATCAATTTTATTCCTTGTTTTTTGCTCTCTTGTGTCTCTCATTTCAACTTACTATGAAAGCCATGAATTTGCATTTGAGCAAGCAACCTAATGATTGGCAATAACACCAGGCTACCATCAACCTCATAGACTCATGTACATCAAGAATCAGAAATGAAACCGGTCTAATTGAACAATATGTTTCATAACTCCAGTCATTTGAATTCAAATATTTTATTAACGAATATTCCACCGAAAGAACTAGATTCCACCATGCCCACAAAGACATCTACCGACAAGAGAGATTATCGACGAGAGAGTATAGTCGTCTCGGTAAGGATGAGTGGATGAAGGACCTGGTGTATAAGTAGAACAAGTTGAATCCATTCTTGATTTAGTGAAGATCTTAATATTCTACTAGTGGAGGTCTGGAGAAGATCATGGGGCTCACATTTTGTTGCGATATGGCGTTTTGCTCAAAGAGAGCTATGCAATGGCTAGCTTTCATGGCAAGGATTTTGCTCCGGGGGAAGAGGCAGGAGACATTTCCTTCTTAAGTTTTCAAGCAATAACAAGAGAAAAGTAGAAGAGAGAAGTGTGGTAGGGATCAACAACCAGCATGTAGCCCAGTGGTAATGGGCACATACCACGTTGATGTGGTTGTGGGTTCAAACCACAGTTTGGTGTGTCATGAAGGTGTCCACCGTCTTGCTGGAAGGCAGTAGTCCTTCGGGGTCAAGTGACACCATAAGTTACACTCCCTTCCGGAGGCGTCATTTATTTTTTAATTTTTGGTAGGGATCTCTAAAATAGTCTTGAGCTCCACGCAAATAACCTTACAAAGCCATGAAGGCTGAGAAATGAGACAAAACTCTTTTCTCAAAGAATAATTTCTCCAAGTTTAATATCCATCAAAAGTCACATTTCACCAATGGACCTCTTTCCTATGTATGTCACTTATGATGAAAATTTAAGGTTATTTGAGTTTATGGAAGAGTTTTGTTGGCTAAACTTTGTCCTGCACTCCTTGATCTTGTCGTTTCTATGTGCTGATGTAAAGACATATCAGTGTACCTAAGTGTTTCACACCCTTAGTATTGGATTGCTGAGTCCGCTCAGTTGAGCAGAGAGTTATGGCCTGGCCAGGGCCGGAAAAAGCTTATGAGATTTTCCCAGACCAAATTAATTTCACGGAATAATTCAGTATTTGAAATGTTTCTGAATGGATGAACGTTTCTGGTCACTCATGCAGTCTATCTGTTTTGATGCTTATTAGTATGAAGTTCAATTGTGAAGGAACATATGGTGGATGTTTCTGTTTCCCTGTGTGTATAAAGAGAAATGAAATGAAATGGTGCTTTATAACGTCCGCGGAAGCTTATGGGACAAAATGGAAGAAAACATGAGAGAGAGAGATATATATATACCTGAAAAGAGAGAGAGGAGCCTTGTGTGAGGAAATATGTTGAGGTGGTTTCTGCGGAAGAGAGTATGCAGCTAAGAGCTCCGGTAGGCAATCGAAAGTTGGAAGTCGAGGCACAGTATGCTGCCTACTCGCTCCATGCCCACACTTGTGTTGCCCGCGGGACCCTTGTCACTCATTTCTGTCGCAGCTTCAATTACCAAGCAGGTGGGTCCGTCCAGAAATTGGTTTGTGGATGCTCAGTGTAGAAGGCCGCCATCCCCGTTGCTTTCAAATTACCCTCGTCTTTCATCGGAAGTTCACGGAAGGTGGGTTTGTCGCACGGATTTGGTTGTAAAATTGGGTTTCAGAGGGGCGCAATTCGAGAAATTGCTGTCAGCGGGGACCCAAAAGTTAGGAAAGAGGCAGGCTGGATTGATCAACGCGGGCATGGCAGCCACAGGGGTTCCATGTAGCTTAATGGAATCCACTCCATCGTGGGAAACCCTGCTTGAGAAGTCGGGGGGGATTGGGTCAGAAGCGCCCGAACGGCTACCACAGGCAAAGAAGCGCGCATTCGATTCCGAGAAAGAAGTCACTCTGGTGTTTTACAGAGACAATTCGTCGTGGTGTCCTTACTGCGAGCGGGTCTGGCTCCAGCTTGAGGAGAAGCAAATCCCATACATTGTCGAGAAGATTAACATGCGGTGCTATGGTGACAAGCCCGAATGGTTTATGCGGATGGTACCATCCGGTCTCATCCCGGCACTCCAACTGGATGGCAAGGTGTTCACGGAATCCCTGGACATAATGATGATGATTGAGGACAGGTTTGCAGACAGGAATCCCTTGTTGCCAGTCAATGGCACAACAGAGAGGGCGGCCGTCGATGGGCTACTCAGGCTGGAACAACTGTGGAACAATTCAGTATGATTGAATCATTAGTCGCGTCTAAACATCTATACCACCTGCAACTGACATCAGAATGCTGAGCATCCGCCCACAAGATGTAAAGCAGCTTGAAAGAGTATGAATCCAACATTCCTTGCAGAAGAATAGAGTTCACTCACGTCTGGTGGTTGCAGTTTTCGCTGGTGGATGCAGTGTATGCCCCATTTCTTGAGAGGATAGCAGCAAGCATGCCGTATTGGCAGGGATTGGTGATCCGAGGAGGGGGGAGGTGGCCAGCTGTGGAGGAATGGTTTGATGCCATGGATTCTCGATCCTCCTTTCAGGCAGTCAAGTCAGATGATTTCACCATCACGCATACCCTGGAGCCGCAGATTGGCCCTTGCAAGTCTTTACGCTCGGGGGCTGCATACCGAGATAAAATCAATGGGAAAGATGGAGGCTGGGAGCTTCCATTGAAACTGGAAGAGACAGCCTGGGGAAAGGACGATGGAACTGGGAGCAGTGGCGCCAAAATAGAGGCGGCAAAGACTGTAATTAGCAATCATGAAAAGGTTGTTGGTTTTGCAATGAGGGGAATGGATCAGGGAGAAAGATACCGGGAAGCTGTTGATCTCGGGTTTCGCTGTGTGGCCAATGCTCTCTTGTTGGGCGTAGACAATGTGGAAGAGATTCCCACTACCTTACCAAGACAAGTGGCCATGGCAGCTGCAAATTTAAGAGACAAGGTGGGGGTTCCAAGAGACCTTAGTTATCCAGCGGCCCGCCAGCTTCGCGCACACCTGCATTGGCTTGTCAAGTCCTTGGGTTCTGATCTTTGATGAAGTCCACTAGTACCTCTAGTTCTCATCTGTAACACAGAATCCGCGAAAACCTCCAGAGGTGGTTAATTGCCTACCACCTCCTGTGTTGACAACTAGAGAGGGGGAAGGTCTCTCCAGCTACAAGTACTTTGTTGCTGAGTATAATAGGGTGGCTTTGCAGAGGGATATTGACCTCTTGCCAAACCACACAGGCAAACACTTTGAAAGTAGAAAAGATCTCCAGTCTCATAAGACCGGTATGAGATGTGTGTATTGAAGGTGCAATTTGAGCACGAGACCTGATTGTTGTTGGAAATATCAAATGTGATTGATGTCAGCATGAAACCAGTCACTGCTTGTTACACTAGCTGTAATGTTCTGAGGAAGAATTGATGACTTTGTCAAAGGAAGGTAGAGTCTGGCTATGAGCTTCAGCCTTCCTTTCCTCTCTGTCTTCACTTCCATTCCAGATTTTCCATGAGGATGCTAGAACCGCCATTCTTCATGTTGAAGAAGGTGGAAGAAGAGGGTATCACACAAATTACTTGCCAGTATGAAATACATATTGAGATTCCTTGCCAAATCCTCCTTTTAGACAACTGCGAAAGAATAAATGAATGGATTCGATATACAGTACAGTATGGCAGCCGGTCGAAAGTTCACGACCAGGCGGCTCTAAGTAATCAGTGGGGAGAAAATTTTCTCCCAATCTATAATCCTCTAATAAGCAGCATTGCTATCTGGTGGTGCTGCTCATGGGCTCCGACCTATGAAGAAGCTTGAGAAGGGAGCCCGCCTTGCGCTTGGCCCTGGGGGTGCCCATAGTTAGTAGCGTGTAAAGAGAAGGAACGGCTGTGTTAACCTGGAGCAACTTAGATAAGGTCTGGTCACCTCCATTCCGACACAAGGCAAGTAGCACTGCGATGGAATTCTCCTTGCCCTTAGGTGAAGCTGACCTCAACAGGCTGACCAAAACGGGAATGGCGTCCGTCTCCCTGATGGCGCTAAGACCCTCAGCAGATCCAGCAACAAGAGCAAGCACCGCCACAGCATCATCAGTGATACCTGCTTCCTCGTCGGCGAGGAGAGCTACAAGGACTCGAATGGCCCCTGAAGCTACGATTTTGGCCTTATTGCCATGGTAGACAGCCAGATTGAACAACGCAGTAGCTGCATCTTTCTTACCTCTTGTTGTACCCTCGCAGAGAAGTTTGACCAAGGCAGGGATGGCGACGGGAATGTCTCCGATCAAAATCTTGTACTGATCCACCACTGACAAACTGAAAAGAGTCGCTGCTGCATTTTCCCTTGCCTCCATGCTGCCGCCAGTCCTCAAGACTTCCAGAATAGGATCCAGTGCCCCAGCATCTACGATCAACGACTTGTTATTGTCATAGATGGATAAGTTTAGAAGAGCGGTGACGGCATTCTCTTGTGTTTTAGAATCGCAAGAAGAAAGAAGGGGAACGAGAAATGGGACAGCTCCAGCCTCAGCAATGCACATGCGATTTTCCATGCCGCATTTCGCAAGCAGCCTCAACTCATAGGCTACCTGTTTCTTTACCTCGGGGTTTTCAGTACTGGCAAGCTTCCCTACAAGAAAACTCGCTGTCATCTTAGTAACCTCCAGAGCTGCGCTACTAGTTGCGATGTGGTCAGCCCCGTTACCCTTCTTGCCAACCTTGTCTGGTTTCTCAAACGGCATACGATGATCTTCACACCACTGGCTGATAAGGCTACGGAGGGCATAGTTAGGGATCAAGCTCGTATGCAGGAGTTTTTGCCCACTCTTCGGACATGTAGAATGTCCTGCCTGCAGCCATCGTGAAATCGATGCACGGTCATAGGTTTGGCCCGTTGAAACAATCACGGGATCACGCATCAGGTCTAGACTAATGGGACACCGGAATTCATCTGGCGGATTGACGCGCCCTACTGGCTCTCTGCCACTCGTTGACACCTCCCCGGAGTCTGGATATGTGGTCGGATCACGCGACGAGTCCACAGAATTTACCAGCTCCGTTACCCCGTCTAACAGCACACATTTGCCGTAACGTACGAAGCTAATTAAGCTGGTGAGGATGATTTCATTGCTGCTCGAGTCATTGCTCATTTCCTCGCCCAACCTCTCCAGCTCTTTCTGGCAATCCTTGCTACTGAACAGATGAAGCTTTGCAAACAACTTCCGCAATTGTGCAGAGTCGGGGGCCTCCTTCCTTTCTACGTCCTTCAGCAGTGCATGCACCTCCTCACGCAGCTGTATCTCCACAGGGTCCAGGAAACACTTTGCTCTCTTCACTTGTATTCGCACCAACTCCACCTGTTCCCTGACCTCGTCTGAAAGCTCCAACAAATCCAAGGGAAGCCCGTCCAGCGCTACCGCCATGCTCTGCGTGAGCTCGTGAAACTGCTGCGCCATCGACTCGTTCTCCATAAGCAGCCAGAAACAGCTACCATCGCTGCAGTCGTCAAGCAGCAGCTTTGATCTCTGCATCATAACATGCAGATCTCGAAAGGCCAGAGCGGCAGATGGAGGCAGAGCAGGACGCGAGTCCTTAATCTCTTCAAATAAGGGAGAAAGAAGCTTAATCCTACGAATAATGTTGGCCACATTCCGCTTCTGACACACTCCAATCCTCTCGCATCCCGCAACCTCTTGAATCAAGCACAACAACTCTTTCACCAAGGAAGAAGCGGCCGAAGGACTGGGAGGTGGATCAATCGCCGCCATCAGCGACCGCCTGCGCTTATGTACTGGCGCAGGCCACGACACGGCCATACACACTCTAACCTTTCACACTCCCTCTTCCTTGCAATGCCTCTCAGACAATCACTTCCCTCTACTTCTCAGGCCTCTCGATCTATCCCTCGTCCTCCCGTAATCAGCACAATCTCAATCTTCTCTCCACTCCACTTCACTAGACCACCAGTTCTCACCTCCTTTAAACCTCTTTCAAATAATAACAGTTTCTTCGATCTATCCCTCGCTCCTACCGTAAACAGCACAATCTCAATCTTCTCTCCACTCCACTTCACTAGATCACCAGATCACACCTCCTTTAAACCTCTTTCAAATAATAACAGTGTCTTCAGATTCCGCTGCAACTGCAGTCACCTCGATGTCTCGCATCACTGCACGGAGCTCTTGTACAAGTCCGTTGTGGAGGCGCATTGATATGACGACTGGCGCGGCCATCGCTGGCAGACTTTGAAGGAGCGAGGCAAGAGAGAGAGAAATAGAACACAAAGCTACACTAGGTCTGCCTTGGCGGCTACCAGCGATACGCCGACTCGTTCGTATACGCCAGCGATACAGCGCGCTAAATGAGTTGACATACGCCTTGTCAACGCCGTCAGTTATTTACCCTTCCACTGCGACGGCCGTGGAATCGTGAACACGTCCCCAACGGGACGGGCGGGCGGTGGGGACGGAATACCTTCCGTTCCGTCCGCTCTCGACCCCTTTCGACGTTAGAATGGAAGGGTCAACTCGTCTGGAAGGGGGGACTCGGAGGCTTTTGGCGGTTCTAGAAGAGTTTGCGATACAGAGGGCGAGGAGAGGGTGTGGAGGGTGTCAAAGATACTCGCTTTTGGAGGGACGCTCGCTTTTGTCTCCTGCACACACGGTATCTCATAAATGTAGAGATGCCCACATACTGAGTATACCCCCTTTGACATTGCGCGCGTATCTGTCTGCTTGATAGTACAGAGGGAATTTGGCCCAAGGCAGCATCCAGAGGGCAGGGCGGTGAGCTCTGTCAACGTACGCCTGCGCGGTGCGAGCGGGCACACAGTGGGACCCAACGACTTGGATGCTCACCGACGTTGTGGTTTCAACAGTGCTCGCTTGCCATAGTTAAATGCCGCCTTCACCTGTGGGTCCCATTCAGCGTTAGTTGTTTTACCACTGACATGCATGAATGTCAATGACTGGAAGCTGGAATAGCTTGTAAACATTTTCAAAGATAGCTGGTTGGCTAGAGACCTTGATGATGAGAGATCTATCACTACAATCTAGGCCTAACGCTCAAAGGAATAGCTTGTAAAGATTTTCAAACCTTGATGAGAGATCGCTACAATCTAGGCCGAACGTTCTTCTTTCAAGTTTGACTGTCCTTGCTAGTCTTTGCCGCACTTTTTGCTTGAGCGTCTGGTGGAAACGTGTCTAGTGTCTACCTTATCACAAATGTGATCCATGAAGGTTGCCAGCTAGTCTGGGGTTCCTTCACCGGTATCATCTGGCCTCATCTGGACTATCCATGGCAGTAAAAGTTTTCTGGAGCTGCTTTGACACTCAGCTTCAGACAAAGGGCCTGTCGTCCACTGAATTCATATCTTAGACACTCGTTACTTATTTCTGGTATGTTAGATGAACAAATCCGCCATGTCAATAGGATGAGTAATGGAAGTGAGCAAAGCAATCTGGCAGGCCTGAGCGTTGGTAGCTCAACTGCTAATCCATACAGTTCCCCAGTTGCTAAACTCGAGATGTAACCGTTAGGATTGGGTGGGACCCTCTGACACACTCCTACCATTACCAATTCCAATTCGAGAGCCGACAAATGGATCACTCACAACATAGTACTTTTTAAGTTCAAGGAATGAGTTTTAAGCCACGAGTACGTACAAGTGTATGTTACTTATGGAAAGTCCAGTTCCTGATCATTTCGAGACCTTGAACTTCTGTGGAATGGAGGTTCAAACCAAGGGGGAGGTGGGACAGTCGCAGGGGGCGGTGCCGGTAGAGGGGCCAAGGATTGAGGTGCGGGGGTGGGCCACTGAACCGGCGGGAATGGACCTGGATCAGGGTATGGTGTCGTGAACGCTGGCACGTTGTAGTTAATTCCAGGCGTCCGGCGAAGGAATGGGTTGGGCCTCATGAACGTGGGCGACTTCCTTCGGTATCCTTGAGCGTTGAAGCACCTACACTTCTCTCCGGGTATGCCATCATGGTTCGCATACCATGATCTGCAGTTACTCCTTCTCTTGTATAGCTGATCTGGTTGGTATAGAAATGGGTAGATAACAAAGAGTAGTCGTTTTGCATCTGGCCATGTAGACCCTCTGGGCATGTCCTTGGTCCTCTCCATCCACACGAGTGCTTGTGGCTCAGAATTCTCCGTTGACGCCTCCTCCTCCACCACGGCTCTGAGTCTCCACCACATCGAATCAAAAGGTGCATTTTGAACCTCGCTACTGTGCCAAAAAGAACAAGAGGTCAGATCGACAAACATCTTGTGAGCTTCAGGGTTGCTCGTTCCTTTCATGGAGAGGCTGCTTGGATTGCTGCAGGAGGGGTCAGGGCTTTGGAGCAGAATAACTTTGCAACCACGAACTCCATGTTTCAAATAGTACAAATTACTGACAGTGAACGTGAACGCGCCATTTCTGTTGGTGTGGACATACTTTGAAAAATAGTCAGAAGCATCAGCTGCCCTCCCATCTTCACAGTGCAGGTTCACCCTTGCACCTGGTTGACAACAAAGACCTTGAGATCATGCCTTTATCAAAACCACTTGGTGAAATCCAGTTCCAGTCGGGACTAGCCTCGTCTGACCCAACATGTCTTTGAGGCTCTTATTAACTGACTGTCGAGGTTATTTCTCTCTGAAAGATGTTCGAGCTGGACCTGCAGAAGCACAGCACATGTGCGGATGGGCCTCGGGTTGACACTTCATAGCCTGACCTGCAGAAAATGCCAGTAAAAGGCAGGGAGAACGTGCATGCTCTTCGCAAAATCCTAGAATGTAGAATTAAGTGGTCAGTTCTCACAAGTTGCATGCACATAACTTGTTTGATAAATATAGTTGTGATGCGCATTCTACTCCCTATGTCCATGGCCATGGAAAGGAAGGAATATGCTAAGTTTGTGCACGGATATCTCTAACTTACCGGGAAGAGGGCTATTGAACGGAGTGAAATTGCCATGGAAACATGGATCGCACAACACTAGACCTTTCACCATTGCAGAGAGTGCTTGAGGGATAACTTGGGTGACAGTGACATAGGAGCTTTTCGGTGGTCCCATAGAGGCCGCCAAGACACATGCAGTAGGCAGCAAGGAAGTGATGCCAGCCCAGATGCTCATCAAAATCATGAGCTCTGTCATAAGATTGCGGCTTTGTCCTTCCATCTGTCAAACATGAGATATATTGCAGCATCCATAGACCTGTGTTCCTCTCTCCCCTGAACACAAACTAGCTGCGACTCCAGCAAGTTTGCAATCTTTCTCACATCTGATAAAGGAATCATGCAAAAGAAACACAAAGTGTGGCTGACAAATTGGCCCTGATAAAAGCATTGGGAGCATTGTTGTTGGTATATAAATTTGGTACCTGAACAAGGAGGGTAGTTAACAAATACCCTAACCATCACAAATGGATGAGACTGGAAACACATGGATAGGCAAGCAACCGATGCAAAACTTTTCATTACCATCAGTCTTCTTTTGAGATGTGATCAACTTGTCCTCTATGGCAACTATGAACAAAACACACTCTTGATCACCTCATTACCTTAATGGTGTGATCTACTTTATTGAATCCTCATTACCTTAATGGTTTGATCTACTTTCTTGTATTGTTTTACTTGTAGTGGATCATTGCACAACTTGAAACAGCATTGATCAATTTCTATACTAGCCTTTGTGGCTGCAAGATCCTGCGCCAACACCAACAGAAACAACTCCTAGATAGTAGAATAACTGTTGTGTGTACATCCATCCTGATAGCCACTGTGATAGCACTGAAGTGTCAAGCCAATTCTTTGCCCCTCGAAGTAGCAGTGGAGATCAGCTTAGTGAGATTGAGCAAAGTGTGTCGTGGTCCCACGCTTTCCACCCCTAACTCGTTTAAAATCTGCTCCAAGTCCTGCTCACCAAGTTGATCAAACCATCAGTATATCTCCAATGGAAATTGATGTCTGATAAGGGCAAACACAGGACAAAATTTCCCATTCCTTTCATTGTGTATGAGGTATAGGACCACAGCCCCAGGGGGATGGGAACTAGGAGGGGTTGTCCCAACTTGTCTCGTGGAAATTAATTTTATGGAGAGAGATCTCGCACCTTGTTCAGCAAGAACACAGCATAGGCTGATCTTGTCAGATCCTGCCCTTCAGAGAAGAGAGGGAATTCAACAATTGCTTTTGGCGACACACCCACTTGCGGTGTGCCAGAAGGTGCTACGAGGTCCACCATGATGGGCTCAATGGCAGGACAATAGTCTTGTATGTAGGAATGTGACGCACCCAGCCGCACTGGATACCGCAGCTGTACATCCAGGATCCCCGCCACCATAGACACCACCTGATATGCATACATCCTTAACAATATCAACATAGGGTCCTGATACCGTTGATATAAGGAGCAGAATAAGATACCAGAGGTTTCAAAGAGGATGATTCCCTACTAGGCCAGGAGCTCACATGTGCCACATAACCAAGAGCAGTGGCAGAGATGTCATAGTCTTGCTTCTCATTGAAAAGGCCTGGCTGCTTTTTACCCGGCTCCAGCAACTGCAAGCCTGCTATGGCCATAGATGTACCTTCTAAAGAGGACACACCAATGTCAACACCTGCTTGCACTTCCACAAAACCTGAGGTTTTAAGCCAACAAAATTGTTATTACTACTAGCCTTGTCACAAATGTGCAAGAAAAACTACAAGCTTCCTTCTGTATGGCACATCACTGGCTTCTTCTGGTAGAATTGCCATTTACAGAACCACGGCATTGTCATGTGCATCAGCCTTACTAACGGTCTGAGCTACACAAGATAACCAATACTTAACATTAGATAATCAACACCATAAGCAGCCAGTCACTTCCCTAGGCTGTGAGAGGTTTGCATTCTGTTTGAGAACCTGGAGGCTGTGAGTGCGAGTGAGGGGTCCTTTTGACTGATGGCGATAGGCCTTGGGGGGTACAGGTGGCCAGTGGATACAATGCTGCCATCTGGGCTACCATAGTGCGTCTCCTGGCATCCAACACTTTGCACAGCTTTTGCAAGCGCTCATGCCCTCCTTCTCCAGCCAAAAGCCGACCTGCATCCTGCATTCACTTCAGACACTGAATTTAAGCCCAGATTTGTCCCAAAGCTCCATACGCATTCACTGATCAAGGCCAAAACCAATTTGTGAGCACAAGATACCAATACCTTTGAGCCTTCCAACTGGATGTCTTAGGGTTGGATAGAAGAGGGTCTTTGAATGGTATGATTCCTCAGCCCTTTCAGATGATCTTTACATTGTCACAAGGATGTCCTTACTCTAAGCTTCCCCTTAAGGACCTCCAAAAATGGAAAAGAAAACCTCCTTGAACTGTAAGCCTTAAACCTACCCATTGGTATCCTGCTTATAAAGTTGTGTGTTGACTGCAGCTTCTTCCCTCTTCAGAAGCTGCAACAATACGAACCAACAGGATCTTGGAACTCACAATCTTCGAGCACTGGTTTACACCCAGTTAAGACAACTAGAATTTGGGTTCATTGTCAACATTCCACCACCATAGGACTCCAGATATCTGGCTTGCCATGCCAATTGACTGGCATGGCATGCCCTCATCTACACAGCATCCAGCACTACATCTTTTGTTTCAACCCTGAAACAAAACCAAAATGTGAAGAGTGCAGTTGCAGCATCAAATCAGTTGTCTTTCTTTTCTAACATTCTATTTCTTTTCTACTATTTTAAAGATTGGAGAGGTACTAACTGCAACGGTATCAACCCACCAGTTATTGGGGGTTAACCCACCAGGTTCTGAAACTCGCGATGGATCAAGGCAAAGCTGATCACAGTCCACAAGGGGATTTAGTGCTTGTTCAAAGAGCCTGAACTGACAAAAGACTAGAAAGCTGTTACAATAGCCCTCTACTATAGACAAGAGGCTTTGGTTGCATTGCAGATTGCAGATTGATTGCTTACAATCAAGAAAGATTAATGTTAATGGTAAGCTAACTGAGGTGGCCTTTAGCATGAAAAAGCTCATCCATTCTCAACCTTGTTTTGAGTTCCAATGGAGCATTTTCTCTAAGTTTTTTCAAAAAACTTTCTAGACTCTCGGTGACTCTCTAAGAACCTGAGGTCAAGCACATCACAGGCATCCAAGTATTGAAGAGAAAGCAAACAAGACTGTAATCTGGTGTGAAGTCGGTTGTGTTTTTGTTGTTACCGGACCTTTGCTGCGTTGAAACATTCTCGCTGGATATCTGAAGGTCCTTTTCTCTTATGTGTGCTTGTACAAGTTCGTATATCAGTCAGTGGGGATCCGGAGGCCCCCGTGCCGAAAAAGATTTCCAAAGACATAATGAACAAACTTCGTAGTACTTACGGATCAAAAAATTCAGGGGAAAGTATGGCACCTATGATAGGGAAAAGAGCCTATTTATTAGTGGACCACTCAATTTCAACGACCAAGTGTTTCCAATGTTCCTCGATGACGAACGCGCCCTTCCTTAGGGTTAGTCAATGCGGAGAGGATTAAGGGTTTTGTCCTCGTCATGCATAATGACACCAATTCTCTGACATGGTTTTTGTGGTTGTCTTGGGGGTTTGGTGTGAAGGCCTGAAGATCCTAGGGAACACTTGGCTGTTGGACCACTGGTAAACAAACTCTTCTCCCCATCCTAAGCACTATGCCTTTCCCCTAAATTCTTTGGAGTGAAGGCCTGGAGACCTTGAACTTAGTTCTGGGTGTACTTGGGCTAAGTTGGTGGTTTTGTTTTTGATTTCGAAGCTATCAAGACCGTGCTATGGGGATAAAGGGAGAAGAAGAAGCACAATTCCGTATAGTAACAGCCAGACGAAGGGGGATGGAGTCACCTGTAAACGGCATTGAGCATCAGACAGGACTTTCGAAGAGACAATCAAGGCTTGAGCAGAAGGTAGCAGTTTCTCTCTCACTCTAGCCAACTCTTCCTTGGATGCTTGAAATGTAGCTAAGGCGCTCTCCAAGCTTCGCTGCTTGGCCTGCAACTGCCTCTGCATGGCCTCCAGTGAATCCACGCGCTGCGAAGACATTTTCCGAATCTGTCCAAAGTCGCCATGCCAGCAGCATATGAAGATCTACTCAAGGTTGCAGAATCTGTAAATGCTCTGATTGTACAATCCGTCCCATAAAAAACGGAAACTCCTCTGCTCCAGCCACGACTTTTAGCATAATTGAAATTACAGACACGGGACCCCATGCATCCGGGATTGCAACCAGTATCACCGAAAGTAATTGCGTCTGCCTAAAAAATCAACCACGAGGATAAGATTCAAGTCGAGAGAGCGACTAAATGCTACCTCAAGCGCTTCCTCCATTCTCTGTGATAAGGCCTCTCTCTTGACGCGAGCCTTGGTGAGAACTGCTCCCAGACCACATAGATGCGCTAAAGCTTCCTGGAACTCCTCCCATTCGATCACCTTCACCTTTCCACTTTCTTTGTCTGCATCTGATCCCTTCTCCTCCGCCTGATATTGAGACCCCGAGGTCCCTTCCATACCTATAATGAGCTGTATTGTCTGCAGCACGCTGTAGTATGGTACAAAATCCAGGCTTCATCTTTCACACCAACCTCTGCTCTTGTAGTTCCACCACAAATCGCACAATGCCTCACATCTTTCTCTCCCTCCCTCCGTCGAACTAACCTCAGCCAACGAAAGAACTATGGACTAATATCTCAGCAAATAAAATTTACAAAAAGACAGCTTCAACAGTCACGAACAAGCTGAGATACTATCATCCTCCAACTCATTGAATCATGGTTTTTCTCCTCTAATCTTCCCCAAACCGAACCTTTTCAGATCCATCATGCTGACCATTTTGAGAGGACGAAGCTCGCTAGGGTTACAAGCTGGGAGGACGACAGGAAAAGAAAACCGTTAACAGCGAAGTAGGGGCCACATTACATAACGATCACATTACCTAACGGAGGTTTCGGCCTAAGAAGACAGTGCGAGAGAGACGAAAGAGACGAGAGAGACGATGACGAGAGTCTCCGAGTGCGTGCTCGTTGGAAGGTGAATTGAATCTAGCGGACAATTTGTGGGCATTGAAGCCATAGTCAGGGCCGGGGAAAGGGAGGATATGGGGCACTTGTATGCTCTGGATTTTGACGGTGTTCTGTGTGACAGCTGTGGTGAGAGCTCCATCTCTGCTCTTAAGGTACTCTCCTCTCTTCATGCACTCTGTGTTTCTGTATGGTTCCGCTTTGGCCTATTCTGGGATTTTTTTTTGTCGTCGAAGCTAGAATTGTCAGCCCTTTCTGCGTATGGAGAATGGGTCAGAGAAATTGCCATTTCCGAGGTCAATGTGTTAAACTTTAGTCATGACACTGAAGCAGTAGCCAGTATAGTCACAAAGGCATGTGATTCAGCAGAGATGATTATACATCCTCTGAATAAATGCTGTACAATAGAATTCATACTTTAGTGTGACGCATCAAACTGCAATTCTCTATCTTGTAAGCTTAATTTCCTGATCGATGCATCGAAAGATGTAATTTGTGAGGTTTTCTCCAGCTGACTTCGGACTTAGGCACGCAAAATGTAACAGGAGGTGGATAGAGGTGTGGTTTTCAGAGCTTAATGCACACTAACGGTTCTAAAATGTACTGACTTTCTGCAGGCAGCCAAAATTCGGTGGCCTGAGATCTTTTCAGGTGTGGATGCTGAGTCAGAGGCATGGATCCTCGAAAGCATGCGCACTGTAAGGATTCCTTGCAAACTCAGGAAACCTAGCAGGGTGGATGTTAGGTGTACACAGATCTTTCTGAAAACAGATAGACATTGCTACCACGTCTGACAAGAAAGCTGAGATCACTCAAATGTGGAGATCAAGTACTCTATGTTGAAGGACATTATAGGTACATTGGAGCTTCAAGTCCAGTGTTGATTATCAGCAGTTGTGCTGCACAGGGTTGGTCTTGTTTACTACTGTAGGATGTTTTTGAAAGCCGAGCACTTGCCTAGGCTGAAAGATTTTTAATTTTATGAAACTTGCACAGGTTTTGCATGGATTGTGAGAAATTTGAAAACTACCAAGAATTACTACACACAGACACCTATAAAGTACATTGAAAAGAAAAGCATCATTAAATAGCACTTGATGGAGCAGGTGCGGCCAGTGGTGGAGACAGGATATGAAAATTTGTTGCTGGTGCGGCTGCTGTTGGAGATCAAACACCCCCATATCCGCAAATCTTCAGTAGTACTCTACCCCCGAGGCTCTCCCTTTGAAACCTTCCTTAACTCTGCTCCTGTATGTCATGGAAACCCAGAAGTAGTTACGAGTCATGAATTGCAGGTGGTATGTTAGCAAGCTTCAGTTAAAGTGGTGTAGGAGAAATTGATTTTGTGATGAGTCTTCTATTTTACGTAGGTGGCAGAGGGGCTGACAGTGGATGGCATACTAGAAGACTGGGAGCATGGGTTGAAGCCAGTGGTGATGAAGGAGTGGGATGAGACCGAGAAGGATGAACTGGTCAAACTGTTTGGACAAGTGCGCGATGATTGGATATCGAGTGACATTCACGGTTGGATTAGTGCCAATCGGTACTGAACAGTTTTCACATTCTATGGAAATTACACTCACAATATGTTTATGGTCATTTCTCTAATTTCTCCCCCTCTATTTTGTTGCTGGAGGGTGAAGAAATCTGAAGTTCTGCCAATCCTTTGATATTCCTGACCTTAAATTGGAAACTCTTGTCCCAAGTGTTAAAATGGAGCTGACACATTATCTGACCTTGTGTATCCTTTCAGGTTTTATCCAGGAACAGCAGATTCTTTGCGCTTTTCGTCCTCAAAGGTGTACATTGTGACCACAAAGCAGGTATCAGCATCTGCCACCAAAGATGCATTGTAACCATTTTCGTCCAGTACTACAAACCACATTGAAGCTGAGAACTACTTACAAACTATTTCCTCGTGAATACGTCCGGTTACATAAATATTCCTTGAATTTCCTGGGTTGATGAGCTTCAGTCTTGATGGAGTACTTTGACAACTAAGCTCTTCAAGTTTGATAGGGAGTGGTTGGATGGATGCATCCATCTGAAAAGAGAGCCAAGGAAGAATGCTGCTTGGATTCATAATATATTTGGTTTTCTCTAAACACAAAAAGGTGACTGAATTCTTGTCATTTAGGAGTGTGTATGTGCTCACACGTCTTTCGTCTATTTGCTTAGGCCCGATTTGCAGCAGCGCTTCTCAAAGAGTTGGCGGGCGTGGAGTTTCCACCTGACCGGATTTATGGTCTAGGCACTGGGTGAGACTATTTCGCTTGGCATTCATTAGATACCAACCTTCAATCAGCCAAACTCAACAAGAACAGGCATTGCTCAAGTGCCTAACTGGCAGGCTCTGTTTACCAACAGACCAAGGATATGGAAGAGTTGTCATTGCGGCAGAGTGAAAGCAATGTTACTTCCAATGTTATACTAGGTAGCTTTTGTATATTGGGGGTGTGCTGCATCTGGGAGGAGCTAACACTACCATGGCTTGGGCAGACCTAAAGTGGAGGTGTTGAAGCAGCTTCAAAGTCGAGCCGAGCACAAAGGCTTGACTCTCCAGTCAGTGGACCTTTTCCTTCTCAACTTTGTGTTGTCACTGGGGAGATCTGACAACTCGAAAGCCTCTACTAGGACTTCCGCTCTGAGAGGGAAGCGGATTAGGTGCAGAGGGGCAGTGGGATGAATTTGGTGTCCACCAATCAGCTTAGCTTTAATCATAATATATTTGACAGCCAATAAGGACATGTTGATATAGTAGAACTGACCTGTCACACACAAGTGAGTGACCCATGCAGAAAGAAATAGGAGAGAGAGAAAGATAAATAAGGTGGCAGTAGAGGTGGAAAGGAACATGCAGATTTCTAGTGTTCAGGGAATATGTAGATTGAGACATGATGGGCTCATATGGATGTTGGCTTGCAGTTTTGTGGAAGATAGGCTGGCTACATTGCGGAATGTGATCAAGGACACTGAGCTTGACCAATGGAACATTTATTTGGGTATGGCTCTAACTAATAGACCTCCAGAGATCTGTGGATTATCATTGGAAAGTATATGACATTTACTGTGATTAGACTACGTCTGACGCAAGTCTGCCCCTAGTATAAGACAACACCCTCCAATTTTGCAAGGGCATCATGGCCATCTTTCTGACAGTCTGTCCTTTCCCGTGTCATGAGGGCATGTCAAGGAATCTCATCATTGTTGGGAGATTGTGCCTGGTAAGTGCTCTTCAGATGAAATATATTGTGTTTCTAATGAGCAGTGTTGATGTGTAGGCACCTGGGGTTATAACACCTTGAAAGAGAGAGAAGCTGCTGCCGCAATTTCCCGTATCCATACCCTTCAACTTCCTGATTTTTGCGCAAAACTGAAGTGAAGGTTCTGCTGCGCAAGTCCCTCTTGGATAATGTGAGCTGACATTCAAGTTCGCCACTCTCTGTCTTCCCGAAAGCCTCTGATGGGTTGTTGCGCAACATGATATTTACCATTTGAAGGCCACGTGCAACAGTCATCTCTGAGTGTAGAGGATGGACAGGGGTGCCCTGGTGGTTATAAGGTGTATAAGTGGTTTACATATGTAGATCAGAATTGATCCAGCATTCAATTCATCATGGAAATGCTGTCCCAATTGGACATATTTGCAATTCGTAAGCAATTATCTTTTGGATCTGACGAAATGGCAAGGAAGGGAATTGGATTTGTTTGGAAACATCTCTCCCTTGGGATTTTCTATCCAAGAAATCCTTCCCACTCAACATATCCTCAGGATGAATGGGCACAGCTACCCTGTACAAATTGGATGAGTAGGGGTAAAACAGTGAATCTAGGATGGGCTTGGCCACAGGTTCTTGGAAACATGTCTGCTGTAGCAGAGTTGGGCAGAGAGGGGGAGAGATGTGTGCTGCATCATTCACCAGGCTCTCTCCTCCATCACCTTCTGATTGCAGTGTAAGCTGCTTTATTGCTCTGCAGGGGGACAATCATAACTTTGGATTGCGAAGCTGTTTTCATGACCGATGAAGGGGGTCTTAAGCGGCCAAATCACATCTAGTCGAAGACGCTGATTGATCATTCGCTGATGTGAAAATTTACGCGAACTGAAAACATTCCCTTCCCGTGCCCGGATTTGCTTGTGTGATGGTCATGTTGCTTAATGCTTCAAATCTCGTTGTTCGGTTGGGAATCCAAAGATTCTAAGGCGGCTGCGGATCAGGATGGCAGACACCAATGTTTCGCCTGTCCCTGTGCGAATCCAAGAGTGAGATTGCATCTTTGCTTGTTTGTGCCCGCAAATTCTGTCAATCAATCTGCCACACTGCATTGTTGCACATAAAAGCTTACCAAGTAATTTTATCAGATAACTGCATGTCGTATAGGTAAGCAATTCTTCGAATATAGATTATGAGGACTCAAAAACTGGGTTTCTTTCTCGATCAGGAGTGTACTGAATGAGGCCGCAAGAACATTGTGATGTGTTGGTACTTAGTAGATAAGTAGTTCATGAATGTGGTCGTTAGGCAGTTCCCCTATTGCCCTCTTGCTCTCTTTCTTCCCCCAGTCGCTTCGTGGGCGAGTCATGTCGATCTCCATTTATCGATATCTGACATCTCTCTGATCCTGCGTCCGGCAGTTATCTCCCGCACTGCCACAAAAATATGAAGCCCAGAAATTAATAGGAGATTTCGGTGGCACTTCTTGACGTGCTAAGTTATGGTATAGGCAACAATCATGTCCTGGTTATCGCAGCTGAACACAGTAAGAGATTGCTGCAGTTTCACTTGTCAATATAACGCTACTTTAGGATTTCTGACGACCCACAGGCAGAGGGATTGGAATGGCTCCTTTATAAGCTCCCTCACCACAAATTTGATCGCCTTCTGTTTTGCTCTCTTGAATTGCGCTTGAAACTGTGTGCTTTGTATGGGGTGGTCCCGGGCGGTTGCCCACCTTGGCCAGAGATATTGAATTGGAACACCCAAAAGTTGAAAGCGTAGCAGGGAGCTCGGGTAAAGGTCTGGAGGAAAACACTTCACGGCGGGTTGCAAAGTTGATAGATACCGACATCAAACAATCCGAGTCTGAACTTTTGCGGTCCAGGTCAATTTCCGAGAAGTTCTTCAAGGCGCCGATTGTGGCCCCCAAACAGGTGAGATGTTTGTGAACATTCCATCTTGGTGCCTCTAAAGTTGAGCAAAGGTGTGCTTTGAAATCTATATGCGTTTGGAAATGGGTCGAGCTCATATCTCAGACGGGATACTATCCTGTCACAGTAACCCCTCTCAGCCATTTGTGGCTTTAAAACCACCAGCGTGCCTGAGATTGCTGTAATTCTTGCTCACAGCTGGCGACGATCCACATTGTCTAATAGTTCGTAACGTAAATTAAATGCCGAAGGATTGTCCTGTTACATCCTGGCCGGAAGCTGTGTCTTTTGGCTCAAGATAGAAGGCCAGTGCATGGCTGTTGGTAGTCCGCGTCCTACAGAAGCTAGTCAGTCCCTTATAGAGAGGCAGGATGCCTACCCCTTTCACTGCTTTCCAAGTTGGGTTTTGTTCCTGTGGAAATTACTCCTGAAACAAGTACATCGAGCATCGCTCCTTTGTGAACATCTTTGTCTATTCACAGTTCCGCCAGAAGAACTGGGCGTGGGGTCTATGGCCACAAGAAAAACGAGTACATTCTATCTCTTCACATTTGGCTGTGGTCACCCTGTTGTCGAAGTAAAGAGTGTGACCGAGTGATAGCCATAGCCTCTTAGAAGAGGGGTCAAAGTTAAGACCTGCTCAATTGATGCAATAATATGGTGTCAACATTAGGTGTAGTATACTTTTTTCGTCGTCTGAAGAAGGGTGGCAGGAGAGATACGTTATCCCAGGGATAATTGCTGAGTAAAACCTGTCATTGCATGTCAACAAAGGCAGCACAAAGACAAACAAAGAGAATGGTTGGGTGATGCTTATAGATTATGGGATTGTACCTGAATGGCAACTTCTGCATATTAATCAGGAATACACAAAATGGCAAACATTTGTTTTTGCTTATCAGACACTTGGCATTGTGTATGGGGATCTTGGAACATCGCCCCTATATGTGTATCCTTCGATCAATGTGGTCTCGCCCAATGAGGGAGACTATTTGGGGATCTTGAGCCTCGTTTTCTGGACACTTACTCTCATTGGGGTTTTCAAGTACACATGGATTGTTCTTCAAGCTGATGACCATGGTGAAGGTATATACGTATCTGTCTTCTTCTGTTCTGGTTCATTTCATTAGGACTTTAAGAACTATCTTGAGGAAGGTGGAATTATATTCTTTTGACGGCCTTCCACATTGGTAGTGACGCAGTATGGTTTCAGGTGTCTCCCTCTCTCCCCATTTTCCACACTATGACAGCAAGCAAAATCTAGTGGATTCATTCATGTCTTCGTCAATCTTTCTGCTCCATCCACACTGGAATATAGCAAGCAAAATTTAATGGATGCATTCACGGCTGTGTCTATCTGTACAGAAAATGATGTTTTCTTTGTACGTTTCTTGAAGGATCGGGTAGGACTACATATACCTTCAAGGAAGAGAATTGATACAACATAATCCTCGTGATGAAACAAAGAATGACGGTTCTACATTTTCACCTCACTCTCTATCTAGAGCTAGGTAAAGCTTAGCAAAGAATCAGCCACATCTGTGGCCCAGGTCAAGTTTGAGTGTGCTCCTGTTAGAACAACAAGACTGCCAAACATTGTAGTCACCTTTCAGCTGTTACATTAATGTTAACTTGTCGAGGTCTTGGAGTTGACTAAATGTTTGGCTCTGACAGTTCACAGTGATACTGTATTTGCACAGGCGGCACATTTGCACTGTATTCCTTACTATGCCAGCACACAAACGTAGGGCAGGGTGCAAGAAAACTTAGCACCCGCACTGCAATCTCAGACAGCAAGCTCTCGCATTTTCACAAGGCTTGGGAAGACACCAAGGAAAACAGAGTGAAGAAGTTTTTGGAAGGCAGTAAGGCAGCCCAACAGATACTTCTGTTTGTGGTCATGCTCGGCACGTGCATGATACTTGGGGATGGTGTGCTGACCCCTGCTATTTCAGGTGGGGCCATGTATGCTGTGACTCATTGATTTGAAAGACTCTAATATAATATCCTCTGTGTTGACAGTTATGACAATAACCTTTTGATGAATACTGTGCACTATCCCTTTAGTCCAGAATGTGTACTTGGCTTTGCATGAGATGTCACAACTTTGCACATGGACATGCAGCTTCCACCCCGGCACACTTTGAGAGCTTTCATTGCAAGGCCTTCTTGGTGACTGCTGCAATGTTTTGCAAACCATTTGTAGATTTTCTGGGCTAGGATTATCAGTGGAGGCACACTATGATGTCCAGGATTGCCTGTACCTCATCGTGTGGGGGATCAGTCTGGCACTGGCAAGGCACCCACATGCCACTTCTTAGCTGATGAGCCTCTTGGAGTAGCTGGAGTCATGATAGGAAAATACCACCTCTGTCTTTCATCATTCACATAGCTTTTATTTGTCAGTGTGAAGATGTTGTATGGATTGTGCCTCGGATGCAGTACTATCAGCTATTGGCGGCATTCAGACCATGGTGCCTTCAGTCAGTAATGGTAAGTTCATGCCTGGTAATATCTTGCCTCCCTCCACATGTGATGCATCGTCTCTGGGTTGCTTTGTTGTTGCTTTATCACAGGACTCCATGTCAAAGTGGACTTCCACTCAACCAACATTTCAATCTTTCTATTACTTTAGTATTGACTGCATGCATTCTTCCACGTGTGGACATCAATGTTATGTTAAATGGGGCCATAGAACATTGCATGACTCTTATCAGGTTTGAAGGTTTGTTTCCGAGACTGATGTGGGTTTGACATTTTGTATGCACTCAAATTCCTGGACATGTGTGCAGAGGTGATAATATGGGTGTCAGCAATAATATTGGTTTTGCTCTTCCTCATCCAAAAGTGTGGAACTCACAAAGTTAGCTTTCTCTACTCCCCAATTATGGCAGCCTGGTTGATCACGACCCCTATCATGGGGGGCTACAACATTGCAAAGCATTATCCATCTGTATTCAAAGCATTTTCTCCAGTGTACATCTACCATTTTTTTGCCAAGAATGGGAAGGATGGCTGGGTGATGCTGGGTGGCATTATACTTTGTATTACAGGTCTGTCCTTCACCATCCCTCTTTGTTTCTGTCCTGTACAATCTGGGTCTAGTATTTACCTGTAAGTAGGCCCCAAATGTTACGCCACCATTGGGATAATGGCCTCATAGTGTAAATGGGCAACATGATTGTTTAAGGCCATCTGGCTTTCATTGTTTTTGAAATATTACCCAGGACAGGCAGAACTAGGACCTGGCAACATATTGTGAAAGATTTGAAAAACTTTTTAAAGTAAGCTAAATGAAAGTATTACAATACAATTCCTAAAAGTATGTGTATAAACCGTGATTGCTGTGGGAGCCTATCCTTGTTGACATCTTCAATGAGTACTGGCTAGTTGCATGACATTGTCTCGTGAGAAAGCTGAACTTGCAAGGTCCCACGCAGAGTCGAGTAGAATCCAGTTGGATATCTGAGTTCCTAACTGTGGTAAACCTGTTGTGCTGAATTTGTGTTTGGGCTGTGGGAGGAACCAGAGCAAGAGAGGAGAAAGACCGTGAAATAGGGAAGACTTGATAAAATAGTGTGACCTCCTTCACGAGAGAAGTCTTTAGCCTTTCATTGCCTCCTCTGAAAGGCTCCCCCCAAGCATTTGCTTATGGTGCACTGCACAAGACCCCAGCCAGTCACAAGTGAAAACTTGATAAGTTTAGGCCTGTAATGGTATGCTTGGGCTTACTGTCCCACATGCTTGACCCAAACCTGGTCATGTCAACATGGAGAAGCTTAAATCTTCCCATGGATTACAACTTAAGCAAGAGAGAGACACAGAGCTATTACTAATCAGATGTTGCAGGGTCAGTTTTGGGACCTCAGATCCCAGCCATGCAGTTGTCATCCCCTCAAAGGATTCAATTATAAAGCGGTTAACATTTAATTTTCCTTGGGAACAGGGTCAGAGGCCATGTTTGCAGATTTGGGTCACTTCAACAGGCTTTCCATTCAGGTGGGCACAATACCTAGACTTCCAAAAGTGGAAGTGACTTAACATTTTCTTCTGACCAAGCTTCACTGGAAAAGTTGGGACAAACTACGAAGAAACTTATCAGGTGCACAGGATGCCCATCATAGAACAAGAAAAGAGAAAGAAACAATGATGTGACTTCATGACGCCCACATGAAGCCCAAAGCTTAAGGGACAAGAGTGCACATAATAAACAAAGCTGCACACAGCTAGAACATCCAGCTGAAGCAAGTGTCTCTCCAACACCGTCCGAGCCAGTCACTAGCTTCTGCATGGGTTAAGAGTCTCCGTCCCCATGGATAGGGATTTGCAGTTCGCACTGTTATCCCCTCTAATGAAGACCTGTACACCTGATAGTTCTATATTATCCGAGGTAGAAGTGTGACATGCCCATTCTCTCTGCCCATGGTGGCCCTCACAGGACGTAGTAAAGCATTTTTTTTTCCCCTTTCTCTTCAGAGTCTGTACTTAGAACCTGCAGATTTGTGATGGGACATGGAGTAAAACGTCTGCGAGAGGCTAGAATCTGTCCTGTCAGCATGAGCCTAACTGCCTCAGGCATCTATGTGATGTTCTGAGGTGGCTTCTTGTTGTTGAATTTGCCCCATAGACCCTCAGTACCCCTTGTGCTGTTCCCTCTCTCACACACACAGAACTAGTCCCATGGCCCTGAGGGCCTCTGTGAATGTTATAAGTTTAGTTTCTCTCTCTATACTTGTGTCCCTTTGGCCCTCCTTTGGATGTTTTTTTCTTGCTCTTTTGTTTTACTGTGTCCCATTGTGTCTCTGTGCCTCCCATTTGAAGGAATAAGTTTCTAATTATTCTACTTCTTCCCTCTCTCTGAAACTGCGCAAAAACTGGGTCTATGGCCACAAAGCTACGGCAAACAATGTCTCATGAGTACATTATCTCTTTCTGTTTGAAGTGATAGTTCCTGTATCGTTTAAGATTACCTTCTCGACTTGTGGATGGCAGATTGCATTTTCTGTGGTGGTGTACCCATCAGTGCTCGTCACTTATGCAGGGCAAACGGCTTACCTCATAATGAATCCTGAGGACCATCTCCAGGGATTCTTTAAAATGGTGCCTCAACCTGTTTTCTGGCCAATGTTTGTCATCTCAACATTGGCAGCCATAGTCGCAAGCCAAGGCCTCATCTCTGCCACATTCTCAATCATCAAGCAGTCTGTGGCCCTTGACTATTTCCCGCGTGTGAAGGTGGTGCACACATCTGAGGACCAAGAGGGACAGGTCTACTCACCTGAAGTGAATTACTGTCTGATGGTTCTCTGCATTGCGGTGGTCTTTGGATTTCAAACTTCAACTGACATCGGCAATGCTTTTGGTAAGCTCTGAGGTAAAGAACTGAGTGTTACTACATTGACAGACCATTTTATTACGATGCCTTCACATATGGAGTTTTGCCGCTAAGGCTTTCTACTCAAACCTTCAATGTTTCCTGAAGTTTCAACCTCAGTAACTCGAGGTTTTCCAGGTAGGATTGTAGAAGCAGTTGGAGCATTTTGTTCATTAAGCCTACCACTCTTTAGTAACATTGAGGCATGCTGTGATTGGCAGGCCACATTTGTGTCTGCCGAATCAGAACTATATAAGTACCTCTCAGGAGAAGGGCAGCGGTTGACCAACGACTTACACTCAAAAATGAACATGTGTTATGAACCATTTGGGTTGGGGATTCTCCAAAGCCAAGCACATCGTGTGGTTGGGCAACATCAGATTTATAATGTGCTTTGGAGTATGAAACAAAGGCTCAATGTCCCTCTTTCTACTGGATAAATGGGAGTCTTGAAAGACCTTCAGGGCTGTTCTTGAAGAGTGCTTTGTAGTTGTCCTGGCAGACAGGCTTGTCATTGACCTTTAGTTATCAATTCGTTTCCATGTGCGTACCACCAAAAGAGCTGATATTAGCAAATGTTTGGAATGCTGCAGGGGTGGCAGTGATATGGGTGATGATAATAACAACATGCTTGATGACGATTGTCATGCTCGTAATCTGGAACACCCCATGGCCTCTCGTAATGATCTTCTTCCTTGTCTTCATGGCCTTGGAGGGAACATACATGACAGCTGTGATGATGAAAGTGCCCCAGGGGGGGTGGGTCCCTTTCCTCATCGCCATAGTTGTCACAATAATCATGGCGACGTGGAACTATGGGCGTCAAAAGAAGTTTGAATATGAAATGAAACACAGGATCAGCAAGCAAACCTTGGGTGCCCTGCTAACCCGTTTTGGAAATTTCCGGGTCCCTGGAATTTGCTTTTTCTACACTGATTTGGTACATGGGGTGCCCCCAATCGTAAGCCATTATGTGCGCAATGTGCGGGCACTGCATGAGGTGCTGATTTTCACTACGATTCGGTATGTTCCAGTGAAGACTGTGTTGCCAGCCGAGCGATTTCTGGTGGGTAGGGTAGGGTTCAAAGGGGTTTATCGGTGCGTGGCACGCTATGGCTACATGGATACAATAAACGTGGAGGGCAATGAATTTTTGGAGCAGGTGCCCATTTTGTGTCCCCTCCTCCCAAGCCTCTTTATCCATGAATATTTTTGAAGTGAAAATGCTGAGCTGGTTTGACAACATCGTACGTTCTTAGTTAGGATGTCTCAGGGGCTGCATTGTAACTACTTTTGGTTTGTTGAGTAGTTGGTACTATGTGCACTACTATCCCAACCGTGAGTAGGCCATTGCACCGTAGTGTCGGAGAGATGGCCCCAACCTGGAGTGGTCAAAATCTTAGTGGTCAAAACAATTCATATCCAAGGGGATCTAAAGTGAGGCCACCATTCGCCCTCCTACTGGCCTTCTACCTTGCAATGCCATGTCAGAAATGGGCATCACAGGTGGATGACCCCAGGTTGATAGAAAACTGTGGGCAAATATGTTAGGTGGATATCAATCAGCCTTCTTACCCTACTTACCAAGATCAAAGTTAGTCAGCCTCAACAGATACCGCATTTTAAAGACCCAGAAATTCATGACAGGTTTTTGAATCCTTGAGTGAGCATATCGCGGGTAACAAGTTTTTTCTTGAGAGCCCTGAAGATGAAGTGGGGCAGGCCATATCTGTTGAGGTTGCAGACTTGAAGAGAGCAAAAGATGATGGGGCGGTTTATGTGCTTGGGAGAACCGATTTGAAAGTCGGCGAACATACACCCTTGATTGAGCGTATTGTGGTAGGAAAACTTTACATGTTTCTACAGAGTATCTGTCGGTCAACCATGACAACAATGAAGATTCCACCCTCAGATTTCCTTGAAGTCGGGATGGTGTATGATATTTAGGTGTTTCAATGGCATCAGCCAAAATTCCAACAGGTAAGTGAACCAAAGAAATTACTTCATTTATTTCTCTTTCCCTCAATTTTACGCCGCATTCTTGCAATGTCTGGATTGCTAATTCCTGCTCTTCTATGAACTGTCCATCTTCCTGTAAATAAACTTTCGCCAGCTATGCAGATGGGGTGGCTGTTTTGTGTTCATTTTCATACCCTGTTTTTTGAGAACACCACAACTGCTCTAGGAGGGTTATATATTTACTATTGAGGATCCATGGAGGACAAGTATGGGTTGGAGTGGTCTCCAAGAGCATATCATTGTCAATGTGCACATCAAACTATGAGCACATGCACCCCTGCAACATCTCACTTCATTGGAACAGGCTTCAACCATTGCTGCCCCTTTGTGCTCCCTTTCACTATGTATCAGATCCATGGGATGGTCAGGGTGCAAAGATTACATGCCCTGCTGTAACAGTGGATGGTCCATGAGTTCCCGATGGCAACCACAATCTCATTTGTACACAGGAAGAGGATTGGAGTCCACTGTGGTGTATCCATGTTTTGCCCCTATCAACACTTTGTTTGAAATTGTTGTGTTTGCTTTGTGATCAATTGAGTATACCCTTGCAATATTGATGATACAAAAGTCACATTTGCAAGCATCTTCCAGACTATAAAATTGTATCAGTGAATATGCACTATTCACGGTTTGATGAGAGCAATATTGAGTGTTGATACAGGTTGTCTAGCCACCACACAAGCATGATATCCACAGACTTTTGACTATCATGTTAAAATGCTATTTGTTTCTAACAGATAGTGCTGGCCACCTAAAGGTCCATTAGTTCAATGACTAAAGTTCTTGGCATCACACCCAAGTGCCAAGGAGCTGCACTGCAGGCAGAACAAAATAGTGATTAATCTGGAGCAAGGAATTGCAGTTTTCTGAATAACATTGTGATTGAACTACTCTGGTCACCAAGACACTCGAGCATTCTGTCCATGTAGCACATCTCAACAGGTTCAGGTTTCCCCTTCTCTGTCTCCAGTTTGTCTTACCTCCCCACCTGATTAGGTCAAAGGTTTCCCACAAGAATATTTGGTTGAGGTCTTTCTCTAGACTGATGGTGATGGAAGGAGCATCATAACTTACTCGAGGCAATCACTATGTCCAAAATGTCCAACACTTGAGCTACACAAGCCACTCTCACGCTGCCTAACTGTTCCAATATAATCTCAACTGGGCCAGGTGACGCATGAGTTCATCCCTCCCTTGGCCCGTGGTTGAGCTGGTCATAATCCATGGAGGTGCCTCAGCATAGCATGCTTTTAGCTTCTCAAGAAACTCGTGTATATTTTCCTCAGGCTTTTGACCCCCATTCTTCTTCTTTTTCTTCCTGTCACACTTGGTGAAGACAACGGTCACTGGAATCTATATACCAACACAGAACAGTATGTCAGTCCCCATGTCAACTTCAACCCGTGATCAAAGCAGCCGATGGTGTGAATATTGTTTAAAACTACAACATGCACTCTTAAAAGAGTTGACATGAGCAAAAGAGTGACATTTGAGGACTGTCGTTGTTATACATTTGTCTAGACATGGGTAAATGTTCATCGGATCATTGCTTCACGGTTGCTGGCGTAGTGTGTCTTAGACCTAAGTAAACACAAAGAAAATCTTACTTTGTTGCGTCCGAGCCAATTGACACAGTCGAGGTCAATCTGTTGTGGCGGGATGCTGGCATCCACCAGCAGTAGAACAGTCACCAATGTCTTCCGCTGCAGGAAGTAATCTTTTGTGAATGCATTCCAGTCAGTGCGGATAGTTGTAGGAGCCTTAGCATACCTGCCAGAACCAACCCTCCCAGTCAACACACAAAGAAGACTAAAAGCTCTCACCCAAGTTCAAGCCTTTTTCAATCACCTAGGTCAGCAAGGTACAACAATCAAGGATGAGCCATAGGAACATGACACAAAACTGAATCGGTAAGGCTAGCGTTTGTATTCAGGTACATTTGTACATTGTGACGCAGCCCAAATGTGAGCTAATAAGGCAAGACTGTCATCCAGAAGGTTGGGCCAGTTTAGATGTTTGAGGGTAACACTGATTCCCACTTGCTGATATCTCACTATCAGGAGGAATGGGCCTCCTGGGCTCAAAAGGCCTCAAAAGGCAAAGTTTACCAGGTGGCTCCCCTTCGTGCCACATGTGGTAACCTCACACACATGAAACTATGCAAATTTGTACCGAGGATCACACAAGCATGGTGTGTCTTGACCTCTGGGTCCCTTGTTACAAGATCCACAAATTGTTCCAGACAACCCCTTTGCATATTCCCAGACCCTAATACCAAACCTCCCATTCCTTCAATTGATCATTACAGGTTCTTGCAGAGCCAGCCGAACCAGACTAGCTGACTACACCACCACAATAGCTCAATAGCATATCTCCTGCTCTCTCCCACACTGAACCCTTTCACTCACTGGACCTGGCAGTGCCTTCACAGCCCCGTTGTCAGTGTCGGATTGAGAGGATAGAGCATCAGTGTGGAATTAAAGTCACAAAGTACGATGTATTCCAGCTCGTTAAGGCACAAACAATCAATTGTGCTGAACTGGGTTATCACCAGTTGCACCACAGCACTATGGCAATTATGGGTTGAGTGTATCCTGGTGAGTGAAACCCCATAACCAGCTAATCATGTAATTACCTATGTGAATGAGTTTCTTTGGATTGCATCTTATGCTAAAAGTTGTTTTGTTGACCAAAAAAGAACCAAACCTACCTGGGGCAATCATAGTGACAATGTGAATGAACTTCACAACAAAACCAGCGAGTTTGCAGGACCGACACAAAATCCTCTCTCCCTCTCTCTCATCCTGCAGATTCTACCAGGAAAATTTCAGAGGTGCTGTGAAAACTTACCCATAACCCGGCAAATCCACCAAATACCAGTTGTTGTTGATGCGGAAGTGATTAATAAGCTGAGTTTTACCTGCACATGAAATGCCTCTCTGTCTCTCATGTGACACGCTCTCTGCCTCTCAAAGGCTTAAATTTAACATCCTATTCCAAATCACAACCAGGAGTCCTATGCCTTTTCAGAACGAGCGTGCAGCAACTAGGGTAGTGGCAGTAATCAAATGAGACTACTGGGCCTAACTGTAGTAGTTGTGCAGATCATATATGTGATTTATGATCATAGCATGAGCACCAAGATGAATTATAGGTTGTGGGCTTAAGAGAAGAAAATCCTTTTGAGGTCTATTTTTTAGTTCCTGTTGGCCTTTGTGCTGCCTGGGTGGCATGTCTCCGCCTGCTGCTGAAGCTTCCCATTTGCATGCAAACACACACTAGATCAGGAAGAGTTGGTCATCCAAGGGAAATGGAGAGAGTGTACTGTTCACATTGACTGTGTTCTCTGTGATGGTTAGCTTTGGCTTGCAGTTGAGAGCGTGGGGAAAACTAACCCGGCCAGAGCAGATAGTGAAGTGGTTTTCATGTACAAGGATATGATACTCGCCCTATATGAGTCCTTTTACAGGGGAATCAATGTTGACTGAGGGACTGGTATCCAAATTGTACTATGCAAGCATGGCGTTGAAGACAAGATAGGCACGAGGGAGACACTCCAGAAACGCAAGTCAAAACATACCAGGTTTCTTCGACGTCTGAGCAAGCTCTTTGCGGTGGACCATAACGTTGATAAGCGAGGATTTCCCCACATTGGAGCGCCCCACTAATGCAATTTCAGGGAGGCCATCATAAGGACACTCTGATTCCTTGCTGCTGCTCTTAATGAACTCTGCTTGCTTCACTTGGGCATGGCGGCCGTCCTCCGGACCCCTCAAAACGATGTTTGATCCTGGTAGCGTCTTCGCACTTTTCGCATCCCTCACATCTCCTTCTACAGATGGAGTGGCTATATCTGGTAAAGCTAACCCTGATTCCTGAGTTGTGAACACTACCTCCGACAAACGGGCCTTCGCTATCTCAACCCTGCTTTTTGCCCTACTACTAAACCTCTTAATGAACACAAGACCCAGGGCCCTGATTGAAATCGAGTCTTTCCATGAAATTGCTACACTGGTGGGTCTTGTGCACAAGGGATTAGTGATCGGTGGAACAGACGGAGAAAAGCAATAGGAAACAGAGGTCCAGTTCCGGGAATGTGAGAGAGATACCGGAATGGCACAGCAGCAGTGAGCGCAGGCTGGTAGCAGCAGCCGCCTGTGATACAGAGCCATATGTAACCTTGTACTGTACCTTTTCTCTTTCTCTTTCCTCCTTATCACAGACTACAAAAGCCACGTAAATCAAAATATGCACGGGGTGATGAAGGCAGCAGTATAACGTGACATTGTCTCAGGAGCCATCTGGAGCACGTGAGTGCAAAGTTCCACATTTGGATTCTGATCAATCTCCTTTCAAAACCAGCTCTACTGCTTAAGGATTCAACGGAAGACGTGCTTCCTTGGAAACTCTTACAAACTCTTGCATGTCATACAGATTTGTCCTCTGAAATCCCCATTACACTGACTATGCTTGCTAAGAAACCTGTTGCAAGAGAACCCAAGCAGAGGAATGGGGCCAGGAGCTAACGACGATTTGACGACCCACAAAACCATCGAACCTACTGCACAGGAGCTAAATGAGAAATTCAAAGCCCTGTAAGTTGAACACTTGAAGGAATTAAGGCTGAACTTCACTCTACTCCTCAGATTGGCCGATTCCAATCCATGCGGGATCAAGATCACTCAGCTGGACTCAGTCAAGTGACGATATGATGCAAACGACAGAGCTTAGGAATTGGGATTTAGGATTTAGAGTCTAGGGTTTAGGGTTTAGATTGAGGTTGATCTATCTTATGTTATGTGACACCATGTCTCCAGTTTAGTCTCGCTCGTGGTAACCCTTAAGCTTAGAGAGGCTCGGGAATTCAGTTCCCTAGCTGATAACACGCATTCCCTGAAATTTTCAGTTTTTTCTGGTATGTTTCCCACTGGGCTCCTTTGTAGTGAAGGGGGGGTCAAATTTATCCTTTTTCTTTGGGCAGGACAAAATATGGTTTCCAAAATACCCAAAGGGCAGCATGCGCAGAGGAGCGAGGAATGGAATTGAAGCCACTCCCCCACTTTCCAGGTGTTCCTGAATGCCTCGTAGATGGCCTCCGCTCCTCTTGAATTGCGTTGGATGTCTGCACAAAGTTCAGACAAAACTCCTGCAAGACAATTGAGCCGTTCAATTCCTAATCCCTCTGGTGGAAGTGTTGTTGGCATCCATAAGAAGTCCCAAATAAAATCTGGGACCAATCAAAGTAGGACATAGGGTTATGGGTTCCCTGCCCGGGCCTTCATATGGTACACATAGCTTGTACGCCTATGAAATTTGGCGCCATAGCCCAGCAGCTTATTGGGTTTCAGGCTCCTATGGCCCACCCGGCCCCTCCTTTCATAGGGTTCCACTCCACCCTCAATCCGGTGAAACCCCCAGTCTAGGTTCGGCCACCCCTCATTTCAGGTGGTCCCACCCCACATAGCTACGGCCTACCCTTCACCAGAAGGGTAGGCATTTTCAAAACTTTGAATTTGAAAATTCTCTAAGTCCAAAATGTATGTCATGTGCTTGCCAAATTGCCATGTGAATTTTTTCCAAGTCCTTTGTGTGCTCTCAACATGTGGTTGAATTTTTCTACTCATTTATTTTCTGTGAAGAGTGGAGTACCCTCTGAAAATTTCAGTGTCCTTCATAGTGTCTTTGTTCTCACTGCTTCTGCTAAGATATAAATGGGTTGAAAATTGTGCAAAAGGAAAGATACAACAATTCAAGGGGATCTTGAACTGTCTCAATGTATTCATATCAAACACTAGTTCAGCCAGGTACTGAACTTAGTCATATATGTTTCATGGTATGAATCCCAGCAAATGTACAAAAGCAATGACACAACAATTCAAGGGGATCTTGAACTTGCTAAATGTATTCAAATCAAACACTAGTTCAGCCACTTACTGAACTTAGTCATTGATGTTTCAGGATACAACATATCTCCCCTACAGCCCAGACTCGGATGGGGATTGAACCTGGTAACTGAGCTGCCCGTCGTAGCCGAGCCCGCCCCCCCCCCCCACCCCCTATTCCCCACCACTACCATCCCACAGCCCCCATCTCCCCCTCCGAAACACCCCCCCCCCACCCCCCCTATTTCCCACCACTACTATCCAAACAGCCCCCCCTCTCCCCCTTTCAAACCCCCCGCCCCCCCTCTATCTACTATTAGTGATCCTAAATGTTAGTGATTGGCCATTGATACTAGTCACTCGGGGAAGTCACTCCCTATATAGTTTAGGGAATCACGTGCGATAAACAGGTATTTTCTATGGGGGAATTACTTTTTTTTTTCCCCTTTTTCATCCACCCTATAATTATTTAATTTTGTAATATACACAATTATCTAGCATGCTATTTTTTATTTATTTGACAGTAAGCATATATTCATAACCCTATTTTTATTTAAATCCGGTATCCACAAATAAGGACATCCAATTTTATTTCTAAAAATATTGTTTCAAAGAATATATGTTACCCTATATTTTTTTGCACGCCATTTGGAAAAAATGGAAGTGACTTCCCCTGGACTAGTCGCAGTAGCATTTTCAAACTGTCATGTCAATAAGTCAGCCCCCTGCCCCATGCCATGCCAAGGCGCAAAACTAAGCACATGTCTCTATTACCCCACCACCTTGTCATCCCCCCACAACTACATGTCAATATCCAAAAACTAAAACACCATCAAAGTCCACTAATGTCAAGAGTTGTTGTAGCCAGTAGCCACTACCAAAATTGATATCTATATTGAACCCTATCGATGCCTACAATGAACTCTCCGAAAACAGTTGTTTGGCACATAAAACGATTGGCACAAGGGCCACAAAATGTGCGACACCTCTGACTACAAACAATGCATCTGCGGCGTAAATGAGAGCGCTCAACCATGTGAATACTTGGCATTCTTCCATGTGGATCACACATTGGTCATTGATAACTTCTTTACATCTCCTAAGGTTTTGTGGGAGTTGTTTATACGGACCAGATTCGGTCGTGGGAAGAAAAGGTCGAACTAAGAGAGCAAGTGGCTCCTAAAAGTGCTTGGCAAAGTTGGGCCAGGAACAGGACCAACAAATTGACCTGGGTTTCCAACCAAAGTGTCAGTTGACTGCCAATTGATGTTTTTGAAGAGATCTCTAAACTGAAGGGTATCCAAATCCACAACCTCATCATAGATTCCCAACTCACCCAACATAGTATCATCATCAATTTCCCCATGCCAATTCCATTTGTCTTCATCATCGGTGTCCCCCTCATAGGCTGTAGGATCATCAGTATAGTCCTCATCACCATCAAACTCGGGAATGTCAATTTCATCCATCAAGTGTTGTGAGCACAAATCCCCTCTACTATTTTGCTCAAATGGCCCTTGCCTCTTTCCAGCCGTGCCCTCCCCAAACAAAGCACCAGTGGGCAGCCCAAGCAAATCACACTGCCCAAAGTCAAGTGTCCTCAAACCAAGCAAAGGGCCAAAGTCAGCCTCTACCATTTTCTGGCGTGAAGGCACATGAACCCAAGTCTCAACAATCTCCCCATAATACCAATCTGAGGCTGGATCCACCCATTCTTCTAACTCACCAAAAAGCACATATTGTTTGACTCTAACAGGCATGGCAGGTCTGATCAGACGCGATTCATACCTTCGAGCAGATGTGCTAGCTGCATGTACTCTCTTTGCAGGCACATGAGAGAGCCCAACATTCTGGAAATTCAATGAAGGCCTCAAACCAGGTTCGGAGTCCTCCACAACAACACATTTTCCCTTCTTAGGACTAGGACTGCAAGGATCATCTCTCTCTCTCAACTGCAAGTTACTGGTAAGAGGGGATGTCAAGGTACCAGTACCTTCAGATTCAAGAGGCAGCTTGTCATTCAAACTTGCAGGCTCAGAATGAAATGAAATGAGTCCGCACGCACATGCAAAGAGTGTTTGTATGCAAACTGCAACGAATTGCTCAAATTAAATGCTAGATCTCTTGAAAATTCAGTCGCTCAATCCAATACAGACAAAAGCTTTCTCAAAATGCACTCCGACATCCGTGATATAATGTTATCTCTCCCTCATATGTAGAACTCGGATCCACCGACAAAGGAAGATCATGCTGGTCTACGGCCCCACCATAAACAGGAACGAATCTATTTGCATTCACCCCTAAGAATCCAGATGAAGTACCAAGAAAGACGACCCCGATCTCAGTGACAGGATCATACTGGGCAAGGTAACAAGTCCTACCCTTCGCAATTTGCACCTTGTTATTCTTCGTAGTATACCAAATGGACATGTCCTCTGACACCCGCAGAGGCACACCAGGGCCGAGTGAGATTTGCAAGGCGAAAGGTCATTCATTTCAGAAGGAAAAACACCATACGTTTTGTAGAAGCAACCACAATACATGTTCGTCATCTACAGTGTCAGAAGGCGCGAGTTAGAACTGTCCAGATTAGATACAAACCACACTTTCTCTCTCATCAAATGCCCAATCGCACCTACACCGAACACATCGAGAACCTCGCAACCTAAACACACGAAAAACAACAAACGCCTAAACACGCGCGCGAATCCTCTGAGCAGCCCAACGCCCTTTCTCTACTGCGAATATGATGAAAATACGGAAAGGGCGTTCAACCTAAATTCTTCGGATCTGTCCCTAATAGTGACTCGGCGATGATTAGATTGTCCTTTAGTCGGGGTATGAAAAGCAGAAAGGTGGATATCAATGGTTTGCAACGTTTGAAACAATTGAAAAGTAGAAGGTAACTCATGAAAGAAAAAGCGAAGGGGGGCTACCATCAGCACTGTCCAAGATTTTTTTTTTTTTAAAATAAAATAAAAGCGGAAAGACTTGGTGATGAACATGCATGAGGACAGAGATCTGACTGCAGTGATATGGTTTGACAAAAAAATTCTATATATGTTGTCAAGTTAGGCATCTTGCTAGGCCTAACTCACCTGTGACATTGAGAAGGTTTAGGGATGAGCATGCACAGGGAAGCAGGCATTAATCTGTCGTCAACAACAACTTAAATCGCAGCCTCTGTCAGCACATGACAAATGAACCCATGAAGGAAAATTGTTGTGTTTATATTCTTTTTCTCTCCCATGCACTTGCAATACCATTAAAGTTATATGCGAGGTGTAGATGTGCAAGATCAATTTGATATGTGTTTATAGCGTGTAGATGAAGACACACAAGTGGTGGCACCGTATGTACTTCTTCTTACTTGATACATCTATGGTGAATATCTGGATTCTTCATTCATCTCACATGAGGCAGGTGGGGAAGGAACCCATGAGCCACTTGCAATTTAAGTTGGCCATGACCATCCAATGACAATTGACAGAGGATATTGGACCACTTTGGAAATGAAGTCCATTTACACATCCCAAGTACCATTGGGTGGTGCGTCAGATCTTGCACTCAACAAGGAGGCGCATGTATATGGTTTGTATGGTGCGCACGCATTTTCATTGTCCTCAGTGTCAAGAGGAAACTCTGTGTTTGGGGGTATGCTGACATAACCCTTTCAAATTGTCTTGGTCTTTAACACATCTTTGAAATGGGATGTGTCAATCAAAAGATTACAACTAGTGAAAGATCGATTTTTTTGCTTTTGAACAATTGAGTCCGTAAAATGAAGGATATCAAAGATTGACAGCCTAGATATGTTTTATCAAAGTTGATTCTATTTATCACACATTAACTACTTTGGTGAATTGCTTCCCAAGAGAGAGGATGCATTTCTACAAATATCAGTGGCAACTTCCACCACCTCTGTGATATAGATGAAGAAAAGTCTATGTCAGGACTTTGTACATAAAAGCGGATGAGGTCTATATGTGATTTGCAAGATTGATGGTGCTACAATACTATGCTCAATGCAAGTATGTTTCATTTGAACGTCTTTGTTCAAATACTAATGGATAAGTAACATAGTGAATATGAGAAGCATGCATTGCATGGTTGTTGTTTTTTCTTCTTTGAGGTATGTATTTCGATGCATTATGTGCTGTGTTTTCATAGAATTTGTCGCATCAGGATCTCTAGAGTATAATCAGCAGTTGTGGTGTAACAATCAGGAGGTGATTGCTAAGAATTAATCATTGTCATTGTGGGCACAAGTCTAGATGTGGTTAGCAGTTGCGAGCACGACTACGCTTCAACCATTTAGCCCCTAGGTGAGTAAGGTCTTTGTCTTTGCTTGAAAGGTCGGATGTCATGGTCCCTCCCTTCACGAACCCAACACAAGGTTGGGGAACTAAAAATGAGAGAGCACAATAGACAGACGAGTCTTAATGGAACTAATGAGGCATTCCGTTTTCTTACTCAGGAAACTTCAAATATAGGTTGTACAAATTAAACAGTATATAACAACAAAATGTGAGCCCGATGATCTTCTCTATAACTCCACTAGCAAAATATTAAGATCTTCACTAAATAAAAAACTATGAACTTCGGTGGATGCAACATGTTCTACTTAAACACCAGGTCCTTTAGCCACTCATCCTTACCGAGACGATTATACTCTCTCATCGATAATCTCTCGCGTCGGTACTAGACTCGTGGGCATGGTGGAATCTAGTTCTTTTGGTGGAATATTTGTTAATAAAATATTTGAATTGAAATGACTGGGGTTATGAAATATATTGTTCAATTAGGCCGGTTTCATTTCTGATTCTTGATGTACATGAGTCTATGAGGTTGATGGTAGCATGGTGTTATTGCCAGTCATTGGGTTGCTTGCTCAAAATTCATGGCTTTCATCATAAGTTGAAAGGAGAGAGATAAGAAAGCAAAAAACAATGAATAAAATTGATAGTTAAAAAGTGATTTCCATTCCATGGTAAAACAAGCGGCTAGTCGCGTATGGCTCCTCTTTCTGAACTTATAGTAAAATGTACTTTCATCCATAATAAACTTGAGAAAATCATCAATTTATTCTTCATAAATTGTTCTATAAGAGAGATGTTATGTAAGGGAGATGCTACCTGGAGGCACATGAAGTAGTTTTCAGCAAAGCAGATGAGGTGACCCTTGGGAAGGCACAATAGTTGCTTAGCGTTGCTTAGCCACTGATGCGTAGTCTCCTCTTTAGAATAAGGAGGAGGCATCTCAGCTGGTAGCTCAGCTGATAAGTGCACAGTGTGTCGCCCAGGTGGTTCGGGGTTCAAACCCGCTGCCCTGCCTGGTGCATGGATTGTTCGTGACCGGTTGGTCTGGCGGTGATGTTCCCACCTGTGTACCTAATGGCTTATCTGAAAGGGGGTTAATTTTTCCCCCTCCTCAAGGGCCTGAATTGTGAGCAGTCGCTATCATCTTTAATTGCACTACTTGCAGCCGTTAGCAAAATAACATTCTACTTCTATGCACTAAGGCTTACAATTACCCTTTTAGCCGCCAATTTCCTCAGGCATCTAGCCTACTTTTTAGGTGTGAATGAAACATTCTGTCACAGTTCCTCCCTCATTTCTTGTTTGCTCCTTCAGAAGAGCATCTTTGGGCTGCACTGCATGACGCTAGGCCAGCATGTAGCCCAGTGGTAATGGGCACATACCATGATGGATGTGGTTGTGGGTTCAAACCACAGTCTGGTGTGTCATGAAGGTGTCCACCTTGGAGCTGGAAGGCAGTAGCCCTTGTGGTGAAGAGACACTATAAGTTACGCTCCCCTGGGGAGGCGTCTATATTTATTTATTTGTACGTTTCTGGTGGTGCTGCTTCAGATAGAGCCCTCGACTAACTTGCAGGAATGTTGTGGAAAGCCAGCCATATAACCCACAAGATCTAATCCCCTGGTGTGCAGTGTGCACTTGAAAGTTTGCGGATTGATGCCCAAAACACGATTCCATCCCTGTCTACATCGCAGAGCTCATGCAACTCGCGCAGCATACAACTTAAACGCAATACACAGAACCTTTCGAGAATACCAGAAAAAGAACAGATCATATCCAGATAATTTTGGGCAGCAAGGCTTTCAGGATTGCAGGGGTTAAGGATTGAAGCTTTGAAGGATTGAAGGGCTGGGCTGTGGAGCTGAAAGCGGCATCCCAATTGGCAATGCGCAGAGGGATCGTGAGACAAGGCCGATAATTGGTGTATCTGGTGCATAGGTGGACGCTGGAGCATGGAACAGCGCCGGCAGGGATTCTTTAACGATCGTTCACAATGGTGCGACAGCAGCCTTGACATGGTGAGCTCGCTTCCTGTAGGATGTGGAGGAGTCGGAGGGAGTTTGACTGAACTCTTGTATGATCATATTGTGTGGATTGGATTGGACCTCGTGCATCCTACTTTCATGCCCTACTCAGGAAGAACAACCACAGCTACGGACAGTAGCAGCAATGGAGCACAAAGTGACTTGTATCAATGTTGTTGAAAGCTCATCAGCACTCCTCCCTAAAGGAACTTCTCAAAAATGCTGATGCTGTCGGATTTCTGGACACGAAGATCTACCGTGGAGCATGGAGCAGCGGCGGCATGAGGTTTTTAAAGATCCTTCACAATGGTGGGACAACCGCAATCGCAAGGTGTGGCTTTCTTTCATGTTGGATGTGACGGAGTTCGTCTGTTCCGAGAATGTGGGCTCTTCCTGTCAGTAATATGATTTGCTATTCTTCCTGGTGTGTACAAGGTACTTGGGAGGGTCAGCTTGGTCTTAGGAGGCCATGCTCAAGTCTCTGGCTGCTCGGCTGCACCGTGGTGGTTCTCACAGACCAATCCGAGATCACCTGACTACAGACACAAGCAGCACACACAAGAGGTCCTTTTGGGTTGATGGTCGGTTGAATTCTCCGTGGGTGAAAGAGAAGCTAGCTGCTTTCATGACACAAGGTCAAGGACAATGTGGTGAGGGCACCTTCTTCAACACATTTCAGCCTGTGTTGCCTTCTTATCAGTGTTGTCCCTAATTTTCCAGGTTGACTTTTGCAAGGTAGCTCGCTGGGTGGATCTATATGGCGGTTTGGATTGATTTTGACATGTTACTGCCGATGTGGCAACAGGAAAGTATCCAAAGACAGATAACAGAGATGAGGAGAAGCTTTGGAAGGAATATTTTTCAAACACCAACCAATGGTGGGACAATCGAGACAAAAAGGTGAATGCCTGTTAGATTAGACAACAACAGGCATCAGAGCTTTCTTGGAAATAGTCATCCTCTCATTTTTAAGGTCTTGGGAGCAATTCGGCATAGGAACTAGTGTGTGATAGGTAGGGTTGGGGTGTTTGCTAGAACAAATCTAGGCTGTCGTTGTCAGCTGCTGGCAAGGATCTATGCATTGTGCAGCGGCAGGAATAGCTGAGGGAGCAGGGATAGAGTTTGGGTCCAGATTCATTCAAGAGGGCCGGATTTCAAGCACAAAACTACCTATGATTCCCTGTGGGTCGATAGCAACAAGAAACCTGCATGGGTAGATAGTCAACTGGAAGCAGTGGCGGCGGCACAGTTGATAAAATCAGGCACCTCAACCATGACCACAGCTTCCAAAAGAGGACCAAGAGAGGGAGTCCACAATGCGACTTCTGGCACTTCTGGGCATGTGAGGATGCTATGTGAGGCAGGGCAACTCAAAGACACTTTACAGACTTTAAACCAAGGAGGCATTTCAGCAGATTCAGATACTTATGTGTGTCTCTTGCGTAAGTGCATCAATATGAAAGGCCTGGAATCTGGAAAGCAGGTGCATGCTCACATTATCCAAAGTGGATTCAAACCAAACGTTTTTCTACACAACACCCTTGTGAACATGTATGTCAAGTGCGGGAGCATCCTTGATGCTCACAAAGTGTTCAACAAAATGCCTCAACGCAGTTTGATCTCGTGGAATATTATGATGGCGGGATTTAACATGCATGGATGTGGTAAGAATGCCTTGGAGACATATGAGCAAATGATAGGGGGAGGTGTGAAGCCCAACCACATCACGTTCGTTTGCGTTAGCAATGCGTGCGCGAGCCTGGGAGCCCTGGAAAAAGGCAAAGAGGTCCATCGTGACATCATCAAAGCTGGAATTGTACCAGATGTCATTCTGAACACTGCGCTTATGAAAATGTATGCCAAAGGCGGGAGCATCATGGATGCAAAGGGAGTGTTTGACAATATGGCCGAACGAGATGTGGTGTCATGGAACGCAATGATCACAGGATATGCCCAGCATGGGTGTGGGATGGAGGCTTTGGAGATTTATGAACAAATGGCGAGGGAAGGGGTGAAGCCTGACCATGTCACATTTGTTTGCATTTGCAATGCGTGTGCGAGCCTTGCAGCCCTGGAAAAGGGCAAAGAGGTCCATGGTGACATTGTCAAAGCTGGTATTGTACCAGATGTCATTCTGAACAATACCCTTGTGGACATGTATGCCAAATGTGGCTGCTTCAAGAATGCAAAGGAAGTGTTCAACCATATGGCTGAACGGAATGTGGTGTCCTGGAGTGCTATGATTGCAGGATATGTGCAGCATGGGTGTGGGATGGAGGCTTTGAAGACCTATGAGCAAATGATGCAGGAAGGAGTGAGGCCCAACCACATCACGTTCGTTTGCGTTTGCAATGCATGTGCGAGCTTGGCAGCCCTGGAAAAGGGCAGAGAGGTCCATGGTGACATGATCAAAGCTGGAATTATACCAGATGTCATTCTGAACAATACCCTTGTGGACATGTATGCCAAATGTGGGAGCATTGAAGATGCAAAGGGAGTGTTCAACCACATGGCCTTACGAGACGCGGTGTCGTGGAACTCAATGATCGCAGGATATGCACAGCATGGGTGTGGGATGGAGGCTTTGAAGTCCTATGAGCAAATGATGCAGGAAAGAGTGAAGCCCAACTGCATTACGTTTGTTTCCGTCTGCAATGCGTGTGCAAGCCTGGCAGCCCTGGAGAAGGGTAAAGAGGTCCATGGTCACATCGTCAAGGCTGGAATTGTACCAGATGTCAATCTGAACAGTACCCTTGTGGACATGTATGCCAAATGTGGCTGCATTGAGGATGCAAAGGTAGTGTTCGACAATATGGCTGAACGAGATGTGGTGTCGTGGAATGTGATGATTGCAGGATATGCACAGCAGGGGCGCAGGATGGAGGCTTTGGAGACCTACCAGCAAATGATGCAGGAAGGGGTCAAGCCCGACCAAGTCACATTTATTTGCGTTTGCAATTCGTGTGCGAGCCTGGCAGCCCTGGAAAAGGGCAAAGAGGTCCATGGTGACATCATCAAAGCTGGGATTGTACCAGATGTCATTCTGAACAATACCCTCGTGGACATGTATTCCAAATGTGGGAGCATCGAGGATGCAAAGGGAGTGTTCAACCATATGGCCAAACGAGATGTGGTGTCCTGGAACTCAATGATCGCAGGATATGCCCAGCATGGTTATGATATGGAGGCCCTGCAACTATTGGAAGAGATGCAAATGGAAGGCTTGAAGCTGGACAGTATCACTTTTCTGTGTGTTCTCTCTGCCTGTAGCCATGCTGGCCTCGTGGATGAAGGCAAATACTACTTCGACGCCCTGAGTCAAGATCATGGCATCACTCCAGCAGTGCAGCACTTTGTCTCCATGGTGGACCTTCTTGGCCGTGCGGGGCTATTGGATGAGGCAGAGGACTTCATTAACAAAATGCCAATGAAACCAGATGCTATGGTTTGGAGGGCCTTGCTCGGTGCCTGCAGAATCCATTGCAATGTGGAGATGGCTGAACGTGCGGCAACATCTATTCTCAAATGGGATGAACAGGACGCTGCGACTTATGTGTTGCTATCAAACATCTATGCTGCAGCTGGCAGGTGGGATGATGGTGCGAAGGTGAGAAAAATGATGGAGCTCAGAGGGGTGGAAAGGATCCAGGTCGCTGCTGCATTGAGGTCGGCAACAGGGTGCACAGTTTTATTGTAGATGACAAGTTGCATCCCAAGTTTCAGGAAGTCCATGCTGAGCTGAGAAGGTTGTCTGGGCAGATGAAGGATGCAGGGTATGTGCCTGACACACGCATAATGTGGGGGAGGAGCAAAAGGAATTTTCTCTTGGCCACCACAGTGAGAATCTGGCCATTGGTTTTGGGCTGATTAGCACGGCCCCTAGGACGCCGTGTCATCAAGAATCTTTGGGTGTGTGGTGACTGCCACACCTCCACCAAGTTCATCTCAATGCTTGTTGGTCGAGCGATTGTTGGGATTACTGGTAAAATGATGTTTTTCTGGAAAGGGTTGAGTGTCTTGCTTCAGTCTTTGATCTGTGTAGCTACTCACTCCATCCACCATTTCCTTAGAATATTGACCATGATGTACTGTTGAGGGCATTTCCTGTGGCATATCCTCAAGAAATGGTAGTGGGGTCTACCCAGCGTAGGTGGGAGGTCAGCCCACAATTGCGTCTGACTAAAGCAGGGAATGAGTGAAGATGGGATCAGTGCTGCTTCATACAGTGCTCACTATATGGCAGTTACAGCTGACGGTTTTAAGTGTTAGCAAGTGCTGTAAACACCCTACTAAACACAGGACATTTTTCGACCAGAACAATCTACAAAAATATGGTGAATTCGTGGGTCGGACATTTATCTGTACACGCAGATTTTCATTTGGGCTCTTGCAAGCAAATGCAAAGCCACGGCACTGCCCAGAGCAGTCACCTGCAGGACTTCAACATTGAACCATGCAAGATAGACATGATTGATGTCTTGAACATTCTGGGTTTTTTGCTGCACATGGAAGCTTTCCCATATTGTGGAAGATCAGGATTCAGGGGGCATTAGCCTCAATTGCAATCACGTTTGCAAGCAAAAGACTCGTGGAAACATCTGCCATCTTCTTTCTTATGAGCACATAGGACAAGATAGCAGCAGTGATCGCTCAACTAAAGCCACAATGGTATAGGCTATATGCCTAGTCCCAACACTGCTAAATTCTCTAAGAAGATATGCAAGTACCATGTAGGTAAACACTAAACACCTCAATTTCACTTTCTTGGTACCGGTCTTAGTCTCAACATGTGTAATTATCATAGGGACGAAAGTTGGTGTGTATAGAGCCTTAGGACAAAGATCAAGAAATAGGGAATGAGATCTCACAAGAGATGTACTTCAATGGGAGCAGGGCTCAGGTGGTGGTGTGTTGTGTGTACTCTCTGTCACCTTGCAATGGCAATCATGAATATCAACTTTATATAATAGTGGGTTTAAGTGGAGTCATCAGGTGGTTTATTTTGATAAAGATTGGGGTCAATGCCAAGAGACAGCCCATCACGAATACTATAACAACAGCTTTGTGCTTTCTTCACTATAAGCTCAGCAAGGATGCAAAGACAGCCCTTGCAATCCTCACAAAGCAACCTGGCATGCATTCCAACATCATGCAACAACAGATTCTTAAGGACATCGTATAGACTGCCACAGTAGAATCTCAAAGATTTGTTTGCATTAGTCAGGACAGCATAAAAAGAATTACTTGCTGGATGACATACCTATTCCCACCTCACTGGTTCCCTTGCTGGCCTCTAGTGCATCATAACAATGCACCATTCATTAATTAGGATCTAGTTAGGATCTCAGGTGGAAGATAGTAAGGTATGCATCCAAGTTTTTCTAGTGCACTAGCACACATCCTTAGGATTTGCAATGGCAATGTGTGCCGCTACTGCACCAGACAACATTCATATCCTCAGCATGGGGGAATGTGTCAAATATCGTACACTGCCTTCACCTAATCAGGGGTAGGGCTGGCCTGGTTGAGCTCTGCAAAGCGCATACTGACGCGCATGGAATGCTTCAAGTACTTTTCAGCACATCTCCGTACACAGGTCTCCTCTTGTTTGTCCAGACTCTTCCTTCGGAAATTCTCCACACAATTACAGAAGCATCTCTCTACCAGTGAATTGTACATCTTCAAGCTGCCTCCCCCAATGACAACCCCCATCACCAACATACATAAGCATGTCTCCGTCCAGAGCCCCAACCGAGAGGAAAAAAAAGAAACCCGCAAATTTTGCTCCTCCACCACAAAACGTTAAGTCGACTGCACTGCTTAGTTACCATTACAATTCAGCAATGTCTAGTCAAAACACTAGCTTCAACGCATTAGCGTCAGACAGATACTTATTATGATTCTCTCTCTCTTCAGTCTCAATCGTGACAGAAATCCAGCCAGTTCAGACGTGCTGTTGCTTGTGCTTTTGCTTGAACTCTATTCACAGAAATTTCAAAAACTTCGTTTGTACAAGCAAGGGCCCACGGCCTAGTTCTTGATAAGAGGGAAAACCAACTAAGATCTCTAATACCTGTAAGCTAATTACAAGTGCGCGGCACCGGGCTGCTCTAAGAGGCGTGGCTCAGTAAACGGAAAGCGTGGGAGAGGATTCAGCCAGGAGTCGGAACTGTAACTTGATAGAACAGACAGAAGTGTGAGAAATCAACGAGAACCCACCCGAACCACACATGAATTCTCATACAGACGGCTCTACTGATCTACTGCATAGCAATCAATGGGAGGGCCGAACCGTCAACTCGCAATTTCATATTCCTACAACTCGAGAAGAATTTCTAGCCAGGACAAAAGCAGAATGCGGAGGGAAGGGACCTGTCACGGACTTGCAGGTGATCGATCATAGTCAACATGCGTTGCTGGTCCGCCTCCTCAAGCCCCTCCAGATCGCCTGCCTCCATAGCTCTCTAACTTCTGTCCCTTCGAATGCAGACTCGAGAGGGAGCACCAAAAAATAGGGTTAGGGTTGGGGGATCGTCATGGATGGATGAACTTGCTGATGGATGGATGATAATTACGTAGAGAGATAGGTGGATGGATGGATGGATAGGTGATCAATGGCAGGTAACTAGAAATGCCACAACTCAACTGTTTTTCTCTTTGTTCCCCGAAAATGACCGAAGGTCGTTGGATGCCCACGTTTGGACGGTGGAGATGCGAGGCGGGCAGTTGCAGGAAGCAAGCTCGGGGCTATGGCGGCCTTGTTGCTGGAGCTGCTTTGCATCGGCCTCGCTTCTCAACAATTCGAGTGCAGTGCGTCAGGTGAGTCGTCGACATGTTGCGGGGATGTGGATGTGATCTTGGCTTAGTGTGGGATAGGAGAGAGTGTCGATCGAGAGTCATTTAGGGCTCAATTGAGCAGCATGTAAGGAGGCAGCAGCATGAGTGAAGTGTAGTCGAGGCACAGACGATGGTAGTTGACGGGAAAACCGATCAAATTACATTGAAATTCGTAAGAGTGGGATGCATCTGGATGCGACCTGCGGGATTTTGACTGTGTTGGCCGCAAATTGCTTGGGCCTAGTCAGTTGTGTAGATATCTGGAATTTTGTGAATTTGTGGAGGAGGAAAGTGACAGGATGGCCTTTGCCGTGAACTGAACAGATGCTGTTGCATTGTTCTGAGCAAGCTATTCGAACTTCGTGAATTTAACTTGTCATAAGGTAGTAGTAGCAAGAATGTGTATCCATCGGAGGCCTTGTTCAGGTTGAGTTTGGTCTACCCTGCCAATGGCCGTACGTGCATGGAGAGCATAATGTCTTGCAGCTCTGATAGAAGTATCATATCTTGCCTCAAATGTGTTGGTTTGAGGACGTTCCATATTGAGGAGGCAAAGCTTTTGATGGGTGAGATTGTTGAACGACAGTCTGTACTTCTTAATGTGCTTACATAATTGTTCTGGTTTTGCTCTGTTACACTAGACGACGTGGTGAAGCTGGTCAGGATGTCTCGTCTTGATTATCGAGGTGATTATCGAGGCGACCGACGCGACTTTAGAGGTGACCGAGGTGAACGCAATGATCGAGATGAGGGTGCAACACGTTTGTATGTAGGTCGCCTGTCGACCCGAACAAGGACTCGTGATTTGGAGGATCTTTTCGCCAAGTATGGAAGGTAGGATGCGCCTCGCCCTGCTTACGAGTTATGCATGATATTCCATGTTGCTAAATGTCTTACTGGAAGTTCTGCAGTTGCACAGTCGGCAAGGTGTAATGGAGGATCTGCGCAGATATAGTCGTTGCTAGTGTTTAGACATGAGGGGTTCTATCTCTGAGGGCCACCCAAGGCTGATGTGGGTAGGGCTAAGAATTATATTGCATGATGTTGTTGAAGGTTGGTGGGCTCTCGCCTAGCCTGGAGGTCTATGGTGAGAGAGTGGCATTGGTGGCCCATGCTCGTGAAGGTAAAATGGGAGACAGGCGCATCGTAGGCGTGCATCTGTGTTTGTGTAAATGGGCCTACATACGTACATGGAATGGCGAGGTTGGAAGGAAAATGGTGTGTGATTCCACTGACACGCAGTGTCTCGTGTCATGCCTTGACGTGGTGCGCTGCTCTTTTTTGACGCACCTTTCCGCAGAATTCGAGACGTGGATGTGAAGCACGACTTCGCTTTCGTTGTGTGTACTATCTCTTTTTAACTCAAGATTTGTTATGTTGCTGTCATATCCTTCATAAGGACACTACTTAGTTTAAACCATGCCTGATGTCTTGCTTACTCTGATGTATTATGCTATTTAGTGGCTTCTTTGAGACATCTCACCGTCACTGGTCTGGGTGCAGTGTGGAGAGTTCTGACGATTGCAAAGGGAAAATTTTGATTAGTGTCTATCACAGTGATTGTCATGTTACTGCCTTGCAAAACTTAATGGAGGAGGTTCCTATTCCCTCAACTGGTAGTAGCTGTTGGTATTTGCAGGAGTTTACTGATGCTCGGGATGCTGATGATGCAAGGCATTACGTGAACGGCAAAGATTTTGATGGCAACCGTCTTATAGTCGAGTTTGCAAGGAAGGTGAGTGCACGTTATGGAACAGTTATAATTCTTCGATGTACATGGTGATACACTCTCGCCAGGATTCTGCTTCTATGAATCAGCAGCTGGAAACAGACAGTTGTGTTAAATTTGATGTCCATTTCTAAATATCAACAGGTTTCACACAATATCTGATATTTATGCGTGGAATACAGGGGCCTCGAGGTCCTGGTGGGGCCCGTGAATACCTGGGAAGAGGTCCACCACCTGGAACAGGGCGCTGCTACAACTGTGGCAATGATGGCCATTGGGCTCGAGACTGTAAAGCTGGGGACTGGAGGAACAAATGCTACCGGTGTGGCCAACGTGGGCACATAGAACGCAACTGCCGCAACAGTCCCAAGCCAACCAGCAGGTATATGTCCATGGGTTTCAGTGCTTAGAGCTTTTTTGTTACAGCGTACTTCACTAATGGATGCAAACTTGTGACAAACGACTGAAGTTCTGATACTTTATGATGGCAGTCCATCGCGCTCACGGTCACGATCTCCTAGAGGTCACAGCAGAAGTCACAAATGCCTTTCTCGCAGCAGAAGTCAGAGCTACAGGTCTGTCCTTCCACACTTGATACTTAATTGTGGTAATTTAGTTGCAAATGCTGCAGTTCCTGAATTACCATATTTGAGTGACCTTCGGTTAAGAGGTATAAGATCACAATCCGATTTACATTTTGTGTATTTTTGCCTGGATTGAGCAGCCGGTCCCCAGCAAGAAGGGGGAGTTATAGCCCAGTAAAAGAGGAACTGTGGAAGAGATCAACCCAAAGCAAAAGCAGGAGCTTGACTCACAGCCCTCTGCTCAAAGCAGAGCGCAACCGGTCTGGCAGCATCCTCGGCAATGGTACAAGCCCTAGTCATAGTCCTGTGTGTGCTAGTCGGAGCCTGTCACCTCTGGATGATAGTCAAAGCTCACCTATACGTGACGTGAACCTCAACGACAGTCCAGGAGTCTATATTTACGAGGAAAGTCCAGTCAAGAAGCAAATATCTCCTTTTGAAGATGGGAGTCCCAGCCCTTCCGAGGACTAGTCTTTCTCTGTACACCTGAGCAATGCTGGTCCTGGGAGCTTAATTCAGGCTGAGCAGATAAGTGTAGACATGCATGGGTGCCTGCCTGACTTGATGATCTACCATGTCGACAGCAGTTTCATCTCTTATTTTTAGCACTTTGAGGGCTGTTTGAAGATCGGTATTCTGATTTTCTATCATACCGCCACATGCCATGAGAGAGAAGGACATCTTTTGTGACTCTACATGTTTATGTGTGCTATTCTCTATTACCAATTTCTCGAGTTCTCGTAAAAGAGAACAGACTTTGGCATCTAGGGGCAATCTCCTCAAGTCTAACTCATGGATGAAAGGTATCACACAATTCAATTGAGGCCACATTTATAGTGGCAAACGGTATACAAACTGCTGCTCACATGGCTCAGTCTCAAGTCAATGGTATGGTCCTTGTTCCAGTTTGCGTTCTCAAGTGGTATGATAGAGAGAGGATATGGACTAAGCAATCCAACAGAAATAGTACCCTGCATCTGTCTACCAGCACCTTATCAGCAGCTACTCGGTGTAACACAACAGCCATTAGCATTCTAAAATCTTTAGTGAGCCCGGGATAAGAGGGGTGCGGAAGATTTGACACCTATACCGAGAGCATGCTGGCAAAGTTCTTACATTATTCCTATCGATTTCACACAGCCTCTGTTCTCTTTTACCAAAAAGAAAATTAAAGCAAAGTTAAATCACAAAACACTTCTTCTATGCCTCCTTCAACAGGGTAGATTCTTTGAAAACTACAGTGTTGTTGACCCTAAATGTCTGGCACCAGCCAGTTATTGGCCCTGCCATTGCTGAAGAGTGGATATGCACTAAGCTTCAGCAAGGGAACTTGAAAATTGCAGTTTCCATGGTATTCTTGTCTTCAGAATCACCATACAAAGAATGTCATTAGTAACAGTAGGGGGATCTGCTCTCATGGCATAAGGTGCAGAGTTCCAGAATACGCTGGTTGACTGCAGCTTAGTTGCTAGAAGAGACTGGTAACTGAGAGGTATAAGCAGAGGAAGAGAACGCAAGGACTGTTAAACCATCAATTATTCTGCGAGCCCCGTAGTTGGGGAAGACCTCTCTCCCATTGCACTCAACAACATGCATAATGATATCATCTCACAACACAACACAAAGCCAAGCACACGGCTTAACATCAGCTGCATTGGAGGGGTTATTCAATAGACCTCTGGGATTTGGTTGTGAAAAACTTTAATCCAAAGATAGTGTACAGGGACAGCTACTCTGAAAGCCCTACCTGCCGCTGCCATAACACACTGCTCATGCGTGTCTGGTACACTCTGGCTTTTGCTTTACTTGTCTCTGTCTCAAAAGTTCTATGATATACAGGGGTGCAACAGTTTTGCCCACTTGATCCTCGCTATCTTTCCATTCTTGTGCTTGTTGCATGATATGAATTGAAATGTTGCCAAAAACTGAGTACAACCCGGGGAAAGCAATGCCCATTCACAATCCTCTTCCCGTTTGACAGGAATTAACCAAGATCAAAATTGCATCAAGACAGAAGGGCTTGCCTGCTACTTCCATCCAAGGTCCTCAAACATGCTTAACTCGGGCTTTGGGCTGGAAGAAATAGGTCATCAGATGCTATGTCAGGGAGCCATGTAAGACCCGGGCTGCACGTACAATAACCCGGGAAACGCGCCATATCTCATGTTGAACTGCTTCCCACTGCTGCCCTGCATCATCAATGCTTTCTGCCGTAATTTTTGTCATTGAATTCAAGATGCCCGGAAATGATGACGAGCCATAATGTTTGTTCGTAACTGGACCAAATATCTGCAACCATCCAGATTCTCTTGTGATCTGAACAAGCCCACCTCACCAACAAGCTCTCACTTTTATACCTACACCTCAACACCTGCACTCATTTATCATCACTAGTCAGGAGAAAGTTACAATCCTGCAAACTGTGTAAGAAATATGCAGCTCTATTCCACGCAAAGACTATCCAGATCTCCGGCTAATGTAAAGCAAGCACAATTAACTTTGAGCTTTCATTGAAAAGATTCTGTTGCTGTTGTGAGGTTCAGGTCCATCTAAGTTTTACTTAACAGGGAATCACTTCCTCCCAAAGTCTGTCCATCAGACCAACAGAACGCTTCACCTCATTATTTGGTGTGAATACTCTGAGGCTTACCAGATGCTTGTACCAAGGCTTTCCATTGAGTCCCTCACTATCCAGGAATGCATGCTCCACCATCAGTAGCCGGTTGTTTAGCTCCCTTTGTCTCTGCAGCATGTACGGCATTGAGGCCTGCTGCACCTCAGATAGAGCCTGCACTCTCTCCATCCAGTTGCTACCACGCATCAGCATGCATGGCACTGCCACCTTATGTTGCACTAAATGGATATTCTTGCAGATCTCGATGTGAAGAAACTACCATTGATTGAGAATCATGGTATCAGGGAATAGCTTACAGACGGACTTTTCCTCGTGTTGCTTTTACATATCCATACAATTGAGCAAAACCCTTCAGAAGAATTGCAATCCCACTGGAATAGCAACAAAGCAGACTTTTAGCAACCAGAAAGCGCCTCTGAATGCCAGTGGACCCCAAATACATGGGAGCCCAGAACCTGTGCGTGAGAACTCTCAACCGCACATTACATGACCAATCTTCTTCTTGCTTGCCTGAGAAAATTGCATGCACAGAAGATGAGGACAATCACAAATTGGCAATAAAGTGACGAAGCTACCTGCAACTCATGCCGCATGTGAAGGGCAGCCCGTCTGAATTCTGTGATAGCTGAAAAAAGTGGGGAAGTTGATACATACTCGGGAGCCTTGGCAGCGATCAATTCTTTTTCTGTTGCCTTCGCATACATCTGGCCACATACAGTACCCAGTATTAGACGTGGCCATACCCCTTCAAGCTGAGAAGCGGTTCATTAGAAGAAAAATCAACGTCCCAGTTTTCTTTCATAAATTCTAGCACTGAAGGAGAGCAGTTACAACTCCGGAACAATCCAAGACAAAATGCAACCTGACACACTCAAAACTCTTGCACAGTTCCAATTGAAGCGTGGCTAAACATTACCTGGAGCTCAGTTGCATATGCAAGGTGGTCCAGGGGCAACATAGCATCATTAGCTAGCCGCATTGCTATCAGACCCCATAGTGATGTCACTGCACAAAATGCACCAGTCAGCACTACACAAGCTCAACACACGCATGCACAATGCTTTATAACCATGTCGGCTTACACCTAGGAGGAACTTGGTGGCTACTAAATCAATTGACGTGGCTACTAAAACAGCCCTTAGAGACACCTCGCCTCTGTAGTGTTGTACAGCGCATTAAATCTTTTCAGCACCCTTTCTCAAGAGCCCTGAGTACACAGTATACTTCCATCAGCAGCACCTATCCTACTTCATCAGGCACCATCAACAAGTCACACAACCAAAAACCACTTGAGTTCTGTAATACCAGCTAGATGGCGTTGGAATAGTGGGTCTCCAAATTTCTCCATCCAATAGAAGTTGTCGTACAAAGAGTGATACACTGGGTAGTCTGTCAATTGAAGTGAGATGGAGTGAGACATGTGTTACACCATTTCCATCCAACTATTAAGCTTGAATTCAGTTTCACCCTTGAGAGCCTCACATATCTCCGATTTGCAAACAAGCAGTTTATAGCCAACAAAACATTGCTCTCTTTTGTCTTCCCCTACACCATGCATCCCACCCATGGGTACTTCAAAAAAGAGCTGCCTCCTGCCACGGAAACTAGACCCTCATCCAATCTGAACACAGTGCCTTGCCCTGGACATAGAACCCTGAGCCAGGTCTCAAGTAACATCCTATCATCTGGATACTAGCAGCATCTCCAGCACAGATCTGGCATCCCTCTCAATCAACAGCCACACTAAAGATACACGTTTCCAAAGAGTCCAGGGATGAGAGAACTAACCATCACCAAAATAGAGATCCATGGCTGGCACGCCTGCATGCTGCAGAAAGGCTGCAAAGTCGGAACCCCCACCACCTAACCTGTCAATCTGCACACCATAAATTTCTTACTATTTCTTACCATGCTTGTTGTGTTGGAGGGGGGTGGTCCTCAGCCCACAAACAGGGACAGTGATCAAGCCTCAGCCACCATGAAGCTAACTGGCATCAAGCCACAAATACCTTACAACATCGAGCACTCATGCTGCTATCCATAACACTAATTATGGGAAGTGTGTGCAGTGGTAATCTATTCCCATGGAGAAGCTTATTGACTGCTTGGATATCTGTAAGTTGACAACTAACCTGTGCACGCACTCCCACCCATTTCATTCTTTAAATCCACTAAAAAGTTATGAGAGGCAAGACTCTGTAGTGGGTCCACAATCGGCAGCTATAGAATAAAACTGGGCAAGGATTACTTGCAGTTACATACAGCAGGAGTAGATCCCTTGCTGGAAGCCACCCAGGTATCATACACAGTACGCCCCTCTGAGTCTGGATCCTTCACCTGCCAATCAGAACACATCAGCCCTCTCCAAGAACCATGCTAAAACACAGAAGACTTGGGAACTGCCTGGAAACTGATGCAGGGGAACGCATGTAAAAAAAGACGAATAGCTGACCTCCTTGGTGATGTCCTGCAGAAGGCCATCTAGTTGGGGTGAGGATGCTACAAAGAAGTCAGGGCCAGCCACGGCACAGTCAACATTTAGATATGCAACTGCACTTGCACCCAGTATGTCAACATTCTGCTCCACCCACTCTGTTGACCCCACCTGCACCAACTCAATTTCACACCCTCTAGCTGTAACTTCACATTCATTCTCTCCAGTACAAACTTGCAGCTGAGATAATACCCTTGCTCCTTGTTTCGGGCACCAGCTTCCCACATCTTATTCAGCAAATTTCATACTGATAACCTCTGCAGTTGGTATCCAAAATAGCCACCTCTCTGAAAGCATAGCCCCCCATTCATGGTAAGAGGGAGGCACCAAAAGAAGGTGAAGAACAAACCAGGCCATACTCTTCGGCATCCCAACTGCATAATATGATGCTTCGTCGTGGTTTCCAGCCCTTTCTTACAAGCTTTCCCAGCCCTCTTGCTAGCTGCCAACAAAGTAACCTAGCTGCATTACTGATCTGATGAGTCAAGGGCCAATTGATCGCAAAGACCAGGGCGCAAGCATATTGAAGGTGATGATGCTATGAGAACTACAGAGACCAAGGCCCAAGCATGATGAAAATAGTGAAGCTATCACGCCTGGATGACAGCCTGAAAGAGTGTTTTGGTGAGTGTTTTGCTTTCAGCTCTACTACAACCTCTCAAGGTGTCAATCCACAGAGCAAACTGAAAAGTGAATCATCCCCTCATCCCCAGAAGAGCACAAAGGCCATTGACTACATTTGTGAACCAAGTTTCAAGGACGATATACACACTAAACATCTCATCCAAACACCTGACATTAATTTTCAGAGAATGTACTAGTAACACCTTGTTTGCCGTAGAAATGATTTTTAGAGAAGGGCAAAAGAAAGGACAAACTGCATGCTGCCATCAAAGACAAGTGTGAGTTCCCACACAAGCGAGTAAGAACACAGTATGTCAAGTGGGAGACCTCAAGGAGAGCCGCTGTACCGCTGCTAGGATCCACTGCCCCAAATGTCCAGGCATCCCGATGATTCCCCAGAAGCACATACCTAACCAACCCCAAGTGAAACAGAACATATATCAGGCCTCAGCATTGCAGTAAATGGCACAAATGTGAGTTTCGGCCAAAGGTAAACTATACTGCATTGTGTTGATTTCCTGAAGCATATCAGCTGCAAGAGCCATCAACTCCTTCCACTAGTCAGGCTTTCTTGCATAAACCACTTCACCTGATCTTAGAGGACCCTCCTCCATCTGATAATTTTACTATAGAGTTACAAGAGAAAAAGACAAACTAGGGCTTTATCACCAAACATTAGGGGCCAGTTAAGAAATCAAACAAAATTGAGCTGTGTCAAACAAATCAAAAGTAGAAGTAAGAATTGGATCTGTGGGATATGTGCAGTTCGCAACATGACCCCAAATTCACATAGAGTGCACACACTGAAATCTTCAGCATCTACAATTTGAAATTTAAGACAACCTGACTACAATAAAGGTCACCATCTCAAGATCTGTGGACAGTAGTATTCAAAACTGTGCAATTAGACAGACATAACCTAATTATACCCACATTCTGCACTTTAACATTCATGAGTTTACACATAGAGCTCTTTGAGTTCCAAAATGTTAGCTCAGGCGTGGAGGATTACAAAACTATATTTGAATACATTACAATGAAGAAGGTAAAACTCCTCTGGCACCATGTGCTGGAAGTTGAATTCAGACGACCAAAACAAACTGAAGTACCTTGGGCAGTGTCTCAAAAATGGAGTTTGGGGATGTGCAAAACAAACCAGAAACCATCACGATATTTTAACACTACCACCAAGTCCCACCACATGAAACCAGGGGAGAGTACAAAAGCAATACCTGTCTGGCTCTTCTGCCCCCTTGATGACAGCAAACACATTGCGGATGGGCATCACCGTCAGGTTTGCCTGCCAAGACACCCAACCAAATTCGCTCTTCAGCACTGTAGCAGCTTGCGCAGTAGTTCGTCAGAAAAGGCTACACCATATTGAGATCTAAAGCCAAAATTTCAATAAGATCGAGCTGATCTACCACACAAGCACGGAGGTGAAAGAGGGAATGAAACAAACTGTTTCCCGATTGCTCCTGTCACCACAATCCGCGGCTTACCAAACCCAGAAGAAGCCGGGAGACATCAAAAACAAGATCACCTACCAAGTAAGAGAGATTCAACACTCCAGGCCCTCTGCCAAGCTTGTACGCAGGCAAATCAAGAGCTCCATGCCATCCAGAAGGGGCAACAGGACCATCAAGAGACGCTAGAATGGGTAGAGCATCCTCGGCTGAAATGGGCAGTGACGGAATAGTGGGCAGCATCGTGTGGGGATTGGAAACCGCCAACCTCTCAGCAATGGTGGTGCTAGGCCAGCCCGGCGTCAAGGGGTCACCTACTCCACGAAACACAGACCCACGCTGGGTGCCGCTGGGGGGCAGCCACCGCGAATCTGGGTAGAACCCTTGGGTCTGATTAGCTCCATAATCTTGCGGGTCCGAGTACACGATAACAGCCACTGCCCCAGCCTTGGCAGCATTCTCAACAATGGCTCCTCGGTAGACTTGTGCGTACCTCGCAATCACAATTGCACCTTTCACGTCGATCTCCAGAGCTGCAAGAGTCCGGAAGTCATCCTCACTTCCGTAGTTGGCATACACTACCTCTGCGCTCACATTTCCGGAAGGCGCATACCCATGAAACGCTGGCACTACCCTTGGATTACTACTGTAAGACTCAACCGCCACGGGCTTCTCTTGCAAGGACAGCTGAATGGGCTCTACATTGGGGCTGCTGAGAACAAGAGAGCGGTGAAGAGGGAAGGACAGGAGCACATCATAGTCTGTGTAGTGAGCAGGAAGCCCATATGCCTCGAACGTCGATAACACATAGTGAGCCGATGCGAAATCCTCGGGCGTGCCGGCAACATGGGGCTCCTTGGTGAGATGACGGAGGTGGTCTCTGATGCTCGTGTTGCTCAATATTTCCACGAATGCTCGCTGCCAATGGTGCTCCTGTAGATACACACCAGCGCGATACAAAAATGGTTATGGAGCCCACGTACTCCACTACATCGGCCTTGCGTCGCATGGCTACCACCTCTCCCGAGTCCGACAGATTGGGAATGGTAAAGCTTTCTCCCAATTTCATACATTTGCAATCTGAGGCGCAAAGATACGAGGTACTTGCATGGGTGCTACAGGAAAGGAGGACACAGCAGGCCATTCAGTAAAGGTGACACTGGTGCTTTCCAAAACTGCAGACATTTTGCATTCCAAAAGATGCAGGCACTCTCAGCAGCTCAGGCAGAAGTCGAGATAGAATGCAAACTTACGCTGGCTACCCCGGGCCAGGTTGCTACAAGACTGTTCACCAGCGTGACGAGTACACCCAGCATCAACGCACCCAGCACGACGAAAATGCCATTTGAGTACGCTTTGCAGGACAAGGGAGGCGTGCTGGGATGGTGGGGCAGGGATGGGCGCAGCGGTAATTCCTCCATGCCGACCTCCTGAGGCCGGATGGGCGATTCCCGGGTCAGGAACGACTGTGGCACTGTGCGCAGTACCAGGCAGTGCGCCCACCATTTCAATTGCTGCATTGCTCCCCTTGGACCTGCTACAGGCCGCAGATGGATTGCTAGCACCAGAACCGTGCTCGGAATCATTCAAGAAGAAACCGCAAAGAGATGTACCTCGGACTTTCTCTGCTTGCTCTGCACAGAGAGAGAGCGTCCGCAGTGAAAGCCACAGATGTGACTTGAACTTTCTATCCATCTAGCCTACATTAAGGCCCTGCAACATTCTCTCCACTGGCCAGCTACTGTGGATTTAAGGCAATCGCGCTGGAAGGCGGCGCTCTGAGAAGAGGAAAGATGGGGTCATGAGGTTCACATCCCGATATACAATCCCGTCGTGCATGGGAGCCATCTGCATACGCCTCTTCCAAACTCCGATTTTTTCTACAGTCTGTAGTCTGTACTGTACCCACCTCAAAACACCTTCCTCGGACCTGCATCACAGCCTAACAACTAGCGTATGTACTAAACTTAAACGCAAGCCTTTTTTAATTCCCCTACTCCTTCATGCATACTACGCTCATATGTCGTAATCACTCCGTGAAAGGTGGGTGGTGGATTGGTCACGAGTTTTCTATTCCAAGTCATCACCAGATTTGTATGTGCCCCCAGATTGCAGGATAGCTTCTTATATACAACCTGGGTGTTGTTGAATGGGATAGCAAGCGCTCAATGCATGCGGGCCCTGCGAACTGAGGGGTAGATGACATCATAGGCTATTGCTGGAAGAAACCAAGTCTGCCATTAAGGCTTGCCAGTTTGCTATTATAAGATCATGGTTTTTCATTACCATTGTCTATAAATGATTGAGTGATTGAATCGCATTCAATGTTGATAGAGGTAAAGATGCCAGAAGTACCGATAAGTTAAGATGAATAGAATCAGACATCTACTGGGGGAGGTCCGAGGCACGCATCTGAGTGTTGGCCTGGCCAGATAGTACATGATGTCCACACTGGACAGAGCTGCAGATAGCCCGGGATGCTGCCAGACCGTTAGTGGCAGGCGCCGCTATCTCACACACTGGCGGTTGCCCAAAATCGTGTCTGGTACCAGTGCCTCGCACTCATCTCCCCACGTGATTGCAATTTGAACTTTGAAGGTGCCACACTCACACATCGGCGGCAAGCAGGTAGATATGGAATCATCGATATCGGTACCTACAGACAGCCAGTGGAGCGTACCCCAACTTGTTTGTTTGTGCGAGACCCAGATTTTGTACTGGAGATTGGAGGCCTCCTTCTCGTACATGAATAATTCTGCCTGCAAGATGCTATTCGGGCAGAGGGTAGATCACTGTAAGTACATCATCAGGCTAACTTATATACACCCACATGCTTGTGAAGCTGTGTCGCGCATGGCTGTTGACTTGGGCAGCAGGCTTTCCAGCACTCTGTCACAGACAGCTCGCAGCGCATCCCACACCGGCCATGGCTGCAGCCCATCATTCCAGTGTGAGAGATGAGGACAAGCTTTTTGGGCGGTTGCTCTCTTGAGCATCAACAAGCAACATCACTGCTCCTCATCGTCTTCACAGCAGCCTTTGTAGTTCTTACGTGTGTGTGTGTGTCCGTGTAGTATGAGCAGAATGATGCATGAGGGGTGAGGGTGGGGTATATACAAATAACCTTTCAAGTTTCAATCAATCTATGGATTAACCAATCGGACCCGGAGCAGACGATGGCGACAACAATATATGTATATGACGCCAACCGAAGTTAGCATAAATAAGAGCCTCTTCTTGTTGTGGGTTGTGGGTACTGCCTGCTTTCGGAGGTGGGCTCTATTGACAACAAAAACAACAACAACTTGATCTGAATGCAAATGCGAATGGAATCCAATGCCGGGCTTTTGGAAGGAAGAGGTCTCAATTGAATGGATTTAATCTTATATCAACCTACTGCGGCCATCGATTCCTGGTTTGGGAAAAAGGTGCCCATTTGGAGGCTAACTCGGCGATTGTGCACTTTGGAATGAATGTGAATTTTTTGTATTGGCCGTATGCCAAAAACTATGACAACTTAATTGAAAGTGTGAGAAGTATGATATCAGTAAGCATATGGTCATCCGGATATATTTTTTCCTACATGTGTTCGAAGACCAAAAATCCAGTTAAACCCTCAAGATTTTGAACTTTAACCCTCAAGCAATCAAACCCAATTTGCCGAATTTGGGCTTCACACAACCCAGCCCACTCAAATACGGTTTGCAGTTTGCACTAGACATAGGAAAAGCGTGCATGGAGCCTTGCCGGCCGGCACCATCACCCGTGCTAGCTGGAGAGGTCTGCGGTCAAATCCCCACCCCTGTCCGCCGCAAGTTCCCACTCCGGCTCCTTTGCTCTAGCTTAGTGACTCCCTTGTTCCTGCTCCAATGCTCCCTACTATTGCTCTCTTTTGTTATGCCCCTGTTATTGCTCCCTGCTCCCCTGTGTTACTGCTCCCTTGTTAGCGCTCCCCGCTCGCATGTTCTTGGACCCAGCTCCCTCCTTCCGATGGAGCACGGAGAAGTGACAGAGGAGTAGTAGGCACACGGAACAGGAGCAGAAGCAGGGGAGCGATATATATGCGGGAACAGGCCCCATGGGAGTAGAGATCCGCTTCAGTGGACTTAGAATTTTTTTTCAGATCCAAAAATGTTATGTTGTCTTCTTAAGATCATTCAATAATTGGAGCACATCTCCTCTGAGATTTGAACTCCACACCATAACACTATCAATCATGCACCCAACCAAGCTACCCACCATTTTTTTCGCTACCGCCCTATGTTTTACAGTTTTATTCTACCAGGGTTGTTTGTTGCTCCGCACTATTGACAACTTCCGAGAACGATGTTCAAATTCTCCCAAAATTCAATGTTTATTTCATTTTGATTTGAAATATATTTTCTGGAGAAAACAAAAAGAATAATGTGAGAATTTAATGTAGACGATGTGACAGTACTTTCGTCGGAATCAGGCAGCGTTGGCTCTTTAAGCTTTGTTGAGAAAAAAGGGGTATTGGATCAAGAGTTACTTAACCCTCCCCACATTGCCCTAGTTACGGCCGTTGTAAGGTGTTTACCAGTGTTGTGCGGTTCTTGCCATATTGAAGGAACCTCCGGTTCCGGTTCATTGGTATATTTAAAGAGGCGGTTCCGGTTCCGGATCCGGTTCTTTTTTATGAAGTGATTCCGGTTCCGGTTCCAAAATTCATGAGCAGATTCCAGTTCCGGTTCCGGGTATTTTTTGGGAAGGAACCGCCGGTTCCAATTTCCGGTTGCAGTTCTCTATTTTTGAATATATATTATATTTGATTTGCTTTTTATAAATCTGAAAATGATTTGTGAATCCCCATTAGTTATATCAAATATTTTGACCATGTTGAAAAGAAACAACACAACATTCATATACAAATTTATGAAATAATAATAATGCAATGTAAGCGAGTATAAATCAATGTGTGTAGAGTACACAAAGAAATCATTTTATCTCAAACAACTCGGCCTCTGCCATCAACTCCTCGTTGTCATCTAAGAGGACTTCCTCACTGTTCAAAAACTCGTTCATGGAAGAGCTCACCAACACGAGAGACAATACAATGTGTAAGACGAAAAAAAAAAAACCCCGCTACCTACGCTGCTACCTCCCCCCGGCCTCCCCCACTTGCTGAGGCGCCGCTCCCTCCCCGCACTGAAGTCACGCTACTGCAGCAGATCGCGGAGGTTGGGTAGCGCTTGAGCATGCTCACGTGAGCACAAGCGAATATTGAGGATATTCCCTAGATGCCTTTTGAATATTCTCCAACGAAACTAGAATTGAGAAACTAAAAACTTTGCGAAACTTTTTTTTAACTGCTCACATACCCTCACAACATCACTTAAGAAACAATTAACACCTATACACGATAAACATGCTACCCTATAGGCGTAGGGTTTCCTCACGTTACGCGAACCGGATACCCCAGAAAAACAAAAAACGTGGTTTTCAGTCCGGGTATCGGCAGTTTAAGCCCTAGAAAAGTTATTTTCGCACTGAGAAAATAAATCTGAAGGTACTCATATGCACCATGCCTGTTAACATGTAATTCTTATGACAGAGGTTTGAAAACATTTAACCCCTATGACCACGGGTTGTGCTCACACGGTACCAACCCCCCAGATCGCGCAGATTGGAGGTGAGAGACGACAGATCGCGGAAAAAAAAATGGGAACTGGATCCGGAACTGCCACTGACCCGGCGGTTCCGGTTCCTAGCCGGTTCCTGGAAAAACCCATACCCGCCGGTTCCGGTTCTGGAACCGGCTCGTCCCTGCTCCCCCGGTTCCGTTCCTGGGCGCCGTTTCCAATACCGGTTCCCAGGAACCGGAACCGCCGGTTCCAATAGGCGGGTACCCGCACAACACCGGTGTTTACCAGTGTAGTTGGGCATGTTTGGAACCCTAGACGTTAACTTCTACACACACCAGATGTATAGGTTGCATGACATACCAGCCAGGTTGGTTTCGGCATACCCTTACCTATATCCTTGTACATACTACATACTCGACTGGCACATACCAGTACAGGTTCGCAACCGCAGTATTGCTCCACCAGGTGATTGGTATGGTATCTATGAGGGGTGTTTGAGATAGGAGGGATAGTAGTTGTGGCATAAATTGGTCAGCGGACAAGTATGGCATGCAAGGTACAATGTGTAGGGTTTTTCTTCAGTTTTTGTCATGGCATCCAGCTTTTCTCCCATTTGCTACAATCCAGCCTTACAATACAAAGACCTTCGCTAATTTATGAGCAGTACAAGTTAGTTTGCATGAGTATGTGTGATTGCAATTTTTTTTTTACCTTTTGTATCCGCCCCGCTATCTCATTTGAGTTTTTTGTACCCATGCTTAGGACCAAGGTACCTATCTAAAATTGGAAATATCCATACCCCTCCTATAACCTACACTGGGCCCTACCAGTTGGACCTACCAGGACCAGTCTGGTATGTCAAAATGGACATACCAATACAACATTGGTGTTTACCTTCCAAACAAAATTAAAAATAAAAATAAGGTTTGCTTAACATCCAGTGAAATACTGAGCCTACTGCTCAACACTCAGCCCATCGAGCGGCCAAAGGACGGTTGAAGGCACATGTACTTGAAGGATTGAACCTAAGATCACCCAGATTATGCAGAGCAAATACCCAAGCATGGGCTACCTGCTCAAGTGCACATAACGAAGTAGTCCTTCAAAGTGAAGTGACACCATAAGTTAAGGCAAAAGTCATCTTGACAAAAATCATCCTCGTAGACATTGACAATTGCTTAGGCACTTGAACATGATTCATGATATGTTGGGCAGGCATATACATATATATATATGACGCCAGCCGAAGCTAGCGTAAATAAGAGCCTCTTCCCCACGCGGGTAATGCTTCAGGGGTGGGCTCTATCGGAACCATGATATGTTGGGCATATCTTATTAACACTGAAACTAATAACTAGTTGGATTAGTGCATGTACTCATCATAGGTGATTGTATTGTAGTAAGGGGAGCCTAAGGCATCGCAAACAGATGTTTTTATTCTATTTAATCATCTTTCAACGAAAAAATGTGCAATATGACCCACTATAAAAAATAAAAAATGATGTGTGACTTCGTTTTTCTTTTTTAATGTTTTTGAAATATGGGAGACAAAGGCCTTGGAAACTGTATAAAGATGGAAAAGCTGAGGAAAAAATAACTTGGGGGAAGTTGTGAAGGCTTAAAATAGAGAAGCTACTATCCCATTAATAAATTTACAGAAACGTGAGGTATTTGAACATAGGAGAGAAAAACCCCAAAACTGGGAAAGGACAAAGCAGGGAGGGAAGAGAAGCAAGCCATTCAAGCTAATTCAGCTGACTGACTGAGTGATCAGTTTGCGTAATTCCTAGCCAAATGACATTCCATCACATGCCAGCAGGATCACCCTCAGGTCTCAACCAATTTTGTACCGGTATATAGGATATTGCCTGGTATGTGCACAGGTATATGCACTGGTATTAGATACCACACGGTATAATTTGGGAGAATACTTGGTCATATACCAGTACCAGGCTGTTATCAGTTTTTTCATACCAGCCACAATACCAGGACCCCCCCCCCCCCTTTTCCTCATTTACTTTGGTGTGTATACTATACTACTTATGTATATTTATTTCTATATTTGTTTTCACTTGATACTTGCTATTTGATAAACTTGTTATTCAATGATGGCTTTGGAATGATACCAGAATTGATATCTCATACCAGCTGGTATTGTGGTCAGGATACTCATACTAATATCTGGAAAAATATACATCTATTATTATATGGACCAGACTGGTATGAAAGTTTTGCGATACGTCTCCTACCAGGACCAGTCTGGTATGTCGTAAAACTGATACCAATACAACATTGGTCTCAATGATCATTGGGATATATATATATATATATATATATAGTTGGTTTCAACCTGACAATGACACGTCTAGGTATGCAGCTGCTTATTATTTTGGGGGCGGATATGAACCGGGTATTGATGGATGTTTGATTGGGTATTACAATAGGTATATAATCTTTCTTTCTTTCTTTCTCTCTTATCCATCGGTATCTAATCCAATTCCGGTTCTCACTACCTTGATATCATGATGGCTCTATATCCGCCCAACAGTGTTTCCAACCCACTTATGCCATCTCACCCAACCCTATCTTTAATCTAGTTGTTAACATGAAGATAACAGTAACCGGTGGCCATTATCAAACCCTGGACAACTGTTTAGGCATTTTGTGCCTAATAATAAATTCAATCAATCAGCAAATTAGGCACGTTTTGAAAACCATTTCTCACATTAGGCATCTTCATGCTATAATGTTTTAGAATTAGGCACACGAGAATCATGGATGGCTTCAGTGGATATAACCAAGTGCAAGTGGCGGAAGAAGACAAGGGAAAGACAGCTTTCATCTCAGAATAAAATTACAAAACAGGCACCCAATGCCCACCGCTTCCTGTCGCGTAAGGTGCTTCCCTCTTGTGAGCAGTCCGATCAAGAGAATCGCAGGTATCGAAATGCAAAATCCTTGTTGTTTCTATTTCTGTTTCTTTAGGCAGGGTGAAGCCCGAGGACAGAGGCCCTTCCTAAAACCGCCTCGTAACCACCCCGAGTTTCAGGAACCCCCGGTCCGATGGCCTCACCCTACACAAATTGCCCCCTTCATCGTCATCATGGGCGGTGTCGGTGGTGGCATTCATACCCACAACATCTCCCAATACTCCCTCCACCCCTGCCTCCACTAGCTGCCTAAAACAAATCCACCTCACACACAGCCATACGCTCTCTCACTGCCATTTATCGATAACAAACTCAAACTCAAGCAAACTCACCATCTCCCACCCTTGCTAAAATTGGTTTGTTTTGGAATTTATAGGGCCCACTCCCGACAAAAGGTGAAACAACTCTTAGCTACTCGGGCCGGGCCGACATCCTGTGCTCATCGTACAGCAAAAAAAGGGCAGCTTCCTCTGGCCTCCCATGCCACCTCTTTCTAACCAACCTTCTTTTCTCTTGTCTGTCTTGTTAGATTGGTTTGATTTGCTTTTTGTCTTCACATTCCATTTGTTTATTCATGGGGCTGTACTTCTTCTCTACTTAGAGGTTCTTGTTATCTCTTGGACAATCACCTCATGTGGGTCTTTTATATGAAGCTTTTATGGTATTCTCAAAATGTTGTCTCAAAACTTGAGCAGACTTTCAACTGATCTTCCAGGGTTCGAATAGTGTTTGGATGAAAGGCTAGTGATGAGTTGAGAATCCCAAGAGTTCTCTACCTACTATCCTATCTGCCTACTACTTTCCACCAAAATTTCCATGCCCTACTCAGGAAACGAGAATCCCACCTTTGGCATGACAGTTGAGCATTGCACCACGTCTCACTACAAGACAGAGTGGGTCCTTGTGATGACAACGCCCAACAACAAGTATATCTTCCTCTCGCTCTTCACATATCCCATAGTTTGGTTAAGTTCATCAATATTACTTGCACCGACATGATGGAACAAGAGCTTCGCCCATTAGTAATTTTTGGGTTCAAAGTTGAAATGTCTGCGGTTACTGGGACAAGAGAAAAGGACGTTCACTTTTCTTGATGAAGTGGATTTTAGGAGGGCTTTTTGAGATAGGCAGCTCAAGTAGTCATTGAGAATACTGGGCGTTAAGCCAGCGATCAGCACCTGCTTCCATGTACAGTAGCAGTATCGCCGATTGTTGCATGAAACTATGCACAATTGTTTCATACATGCTCCCAAATCTGGTCTCGAACTTGGCAATTGTGCTCTGAAGTGGGTGGAGTAGGTGGACTTTGTCCCCCCAACCTTGAACTCCAACATGCACAAACCGATGTTACAGTGTGAGGGAGTAAAGCCGCATCAATCAACAACAGAACACCCAAATACCATTACAATGACTATATGAACTTTCAAGCGGCCACCATGGGATGGGATCCTGGTAGGTTAAGGCTAGCTTTCGACAACATCCAGGCAAGTTAGTCAAGGGCTCTATCTGAAGCAGCAGAAGAGAAACATACAAACATGTCTAAATTTAAAGATGCTCAACAAACTTGTGCACAGGAGTGCCCCTCTAATCAAGCTCATTACAAACCGTATGCACTTGCATCTTCAAGCTTTGGAGAAGATCCACCACCCACACCAGAATTGGGACAGCACTCTGATTTTCTTCCGCTATCACCAGAGTCGGTCAAAATCACTCCTTCAGTCAAGTATAATTATGGGCTGACATCCCACCTATGCTGGGTAGACCCCACTATCATTTCCTGTGGATTTGCTACAGGAAATGCAATATTCTCAGGAAATGGTGGATTGACTGAGTAGCTACACAGTTCAATGAATGAAGCAAGACACTTGCACCTTTCCAGAAAAAACATCTTTTCACCAGTAATCCCCACAAGAACAAAATCCATCTTCAAAGTGGTGAAAGCGGTTAGCGTCCCGTACAACAATTGCTCGACCAACAATCTTTGCGATGAATTTGGTGGAGGTGTGGCAGTCACCACACACCCGAAGATTCTTGATGAGACGGAGAGGCGTCCTATGGGGTGTGCTGATCAGCCCAAAAGCAATGGCCAGCTTCTCACTGTGGTGGCAAAGAGAAAACTCCTTTTGCTCCTCCCCAACATCATGCAATACAAAGCGTGTGTCAGGCACATACCCCGCCTCCTTCATCTGCCCAGACAATCTTCTCAGCTCAGCATGGATTTCCTTCATTTTGGGATGCAATTTGTCATCTACCACAATGGTGTGCACCTTCTTGCCAACCTCAATGCAGCAGTAACCGGGCTCCTTTCTAACCCCTCTCACCTTCATCATTTTTCTCACCTTTGCACTATCATCCCACCTGCCAGCTGCAGCATAGATGTTTGATAGCAACACATAAGTCGCAGCATCCTGTTCATCCCACTTGAGCATAAATGTTGCCGCACGTTCAGCCATCTCCACATTGCCATGGATTCTGCAGGCACCGAGCAAGGCCCTCCAAACCATAGCATTTGGCTTCATTGGCATTTTTCTAATGAGGTCCTCGGCCTCATCCAATCGCCCCGCACGTCCAAGAAGGTCCACCATGCAGCCAAAGTGCTTTACTGTTGGAGAGACACCATTATCTTGACTCAGGGAATCAAAGTAGCATCTTCCTTCATCCAGTAGGCCAGTGTGGCTGCACGCAGAGAGAACACGTGTAAAGGTGATACTGTTCGGCTTCAAGCCTTTCTTTTGCATTCCTTCAAATAGTTGCAGGGCCTCCCTATGACAACCATGCTGGGCATATCCTGCAATCATTTCATTCCATGACACCACATCTAGTTCAGGCATATTGTTGAACACTCCCTTTGCATCCTCCATGCTCCCACATTGGCATACATGTCCACCAGGGCAGTGTTCAGAATGAGATACAATTCCAGCTTTGACGATGTCACCATTGATCTCTTTGCCCTTTTCCAGAGCTACCAGATGGCACACGCACTGCAAACGCAAACAAATGTGATGCGGTTGGGCTTCACCCCTTCCTGCAGCATTTGCTCATAGGTCTCCAAAGCCTCCATCCCGCGCCCCTGCTGTGCATATCCTGCGATCATCGTGCTCCACTATACCACATTTCATTCAGCCATATTGTCGAACACTGCCTTTGCATCCTCGATGCACCCACATTTGGCATACATGTCCACAAGGGTGCTGTTCAGAATGACATCTGGTACAATTCCAGCTTTGACGATGTCACCATGGACCTCTTTGCCCTTTTCCAGGGCTGCCAGGCTCGCACAGGCATTGCAAACGCAAACAAACGTGATGTGGTTGGGCTTCACCCCTTCCCGCATCATTTGGTCATAGGTCTCCAAAGCATTCGTATCACACCCATGCGCCAACATTATATTCCATGTGATCAAAGATCGTTGAGGCATTCTGTTGAACACTTGGTGAGCATCCATGATGCTCCCGCACTTAACATACATGTTGACAAGGGTGTTGTGTAGAAAAACGTTTGGCTTGAATCCACTATGGATAATGTGAGCATGTACCTGCTTTCCAGCTTCCAGGCCTTTCGTCTTGATGCACGTATGCAAGAGACAGACATACGTCTCTGAATCTGCTGAAATGCCTCCTTGGTTTAAGGTCTGTAGAGCCTCTGTCAGTCTGCCTGCCTCACAAAGCATCTTCACATGCCCAGAAGTCCCAGAAGAGGCATTATGGACTCCCTCTCTTGGTCCTCTGTCAGAAGGTGTGGTCATGGTGGAGGTGCCTGATTTTATCAGCTGTGCCACTGCCGCCGCTGCTTCCAGTTGACCATCTACCCATGCAGGTTTCTTGTAGCTATTGATCCACAGGGAATCATAGGTAATCTTGTGCTTGAAATCCGGCCTTCTTCCAGCAAACACCCCAACCCTACTTATCACACTAGTGTCATATCTGAACTGCATCTGCTTCTCTCTGTAATCCAACAGGCATTCACCTTTTTGGCTCGATTGTCCCACCATTGACTGGGGTCGGAAAAGGATTCATTCCAAAGTTTCTCCTCATCTCTGTTATTTGATTTTGGATACTTTCCTGCTGCCACAAGTCAAACACTCCAAACCCCCATAGATCCATCCAATGAGCTAACTTGCAAAATTCATGAGTCTGATAAGAGGGAAGAACAGGCTGAAATGTGTTGAAGAAGGTGCCTTCATTAGCAGTGCCTGGTTTTATCAATTGTGCTGCTGCCGCTGCTGCTTCCAGTTGACCATCTACCCATGCAGGTTTCTTGTAGCTATTGATCCACAGGGAATCGTAAGTAATCTTGTGTTTGCAATCCAGCCCTCTTGGTTGAATCTGGACCCAACACTCTATCCCTGCTCCTTCAGCTATCCCTGCCTCTGCACAAATCATGCGTACATCCTTGCCTCGCTGCTAGCAGCTGACAATGACAGGGTAGAGCTCTTCCAGCAAACACCCCAACCCTACTTATCACACTAGTTCTATACCTGAATTGCATCTGCTTCTCTCTGTAATCCAACATGCATTCATCTTTTTGCCTCGATTGCCCCACCATTTTTGACTGGGGTCTGGAAAGTAATCATTCCAAAGCTGCGCCTCATCTCTGTTATCTGATCCTCCCAAGTACCTTGTAACCAACCACCAAGGAAAATTAACCAGATCATGATACTAACAGGAAGAGAAAAGAACCCCACATTTGCAGGAAGGACAAACTTCTTCTCACAGCGTACATTAAGAAAAAGCCGCACCTTGCGATTGCGGCTGTCCCACTATCGTGAAGGATCTTTACAAAACTCATATGAACTCTGCTCCGTGCTCCAAAGTAGCCCGAAAATCCGACAGCACCAAGTTCCTTTACGGAGGGGTGGTAGTGAGCTTTCACCAACATTCATGCAAGTCGCTTTGGGTTCCATTGGACTTACACAGCTGCTGAACCACAGCTTATGTGTGCAGAGAGAATGCTCAAAAAAACAAAAACACCAAGAGCACTGATATCCGGATGGGTCTACATCCGACCAACACTGCTGTAAGCGTGTAAACCACAAAAAATGAGGTAATTGGCTACAACATGTAGCTCGTTTACAAGGGCCAATTGCATCCCTGGAGGGAGATACAGGAAACATCATGGAGCGCTCTTCCGTATCCCGCAGCAAAGATGCCAGTGTTCATCAGATGAGTGCTGGGTAGAAGAAGGATAAAGTTTTCAGGCAGCCTGATTCCACCAAAAAGATGTGTGGGAAAAAAAATTCAAAATACATGAAGCATTTCAGTCTTTCATAGTTGATGGTCTCACAAACAAAAGAACCTGTACTAAAATTTATTAGGTTCGGAAACAAGGCCCCTAGAGCTATGTGGAATGACTGCACCGGTGGATTCAACATTCTCCTATTGATATCCAGGTGACAGTTGCGGATGTGCCAGATTACCATCCACTTTATTGAGTTCACATACTGCCATGATTGAAACCCCGCTAACTCAATGCTAGACAAACGGCTAAAATATGCGCCACTTATCCTTGCGCTCCGCGGAAAGGCTGGGTCAATGGTCCTTTGACGGTTATCAGTGCTGGCACTGAAGGCGGCATGCATAACGCCAGTATCGATGCACTACACACTAACTTTAAACTCCCTATCCTCTCAATGTTTCAAAGCAATACACCTCAAAGCAATACACCTGACCGCCCTCCGCTCCTTCATAGCCATTATTACTAACTCCGCTCCCTCACAGCCATTATTACTAACTCCGCTCCTTCACACCCATAATTACTAACAAACCTAAACTCGAATCTAACCCTTATCTGGCTCTTGGTATCCAAGGTACCTTGCTGCTCTAGGCTCCTAGTGTCCTATGGACATCTTTTAGAAAGGGCCCACCCCCGAGAGGGGGCACTAGCCGTGAGGTGAAGTGGCTCTTACTTACGCCGGCTTTGGGTGGAGTCTTCTCTCTCTGTGCCAGATTACCAACCCCAGTTTGCTTCTCATTTTTCTCGGGCATCTCGGTTCCGTTCTTTTCCCAGTTTTTTTTCCCACACTTTTCTGCGTCATGTAAACTCAAGCAAGCTGGAAATCAACTCCGTAAAGTTATTGTTACTCAGAGTTAGTGTGATGTGTCGGTCAAAGTTACAATAGATAAGCCTCAAGTTATTAATGACTCAAGTCAGAGTACTAGAATAGCAGTTGGAGATAACTCAAGTTAAACATGCAGTTATGCTATAGTTATCTCAGCTATTGCTAGAATAGACTTTGAGTACTAGAGAAGGGGCCGTGTTTGGCCGATTTTGCCCTGTAAGCTGCCTTTGGGCGAGCCCTATGGCCGCGCACAGGGCAGAGTCGGCCAACGCGGCCCGTTCACTGGCGTTAAAAGCAGGTGTGTCGGATTCTCGCCGCTACGTGGCGCAATATGATTGAGGTTCGATTATCCCATATCGATTGCTCAGATTCAGAGCCCCCAAGAGGATATAAACGGGCGAGCCTCAGGGGTAGGAGGGTGCGTTGATGGCTGATGACATGGGCCTCGGTGGTAAGTCTGCCATCCTCTGTGCGTAATCGGCCATCCCTGCCGATTCTGCCCTGGGTGGCCGATTCTGCCTGAGAATTAGGCCGAAAAAATGGCAGAATCCGCCACACCTGCTTTTAACCTATATATAGGGAGAGCTCGGAGGGTGGTACAACATGTTGTGGTCTTATTGTTGGGTGGAGAACTTTCAGTAACCAATTTAATCTTTCATCTCTATTCTTGTCAAATTTCAACCCTCGCTCACTCTTTCTCACTTTTTATGTTCTAGAGTGCTCTCTAGTTTTCTGTCGGTTGTCACAGATTTTTCTGTGTACTGCTAGAGTTCTCTGTCGGTTGTCCTAGATTTTTCTGTGTAGTGTTGTCATAATTTTCTGTGTAGTACTAGAGTTTGCACTTGTGCATCCTTCTTGAAGATTGTGGAATTGTAAGTTGAGACAAATGAGATATTTGTGAACAGGTTGACTTAGAAGACCAACGCCTAGAGGTCAGCAGACTCATCTTTGCGATCTTTTGTTGCTACCGCTTGGTAATTCAAGTCATTCCATACTTTGCTTCTTCAGCCGACTTCTTCGGTAGGCATGGAGCAACGCGTGGAAGTTGGTCTACTGCAGGGGGCTGGTTTTCCTACTCAAAACAGGCACTCTGATTTGCTACAGTCACGTCCATGCCCAGACACAGACATAGATTGTCATTCTCTTGGGGTTGCCCAAGAGTATGATAATCTTTTAAAAGACCCTCCGCCGTCTTACACTATATGGCACTTTCCTAAGGATGACATGCGTCGAGATGATGCGGCACTATCCTTTAGTTTGTGCTCATAGGATTTGACATGTTTTTTACAACGCTATTTTTCAGAGAGGTTGTGAGAGATGTCCTAGACAAGTTAGCTGCCATGCATGACTCAGCATTGGGGGCTCAGTTTTTTCTCTATGGTGGCTACACCGCATTGGGGTTGAGAGTGGTTAGAGATTTACGAGAGCGTCATTTTAGTCTCTTCGTTAGCCATTTCCTCCACACAGACGCAGATGAAGAAGGGTGGATTATTGTGTCTAGGGGTCAAACCCGATCAGTTGGGCATGTGTCTACATCTGGATTGCCACAAAGTAGTGGTTTTAATCAAGGTGGGAGGGGTAGAGGGGTCGAAGGGGTAGAAGGGGCAGAGGTGGAGGACGTTGCCCCTCAGGTCCATCCTTGAATCCTAACATTCATTTGTTTCAAACTTTGCAAACCATTGATATCCAACTTTCTGCTTTTCATACCCCGACTAAAGGACAGCCTAATCACTGAGTCACTATTAAGGACAGATCCGAAGAGTTTAGATTGAAGGCCCTTTCCGTATTTTCATCATATTTCTATGATCCAATTTCTGCATATGAGGGAGAGGTAACATTATACCATGGATTCCGGAGTGCATCTTGGGAAAGCTTTTGTTTGTATGTGATTCAGCCACCTCGCAAAGCGAATGATTTTTCGGGAGATCCAGCATTTTATTTGAGTAATTCATTGCAGTTTGCATACGAACACCCTTTGCATGTGCATGCGGGCTCTTTTCATGGCGACACTATATGTGTCATAGTGTTCTCAATCCCTTCGGCAATCCTTCATGGAGAGGTGGCCCCACCGGGACATAAAGTGTTTTCTATGTTATGGTTCGAAGAGGCAGATCAAGAGTGGGAGAGCTTTTGTTTGGAGAACTTGTATACGTCATCGGCATATTGCAACCACCACTATGACAGAGTGATAGGTCCTCTAGGTATCCCTAGGAGTGGGGAACAGATATCGCTACTGACATTTCCCTCAGCAGAAGGTCAACTTATTCAGGTGGCGTTCTGTTCAAAGAGAGCTAGGCAATGGCTAGCTTCCAGGGCGAGGGTTTTGCTCCGAGAGAAGAGGCAGGAAGCATTTCCTTCTTAAGTTTCTTAAGTTTTTCAATCAATAACAGGAGAAAAGCAGAAGAGAGAAGCATGTGCTGCTGCTCAGTCACTCCCCCCCCCCCCCTTGGTGTGGTAAGGAGGCCCTTGACATCTATGATCAAATGATACAGGAAGGGGTTACACCTGACAATGTGAATGAGTGTTTAGTCTGTCTCTACCGTAGTCCATACAATTGTGGAGCTAGTGTTTTTTGAAGGATTGGGTGTTGTTGAGGTTGAGGAGTCACCAGGTCTTTCATTGGAGTACCCAGACAGTGACTGCCTGCTTCCTTTTCAGCAACAAAAAGACCTGTTTGTACCAGCAGGCCCAGCTCGCCCCACATTACCAAGACCTTCCCATGCAGGTCATGAGTTGTGGAAGGACTCTGAGGTGAATACCAAACATCTTTCATTCACAGCCATTTTGTAGTGTCGTGCTCTTACAAACACAATGGCTGCTTACTGTGTAGGACAGACAGTAGCAACCCCCTCGTCCTCCGGCAAAACGGATCTCATTTCATAAGACACTGGTATCGTGCACAGAATAAGCCCCTACAACATTGACTTCATATCTCACAGGGGAAACAATTCTGGATGCCACACACAGGCCATCCAGAGTGGGAACTCAGTCCATAGCAAGTTTTGGTCCAATACCTGATCAAAGGGTTGCCCATGAGCAGCTGGAAGATAAGTGAGGGGTGGTTAGCCTCTGCCATTTCGCTGCTCCACAAGCACCATCAAAGCAGGGCAGGTTGACAGTGGCCCTTTCATCAAAGACGTGAAGTGAAGAAACAATGACAAGCTGTGCGTTTCCAGTTGCAGAGGTGCAACAGGAACCGCACAGCTTGTGACTGTTTCTTCACCTCACATCTTTCCTCTTTTAACTGGATGTTCCACATGCATAACAACCGTTGAAGAGCTCCGAAATGCCTCGACTTGCCTAGGTGCCTTCTTTCTTCACATGCACACAAGGAGAACCCTAGCTGCCTTAAGACATTTGTAAAACATACACATCCCAATTTTCCTGGGTAGCAGCTAGAGAAATACTCAAACCGGTACTTTCAATGTTAGTCCTTGTGTAAGAAAATACTGTTCCTTTCAACTGCCGCACACATACCTATAACTGATTTCACCAGTAATCCTCACAAGAACAAACACTATCTTGGAAGTGATGAAAGCGGTTGGCATCCCACACAACAACTGCTCGTCCAACAATCTTCGAAATGCTCTTGGTGGCTGTGTGGCAGTTACCGCACACACGGAGGTTCTTGATGATGCGGATTTGTGTCCCAGGGGACGTGTTTATGAGCCCAAAAGCAATGGCCAGCTTTTCACTGTGGTGGCAAAGGAAGATGAAGGATGCAGGGTACATGCCTGACATACGTTTTGTACTGCATGATTTCGAGGAGGAACAAAGGGAGCTGTCTCACATCTCGTTTAGCCATATTCTCAAACACTTCATGTGCAATCTTCATGCTCCCACATTTGGCATACATTTCTACAAGAGCAGTCTCCAAAATAATCTCTGATGGAATAAAAGTTCTGATGATGTCAGCATGAACCTCTTTGCCCCTTCCAAGCATTCCTAGACTGGCACATGCATTGAGAATGCAAGTGAATGTAAACCTATCCGACACCATGGCTTCCTGTTGCATTTGCTCATAGATCTTCAAAGCTTTTCTACCACACCCATGCTGAGCATATCCTGCCATCATGGCATTCCATGAGACCACATCTCGTTTGGGCATTTTGTCAAACACTTCACGCGCATCCTTCATGCTCCCGCATTTGGCATACATATGAACAAGGGTATTCCCAAAATTACAGTTCCGGCTTTAATTAGGAGAGCATGGACCTCTTTTGCCCTTATCCAGATCTCCTAGGCTGGCACACGCATTGAGAATGCAGATGATGTCACCCTGTCGGGAGTCGTCCCTTTTCTTTGCATTAGCTCAAAGATCTTCAAAGCTTCTATACCACGCGCATGCTGAGCTTACCCAGAAATCAGGAATTCCATGAGACGACATCTCATTTAAAACAAACACTCCGCGCACATGCTTCATGCCCCCACATTTGGAATACATGTCAACAAGGGCAGTGTCTAAGTTTACATATGACCCACTGATTCCAGCTTTGATAATATCGGCATGGACCTGTTTGCCCTTTTCCAGGGCTCCCAGGCTGGCACACGCCTGCAGAATGCAGATGAATGTGACCCTGTCAGGCATCACTCCTTGTTGCATTTGTTCATAGATCTTCAAAGCCTCTCGGCCACACCCATGCTTAACATACCCTGTAAGCACTGCATTCCATGTGATCACATTCCGTTTCACCATACTGTCGAACACCTGATACGCATCCTTCATGCTCCCGCATTTGGCATACATGTCAACAAAGCTGTTCTCCAAATTTATGTATGTCGCATGTCCAGCTTTAATGATTTTAGCATGGACCTCTTTGGCCTTTTCCAGGAGAGTTAGGCTCGCACAAGCTTTAAGAACGCAGATGAAAGTGACCCTGTCGGGCCCGACCCCTCCCTGTTCCATTTGTTCATATACCTTCAAAACCTCCTCAGCACGACCCTGCTTGGCATATCCTGCCATCATCATAGTGCATGTAAGCGAATCTCTTCAGGCATTGTATCGCACCTGCTTTCCCTGTGCCAGATCTTTCCTTTGGATGCAACCTTGCAAGAGGCAGACATAGATACTGTAGTCTGCCTGAATGCTTGTTTCATTCATTACGTCAAGTGCATGTTTCAGTTGGCCAGCCATGCATACGCCATCACCTCCTCACTAGTGCTGGAACTGCTAACCATGCTGCCAGTCTCATGTCCGCCAAACTTTTGACTCGACGCTGCCATCCTACATGCAATCATCTGCATCTGCTTTGAGAGCGACAGTACCAATTTGTGTTCAAAACCTTCGATCATCATACAAACAATCAACAGGTTGAAGCATCATCAACAACAATGCCCATTGTGTTCTCGGCTTGGAGCTCCATCGTGTACATCGACGCCGTGAACGCTCAAGAAGGCAGCGTTTCCAATCCCTGTCTTCTCGTTTCTGCGTGTTTCCAGCCTTTGTTAAGACTGCTTACACCTAAAAACCTGTTTTCCATTCGCAGTGACTAGTGGGCTTCACGTCTTTCAGCCCACGGCTCAAGGTGAGTAGACGTGAAGCCCCACCACGAAGGCCCTTACCTACCCCGAATTACAAGGATGATAGACCAGGTCACCAAAGCTCATTGAAATTGCTCATGTCAAGCTTCCCACGAACACATTTGAGTTTCCTCTCTACGCCACCATCTCTTTCCACAGCTGCAGATTCTCCTTACGCTTTGGCTCTGGCACCTAGAATCAATGGGGTCAAAGCTCTCCTCCTGCATTTGCTCCAGTCCGAGACAGCAACATATTGCCTTTCCCTCTCGAATTAACTTCTCTGCCATCTCAGGTCTACAAGTATGCTTTCCACAAACTCGTCCTTCTCCTTTGAAGGATTGGTGTCATTGAATCAAGCGATGTGGCGTCCCTTGTATGTACTTCTGGGCAACACACTGGTTCAAGAGTGCAGGTCTGGGATGGCCAATGTGCAAGTATCCAGGGAAATCGTGTGCAAGCTGTGCCCATTACTGCATCAGACAGGTCAACCTCCAAGGAGGCTTCAACCTTCTCCTGTTTATCTGTCATTGCTCCTTTGACTTCAGAAACTCCTTTTCTGTCTGCAAGTGGCTTTCCCGCGCTCTGCTGGATTGTAGGTTTTTGCAAAGGAGCTGTGAGGGCTCAATACCGGTTCAGAATGTAGTTGTACACTGCACCAAATTGGTGAACTTGGTTGAATTCCAGAAACTTGCCCCCATAGTTGGATATATTCTAGAGTTCTGTAATACATTCTAGCTCTGATACCATGTGAAGAATGCTCATGTTAGGGCTCTCACTCCGCGATCTTTACATGCACTCAAAAGTGTTGGGCCACATACCTCTAAACCCTAATCCCTAAACTCTCAAGAGGATCTGACACTCCTGTTCATACTGCTCTTCTGTCATGTTGTCTCTTAATTTTGGCAGTGTAGTTTGCCATTAACTTCTTGTCCTCAGATATGATTTTGATGTGGAGGCGCCAACTACTTGGTTTTTTCATCATCCTACTACACAAAAGCAGGTCTATCTAATGCTTCTGAAACTTGTCCAGACCTCGTGAAGAGCACTAGTAAAGGCATGTATGCAAACATAAATTACAGAAGTTTCTACAGCCTTACTGCAATCACACTTGATAATGGCATGAACTTACTTCACACCATTGAGAGCCAGCTAGCGTGGCTTCAATGTTGATCATCTCCAGCCTCTGACATTTGCCTGAAGGACACAAGCTATTTGTGTTGGTCTTGCTGGAAACGCGAGCCTGAGCACATCTCTCGGTATAAATCTGACTACTTGCAGATGCTGAGTGCTCGTGTGAACGAGAGTCAGGTCACCTATGAATAGGAGGCTTTGGAGGCTTTGTCGGCTCAGCAAAGACCGCTGGCAGACATGACAAATCAAACCCACCCCATTGCAAATACGAACAGGTACCTCTAGATTCTCATTAGGATTGCTTAGTGATCAAAACAGAGTTGAAGTTTGGCAGTCAAAGAAAAAGTGTGATGATTGCACCGCCTGCTTTTGTTCCTTTCTCCAGAAATTAGCAAGTCACAACACCAACCCCTTGCTACTAAATCATCAATGACTACTACCAGGAGGGAGAAAGAGGGTTGCAAATGTGCCTTACTTGAGCGGCACGGGCAAATCTTGTGGTGTGATCGATACGCACCTCATTGCACTGAATTTGGCTGACGACTGATACTTGGAGAGTGCCTGGAGATAGAGGTACCATCTCACCATTTCTGCAATACTGAAGAACTCGGTTCAATGCTTTTTCTGTGTCATGGATGTGATTGAACTCTCAATTCTCTTACTCAAAGATGTCGACCCATTAATCCCAATCTCCTCCAACACTTGGGATGTATCACTGCTCCATCTTTAATTTCTGATATCCCTCACTAGGTATTGGCACAACGTTTGTAAAATAACCACCTCTAAGGGCCGCTTTACACGCCCAAGCCCAAGAAATCTTGGGCCCAATTTCTACCACTCTTGGGCCAACTTCAAATAGTCTATTTTTAACACCAAACTTCTTGGGCCCAAGAGCTCAGAGTTGGGTCTCCATTCTAGGAGGCTTCCTTTTTCTTGGTCTGGCCCAAGAAGTTGGCGCCAAAACTTGTGCCATGTAGGTGCCATGTAGGCAAATGACCCACTTCCATTTTCTTGGGCTCGAGCCCTAGTGTAAAGCCGTTGGGCCCAATTTTTAGGCCTCCGCCAATGGGAATGCTCCATTCTCACTTGGTCTTGGGCTTGGGTCCCAGTGTAAAGCGGCCAATCCGGGGGGGGCTTATTCAGCTTAGTAGTTGTTCGATTAATTAATACAGCTATGGTTCATGTTTGCGTCTTTCTTTGGGCCCGTATGTTCAAAGCCCACTAAAGTAGGTACCAACCAGTGTTGGACTGATATCAGGTTTAGGACATACCGGTACCATACCCATCACAAAACTTTCATACCAGTCTGGACTATATAATGGTGGATGTATTCTTTCCAGATACTGGTATGAGTATGAGTATCATGACCACAATACTAGCTAGTATGAGATATCAATTCTGGTATCATTCCAAACCCATCTTTGAGGAGCTGGTTCCCCATTCATTCACTGAATATGGTGTGTGTGCCTCATGGTGTATCAGGGGTTTTAATTTTTTTCCCCAAAATAATCTTATAATAAAGTTTCCCAGTGGCCTCTGTCCCCTGTTCGTTTTTTTTTTTTTTAAAACCATCTTGACTTATAAATTTATCAAATATCAAGTGCAATCAAATACAATAAACATAAAATCAATATAAATAAATACATGTATGTACACATAAATTATTTTAGTACACATACCAGTGTAAATGAGGAAGACGGTGGGGGTACTGGTATTGTGGCTGTATGAGAAAAGGGATACCAGCCTAGGTCTGGTATATGACCTAGTATGTAGAACTTAAAGACTAGGCTGGTCTGGTCCTGATACCAGGTTGATGCTCGGGTCTAATACCCATACCAGACCAAAGAGGGGGAAAAGAGCCTTCTCTCCTTTAGATACCCTCTCATAACAACCAGCATGTAGCCCGGTGGTAATGGACACATACCATGTTGGATGTGGTTGTGGGTTCAAACCACGGTCTGGCTTGTCATGATGGTGTCTACCTTTCAGCTAGAAGGCAGTAGCCCTTGTGGTGAAGCGACACCATAAATTACCGCCCCTTCGGGAGGTGTCATACTTTTCTACCCTCTCAAGGCAGCGGCCCCACCTGGTCAAGCGGTGGAGGACCTTTCTAGGTTGTCCCGCACGTGTCACCCCTACAAACCACCACTTGACACATGTACTCTACTTATCCCAATTTGGCGTCTAAACCATCCCCCATTTAATAGTTGTCACCTTCCTACCTATCTTTTTTCTTACCCCCTTACACAACGTTTATTTCTTCAAATCCTTGTGTAGGTTATATAATATCCCTCTTTTTTAATTCCTAAACCATCCTCTAATGGATATGGCCATGCAAACTTTGGTAGCTTATTAGCTACAAACTGCGTTCCCACTCCATAGATAACGTACTATTTGCCTACATTATTTGTGTATATGCAAAGCCTAAATCTTGTAATATCGTTCTGTCCGCATGCTTGGAGACTCGAATAATATCCACGCTAACAAAGCTTCAAGGGCTATCAGACCAATACAAAGCCCCACCGCACCCCTCAATTCTATTCAAGATTCCCTTCATCTCCTGCAAGGCCCACCAGGCCATGTACACCAGCTACTTACGACGTAAGGTAAATAAACTTAATTCGAACCACTTTCTAAATTGGACCCCTAGAAAAATACATAAAACCAACCAAATGTGAACTCTGAAAGGCGCTTTCATTATGAGGGGTCTGGATTAGGTCATGTGCTAGCTGGGCCAGAATGGTAACTACAGTAAATCTTTTAACCTTAGAGACGATCATAATGACATCACTTAGTGGATAAATTAATAATTATTGGCGGTCCGTGTTTCAAATATTACTGCACAGTTAGAAAAAAATATTAAGTCATATTTGGGAACACATCCGAACAGTTAGAGTGTTAAGGGATCACATGTCATGATTGCTGATCACGTTTGAGTTTCATCTTGTTCAGTTGGAAGCCAGCAAATTAGTGTTTACACTCCACTCAAGTAGTTTTAAGCAGCTCGTGGTCAGTTTTAGGACGGGTGGTGGACCACCATGCATATCGAGATAGAAAGGTTCACTAGGTTACTGGAGCTTAGTTTACTAGGAGTAAAAGATTTACTTTATATAACTGCATGAGCAGTTTGTTGGCAGGACTTGATCACATTTTCAGTACAGAATAGCCAGGAAATGGATTAAAAGCCCACACACTAAGGGGGAATGCTTGCGCGTGAGCCTGTGAGCCTGGCTAGGCTCACGCCACGTCAGCAATCATCCACGTGTGCAGGTCCTAATTCCGTGCTCCCCCCCCCCCCCCCCCCCCTATTATCGCGGATCAGTTGTCGCCTATGTCCCTTTCATCGCCCCCACATGAATATTCTTTCCGACCGAGAACAATGGTAGGTTTGTGGATGGTTTAGGATCGAGGACATGATTTTTGAATGAGGAGATCGCCCGCTAGAGAATTGAATATTAACAGCAAATCCCTTTTTTTGCAAAGTAGTTCATTCATTCCAACCCACAAACATTTTTCAATGCTGGAATCTGAAGACCCACCCTAGGCAATCCCTAACTGTACTTACGGGAACGCGCGAAGATCTTGAAAAACAGTTTGGGGATGGAAGCAAAACCAAAATACATTTTATTAAGTCTCGGTACTTGAACCTCAAGAACTATTGGAGAGGAACTACTTCTAGAGTCTGCAGCAATATCATCTATGAACACAGCAGCCCCTCCTTGATGTTTTTTTTCTCCGCGACCCCCATGGAGAGGCGAATACATTGTTTGTTGGGACAACACCCGTGCGCAACCTTCCGCGTAAACCGGCAAGCGGTAAGCTCTAGGGGGACTCGGGGACATGTAGTATCCTTGGAAACCGAAAGGTGTCTGCGTATTCGATGACGCCTGCCGAACTCTGGAAAGCAAGAAGAGGAATGGTGGTAGATGTTATCATCCAGAAATAGATAATGTAAGCAACCATCTGTCGAACGGGAATGACACAATGAAATGCAACATATTTTGCACGACTAGAGCCGAACTTACTCACACTCAAAATCGGAGTCGAGATCCTCGTCAGGCGCTTCGGGCTTCTCAAGAAGTCCCTCCGTGGATGGGGCAGAAGTAATGCCCAACTCAAGCTGATGAAGCTCGCTGAAAAGAACTCCGTATCAGCCTCCATGCCGAAGAAGTGCCTTCCGGCGCTTTTGCACGCATGAAAAGATGCTCCTGCAAATCGAAGATGAACGAGAAATCAAAACAAGGCTTCCCTAAGGTCACTGCCCACATTTCAAACACAGTGTTCAGGGCCCCACCTGTTCCCATAGACAAGTCAACCACTCGTCCACCGTGACGGCTGCATGTCTCCACCAAAGTCTGCATGAAAGCTGGGGATTTCTCCCGTGTACCTCTCCAAGGGACACCAGTCGACCTTTTCGTGGTTCGACCCGAATCCACGTATCTGAAGATTACATCATCCTCCATTGGCTCGTAGGTGGGGTCAATGTGAGCTGCAAGGTCCCTCAACTGGAACTCAGCAATACCAGGAGGAAGAGTGTCCTTACGCACCCTCACCAGGCACAAAGCTTCGAACACCCGAGTCTGTCAACAATCACGAAGAGAGCATGAGGCAAAAGACAAAACCAACTTTTGACATATACATCAGAACCACTAAACTTTAATTCAAAAGAATTAACTCATTTTCTGCCCCGGGAACTCGCCCTTCGTAAGAGGCAAAGTGTTGATGCATGTCCAAGTTTTGATGACACGAAACCCGGAAGCTTTCATGTAGCTGAAAAGAGTTCTCCGTGCCGACATGTCCTTTGACTGCATGAGAAGAAGAGCCCCCGAGTCATAAAAGAATTTGTTGCTGAATGAGAAGGCCCACTGCCAGTAACGAGAATCCGATTTGTTCCAAGTGGGGGTTGAATTGGAAGGCAACACATCAGGGACAGGGAAACCGTCAGGAATGTCCAGCACCACAAGGTCAGTCGCGTATGCCTGCTGAACTCCATTCACCCAATCCGGCCTTTTTGTGACCTACAGCCAAAAACAGGAGACAGTGTCACAAGCCCAATCTTGATCCAACAGGAAATCAATCCCATCGACAAGCTAGAACAAGTTGCCAAAGCAAAATTATTCACACAACAGTTAAGATACATGTGCTTACCTGAGTGAGGAACGAAACAAGCATGTCCCATGATTTCGAGGTTTCGGGCTTTCCTGGAGTTCAACCTTCTGTTAACAGGAGCTTCATTTCCTAGAACTGAAATGAACGTTGTGTTAACACGAGGTTGTTTTCCTGGAACTAAAATCAACATCGTGTCAACACGAGGTTGATTCGGAGAACTTCATATCAACCTCGTGTTAACACGATGTTCTTTTCTTAGAACTAAAATCAACCTTGTGTCGGCACAAGGGGGATTTGGAAAACTCCAAGTAAACCTCGTGTTAACACGAGGTTGATTTGATCATCTGTCTATCTGAAGGTAGTTTCTTGTGCTTGCTAATGAAAACAGAATACCAATGCGATAAATGCATTGACCCACGCATAGCAAAGATGTTAGACGACATACATTGAGAGACACTGGACTTGACCAGTCATTCCATTACAAGTTGTAGTCAAGGAAAACACAGATTTTGGAGTGTCAAGTGAATGCTTTCTATGGGCTTGTATCCCGCTGTAGAAGTGCGTTGACTTCGTTGAAACTCATAGTGGCTTGGTGAATGAAGAAGTCTCGCTTTGGATCACAAACCATCCTTCTCAAGAAGACGAAGTAAAGGTGTTTGCGCGGTATGAACTTCCCTCTCTTTCCCAAACTACTTGAAAGCATACCAACAAAATCAGGACAAATTCTGAAAATAGATTCACTTGGGCCGGAGGTGAAACATCTTTGCGTGATCTTCTCTTGGATTAATCGTTTTGTACCAAAATATTGACGAGGTTCAACATTGGGTAGAAAAAAAAAAATGTAGTCATTTCTTCCATATCATCGGTTGACCCATCCATGTGATCTCGATTTACTTGTTCGTTATTAGGCCAAAACCATGTCATTTTGGCAACATTGGTACGATTTGCTGCTGGAAAATACTCTAAGTTATCTACCAATTTCATGTTCTCCTCAATTGCATCCAAGTTTGATGTAAAATGTTGGAGTCGCTCCACTTGTTGTTCTTTCAATTAAATGAACTCGTGCAATGCATCAATCTCTTTTGGATCGGCAGAAATGACAGATGCAAACCTAGGCTTTGACCTTGAATTTGGAATGGACTTTAGACTTGGAGTCATATGGGTACAAACTAAAGGACAGTGCCGCATCACCACAATGCATGTCATCCTAAAAAAGTCCATATAGTGTGAAACGTCAGCAGAGGGTCGTGAGATGTCAGCGGAGGGTCTTGTAAAAGATGATCATAATCTTGGGCAAGCCCAGAGAGTGACCATCTGTGTCTATATCTGGGCGTGGACGTGACTGCGCTGCCGCAAATGAAGTGTAAGGAACATCTTTGACAGCCGGTAGAGAAGAACACTCTACAATTGCCAACAAGGTAAAAAATGAGAAAGAGCGAGCGAAGGCTTGAGACGTATGATCCAGATTTAAGCGGCCAATAGTCCAAAATTTGTTAAAATAAAGTTACATCAAGAAAAACTTGCAGAATTTCACCAAGCTCATTTAATGGGAGATCTTATGTTTTTTTTTATGTATTCATTCCCACGAAGTTTCTTCAAAACTTGATGCATTTGTTTTCTGGACTGGATGTTTGTCTCCAAGATTATCAAAGTGTTGAGGTATATTGTGTGCTTGTTGATTAGGGGCAACATTTCCAAGATGTTGTTATACCATGGCAGAGAAAATGACGTCGAGTTTGTGTCATACTGTCCACCTTCGAGGGATACGAGTCCAACTTTGGGGGATGCGAACTTGGAAGAAGTGCTCATGGGATATCGTAAAATTTCCCGAGTCCATTTCGCAGGTTTGGTTGCTTTCAAGAAGATTTGCATGATGCGCTTCATAAGTTTGGTTGAGGGAACACACATAAACACCTACTTGACTTTTACAGGTGTGAGTTAGGTGTGGTTGAGGGAGATTGATAGGATCCGCGAGGAAATACAAGGTTCGCCATGGCGATTTTGTACGCGAGAGAGAAGAGATTCAAGTTTCAATGTAGGTGGCTTGGTAATGGCAAAGAGTTTCAACTTGTTCTACCCCGATCAGAGTTGCAGATATTTCAAAGTTATGAGGATGCAAGATTGACTGTCAAGAGTGACCTTTCAGCTTATTGCGTTCCAGGGCAACCAACCAAGTTGCCATAGATTCATTGGTGAGTCCATATTTGTTTTTTCACATGGCATCAGGGATGAAACATACCATCAATAGAGATGGCTTGTTTAAGCTAATGAAATCTATGGAAGATGGAGGTCTATATACTTCACAGGCAAGAGATAGTGTTGAAGGCACTTGTATTCCTAGTCACAGATCCAACCTGCCCCTTCTAATCTTTTGCACAACTCCTTTCAATTTTGCAACTTACTGCAAAACTGAACAAATGTTTGTAAATGCAAACAAGAAAGTTAAGCTGGAAAGTCCTATTGTGCAACAAGCTGTGTTGGAAGTACCTCTTCATTTTGTGGAAGAAACTCTTGGAGGTGAATGATCACTGATAGGCGTGGTCTGCAAGCAAAATTGACTGGGTTGAATTGGAAGCAGAGTCTCGTCTGGAGAAATTAGTGGGATTCAACAGAATTCTATTCAAGCCTGAGATGTTGATGTGTTCAATTATTGGTGAGCTCTTTTCTCTCTTTCATGTTTATCAACTTGTTTACCAGCCAAGCAGATGGGCCGCGGGGGTCATGTTTCGTTGCTGTTGCTAGCGGTATTCGTCGATCGGTGTGAAGAGAAAAGGGATCCAAGATGAACACTGGACGCTGTTGCAGCTTACAAGCTCTCGAGAGCCACCGAAAAGCTTCTAGGCTGGTGATTGATTCTACATGGACTAGATGACAATATTAAAATTCATATCTATATGAGCAAAAATAACATAAACTAAAATGATTGATCATTAAAGTTGGGGATATTAAGTTTATTAACCATTAAAAATCGACATAATTCTCATATACATTTTCAACAAACTCATATCTATGCAACATAAGTCTGAACAACCGGAAAGAGAACATTGTCATCATAACCATCATATACACAACTTCACCCACAATGGTTGTGCTCAAGGTCAGCACTCTAGGCCTCCACATGGGCACCAATGCAATGGTGGCTGCTGCAAAAGCTACTAGGACACATACAATAGATATTAAGAGTAAACACACCGCCACAACTACCGCCGCAACTCACTTGACAATGGCTTTTGTGGCAAATGAAGTGATGGGATGACAGACATCATGATGGATGCATCCGCCAAATAAAATGACAAGCTATCACTTACTCAATGACCCCGCTCTCACAAATGCGTTTATGGATGTACACATGTCAACAAACGGGTAATACTCATATAGATGTTCATAGTGCTTGCAATAGAAAATTTCTATTCTCCTTGCAAAACATCAAGAAAAACTTGAAGCGAATTTCACCAAGCTCTTTTAATAGGAGATCTTATAGTTTTTTCGATGTATACATTCCCATGAAGTTCCTCTAATAGTTTGAAACAATTGCGCGGATGCTATACAACTAGATACTAATGAGTGAAAACATGTTATATATGGACAGCTACATAACAATATTAAAATTCATATCCATATGAGTAAAAGTAAACAAAACTAAAATGATTGATTATTAAAGTTGGGCATAAGTTTATTGCCCATTAAAAATAGACATAATTCTCATATACATTTTTTAAAAACTCATATCTATGCAACACAAATCTGAATAACCGGAAAGAAAATGCCATCATAACCATCACATACACAACCCTACCCACAATGGTTGTGCTCAATGTTAACACTCTAAGCCTCTATATAGGCAACATTGCAGTGGTGGCTATTACAAAAGCTACTAGGACATAGATGCTGAGAGTAAACACACCACCACAACTACCATACTACTATGTCGCCGCAATTCACTTGGCAATGGCTTTTGTGGCAAATGAAGTGATGGGATGACAAACATCATGACGGATGCCTCCGCCAAATAAAATGAGAATTAGTTATCATTTGCTATAAAGATTCTTACTGTAAGAACTTCATAACATATTGATGCACAATTGTTAGCAACGCCAAGAGGAGGTTGTAGTGGTCCCACAATAGAGGCAATTGCAACTAATGTTGCTTTTACTGAGATGACATTCACTCCAATAGTGAGATTTTTCTTTTTGGCCCAAATGAGGGTAAGGTAGATGAACCTAATTCGAACCACTTTCTAAAATGGACCCCTAGAAAAATACATTAAACTAACCAGATGCAAACTCTAAAAGGCGCTTTCATTATGAGTGGTCTAGATTAGGTCACGTGCTAGGCCAGAATGGTAATTGTAGTAAAACCCTTCTAACTCAGAGATGATCATAATGACAGCACTTAGTGGATAAATTAATACTGACGGTCCATAATTTCAAATATTACTGCACAATTAGAAAAATATATTAAGTGGGAACGCTCTCAATTCTGCTGTGTTTCTTAAATGCCAAGAAAAGGTTCATCTACCTTAGCGACACATTCATACCACCATGTGCGCACTTCTTTAGATGCCAATGGACCAGGATGAAGGACATTTCCTTGATTATCTTGGGGATCGATATCAGCAGCTTATAGCAATAAGATTATGTATCCTTTCCCACTGGAATCTACATTACTTACCATTCTTTAAAAAAAACATTCTTCCCATGTGAGTTGTAAACTCTCATAGTCCACAAATTTCCCATAATGCTGTACTTTGTCGCAATAACACACACGTTCATCTGCTCCCCAATGTAATGCGATTTTCCAAGTTTTGAATCTTTAACGAATGGGTCAAAATTGTCTACTTTCAGATCAACCTGGTGATGTAGGAAGCTTGACGCTTGTAGATACTCATTCAAATGTAGCTACGAGCAACCTTCAAGAGCAAGCTGACGTAGGAAGGATTTAAATCTCAAACAAATCTTTACAACCATTGGGTTGCTTGCAATGCCAGTAATGAGGTTCGAGTTGGTGAACTAGTCCAAGGAACATCGGGGGTTTATGCCATTGCATTGGGGGGAAGTATGAGGAGAATATCTATCCTATATCTAATGTTTTCCTTTAGCATTTGAGATTAGCCTAGCAGCAGCAACCTCTGGATGCACTGGGTCAATGCAGCTGTCTATTGATTTTTGGTTGCTCTCGGGACCGTCGAGCTAAAACGTCCATATCACTTCTAAATGGTATTGCCAATTCAGAGGCTTGAACAAGATTTGTAGTGAAAATAGAATTATAGAGTAGATTTGAATGAGAGGCGTCCAAAGGGGAGTAAGTATCAATCAAGAGGGGAGTTAGTCTCAATCATCTTGATTGCATGAGATTTCTTTATATTCTTCCCTTCTTGACAATCTGTGTTTTAAAAAATAAATAAAATTACTTGTTTAAAATAATATTTAAAGAAAGGGGAGGAAGCCCATTAAGTCTGCTTTGATATGATTATGTCTTCCACAATTGAAGCATGCACTACAAATAGAGTCCTCAATCAATCTAATGGAATAGTAGTTTTCTTAAGTATGACAAAATCTGGTAATTTGGAATCATTTTTGCACAACTAATATCATGATCAAGTGATCTGGATGCTATTGTAATAGCCTTCTAGTCTTGCCTGAGACTTTCTGTGCACATTTGTGGATCTAATACCCCAAAGTGGTTTGCAATGTGTACAGCTGGGCTGGCCCCTTAAAAAAATAAAAAAATGGAAGATTTAACAAGTATTGATTATGGTATGTAAGGCATAGAGACAATTCAGGGCCCCCCCAACTTGCCATTTCAATTCCCCATTTTGGATGACCATGGATGGGAAAATAATAACATTGAATCCCTGCAAGTGTGGATTAAACTTAAGGGCTTGAAAAGCAGTCTTTTGAGTTTCAAAGACGATTGAGAAGACCCTACTCTGGGGCATGGCAGAATTGTTTTCTTAGCTCACTAGGTCCACCCATGTGTCTAATTGCGCATACTTTGACATAAGGTATAGTTTATAGTTGCAACATGGTGGGAGAGCGGGGTTAAGGATTTTGGGGCTCCGCCTTGCATGCACTCAAATGGAACACACTAGACATAGGATAGGAGTTGAATGCGCGTGTGCCAGGCTGCCGGTACGGTCGCTCAAGCCGGGACGCCCTTGGCGGGGCCCGCAGTCAAATCCCCACCGCGCCGTGCTGTTATTGCCTGTATTATAGTACAAAACATAAAAATTCTGAGGGGTTGCAAGAAAGTGTTGGGAAGCTTGTTGGTTGGATGCATTGACCAGTAATTTGGGGGTGCTAGTTTCAAATCTCGCCCATGGCGCGATGAAAATCGTATGTTTAAGGATTTGACATTAGATTTTTGCATCTCCAAAAATTTTCTAAGTCCCTCAAGCGTACCTCCGCTCCCCTGTTCCCCTGTTCCCCTGTTCCCTGTGTTATTGCTCTGCCGCTCCCCTGTTCCGCTCCCCTGTTACTACTCCAAGCTCCCTTGTGCTATTGCTCCCCTGTTTTACTGCTTCCCCGCTCCAATAACAGGGCGGGGAGCAATAACAGGGGAGCGGAGAACAGGGGAGCATAAGAGCGGGGAGCAATAACAGGGGAGCGGGGAGCAGGGGAGCGCCGCAGCGGGAACAGGGGAGCGACGGAATGGGAACATGGGAGTGCCGCACCGGGAACATGGAGCGTGGGACCCTCGGATGGGCGTGAAGCATACACTAGGGAATCGTGGGTGGGGATTTGACCGCGGGCCCACGCGGTTAGCTCCGGGGATCGTACCGGCAAGCCTAGCACTCGCACATTCAACTCCCATCCTATGTCTAGTGTACTCCCATCCTATGTCTAGTGTAGACCCACTCAAATTAATGGGAGGGGCTGGGTTGAAAGGATGAAGGGAAGATGAACTTCCAAATGTGAGCTTGATGAAGAGGAGGTAAGGGATGTTTAGAGATAGGTTTTTGGGGATTTTGGATTTGTAATATCAACAAACAAGCAAGAACAAGAAAAGGTTTCATAGTGTTGAAGCTTCCACCACCCTCTAGGCTGTCGAGCATTAGTCAAGAGAGACGAAGAGGCCGTTGAACGTTCCTTACGGCCGCAAACCATGAACTCACATCGCGCTTTTGACCAATAATACTATATATTTCTAATTTGTTGTCTCAATTGCCTTGCAAAGCTTGTATGTTTTCTCGGCTTTCCTCCAAATATCTTATGTCAATGAACAGTTGGCTCATGTACACTACCTTGTTGCACACACGTTTTGACAAGCAAATCTGTCAATGTTTGGCGGAATTTTTCAACGGTGACATAAATCGCCAATGCGTTACCGCCACCAAAAGCAATGTGTCTCTATAAATTGTGTATCTGTCAAACATGCACCAGATTCCTCCGTTATTTAAGCTAATTTACTTATATCTGTCAAACCTTGAATGATTCCTCGAAAAAAAAGATTCCTCGAAAAATTAAATTCCTCGGCCTTGCCAAACCCCCCCTTTGCCTAGTCCTCCCTTGAGAAGGCAGGGCCAAAAGTGGTTAAAATATAAGAATATATCTCAGAATAATGAACGTGCTCATGACTGATAACGAACTTCCTTAAAAAAGCCCAAAATGGATTATCCTATTTGGATGTCGTTGACCAGCGCAGAACCGTCGGACCGGACGGCGGGGACCGCCGTCCGTTGAGCCCAACGGACACCCGCTGCGTCCGACATGGCACGGCAACGGCAACGGCGACAGACGACGACGGCAAGAATTCCGTTGGCGGAGGCGCTCAACGGATCTCTGACGCGCTCGCCACGCACACTCCGACGAGCGCGTGCTGATCCACACGTGTGAGAGCGACGTGCTCGCCTTCGGTGAAGCGTCCGCGGAGGTGGAAGCCGTTGTCTCTCTCTTATCTCTTTGGATTTCTCTCGCTGCTCTGAGGATCTGAGATGTCTGTCGATCCGCACCTTGGTGCAGGTTTGGGACCGTCGAGCTTCATGGCTGCCTCTTTGCCTAGTTCAAATTTTCCTTTGATTGCATAGGGTGAGGTGCACAATTGAACTCTCCAGGGCTCGTTTTGAAGTGGTTGCATCGTTAGCTCCCGCATGGAAGGAGCGAATTTATGTAGGCCGAGATGTAGAGCGAAAGGCAGAGCCACCTGTTTGGAATTGGGGTGGATTATTCAGCTAGTGTTTCTGTCTGTCTCGCACCTGCTAATTCCGTATGCTCTGGCTCAAAATGTCTCGTTTTTGATGTACCACGATTTTACTCAGGACGATTTGTGCTTGCTTGGATCGTCGTTCATCAGACAAGGAGATATTGAGCTTACACTCGACTCTACTGTGGAGCCTGTGACTTTCAGTGTAGGAAGAGCTGTGTACAAAGACCGGGTGCGGATGCGGGACCCTGCATCGAACACCACCGCTTCTTTCCAGACCACTTTCGGTTTTTCCATACAAGCTGACAGTGCGGGGAATGGGTCTGGAGATGGGCTGGCCTTCATCATAGTTCCGGATAGTACTTCGATTGGCAGCTATGGGGGCTGGCTGGGGGTGTTGAATGATAGCATGCTGCAGAATCCCCGCCCCCGCACATTCGCAGTGGAGTTTGACACCTTCCAGAACACGAGATTCAGTGACATCAATGCAAATCACGTGGGTGTAAACATCGATAGCATGGTCTCGATCAAATCTGTGGATGCGTTGGCAGGTGCAAATGTGAATCTCGCAGAGGGTTCAAACCTTACTGCCTGGATCGACTACGACGCCAGCACGCAGTTCCTCGAGGTTCGACTGGCCCAGAATTGTTTCATCAAACCAGAGTCTGCGCTCCTTAATGCCACTGTTAACCTGTCGGCTATTTTCAATGAGTACATGTATGTGGGTTTCTCCGCTTCCACTGGCTCTTTGGTTGAGATTCACACTGTCCACTCCTGGGGATTCGCTGTTAGTGGGCTTCCAGCTGAATCAGCCCCTCCGCCAGGGTCTGGCACTGGAATTTCCCCACTCTCTTTTGCTCCAACCCCTACACTTGCTTCCACTGTTCCTACGGCGGGTTTGCGATCTGCCAGGTGCATGGGCAGAGGTTTAAAGTGCCAATTTGAGGCCCTGGTTACTGGGTTTTGCATAGGTATGGGAGGATTGCTGCTTCTAGCCTCTTTATTTATCGTCTGCATTTTTCTAAGAAGGCGGAGACTCGAAAATGCAACTTTGGATCTCAACGATGACGACCCCGGATCTGACAGCCTCATCTGCGGACCCCGCAAGTTCACCTACAAGGAGCTGAGCAGTGCTACCAAGGACTTCAGCTCACAAAGGTTGCTTGGGATTGGGGGTTCAGGGAGTGTGTACAAGGGCGTGCTTCCAGATGACGGGTCAGTGGTTGCTGTCAAATGCATTTCAGGTGACTCAAAGGGCAAGAGAGAGTTTTTGGTGGAGGTGTCGATCATCAGCCGGCTGCGCCATCGGAACCTGGTACCCTTGCAGGGATGGTGCCATGGCAAAGGCCAGCTACTGCTGGTGTATGACTATATGCCAAATGGGAGCCTGGACAAACATCTGTTTGAAAATCCAAAGGAGTGTGCGTTGGGCTGGGATCAAAGGTACAAAATTGTGACCGGTGTGGCAGCAGCTCTGGCGTACATACATGAAGAGTGGGAGCAGAGAGTCTTACACAGAGACGTGAAAGCCAGCAATGTGATGCTAGATGCCCAATTTAACGCGCGCCTCGGGGACTTCGGCCTGGCTAGATTGAGCGAACACAACAAATCCCCAGAAACTACTGCAATTGTTGGAACGTTTGGTTATATGGCCCCTGAGAGCACCCACATGGGAGCTTTGACGGAGAAATCTGATGTCTTTAGCTTCGGGGCAGTTGCTCTGGAGATAGTCACTGGGCGACGCCCCATCGAGAGAGGGGTTTGCCCCGAGGACACTGTTCTGGTCGATTGGGTGTGGGGTTTTCACAAGAGAGGAAGACTAGAGGACGCTGTGGACCCGAGACTGAGAGGGCAGCAATCCAGAGGTGATGAACTGATGAAGGTATTTCATGTGGGCCTTCTTTGTTCACATCCGGATCCCACTGCAAGGCCAACCATGAGGCAGGTTATGCAGATTCTGGGCGGGGATGCCCCCATGCCCCCAGTTCCCAGCTCAAAACCAGTGCCCACATACTTCACCACTAGTCCCCCAGTTACTTTGCATGACATCATAACAGAGGACCATGTCTTGTCATCTTCAACTGTGTCCTCCACGTGCTAGTACTTTCCACCCACCGAATTCTGAATCGTGATTCGTGACCTCCATGCCGAAGGCATTGGCTGGAAGCTGTATATTCTGGCTTAAGAGTGAAGGCCAGTGCATAGCTGTTGATAGTCCACGGCTTAGAAGCTGGTCCCTTCTAGAGACACGGGGAGCCTACCGCTGTCACCGCTTCCAGTGAGGTTCGTCTTCACGTGGCAAACTGGAACAACATCGAGATTCGAGAAGTGCCCCTGTAATCCTCCCTCCTCTGATATCTCGATCTCTTCAGATTTGGCTGTGCCACCAGCCCGTGAAAGAAGGGCAAATTGTGATCAAGGAACAGAGCCGAAGCCTCTTACAAGAGGGGTCAAAGTTAAGACCTGCTCAACGGACTTGAGGCGCTTACTCTTCATTCGTCTTCTAAAGAAGGTTGCTAGGAGATATGCAATACTAGGGGGGTGATCTGTAAAATCTGTCATTCCATGTCAACAAAGGCAGCACGAAGCTTACGGCCAGATGATACTTAGCGGGTGCCTGAACCTCCATTTCTGTATATTAATCAGGAATATACAACATGGCAAACGTCTGTTTTTGCATGTAAGATTCGGGTAGCGGGCATCGTGTGTCAAGCTCCTCCCTCTCGCCCTCTGTTCACGATATGCTATGGAAAGCAAAATCTAAAGGTTCCATTCATGTCTGTCTGTAAATAATTCTTTTTCCCTAAGTCTGTCTGCTATGATGTGTCTCCCTCCTCCCTGTTGCCTCATTTTCTGCTGTCCCCACACTGCTATGTGGCAAAGCCATATGTTGTGGATGCATTCATGGCTGGCTGTGTTAATCTGTTAGAATGGCATGATCATCAAAGCAATGCCGCATTTGCACGGGTGCCACGCTTTCGCTGTATTCTTAACCTTATATCACCGTCTTTCATGTTGCTTTTGCACCAAACAGCCTCATCACTGGCTCATATTGTTGAACAAGGACTCTTTCTTTGCTCACATCACCTCATCTTCAACTTTTGTGTCTAGTTTTGCTCTATCCACTCTGCAAGGTGTTTGTTATGTGGGGTCGAAAGCTGTACCTTTAGGCTTAGATCCCTGTATAAGATTACCACATTGAGATTGTATAAGATTACCACATTCGTCGGTACAGTTTCTAATCCCACATAACAAATATCATGCACAGTGGATAGAGCAAACTAGATACAAAAGTTGAAGATGAGGTGATGCGAGAAAAGAGAGAGTCCCTGATGTCTTTAACAATATGAGCTAATGATGAGGCTGTTTGGTGCCAGCTCTTAGAACTGATAGCCAAGGGAGGTTCCTGAGACAACCGCTTTGCTTTTATTTCCAAGGTTACATAGTGTTTACCTTGACAAGTTTCTTACTGCCAATAGTAGCCCACCTGAAACCCAGTTATTGAGCTCCAAATTGAAGGACCCAACCTTGCATATTGTTCCTCGCAAACGGTTTCAATGGAACTTCACAAGCCAATTTGATCTCAAAGGTTGGCGTTATAAATTGTAAAGCTTGATGAGAAACCAACAATGGTATAGATACGAGCATTTAGATCATCTTAAGAGTAAATAGAATTCCTCAGGGACATGAATGTGGATTGTAAGAATAACCATCTCTCCTAGCCTGGTAGAGCCACTCCCCTCAAATGCTCCACATCTCAATAGTTCAATAGACTGTACCATCAATTTGTCTCCGCTAACTTGTTTTTCAAGAGCAAGAGATCCCCACTCCAGAAATCCGAGGGTCATGGGGTTCAAGGGATCTCTTCGCTCAACCAATTATGCTGCTCAAGCAACTGCGCAGAGGAGAATGATTAGGCCAGGGTTAAAGTGATAGATCATTTACCATCGAAACAGAAGGTAGTCTTTACATCTGAATGTTAGCATGTGCCTGCCATGTGTCTATCATTTTCACCGGCCTCTGTTGTACATATTGACATAATGTCACCAAGTACAAGGTTTACATCCACTCCCCCTCAATCAGTTGTCTGACAATTCCGCAATTGTTTACTCCCAGCTCATCAAGAATAGAGATTTTAGGTGCAATAGGAAAAGATGCTGTAACCGGAGTAGATGAACCCTCATATACATCACTAAGATCATAGAAGCGATGTTGCAAAAAAGAATTATAGTTATTGTCATGTAGGATTGTAGACACAAAAACTAGAAATATGTACCAATCCATCAGGAATAGAGATTTTAGGTGCAATAGGAAAGGATGCTATAACCGGAGTAGATGAACCCTCATATCCATCATGTGCCCACCTATGAAAAAAAACTGTAGCAACTAAGCTTCCTTGTCGGCTGATGCTGATATGAGAATGAACTCATCGTCTACCATAAGATCTGGGCAGGTCGTCTCCATCTTATCTTACCCAGGTGGAGCTCCCCACAAATGTTGATGGGGCACGATGCTTTAGGGGTTGATCGAAAGAAACGATTCACATGATGCTTTAAGAGTTGATCGTATAAAAGAAAGAAAGAAACGATTCGCTACTCTACACTTTTCCAAGCGAGAATGAAAGCGGGTAACATGAAACCACTTATCTTCTTACATTTGCAAGCTTGAACAAAAGCTGAACTCTGACCTTGAGATATTATCAACCCTACATCCCAGTTTCATAGACTAAAAGATAAAAAAGATTGTCAAGACGGCTTGCATAGCATGTATCCACAATTAGAGTAGTGTTCAACAAGGTGAACCCTCTTATACATCCGGTGCCCACATATGCAAAGGAGCTGCCGCGATCTTAAATGGAAAACCTACTGCAACAAATAAATATATTATCAACTCTCCATCCGAGTTCCATAGACTAGAGGATAACAACGATTGTCAACATGACTTACTTAACATGTATCCACAAATCAGAGTAGTGTTCAACAAGGTGAACCCTCCTACACATCATGTGCCCGCATATGAAAAGGAACTCCTATGATCTTAAATGGAAAATCTACAGCAACAAATAAAATAAAGCAAAGACATATTCAGCTTCATTGTACTGGGACCTTCTGCGGGCAGATCTAGCTTCATTGTTGTGAGAAGCTAATATGAGAATGAACTCACAGCCTTCTACATATGCCAGTTTTACCAGGAGGAACTGGGCTCAAATGTTCTTGCGCCATGATGCATTCATGAACGAAACGAGCAAATGTAAGAAAAAAAGTGGTTTTATGTTATCCGCTTCATTGTCGTTTCGAAAAGTGTAGAACAGTGAATTGACCTTTCGAGCTTCGAACAAAAGCTGACATCAGACCTTACGATATTGCCAACTCTACATCCCAGTTCGATACTATACTCGAAGATAAAAGTGAGGGTCAACATGGCTTACAGAGCACGTATCCACAGATCAGAGTAGTGTTTGACAAGACAAACCTCGGCTTGATGCTCAAACAAGGATCACTTCTACAGGGAATGCCAAATAGGGGAACCTTCTACATCTTGCGGTAGGTAGCTTTAGAGCCGTAAAACCCCAGTGCAGCTTGCCAGAACCCACAAAGTAGTGATAAGTGCCCAGCAGACCGCACAGAGGCCTACGACTCTAAGGTTACCCACTGCGAGAACGATGCCGAATGTGTCAACCTGCGCAGAGCTTACAAACCATCCCAAAACCACAGTAGCCCACATTCAACTCCTCCCACTATCACTCGGACCCCATCTCCCTAGCTCATCCTCCCCACAACCTTAGCACAAAACCAGCTAGCTCCAGCTCTACAACCTGAACTGAACCTGAACGAAAACAGCAGGGGACGCTGGGCCACCACCAGTGACTGTAGCAGCACAACCCAGTCTCGAGTGAGCGAGCTATGCAACACGGAACTTAACGCTTTTGATGTGTGGAGTGTGAAGACTGTATATATATATACATTTACGAGCTGCAAGTACCTCGTCCGGATGCTTTTGACCATCTGTCTATGACAAGGCAGGCCACGTCCTGGGTACTCGCATCGGAGCCATGTGCCCAGGCAGTTGGATCCCTCCCTTCATCTCCCCCATTGGCCCTCAACACTTGAACTGCCTCCATCTCAGATTCCGTCAATCCCTTCCGCTTAACAAGCCCGACAGCGCGCTTGTCAGCCCGCACTGTGGGGCCAGCTGCCGCAGCGCGAGAGGCCGCGTGGTCGCCCCGTCAGCCCCCCACACCTCCGCCGCGGCTGCCCTACCCCTCGTCACCCTTCTTGTTTCCCGCACCCGCCGACGTGGCGCGCTCTGCACCACCCCCTGCGCCTCGCGGCCCATGCGCGCCTCGCGCTCTATTCCCTGCCTCCTCACCCTCCTTTTCCAGTAATTAATTATTACATAATTATATATATGGTTGAAAAAGGCGCGACAGCTCACAATTCAGTGGGCCCGGACCCCCACGCCGCGACACCAGACATCATGGCAGCAGGATTCGAACCCCGCATCACCTCGGTGGCAAACAGAAGTGGTAAGAGGGACCCTTGAAACTTTACCGGACGGAATATTCCTTCCCAGCTAGGAGAAAAGAGAGAACTAAAAAAGGTTTCCGTAACCGGGACTCGAACCCGGGTCGCCTGGGTGAAAGCCAGGTATCCTAACCATCTAGACTATTACGGATCACATGCCTTCTTGTCTTGTAGATAGAGTTAAGTATAGAAATTTCAGAGAGAAGCCGTTCTGCAAGCTGGAAAGAGAAGAGAGATTAGTCGACAACCGATTAACACGCAGTGAACAATACGCGAAGCGTGACGCGGAACTTCAGAGCATGGCTGGGCTGGCGACTGAGGCCAGGCCGATTACATTATACAAGAGCTCTTGCTCAACACTATACTCAGTCTCTTAATTACACAGCAGGGACGGGACACACAAGTATAGATATAGATATACTACTCTCTTCCCAGCTCACCGCATTCAAACAACCCCCATCGCCATCGCTGCCTCCCCTTCAATCATCGCTGCTAGCTTTCTGGATCCCCACAGACTAGATAGAAGACTAGACTAACAACACCGTCTTCGTCGTCACGACTACCGATCACCTCCGAACTCACTCGCAGAATTTCACACTGCAATGGCTGCTTGTCGATCCGGCGTTCATCGATTTCGTGATACTGGTGTTCGAACGCTGCGCAGAACCGTGGCCGGCGACCCCTGGACGGAGACGGAGACATCGGACGGCGACCCGGGCGACGAGGCCGGGCCGTCCTGGGAGTCGCTCGTGGAGTGGTACCCGTTCCCGTTCCCGTTGTGGTAGAAGCTCGGGTCGCGGGCGGCGTGGCCAGCCCGGGACCCGGTCTGGGTACGGGGCCAGGCACCCGGGCTCGGGCTGCGCTCCGCGGGGCTACTTCGGCTGCTCCACGGGATGTCGCGCGCGGGGAATTTCTTTTGATGCTTGTCGACGGCGTCGGTTGCTTCCGTCTGCCAACGAAGAAGCTCCATGTCTTGCGTCATCGTTTGGATGGTTGGACGGAGGGCGCCGTCCGTCGGGTCGCGGAGGACCTGGAGCTGCTTGCCCAGCGCCAGGATGGTTCGTTGGCACTCTGCCAGGGCCGCCGCTGCGATCTCCCTCTCCTGCAATTCCACAGCAGTTGAGTGTTGGGAAGAGAAGCAAGAGAGATTGATGACTGTCTTTGGGCCTTGAAAAAACCTTGAAAACATGAGAGAAGCAAGAAAGATTGATGCCTGTCTTTGGGCCTTGAAAAAACCTTGGAAACATGAGAGGGATGGAGAGATTGATGACTGTCTTTGAGCCTCGAAGAAACCTTGAAAACATGAGAGGGAGGGAGAGATTGATGACTGTCTTTGGGCCTCGAAGAAACCTTGAAAACATGAGAGGGAGGGAGGGAGGGAGGGGGAGAGGGAGGGAGTTGCATGGGGAGTGCTTCAAGCAATCTACTTCGTACTTTTCTAGACTTGGATTCTTCGTCATCTTGAGTGGGACGCCCAGAGGTGGCCCAGTCGGCCTCCCTGCCTGCTGTGCTCTCGGTGTTGGCAGCTCCCCTGTGGGAAGCATCAGTAGCATCAAATCAGAACCTGTAAAATTGGGTGGATTGAGTTACAACCATCCGAGCTTTTTGACAGAGAAAAGATAGTGCTAGGACACAGAACATGATGTCATACCCAGGAAACCTGCAGGTAAAGCTCACCGGTGGATCTGGAGTTGGAGGTCTTCCAGCTTGGCCACCACGTCATGGTGCCGGTGGCGCTCCCCTTGCAATTCAATTTCCAAAGCAGCAACTTTGTCATGCAGTTGGTTCATCTCTGCATCTGCTGCCCGGATACCTGAAGCCAGCCTTGGGGTTGATGAGCGCTCCAACAACTCTTCCTCAATCAGCTCATCTTCATTGCTTTGCTTATCCTGTGTGGCACCCCAGAGTACTACTTTAGACACGATGCTCAACCTGAACATCGTTCATGCACATTCACACTTACCTTCACTAGCACACATGGACAGAGACAATTTTCATAGGTGCTAATCTGGAACCAAGCCCTTTTGTTCGTAGGTTCACACAAGCAAGCAGATGAAAACCGACTGATTATTACCTGTCGCCTTCGCAGTTGAGAAACAATCTTTTCAGCCTGCTGTAGCTCTTTTTTAAGAAGTTCGACCCTCTCGTTTGCCTCCTCCAAATTGTGCTCCACAGCAGCTTTCTGAATCTTGAGACCATCCAGCTCAGTCTCAATGCCACTAAATCGACCTAACTCTGCCTGCACATGAGACTGAAGGGCATCTCTTTCTTCCCGCAATGTTCGTAACTCTTCTTCTAACATAGAGGGCCCTGGTTTTGTGGACTCTGCAAGTAAAGAATCCCCTAAGTGGACACTCAACTCGGCCATCGCACTGCAATGGCTGCTTGTCGATCCGGCGTTCATCGTTTTCGTGACACTGGTGTTCGAACACTGCGCAGAACCAGAGTACTACTTTAGACATAATGCTCAACCTGAACATCGTTCATGCACATTCACACTTACCTTCAGTAACAGACATGGACAGACAACTTTCATAGGTACTCATCTGGAACCAAGCCCTTTTGTTCAGTTGAGTAGGTTCATACAAGCAAGAAGATGAAAATCGACTGATTATTACCTGTCGCTTTCGCAGTTGAGAAACAATCTTTAGCTCTTTTTTAAGAAGTTTGACCCTCTCGTTTGCCTCCTCCAAATTGTGCTCCACAGCAGCTTTCTGAATCTTGAGACCATCCAGCTGTGTCTCAATGTCACTAAATCGACCTAACTCTGCCTGCACATGAGACTGAAGGGCATCCCTTTCTTCCCGCAATGTTTGTAACTCTTCTTCTAACATAGAGGGCCCTGGTTTTGTGGACTCTGCAACAAGCAAAGAATCCCCTAAGTGGACACTCATTGGAATTCTAGTCCTCTCATCATCGGATGTAGAATGGTCTCCACTGCACTCCTTCACTGCTCTGTTGGAAGGTTCAAACTGCCCAATGGCCATGATACAATCCAAGGTGGATCCAAGCTCGAACATGAAGTCCACCATGTCCGTCTTGCATTGCAAAAATTTGTTACCAGAGAGAACAAGGCTCTGTATTGAGGTGTCCAGTTGTACATCTTTCCAATGCATGCACATTACAATCTGTCCACTGTGCATACTTGTGTTGCCATTGTCAGACCCTGTTCTTTGTGCGTTGGAGTCCATCTCCCCTGAACTTGAGAGGGCATATTCCCTACCTGTTGCTCGGGCAAGGGCTTCTACAATGCAAACAATTTTGCACACTGCTACTGCCAGCTCTGAACGCACAGTGCTCGCCTGCATGGTTCAGTGACAATGAAGCAAGGAGAAACGCAGCAGGTTTAGTCCAACCGTTGATAACCTTTTTCCTAACAGGAAGACTTCACTTAAGAAACTTGCAGGTCCCTCCAAGGTTAAGTACACCAAGCAAGCTCACTAAAAAGAGAGTAGAGTTGAAATTCAGTCACACATCATGCCAGTATCAATGACCATTTTGTACCTTGGACTCCGCATTGGAGACAGAGGTACTGTATTCAAGCACCGCCCTCTCAGACAAGCTCCCCTCTGAAGCTGATCCAACAGGCCTGGTCTTCATGCTACCCTCCATCCGTATAACAGAATCACCATCATTGGAAAACCTGCCTGAGTGGCTCCCTGCTGGATCATCACCTTTGCTCTCTTGCACCTGAGTGTCAGTGAACCGGTCTAATTGCTCTTGCAGGCTTACTAGCGACACCTCATTGGCTGCATTGCGGGTTCGCAACTCACCGAGCTGTCCTTCTGCAGCGGTGAGCTTGACACTCAAATCCCTGCACATCTCATTCGCTGCCTGCAGGTCCCTCTGCTTCAGAGCCAGAGCCTCTTCCAGGGCTGCTGTTTGCTTTTGGGTGTGGGTTGTCAGCTTCTCACTGGCCCCGTCAAAAGATACATTCTCCATCTCATGCTCTGATTCTACTGGTTCTGACTGGGACTTTGCCAATCGCTCCATTTCAGCAAAGTCGTCCATCAACTCAAAATTCAGTGATTCCCGTCTGTTGTGAGAACTGCTGTGGCTGCTGGTCTTTCCTAGCACCAGGTCCTTGCCACTGTCTTTGGCTAGGTTGAGAGTTCCTGCAGTCATGCTGCTGTCTTAGAGCAGACAAGGATGCAAAGTTGTGCCACGTTGGATTTACTCCGAGACAGCATTATTAAACTATGGTCCCTCCTGGCAACACTATTAAACCACTGGCTTGATGGCTAGCCCCTTTCTACAACAGACATTGAAATTCCTGCCACAGGTGGAGCAGAATCCAAATCCAGTGTGGCAGTAAGGAGCCTTGCTGGATCAAACCAGCCTAAGCCACCCCAAGCACAAAGTCCTGTATGCTGACTTAGCAGCAGTATTGTGATGGTCACAAGCCAAACCCTGGAAGTCTTTGCATGCTCAAGGGTTGCTTCCCACAACATCAAAAGACGATGGTTCAGTTGTGAGTCATGGAACCTTAGCATACCTGAAAAACGTGACCTGGAAAATACGACATACACAAGGATAAGACCAATTTCCGATAATGTAGAAGACCAACAGACACTATAGGGACCTTTTGCAACTGGATTTTACCCAGACGAGAGCCCAACAGTAAATCTTGTCCATGTCCTGTTCCTGGGGAATTCAATGGATTGCAGCAGGTTGGGTGCCTCCAATCTGGACTTACAGAAGACTTTTGAGGAATTCTCCTTCTCCTCATGCTGTACTGCTTCAAGATGCTCAGAGAACGTGACAACCCTTGTCTTGGGATTTTGTGTTCCATCAATTTGGTTACATCACTGACTAACTTGTAAAGAATAATTCTTACCGGCTTGGTTGGTTTGCCCTTGTGCCCCAAAGGCCAGCTCAAGCTCTTCTTCAACTGTTGATAACCTACTTGCAGTCTTAGCACACATGAGCCTTGCTGCCTGTAGCTCCTCAGTCCGCTTAGCCAAACCTTCCTTTAGAATCTTAGTCTCTTCCTCCATGGCCACAATCCTTTCAGACATCTTGTCAGCCTCCCTAGAGCTGATTGACCCTCCGTTTTCATTCACATTTTCTTGCATCATGTCTGGAGGAAGTAAATCCACTGAGCTATTATTGCGTCCAAATGAGCGCCTTCGCTGTTTGGTATCTCCACGATCCTTCCCAAGGCTATCGACTTCCACCTTCATACGGGCGATTGCTGCAGGGCCTGGATACAGGACATGGTTCCAAAACAACCAGAGACAATCAGTCAAGTGATACATAATTGCAGCACATTGTACTCACTTTTCGGCAACTTTAGAGGAGACAATTCATGGGCCATTATAATAGGTATAAATTATATCACAGGCAACAGAACTTGGTTGGTCAAAGATTGGGAGGTATGTTCCGATGGAAGTTGTCAAGATCAGGGAATAAATATCTTCTGCAGGCCCCAGAGGGACAATTCCCAAGGGGCAACGATCACTCCAGGCACTGGTTTTCAACGCTTCAAGGTAACACAATCCGTCCAAACTTGTAGGTCTAACTCAGCCCATCCAGTTGGTGACAAAGACACACGACAAGAATAAATAATGTTAAGTGTGCCTAATGCAGCAAAGGGGAAAAGCATTGGTGAAAGAGATACCAGGGAGTTTCTTGCGGACCAAGATACGGAGGCGGTTGCACTCCTCCTCCAGCTTTGCTATCTTCTTCACACTCTCCAGATGCTGTTTAGCAGCTGCATCAGTTGCCTTCCGTTCATACTCTCTCTCCGAATTCCGTATCTCCAACTCCTTGGTAAGGACGTGGACTTCATATGTAAGGTTTGCATTTTCTTTCTCCATTAGCTCAAGCCGGACCTGCCATAGGTTGACGTTTTGTACCAAGCGATTAGTCACAAAACCACTTCAACTTTTGAGAACTTGAGAAGTGAAAATGGTCCCATCCTGATGAATTAATGATGCCTGTAAAAATTGTCCCCCTAGTTTAACTAATAAATCAAGCTAACCAACCTGTAGGACTTTATTGTCAGCCTCTGTGCGTCCCTTGGCTTCACTGAGTTGTGCAATGGTGTGGGAGCGCTCCTGTATACACATCTCAAGACAGGAAAAATGTCAAAGGACAAAGTCTTTTTATTGTTCCACATTGCATCATACCCTCCCCTGCGATCTATTCCCAGGACTCTGCCCAACCAACTCCCTGCGGAGAACTAACAAACTTATCATCTTATTCCACAGACACAAGTTAAGGCCAAGCAAGTCCTGCAGGCACTTTTGGCTGGAAATCTCCCCAACATGTTGTGCACCTTTTGCAAGCGGATTCAGTTAGACTACCTGCAAAGCTTGTGTCAGTGCCATGCCCTCAGCCCGCGACTCCAACAGCTCTGAACGTGTCTGGGTCACAAGTTGTGATGCTTCGGCCAGCTTAGATTCCATTTCAGCTCGCAGGTTGTCATACTCTCTCGTCTTTTTTACTAGGGTGTCATGGATCTGTTGCTCTTGCTCCTCCCGCACATGCCGTAGCTGCTTCATGCACTCCTTCAAGGCTCCATCGAGGTGTGCAACACGATCCTCTGTTGCCAGCTTTTGCTGCAGGGCAGCATCCAACTGTAGTTTTAGACCCACAGCTTCGGCCTCAGCTTTCTCCCAACCTGGTTTGCAAATAAAAAGGTTAGGCAAATCCTTCATTTATACGGTGCACACTAGCGCACAACAGTCCAATGCAGAAGCATTGCCAGCATAGAGAATTAATGATGATCATTAGAAGCGGATGATGGGAAATACCAGTGACTGCATCTTCTGCAACCTTTGTGTGTTGCTTGACCAAATTGTCCTTTGTAGTTATATCTGCCAGTGCATTAGCAAGCTTCTCACTAAGGTTTTTTACTTTCTCTTCCGGTTGCTGCAATTGGCTCATTGGCTCGTCAGAAAGACGCAGATACTCTTGCAATACCCTTGGTGCTTCCTGCAAATATGTGTTCAAATAGATGTGAGGCAGAAGTCCCATAGATGAAGAGATTGTACATGCAAACAACTGGACATATGTTTGATCAGGCATGACTTTTCCATCACTCATAAATCTTTGTTCCCAATTTATGTTATTATGGCCTTACTCTCCACAGGTGATCACAATATTGATGGTAGAGAAAGAGATTTTGATGTGAGCCTATCCAGTAGTTCAATTTCCCATCTTAATCTTCCCAAAACTCCACATGACTTCACCCAAGTATCACTTGGCCCATCTTATTAGCATACAACAAAGCCCTCCTAGTATTCACTGACGTAGCCCAACATAATCGGCGGTTGGGTTCAAAGTTAGTTGAGGGGGGACATCCCTTACCTTTGGAGGGAAGGCCTGGGTATAGTCGTGTTGGTGCAAATCCCATCTCTGTAAGGACAACAGCATGTTAGCTACGGGTTAGACAAAAGTAGATCTAAGAGGCAAAGGTATCAACAAAGTCTAGGGATGGAAACATGTACCTGCTCATCAAGAAGCTTGGAAGATTTGGGCGATGTCCCATCAGACTCGGGGGCAGCAGCAATTTTTTCATTTGACTTTTTCTTCCATGGCCAACTCCGGCGTGCAGCATCCTTCTCCATCGGTACACCCCTTGTACCTACTCGGCTATTGCCTCTGCTTACCTGTGGCAGAGGTTTGCAAACAGAAGGTCAACGGATGCGATGGTGCTCAACCTTGCAGAAGCGAAGATGGTGGTTGAGAGAATTGACGTGCGACCAGGAGGGTTCCATCCTGTGGTGTCGAAGGTTGGAAGATTTGTGCAGCTGCATATGTCAAAGAACCACACCTGTTGAGTGTATTTCCTCTCTTAGAGGGGACTACACTTCTAAGCGGGAATACATAGTTCTGCTATGTGGAGTGATGTCCTCCTAAAAAAGGCCGCTCAGTCATCTGAAACTAAAACCGTGGACATCCATGAAGAGAGACGGGTAGTAATGGGTGGGTGCAGGGGCTAAGCAAAAGGTAGACAGTAATGGGTGGTGCGAGATCTCCTTGAACTCGTAGGACAAACCCAAACTGCTCAGAATTGGTTCACAGGAACCAGTTTGTAAATCGCTGTTCTCTAGACTGTGGGCCAGACATTGCTACGCTAAAGCACAAAAACAGCTTACCCTCGAGAAGTGTGGATCCGAATCATGGCCTTATTCCTTGAAGGCACTCACAAACCAGATCTTCAACGGCTGTGCGAAGGATTGGTCGAAAAGCGAATGACACGATGTAGACGCTCGACACTTGGGATCTCAATTGTCCCTCTCGAGTACTTAATCGATACTCTTTAGGCTTGCAAACGAACAAATCTAACTCCTTCGAGCCCCCTCCCGCTCTTTCCCCTGTCCGGTTTGCCTCAATTGCAATCTATGAACAAGGCTATGGCAACCAGTCTCTTGCATACACACCCGGGTTTACTTTACTCCCTGCCGCCCGGAAGAAGTCATATCTCTGCATACAAGTAGTGCTCAAACATCTGGTCCGGCCCCATCGCCCAGTATCCCTTATCAAACGTACAATGCAGACTTCATATCCCACGAATACCAAGACACGGCCTCAAAACTCAGTGCCTCACCTTCACAGCTTAGTCGTCGCGTACCCATCAATTTGAGCTCTCGAAAGCCAGAATTGTGGAAGCACGCCACCGACTCAAACGTTACGGGATTACACTGCTCTGGCCACGGAAATTCGAACTCAAAACAACTCAAAGACCGAACGTGAGCGGCGCATTCCGTCAGCCAGCCGAATGCAGCTCTAATTCCACATACAAGAGCATTCTTCAGTTGCCCCACAAAATGCTTCCTCCATACTCACTGATAGCATGAGGCCTAGAGACAGAACCAGCAGCGAGAAATTCCTGCCGGCAGCAACGAAATCTAACCCGTCTCCCCTCAAATTCCTAATGCAGGTGGCGCTCATGACGAGCGACAAGCAGGGGATGATTCATACCAATGTCAGAACATTCCCCGTACACTCAAACCTTGGGAAATGTGGATTCCCCAGAGACAACACAACAGCATTCATGAGATTGAGAGGTACTTGAAAAAGTAGGGAGAAAACGGGAACCACAAGTGTGGAGACAAGCTCTTATTCCACCAGAGCTTCAGATACCGACAGAGATGGAGAGCGGAGAGAGAGGCAGATGTCCGAAACGCCCAAACCATCTCTGGGGCCCACGCAAAAGAGAGAGAGAGAGAGAGAGAGCAGCTGTCTCTTCCGTAACGTACCGTAATTTGAAAACGGCCACCCTTTTTTCAAAAATAAAAGTTAACCACCCTTTAAGACCTTCTGATCATATCAAATTAACCAGGATTAGTTTTTTTTTTTTTTTTTTTTTTTTCTGCTCGAACTTTGAGGATTAGTTACTACTATTTTTTTTAAAAACTACTGAGAGAAAAAAACAAAACATTGATAGATTGATAGATATTTGTCTAGAGTGGTTATGCATTTTTTTTCTATTTGTTTTAAGTATTGATTATGTTCTAATTTTGGGCATATAATTCATGATTTGTTTTGTTTTGGGGAATGATGCATTTGTTGTGAAATATAAAGGCTTTTAAAAGAAAATACAAAAATCTAGAGTTGGAATGAATGTGGTGGACTTTTATTGGATGCAGTTTGTATTTAAAGGGCTTTAGACTGGGGTAGGTCTTGTGGCTCTCCAAAGGGTTTTATTGGGCCTGCCTTTTCATAAAGGCAGGCCCTACATTTAAATCATTGGTTGGAGAAGGGGAACCTTGCTATTATCATTGGGAACTACTGTTTGAGTAGGGATGAATGTGATGGGCATCCATTCATCTTGTTTTTTCCCTCCCTGCAAAAATAAACTTGGAGGCCCACCGCCCTGCCCCCTCTTATCAAAAAAATATTTTTGAAAAGGGAAGCATAAAATCAGGCACCTTACTTTATAGTGACACTGGGCACATACCACCTCGGAAGTGGTTGTGGGTTCAATGTTCAATCCACCGATTGGTGTCGCAAAGGTGTCCCCGTTCAGGTAGTAGACCTCTTTCAGAATAACTTCACCATGAGTGCCTCGCGAAAATATCAGATTTCGATTTCGCTCGAGAATTCGGCGTGCCCCAGGCCGTAAACGAGCCAATGGAAGGGGGAGAAAATCATATTCCCGACAAGATAGCAAGATTTGAAGAATCTTGTGTGCATTTTCAACTCTAACATCCCATAGAGAAAATGGCGCGAAAGTCGATCCAACGCGAGAAAATGGCACAAACTCTCAATGTCAATACGAGTTTATGCACGTCCGACCATCGCCACTCTGAGAAAATGTCACAAGCTCCCAACGATTGTACCATTTTGTGCACGTCGGACCACCACTAGTGATCCCACCTTCCTAGCTATGTGTCATGAAGCCATCAGGTGATTCCACTCCACCTCAATAGGTCGGAGAGAGGGTGAGAATATTTATATACTATATATATTTGCTTGCTTCTTTGAACACTTCCCTGCTAAGTAATTGTCCAAGACACGCGTATCCCACAAGCTCCGAAGAGTCGAAGAGACACCGGAGAGAAAAATAAATAAAAAAATAAAATTCTTGATTGTACATACTTGCTTAACTATGGAGAGGTTGTAGGGAAGACCACCAACTAACAAGGTGCGCATAGAGCCCTCACGTTTCATCTTTTGTTTTGGAGGGGGCGAAGTATGCTCCGCCTCCCCCCCTCGCAACCCCAAGGCAACGAGCTTCATGACGGAAAACTGCCATGTATTGTTCTGGGGCATCATGATATCTTTTTCTCCCCGCTCATTATTTGATCTTTGTATCACGGATGGGCCTTGATGAGGAAAATAAACCCCCTTATGGCACCATGAAGACAAATGAGGGTATGAGCCCCAGCCCAAAGGCCTCTAGAGGACAGCTTACAGGAGTTTGAACCCCAGACCCATAAGTCGATGCACAGGTGTCACATCACCGGACCACAGCCCTGCTGTACTATTAAGTAGTTTTATGGATGAAATTAGTAGAATGTTGTGATGAAGCACTTGAATATCATATCCAACGAACGTTACTTTTCTATCCACTAAAATATCATGAAACTATTTTTATTTTTTTTGAATATTATGAAACTATCTTTTGGAAGTAGCAATCGGAGCTTTTCTCCCCTTTTCTCTAAAAAAATAAAATAAAAATAAAACTAGAACTGCCAATTTGTTTCACAGTTTTTCTTTGTTTTTTTTTTTTCTCTGCAGAAAGGGGACAGAGGCCCTTAATTTTATTTGATAAAATAAGAAGGTAACCAAATAAATAAATAAATAAGAAGGTAACAAACCAGGAAAAAATAACCTGGTAGAGAGCCATGAAATCGGAAGGAAGGCCTCAAGATGGCAGGCGGTGGGTGGATGCTGAGGTGGCCTCTTACTTACTCTGCCAACTTGTTTTTCTTCAAATATTATGCTGTGAATTTTCTTTTGAATATGGTAATTTCTGTTTATTTTTAGATGAAACGGATAATCAAGTCAAAGTCCAGAATTCTCAATCTGCCAAATAAGAGCATGCCATGTCACTGTGTCATGCACCCAATTCCAACCCTCCCTCCCTCATTCACCCAAGTATTCCTGTGTTTGTGGTCCTCTACACTTCTTGTTGATCAGTTTTCTTAGCAAGATTCAGAGAGTAATAAATGCACGCGGTTTGCATGATCACCTAAATTCTAGTCAGTTTATCTAATCAGACCGTAAACATTGCCACTCGGATCGTGACTGATCATCACGTAGACAGGCGTGACAGACATTACTATACTGCATCCACACCAAACTCAACGAATTAACACTATTCCATCGTGCAGACTCGGAATCCCGACCATCCGCTGATCGGATCCAAACATGACAACAATTTGTTTTATGGAATCCTAAGTCTGCATGATGGATTCATTAATGACCCACAAACAAAACAGACGGGTAAGGAAAACAGAACAATCACAAGAGTAAACAATGTCTCGCAACAGGTCTTCCCTGCATACAGACAGCACAGTTGGTAGTAACACGCAGAGGACAGAGCAACAAGAGCTGCGTTGCGAGGTGGTGGTGGTGATGATGGAGGCCAGCAGTCAAAGAAAGAGCTCTTCCTCCTCTGCTCAACCACATGTGCTGCCTGAGCAGTTTCCCTGCTCTGCAAGGGCTGCAAAGTCTTCCCCAGCTCAACCTCGGATCTCGCATCCTCTCAACCCTGTCGTTGATCGCTGCACACTGCTCTTCAAGTCATGGCCATCGTGCGAGAAAAGGCTGCAGAGTGTGAGCAACAAGCAAAGCAGTGCAGGCACAATTAAGTACCTACCGCCATCACTCGCACTGTCTGCTCTCCTCTGCGCTGCTGCCATTGCCAGACCTTCGCAGCCCAGACTTATCCTTGTTTCAAATTTGAATCCGCAGCGACGACGGCTCAGCGTCCATGTCAGCGACGCCCGTCGGCGTCGGTCGTCGTCCCGCCCCGTCACGCGGAGCGGACGTGCGTGTCAGAATTGACGACCGGCACTGTCGTCCACGTCACGCCGACGGCAGCGTCAGAACTGACGTTTCGCCACGTAAGCCTGACCTTACTTACGTCGTCAGCCCTAACTGGGGCACGTTAGGTAACAGAACTGGTTACGGTGGACCGGTTGTTGAATTCATACTCTCGCTTTTGTTTTGCTGTCGAGGAAGAAAGAGTGTGGAGGATTGCGACGGCGCAATTTGGTGGTGGGGGGATTGATCGCAGGGAGCTTGGAGATGGATGCTGACCAATCTCCGTCTTGTCAACCAAAGCCGGTAAGACGTACCTCTCTCTCTCAATACTCAGTTCAAAGAGGGCGTAGTGTCGTATGAACAGTTTATGAGGGTGGAGGGATGCGAAGCCACTGCTTCTGTGAAATGGAGAATTCTGCACTGCCAGCTTGTGCATTTCCGTGTGTCTGGGGCTTGCAAGATGCGAGAGGCATTGTGTCTCAGGAGTGGGCCATCAAATCAGCTGAATTTGTTGAATTGAGGTCAATTGCTGAAACAATCCTACAGCCCGAAATTTGAAGTCCACAGATTTATCTTTGGTGTGCCTGGAGTTGCCCCGTTATAGAGAATTTACGTAGAGCTAGTGTTGAAATAGTTGATAACCTCGGGATTCCCGATGTGGGTGACATTCTGTTTTGTCAATGACCATTCAGTTCGACTGTTGTTGTTTTGTGTGGAATTCTTCTGTTGCGGTGCCTTAGGTGCTGAAAGTTGCAACGAATCAAGTGGCAGGCCATCAATTTGAAGGTAAGGCGCTTTGTGCATTTTTTCATTTTAGCCCAGATTCAGAAAATGCAGTTCATGGTACAGTTTCTCATAGCATTTCCGACACTCAGTAAAGGAAGCCATCATCTTCCATCAGCAGAACTTTGATCATGGGGCTGTTCTCTTGTTCGGGTGGGTGGGAGCAGCGGGGCGTTTGGGGTCACTTGTCGATGATTCGGGCTGCTTCTACAAGCCCTTGCAAAGTGGTCTGCGGGGTGACAAAGAGATTGCATTTTATGAGGAGATATGGAAGGACAAGAATGTCCCTGCCTGGGTGCAGTCATTCTTCCCCCGGTTTTGTGGCGAGATTGACATTGACGCCCCTGATGGCAGTGGGACAAACAATATCCTTTGAAAACATTTTCTGTCAGGAGAAGAAGCAATACCATATGTCAGCTTCCAGTAGATAGCCTGGCAGTGATTATGGCATTGGGATTCACAGTTTGTGTTTTCGGGTGCAGGTGCACTGCCCACCCGGTAATTGGGGTCACTCACCAACTAGGTTCATATAAGGTTGGCATTTATGAGTGATTGGGAATGAAAATACCATAGTAGATTGTAAAACACGTTGAAGGTGCTCAAGGTTTGTCCTAGCCTTCAGGGAGTAAGTGGCTTCATAATTACGTGGGGTTGTTTTGAAACAAGCACCCCTCAGCCACTGTAGTTTTTGGACAGGTTGTAGGTGCCTCAATAGTTGTACTAATGCCTGCCAGTATCCTGCCTGTGCCTTTGCACCATTGAGGAGCTCACGAAGGCTCTCATTGGACCTAACTTAGGGCCCTACAAAGAACAAGTAGATTAAGAATGGTCATAAATTCTATCAAGCTTACAGTGTTTCATTTGTGAGGTGAACTTTTACCTTCTTGTGGTTACGACATCTGATCATGGAGGATTTGACCCACAGCTTCCACCACCCTTCTATTGTTGACCTCAAGGTAACCTTCCTCTCCTTGCCGGTAGAAAAAGAGTGCAAGTCTTGGGCTTAGAAGGTGAATGCCATGCAAGAAAACCACATGAAGAGTATGCATAATGGTTCTAAACCGGTTTGCAGATTGGAGCCCGCACATGGTATCCTGAAGCAGGAGAAAAATATATCAGTAAATGCAGGTTCCGGCCACACATCTCTCTCTCTCTCTCTCTCTCTCTCTGTGTCTTGGCTGAGCCTAGAACCCTGGCCCTGTTGGGGGCAAATTGCTGGGTAGATCTCACACATCAGATTGATGCTTGTGTGGAGGGCTTTCTAGAGGAACTCTGGAAAGCCCAATCTATTTGCTGAGTTTAAGTCCCACTGCTTGAGTGAACCCCTCACAAAGGTAGTATATTGTTCTGCCCAAGCTCGGTGTGGGGTCTATGGCCACAAGGCTATGGCAAACTACATCTTATCTGTACATTCTCTCCATCTTGTGGCAGTCATACCAAGGCTACTACACCAGATCCCATCAGGACTCTGAAGTTAAAGTGCCGTTGGGCCAGAATAGTACTGGGATGGGTGACCGTCCCAGTGCCGCACCCACTATTTGTTCCCTCTTGCTCCGACCAAACTGGGCATGGGGTCTATGGCCACCAGGCTACGGCAACCAACGTCTAATGATTATGTTCTCTCTCCATCTCTCTGCATAGCAGGTTGGGGGGGCTATTTGATTGCTGCTTCCATGGAGGTGCTGTTAATGATGTTACTTGATCCTCTTAGCTTGGAATTTAAGGGTCCTGTGACGTTCAGCATCCACGGTACATTGTCTCAAGTGAGTCAACAGAGGAGGAGAAGAAGAGTGGCTTGGGAATGCTGGTTGTCTTGGTAGTACGGGAGCTTTTAATGGGAGAGGGGCTGCTTATACTTTCATTTTTAAAGGCAAGATAATTGTACTGACCCATCTTGGAGGAAAAACGTTTGACATGTTTTTTGTTGAATTTGTGTGGGGCTTAGAAAGAAAGATGTTGAAACGACATCAGGAGCCTTGGGGTTCCGGTTATCTGGAATGCAGGTTCTTATTGTGCCTTCCTTTGAGGTTTTCCTTGAATCACATTTGTGCCTCTGAACTTAGATCAACAGCCACCTGCACACCTGGGACCGTTAGAGACATATTAAGTACTTGAGTGTGCAACTTCCTCCTACAAAGTGCAACCTATTTCACACCATAGAGCTGAGTTTCATATGCTAATGTGAAAGAGTACATCTTGCTTTGTTGACCGGTTCGATGTCCCAAATTTGCAGCTGGCATGACTATCTGGTACATGGAAATAGATCAAAGGTCGTGAAGTATTGAAGAAATGTAGTGGTGGGCTTGAAGTAAGGCTAGCTGTTTGCTGTGCAGGTATATGAGCTGGCAACTGGGACAGCATGGAAAGCTGACCGCAAGTGGTGTAAATATCTGACCACCGAGCTTGTGCCTCTTGCCCTTAAACGTTTTGTTTCATCAAATCCATCAGATGAGACAAGTCCCGATGTCACTTCGGCAACTGCTGTCTATGCTGGGCCTCAGGGAGCCATTGCCCAGCTCCAACAGCTCAAAGCTTGGTATGTGCATGGTATCTTGATGTGGAATTTCTTTGTTCTTCTACTCTGGACATTCCCTCACCAAAGTGGGCTCCTTGGGGTTCGAAGACCTATAAGAAAAGCACTGGGCTCGAAAGCCCTCTTCACAATTTAAATAATTGTTAAATTGGAACCAGTAGAAGACAACAGAAGGCAGCTACACTGCTCTGGCTTCTCTGGTGTCCAGCTTGATTACCTCACAATCTTGTGTGTGAGAATGTACTTCATCTATCACTATCTAGGGCACTACTTGGGGGTAGTTGCATTGGCAATGTTTTGCCTTGGTCTCATCAACTTTGGGAGAAAATGATTGAGGTCATGCACAATCTTACACCTTCAAAGTTGGTCCTTTGACAGGTTTGAGTCACAAACATTTTACCACTTCTACTCTGCATCTGTGTTAATTATATATGAAGGTGAGCTTCCAACTCCAGCAGCTGGTCCACATTCTTCAAGATCTGTGTCGGTCAGACTTGTGGATTTTGCCCATGTACTCCATGAGCGGGATGCAGTTGATGAAAATTTCTTGGGCGGTCTCAACTCATTGATACGGGCCCTTTCATCCATCGTTGAAGATGTTGCAGGTGCAGAAATTTCTCAAAAGCCTCACTTCACTTTACATCTTTAGCCTTGTCATGTGCGCAATGCTAGAACATGCAAATTTCTCTTCTTTGGCTTAGTCAGTGAAAGTCTTCGGGTGTTTATGAGCTTGTTGTGCTTTGTACGAGCCTCGAGTATTTGTTGTGCTAGCTAGCAACAATTCAATGTGAACGACCCTTCAAAATACTGTTGTTGTCCTTCTTCGTTGCAAGCATCATTACTGAACAGATTTAAGAGGCTGGAGAAGCGTTCTTTGAAACTGCAATGAAACACAATCCTTGTGAAGTTGAGAAAGGGGTTTCTAGTGTGCAATTCTATATTCCTCATGACTGTGACAGAAGGAGCTTCTTCAAGCTCACTAGCACCTAAAATGTTCCCTGCCTTCAACACTGGGCTTGCCATGTAGCTCTACCTGGAGCAAGCCCCTGTGTCCTGCCCATTCCACCATTACTAAAAAGGGATGTATTACGAGGAAAAACAAAGAAAATTTGTTGTTGTGCAAGAATTGTCAGAAGGGGTGGGTTCTTATTCATTCAAACATGATGCAAGAAAGTCATACATTTATCTTTCTCTCTCAACAAAGACTGCGCTTGCTCCCATCAGCAGGGTTGGTGAAAACTTGGTGTTGCCATATGCCAATGCATGCCAAAGTTACACTGCAGATCCTGACAGTCTATGGTTCATGATCTTCAAGCATGAAAAAGTAAGAGTTGTATTGGCCAGAAAACCCAACACAAGTTCCCATGCAAGGGGAGGGCGAGAGAGAGCGCTAAACGGATGAGAGAAATCATCCATACAGAAGATCATTCGTCCAGAACGTGGATGGAAGCCGACTCGCCGATGAAAGCACGGTCGGTCATTCGTCCATCTTCATTCATTCGTCAAGTATTCTCAGTAAGTTTGCAGTAATTCATCTCACTAAAACAAGACTAGTGAAGTTACGACATGTAGTATCCCGCTTACTATATATATAGATATACTTGAAAAAGCCTGGATCGTTCAAATAATTCGTAATATAGTAATATATTTCAAATCGCGCATGGCTGGCATTAGTATCTTACTAGTAACTTTTTACTGTCTATTATTGGATCCTTTGCGAACTATAAAGAACATGTTCTCACTTCTACAGTGACAAGGGAACAATGTTCGCCGGTCGGTCAGTCGGTGAGCGACCGGCCTGCCCGGTCATTAACGCTCTTGCAGGCCGTCCATCAGAGCAAGTACAGCCCTACCGGGTATAGCCGGTACCACGAAGTTCATCCATCCACAGCTCTCTCATCCACTGTTAAAGTTTGGGGGAATTATTGTCGGCTACCACACGGATGAAGTATTGTACCTCGCGTCATGCTGTCGCATTTATGTCCGTGAGATATGATGATCTGACGACTCACGTGCCGCCTGGAGAGATCGACCGCAGCAACTAGGGGTGGTTTCACCAACCCGTCACTCTCGTCTCGCTTGTCTGTCTGCGTGCTCGTCTGTTTACGTGTGTGCAGGTCCAGTGCCGCCATGGCTGGGAGCTTCCAAGACGCATGCATACTTGAACTGAGGTTGACACTCAGTAGCTAGCATTGTACTCGTTATCTCAGGTTTCAGCTCAGAGGTGTTGGTGAGCTGAGCATATATACTGGTGCCCCGGAGAGAGTCGTGTCGATGTTTCCTTAGTAGGTTCTTTCCACTCCTTCCCTGATCGCACATTGCTTGTTGGTGAAGAGCTGCCATTCTAGGGCCCTAACCAGAAAACGAATTTGAATGCGCTTTGGAAGAGATCACCGTGCAACGGAAGTTCAAGTACGACGAATTAGAAGGAGGCAGAAAGAGGACTCAGAGCTGGCTCGGACGATGGATGCTCTCTCTTGGGGTTTTTCATTGTCACCTCTGAATTTCAATGCTTCACATTGTATGGATGTTGAGCGCAGAGGACAGTATGTACTTGCAGAGGTGATTCCAGTGCCACAGAGAGATGGAGGCAAGAAGTGCAAGTCGACATGGTTGTGAAGAAAGTGTTCAGATTCTTTGGGCTCTCCTTCGTCGGTACAGCTGAAACGTTTCCCGCCCACCCTCAACAATGCACATTTGCTGCTGGGGCCGAAGAGAGACACAAAGTGGATGAACAGGTCGTGGAGAATTTGTTTCTTCCAAGCTACTATTCACGCCCTTCATTGATTGGGGTTCCTCTCGACCCGTCTCAGCTCTTTGGCATCAGAGAGAGTGTGAGAGCGAGAGAGAGATTTGAAGGATGTCCACGCCAGATGTTTGGGCTCGCAGAGTTCAAAGTCATCCAGCACCGCCCTTAGCTCGAAATTCCTATTCGCGACTACAACCACTGCACTCAACGTATCAACCACCAGGGCCCCCCTCCGATTTGCCCCTTGGACACATTCGTCGGTTGGACACGTTAAGCTCAAGCACATCGCACATTAATCCGAGCGTGGCCGTGATTGTTATTATTCTCAGTGTTGTTTTCATTCTGTCGGGATTTCTCCACCTTCTTGCCCGATGTTTGGCACGGCGGCCCAGGCAAAGTCCGCCCCTGCCTGGCCCAGTGAGTGCTCTTCATGGGCAGCTGCAGCACTTATTCCACTTACATGACGCAGGTGTAGATCAAGCATTCATAGACACACTACCGGTGTTCTCGTATGGGTCTATCCGGGGTTTGAAAGACAGTGCAGACTGTGCAGTGTGTCTGAATGAGTTCGGGGAGGACGATCGCCTCAGGCTGCTCCCAAAGTGCAAGCATGCATTTCACTTGGACTGTATCGACACTTGGTTGCTCTCCAACTCGACTTGCCCTCTCTGCAGGAGAAGCCTCTTGCCAGATCCTACGTCAGCCGTTGAGTCTGGCAGGCGAGAGGGCGGATGGGAAGTAGAGGTGGCTGAGGGTGGTTACGCTCAGGGGCTCTCCTTGTTGGAACCAGTACTGGAAGCACAACGCCATGAAAGCTTCAGAATCTGCGAGGTGGATGAAGTCGAATCCGAGAGTGAAATAGTGGAGGAAGACGAAGATCCCATGACATTGGGTCCCACAGTACGTGTGACCGATGCTTATGGCTCGGAGAGGATATTGACAGTGGAGCTGGGGAAGGTGAAAACGGACAATAGAAGAGTTAGCAGTGGTTCTCATGGCGCACGCAGGGGAGGGCGGTCGTACTCAATGGGTTCCTACGAGTACATTGTCGATCCCTCAAACCTGGAGCTGATGATCGCCCCTACTCCATTTCCTGGGCGCCCTCGGGACTGGGCACCTTCGAGGCCAACCCACCGAAGTGCCCTTTCAGATAGCATACCAGAGCTAGGGACTGCAGGGGGAACACCTGCAAATGATGATCTCTTTTGGGCCAGCCGCGGCCTCTACACGCCCCAGACTCTGTCAAGAGTGCGAGAGCTGTTGACGCCGAGTCCTGGGAGCAGCACAATCTCTCCTGCTATTTATGATCAGTATGCGTATCGTTACTCACCTAGTGTAAGTCAGGAACCACCAGACTCTACGGAGCAATGGATAGTTATGAATATGGAGAAACAAGCTGAAGCACAAGGAGCTGCCGATGCTCTGTTGGAGGCCAAGGGGTCGGAGTTAAATCAACCAGCAGAAGAAGAGCTGAAGCTTATACACTTCCTGGCAGATCAGCCAGCACGAGAGAGAGAGAGCAATCTCTCCAAGCGGTGCTCCTCGCTTCGGCTACCCGAAGGCAAAACTAGTGCGAGTCGCTACCGGAGGTCTTTATCAGAAACAACTGCTTTTGAATCAGTCTCAAGGGATGCCGTCTTGGGATGGCAGCCATGCGAAACTGACAGCAGTTTTGGGAGTGCAGGAGAGAGCAGTAAAATCGCTGGCACTCCCAAGGCAAGGAAATTTAGACTCAATTGGCTCATAAGTAGAGACAGGAGGGTGGTGTATTCTGCTGCAAGTCCCCCTCCACTGGAGCCTTCCCACACAATGGACTTCAAGGAATTAAGTTGAGTCTTGTGGGGAACAGTCACTGTGCCCCCTTCCAACAGTCTTTTGTAAAGAGTGTGCTCTTGTGCCAGTTTGAGTTACTCTTTTCTCTCCAGCCCTCATGGTCCAATTCTTTTCTAAGAGGTCTGTCCGAGTACCAAGCTCCATCTTTCAAGACTTGGCTTTGATCTGCCTCGCTAAGGCTAAATCTCAAGCTTGGGTCTCAACCAGTGTTGGGCGGTTATGAACTTTGACCGGTTATAACCGCCTGTTATTAGACCGGTTATATATATATATATATCCGGCGGAGGCTAGGGGTTGAGATAACCGGCGGGCTTCAGCCGGCGGGCTTCAGGAACGGGCAAGTTTGGTTTTTTATTTATTGGTATCCGGCCATGGCCTTAAAAAAGGACCCGGTTATCAATAGTGTCAATAGTGTCAGCATATACCCTTGCTAAGATTAATGTGACACCAATCTGGTAACTAAGATGTCCATTATTGATCATCTGGATGATCCAGTTTCAAGGGCTAACCATCTTGCATGGTTGGTCCATCCCTGCTTGGCATTTATTTCAGCTTTTTTAAAATATTTTCATCATTCAATATATGTAAATGTTTATTTTATAAGTAGTTCATTTACATGACTGCAATATAACCGGACCGCCGGTTATCTACCGGTTATAAAGTATATTGAACTTCCAGAACCGGTTCAAAAAACCGCCTGTGCAAAGGTCTTTAAAACATCAAAGAATCGCCTCCGGCAGGTTATTTAATTTTTTCTTTTGTCCATTTAACCGCCTCCGGAGGTTCTAAAGAAGGGGCAATTGGCAAAGCAATTGGCAAAGAACCTGCACCGGAGGAGCTCATGAAAACCTGAGAACCGCCCAACAGTGGTCTCAACGCTATGTACAGAAAACAAATGCATGTCAACCACACTTTGAAATCTTGAGGAATCTTCTGGAGAAGTGAGCTTTTTCATCAGGCCTGCTCTGTCATTTCCAGACTGTCTTAAGTAACAGTGTTCAATGATAAACCCAGTGAATATGCAAATATGGGATCATGCACATGCTAAGTGAGGTAGCCTACAGCAAAGATTGCTCAGTGTGGATGCAGACTACGATGGACTGCTCAATATCACCTCATCTAGGAAGAATGAGGTAAAAGAGTTGGTGTGTACGCATGTTGAGGTAAATCAGAATGTTCAAGAAATTCTGCGCAGGAGTGTGTATCCTTGTAAAAAGAGAGAATGAGAGAAAACTTGGCATCTAGATCTTACTAGATAACCAATCTGGATGAGTTGGGCAGATAACTGCATCACACTCTGCTCTGTATTGTAGTTCCAATGTGAAAGAATCAGCAAACCACTGCGAGACTTCTGAGAATGCCGCTCTAGATCTTCAAATTCTTGAAGGGAACTACATATTTTGTGAGAATTTGTGGTGACACTTGGGGCACTCATAGAACACCGTCTGCCCTTCATCTGCTGACCTCAACTGCCACACAAAGAAGCCAACCACAAGGATTCATTATTTTGTCAAGGTGGTAATAACTTGCCATATGCTACCCTTGAATGTGTGGGTTGATCGACTTAATGGATCAAACAGACTTCATAATTCGTGTGCATAGAACAGGCCTGCCAACCCTGAACAACAACATTGAGCTAGAACAACAATTCTAGCAGAAAGAAAGACATCAGAACCAAACTTGGACATACAAGGACCCAAATCAGGTGTTTCTTCTTCTAGGCACAATCTGAATATTTGCTCTGGAAAAAGATCGGTGACTTGAGATGTACTCATGAGAGACACCACTTACGCTTATATAACCAAAACAAACAAGTGCAACGTACTCTTGACGAATCAGGAGCCTCATCCCATAATTCCCTTTCCCTATAGTGTTTCGCTCAGATATTTCTGTCACCGGCCGATTGTTGGAGCTGGTTTTTTAAGCTTATATAACAGCGTTACACCGTGGGATTTTAGTGGAAAACTTCAGAGAGGATACCTGGCGCGTGTAGTACTCAAGGTTTGGATGGTGGCATTTAGGGCATTCATCATTAACCTGCATAGACCCATGCCCACTCATTTCATTTTAGATTGAGTTTGGACATGTGGAGGTAGGAGAGAAGAGGCCTAACTGTAAATCAAAATTTTCCAATAGCCTTATGGTTGGCAGACCCACACACAGTTCAGACAGAGGCGTCAAGCAGGATGAGAAGGATAAATGTGACTAAGCTAATTGGCCCCTCTCCAAAACCAATTGCTCTCCAACAGACAAAGCCACACACAACGCTTGCGTTTACAGCTTGATAGCTTCATGAAAGAAAGACCTACCACAGCTCGCTGTTGAATTTGGTCACCATCTTCGGTGTTGATTGCATCATCAATAGGCGTTATGAAATGATCAATCCCCAGTCGCCGCATGAAGTCCTGCATACACAGTACACGGTTTACTACCTCAGTGGCCCCATGCACCAATTCCCATACTAATCCATCTCAACAAAGAAGGCTTACCGGTTGACTGTGGGTATAAACATGATTTAAAGTCTGTACCTTAGCCTGATGGCTTCAACCCAAGTTTCTATATTTGTTGACTGCTGCCCATAGCTGAGTCACAGTCAGATATGCAGCACCCACACTGTGATTCGGACTATAGCAGTTGAGAGTAAAGAAGACTTGCAGGCAGGGTCTGGGTGAACTTGAAACTCGTTTTTGACTTGCATACGAATTGCTGGCAATCTCAGATGGCACTTGAAATGGTCCTCACTTTTCTAGTGTTTTTAAGACATTCTAGAGATAGAACTCACTCAATAGTTACGCACTCTTGATCATATTGTCAAGCTAAGGTAACGATTGGAGCTGAAAATGATCCGCACACTACGTTTCAAAGTATTTCTACAAAACAGTCTACGTGCACTTAAGCAGCCAAGAGACTGGCAAAGAGAGGAGGTGTTCTGAATCCGTAACTCATTCGTTTCGCACTTACTGCATTTCCGAGTAAACTTCTGCAAGCAATCGCAATGCATAAGATCCATCCAAAAACATTCATGCAGAAGCCCGGGAAAGAATTTAGAAGAAGGAACACTCACATCAGGTTCACTCGTACACCAAATCTCTTTCCCTTCAAACTCTGTCCCACAGGCAGCATAAGAAAAACGTCAGATTTATTGTGCAAAAACTCAGTTGAGTACCTCACACATTTATCGCCAAGGCAGGAAAGATGCGAGATGCTCCGACGAAAATAAGACGCACTCTACACTATTGACTTGCATCACAGCGAAAGTAGAGAAGAAAGAATACCCTGCACACTGCGTTGAGACTTGCAGAGCGGGCAAGATGCGTAGGAGGTGGAATCGAAGGCAAGCATGGACCCACAGAGGTCACAGAACAGACAACCATGTGCTCGTAGGGCCGTCATCGCTGCTCTCTACTTTTTACTTCAGATGCCTGACACTTGTTCTTCTGGACAACATGTTGATAATGTCGCATATCTGCAAAAGCAGAGTACTTTCTCAAATACCTCGAACTTCTATTCATGCTTCTTTTTTTCCATCGAGAGTCTGGATTGTTGCATGCAACGGGAACATGGGAGTGCCGCAGCGGGAACATGGAGCGTGGGACCCTGGGATGGGCGTGAAGCATACACGAGGGAGGCGTATTCTCAAGCTCCGCCATCTTCTTCCCTCCTTCAGAATTAGGTCGGCATGCATCTTCACAACTTTCAGTTCAAGAACTAAAAATAAATTTTTAGTCTAAAACTTTAATAACTTTGAGACCAAAGGTTGGTGGGCATAGCATGGTGGACAGAGAAGGGCAGCAGAGCAGGCCAGCATGATTTCATCACCTGGGTCCTTGCGCACCAGGATTCACCAAACCAAATCAAACAGTCCTTGCACATCTAGCAGGGATTGGAGGCAAAGGTGGGCAGTATGTTGCGTGCCTCAATCCACAGAAGGGGGCGTTGAACTGCGCCTGGAAACCGTGAGCAAAGTGTATGGAGGGAGGCACGTGGTGGATGGAATCACGATCAGCATTCGACAGGGTGAAGTGGTGGGGCTGCTGGGACCAAATGGAGCGGGCAAGAGCACCACCTTCAATATGATTGTAGGCAGGGAGCTGCCCAGTGGAGGTACTGTGATGCTTGGGACCATGGACATCACCAAGTTTTCTCTTCAGCGTCGTGCTCGCCTCGGCATTGGCTACGTAACCCAGGTACGGGAAATCTTTGCTCTTCATCATTCTTTGCAAACCGGCCGAGCTTCATTGTTGTGCATTTTTGCATATTCGCCAGACAAGTAATACTGAAGTTCTAAATCTCGCCATGGCTGACATAGTGGGTACTGATATGGGGCCCGCGGGATCCTTGCAAACAGATTAAGTCTCTTCTTTACTATAAGTGATGTTTTAGGGGTCAAATCAACTCTCTGTACTAGAAAAAGTAGGTTTGCGCCCCACTGCAAACCTACTTTTTCTTTGCAGCTAATGTGTCAGAGAGGTGTATACACTGTATATATGTCATTCAAAGGTATAAGCCCTCGGTCCCAGTGCTTTAGAAGTGTACTGGTTGATCACTTCTCTAAAAGATCCACTCAGAAAGGATGAGTTTGGCTTGATGCAAATAGCAGTTTCTTCTGATATTACTCTTCCTTGAAACCCTGAAATGTCTCAGATGGACATCCAGCTTAGCTTAGGGGATGTTCTGCCTGAAATGTCATAGCGGTGTCTCTGTATTGGTGGTCTATATTTAATATTCGTAGAATCTCATGAGCTGATAATTTAGGACACTCCACTCATTAAGAGATCTCTCTCTCTTCATCTTCAAGCAACTGGAAATTGAGATTGTCAAATCATACCACTACCTGGGTCAGGTTATCCACTCTACCATATTCCAGTTTGCATCAACTGCCCTGGAAAGATTACGAAGGGCAAGGCTGCCTCCATCCGCCTTCAGGCCAAATGCAAACAGATACATCTGCACCACCCCCCAACCAAAAAGTGGCTATTTGACAGCATTGTCGCCCCAGCCGCCATGTATGATTGTGAGTTCTGGGCACCTGGTGTCCCAGTTTCCTGGTGGGAAAAAAATCTGGAACCATTGCAGACATCTTTTCTCCAAGCAATGCTTGGTGCCAGAGCACAACTCCATCTCACATCCTATGTGCAGAGTTTGCATGTGTGCCACTTCAACCGAGGCCCTCTTCCAGCTTACAATCTTTCTTAAAAGGTTACAAGCCCTTCCACCCAAGGGCTCGTGGCAAGAGCCCTCGCAACATCTATTAGGCTCAAAACAGCAGGTTTCAAGCACTCCTGGTATGCTCGAGTGTGAAGTTTTTTTGAGCGCAATAGACTCTCTATTGCTTTGCTATTGCCAGAAAATCCAGAAGGGGTGGAAATCACATCCAAATGCAGATGGGAAAACCTGCAACGGGAGGACTGCCTATGCCCAGCTTGCACCGGGCGCAACCAGGAAATTGAAACTGAAGAACTTTCTTCTTTTATTGCCCTCTATATTATGAGATCCGTGGGAGATTCCACTGTCTATTCCATGGAACTCAATCTCTCACTGAAGTCTTCCACTATGAGGATCAGAAATGCTTGGCAGCTTACCTGCATTAGGCCTTCAACCTTAGACAATCCCTTGAGCAGTAGTTGCTGTTTTTGGCTCTGATTTTGTTTCCTCTCTCTTGTTTTTCAATTTTGTCCCATGAGCTTTTGAGCTTTCCGCAGACGTTATAAAGTACATTTCATTTCATTTCTCTTCACACCAATGCCATGTCAAGCCATGTTTAATGAGTTTCTCTGTTATGTGTTCAAATCCCATAAACTCTTTGGCTTTATGTCGAATCTATAGAGTCCATTCCTTTCTTTCTTTCTCTTACTGTCCTGCTTCTTGCTTTGTTGCTAGCTTTCTGTGTGGTCTCTGTTTTGTTATACTTGCACTGAATTTAATCATATCCTAGTGCAATACAGGAGGCTAGTGTATTTCGGGGGCTCTCTGTACGCAACAACATTCTGCTCATTCTACAAGAGACAGGTGTAGCACGAGATCGACATGTGCAGCGGACGAACGACCTGCTGGAAGAATTTGGCTTGCGGCATGTGGAGAGTACATTGGGAAGAGCCCTCTCTGGGGGAGAGAGACGACGCACAGAGCTTGCGCGAGCCCTGGCGTCAAACTGTGCTGGTGGCCCTCCTAAACTCTTATTAGTTGATGAACCCTTTGCGGGGGTGGATCCAATAGGGGTAACTGAGATCCAGAAACAGCTGCGACGCCTTTGTGATGAAAAGGACATGGGCATCCTCATTACTGATCATAATGTCAATGAGACATTACGGATTTGTGAGCGTGCATATATGGTGCATAATGGCCAGGTCATGGCATCGGGTAATCCTGATGAGCTTTACCAGAACTCATATGTAAGGCAACATTATCTTGGGGAGGCTTTCCGGCGATGGTAGACATTATCTCAGCATTAGTTCATACAGAAATGATAGTGAAAGCAGCTTTCTCCAAATTTGTGTGTCCCGCAGACATATACTACCACAGGGTCCCAACATACTGGAGTTTCATCAGCACAATTGTTCAGTGCAGTATGCCCAAACATCAGCAGGGAACCCAGCTAAACGCAGTGGAAACACATCTCACAGAGGCTACAATTCTTGGCAGAAACCCCTCCCCGAGACATGTAAATGATCCTGCTGCTAGCCCAATGGATCTGTCATACCTCAGGATCCCTCTTAAATTTGGGCATCATTTGGGCATGGCGTGACAGAAGTGCAATATCTGTATAGCCAGCACTTCCATCTGTGATTGCTGAGAGCCAGGAAATTTCAATGATCATCTACGACCAGAGCAGGGCAAAGAAAAGCTGCTGGAAAGTCCGGGAGGGCTTGGATCCATCTCTTGTAATATTCTGAGACAAAGAAGAACTGGACTGCAAGTGGGACTGGACACCTCTATTCAACACAGGAGAGAAACTGCGACAGGTGGCTTAGCATTAAGTCAGCATCAAGGGGAAATGCTTTTGAGACCTGGGTTTTATTAAAAGGGTGCTGGATCTTCTGAAGAATGGAAATAAGGTTTGAAGTATGGTAGCAGCTGACGACAAAATTAGCCAATTTGAGGTCTCTGCCCACTGGGGTCTTTGCCCTTATGGAGCTCAGGAAGAGAGAATCCTGCTAGGGATTTTTCGTCTGCAACCCAAGTGCCTCTTAGGGAGTGGTATAGTGGGCATGGATTCCACAATAGTATGTCTGTGGGATCTCTTATCGTCTCTTGCTGAAACCATCCAAACTCCTTGTCACCCTCTCTGCAAAATTAATTTGTGCTATAAATGAGGCAGATTGTCTGGGCACATTTGATCCCCAGCAAGTCGTGATTTCATTGGAGTACAGGAAAATTACTACAGCTAAAGATGTTCTCCTGTGGAAGTGCAGACTCATCATGATTCAGACCCTGGAGCACGGCCTTCTCTTCAGTGTTTAGGGGGCCCAGTTCTTTTGTGGTCCTGTAAACTGCATCATTGTTGCAGTGGATTGCCGGTATCCAAGTTTTTGCCCTGATTGAATGCCTATGTCCTTTAAAAAGATATCAGAGAACTGATATCACGGCTCAAAGTAAAGCATTACCACCAAGAGTTTTTAGATTCCAAAACCTAAAAGGGAAGACAGATGCCAGAGAACTCATCTCAGGTCTGCAGGAAGGTACGAGTGTAGTGTCTGACATTTTGTTTCTATTTTAGTTTGGAACTGTCATGATCAACATTGTATAGGCCAGGCCCAAGAAGAAATGCTCATTCATGCTCAGACTTTGTTGCCATCCCAGATTTTGCTTTGATCTTTGGTTTGAGTAGTGCAGTGACCTGAAACGAGGCCTTGCGCAATCAATCATGTTGTTGCTCATATGGTACCATTGTAGTCAATGTGGTTAAGTGCGGTTGACAGGAATGATAAGGTAACACCTGCTGTGTTCATTTCCACTCTGGGAACATGTTAGCTTTCAGTCCTCTGTACTTCTTATTAGCATGGCACTCCGAGAAATGAAGCCAGAGTTGAGCAATACAATGTTACAGTGCCCATTGAGAATAAGGACCCTTCTTCCAAAGGAAACCAAGACCAATGGATTGACATGACGAATGTCAAGGCATGACAGTAGTATCATTGAAAGAGAGACAAGCGGATAGCTCAGGGACTTCTCCAAAACAGTAGGTACATTCTTCTTCCCGAGGACGAGATAAGCACAGTCAGTCCTCTGTACTTCTTATTAGCATGGCACTCCGAGAAATGAAGCCAGAGTTGAGCAATACAATGTTACAGTGCCCATTGAGAATAAGGGCCCTTCTTCCAGAGGAAACCAAGACCAATGGATTGACATGACGAATGTCAAGGCATGACAGTAGTATCATTGAAAGAGAGACAAGCGGATAGCTCAGGGACTTCTCCAAAACAGTAGGTACATTCTTCTTCCCGAGGACGAGATAAGCACAGTCCAGTGCAAGGGATGAATCTTTGGAGGTAGCTCGTGCCTGAGTAGAGAAAGGCCAGTGACCTAGTCTGCTTGAATCCACGAATCCACCTCCCTGACTGCAAGGACTGCAGTTTACAAGGAGTCAGAGACTGACAGCAATGTAGGCGAGAGGACGATTTGTAGGTGGCATACCTACTGAAAGATTGTGCCGAATTTCTCTTGTTTTGTGGCCACCTTGTCTCTCCTGCACGTCTTGGGCCTGCCTCCACAGTGGAAGGCGGTTACGTGTGGACAGCAGGCTACAAGGACGTTGCCACAGTGTCGAGAGAGTGTAACTAAACATATCTGCAACGCGTGTCTGGCACATCAATCTGCCGCTCCCTGCGCAGCGAGCCAGCATGTTTGACACTTGGAGAATAGAGTCAATACTTGCCATGTTAGTATCATTGTCACATTCTGGAAGCGGTCAATGTCAGCGTCATACTTCTCAAATCTGCGGATGAGTCTATAACCACGATACATCATCTTCAAACCTGATACTCTCTAGCGTCCTTCCATTGTCGGTAGTCTAGTAGTCTGTGGAATCAACAAATCCTGTGTGGTGGTGGTAGTATTCTTGTTCAACATGTGGACCCAGTTCCTACTTCACTACCCCGCAGGTGAAAGTACTCAGTTGATTGAAGCACAGTCATGGGCTTTTCTGATCCCTCCCTCGTTGCGCCGTTGGTACCCATCTTTAGTCATCGCTGCAATGAACGCATTGAAGAATGTATCGGTGTACTGGGAAAAGGCCATAACGTCCACCTTCGTTCTTGAGTCACTCCAGAGGACTTGTCCGAAGTCAGTAGACCCTCTCCGTTCACGAGATTAGTGTAGCACATGTTGTCGAATACAAATGGCGTGTTGAGATCAAAGGGCACAACTGTGCCAGAGTCAACACCGATTTGCGGGCATGATTGCTCGAGGTTTTGTGCATAGTTAGGGTTCATAGATAAGTCCACGGAAGGGTAGAGGCGATTCGTGAACTCTTCACAATGTGAATACCCGATAGTATGTGCACCTGCGTTGCAAATCACAAGCTTGCGATCAGAAACGCCCAACGAAAACAGCGATGATATCTAACGCAATTCAAGGGTGAAAGGACCAGAATACGAGTGTCTTTCTACAAATATTATAGATTCCTCCAGGCTAGAAAGCTTCGTCTTGTACGATAGAGGCATGATTGTTCTCCTCGCCTGCTTATAAACTCGGTAGGCAGTCTCCAAAAGATGAAGGACCGTCTGGCCCACCTAACTATGGCGAGAGTTGTTGGAGGCGGCAAACAGGGCTAGCCAGTGAGTTTACCGGTCGATAAGAAAAAATGGGCATGCAAGCTGAACATTGAGTCTTACCTGATAGAGCAACCATGTCTGTTGAATCTAGACCCTTGGAAGCAAAGATGGCAGTGAGCGCATCGACATTATCTGTCACTGTTGGCATGTTTGCTGCCACGTCTGAAGCTTGGGACACTCGTCCATCTCTTCTCCCTTTCAACACATCAAAACTGGGGCCTCCTACCTGGATTTCATCACAGTGTGACATATCGAAGACCCGCAGCTTTCTAGCTACCGATCTACCAATTACGAAGATTGCAAATATTCACGTGCGATCAGAAACTTTCAGAATCAGCTTCAGGTTGAATGCTAATTGAAATATATGGAAGCCTTGAATAGCTTTAGATACTCTAGCCTGAAGTGCAGCACTTGGCCTTTACATTCAAGTTGCATTGCAGATTGAACGAACATCACAAAATCGGTGAGTGTCTAGATATGTACGAAGAACATTTATAAGTTAGCCTTCCACAAGTTGCTGTGTATAGGATCCGAGGTCCTCAACCAATCTAGCTCGCTCAATTTCTTGAAGGCGAAGAGTCTAAAGTTCACTACCTGGAAGTCCTTTTCAAAGATAATTTTTGGAGATCATCACTTGAGCAATCTTGAATATGAAAATTGACATGGATCTGAGCATGGATCATGGTCAAGTACAGAGATTTCTCACAAACCTTCACAACAGCATCTCTGGCAGCAATTGCAAGAATGTCAGCACATGATACAACCCCAGGGCATTGGGCCTCCACAGCTTGCTTGGCCATTGCCACCATGTCAAATCCATCACCAGACAGTGTCAAATTGGATCAGCATCTCTCTCTGCCGTGTTCCCTCCGGTTGAAGCGATCAGCACTGACGCATCTGGACCCTGCAAAACAACATCACGCATGCTTGCTTTCAGATTAAAGGTGAGCTCCGAAATCTTCAGAGCGCGAGATTCAAAAACTCGTACATATTTAATGCGAGTGCTCGCTGAGAGCGTCCGGTGAGTAAGGAAACGTTCCGAAAGTCTGCATGCACCATGCAAGAGTTTGAATCTATCTCAAGTGCTATCTCAGAATCTGAACTCTACAATTTATTGTATACAGATGTACATACGGAACTCTGGCTTCTCTCTCCAGGACAGGGAAATTATTTTGTATAATGCAGGCTCCGAGAGCTGCTTTGGCATCTAGTGCTTAGTCCTGAAGACTAATCCTTACAGTGACCACCATGCATCACAATTGAACAAAATTTGATCATGCTCATTTTATTGCCATGGATGAGAGAGGGAGAGAGATCAGAGGAGGTTAGATTTCACGGTTGTTCAAGAAATGAGCTTACATTTACAAAGGCGTCATGGAGGAATAAGCGGATGATAGCACTTCCTGCAGTTTGGGGCGATTCTTGAAACTTGCTATTAACTGCGTTCAGAATAATGGCCTCCGCATTTGGACAGGTGTTCTGGTAGAACTCGGATCGTGGTAGCTGCTATGTGTCAGAACTCCAAACGGGGGAGGCTTAGAACAAAGTCGCCAAGTGTCATGTAAGAAGCTGAACATGGAGAGCGTGGAGTCGGTTGCCCTCTCACATTGGTAGCTTACAAAACTGGTTGACTCACTAACGAAGGATCTTCAGGAGCACTACTAAACCAAGGGAGCTTCCAGAACGGGCCCTCTGGAACATTCCGTGTCCCAAAAGAGGCTGCCCCTACCATCTCTGCTCACTTGAGGATATCAAAACTGGTTATCTCACTAACGAAGGTTCTGAGCACTATTAAACCAAGGGAGCTCCCAGAACCGGCCCGTGGAATATTCCGTGTCTGAAGAGAGGCTGCCCAGGGCTACCATCTCTGCTCACTTGAGGATTGCATGAGATTCTGAAATCACCTGCAAGTGCATGATCTACTGTCTTCCGCACACAGAAATTATATATATGTTTAATCTGCTTGCTGCACTCCATCTGGGCACCTCATTGCGATGGTCGAGATTTGCGTGGAATCTCTCCAAGATGGTGGAGAGAGTGCGGCTACCACCTTATTGCAATTCAAGCTTTCATATTTGGGATCAAAGTTATCTCCACACGGGTCACAGTTTTATCACGCTCATAAGGAAAATCTGAATGGAGCCTTCATCATCTCTTCTCCAGCTAGGTTTCGAGTTTTTCCTAAGCCTGCTGGTTTCCATACCACCGATCGTCCCACAGATTTTACGGGAGGGCAGAACTTTGCCTCAAAGATCTGCTTAGACTCCCCGATTTTCGTCGCTGCACCAGCTGAAAAGGGTGCCTCAACGTTCATGAGAGATTTTCTCACGGGGGGTGTTGCCGCAGCTGTGTCAAAGACGGCAGCAGCACCTATCGAGCGTGTCAAAATTCTAATCCAGAACCAAGATGAGATGCTCAAACAAGGTCGTCTTAAGGAGCCCTACAAAGGCATTTCTGATTGTTTCAAACGAACCATCCGGGAAGAGGGTGTGCTCTCTTTGTGGCGTGGCAATCTTGCAAATGTCCTCCGGTACTTCCCAACTCAGGTATGAAGAAGCTGCAAATGTTGTCCGAGAAGAGTCTCAGATCTAAGTCATCATCAGCTATTCCCAAGACATCTCCGAGGTTTTTAGAATTCATTATCTAGAGACTTCCTAGAAATGTCAACTTGGTCTGCTGGCCCCTGGAGAACTTTGAGAATTTTCTTTCCAGATGGTCGATTCTGTTACACTGGTTGCACTTGTATCCACTGAAGAATTCTGCTATCATGGTCGAGGAACCTTCGATTTGAGTCTGGATATCGACTGGTGTTTGCAAACTGCCTGCAGGCTTTGAACTTTGCATTCAAGGATTACTTCAAGCGTCTCTTCGGTTACAGTAAGGAAAGGGATGGGTATTTGAAGTGGTTTGCCGGAAATCTGGCTTCCGGTGGTGCCGCTGGTGCTACGTCTCTTCTTTTTGTATATCCTCTTGACTATGCGCGTACAAGACTGGCAGCAGATGCAGGTGGTGAACACCAATTCAAAGGTATGCTTGATGTCTACAAGAAGACTATTGCTACTGACGGGATTGTCGGTGTCTATCGAGGGTTTGGCATCTCCTGTGTGGGCATCATTGTGTACCGGGGTCTGTACTTCGGGTTGTACGACTCTCTCAAGCCTGTTGTCTTAGTTGGACCTCTTCAGGTGAGTGCGTCAGCCCTTGAACTTTGTCATCCGGAAATGTAGATCTATCATGGCTCCCGTCGAGCTGCATACGTGACAGATTGTCAGAAACAGTTTTAGATGCTGCACAGCACGGCACGTTGGAATTTGTGAGGTCGATCTAGTCTGTAACATGAGATCTCTATAGTTTGTTTCTTGTGTTTGCTTTGCTGCTGATTGTTTGCGTAAGTGGAAGATCGAACTCACATTATTCATTGAGCAATTTCGGGTTGCAAATGATAGGACAACTTTGTGGCCACCTTCTTGCTTGGATGGGGGATTACCATTGGTGCTGGTCTAGCCTCATACCCATTTGACACTGTGCGACGTCGGATGATGATGACCTCCGGAGAGCCGGTGAAGTATAAGAACTCACTGGACGCATTCAAGCAAATCATTGAGAGGGAGGGTGCCAAGTCCTTGTTCAAGGGGGCCAGTGCTAACATTTTGCGTGCTGTTGCTGGAGCCGGAGTGTTGGCAATTTATGACCAGCTTCAGCGAAGCTTTGACAGCTCATCTTCTTCTGCCGGCAAGGCGTACTCTGGAGGCGGTTAAGTAAGGAGTTGATGTAGTTGAGATTATTGTTTCGATCATTGTTGCCTCTGCTTGCATGTAGTAGATCACATTCTCCCACATTGCAGGCGCTAGTTTTCGTGTACCTCTGGACAGCCGGAGTAACTCTCTTCTTCATGATGAAAGATTGTAGGCCGTACTTACTCAGTCTGTCGCATTTCATCACATCTTTCCTTACCTCAACCAAGCTCAGGCCAGGATGTCGTGGGATACATATCCAATCATCACGTTCATCAACTTCTGATCCCTTGGAAGATGGTTCTTGGATCAACTAACTCATTTCCCTGGCCACTTTCCACGGTCTATGCAGGTTCCATATCCGTGCGTGGCCTGTCTACGTCTTGCAGATCCGTAAAGAATTCAGATCTTAATGAGCTCGCTCATGTGCCACTCGTCCACAAGTCCAGGTTTCCATGCATGACAACAAACATTTGTAGTAACACATTACATGCTTACTCATCATGCGCCAAAAATCTTGATTCTCTTCACATGCCACAAAATTAAATATCAACCCCAGGGCTTACTGGTCTATCACTATCATACGAGTGGGAGCTTCAGATTATACTCAGATTGTACTCAGATTGTACCTGGTTATGTACAGAGGACGTTGCGAGTCCAAATGCATTTTCCACCCAGCTTGCATGCTCCAGGCCTGCATAGGTGTAGTGGCTGAGAAATTCTCTTGCTAAGATTCACTTGTACCGTGGTTTCTGGAGGGGCATTTTGCCACCGTGGAAAAACAGAACAGAAGGAGATGGTGGAAGAGAACATGGCCTTGCAAGAAACACGTGTATGAGCTAGACTTGCAGCCACTCCTGGGGATTCCTTCCTCCCCACAAAGTAAGATAATAGCCTTTACATGGTGGTGTCCCATGAGGCCTTGGGAGCTTGCTTGGTGGGTCTTAAGTAAAATGAGAACTACCGATTCCTTAAGATGCTTGAGCAAACTTCTATACTTGGGTTTTAAATTTTCGACACCAATGACTGACAGGTGAGTCCTGACAACAAATGGAGAATCCTGAAGGTCTAGTGTCTATCCACATTTGCACACCAACATCATAATTCCAAGACATTACGCAGCATTCTTCTAGATGCTCACAACTCAAAACATACTGTACAGGATGCCCGCAGCATTCATAGTTTCCCAATCACATCACTACGCACTTTTACGTGTAAGGGATACTTCAAAAAAGCTGTCACAAGTGTTTGCAACCATTAACTAAGCTTCTGGGTAACCACAGATGCTCAATCCCCAAAATGCTGAAGATTGTGCGACAGAACTTTACCTTTCAAAGGTAGTTCAATCTGGTATTCAAACATGTGCCCAACATAATACCAGTGATTTATTTAAGAGTTTCATGATTCATCGATGAATCTCCATCCCAGGATTTACACTTGGGGGTGCTCCAATTAACAGGGCACAAATCTCCATCTTACCATGACAGCACCTTTTAAATCCACTGAAGTCTACCATACTCGTTCAAGACCGAGAACAAGCTAAAGGCTTCCATGAAGTCTCTCCTTAAAGAAAGATAGGAGGGGATCAACGATGACTACTGCCTCGGGCTACATCGATGAGGCGATACAAATCTCCTCTTCTTTGGTTCCCTAGTGGCATGTTCAGTCTGCACACAGAATTCCCATTCAATAGCCCCATAACAAGTTAGACCCCCATACAGACTGCATGCACAAGATATCCATGTTACATCCCCATTGTATTGCAGGAGAATCACAGCACGCGTAATCAACCAAATAAGGCCTACAAAAGGTACCAGAAGGGCATACATTCCAGTACCACAACCTGAAGACTGTGGAAGGCAACTTTAGCTGGCAGTGGGCCCATCTGCGGTCTTGCAAAACCAATCTGTGTGAAACTATTTGAGCGATTCGAGATACAGTTCTGGACTTGATGTTATGCTTTTCAATACGTGTCAATGCCTGCCCTTGAAAACTCTGTAACTGGATTGGCATTGACCTCCCTAAGGCCAACAGGAATCGGGAACTGAGTTTGTCCAACCCCACAACCAGCTCCGGGAGGGTTAGCATCAGTTGCAGGCTACCGGTACACCCAGGTCCATGGTAGCTCTCTCTCTCTGTGACTAAATGCCGGCCTTGTGACCTCGTGTCCTTGTTTGTTTCGACCTAAAGCGCTTTGCTCCAGGTAAGGTAGTGCATTGGATTTAGTTGGAAAGCTTGGGGCCTTTCCCTCTTTAGAATATGCCTACACGGGCCATTCCCTGCAACTCCCTGGAGTGTGATCTCTGAATGGTAACAAGCGGACCCCTACCGCTTGGGGGCAGCCCCTCCGCCAAATTGGGCAGTCGTATGCTCTGTATAGCATACTCGGCACTTGGGCTCGGGTTGGTTCCTGTGCTTAAACTTATAGCCTGCGAGATCAATCAATATTTTAGCTCCTATCAACATCAACACTCCCCAGGGTGATTCCTGGGAATTGGTTACTTATGCCAAATCTAGGGCTTCATGTGTAGTTTTTGGGGTGAATCCCAGGATGGACGATGTGTCCTTTAAAACTACATGCTCTAGCTTAGGCTTGGATTTCTTGGCTAATGGTTCCATCTCAAGACTTGATAACAGGGGTACGTTGAAGGTTGCAATGTCCAAAAGTGCTTCTAATAGAGTCCCACATCAATTCAATCTCAAAGAAGTTCGTCCCTTGACTGGCTGGAGAGCGGTCTTAGACATTGGTGATTCAATGGGGCGCTCTAGGAAGACAACCAAGGGCAAGGACTTCAACTTGAAAGTTTCTAATCGGTTTGATGCTCTGGATGAGGTTGAATCCAAACAGCTACAGAACCTGAACGTCCTGAGTCTGAAGGATTTGGTACTCTGAATGGTTTACCAATCCTCAAGGTTTACACAAGACAAACAAATTCTATACACGGGGTAATTGTCCCCAAGCCGTCAGATGGACAATCTGTCCCTAAGTGTGCAGAGCCTGAACGTCGCGTAACTGAAGGATTTGGTACTCTAAATGGTTTACCAATCCTCAAAGTCTACACAAGACGAGCAAAACCTATACACGGGGTAATTGTCCCCAAGCAGTCTGACGGACAATATGCCCCTAAGTGTGCGGAGCCTCTGCGTCATGTAACTGAAGGATTTGGTACCCTGAATGGTTTACCAATTCTCAAAGTCTACACAAGACGAGCAAAATCTACACATGGGGCAGAACGGTTGGCTGTCCAGGAGCAATCACAAGCTACCTAGACGACAAACAATTCACATGCAAAGGGCTGGCTTGCGGCTGGCCACTTTCAACTTCTCAGGGCTTACTAACCAAAGGAAACAACTCGAAGTGGGACAAGTCCTTCGGACTAATGATATTCATATCTGTGCTGGGCAAGAAACATGGGAAACGTCGGATAAACTGGTTGGAGATGTCAATGGTTATAAATGGGCAGGTAGGATGTGTACTCTCAAGGCAGCCTCTGCCAAACGCGGTCAAAAAGGGGTTGGCTTCTTTGTCCGTGATTTCTTGTGTGACAATTGTGAAATTATCAAAAAGGATTTGCGGTACAAGCACAGTATTTGGCTAAAGTGAAATTGAAGGGCCGCATGAATACGAAGGACCTTTTGTGGGTTGTGTTTAGATGCCCACAGAGGGGACCCGTAGTGCTGACGCAGACAAAGCCTTCGAAGACGTAAAGCTGGACTGTGCTAAGTCCCTCGCCAAAGGTCAGGTGGTCTTATTGGGTGACTTCAATGCCCGGGTGGGCAAAGGTCTCCATCAGGATGATAACATTGGGCCTTTTGGTGAGGACGAGCTGAATTCCAATGGTAGACGGTTAATAAACTGTCTGGAAGAACTTCAGCTTTTGACCTTGAATAATAGGTCAAAAGGAGACCAAGTGCAGGGACTCGTGAGAAAGCCCAAACTGGGGAACGTTTCATTGTGGATTATATCATAATGGACAAAAGTTTGTTTCCCCAGAGTGCCAGTGTGTTGATCGACAGAACTGATATTGGTACCTCTGACCACTTCCTGGTTTGGACTGAGATCAAAAGGTGTTTTCCCAACACCAAGAGATCTGTGAAGCGTTCGATTCGGAAGTGGCGCATAGCAAAATTCCAAGATGAAGAGGTCAAGGCTGAGTATGTCCAAGCCTTGCAAGAGGCTCTCCCTCATTTTGTCCAATCGCTCCAAGAACTTCAGTCACGCTCTGTTAACGCAAGAAATGAAGTCGAAAGAGCAGTGGACTCTTGGGAGAGTTTCGTTTCCTCCGTGGCTGACAAGATCATTGGGAGGAAACTAATTGTCTGCGGTAGAGCAGTTAATTGGTGGACTAATGAGATTAAACTCAAGATAGCTGAGAGATGAGCCCTCTATAAAGAGTGCTGCAATTTGGAAACCAACAGAGAATTGTGGGCGAGGTACTACCAGCTCCGTAAAGATATCAATCAGCTTGTTAGGTCTCAGAAGAAATTATACTGGGACAAGTTATACAGTGAAATAAACTCAAACCACCATGGTGGTAATGACAAGAAATTCTGGTTGGCCCTTCAACGTTTGTACAAGCCAAAAAACGGTCAGCAAGTACAAGCGCTGAAGACTACTAAAGGTGCAGTGGTGACTTCATCAGTTGACATTGTCAAAACCTTTGAAACTAACTACAGTATCCTTGGCAGAACTTCTAGGTCTAACAGTGAGGGGTCTTCTGCTGAATGGAGGGACACAGTTGGAAAAACTGTTCCTATGATTCACAACAGCCCTGATGAACTGGAGTATATTTCAATGGCTTATAACGCTCCCATTAGTTCTTCTGAGATTGTGGAAGCAATTGAACATTTAGATGGATATAAAGCTGGTGGACCTGATGGTATTGTCAACGAGCTTATCAAGCACGGTGGCGATCCCATGATAGAGGCCCTAGTTCTCCTCTTTAACCTTATCTGGAAGACTGAAATGATCCCCTTTCGATGGCGACAGGGGGTCATTGTCAATCTATACAAGAAGGGTGACAGAGAAGAACCGGGGAACTACCGTGGCATCACGCTCCTCAATGCTGTTGGCAAGACATTCTGCAGAGTTATAAGTACTCGTCTCGAGGTTGATCTGGAGTCTAGAGGTTGTTTCCACGAAGGCCAAGCTGGCTTTCGGCGAAACAGGGGCTGTGTGGATCATATCTTCACTCTAAGCCAGATTATCCAGGGAAGGAAAAAAGAAGGGAAACCCACTTACGTCTTTTTCCTGGATGTCAAAAAGGCTTATGACACAGTGTGGAGAGATGGCCTATGGTTCCGCCTCTGGTCTTGTGGGATCAAGGGAAAGATGTGGAGAGTTGTCCGCAACTTGTATGCTCACACCAAAGCTGTGTCACTGTTAACGGACAGAAGTCCAACTTCTTTGACATAGACCAAGGTGTAGCTCAAGGATGTACTCTCTCCCCTCTGCTCTTCAATGTTTTCATCAATCAACTCCTCGAGGATGTGGAAAGTGAGGGATTTGGGTTAAGGGTGGGTGATACCACCATACCAGCCCTTATGTTTGCGGATGACTTCGCAGGCATAGGGGAGACTCCAACCAATCTCCAGGAGTTGATTGATTGCACGAAGAGATACTTTGATCTTTGGGGGCTAGAGGCTAATGTCAGCAAATGTGCAGTGGTTGCATTCAACGACAGAGGAGAGGGAGGAAGCGATCTTAAGTGGCAGTGGGGTAGCCAAGAGATCCCGGTCCTCCCTTCCTACACTTACCTGGGCGTTGAGTTCTCCTCCAATTGTAATTGGGATGCACATATCCGGAAAGTTGTTCAAACTGGCAAGGGCAAAGCTCTGGGGCTCACTAAATTTTTCCACTGCAGAGGGGTCAACTCTGAGGTTAAGAAAACCATGCTTTGTCGCGTTATTAGACCTGCCTTGGAGTACGGATCTGCTATATGGGTTGATAACTCCAACCAGGCTAAGTCTCTAGAATCCATTCAAGTGGGGGTGCTTAAGGAGTGTATGTCAGCATGCTCCAAAACAGCCAATGTGGCTGTTCGGGGTGAGTTTGGCATTCCGTCCTTAAGCTCCTGACGAGATGAATTCAAGGTCAGATGGTGGGGTCAGCTGCAACATATGCCCAACACCAGATATCCTAAGTTAATCGACTCTATATCTTGGACACAGGACCGCCCTGTCAAACAGGCTAAGTCCTGGCAGAGGAGAGTAGAAGAGATTCTCAAGGACCTGGACCTGGATCCGCAAGTCTTGACCGTGCTGGATAAATCTGATTTAGAGGCTGTAGTGTCCGATGCCATGTCTGTTGCCATGAGATTGTCTGATGAAAATGAAGTTAGGCAGAAAACCTCCCTGAACTTGTTTCCAGTCAGTGACATGGGGGAGGACATCTTGGATGACCTCAAGGGTCTACCCACTCTCGGCACTAGACTGAAATTTAAACTCAGGGCAGGAAGCCTACCTTTGAACAGCAAACAGAAGCAGAGAGGAAAGGGAGAGTGCAATTGCCCGTTGTGTGGGCAATCTGAAGACAGTATTCATTTTCTGATACACTGTCCGGGGTTCTCTCACCAAAGAGACGCTCTCTTCAACTCTATTAAGGGAATTGTGCCTGTACCCCTGTTTACCAACTTTGAAAGTCTCGAGGCTGAGCCAAAAGCCCAGGCCCTCCTGAGGCCTAGTTTTTGGGCAAATCACACACAGCAGATTGATGCTTGTGTGAAGGGATTTCTAGAGGATATCTGGAAAACCCGGATTAATTCTTTAGATGAAGGTAAGTCTTATTACCAACGTCAGCCCCTGACAGAGGTAGGTTCTGTCCCTTTTGTTCCCGCTCAAACTGGGCGCGGGGTCAATGGCCACAAGGCTACGGCAAACAACGTCTTATGAGTACAATCTCTCTCTCAAGGGAATTGTGCCTGTACCCCTGTTTACCATCTTTGAAAGTCTCGAGGTTGAGCCAAAAGCCCAGGCCCTCCTGAGGCCTAGTTTTTGGGCAAATCACACACAGCAGATTGATGCTTGTGTGAAGGGATTTCTAGAGGATATCTGGATTACCAACGTCAGCCCCTGACAGAGGTAGGTTCTGTCCCTTTTGTTCCCGCTCAAACTGGGAGCGGGGTCAATGGCCACAAGGCTACGGCAAACAACGTCTTATGAGTACAATCTCTCTCTCAAGGGAATTGTGCCTGTACCCCTGTTTACCATCTTTGAAAGTACCAACGTCAGCCCCTGACAGAGGTAGGTTCTGTCCCTTTTGTTCCCGCTCAAACTGGGCGCGGGGTCAATGGCCACAAGGCTACGGCAAACAACGTCTTATGAGTACAATCTCTCTCTCAAGGGAATTGTGCCTGTACCCCTGTTTACCATCTTTGAAAGTCTCGAGCCTGAGCCAAAAGCCCAGGCCCTCCTGAGGCCTAGTTTTTGGGCAAATCACACACAGCAGATTGATGCTTGTGTGAAGGGATTTCTAGAGGATATCTGGATTACCAACGTCAGCCCCTGACAGAGGTAGGTTCTGTCCCTTTTGTTCCCGCTCAAACTGGGAGCGGGGTCAATGGCCACAAGGCTACGGCAAACAACGTCTTATGAGTACAATCTCTCTCTCAAGGGAATTGTGCCTGTACCCCTGTTTACCATCTTTGAAAGTACCAACGTCAGCCCCTGACAGAGGTAGGTTCTGTCCCTTTTGTTCCCGCTCAAACTGGGCGCGGGGTCAATGGCCACAAGGCTACGGCAAACAACGTCTTATGAGTACAATCTCTCTCTCAAGGGAATTGTGCCTGTACCCCTGTTTACCATCTTTGAAAGTCTCGAGCCTGAGCCAAAAGCCCAGGCCCTCCTGAGGCCTAGTTTTTGGGCAAATCACACACAGCAGATTGATGCTTGTGTGAAGGGATTTCTAGAGGATATCTGGAAAACCCGGATTAATTCTTTATATGGAGGTAAGTCTTACTACCAACGTCAGCCCCTGACAGAGGTAGGTTCTGTCCCTTTTGTTCCCGCTCAAACTGGGCGCGGGGTCAATGGCCACAAGGCTACGGCAAACAACGTCTTATGAGTACAATCTCTCTCTCTCTCTCTCTCTCTCTCTCTCTCTCTCTCTCTCTAAAGCATTTCAATGGCTTATAACGCTCCCATTAGTTCTTCTGAGATTGTGGAAGCAATTGAGCATTTAGATGGATATAAAGCTGGTGGACCTGATGGTATTGTCAACGAGCTTATCAAGCACAGTGGCGATCCCATGATAGAGGCCCTAGTTCTCCTCTTTAACCTTATCTGGAAGACTGAAATGATCCCCTTTCGATGGCGACAGGGGTCATTGTCAATCTATACAAGAAGGGTGACAGAGAAGAACCGGGGAACTACCGTGGCATCACGCTCCTCAATGCTGTTGGCAAGACATTCTGCAGAGTTATAAGTACTCGTCTCGAGGTTGATCTGGAGTCTAGAGGTTGTTTCCACGAAGGCCAAGCTGGCTTTCGGCGAAACAGGGGCTGTGTGGATCATATCTTCACTCTAAGCCAGATTATCCAGGGAAGGAAAAAAGAAGGGAAACCCACTTACGTCTTTTTCCTGGATGTCAAAAAGGCTTATGACACAGTGTGGAGAGATGGCCTATGGTTCCGCCTCTGGTCTTGTGGGATCAAGGGAAAGATGTGGAGAGTTGTCCGCAACTTGTATGCTCACACCAAAGCTGTGTCACTGTTAACAGACAGAAGTCCAACTTCTTTGACATAGACCAAGGTGTAGCTCAAGGATGTACTCTCTCCCCTCTGCTCTTCAATGTTTTCATCAATCAACTCCTCGAGGATGTGGAAAGTGAGGGATTTGGGTTAAGGGTGGGTGATATCACCATACCAGCCCTTATGTTTGCGGATGACTTCGCAGGCAAAGGGAAACTCCAACCAATCTCCAGGAGTTGATTGATTGCGCGAAGAGATACTTTGATCTTTGGGGGCTAGAGGCTAATGTCAGCAAATGTGCAGTGGTAGCATTCAACGACAGAGGAGAGGGAGGAAGTGATCTTAAGTGGCAGTGGGGTAGCCAAGAGATCCCGGTCCTCCCTTCCTACACTTACCTGGGCGTTGAGTTCTCCTCCAATTGTAATTGGGATGCACATATCCGGAAAGTTGTTCAAACTGGCAAGGGCAAAGCTCTGGGGCTCACTAAATTTTTCCACTGCAGAGGGGTCAACTCTGAGGTTAAGAAAACCATGCTTTGTCGCGTTATTAGACCTGCCTTGGAGTACGGATCTGCTATATGGGTTGATAACTCCAACCAGGCTAAGTCTCTAGAATCCATTCAAGTGGGGTGCTTAAGGAGTGTATGTCAGCATGCTCCAAAACAGCCAATGTGGCTGTTCGGGGTGAGTTTGGCATTCCGTCCTTAAGCTCCTGACGAGATGAATTCAAGGTCAGATGGTGGGGTCAGCTGCAACATATGCCCAACACCAGATATCCTAAGTTAATCGACTCTATATCTTGGAAACAGGACCGCCCTGTCAAACAGGCTAAGTCCTGGCAGAAGAGAGTAGAAGAGATCCTCAAGGACCTGGACCTGGATCCGCAAGTCTTGACCCTGCTGGATAAATCTGACTTAGAGGCTGTAGTGTCCGAAGCCATGTCTGTTGCCATGAGATTGTCTGATGAAAATGAAGTTAGGCAGAAAACTTCCCTGAACTTGTTTCCAGTCTGTGACATGGGGGAGGACATCTTGGATGACCTCAAGGGTCTACCCACTCTCGGCACTAGACTGAAATTTAAACTCAGGGCAGGAAGCCTACCTTTGAACAGCAAACAGAAGCAGAGAGGAAAGGGAGAGTGCAATTGCCCGTTGTGTGGGCAATCTGAAGACAGTATTCATTTTCTGATACACTGTCCGGGGTTCTCTCACCAAAGAGACGCTCTCTTCAAATCTATTAAGGGAATTGTGCCTGTACCCCTGTTTACCAACTTTGAAAGTCTCGAGCCTGAGCCAAAAGCCCAGGCCCTCCTGAGGCCTAGTTTTTGGGCAAATCACACACAGCAGATTGATGCTTGTGTGAAGGGATTTCTAGAGGATATCTGGAAAACCCGGATTAATTCTTTATATGGAGGTAAGTCTTACTACCAACGTCAGCCCCTGACAGAGGTAGGTTCTGTCCCTTTTGTTCCCGCTCAAACTGGGCGCAGGGTCAATGGCCACAAGGCTACGGCAAACAACGTCTTATGAGTACAATCTCTCTCATGGCCTTGGGCTACAGCAAACATCGTCTTGAGTACATTCTCTCATGGCCTTCAGCAGGTGCAATCTTCACATGCTAGAGAGCCACTAAATCACAAAGAAGAGAACCCACCTCACAAAAAGTAAGGTACTTGTGAAACTTGCCTTTAAAGTCACATTGTCACAAGCACTAAAGATGCATTTCAAGATGTATTCAGTCTGCCAGGGAAAAAAACTGCACCTTCTCTGGTCAATTTCTGAGTAATCAATATTTGCAAAAATGGTTGCCTCCTCATGTTCAGTAGTGGCCAGAATTTCACCAAACTGTTGATCACACAGAAATTCAGAAAGCATTAGTGCACATCTCTGCAATCTTCTTTGTAAACCTCCATGACATCTATGAACATATAGCCATTATGCTGTCATACTATTGACATCCTGAAAGGAAAATTTTACTTGAAGTCTTAACTCTTTCGACCACTTAACCATAGCACTTGAAGATCGATCATCTTTTGATCCACATACTCGCTGCTACTGGTGTTAGATCCACAAAGACCCAAAAGCCTATTCCAGAAACCTGTTGGTGAATTTCAAACTGGCCCAAACTCGGTCTTTCCACCCCTCTGCCTAAGCAGCTTCTAAAGTGAGCAAGAGATGCATGAACCTGTCACATGACGTTGCAGCTGTTTCACAACAAGCGGTTAATGTTGCATTAGGATAGGGAGCAGAGAAACAGAGGAAGAGGAGAGAACACTTACAGGCCCGACAACGGTAGAGTGTCCCCAGGCAATGTAGCCTGCACTAGTATTCCTCGCTGGTGAACATGTCACTACGTAGATCTGTCATCATACCACATCCCATTTCAATACAGATTCTCCATCTTCAGGTGGTAATGAAGGAGTAAACAACGAATGTGTTATATGTTGTGAAGGGCGTATATGGTGCTATCTAGCTTCAGTGCAGTCAGTGAGGGAACCAGTTGTCATGTTGGCATGAAGAACCTCCCAGTAGAGCAATCAGGAAGAGTCCCAAGCTGATGCATTTTACGAAATACAGTGCAAACTACAGGTCTTAATTATTACTTGACATCCAAAAGCATCAACTAGCACCTGGTCAAGAAGCAAGATCAAAACCCAGAAATCAATGGTCTTTGAGAAGACCATTATCATTGGAACTCTGTCTCCAATGGTCATGATCTCACCTGATTGTCCACAGCTCTGACTCACTCAGCGAAATTGCCGAAATGTTTCATATCCAGTCCCCAACATGCAAAAGACATGTCAGTCCATAGCTAGAAGCACTGAGGCTCAGCAGCCCCATGCTAGTGAAATAAAAAGACCAGTAACACAAGTAATACTTTGCTATGACACGAATGTGGTAGAATTGTGGATATCCACCCCCTGGAAGAACCAGTTGGATGACTACTTCAACATGAAATGGCAATAGCTATTTCATGACCAACAACATACCATATGTAACATTCAGCTTTCCCCTTGCGAATATGACACTGAACGGCAGGGATAGAGAGTGTACTCATGAGAAATTGTTTTCAATAGCCTTGTGGCCATAGACCCCATGCCCAGTTTGGGCAGAAAACAGACACTACATTTGTGAGGGGCACTCCAGTAGTAGGACTTACCTTGACATAAGCAGTTAGTTCGGGCTTTCCAGATTCCTCTAGAAAGACCTTCACAAAAGCATCGATTTGTTGTGTGTAAGCTGCCCAGCAATTAGACCTCAACAGGACCAGGGCTTTAGGCTCAGCCTCGAGATTTAGAAAGAAATAGAGAGAAGGATAGGGAGAGAGCACCTGGCCTTTTGCAATAGCTCCCAGTGGGGAGGGCCAGTAGTCATGTTAAATGCCCCAGGATAGCATATAATGTGTGCCCCTGTTTGTTGCGACAACAACACAGGTCAATCCTGGCATCTGGATGTGTGTAAGAGCTGTTTAATGCCAGTATGTAGGTCTTTTGCTCAAGCCATTATCAAAGAGAATTTTCTTTCAACTTGACCCGGTCCAAAAATCATTCAATTTGAGTATATGATTAGAATGCAGGAGGAGGCCAGTTTACCGCGGGCAGCATAGAGCATAGCCATTTCGGGAAAACGGATATCATAGCAAATTCCTACTGCTATGCGCCCAACATCTGCACTCAGAAAACACCCTTGAGTGAAAACAGAAGGATGGAAAGGGAAGTACATGTGTGACAGTGATACAAACAGGCACATCAGAAAGGAAACATGTGACAGGAAACCTTACCCTAAATGTGGCTATGTTTTCATCTTGGCTACCTCTCAAAAGTGAGTTTAGACTTTGCTAGGCTCTCTTTTGGTGCCCAATGTATTAAAGAGAACAGCTAGGTGCTTTGATATGGCCACCTGTGTCCACAACCGTGAGGCCTTCTCCAGGGTGTAGCGTCTCTGACTCCTTAAAAGTGATTTTCCCCGGTATGTCAATGTCAAACAGATGCACCTGACCACAAAGAGATGCAACTCCAGCCTTAGCAAAAATTTCCATCTCTGTTTGTTTATGTGGTGATAACAATCAAGTTAGAAGACACTCTTTAACACAAAATGCCATTTAATTCAGTGAAGCACCCTCCTTCACACCCAACGGCTTGGCCCTCTCAAGAGATGATTCACCTAGCCCAGCCCATGCTGAGCTAGGCAACCAGACAACTCACAGGGTGAATAATTAGTGACCTTGACAGTTGAATGCCTAGTCTCTACCTTATGGCGGAGACAACAAGAAAGATTGCATATCCCAGGAGATGGCGACATTGCTGTTCCTTAACTTTGTCACATGGAATTCTGCAAACAATCTAACAATGACAGAAAGTATGAAAAGTGCTCTTGGAACATTGGCCCCCCCTGCTTGTTCAGTGAAAGTGTACACCTTGCGGTGCTTGGCCTTGAGCTCTCCGTCTTTGTCAAAAATACAGCATGTGTTATACAAGAGGCCGTTACTACGCTCAGGTATGGATCCTCCAATTATAGTCACTTCTTTTGTGCGCGCCACCTCAGCCAGCATTGCTGAAGACGGAGAAGCTTCATACCCAGCATCAATGTCCTCCGCATACATTGGAAAGCTGTCATTTGATAAAGGACAGTTCCACATCTCCTGGAAACATTGACAAGAAGGTTTAAGTTCACACTGAACTGTGTCTTTCCACACATAGTAATACAGGAACCTAAACTGCACAGATTTATGGGTATCAATGTTCTTATTTCTGGTCCTAGACCAGCCACTTCTGTCTTAGTAGAAGTAGTAGGGGTGCATGACATCATTGTCTACAGTGTGCTACAAAGATCGGCCCAGGATAAGATTCATACCCTCATGTATTAAAGACAAGGAACAAGAAAGGGACTTTATAATATCCACAGAAAGGCCAAGAGCTTAAATGATGAGGTAATAGGCATTGTCTGCACGGATGGCTCCTTCTATTGAACCCAAAGCAGACAGCTTACTGAAAACTAAGACCTCTCCATCATCAAACTCGATCTATCTTTGCCAGACATCCTGAAGGGATCTAGAAAGCTTACTGGCAGGAGGATGAGTTGAGCTCCTTTGTCTGCAGCTGCCTCTATTACACTACGAGTATGGGCTATGTTGGCCTCCTTATCAGCCGTCACCAAAATCTGGCATGCGGCTATCTTGTACTGCAGAACCCACATAAACATGTTAAATTGGTTGCAATCATCCTCTTATCGATGCCGTCATTTGTAGGCTCATAACTGAAAATGACATCCTTCAAACAGAACATCTTGCATGTCTGGAACTTACATACGTTGGCTCCCACACAGGTAAAGGCGATGGGGGCATAATGGTGCGAGAGACTACTGGACTACAAGGTAAAATTGGCTCTCTAACGGAACCACAGATTGTAATGTGAAAGATGAACACAAATCACTCATGAAGATATCTGTGACCACACATTCTTCAGCGTTAGAGGAAGATGATCAACATAGAGCATCATGGATACTAAGAGCGCTGACATTCTCTGATGCATATGCCAGGAGATTCTAAGGACACTTACTAAACTGGTGAAATTAACAGCATTCAAGGTGAGCGGCATCGGTGCGTTAACCCAGGTACCGAAAGAGCAGAAGACCTGACCTAGTTGCGGTCATGTGTTCAGATCGCAAACGCCAAGCCTGATCGTGACTGCAGAGATTTCAAATTGAAATTCGATTCTTTTTGCAAAGGATCAATCGATCATGAACTTGAGCATAAACCCGAACCCAATTTCATTCTTTTATGAGGCAGAGAACCATCAATCTGGCTTCGTTTCTATTTAAAAACTCCTACAGGCTGTGCAAATTCGATGAACAGAGAACCATCAATCTGGCTTCGCTTTTATTCAAACTCCTACAGGCTGCAACCGAATTGCAGATATGCTTGAGTGCGCGATTCCGATGGGCATGGACCAGATGCAGAATTGCAACCTCTGTTTAATCTGCACTCTACTTGAGAATTGTATTTAGATTCGGCAATGATGAGCTAGACCAACTTAAAGCAAGTAAACACACTGGATCTGTAAATAGGGCAATGGACACTTTCTTGAATGAAGATCTTTGTTCATTCTCAGCCTTCACTCCGGTTAGTGCATATCCGAATTGTAGCCCGAGTGAAAACAAAAGCACGGTTACAATATGACCAAAACGTCCTTGTGGCAGCTGTATTGTAGGTGCACTTACCTTTCCGCCATTTGGAGGCTGGGGAGGAAGCTCGGCTGGCGGCTGCCTTGACAATTGCGGCTGAAAATCCTTCGCCATAGCCGAGTTTGCACTGACTGCTCTGGACTGCAAGAGCTGCCTGGCGATAGGAGGCACTAAATCAGGAGCCTCTCCTCCATCCATCTGTACACTAGATTGGAGTTATTTAGGTGGAGGAGACACAGTTAGCGAGCCCACAGGGATGAACGTATCATACCGAGAAATTCTGAATTAGTAGCCCGTAAGAATGTCATATCTGACTCCTGAATCTGACGAATAACATTGAACTGAGAAGAGGCATAACACTCGTCCGATGACTGTGAAGGTTGTTGAGTCTGCGATGGGCGCTAACTGCAAGTGCATACACGTCTCTCCCTGTTGGAGGGAAGGCCGGGCATCCGCAATGGCACCACCGTCCCTTCTTCTTCTCCTGATCGTATGCACCGTGGCAGTCCTGCCTTTGATAGCGGGATCAGTGGGCTTCAGTGGATCACCCATTTATGATTCGGTTGTGGAGAAGGTCCCCAATGCATTCATCTCCCTTAAACCGTTGCTTGGGCATGTAAAGAGATTTGGCAGCACACAGAATTTGCATCTGTTCCTTGCAGAAACACAGCTGTATAACGATTTGGTGCTGGGCCCATGGATGCCTTCAGGACTGAGGGAGCGTATACCTCACGTTGTTCAGACATGGTTGCGGAACTACGTAGCAGGTGTAACCGTCTACTTTCTGTCTAGCGGGTTGTGGTGCCTTTATGTGTATCGATGGAAATGGCATGTCTTCTTCCCTGCAGGTCAGTCGGACAGATAGCAATAGAAAACCTGGCACCACCTAAAAATTCTGGACACAAACTTAGTTAAACATTCAAATGCTGAGATTCATAGTCTCTGTATGCTCGTTAGTTGAGGGCCTCTTGCACTTGGTTCCTACACAGGTCCATAGTTGGTAGTTCCATCTTTCAAGGGTTGTGAATGCCAGCATCCTGTTACTACAGATGGCAATTTATGGGTAGATAGCCATCCTCAGGCTGCTCCTGCCACTCTATGATTAATAGAGCAATCTTGCCCGGATATATTGGCTGCTAGCTAGGTCTCATTCTGTTCTTGCATCGCTTTCAGGCGGCATTCCGGGGACAGGGCCAATTATGTTGCAGATCCGAGTGTCAATGCAGGCGATGCCATTCTACATAGTCCTGCCCACAGTGTCGGAGTATATGGTGGAGCAAGGATGGACGAGGTGTTACTCGCGGGTAGACGCAGTGGGCTGGCCTACTTACCTGGGCTTTGTGGCCACATACTTAGCTTTGGTGGAGTTTGGCATCTACTGGATGCACCGTGGGCTGCATGACATCAAACCACTCTATAAGCACCTTCATGCCACTCATCATATATACAACAAACAAGACACGCTGTCACCTTTTGCAGGTTTCTGAGCTCTCTCTCTCTCTCTCTCTCTCTATGCCCCTCTCAACTTTATTACTTACAGCCAGGCTTCTGATTCATTTGTTTTTTTTGTCTCCGTGTTCCTTCTCGGCGGTTCTACTGTGTCCCATTGGGGGGCACAGTTGATGCTCTTAGAAAAATTGAGGGATTTCTCGGAAGCTCACAATGTGCATGACATCCAGAGTGATCCGCATAGTGTCTGGAACTGGCACGTTCACTGGGATGTTCACGGACTGGATTTGTTGTAAAGTCTTCCTAAGCACCTTTCTGTACATAACATAGTTCTTGGGCATGGAAATAATCTTGATGTGGTGCCACAAGCATCATTGGCCCTCCAAACTAAGCTTTTCGTTTGCCAGCAGTTTCTGCACATGGATTCATGAGCACCTAAAATGGCACAGACTGCTGGCCAGAGATTTCCTACTATTCCTGAACATGCTATGGGTTGAGTGTTTGCCGTATTGCTCGTCTGAACTGCGATTGTCAGCCTCAAGTTATCAGCTGGTACTAGTCGAGGTAACTACTAATTTTCTAAACTTGTGCCACATGTGAAGGGTGCCTGTGCTCACTCTTGAGCTATGGCAACATGTGAGATGCCCTCTGGTTGGAAAGGGTTCCAGATGAAGGCAGGTAAGTGAGTAAGACATCAGTCCACCATATGGCTCATATCCTCGTTCCAGACGAGAAGACAGATTTATGTACAGTTTTTAGTTTTCATATATGTGCAATCATCCGTGCCCTGTCACTCACTTGGTACTCAGCAATTCGGACTTCTTGCTTGATGGATCCGTCAAAGCTCAATCGAATGTCCTCGTGATGACCTCGGAAGAATGGGAGGATGCATCTAGCAACATTTATATACTTACTGTTGGAGGTCGCAGGCTTGGCCTTTCATCCGGTGGACGGAATCCTGCAGGCAGCGCCACATGTGCTGGTACTGTTTGTGGTGCCGATGCATTTTTTCACACACGAGCTGCTGCTGTTCTTGGAGGGTGTGTGGTCAACCAACATTCACGACTGCATCGATGGCAGGGTGTGGGGTGTGATGGGGGCTGGCTTCCACGCCATCCACCACACCACGTACCGCCACAACTATGGCCACTATACTGTTTTCATGGACTGGATCTTTGGAACCCTCCGTGAACCTTGTGACGTAAAAGCTAAACAACTGAAGTCTGTTTGATTCATGGCATTTGCTCATGTAAGCTAGTACACATGTTGATGAGATCTGTACAGGAAGTTGGTTTGTCAAATCCCAGCTCATCGTCCGGATCTGAAGTCAGCAATTCTCTTAAAAGTATGATCGTATATTGAAGCAGGCCGTGAAAAGATCTATGTCAAAGGGCGGACGATTCCTGGAGATCTCTTCGTTCGTGTGATCCTACACTGCACTATCTCATGTGTTTCTCTGAAACCGGTGCAGCCAGCTTCAGGTGCCCAAAAGGACTGGCCAGTCTTCATATTTGACCCGATGTCTATGAAGAAGAAGGATCATGTAGTCTGAAAGAGATCAAGCAAAACTGATTTCCAGTTCTCAGGTCTCCGGCAAATGTTCGATATTTACACCTGGGTTTCCCCTGAGCCTTGTCCACAGCTGCCTATCCTAGTAATTGTTGTACGATGCATGATTCATATGGGGGTTCTTGGGCTTGCCAGTCCAGTTTATGACTCGTGAACATGTGTAGATGTTGTCGGCTCAATTCGTGTCCAGACCTTTAATGAAAGGCGAACTGACTGTTGAGAACTTGATGAGCAGGTTGTGTGTCTTAGTGATCATTCTGCATGTTCAAATGTACAAGTAGCTCTCTTCCTACCTGGGAGGCCGTGGAATCCCAAAATGGCTTGTAATAACTAAGCAATGCTTTTGGAGCTCTAGATTCTTCTGTAAGGTGTAGGGGTTGGGTCTGTAATATTGCACCTCCAAAGAATTGCGTCTCCACAATCATACACATCCCTCCTGGGTAAATTGGAGTGAGATGTGAATGTGAAGGAATGTGGTATCCTAAGGAAGTTTACATATATACGTGTCTTCTTGTACTGTGAGCATATGCAGTACATTAAAATCCACTCCTGGCAAGAATTCCGTCTATACTGATTCACCAACGACGAACTAGCTTCAGTGCATGTGAGGAGGTGTTTGCATGGAAGATCAATTGAACACAAAATATCGCTTGCTTGATATACTGGTATTCAATGGAGTCCGCCGGGGGGATGGTGGGCGGGAGATGTGATCATGGAACTTTTACCTATGTTTTGGCAATCCAACAGTCTGTTGTTGAGGCATCTCGATTCAATTCTCATGAGGGACCAGTGTCTTCCAGTCGTCATGCCCACGTCCACGCTGCTTTCCTAGCACACACATGTATTCCATTCCTCTTCCCAAGTTACCTCAGCTTCACCTTTCGGCATACGGTTTTGTTTGTACGAAATTCCGTTATGAACAGAACTAATAATTAATTCAAACTGAAAGTGCCTAACGCGTTTCGGGAATTAGCACGGAAATTATGGGACCAAAGTGACTAATGCCTAAAAATTCCAGAAAAAACCTTCTCATGTTTTTTTGTTTTTTTTAGGTTAACAGGGGGATAATGCCCTGGTTAACTTTATTATAAAATATTTTGGGGGGCTTAGGGGTATTTGGGGGAAAAAATTAAAACCCCTTGGCACACTCACCATGATCAGTGGATGGAGAACTTAGCCGGAGAGCGACTCCTTTGACCATGCCATGTAGCAAGACAACTGTGGCGACCAACTGCCTAAAGCGATCAGTCCATTAATAGTAGAGTTGGGATATAAGTAGGCCAATCCGATCAGGAAGTATCCTAGGGATTAGCAACCAACGAATCCCACAGGCTAATTATTGTTCAACGGTAATTGAGCCTAGAAGCTGTCGTTGTGGATTTTATGTGTTTCCAGTTAACCTCCCGGTCGAATTCCGGGGAAGCTGTGGATTATCAAGCGCATGTTTCGCCATTGTAAGGGTGGAAGCTCTAGCCAGGTGCAGGAGTCCTCCGAGGAGGTGACACAGATGAGGTCGTGACGCGCCCAGGTGTTCCTGAATGCCTCGTAGATGGCCTCCGCTCCTCTTGAATTGCGTTGGATGTCTGCACAAAGTTAATCCCAGGCCTTACGGGATTCAATACCCAAATCATAGAAGATGAGTGCCATGAATGCAGATATTGAGGTAGTGTTTCCAAAGGTTTTGGTGCATCTGGCTTTCCACAGGTGCCATAGGACGGATCCTCTAAGGGCTTCGAATACAGGGCATGGGAGAGATTTTTGTTTGGATTGAGGGTTGTAATTGAGGAGGATGTCAGTAACTGATAGAGGCATGGGGCTCCAGTGGCTATAAAATTCCTTAACAAGAGGCCAGATGGTACGGGGGGCAAGGCATCCTAGAAGCGCATGCTCTATGGTTTCCAAAATACCCAAAGGGCAGCATGCGCAGAGGAGCGAGGAATGGAATTGAAGCCACTCCCCCACTTTCAGTACCCTATTAGCAATCTGCCAGAGGAGGGTCGCCACCTTGGCTGGACGTGTCTTGATCCAGACATATCCCCAGATGATTGTCCATTTCTCGTTAAGAAATCCGTGGTGGTGCCACCTTGTGTCCCACTTAGATTGTAATGGCTTGGCGTTCAATAGGGCTTTGTATCATGTTTTGTAGAGTAGGTGAAGAATGGGTGGGGACCACTGGGACAGCTCCATGACCATTCACCCAAATCCAGGGAAGCTCAGTCAGAGGTCTGGCTAGGACCCAGAAGAATGTATTAGCCTGCAGCCATTCGGCGGTGGTTTCCAAGGGTGGCGGGATAGGGTTCATCTCCTTGGAAGGAAGACTCCATCCAAAGATTCTGACCGGGGTTAGGGGGGTCCAAGGAATGTGAATGATTTGATCTGAGAGGAGCTGAAGCAGCATTGAGCCCTGATCGATGTAGAAGGGGAAGATGGCATGATGCGAGGCAGTGGATTCTTGTACAAAGAAGATGGAGAGGCTGCCTCGGAAGATAGCCAGAGCCCAATGGTTGTGCTGGGGCAACTTCGATCCCAACTGCAGGGTGGTTTGCCATTGGGGAGAGATGGATCGTTTGATTTCTTCCAAGCCTTTGAGGCTCTCGCTTTACCAACCATTATGGCGATGGTGTCCAGTGATTTCCAGTCCCCATTTGCCCATAAATGACTGATCTGGGAAATTCCAAGGTGATCCCAGGCTGACCATCGTTTTGCCTCCTTCTTTTGGATAGCCGATGGAAAGTTAGAATTGAGAAAGAGGCTTTGGCGAATGGTTTCGTAGAATGATGTAGGGTCTGCCTTTTCCAGGAATTTCCTCAGTTTGTCCCAGCCTCTCCATATGGTTTGCCAGAGCGGGGACCCTGCCATCTTGTGTTTAAACCCTTGTGTCGCCCATCTGAAGGAGGGGTTCCATTTGGCCTTTTTGAGGGGCGAAGCCTGCATAATGTGTGGGGCCACAAGGAACTTCCACCATCCCCCTTTTGGACCAAGAAAGCGAGGAATCCATTTCCCCAAGAGAGCCGTTATTTGGGTTTCAGGATCCAAGACCCCTAATCCTCCTAGTTTTTTGGGCATATAGATTTGTTTCCAAGCTACTTGTGGCCTTTTCCCCTACCCAGCTTTTTGCACACCCCATATGAAGTTCCTTAGAAGGTGGGTGATCTCCCTGATATGCTTGGTGTCCGGTCTCCAAGAAGAGGCAAAGTACCAGATTCCTGCCTCCAAGATTTGTTTGGCTATAAGAGCTCTTCCTGAGATGGTCAGATGTTTAGAACCCCAAAATGAAAGCTGGCGCTTAAGATTGGCTAGGATTGGGGCAAATCTCTGATCGTCCGATAGGCCAATGCCAAAGGTGTATCCTAGCAATTTTGTAGATTCACCTGGCTGAAGCCATTTGAGGCCATGTTGGAAGCCCCAAGTTGGCACTGGGTCTAAGGTTGTAGCCATGAGGTCACCCACCAAGAGTGCTGAAGTCTTGTTCCAGTTCACTTTGAACCCAGAGGCCAAGCAGAACGTATTGAGTGTGTTTGCCGTAGAGTCCAGATTGGCCGTATCTGCCTGGAGCATGATGTTAGATTGTTGTCTGGGACTTAGACACTTTTACGGGTTCTATGGGGTACCCTTAATTTTTGCACAGACTTACGGATGGTAGACTTGGACCAGCACAGGCCTTGGGGGTGGTAGACAGGCTTATATTGTCAGTCATAGCATTACACAGCTTCACACAGTCCGACACAGCCAGTCACAGCCCGACACATCCCGACACAGCTTCACACAGTCCGAGACAGCCAGTCACAGCCCAACACAGCCCGACACAGCTTGGCACAGCCGTCACAGCGTACATAGGGAACGGTTATCATTGGCAGAGAACGACTGTGTGGGAACGACATCTGCCAGAGGCAACGTGTTACTTCTTGGGTGGCAATTAGTTAGTTAGGCGGTTAGAACAACTTGCAGATAGATTAGGCAGAGCAGCAACAAGGAGGGGATCACTTTGTTAGAGGGCTGTCTGGGACTTGAACACTTTTACGGGTTATGTGGGGTACCCTTAATTTTTGCGCAGGCTTATGGATGGTAGACTTAGACCAACAGAGGCCTTAGGGGTGACAGGCACAGGCTTTAGGGGTGGTAGACAGGCTTACACACTCAGTCACATCCTTACACAGTCGTACACAGCCTATCACAGTCTGTCACAGCCTGACACGGCTTGTCACAGCCAGACACAGCCTTACACAACCCAACTCCGACACAACCAGTCACAGCTCAGCACAGTCACAGCCCGACACAGCTTGGCACATCCCATCACAGCGTACGTAGGGAATGGTTATCATTAGTAGGGAACGACTCTGTGGGAACGACCTCTGCAGAGGGAACGTGCTTACTTCTTGAGTGACAGTTAGTTAGTTACGCGGTTAGAACAGCTTGCAGATAAATTAGGCAGAGCAGCAACATTGGAGGACTACTTTTGGACGAGGACTTCTTCTAGGAGGGCACTTCTTGGTCAGGGGAAGAGGAGATCAGGTGGAGAGCACAAACTAGAGCAAGGATGGAGAGCATAGTGATGGAGAGGACGCGATCTGTTGATGCTTGATGAATGCAAGCTGTAGAGTTAGACTGTAGAGCAGATTAGAGACACCATGGCTTCGACCTGTAGCTTGATATAATTTAATCTAATACAAACTCCATACTCACACTGTGTAGAGAGACCTGAGGGAAGCTGTGGAATGGATGGAAGAGTGATTGGAACCTGGAAGATTGCTGAAGCAATCTGATGTTTTAATATAAACGGTAAGGTAATTTGCTGACATGAAGGCAAGGAAGAATACAAACAGGAAGCACTACCATGATACACTAGCTGTAGGTCCTGACTGATTGTTCTGAGCGTGCTGAGTGCTTAGAGTTATCCAACTCTTCTATCTTGGAGTTTCCACCTCGGATAGCGAAGGGATGGGTGAGTAAAAGCCGCTCGACTTACTTCTGGAGGAGCATTTCTTGGATATGAGTAGAGGAGATCAGGCGGAGAGCACGAACGGGAGCAAGAATGGAGAGCACGGTGAAGGAGGAGAGACGATCTGTAGATGCTTGATGTTCATGCAAGCTGTAGATATACACTGTAGAGCAAACTAGGGACACCATGGCTTCGGCCTGATATCTTATAGAACTTAATATGATACATATTCCATACTCACACTGTGTAGAGAGACCTGAGTGAAGCTGTGGAATGAATGGATGAGTGATTGGAACCTGGTGGATTGCTGAAGCAATCTGATGCTTGAATATAAGCAGTAAGATAAATTCGCTGATATGAAAGCAAGAAGGAATACAAACGGGAAGCACTTCCATGATACACTAGTTGTAGGTCATGACTGATTGTTCTGAGCGGGCTGAGTGCTTAGAGATATCCAACTCTTCTATCTTGGAGTTTCCACCTCGAATAGCGAAGGGATGGGTGAGTAAAAGCCGTTCGACAATTGGCAACCATACTGGGGAACTAAGTCAAGAACAACCAGATGTGACAGGCATCTGGTGGGATCATGGTGGATGGAGAATTAAAGAATTTGATATGAATCAAATTCCCTGTGGAACTGAGAAAGAAAGATTGTCCTAAAAATTCTTTCAGAGGTTCTTAGAATTGCCAGACGATTGCAAAGAAAACATTCTTAAGAGAATGCATGATGCAGATCCAGAGTGGGGTCTGGAGAAAGGAGTGATAAAGATTTATCAAGTGGCCTGTAGAGGGAGAGCAAGTTGGTTACCAACACTGGTTTATGTGATAGCATTGCTATCCATCAAACGAGTGGAGTTTGAAGGCTGGGAGGAACGGAAAGTGAATGTTTACACTCATATGCATGAAGAACTTGTACTGGTAAAGAATTAGATTCCCAAGGATATCTTGTGGATCAAACTTACACCAAGAACAACTTTTTAGACGTGCCTGCCATATGGTTATATGGTAACGGAGACTTCTGGTATAGCCAAAGGTGCATTGAAGATTGAAAGAAATCCAGGCATATACGAGAGGTACTACAGAAGAGAGTTTTGGTTATTGCCTCATTAAAGATATGAAAGACATGGGACATGAGTGATGAAAGAGAAGCTAGACTCCACAGATATTCAGCGAAAAGAGAAAGTTATTTGAAAGCTAATTATCCATATCTTTGGGAGAGGGGAATAGACATAGGGGAATCATCTGGACCTCTCACACCATTAAGATCAAAGAGTACATCACCCATACCGGAAGAACCAGCCATCTATCGACTACATTCCCCAGATAGGATTAAGTCCGGTAGAGGAAGGGGAACAAACCCACAGCGCGTGGAGCACTTGAATCACAGGCCAACGAAGGTGTCGGCTTAGGGGGATCGGGCGGGGAGCTTGGATCTGGCTATAGGGGGACAAGGAGTGTGGGAAGTAGTGCAACTGTAGCTGGGGTTACTATAAGTGTAGAGGGGCCAGTAGCTGGGAGTGCTCAAGGGCCAGCACCTGGTGGGAGTTCCACCACTACAACAACAAGTCCTCAAGGACCAACACCAACAAGAGGACCAACACCTGTCAGAGGGCAGGGTGTGGGGCCACAGATGGCGGTACCTCCAACACGGGAAAAACCACATTTCCCAATATATGCAGGGAAAGGGGATCCTAATGTACACATCAGCCAATTTGAGCACATGTGTATTGTGAACAATGAGAATGGCGATAATGCCAAGATGAGACTGTTTCTTTGTTCACTTATTAAGAAAGCAAGTGAATGGTATGCAAGATTCCCTGATAATCATTTTCTTACTTGGAATGGCCTTAGTACAGCATTCCGAAAGAGGTTCAGGACAAGCAAAACTGAGGATGAAGTGTTTGGAAGTTTGCAATAGTTAAAGCAAAAGAAGCATGAAACTGTTGAAGAGTACATGGAAAAGATGGAGTTGATGATGAAAAAGCTGGTAGTTGTGCCAGCACCAGGGTTCCAGAAGACCTGGTTTGTGAGTGGATTAAGACCTGAATTACAAAAGAAAGTGGATATGCTACCCCATAATACAGTGGAGGAGGCATTTGAAACAGCCAACAGAATTGAGCAATTGGGAATGCTCAGGAGAGAGAAAATGGATGATGAGGACTCTGAAGATGAGTCAGATGAGGAACAAGAGCAAGAGCTCAAGAGGAAGAGTAAGAAGAAGGAAAAGTTGAGGAGGGACAACTATGAGAAAAGACTGGAGGAGATCTTGAAGAAGTATGCCATAGAGGCTGCAACACATTGGAGGAAAGGTGTTTGGTGTGCAAAATGCCAAGAAAGCAATATCAAGAAAGCAAGTGAATGGTATGCAAGATTTCCTGATAATCATTTCCTAACCTAGAATGGTCTTAGTACGGCATTCCGAAATAGGTTCAGGACAAGCAAAACTGAGGATGAAGTGTATGGAAGTTTACAGCAGTTAAGGAAAAAAGAAGCATGAAACTCTGGAAGAGTACATGGAGAAGATGGAGTTGATGATGAAGAAGCTGGTTGCTGTTCCAACACCAGGGTTACAGAAGACCTGGTTTGTAAGTGGACTAAGACCAGAATTACAAAAGAAAGTGGATATGCTACCCCATAATACAGTGGAAGAGGCATTTGAAACAGCCAACAGAATTGTGCAATTAGGGATATTCAGAAGAGAGAAAAATGATGATCTGACTCTGAAGATGAGTCAGATGAGGAAGAAGAGCAAGAGCTCAGGAGGAAGAGCAAGAAAAATGAAAAGTTGAAGAGGGACAACTATGAGAAAAGACTGGAAGAAATCTTGAAGAAGTATGTCACAGAGGCTGCAACACATTGGAGGAAGGGTGTTTGGTGTGCAAAATGCCATGATGAAGGCCATACCACAGCTGAATGTCACATAAAGGAGAAACATTGTACTATCTGTAAAATGGATAACCATTCTACTGAGTATTGTTATTACAACAGAAGAACAGCTGCAATAGAACCTAGGCAAGTGAGGGTGGATCAAGTGCAGCCCCAGCCAAGAAGAAACAATGATCAGGACCACTATGGTAGGCTTGGTGGATATAACAATCGTATGGGAGGGAGAGGTAATCCAAGAGGGAATTACCATGGCAAACCCAGAGGCAACTATCAGGGTAATCCCGGAGGGAATTACCAGCCAGGGAATCAGGATTATAGAAATAATCCCAGAGCAGACCAGGGGCGAGGACCCAATGATGAAGAACTGTGTTACTATTGTAATCACCTGCACGACATCGCAAAGCAGCTTGTCCATTTTGGATCAGACACCATAATGAGATGAGAGCTCCTATGAATGAGGGGCCAGTGGTGGCAGCTCACATGGTTAGGCCATGCTTTGTACCAAAAGTAAGTACAATGATAGTGACCAGAAGCAAAGCTAAACTAATACCTCCAGTGGATAAGGAAGAAGATGTTAATGAAGATGATGAGGCTTAGAGAGATGAGAAGGAACTGCACAATGAAGTGGCTGATACCATAAGGGAAATGCAGAAGGATATTGATATCCCTATGGCAAATTCTTCTGATTCTGAAAGAGAAGATGGAGAAAGTGAGGATGAAGTGAAGCAAGAGGCTTCACAAGTGCAGAGTAATGAAGGGACTTTGGCTGAGGTAGTATGCCAGTCCAAAGCGGAGATTACCATTGGTCAACTATTGGCTGTGGCACCACATTGTAGGCACAGGTTGTATCAAGCAATAAATCAAATTGCTCATGTGACAGAGAATCCAGACCTGGGCAGCAAGGTAGACAGTTATAATGTAAAGCCTGAAGGGCGAGAAATAGTCATGGACTTTGATGATTCTATGCCAGTAATCCAGTTGAGAATTGGAAGCATAGACTTGACTGATGTACTGATAGATGGAGGCTTAGGGGCGAATATTATGACAGACCAATTAAGATAGAAGCTTGGTCTAAATAACATGAAACTAGCCCCATTCACAGTAACAATGGCAGATCAAAGGAGTGTACAACCATTAGGCTTGATAAGAGGAGTTAAGATATAGATTCAGAAGATGATCTTTAAGATCACAATGGCCGTGCTAAAAATGGATGATGTCATGGAAGCTTACTCCTTATTGTTGGGTCGACCATGGCTGAAACAGGCCAGGGTGTTTCATGACTGGAATTCCCAGTTACTGACTGTGCATGATGGGAAGCACGGGATATAGGTCACCACTAAGAAATCTGAGTCAGAGAGTATGACTGGAGGGGTGGACTTGATGAGGAGCAGGAAGCTACCATGTTTGTTGCACACCCAGAGTGGAAGCAGGTTGCAAAAATGCAACTGGGAGGCATGAGTTGCTTTAAAGGTATCTGCTGTGGTGCAGTAACAGCAACACCAATTGAGGGGGAAACAAGTAGTTACCCACCACATTTTTATGAAGAAAGAGAGGGAGAAAGGGAAATCCTGGAAGAACCAGCGACTGTGAGTTTACAGGATGAAGTAGTGGCTGGATGGACGATCACAGCTGAAGAGCAAGTGATAGAAGTGAATGTGGGAACTGAGGAAGAACCAAGAATGGTGAAAATAGGGGCTCACTTGGAGCCAGAATTCTTTGAGGAAGCTAAGAGCCTGTTTATCAAATACAGAGATGTATGTGCTTGGAGCTATGAGGATCTGAAAGGGATACTACTTGAGATTTGTCAGCATAAAATTGAACTGGAGGGGAAGAGATCAAGAAATTGGCTGAGGCTAAGTTCATATACTAGATAGAGTATACAACTTGGTTGTCACCCATGGTGATAGTTCCCAAGAAGAATGGCAAACTGAGAGTTTGTGTGAACTATAAGAAGTTGAATGCTTGTACAAAGAAAGATCCCTTTCCTTTGTCATTCACAGAAGTTGTACTGGACACTGTGGCAGGCCACGAGATGTATTCATTCATGGATGGCTTCAGTGGGTATAACCAAGTGCAAGTGGCAGAAGAAGATCAGGGAAAGACAGCTTTTATCATAGACTGGGGGCGGGGTTTGCTATTCTATCAGCTATCAGCCATCAGTCATCAGCCATCAGTGTGACGTGGATGCGCAAACGGCGGCCACATGACAATATGATATTTTTTCTCGGGCTGCCCGTAATTGTATGCTTGGATTTGTGATAAACAATAATGAAAAATGACACGGGATTGTACTGACATGCCACCTTTGGCTGCCGAAGGTGGAGGCTGAACGGGAGAACATAAAGGTAAAAACGAAATAAATGGATGTCGAAAAATAAAATAAAATAAAAATAAAACCAACATTGTACTGACATGCACCTTTGGTTGCCGAAGGTGGAGGTTGAGCGGGAGAACATAAAGGTAAAACGAAATAAATGGATGTTGGGGGAAAAAAAAAAAAAAAAAAAAAAAAAAAAACCCAACATGAGATAAGGACTTCTAACGTGGAAGAATTATGCATGTTTTTTAGCCGTTTTAATCTCTAGCTTGGATTATCGTATACTACGGAAATGTCCAATGATGCTGGTGAAAAATATATATATTTGTTGGACCTAAGTTGAACGAATGTAGCTCTTCTGTCCTTGTATAAGGTACTTTTCGCTTTTTGGAATGTGATCTTTTATTCAATTTCAAACTCTAAAAATTTTCCGGGCAGATTCGTTGGGCAGATTGAAATGTTCTTGTTCACCTTCGTTGACCTTCGTCACTGATGGAATTGCGTTGGTAACTGACAGAATAGGAGCTTTCGGGGGGGGCTTATGCATACAAAGTCATGCCTTTGGGACTTCGTAATGCACCAGCAACTTTTCAGAAAATGATAAGTGAATCATTCCATGAGTATCTGGATGATTTCATGCAAGTGTTCTTAGATGACTTCAGTGTGTACAGCTCTAAGAATGAGCACTTACAGAAGTTGGAATTATGTTTGGCCAGATGCAGGGTGAGAGGTCTCGGTCTGAATCCAGAAAAGTGTACTTTCTGTGTGAACTCAAGGGTACTTCTGGGATACATTGTGTGTAAGAAGGGATTGCTTGTGGATCCTAGAAAGACAGAGGCTATTAAGGCCTCACCACCACCAAGTAACGTTAAGAGTCTAAGGAGATTCCTTGGACAAACCAGCTACTATAGAAGGTTTGTCAAACGGTATGAACAGATAGCAGCACCCTTGAGCAAGCTTTTGAAGAAGGATGCAGGGTTTGCATGGATAGTTGAATGTCAACGGGCATTTGAGGAACGTACATTGTCAGTAACAACTACACCTGTGCTGATTAATCCACATTGGCATGTAGTATTTCATGCACAGTGTGATGCCTCGGGAGAAGCATTGGGAGCTGTGTTAGCCCAAAATGTCACAGGAAACATAGATTCATCTATGTACTATGCTAGCAGGTTGTGGAACAGTGCTGAAATGAACTATAGCACAACTGAAAGAGAAACATTGGCAATGATTTATGCAGTCAAGAAATTCAGGCATTACCTATTGGGAAGGAAGTTCATGTTGTATGTGGATCATCAGGCTTTGATTTATCTAGTGAACAAGCCTTTGATAAGTGGCAGGATAACGAGATGGTTAATAATCTTGCATAAGTTTGAATTTGAAGTTGTTTACAAGCCTGGCCGGTTGCTTCTTGTGGCAGATCACTTGTCATACATATCAACAGGAGAGCCCACCATGGGGGTAGATGACCAACTACCTGATGCGAGTTTATTTGTAGTGGAAGTGTAGGAAAGTGGAGATGATTGGTTAGATTGGCAGTGGCCGATCAGATATTACCTTACTCATGGTCAGTGCCCACCCAATTATGGGAAGGAACAGAGGAAGAGGATAGCTATCAAGGCTTTACCCTACACTATGATAGGTGGAAGATTGTATAAGCTAGGACCTGATGGAGTTCTTAAACGATGCTTGTACCACCATGAAGTAAATAAAGTTTTGGAAGAAGTTCATAAAGGAGTGGCTAGAGGTCATTTTGGAGAGGAGACTACCAGTAGAAAAATACTACTTACAGGATACTGGTGGCCTACTTTGTTCAAAGATGTACACAAGTATTGCAAGAATTGTGATGAGTGTTAGAGGCTAGGACCTTTGCAAAGATCGGGGAAGATGGCTTTGCATCCTACGATGCCTACTGAACCATTTCAGAAATAGGGACTAGACTTTGTTGGACCAATTAATCCACCAGCCAGGAATACACAGAACAGGTATATAATCACAACCATTGATTACACTACAAAGTGGGTGGAAGCTAAGGCTCTGAGGGACAACACAGCTAAGCCATAACAAGGTTCCTATATGAGAACATACTCACAAGATTTGGCTGTCCCCTGGAATTTATCAGTGACCAAGGAAGTCACTTCATTAATGAGACCATAGAACTATTGACTAAAGAGTTCATGATTATACACAGGAAGAGTACAACCTATTACCCACAGGGTAATGGGCAGGCAGAGGCCACCAATAAAATACGATGTACTATCCTGGCTAAGATAGTCAATGCAAACATAACAGATTAGGATACAAAGCTACTGACAGCTTTGTGGTCATACAAGACTTCATATAAAGTCACAACCAAGTATACACCATTCCAATTAGTTTATGGTATGGAAGCTTTACTTCCAGTGGAATTCTTATTACCTACTATGAGAACAAAATGGGGAAGAAGAATGGAATTGAAAGATTCAATTAAAGTCAGGAAACATGAATTATATCATGTGGAAGAAGTACGTGTTGATGCAGCAGATAACATGACCAGAATTCAGATGAAGAGGAAGGATCAGTTTGATGAAGGTAAATTGAAGACTTTTAAGACGGGTGATCTGGTACTGTGATTGCAGAAGAAGGAAAAGATTAAAGCTTCTAGGCTTAAATCACCATGGAAAGGACCTTATGTCATACAGAAGATGTATGATAACAACACAGCCATGTTACAAACCATTAACAAAGAGATGATTGGAAGAGTAAATGCCAATAAGCTGAAGGGATACAGTAGTATCCATGATAAACCATTGCAACATGATTTACATCTTGAAATACAGATGCAGTCACAGGCTACACGGGTAACACCAACGGAGCATGAAGCACTTGTCATAAAGTCGAGTGTGTATGGTCAGGGCGGAGAACACAGGTGTTCACACAGTTATCACAACTTATCGCAGTCCACCACAGTGTAGCACAGCCTATCACAGCCTACCATAGTGTGACACAGCCTATCACAACTCATCACAGTTTGACACAGCCTGTCACAGCCCAACGCAGCCCACACAGGTTGCGCAGTCTGTAGGGTCGGTGACAGGTGGACGTGGGTTAACATAAAAAAACGTGGCTGGTAAGTGTGAAGGCAGTGTGGAAGTCAAACTCGGAGAAAAAGCCTCGCGGACAGAGGGAGACGGGAGAGTGTTTGAATGCAAACACGTGGCCTAAAGGGCGAAGCACTCCGCTTTGCATGTACTGCGATAGTGGGTACCATCATGCAAGAAGACAAACAGGGCTGTCGAAATACCTACCCGGTACAGCAGCTGAAACTAATTGCGGGCCCATTAACGCATCCAGGGAGCAGGTAACGGAACCCTTTACGTGTACAGCAAAGGGGGACCTTTGCCACATGTGTTGTCCTAGTGGGCATTCCAAGTGGGAATGTGAGCAGATGGGGATAAAATTGAGAAGTTACCCGAGGAGGCAACAGCCAATCAGGAACGTGAATTTCATGCAAGGGGTTCCTTCCAAGAAACAAGAACAAGAAATTAGGAAAGTTATGAGCGGAAGAGTCGGGGTTGCTCCGAATAACCAATGTCTTGACGGGAGGGGCAATCAAAGCTATAGCTTTGTAGCTATGGCGGATATCACAGATTATACGCTCGCTTTACTTCTTACGCAGTGGCGCAAGGACGGACTGGTTGAGAGTACATTCTCTCTCACTCATTATTTGCAAGCCCCGCAGGCTTACACTCACTTACCCGTTCCATTCTGTGCCAACCATGCTTTCATGCTTTATGCTCTGCAAGCTTTCCTACAGCTATTCCAAACAAGGTCTTCTTGTTTGTCTAGGATGAAGAGAATTAGGGGAATGGAGGATATCAGGGTGAAGAGCACCACGATTCTGCAGAAGCAGACAATTGCTACACCATAGGCAGTGCAGCTGCTGAAGGAGTTACGATTGGAAGGGCTGCTACGCAAGGAATGGTCCTTGCATCATCGGGGGTTCATGCTTCAATTCATTCAGAACTTTGAGCCTCGGACAGGAGTAACACAGGTGAGTAGAGTAGATATAGAGATTATTCCCCAATATTTGTAGCAACTGTTTGAATTGCCATCGGGCCATGTGAATGTGGACGAGCACAGGGCAAGATTGCAAATTGGGAATTTGTTCCAAGAAACGAGTTTCTTTAAGACTCAGGGATACACCTACACCAAGGCCGAGTACCCGGGGTTAAGGGAGGTAGGCCAAATACTGAATGTTTTGTTTACCATGAAACAGAACCAACAGTATCTTAGCTGATCTTTCACGGAGGAAGTATTGAAAGCCTTGAGGGGAGAGGATGTGGCTTGGGCGGAATTAATGTACAATGGTCTGGTGGAAGAAATGAAGCGGTTACAAAACACTGCTGCTAAGTCCCCGATCATTGTATCTAGCCCAATAATTGTGTAAATTATCCTTGACTCTTGTTTGCTTGATGCGCGAGAGCGCAAGGAGATGGGAGTGTTTGAGATGGCTACAACTGCAATTGAGGAGCAGGGCTCTTCACAAGGTGAAGGCGGATTGGAGGGGCAGCACCAGTCTAAGAAGCGGAAGCGGGATGTGACGGTAGTGGCAGATCCACTAGCTATAAGGAAACCACAAGATGTTTCCATAGCTCTTGTACAGGAGCAGCAGCAGCAGCACATGGGGATGTTATTGCTAGAAGCACGACCTTTGGAGAGGGAGGAAGAAGTCACATTGCCTTGAGCTTTGGCGCCACTATATTGGCTCCAACCCGGTGAAGGTGTTCACGGACAATGTCATGGTGAAGTATTTTGCCACGCAGCCTAAGTTGTCCCCAAAACAAATTAGGTGGCAAGACACTTTGGCACTGTTCGACGTGGATATCCAGTACAAACCGGGACGGGACAATGTGGTGGCCGATGCTTTAAGTAGAAAGCAGCAGCTCATGATGGTGTACAGGGGCGAGACGACACTCCAAAGGAAGATTCGGAAGGCTTACCGGAAGGATGAGATGGCGAAGTCCGTGACGCGGGACTTGAGGATGGGGGTTAAATCGCAATTCCACTTGCAAAATGGACTGCTCCGGTATAAGCAAAAAACGTCTCTATGTGCTGATGGGAGGGATCAGAGATAGTCTCTTGAGAGAATGCCATGATGGCCCGCTTGCGGGCCACGGCGGAGCCAAGCGCACCGCGGCACTCCTGAAGAAAGAGTATTTCTGGCCCAAACTGAGGGAGGAGGCCGAGGAGTATGTCAAGACATGCACCACATGCCAACAAAACCGGAGCGAGTACAAAAAGCAAGCGGGGCTGTTACAACCCTTGCCAATTCCAGAGGGGTCTTGGGAAAGTGTCTCGATGGACTTCATGACTGCTATGCCGGTGTCAAAAGATTCGACGCAATCATGGTGGTGGTGGATAGGTTCAGTAAAATGGGTCATTTCATCCCCACCAAGGAGACGACAACGGCGCAGGAGACGGGGCGACTTTACTTCGCCCACGTCTTCAAGCATCATGGACTCCCGAAGGATATTGTCTCGGACCGCGATCCAAAGTATACTAGTAAATTTTGGAGGGTACTTTGGAAGAAAATGGGGACGAGGCTCAAAATGAGCACCGCCTTCCGACCTACAACGGACGGCCAAACGGAAAGGGTGAATTCCGTGGTGAAGCAGATCTTGCGGAATTACATGTCGGCAGACCAATCGGATTGGGTGGAGCACTTGGATGCGACAGAGTTCTGTTATAATAACACAAAACATTCCGCAACAGGAGTTTCCCCTTTCATATTGGTCTATGGAAAAGCACCTCTGGTGCCGACAAGTTGGGCCGCCCAAGACGTTGAGGAACCGGCAGCAGCGGCAGTGCTGGAAGAACGCGAGCGTTTGTTGAAGCTCGCAAACTACAACATTGCCAAAGCTAGGAAGCGGTATGAACGGCAGGCAAATCGGAAGCGGAGGGAGGTTAAGTTTGAGGCAGGCACGGAGGTCTAGTTGAACATCAAAAAATTTCGACTACCTCCGGAAGTGAGTCCGAAGTTCGTACCTCCGTATGCGGGACCCTTTCGCATCCGGAAGGTTATGAATGAGGATGTGTATGAATTGGAGCTGCCGACAAACAGCAAGGTGCATCTGGTATTCCACGTCTCCCTTTTGAAGCCTTACTTCAAAGATGAAGCACGTTCGAATCGGCCTCAAGTGTTGCGTCCGCCACCTGTGCTGTTGGATCATGAAAATGAACCTGAGTACGAGGTAGAGGCAGTGCTTAAGTCGAGGAGGTTCAAGAATTGAGAAACGGAGTATCTCGTGAAATGGAAGGGCTATCATCATGTGGAGGCATCTTGGGTACGTGCCTCAGAAATGGGAAACGCATCTGAGGCGGTTGCAGCTTTCGAAGGGCGACCTCAAAAGCGGAAGAAGCGTTGATGGGGACATCAACCTTAGAGCGTAGGGGAGGAAATTAGCTAGCTCAGGAATCCAATTGCAAAAACTTGTATTGTACAAATTTTGTTATAAAAGAAATGGTTTCCAAATGTTGTGCGTCCTATTTTGTTTGGAATGGTGATGCATCCCCGCCAGCCCAAACCCGGCTCTCAGTAGTCCTTTGTAAACTTGATCCAGGTGGGCACACCATCCAGGCCCTCCAACAGCTCCCCATCTGGAATATCGAGGAAAATCATATCGCAGGCTCTCTCCACCTCAAACCCCCCCCCCCCCCTTGAGTGCTCTTGCAATCTCTGCTAACAGCTGTGAAGAATTCCATCATGGCTTCCAACTTCTTCGCCCGGCAGCCAGAGCATCAAGGAAGCTGTCATTGACGCATTGGATGATGGTTGGGGGTTCTAGCTTTGGCCTCTGCTGAAACGTCACCGCCGAATACCGCCATGTTGGCTCGCCCTCAAATGCCAACTTCTTGGCAGAGCCAGTCCCAGTCCGAACTGACTTGGGAACCCGGACGACCGGTGACTTGGTAGCAGCAGCAGCAGTCGCAGGACCTTGCACAAAGTCGTTGTCGGAGTCACTCCCTTGAGGACCCTCCAGCGCCTCCTCTGGCGCCCCAGTGGTTTTCTGTTTTTTGGGGGTTACTGTACTCCCATGTTTCCGTGTCCTTTTCTTTTGTCCTTTATTCTTCTCATTCAATTTCTCCTGAATACCTGCCTGAGCAAGCTCTGCCGCTTTCCTGGACTTGGCAAGCGCTTTCGGCTCCTTTGGACCCAGCGGAGGCAGCGGAGCCCGGTTTCGTCGGGCCTCCGCATCGAGCTTCAATTGAAACTCGGATGAGTCAAGCGAGCCGGGCGGAAGGTCCACATGAAGGGGATGCCGAAATTTACAAGAACCTCCTGATGGGTTTGGGGTGGACAAACTTCTCAAGTCCTTCCAAAGCCGCTTCTCGGTGATATTGATACAGGGGAGACGTCCGACAAGGAGCTGGACTCTGACTTTGCCTGTGAGTAAGTTCAACCTGTGGATGCTTGCATTCTTGTTGCACTAGAATCACTGTTCTTAAGGCAAGGTGAACATGAGAGACATCCTCTTTGTTGGACTTGTGCATTGCATCATTGTATTCAAAATGGGTTTTTGTCGACTTGTGCAGGAGTCCGTGTGCTTCCACTGTCCAGGGCTATCACAACTTCTTGGACTTCTTTCAAGTCCTCCTCAGTCTTACATGCTACCCGTCTATGTGGAGGCACTCGCAGCAAGCATGTCCGTTCATGGCACTCGCAGTCCAACCATCGACGGTCGTGGTAGAAGACGTGGTGTTGGGGCCGGAATCTTTGTGGATGACATAGCACAGGAGGTCGATTCTGATTCTGATGACTTTGTCACTTGATATCAAGTTTTCTTTTACTTTTATTCGGGGCCAATTTTGAGATGGGATGGTGGTGTGTCATTGTTGTCTTGTTTGCAATGTGTGCGTGGGATGCAAATTCCTGGGAACAAACTATCGTTGGAGATGGGGGTTGCATGGACTGCCCATATTGTTCCTTCAATCTCTTTAGTGTTTTCCGGAGCTCACAGTCTTGTGTGCATTGCAAAAACAAACAAACGTCTTTGGTTTGGGCAGTGCATTTCTCGCATCATTTGCTCGTTGGTCTCCCAACCATTCTAGCCAGAAGAATGTTTGGTAAATCTACCACGTTAAAATCCATGTGATCAAAGATCGTTCATGCATTCTTCTGTTAAGCATCCATGATGCTCCCGCACATACCATACATGTTGGCAAGGGTGGTAAGTAAGAAAACATTTCGCAGGGATCCGCTTTGGATGATGTGAGTGTGCACCTGCTCACGACGTAGCCACATTCCAATGCAAGGGCTTGGTATGTTAATAACGTCTAAATAGATGCAATGGATAGAAAGGATGGATACAATGGATGTAACACATCTAGTCTGCATTCCCTGAAAATGGCTGATCAACTCGCGGTAATAGGTGACACCCGCGGAAATAGGCCATGTATGCATGCTGACGTGGCGTGAGCCTGTGCTAGGCTCACGGGCTCCTAGGCTCACAGGCTCACGCCTCCGGGCTCACGGAATAGCACCCCCCCAACCCGGGCTCATGTGCAACATCTGCTTTGGATGTGTGCAGACAGCTTCGACTATGGTGAATCCTCGGTGTTGCAAGCACATTATGTGGAAGGGACAATTTTTTGCAACACACCCAAAAGTCCATCACACGGCATCCACCAGATCATCTGCATCTTCTAGTCTAAGAGGGATCTGAGGGGACAACGAATCTTGGAAGAACCAGACGTCCGTAGTCTTGTTCACCATTGCACCACAACAAATCCTGAACAGACCCCACAAAGCATGTCAAGTGGCTGCATGGACAATGTAAGCATACACTGCAGTTTCAAACAGGATTGAAGGTAAACCATAAGATTTACGATAAAGAAGGGTGCACGGGCATTGAACTCACATCACGTTTTCCATCGCCTCATGAATTATGCGCATCCACGAACACAGTGCATTATGACAACAGCACAATCTGCATGACAGTTACATTGTATGGGCCAAAGAAACATGTGCATGTGCAACCCATGGGCAATCGCGCAAATGTTCCAGATTCCACTCCTTCACGATAACGTCAGTGTACATGGAGTCAGCTCCAGGGTTCCTCCATGCGAGGAAGAATGGCGGCTCGAAGGACAAATGACCTTTCTCCAACAAGGAGAACTTGCAGTACCTGCATTCAAGAAACACACACATAATGAGGTCCCGGGAACGAGGTAAATTTTGGGGAATGAAACTGCAAAATAGACGGCGAATTTCTATGTGGGGAGGTCCTGGAGGTCCCGGCTCTCCAGGTAAACAGTAAGGTAATTTGCTAACATGAAGGCAAGAAGAAATACAAACATGAAGCACTCCCATGATACACTAGTTGTAGGTCATGACTGATTGTTCTGAGCGGGCTGAGTGCTTACAGATATCCAACTCTTCTATCTTGGAGTTTTCACCTCGGATAGCGAAGGGATGGGTGAGTAAAAGCCGCTCGACACAGCTGCCAACGGCGCGGGTCCCCGCCGCTGCAGGGTGTCTCTCCCCCCCTCACCACGACTCTTTCTCTCTTCAGCTCGTTTAGATCGTGCCTCTGGGCGGCGTTGCTACCACATAGGGGAGAGAGAGATCAGCCCATTCTTAGGGCAAGAAAGCAAGAGAGAAAGTGAGGGAGGAGGCGGTGCTTACCTTGGGCGTTGGAGCGGCCTCCTTGGGGCCTTGCAACCACCTCGGGCTCAGCAGCAAGTGCGTTTCTCCTCCACCCTAAACCCCACTCTCTGAACTACCTCTCTCCCAAAGAACAAATGAAAACGGAAGGGGAAAGAGGTGCTTCAAGCACTTAGGGGAAAAAAAGGGCACGGCGCCTACGTGCGACGCCCGGCCGTCGCACGCCTGCGCCCCGCCTTTTTAAAAAAATGTAAAATGGTATTGGTGACGGTGGGCTGTCGGCTTGCGACCCCGGGCCCCATAAATATAAAAAAACACTTGGCCCCCTTTGACAGCTTTCCATCGCGGGGTGCGACCCCTAGGTGTCGAGCGGCTTTTACTCACCCATCCCTTCGCTATCCGAGGTGGGAACTCCAAGATAGAAGAGTTGGATATTTCTAAGCACTTAGCCCGCTCAGAACAATCAGTCATGACCTTCAACTAGTGTATCATGGAAGTGTTTCATGTTTGTATTCTTTCTTGCCTTCATGTCAGCAAATTACCTTACTGTTTATATTTATGCATCAGATTGTTTCAGCAATCTTTCAGGTTCCCAATCACTCATCCATTCATTCCACAGCTTCACTCAGGTCTCTCTACACAATGTGAGTATGGAATATATCAGATTAAGATCTATCAAGTTTCAAGCCGAAGCCATGGTAATCCTAGTCTGCTCTACAGTATATCTCTATAGCTTGCATTCATCAAACATCAGCAGTTCGCGTCCCCTCCATCACTGTACTCTCCATCCCTCATCTAGTTCATGTTTTTCCACCTGATCTCCTCTGCTGATGATAAGAAGACCCCCCCCCCCCCCAAGTTGCTACTCTGCCTAATCTACCTGCAAGCTGTTCTAACCGTCACCCAAGAAGTAAACACGTTCCTTCCGCAGATGTCATTCCCTGCCAATGATAACCGTTCCCTATATACGCTGTGATGGTTGTGTCAAACTGTGTCAGGCTGTGACTGTGCCGAGCTGTGACTGGTTGTGTAAAGCTGTGTCGGGCTGTGACTGACTGTGCAAAGCTGTGTTGAGTTGTGTCGGGCTGTGTCGGGCTGTGTAAGGCTGTGTCTGACTGTGACTGAGTGTGTAAGCCTGTCTTTCACCCTTAAAGCCTGTGCCTGTCACCCCTAAGGCCTCTGTTGGTCTAAGTCTACCATCCGTAAGTCTGCGCAAAATTAATGTAAAACTGTCTAAGTCCCAGACAGCCCTCTAACATTAGCCCTCCCCCCCTCAAAAAGCCGTGTCCTCACGGTTTATTGTTAGGATCAGCAAACCTTTGTGAGCGAGCACTCTTCTGACGGTGAGAGCCTTTTGGAGGGCTCTGTGTGCGAGCCCGGGCCCTGTCAGTGGCTGATGGAGGCGATTGAGCACCAAATGGAAATGTCTGACCCTCCTATGGTTAATAACGAGGTAACCTCTCAGGCATAGGAGATCCCCGCCGTTTCTTCTCTGCCATCTGTAGTGCATAGTCCTCCGCCATGTCAAAAGGTTCCTCCGTAGAACCTGTAGTATCAGAATCATCTTCCCCCCTGAGGTGTTTCGGTGGCCGAACTTTAAGTGGCTCCTCAGGAATCCTGCGTGGCATACAATGTTGGCCCACCATGTCGGGAAGCTTGAACTATACTACTTGCTTTAATCTCTTGCATGCAAAATGAGTGAACTCCCGGAACTCCTTGGCCGTATAGGTGAGAGGTGTGCCAATTCCAATGTAAGTATTTCCAGGCTTCAGGTCCCTTATAAAAAATATCGTCATGGCCCAATTTTTCTTTTGCCAAGTTGTTCCAAGCCAAATTAAACCATGAACGAAGCTGGGAATCCTTCTGCATCATGACTTTCGCATCATACAAATACATATGGGGTGGAACTGAAGATAAGACCCAATGATCTCCACTGGAATAACTCAGAAATCTTGACTGCATCTTCTGTTGCTCAATGTAATAATGTGCAATGAAACAAGCAGCATAGTACAATCCACAGCCCATGACCAAACTAGATACATCCTTGGTCTTGGTGTAGATGTACCCATGAACAACCTAGAAGGCAATTAATTCCTTCAACATGGTGCCTACCTCAGACCAGTACCTTGCAAAATGATGATCCTCAATGGGTCGATTGTTCGGAAGAACCTTAGTCCGAGTTGCCACTCACAACCAAATGCGCATGATCTGGTAATAATGTGCCAAAGATTGTGGAGGACTGAATTCCTTCCAAATCCATCACAATGGGAATTTGGTTGAAGGGCATAATCATAACCCGATTGTACTCCAGTGCAGCAGGAGTCCTTGGTGGGTTGAAAGCAGCATCCCCCCAGACCTCATATTGTGACTTCGCCATGGTATCAACAGTGCTAGCCACCTGCACAGCCACCTACTGTGGGGGCTGTGATATTGCCACCACTGTCCCTCCTACTGCTGGCAACTCTTGCACCTCCTGTGATGAAGACTGAAAAATCAGAGTCTTGGCATGCAAATAAGTAGCCATCAGCTGCTCCTCAGGAACAAAGACCATTTTTGTCAATGTTGGAACTCAAGTCATTCACTTGAGTCTACAGCCCTTCCACATCATCCTGTAACTCCGCTATTCTACTATAGACATTGTCTATAGTAGTTGTAGCAATGTTCTGCACCTGCAACCTGTGATCATTCATCTTCCCCTGGGTGAGCTTCCTTGGTGCCTTCCCTTCCAACGGCCCTTGTGTCAACCATACTTGCATAAGATGTTTATCCACCAAGTCCTGTGTAGCACCCCTGAGAGCCTGCTCCTCCTTGAGTCTATACACATCTAACTGCTGCTGTAAAGCCTCCATGCGCTTTGCATGAGGTTCAACCAGGGCCGCATAGGCAGCAGACAGATTGTTGGCTTCCTTCCAAGCCTTGTTAGCCACAGAGAGTTCATTCTTATGGACCATGAGTGTTTGCTGCAACTCCAGGATATACCTTTCTTTCTCAGCCTCAACCTGACTGTACTGTTGGAAAGTATTCTCATTGCGACAGATTGTAGCCTTCAAATCAGCAATGAGTTTCCCTTGCTCTATTGTCTCAGCCTCTGCTATCATACACCTCTCTGCTTGTCTGTTAACTTCTAATGCAGTTTGGTCCAGAGCAGTTGTTAGTGTGGCACATTGGATGGTCATTTTTTGATGAACTGCCTCCAACTCTGTATGGAGCACGTTCACTTCCTGCAATTTGTCTCATGCTTCACCTGCAATTGGTATAGCTGTTGCTTGTGTGCTTTATGCAATTTCCCCTACTCCAGACTTGCTTCAATCAGATTCCCCTTGGCTAGCTGCAGAGCAGCCTTCGTGTCCTCCAACTCTTTCTGCAACTTGAGGTTGGCCTCCACATCCACCTTGTTTGCACACTTCCTGGCAATTCTAGCCTCAAACTCCTGCTTGAGTTCCTCCCTCAAAGCTGCCAATTGTGTGGATGGAACATGGGATTTCACATAAGTGCCCAACAAATTGAGTGTTCTGCTTATGGAACTCATAAGCATGGCCTGCTGTGGGTCTTCATGGTGAACTTGCTGCTGTTCTCCCTGATCCTCCACAGTTTGATGTTTCACGAACCAATCAGGCCATGATCCCACAAGATCTTGCTCCTGAGCTACCTGATCCGCCGCAAGTACTGCAGTGCCCTGACAGTCTACTCCTGGAACCTCCGCCACAGGTTCGGGTATCACATGCATAACAGGGGCTTGCTTGGACAAACTCTACATCTTGGGTACCATTGGTTCCTTGACCAAGCCAGAGTTTTCATAGAGAAGGTCACCCTTCTCAATTTCTGCTACTACCTGCTCTGTAGTGGGAATGTCCAACCCTTCTCCTTCCACATCAATAGGCTCTGGTGTATCAACATGTACTAACTGAGTGACCCCCGGAACAATTAAGCTAACTGGTTGTGGTGGCTGTGGTACTGAGGTGACTTCTTTTTCCCTCTCCAAAGGCCATGCTTCCAGCAATAACAGCCCCCCGTGCTGCTGCTCCTCATCCTGCACAAGTGCTATGGAAACATCATCTTGTGGTTTTCTTGAAGTTAGTGGATCTGGCACAGTCATATCCCGCTTCTGTTTCTTGGACTGGTGTTGCCCCTCCAATCCTCCTTCACCATGTGACGAGCCCTGCTCCTCAATTGCAGTTGTAGCTGTTTCAAACACTCCCATCTCCTTGCGTTCTCGCGCATCTAGTATACAAGAATCAAGGATAATTTGCGCAATTATTGGGCCAGACACAATGATCGGAGACTTAGCAGCAGTGCCCTGTAACCGCTTAATCTCTTCCACCAGACCACTGTACATCAATTGCGCCCAAGCCACATCCTCTCCCCTCAAGGCTTTCAGTATTTCCTCCGTGAATGATCTGCTAAGGTACTGTTGGTTCTGTTTCATGGCAAACAGAACATTCAGTATTTGGCCAACTTCCCTTAACCCAGGGTACTCGGCCTTGGTGCAAGTGTATCCTTGAGTTTTGAAGAAACTCGCTTCTAGGAACAAATTGACCATTTGCAATCTTGCCCTGTGTTCATCCACATTTACATGCCCAGATGGCAATTCAAACTGTTGCTGCAAGTACTAGGGAGTAATCTCTATATCTACTCCCCTCACATGTGTAACTCCTATCCGAGGCTCAAAGTTCTGAACAAATTGAATCATATACTTCCGATGATGCAAGGACCATTCGTTGCGTACCAGCCCTTCCAATCGCAACTCCTTCAGCAGCTGCACTACTTGTGGTGTAGCAATTGTTTGCTTCTGCAGAATCGTGGTGCTCTTCACCGTGATATCCTCCATTCCCCTAATTCTCTTCATCCCAAACAAACAAGATGGCCTTGTTTGAAATAGCTCTAGGAAAGCTTGCAGGGCGTAGAGCATAAAAGTATGGTTGGCATAGAAATGAATGGGTAAGTGCGCGTAAGCCTGTGGGGCTTGCAAATACTGAGTGAGAGAAAATGTCTTTTCTACCCGCCCGTCCTTCTGCCACTACGTGAGAAGTAAAGCTAATGTGTAGTCCGTAATATCCGCCATAACTACAAAGCTATAGCTTTGATTGCCCCACCCGTCGAGATGCTGGTTATTCGGAGCCACCCCGACTCTTCCGCTCATAACTCTTGTAATTTCTTGTTCTTGTTTCTTGGAGGGAACCACCTGCACAAAATTCTCACTCCTGATTGGTTGTTGCCCCCTTGGGTAATTTCTTAATTTTACTCCCCTCAGTGGATATTCCCACTTGGATTGTCCACTAGGACAGCACATGTGGCAAAGGTTCCCCTTTGTTGTACACGTAAAGGGTTCCGTTACCTTTGCCCTGAATGCGTTAATGGGCCCACAATTAGTTTTGGCTGATGTATTGGGTAGGTACGTTGACGGCCCAGTTTGTCCTCTTGCATGATGACACCCACTTTTGCAATATATGCACCACGGTGTGCTTCACCCTAGTGGCCATGTGTTCGATTTTAAACATGCTCCCGTCTTCCCCTGTCCGCATGGCACATTCTCCGAGTTTGACTTCCAAGCTGTCCTTTCACTTGCCGGCCATTTTTCTGACATTAACCCGCGTCCACTTGTCACTGACCCTATGGACTATGCAACCCGCGTAAGCTGTGTTGGGCTGTGACAGGCTGTGTCAAACTATGATAAGCTGTGATAGGCTGTGTGATGCTATGATGGGCTGTGATAGCGATGTGAACACCCGTGTTCTCCGCTCACGCCATACACATTCGGCTTTACGACAAGCGCTTCATGCTTCGTTGGTATCACCGGTGTAGGCTATGATGACATCTGTGTTCCAAGATGCAAATCATGCTGCAATGGTTTATCATGGATACCACTGTATCCCTTCAACTTATTGACATTCACTCTTCCAAGCATCTCTTTGTTAATGGTTTGTAATATGGCTATGTTGTTATCATACATCTTTTGTATGACATAAGGTCTTTTCCATGGTGACTTAAGCTTAGAAGCTTTGATCTTCCCTTTCTTTTGCAACCACAGTACCAAATCGCCCGTCTTAAAAGTTTTTCAATTTACCTTCATAAAATTGATCCTTCCTCTTCATCTGAATTCTGGTCATGTTATCTGCTGCATCCGCACGTACTTCTTCCACGTGATATAATTCATGTTTCCTGACTTTAATTGAATCCTCCAATTCCATTCTCCTTCCCCATTCAGTTCTCATGGTAGGTAACAAGAATTCCACTGGAAGTAAAGCTTCCATACCATAAACTAATTGGAATGGTGTATACTTAGTGATGACTTTATATGAAGTTCTGTACGACCACAAAGCTGTCAGCAGCTTTGTATCCCAATCTGTTCTATTTGCAGTGACTATTTTAGCTAAAATAGTGCATAGTATTTTGTTGGTGGCCTCTGCCTGCCCATTGCCCTGTGGGTAATAGGTTGTACTCTTCCTATGCACAATCATGAACTCTTTAGTCAATAGTTTTATGGTCTCATTAATGAAGTGACTTCCATGGTCACTGATAAATTCCAGGGGACAGCCAAATCTTGTAAGTATGTTCTCATACAGAAACCTTGTTGTAGACTTAGCTGTGTTGTCCCTCAGAGCTTTAGCCTCCACCCACTTTGTAGTATAATCAGTGGCTGTGATTATATACTTGTTCTGTGTATTTCTGGTTGGTCGGTTTATTGGTCCAACAAAGTCTAGTCCCCATTTTTGAAATGGCTCAGTAGGCATCGTAGGATGCAAAGCCATCTTTCCAGATCTTTGCAAAGGTCCTAGCCTCTGACACTCATCACAACTCTTGCAATACTTGTGCACATCTTTGAACAGAGTAGGCCACCAGTAACCTGCGAGTAGTATTTTTCTGCTGGTAGTCTCCTCTCCAAAATGTCCTCCAGCCACTCCTTTATGAACTTCTTCCAAAACTTTATTTACTTCATGGTGGTACAAGCATCGTTTAAGAACTCCATCAGGTCCTAGCTTATACAATCTGCCACCTATCATAGTGTAGGGTAAAGCCTTGATAGCTATTCTCTTCCTCTGTTCCTTCCCATAACTGGGTGGGCACTGACCATGAGTAAGGTAGTATCTGATTGGCCACTGCCAATCTAATTAATCATCTGCACTTCCTTGCACCTCCACTACAAATAGACTCGCATCAGGTAGTTGGTCGTCTACTCCCGTGGCGGGCTCTCTTGTTGATAGGCGTGACAAGTGATTTGCCACAAGATGCAAACGGCCAGGCTTGTAAACAATTTCGAATTCAAACTCGTGCAAGATTATTAACCATCTTGCTATCCTTCCACTTATCAAAGGCTTGTTCACCAAATAAATCAAAGCCTGATGATCCACATAAAACATAAACTTCCTTCCCAATAGGTAATGCTTGAATTTCTTGACTGCATAAATCATTTCCAATGCCTCTCTTTCAGTGGTGCTATAGTTCCTTTCAGCACTGTTCAATAACCTGCTAGCATAGTACACAGGTGAATCTACGTTTTCTATGATGTTTTGGGTTAACATAGCTCCCAACGCTTCTCCTGAGGCATCACAGTGTACATGAAATACTACATGCCAGTGTGGGTTAATCAGCACAGGTATAGTTGTTACTGACAATGTAAGTTCCTCAAAAGCCTGTTGACATTCAGCTGTCCATGTAAACACTGCATCCTTCTTCAGAAGCTTGCTCAAAGGTGCTGCCATCTGTGCATACCGTCTGACAAATCTTCTGTAGTAACTGGTTTGTCCAAGGAATCTCCTTAGACTTTTATCATTTCTTGGTGGTGGTGATGCTTTAATGGCCTCTGTCTTTCTGGGATCCACAAGTAGTCCCCTCTTACACACAATGTGTCCCATAAGTAATCTACGAAATGCCCTGGGGTCGGGGGAGCGGGAGGGCGGAGCTCCGATCTCCCACCGCCAACCTTAGCTAAATCCCGTAGTCGTGACTAATTTTTAGGGGTCTGCCACCTTCTCGGTTTTACAGTCTCATTTTCTTCAATTGTTAGCAATGCCGCTACTCTAACCCTTACTTTCTTTCTAGCTACGGCAGCCGCCATGGCGCGAGTTTCAGCTCGTCGCGCTGCTGTGCAGCTGCCTTGCTGCTCTTCTCCCCTCTACCTGCCCAGCAAGATCAACCTCCTTTTAAAGCTCTGCTTAAGCTATCTTTCCATAGTTTTATCATGTTGTTTTGTTATCCTCTTGTTTTCAATGGCTGTTCACAACCGGATGTCCACCCACCTGCATGTTCAAGCCACGTCCGTGGAGTTCTCACAGGGCATCGTCGCAGCTTGGCAACGCATGACTAAACATCCCGCCCTGTTGCGGCAAGTTCAAATGATTCCACCGTGCAGCGTTTTAATGTTATTGATGCTTCCTTGTCGACACTCTCCTCTCTCTGTCAAGCAGCACAGCACTGCGGAAGACACCATTTCCAGCAGCTGGCCTCTCAACCAGTATGCCAAATGTGGGAGTGTAAACGTTGCACGTCAAGTGTTCAACAATATGACTAGGGCTCCAGACCCTGGTCTGCTACTTGAGCTGAAGAAGCTAGCCCGGCGATTTCGTCATTCTTTGCACTATGTTAGGTATACAGATTGCTATCCTCATTCCCAACTACACTTTCCAGGGCTGCTTTTTACCTTTATGTTTTTCTCATGGCAAGTGGTACGAGCTGGCACAGCCTGGGTTTGCAACACCCTCTTTACTTCACACACCTCTCACTCAAGCAAGGATCGTGCCAAGAAGATGATCGACATTTATCAACAAGGTGGGAGAAAGATTGCCTTCGTGACTACGAACAAAGCTCTACTCACTGCAACGCCCTTTAATAGCCACTTCAGGTTGTTGCTAGGTGCTACCCTCTACGTTCTCTCCTGGATATGTTGTGCACATTGTACACAACAGGACAACCATACCAAGATCGTCCTCCAGCAGCCTGCCATCATGCAAGTGCCCTAGAACGAGTGCAATCTTGCTATTTCTATTCTTCTCAATGCGGAGGGTCTGGACACCTTCGACGATGCGAGATGCGTTGACAAGAATTGGGTAGCTAACACTATACTCCCGAATGCTAGCGCTAAGAGATATGCTGCAGCCACAAATCGTATTGGCTTTGGAGCAGCCCAATTACTGCTGTTGGCCCCCCTTGACACGGTGCTCAAGCCAAGATACCCTTGCCTTTCTCGCTTCCCAAATGTGATGATTAAGCCCAAGTATTCCAGGCCAGCAAATGTCTTTTGTTTCATACCTGCTCAAGCCCATTGCAACTTCCTCATGATGGAGAAGCCGCTCAAATGTTTCAGTGGAGGTAGCTATTCGAGGCGGAGGGATCAGTTGTACCTGTGCCTAAGCTTGGAGGTTGTTGGCGGCTGGAGTTATAGCTGCAACAATTCCAAAAGCCCTACCTTTGTAATTTGTAACTTCCAAGACCGACATCTGCCAAGACGGATACTTACCATGTTAAAACAACATAAGAAGGCCTGCTTTAAGCATCACTGGATAGCTTTAGGTCTAGAGATATTACTCCAGCACCATATCAATATGATGCCAAAGTTCATACTGGTATCATGCCAGAAAAACTGACTTATAATCAGGTTAAAAACCCCCGAGCCTTAATAGAACGTCTGTATAGCTCAGCACATTGCCATATTGTTCAACAGAAGCGGTTGGTTACAATCATAAAAAAACAAAAAGAAATCGTATCAGATGCCCCACTGAAGCAATATTCAGCGTCAATCGTCACCATCGCCAAGTTTTTTGATCATCTGCAAACTGAAAAATACATATCAAGTGAAGACCCTCACCTGTGCCCGTCCCCAAAACCACCACATCAAGATGGGTGTTAGTGAGGATGCACCAAGTGAGTAGCAGGTCTTCACAGTTGCTATCCATGTCCAACATGCATTCTACAGTGAGCAAATTGATCAAAAGAAGAACAAAGATGGGACACCACTAAGAACCTTAATCGTTTGTGGAGTGGGACGCTGCGGCGTTCAACATCTGAATCTCAAGAGATCACAATAGAATGCAACAAAATGGGAGACTTGAGGAAAATTGCATCTTTACAAAGTGCACGTTAACTTCCCCCATCTCCTTAAGAGCGCCGCTGCTTCATGAATGCGAAAGATTGCAGGCAAACACAACAGTAGGTCGTTTGCCAGCACGGGAAATGGAAGTACCTGTCGCCATCGCGCATTAAAAAAACAAAGCGCGCGCAGATCGTGCTGCTCGAGCACTCAACCGCCATCGCCCTCCATCAGAGAAAACAAGCACGAGTATCGTGCTGTGCTTAGGGCAGAGAGACGGTTAGGCAAACCATCCCGCGATTTCATCCACTGGGAATGAAATTTTGCACTTTCATTAAGGTTACATCCTCTTAGGCTTACATCCGTTATGGTTACATCGAGGAAGGATGTAATGGATGAAAAATTGCAGGCTACATCCTCGGTGGTAAAGTTCAAGACAATAAATCATCCAGTTAGGGAGTGTACCTGGCATAGTTTTCATCCGGTATGGATGAAATCCAAAACAGAAGGGATTAGAAAGAAGGTATTTCCAAACCAGATAGGCTTAGGAAAAAAATTGTTAATCCCAAACAGATAATTGGAGAGAGGGAGAGAGGGGGCACCCACCATCCAACCCCTGGTATGGCAGTCCCTTATGGAGTGAGTTTGGTATGCACTCACCCCGTAAGGGAGTGCGCATACCAGACCCATTCTCATAAGGCTCTCCCTCTACAATGTAGTTCTATTCTTGGACTTGAATACCAAATGGATAAAAGGCCTCTCTCTGCTCTCAGATTACGAGTGAACATTGGCACAACATAATTCAAACTTGGCAAGAGTTCAGAAATTACAGGTGTTCTTCAACCAATGGCAGCAGACTACTGCACATCTTCCCACCATATCAGCCAACTTTTTGGTTAGATCCAATTTACCCAAAGGTATGAATAAGAACTTGTGTTCTTCAGCCACTGACACTAGTCTACTGCCCCTGATTCAAACAAGCCATCTTCCAGCAACATAGTAAGACTGGGTACTTTTTTTGGCGCTACAAAGAGCAAAGCCATAACCAGGAGAAACATGGAAGCACTTGAGCCAAGGACACGGAAGTCACTCGTATCATAAGGTATCTAAAACTGACATAAGGCATCGGCTACAGGAGACCAGCTAACAAGAGTAATGTGCATTGACCGAATCATGTATAAGGTGTACAGTACATATACTCTAGCAGGCTGTCTTACCAGGGCCTAGCTCAGAATATCATCATTCAGAAGTCATTTAGATGCTCTATGTTTATTTCAGGTACCATCAAGGATGCCTTACTCTCCATGCCCAATCAACCAACATATTTTTGCTGGAGAGGATCATACCTTATGAGGGATTTGTTGCTCCATATTATTGTTATGGAGGTATAGGGGGCTGATACCCCATGGCTTTGCCAGACCTCTGCAAAAATGGAGTGCGGCTGGGTTGCAGCACCTGTCCGAGACAGAGATTCGATACCAGCAAACACAGACTTATCTTTTGATGATGGCGCTCAGGTATCCCCCTCAGGCCCAGCTAATGCTCTGGCTGCTCAGTTACATGTTCATACCCACTCTACCGTCAACCTCCTTCCAAGATTCAACGGTATGCGATTCCACCTGCTTGCTAAAACTCACTTTGTTCTTCCCAGAACCCGGGCCAGTGTATTTTGTTACCCCGCTCTTCATGGCCTTGATGATTATAGCATCTTAAGCAGAGTCCATGCTGCCCATGCTGCCATCATGAGAGCAGAAATTGAGTCAGATATCATGTCGGACACTGCCTTGGTCGACATGTTTGCCATATGTGGCAGCATAAATGATGCACGCCAAGTGGATGACAATATGCGCCTACAAAATGTGGCCTCATGGAATGTAATGATCACAGGATATGCCTGCTATGGGTGTGGTAGGAAGGCTTTGGAGGTCTATGAGCAATTGATAAAGAAAGGGGTTACATTTGCCTGCAGTCTCAATGCTTGGGCCAGCTTGGCAGCTCTCAAAGAGGCCCATACCGATATTAAAAATGCAGGAATTGTGCTAGGTTATGCCCAATACGGCTGCGCTGCTACACTGCAAATTGCGGCAGCAGGAGCTTCTCAAGATGCCATCAAACTGGGAAAATATGTACCCCTGCCTCCACAGCAGAAGCGGCAGGCCAGGCTGAATGGCCATGTCAAAGCTGAAGTTGTTACACATGTCGTGGAAACCTATGATCAAATGATGGTGGAAGGGATGAAGCCCAACCACATCGCATCTGTGTGCATTTGCAATGCTTGTGCAAACCTGGCAGCCCTGGTAAAACACAAGGTTGTTCATGTTGACATCATCAAAGCTGGAGCTGTACCAAATGTCATTCTGAACACTGCCCAGGCAGCTCTGGAAAAGGGCAAAGAGGCCCATGGCGACATCGTCAGAGCTGGAATTGTACCGACTCTTATTCTAAAGTATACCCTGGTGGTCACGTATACAAAATATGAGGAGGCACAGGGAGTGTTTGACACTACAGCTGAACGGGATGTCGTGTCTTGGAATGTGACCCTTATAGGGTATGCGCAACAGGGACGTGATATGGAGGCTTTGGAGACCTATGATCAAATTTTGGGGGAAGGGGTGAAACCTGACCACAACACGTTTATGTGCATTTACAATACGTGTGCAAGCATGGCAGCTCTGGAAAAGGGTAAAGAGGTCCATGGCAACATTATCAGAGCTAGAATTGTACCAAAGGTCACTCTGAACAGTACCCTCGTGGACATGTATGTAAAATGTAGGTGCATTGATGATGAAAAGGGAGTGTTCAACAGACTGGAGACTGCCCCTGCAGATATGTATGCCAAATGTGAGAGCATGAAGGATGCATGTCAAGCTCAGCTGCCAACAGTGTCACCCCGGAGTTGCGGCAACGGGCACCACTCTTGCCTCCAGATGTGCAGCTGAACCCACCCGCACCACTCTGTGGACTGACCTGTACCTGCCCTGCAACCCTCAGAAAGGGCGAAGAGGTCCATGACGGTGTCATCCTAGCTCAAAAAACACCGAACATCAGTCTGGAGACTGCCCTGGCTGACAGGTTTGCCAAATATGGGAGTGTGCAAAGCTGGCTGCCACAGCAAAGGGTGCACGGGCTTGTTAACGAATACCCATGCATGGCTACCAACCACCATCTTCAGCTGCCAGCCTTCAGAAGTAGTGGCACTGTCAAGGGCTGTTCTCATCCACCAGCCGCTGCACCAAACCAGCCAGCCAGTCCGCCAAAGTCCTCAATCTTATGGCGGTTTCACACAATCAGCAGGCCCTACCCACCACTTCCCTTCTACCCTCGTCTAACTCACCTCCAGCTGATGTAGCTCATCAGGCTGGTCATCCCGACACTCCACCATGCAGCAAGTCAGCACACTTACTGGAACTATTTCTCTCTCAAGCAGCGCCGCATTGTGGGTCAGCTCAACTACCAAGATAGCGATGAGCTTGTGGTACTGTGGAACTATGCCAAGGCTGCAGATGAGTGGGCAGCTCCTGCAGGTGGTGCTGTAGTTGTTCCAAATGTCTCTCTACACACTGCCCTGGCAGATCTGGGAAAGGGCAAAGTGGTCCATGGCGACATCTTCAGAGCTGGAATTGTACCAACTGTCACTCTGAACAATACCATGGTGGACATGTACGCAAAATGTGGGTGCATCGAGGATGCAAAGGGAGTGTTTGACACTATGGCTGAACGAGATATGATGTCATGGAACGCGATGCTTGCAGGTTCTGTTGTAGCTGTACCTAATGTCATTCTGCACACTGCCCTGGCACATCTGGAAAAGGGCAAAGAGGCCCAAGGCGACATCTCCAGAGCTGGATCCGTACCAACTATCATCCTGAACAATATCCTGGTGGACATGTATGCAAAATGTTTTGATGTATCTGTACCAAATGCCATTCTGCACACTGCCCCGGCAGATCTGGATAAGGGCAACGAGGTCCATGGCGACATCTTCAGAGCTGGAATTGTACCAGCTGTCACTTTGAACAATACCCTGGTGGACATGTATGCAAAATATGGGCGCATCAAGGATGCAAAGGAAGTGTTTGACACTATGGTTGAACGAGACTTGGTGGTGTGGAATGCGCTGCCTGCAGGCATTGCTGTAGTTGTACCAAATGTCACTGTGCACATTGCATTGGCAGATCTGGAAAAGGGCAAAGAGGTCCATGGCGACATCTTCAAAGCTGGAATTGTACCAACTGTCATTTTGAACAATGCCCTGGTGGACATGTCTGCAAAATGTGAGTGCATCGAGGATGCAAAGGGCGTGTTTGACACCCTGGCTGAACAAGATGGGGGGTCGTGGAATGCGATGCTTGTAGGTTTTGCATGGCAGGGACGTGGTATGGAGGCTTTGCCCAGCGCCGCTCCTACCTACCCCATCACCTTGGCGTCCTCCCATAAACAGCAAATGAATTTCCCGCTACCCCAGCGTCCTCTGACTTACAGGGAACCCTCTCACCTCAAATCATCTTTGTGGTCGCTCCCTTCTTTCTTTCTGGTCAACTGTCCTCTGAATCCATATCCAATGAGTTCCCTCCATGATTTGCAGTTGTTGTGCTATGGACTACTCACTAATCACATGTGGCGTTCCAACCTCCTGCAGGCACAATTGCATAGAATGAGCATTCATGAGAATTTAACTCGAGGAAAGTACAACTCTCAAGCAGGCTATTTTCCAAGCGTGGACCACTCAGCACTCTTGGTCTCCTCTCCCCAAGCTACTTGGGTACACTGGCTCTCTCGATTCCAAACAATTTTACACACTTGTTACTCTCCCCACACAATTGTACACAATGATTTTTACTCCATGCTCCTACTCAATTCTCATAAATGTTATTTCTCAAATGATTGCCACTCAATACACTACCACTCTCTTTTTGATATTCGGAGCTACTGGCTACCTCAGGAAAATGCTACCTTGGGAAAATGCTACCTTCGGAAAATGTTACCTCGGGAAAATGCTACCTCACTCTATTGCTATCCATACTATTTCCAAACAATTCTACACCATGATCTTTACCCTCTGTTCTCACTCAAAACAATTCTACACCATGATCTTCACTCTTTGTTCTCATTCAAAACAATTCTACACCGTGATCTTCACTCTCTGTTCTCATACAATGACATTTACAAAATCCATTACCGTCACTATGGTACTCATCTCCTTTCGGAGGCATATCATCCATCTTCTATCAATTACATCCTATCACAAATCCCACCGTACCATAGACTCTCTGTGCGTGAAACAATTGGCTCTTACAAAAATCTTCATTACTACTTTCATCCGTGTCTCCCCAAACATACCACCCGGTTTCACATCCCCTTTACCCATAACCGCCACCTCACCCAATTACAGGACTTTTCATCCGTGCCACTGCCCAAACTTATTCATCCATGGATGTCGTCCACTTATCCTCTTTCCCCCACTCTAGTTAATTATATACTCTCTACCCACCATACACCCATATTCAATTTTTACCCCCATCATGAGAGCTCATGTACAACGAACCTCCTTCATGATCCCGAGACGAACCCACACACTAATCCACACGCAATACCTTCCCCCACACACACACATGCAACTAGCTCCACTAGTACCCACTATGCTAATACCAACTCTACCCCCCTCATACACTTTCTCCACAACTACCCCCCACACACCCCCACCCTTCACCCCCTCAAAATCCACCTTATAACCCACTGCCCACATGGACGATATCACCAGAGACCCCTTGCATCCAAACACTCCTCTCACCATCCACCATCCCACTTTAAGTCCTATCTACTTGCCTTTGAAACGCTTACACTACTTCGCTGCGGCGACATTCATCCAAACCCAGGCCCCTATACCATCACTAGAATCATCAACAAGCTTCCAAAGGATCATAAAGACAGATATAAATTATATTTCCAAACAGACACTGTCACACTCGTGCCTGCATATCATCACCTTAGTGATCACTTCTCTCCCTTTCTCCCTAACCCTCCTACCAATAACCATAAACCCACGCATCCAATTGCCACCTTTGGGATCCCTACCTGCGAACACCCATCCCTAGTCACTGCCACCCATAAACTTAGCACATACCCCCCACAACACCTACTACTCTCACTAATCGTTGTCATCTCTCCAATCCCCTCAATATGCAATGATTACTTTAGAACCCAACCAGATATACACATATGTTTGCTACTACAACAACTGCATGAGCTACCCACACTACCTCACAGATACCTAGCACCCCCACACTACCTACACAATCTCCACGAATCCCTTGACCTACTACAAGCCAAGCCCGGAGTAGTTCACAAGATTCTTGGCGAACACCTAGCGCACCCAGCTGCTACCATATTCGAGCTAGAGACTCTCACCAACAAATTCCCATTCATTTCCAAAAATATTCTCACTGCGACCCTCCACGCCAAGACATGCATCCCTGGATATCAACCCCTTCCCATGATACCGCCACCAATCATCACACCTTGCTTGCCCAGCCACAGCAATGACCCACCTCCAACACCCCCTAGACCCAACAGTCCCCCACACACCCCCTCCTCCCAGCAAGCACACGCACTCAACATACTCTCCTAGAATGTAGGGTCACTTGCTACCAACATTCAAAGCCTTATCCATCTAACGGACTCTACATCTCCGCATATCATTCTATTACAAGAAACTAAACTCAACACACATGGCCCTAACAGCTCCTACATCAACAATCTCCTTCCAGCCTACTATTTGCTATATGACAGTTCCTTCACAGCCACAAAATGCCTACTTAGACGGTCCGCGCCATATCATCCCACTCGGGGCGGAGTGGCTTTTGGTATCCTTCGCACACATCACTCCCCTAGCACCACGGTCAAAATACCTGTTGCTCTCTCCCTCCGATCACACCTTCAAATCATCAAGCTACACCTCCCAACTATCCCTCCCATTATCCTTATCCACTTGTACATGCCCTCACATGCCGAAGATCTCCCCTTGATCTGATATCCTATTCACCATCTCTAACACACTCACACAACCCTCCAACCAATCCCAGCACTACATCCTAGCAGGCGATTTCCAACAGGGACATTGCCCTCGTAGGCCACACATACAATGGTGTTCACAAACCTCCATCCCCCGTTGACCATGAATGGACAAAATTCACTCACTCACACCACCTCCGTTACATACCGGCCGATCACCATTACTCTAGACAAGGTGAACTTAACTACTCATCCCTCAGTCTTCTTGATGGTTTCTACTTCAAGACACAAAATGACATCCCCTCATACCTCAACAGCCATGTACATATTAATAGTTTATGCAACTCATACCATTATCCCGTCTCAGTCACCATCCCAACATCCATCATCCCCTTTCGACCTATCCCACCCATATATGTTCCACCGCCGCAATCTAGAATCTTATCCCCACTTCCCCACAATAACATAATCGCCTTTCTAAAACACTTCCAGCCAACATCCTTACACCTCATGCTAAGACTCTCCGATATACTCTCCGAAGCAAACCTCGCCCAGTCCCCTGACAAAGCATGGAACGACGCCGAGACCATACTCACGACTTCAATGCAAGAAATGACCAAAAGTGTGATTGCCACCTGCTCTGCCCCCCCTGAAATCCCACAAACTGCACGCTCAAAACAAAATGGTGGCTACCTTACCCGTACTCAAAAAACGTATATGGACATCATATCTTAACACATACCACACGATCAGGTGTGCCCTCGCTATTATACCCACCACTACCCCCATTCACCAGGGGAACAACTGGACATCGGATCCACGTATTACTTGTCTAAATACCTTAACAACGTGTCAAGCACTAATGCCACCACCTGCCAATCCCCAAGATATTCCAAAATGGACAACTGTTCTCTCCAAAGTTGGCAGAGATGCCAAAAAAGCCGCTTACAATATTACCAAACAAAAAGCCGTCGACAATCACAAAAAATTCGTCTCCTCTTTTAACCAATTGCTACGCGACCACCCCAAAAAAGCTCACAAAGTCATCTTTAACCCTGCCCTCAACCCACCTATTGACTGTCTCAAACACATACACGGCCACTTGCTAACCAATCCGGCGGACATCAACCAAGAAATATGGTCACAAGCATCCTTAACATACACACCCACAGTTCCAAACTGCTTACATCCCCGTCTCCACTCTGCCAATTGCATGTGTAAAGCTAAACACTATTCGTGGCATGATATAGATGGCTTCTCGATTGACAATAGAGGATCCCCAACGGATCGCATCATAGACCTATTCACAATTGATCTTTACGAATCATGTCTCAAAAAACTATCAAAATCTAAAGCCCCGAGCCCCGATTTTATACCCAATGCTATACTTCAAGCATTAAACCCCCAACTTCACTACCTCCTTTTTAAATTTTTTCAACTCTGTTACAAACTAAAACGAATCCCATACTCTTGGAAACACAGCCGGACCATTCTACTTTTCAAAAAAGGCGATCCTACAGATCTCAGTAATTACAGACCTGTAACACTGGCCAACACCATATATAAGCTATTCACCAGTACGCTCACCACAATGCTATCAAGATATGGCGAGCAACACCAAATTCTCAGTGACCCCCAAGAAGGATTCCGAGCTATACGTAGCACAACACGACAAATACAATATGTTCTCTCCGCACTTGAAGATGCTAAACTTACAAAGCAAGACATCTATCTTCTATACATCGATTTTAAAAATGCCTTCGGCTTCCTAGACCATGCCAGATTACTTGCTATCATGCTTGATCTTGGGTACCCCACCGATGTCGTCCAACTAATAGGAAACATCTACACAAACAGCACTACTGAATACTTTGGCACATACTATGGCTCCACCCCGCCTATCCCCATCCTTCGTGGAACTACCCAGGGTGATACCTTAAGCTCCTACCTATTCATTATCTTCCTAGAACCCCTACTTCGATGGCTAGCTCAAGGCAAGCTTGGATATCACTACAAAACCTCCTCAAGTGATATCTCAGCTGCAGCATATGCAGACGACCTAGCCATCCTGGCACATAAACCACAACACCTCAACCGACAAGTTAATAAACTACTCAGATTCAACCTATGGTCAGGCATGGAACTCAGCTTACACAAGTGCGTCATCACAGCCGCCACACATCATAGTCGGCTCACCAAAACTGCCATAGCCTCACATTGTAAACTCTATGTACACTACCAAAACACACCCTTCCCCTTCCTAGGACCAGACAAGCCATACACTTACTTAGGCATACAACTCGTTCCCTCCCTTACTTGGCATATCCAAAAAGAATCTACATCATCCAAACTCACTACCAAAAGTATTGCCCTGCTTAAATCCCCAATTGCCATTCGACCAATCAATCATTCAATCAGTACTACAAACACAAATTCAATATTCGTTCCACACCGCACCTTTTTCCTTATCAGACATCAAAAAACTTGATAAAAGTATTATCCAGCTAACAAAACATGTATGTGGTCTACCAACTAGCACCCCCAATGCCCTCACACAACTACCTACGGACCACTACGGCATTGGTTCAAGCCCATTAATCATCTCATATGCTCGAACATTAGGCACCCAATTAAAAGAAGCACTCAATGATCCTGGGCGTCTAGGTATCATTTATCAGGGACTTCTCAAATACCTTGCATCTAAATACAATGGCCTATACTCATTATCATCCCTGCACCCACAAACCTGCCTACACTCCCCCACTACACGCACACTACTCATCCTGCGCCAAATGAAAATTAGCATACAAACTGATCTGCCTGACTATCCTAACGCCTCATCACCCTTAGAACGCGCATGGTTTACAAGCCCTTCTCTACCACAGTTTGGCATTTCTTATCCCAAACAAAAGGTTCCCCTCCTCACATATTTCAAAGAACGACACATCACCACCCTCACCCAACTTACTACCGCCACTGGCCATAGACTTTTAAAACCTAGCGAATTCACTCTTAAATTCTCCAGAGCCACGACCAAAACCAATCGCTACCTACATCATCTTCGTACCCTCTTCTGCCATCCCTCGATCGCCTGCACTCTACAATGTGACCTCCCATGCCTCTACTATCCGCATACGGCTCAAGACCTGCTCCCCCAGTACCGTTCTACCCCTACTACCTCCATCTACCAAACACTCCAAACGGCATATGCCACCAATACCCAAAGAGACATAGAATCTGATTTCCCCTCTCAAGTAACTAACACACAACACCTTGAACCTATCCGCCACTTGCATACGCCATCCAATCCCTCACGTGCTAGGCAAGGATCCCACACCCCCCTAACCACCGCACCATCCCCCCCACCCTCACCACAATACGACGACAATAACAATGCTTATATCATTGAAGCTATACTAGGAGTTAAAACCCAAACGTCCATTGATGCCTTTGGAGCCACCTGCATTGATACATACTATCACTGTCAATGGGCTGGGTACTCTTCCGCAGACAACACATGGCAGATAGAAGACGACCTCTTCGGCCGACATGTCGATTGCGACCCCGAACACAATCTTGCCCTCCTCACCACCTTCCATAAACAAACCAACACCAACTATCTAACACACATGCACCAACAACACACCACTCCCGCCCAACCTACAGATAACAGATATATACACCAGCCACTCTATGCCCCCAACGTGCACATCTGCATAACTGAATGTAATCCTGACAAAGATGTCAAGCATGATCAACCTCTAGTCCACATGGGCCCCCGCCTTTCCAACATTTACGCTCAACATGGCCGTTTCATTGGCCTCATCCCCAATACAAGACTAACGTGGCTCTGGGAGAAATACTCTACTACTACCTCATCCCCATAGTCACTACAACCCCCGAAACAAGACTTTGCTACCGAATTATATTGGCTGGTTGATCGCTACCTAAAAGACGCTCCCCCCAAGAAACCACGGTCCCTCACTAAATTGGAAACAACAAGTGCGCACCATACTATACCCCAAGATATTCTCTCCTTACTTATCAACACATTCCAGCTTACTCACTCATATTACTCCAACCCACTGACATGCCCTATGGCATTGCCCACATTTTCTAGCCCGCACCACAGAGACTGTATCTTTGGAGCCACTGGTACTACCACTCAGCGCACCTGGGAAGGCCGGGGCCTTGCCCACCCTCCACCTGGTTCTCCTTCTCACGAAGCTCTTCAATGGGCAAAACTTGCTGCGCACTCCTCTCCTACTGCATCCACAATCTTCATCCTCACACAACAAAACACTCCTAATATCTCTCACCCTCTTTTACAACTCCCAGAAGGGGTCAATCTACTCGCCACAATTGACCCAAACCAGCTTAAGTATATTCACACCCCTCCTCTTCCCAAATATCTCAAACGGAAGGAACCCACCCTAACTCTGATTCTACACATCCAAAACCCCCGGCATACAGCCATACCGCCATCTTTCTTTTCTCGGCTCAAACAATTGCTCACCATCACTCATAAAATAAATGCCACCATCCATTATCCAACCATCCTCTCCCACACCCATACACCCACCACATTGTCCCGGATCAAAACCAACAAAGCTTGGAACATTGCGACACCACGCCCTTCCCAGGTCACACCAACAACACCTCTACCCCCAATCCCTATATATCAACAAAACACTATCCCCAAATACCCACTGGCCAATTCACATTACACTGACGGATCCCTCACCAAACCTAACGCAGGGTATGTAATTTATCATGTCGGCACCAGTGAAGGCGTTGCCCTCAAGCTCCCTGGCCCTGCCACCATCCTCCGGGCTGAACTCATGGCCATTTATGACGTCCTCTCTCTACTTGACACCTTCTCCCCCCCACCACATCTTCACCGACAGCCTTACCTCACTATTCCTCATTCGTAACCACATCTCCAACCCCTCTGCCCATCATCATCACCCCGATCGCAACCTCATTGCCGCTATTGTCCAGAGGGCCATCTCCCTAGGCCACCCAGTCCATATACTCAAAGCCCGTTCGCATACTGGCATCCATGGTAATGAAGAAGCAGACCTACTCGCCCAACTTGGCGCCTCCCAACCCATAGTTGAACCCTCGAACGACCCTATTCACATCGCCCACACCCATCCTTTCTGGTTCATACACCCCGTTCCAGACCCACCTGCTCCCAGACCAGTCCGAAACCTCCTGACCACTCTGACCAGAGAAGCAAATAAACAAACGGCAACCTCCATCAGCCATACCAAAGTACACATCCAAAAATGGACTCAATCCAATGTACTACACCATAAACTCTCCAATCATTTCTGGCTAACCAAAGCCACCACCGACGCACAAATCCGACAAACACTCAAATTCCGATATGCCCAATACATGGGCCACCAGCGCAAACACATATTCTCGCCACATCTGTTCCCATCCCCATACTGTCCGTTATGTGCAACCACCCACCAAGCTCGTGACACTTGGCCACATCTCCTCAGCCAATGTACACACCCAGTTATACATGACTTACATATCACTCGTCATAACCAGGCAGTCTGGCACCTCCACAAGCTCCTTATAAAACTTGCTGAAACCCGTTGGTTCTCGCTCATGAATGCAAGCACCTACCAGGGACGGCCACCCGACCACACAGTACCATCGTGGCTACTACCATGCATATGTACCCAAACACCATGCTCATGCCCCGCTCGACTTTGCCTGGACATACTCCTCGTCCAAGGTCTACCTATCAACACTTTACCCCCCACCTCACCATCCCCACAACTCACCATCCATTTCATTGAATTCACATTTTGCCATGATCGTTATCCAAATGATTCAATCTTAGAAAAACGGCAAAAATATGCCCCGCTTATCCTTGCACTCCGAAGGCGTGGCTGGAAAACCGGCCCGTTAACTGTCATCACAGCCGGCACTCGAGGTGGCATTCATAACGCTAGTATCACGGACATACATGATAACTTCCAAATTCCCATTCTTCCCATCCACAAATGTTTCAAAGAAATCCATCTCACAGCACTCCGTTCACTCACAGCTATTATCACCAGCAAACACCAACTGGAATCCGGCACTTCAAACGCACCTTAGGTCCCCCGGGATACCCCTGGGTACCCAGGCGTACCCTCGCCCCCTCTATTCTTAGCGGTCACCTGGTGTCCCCCTGGACACTTTTTGTTATAGGGCCCACGCCCGAAAGGGGGCAGTAGCCGCAAGGCGAGGTGGCTCTTAGTTATGTTGGCCTCGGCCGGAGTCTTCTCTCTCTGTCCCAGAAGTACCCTGAATTCACACAGTAAGTACGCTTCTCTGGATTCAGACCAAGACCTCTCAACCTGCATCTGGCCGAACATAATTCCAACTTCTGCAGATGCTCATTCTTAGAGCTGTACACACTGAAGTCATCTAAGAACACCTGCATGAAATCATCCAGATACTCATGGAAGGATTCACTTATCACTCTCTGAAAAGTTGCTGGTGCATTACAAAGTCCAAAGGGCATGACTTTGTATGCATATGCACCCCAATCTGTGATAAAAGCTGTCTTTCCCTTGTCTTCTTCCGCCACTTGTACTTGGTTATATCCACTGAAGCCATCCATGAATGAGTACATCTCATGGCCTGCCGCAGTGTCCAGTATCACTTCTGTGAATGGCAAAGGAAAGGGATCTTTCTTTGTACAAGCATTCAATTTCTTATAGTTCACACAAACTCTCAGTTTACCATTCTTCTTGGGGACTATCACAATGGATGACAACCAAGTTGTATACTCTATTGGGTATATGAACTTAGCCTCAGCCAACTTCTTGATCTCTTCCCCAACCTTCTGTGCATAGTTGGGATTCATCTTGTACCTTGCCTGTTTGATTGGCACTGACCCTGGTTCCAGTTCAATCTTATGCTGGAAAATCTCAGGTGGTATCCCTTTCAGATCCTCATAACTCCATGCAAATACATCTTTGTATTTGATAAACAGGCTCTTAGCCTCCTCAAAGAATTCTGGCTCCAAGTCAGCCCATACTTTCACCATTCTTGGTTCCTCTTCAATTCCCACATTCACGTCTCTCACCTGCTCTTCAGCTGTGATTGTCCATCCAGCCACTACTTCATCCTGTAAACTCACAGTGGCTAGTTCTTCTAGGATTTCCATTTCTCCCTCTCTTTCCTCATAGAAATGTGGTGGGTAACTACTTGTTTCCCCTTCAATTGGTGTTGATGTTACTGCACCACAACAGATACCTTTAAAACAACTCAGGCCCCCCAGTTGTATTTCTGCAACCTGCTCCCACTCTGGGTGCGCAGCAAATAGGGTAGCTTCCTACTCCTCATCGAGTCCTCCTCTCCAGTCATACTCTCTGACTCCCCGAGGTCTTCTGGTAGCAGGTAGCCTACTAGATTTCTTAGTGGTGACCTGTATCTTGTGCTTCCCATCATGCACAGTCAGTAACTGGGAATTCCAGTCATGGAATACCCTGCCCTGTTTCAGCCATGGTCGACCCATCAATAAGGAGTAAGCTTCCATAACATCATCCATTTTCAACACAGTCACTATGATATTAAAAATCATCTTCTGGATCTGTATCTTAACTCATCTTATCAAGCCTAATGGTTGTACACTCATTTGATCTGCCATTGTTACTGTAAACGGAGCTGGTTTCATACTACCCATACCAAGCTTCTGCCTTAATTGGTTTGTCATGATATTCACTCCCGAGCCTCCATCTATCAGTACATCAGTCAGGTTTGTGCTTCCAATTCTCAGTTGGATTACTGGCATAGAATCATCAAAGTCCATGACTGTTTCTTGCCCTTCTGGCTTCACATTATAGCTTGTCACCTTGCTGTTCAGGTCTGTGTTCTCTGTCACATGAGCAATCTGATTAATTGCTTGATACAGCCTGTGCCTACAATGAGGTGCCATAGCCAATAATTGTCCAATGGTAATCTCAGCTTTAGTCTGGCATATTACTTCAGCCAAAGTCCCTTCATTACTCTGCACTTGTGCGGCTTCTTTCTTCACTTCATCTTCACCCTCTCCATCTTCTCTATCAGAGTCAGAAGTATCTGCCATAGGGATATCAATATTCTTCTGCATTTCCCTTATGGTGTCAGCCACTTCCACTAGAAGAAAAAACGGCTTTTTCCACGGCTCTACCATCTCACACCTAGCACATTCCACGGCTTTTATCTTGGGTCTGTACACTAAGCCAAGGTGTGGGTCTAAATATGCCCTAACTGTGGGGTGTCTCACATGTGGTCCACACCCCAGGCAAGAACGGTGTGAAAACAGCCATGAGCGTGGCAGGGGTTGGCTTAGTTTACATGGCATGTTACACACCTGTGTGAAATGGGAACATACAATTAACAAAAAACACAAGAAATGGGAACATACACAAGAAGGAGCCTGTGGCCTACTTTTGGTGCCTTGCAAATTGCAATAAGAGGCTCCGATCTGCTGGCAAGAAGTACCCGTTGCTCCACGATTACTCCCTGTGGTACACATTGACTGGCCTTCCATGCCCTCTCGGATGAGCACGATGTCATGGTGATCATGGATCGAGGTGAGCGAGGATATACATAGTGTCATTGACATACACTGCAATGTAGATTCATGCACTGTAGCTTCCCGCAATCGTCTCATGCATGACGTTTTTGCTTCAGTTTTCAGCGTTGGTACTTGTGACGGTGTGATGGTTTGGGGGTGAAGCAGTAGCAATGCAGAGACTATCCACATTTCAGCCTGCGTACATTATCCTTTTGGGTTTTGCCTCTAGTTTATGTACTTAACTGGCCTCTCCTGTCAAAAACTGAGTGTCCCTTGTACGACGTTCAGCTTGCCTCTTGTTATCTACTTCTCAGACCTTTCAACCATACTGCTTATGAATCTGTAATACTTTTGTTTCATGTGTGGTGCAACAACTTGGTAATGGGCGGTAAAATTACAAGTGCACATGTGGTGATGTCCACATTCAGAACAAATAACAGCACATCTGGATGGTTGAAGGCATAGCGCCCATGAGCTTCCAGCTCTAGCAAGAAAGAGTTTTATTTTCGGAAGGACCAAATAATGTGGGGGGTTGCAAATCCATGCAAAGTACACACCCATAATGTGGACTGGTAATTGGTGTCTGTAACACATAATGGTCTTTGGATTGCTCACCTCAAGCCCCCCATACAAACTATGTATGTTTTTCAAAGAAAGGTCATCTCTACAATTCCAACTCGCAATCATGACAAAGCGGGGTGGTACATGCAGAGGGATGAAGCACCGAATCTCACAAACATGAGAAACAGAGAGAAATCACAAAGCAAAAGATCAACTTTGGCTATATATGAATCTGGAATCTCCATGATTATGAATTCATGGGTTACGAGGTGCCACATACCTTCTTGTGATTCATGAACATTCTCCTCCACCATCACATTGCCTCTAAATTGAGCAATGATAGAAACCTCATCCCTGTCACAGTGAGGGTTCAGCATCCACAGTTGCAATGCCCATCAGATCCAACATGTGACTTGTTGTGCAGATTGTCCCCCGACTGCACCAAACCAAAACAAACATTATAAAGAAGTACATCCCCAACACATTGCACCCAACCCCCACAATCTGAACACAGGGAAAATAGAGAGGGGGAGGGAGGAGCAGAGGCATCAGAATTCAGTTCGTAGCTAGAGAGTAAGTAAGGCATGGATGTGGGCAGGGGGGGAGATAGTAGAGAGGTGGAGTAACAACTGAAGCAACCCAAAATGCCAACATGACGCTACTGCCCTTTTACCAGGAATCATCTTCCTCGCTGCTACATTCACAGGGAAAATAACCGCAACAAGTGGATGCTGCAACACAGGATGTCCGTTGATTTGGGACTCAAAATGCGCCTCAGTGTGCCACTCAAAATGTCATATAATGCATATGTCATTTTACCAGGCCAGTGGCTGAAGCACAAGGTGTCCAGTGATTTGGAACTGAAAATGTCACTCAGTGTGTCAGTTAAAATGTCAACATGACGCTATTGTCCTTTTGCGAGATGTAGTCATCTTCATCGCTACTACTTTCACTACACTCATGGTCAGTGTTGCAATCCTCACTATCTCGGTGCCATGGTTCGTCCCTTCGTGGGGGCCTCATCATAGCAATAGTAGCCATCTCAGCTTCGGTAAGGGTCGTTGAAGGTCCAAATTATGTGTTGGGATTCACATCCTCCAATGCCTCCGCCACTTGCATCCTTACGCATGACTCATTCTCACCCAAGTGACATCATGTACCACGCGCCGTGAGCGCGGCTCCTTCCGAAGTACTACTTTCCAGTTACCAGCGTTGGAGGGCTCATCTGCAAAAAAAAACTTGCTCGACTAGCCATGGAAATGTGAATGGTTCATCTCCAGGTGGCAACATGTGATCGAAGTCCACGAGTAGGAAACCATACTCATCCTTCTTCATGGTGCGGTTGCGACCTGTCAAGCTTGCTCTGACCCATTCACATATGAATACTACAAGAGTGACAGCACCATACTGAAGCTGTAAAATTTCACGAACAACACCAACATAATGCAGCTGGTTCATGACAGGGTTACCATCCACACCCCTTCCCGTTGACTCTTCGGCAAAAAATTGTGCAACCCCAGAGTCAAATGTGACATGGTAATCAACCACACCTGTTTCCACCACTCTGTAGTGATTTCCGTATGCCCACATAGACCGAAATGAACGAGCAACAAACCCTGGTGGCTTACACAGATGACGAATATTTGCATCATACGCTGCTCCTCTTGAAACAACATTTTGTACTGCCGACTGTATCCACATATGAAAAGCAGGCAAAGGCAACATGTTTTCGGGGTATGGAACGGTGCGTTGGTGTGCATTTCTCCCTTGGGTGGTGTATGTGGCTCGAAATTCGGCTCTGGCTGATTCTATGGTGGCCTTCTCAATAATCATAAAGTCTGGTCATACTCAATTCACACTTAGTCAGGACCATAGTATGTACAAAGAGGCTGAGTGAAAATTGAGAATGCGCCAATTTTGTGTCCGGAAATGGCCCCCAAAGTTAGCATGTGAAGCCAAATAAATGATGTATACTTACCTCAGAAACGGTCTCATGCACGCCGTGTTGTGAAGCACATAGTCATGTGCACTAGCCCGAAGCTCAGCCGACAGTTTCCTTGGAGTTCCAAAGCCCTCTAATACTTCTCCCGCAACACTTTCTTCTTTGTTGCAATCCCAGACTCTTCTACGAGTTCCTGGAAATGCAGCCATGTACTCTGTGAGGAGGCCAAGAGCCTCATCAAGAGAATACCTCTTGGCCATGCAACCTTCTGGCCGGGCATAGCTCTTCACATATCCCTTCAAATTTTTCATGTACCTCTTGATGGGGTACATCCAACGCGAACTAACGGGACCACAAACCTCCAATTCATTCACAAGGTGTAGCACAAGGTGGGTCATGAGATCGAAGAATGAGGGGGAAACTCTTTCTCCAACAAACAAAGCGTTACAACCACATCCTCCTTCAGGGCTGGTAGTTCCTCGGGATCCACTGTTTTCATGCACAATGCGCGAAATACACGAGATAGCTTCATGATTGCGAGCCTTGGATCTTTGCCCAGCAAACCTCGAATGCACAAAGGTAGAACTTGTTGCATCAGTAGATGGTAGTCATGACTCTTCATGTGTGAAAGCTTGTTCTTAGCAATATGCTTCTTAAATGAAGCACCATACCCTATCGGTGTCTTTAGAGCACCCAAAGTTGCATAGAAGGTAGTAGTTTCCTGTCGATTCAACACGTAAGGAGCCTGCGGCTTCACCAACTTCCTGCCATCTCCGGGGTGGGGTTTTAACCATAAGTGAGGTCGTATGCCCTCATTCTCCATGTCCTTCCTGCTCTTTACTGTGTCCTTTTCCCCCAATATGGTGCGCAATATGTTTTCAGAAATGTTTTTTTCACAGTGCATAACATCAAGGGTATATCGTATCAACAAATCCTACAATCATGGAACCACCATCAATATGGTATACTTTGATGGTAAAGCCAAGAGATGACATCTTAATAATGGGAAAAGGAAGAAACCAGCCTTGCATGCTGCAGACAGTATCCAGAGAGACAAAAGCCAGACATTTTCATGGAAACAACCATATTGCTGCTACATGTGCCATACATAGGCGACTCCAAACTTGCTTCATACAATTTGCATTAGGCTGAAATCTAAGTCGTGTGTGATGATCCTTACAACTGTATCCATGCAACTATGAAATCAGCCCTGCCGACAAACAAACAATGAAGACATACCCACCTTCCAATATGGCAGGTTCCAAAGGATCGACCTTCGCTTCATGCAATGGGATTTGGCAGGGCACACATTCCGGCGACGGCTGCCAAATGTTTCCATGAACCTCTCGTTTTCCTCCGCATTTTGGAGCTGATCCACAGTGGATACTTGGGGGGGGGGGGTGGTCTGTGATCGGAGGCTCCATTGAAGTGGTTGCGATTGCGTCTATATGGATGGCCTGCTGGTAAGAATTTTCTGTGCCCTTGGTACACCATTTTGCTCAGTGCACTGGAGTGCCTGGCATCAAGATTGGGCCCGCACACGGGACAAGCCTTGTAGCCCCCAACTGCACACCCTGCTAGCATGGCATATGCAGGATAGTCATGTACTGACCACATCAGAATGGCTCTCATGACAAAGGTCCTTGATCCTTCATTGCCAGATGCATCATTAGCCCTAACACCTTCCCACAACATGGTCAGCTCATCCACCAGAGGCTGCAAGAACACATCCGCATTGGACTTCTTCACAGATGTCGGCCTTGGAATTAAGAGTGTCAACATCATAAAAAAAGGCTTTGTGCTCAGCCAAGGAGGAAGGTTGTAGTTCATGAGCAAGACTGGCCACGTAGACCATTTTTTGATGATTTATCACCAAAGGGATTGATACCATCCCATGCCTGACCTAGTCGCAAGTTGCGAGGTTCAGCTGCAAAAGCAGGACATGTCGTCAATGTATTTCCATGCAAGGCTGTCAGGCGGGTGTCTCATCTTCCCATCTTGACTTTGGTTCTCCATGTGCCACACCATAAGCTTAGATATCTCCTTGCACTTGTACATGCGCTGCAGTCGGGGAATCAAGGGGAAATGCTGCAAGACCTTCTGTGGAACCAACGTCTTCATGCCAGGGATGTACCGAGGCGCCCCACATTTAGGGCAAGATGGTGCATCCTGCAGATCTCCCCTATATAGCACACATCCCTTCTCACAAGCATGGATGCTATCGTAATTAAGCCCAGCTTTTGTTATAAGTTTCTTCACTTCGTAATGAGATTTGGGCAAAAAGTTCCCTTTAGGCAATAGATGTCCGTGAAAAAGTTTCAGAGCTCATCCATCGCTGCGTTGTGACACCATGAGTAGCACTAACATTGAGCAAAAGCAACGTCGCACTCAAGCAGCTGGTGTGGGCAGCCAACATACAGAGGTGTGGTTGCTTGATGCTGAAATTGGAAAGCAGCACCGTCATCCCCATCCCCATGACTTTGTCCATCATGATGGCGCTCGTCTTCTCCAAGCCCTTCATCCTCATTAATGGTGCTTTGCACATTATCTGCAACTGCAAATCTCAGCTGAACATTAGAAGCGTTGCGCGCAGGTGAGCAGATCACCCTTGTCCTTAGTATGCATGCTACCAGGTAGTGAGTAGGGGTTTCCCCACCACATTAGCCTACTGCTTTTCCCTCCCATAGGTTCATGGTGATGGCAACTTTCACGATCGCCTTTTGTTTAGGGCAAGATTCACACACAGGTTTTGGAAATGTGTGCGCAGCTAGCTAGGAGTGTACACGGCCGCTAGGAGCTCCAAAGTTGTGTGGAACGTGCCTCCTCGACGAAGTGGGTGCTTGAAAGAACTAGCATTACCTTCGATGGCGGAGGAAGAGCCCGAGACTCCCCAGTTGGTGGGCTCTGAGGCAGAGGAACTCGACGAGCGTGATCAGGAGCTCGATGAGGATTACAACATAGATGACGACGACGATTCGGAGGAGGAAATGCACGAGGGACATAGAGGAGGACGAGGATGGAGATGATGTGGACAAGTATCAGATTTGGAGAACTACATCAGTGGTGCATGTGGACTGACTGAGCCTCCCATGCAACGCATGCTCCGAGGGCACCAAAACGCCCAGCTCCTCTTCCACAAGAGGTAAGTGGGCATTTGCTGTACTGATTTCTTAGGTTTGTGGCAGGATTTGCATCTTCTTATTTGTTTTTCCTTTGGTCCCGCGTTTTTTTTTCCATTTTCCACTAGCAGGATGAAGCACCACTTTCTTGCCCTCTATACCTCATGATACAAGGGTTTATCTACTGCTATTCCTTGGAACCCAAATCTGTTATTAAAGTCTTCTATACATTTTCCATTTTGTGCAATGAGAAATGCAACTCTGCAGATTGCTGACTCCCTCACAGGAGGTTCAAACTTGTGATGGCCTGTCTTAATACCCAAAAAGCGCAAAGGGGGTTGTGGGAGAGGGAGGGACCTGCACAGGTAGGGGGCTGCATATTGTGGTGTCATGTTGCAACAAGAAAGAAATTGTAGTGGGAGAGGAGGACCCCCAGGAGCACGATGAACCAACCGCCTCATCAGCCAGCCATGTCCGAGAGGGGGCGCTCACGACTCTTCCTCCCCCCATCTTCCTGCCCCCTCTATTGTCAATGTTGATAATATGTGAAGCCATTATCGCCATTATCATATTGTACTCTCATTGATATGTACGATGGTCATCGGGGCCAAATTGTGCCTACAAGGATCCCCCAAGAACCCCCAAAAGAGGGTCAAAACATACAAGGAGCTTTCCAATTGACGTTTGGCGTGTTCCATGGATCAGACCTAAATGCATTTTGGGTGCGATTTCTGCTGCATTCAGTGTATGTATATTAATAGAGTGCGTTTTTTGTTGATGTATCCTACATGATGTTCATGCTTTATCTTCCTACATAACTCTTTCCCACATGTTGATTTGCAGGATCCAGTGAGAAAGAAGAAGGGAGTTGCTCCGGCAGGTGTCTTCAACCATCCCTCCCCACGTCTTCAACCAACCAACCCGGATGGAGGAGGCCCTCCCTCCTTTCCACGTAACACTGGTGTGTTTTTAATCCCCTGGCATTTAGAGGTATGCACAGTATGAACAACAGACTGCTCATGTTCCAGCCGCCCCTGAAATTCACCCGCCCTTTTCTCAGTCGTACAATGCAAACAGCCCATCAGGGGAGAACCGGTCATGTGCAGTTCCGTGTGGGGCATTTCCGCAAACTGGGGAAGCACAACATGCTCCTGTTCAGCATGGGCACTACCACGAAGGTGTGTGGTACCCTCACCCCAACCCTCCCCCACCTGCGCATCCTCCCCAGGCAACGTATCCCAGAAGCCCCATGTATAGTGCGCCGTTGCATCGCCCTTATTCCAGGTAGCCCATAGCTTCACCCAATTGCAACGCTTCGCGGCCTCTTCAATTCCCAAGCTCACCAGCTCCGAGCATAGGTTATGTTCCTGTTCCTGCCCACCCCACACCCCACGTTGGTGCGTGGCAGGGTTCATGTCCGCCCGAAGGGCCCCATGTTGCAGGTTATGAGGGAGGAGAGGAGGCCCGTGATTCCAATATGACTCCAGATGCGCAACATTTGACTGGCAAGGACAGAGCCAATTTTTTGCGCAAGGCGAGGAGAGTAGCGTGCATTGCAGAGCACCTTGATTGTTTCAGATTGTGTACATGCATGAGCAAGCACGATTGGGAAGAGGACCAGTCAAGAGCAGGTTATAGTTGCTTTGGTGGCAAAGCTGAGAACTGGACTTGGGAATGCGAGCTTTCATTGTGTGAAGGATTGCAAGACCAAGCAAAAGGGTGATTTGGCTTGGGCAAATCAGTGCACTTTGTGGAGTATGGTGAGATTGGGTTTCAATCTCAAGCTTCAGCATTGAAAGGGCTCTTGTCATGGCAAGAGCAGGGCTGGAACAGGAGCTAAGAGGTGCGGCAAGGCCATGGAATGTGCACCTAGGGTTTCAGAGCTTGGAAGAAGAGCTCTTGCACCACAAGAGAAAGTGTCTTGTGGCTGGAATGTAAGCCTTAGGGTTTCAGGAGCTTGGCAAAGGCTGTGGAGTGCTTAGTCTTGTCTTAGAGAGCATCAAGGAGCCAAGGAGCCAAGATAGGGGGCTGATATCTCTTGTGTGAAGAGGTTGCATGTGTGGAGCATGTATTCAGCTCATTGAAGCTTCCATCTTCAGCTTGGAGGGCAAGCAAGGAAGAGGGAAGGGCTGACTTCCCTTATGTGAGGGCAATGCAGTGTGGAGCATGCTATCAGCCTGGTAGGCTTGCACTTTCAGGTGTGGGAGTGCAAGAAATGAAGGAAGGGCTGGTTTCCTTGTAGGGCATGTGGAGCATGCTTTCAGTCTGCTGAAGCTTGTATTTTCAGGTTTGTGGGTGCTAGAAATGAAGCAAAGGAGCTGATTCTCTTATGGTGAGAGTGGGGCATGTGTGGAGCATGCCTTCGCCCATTGAGGCTCTTGTTTTCAAGCTTTAGAGAGCTAGAACGGAGGTCTATTAGAGCTGGTTTCCACTTGGAGTGAAACAAAAGCACTTGTAGGGCCTATGTGAGTTGGGGTTTCAACTTCAAGCTTGAAGGGAGCGCAACTCTTAAAGCAGCAGTCATGGGTAGGGTGCTGGAATGGCTCTAAGATAGATGCTATGGCCAAGGAGAGTGCTTGAAAGTGCGTCTCACAAGGGCTGGGAACCAGCGGGCTTGGTTGTTTGCCATTGAGTTTAGTGGCGTGTTTTTGGGAGGCTAAGTGAGAAAGAAGGCTTGGTTTGTGGCAACCACCTCATGGCTTAGGGCTACTATGTTGGTGTGTGGTGAGCCGAAAGAGCAAGAATACCTTGCTGATTTCCTCACAGCCGCCATAGCTCGGTGGAAAGAAGCCTAGAGTCCAAGAGACACAAACCCTAGCTTGGCGTGGCTAAACCCCTTGGAGAAATGGCTAAACTGCCAGAGCGGCCATGGATGGGGCTGCGATGGGCTGTCCCTGTGGCCTTGGGGGCTGTGACGGGCTGTGAGGGGCTGTGACAGGCCGTGCCTGAGGCCTTTGGGGCTGTGAGGCGGCTGTGGTGAGCTGTGACGGGCTGTGACAGGCTGTGCCCAGTGGCCGTGGGGCTGTGAGGGTTGTGAGGGGCTGACAACAGGCTGTGCCCATGGCCTTCGGGGCTGTGATGGGCTGTGAGGGGCTGTGCCGGTGGCCTTCAGGGCTGCGAGGGGCTATGCCGGGCTGCGCCGGTGGCCTTCGGGGTCGTGACGGGCTGTGAGGGCTGTGCCGGTGGCCTTTTGGGCTGTGATAGGCTGTGCCCGGGCCTTTAGGGCTGTGATGGGCTGTGAGGGCTTTGACAGGCCGTGCCTGAGGCCTTTGGGGCTGTGACGGGCTGTGTCAGGCCGTGCCTGAGGCCTGTGGGGCTGTGAGGGGCTGTGACAGGCTGTGCCCGTGGCCTTTGGGGCTGTGACAGGCCGTGCTTGAGGCCTTTGGGGCTGTGACGGGCTGTGAGGGGCTGTGACAGGCCATACCTGAGGCCTTTGGGCTGTGAGGGGCTGTGAGGGGTTGTGTCAGGCCGTGCCTGAGGCCTTTGGGGCTATGAGGGGTTGTGGCGAGCTGTGATGGGCTGTGAGGGGCTGTGACAGGCTGTGCCCAGTGGCCTGTGGGGCTGTGACGGGCTGTGAGGGGCTGTGACAAGCCGTGCTGACCCTATAGATACAGTGACATGGAGAGGTCTTTGATTCAGATGAGGACTCAAGATCTCTGGGAGGCAGGCTTGGTGGAGCTCTCTGGTGGAGAGTATGCTTCAGCCACAGTGATGCCAGCCAGGAAGGATGTCTATGGCAATAAGACGGAGAGACGTATGTGCGGTGATTACCGGCCTGTAAATCGTCAGACCAAGTCCGATAAGTATGCCATGCCAACACCAGAGGAGATCTTTGATGCCAGGGCATGCTAAGGCCTTTAGCACTTTGGATTTACGATCCGGATATCACCAGTTCCCAATGAAGGAGGCGGACAAGCAGAAGACGGCATTCTGGGGGATCAATGAGCACGGCAAGGATTGCCTATATCAGTGGCGGTTCTTACCATTTGGGCTTAAGAATGCTCCTGCAGAGTTTCAGAGAGTCATGGATAGGATTTTGGCAGGGGTGGACTTTGCTCGGTGCTACATAGATGACATCATCATCTTTAGTGTTACGATGGAGGAGCATGAGCAGGTGGTATTGGAGCGCTTGAGAGCGCACGGATTGAAGTTGCATCCGGGGAAGTGCAAGTTTTTCCACAACCAGATTGAGTATCTGGGTCACATGATATATCCTGGAGGATTGGGGGTACAGCAGACTAAGGTAGAGGCCATTTGCACAAACTCCACTCCACGCCCCACGGATGTGAGCCGAGTTCGAGCTTTCATGGGTTGGCAAACTATTATAGACGTTTGTCAAGGGATTTAGTACCATTGCAAAGGCTCTAACCAAGCTGACCAAGGTGGACCAGGAGTGGCAGTGGGAAGATGAGCAGGAACGAGCTTTTCAAGAGCTCAAGGCGAGGTTGACCTCGGCGCCTATCCTGAGACGACCTATCAGGGGGCGTCCCTTTTAGCTGCATACGGATTGGAGCATGTTGGGGCTTGGAGCGGTGCTCACACAGGTGGATTGAGGGGAAGAGAGTTCGTAGTGGCTTATGCTAGCCGCTCGAACAACGCTGTAGAGGCTAAGTACAGCTTATATGAGGGAGAGCGCTTAGCTGCAGTGTGGGCCGTGGCACACTTCAGGTGCTATCTATACGACAATCTTTTCACCCTTGTCACGGATCACCAGCCACTCAAGTGGTTGATGGAGTCAGACAAGCTTACGGGGAAGCTTGCACGGTGGGCACTCATACTCCAGGAGTATGACTTTCAGGTTGTGCATCGACCAGGTTTGGTCAATCGGGATGCGGATGGATTGAGTCGCAATCCATGCATGAGCCAGCAGGATGACACAAGAGCTCGGTGGCATGGTGAGACGGACGAGGAGATGGTGCCGGGATGGCACGCATCTGCATTTTTGTGTATCTTGGCATCGGGAGGTCAGGTTGGACCTACAACAGGGATGACTATAGACGGAGTGTCTGAGGACCCTAAGGCTAGTGATGAGCCAGGTGGTGCCAGAGATATACATGAGGATTCGGCTGTGTTGGACTACCTCCGCACGGGAGACACGACAGCCACTATGACTGCCAGGGAGAGGGATCGGATCCTGCAACGAACCAAGAGGTTCAAGTGGGAGGGGGATACACCTACTTCGAGTGTGGGAGGATGGTCGGGTGAGGATTGTGCCTCACCCCACACAGCGTGCACGGTTAGTGCGGCATGCCATGAGGAGTTGGGGCATTTGGAGTACGACGCACTCACAGTTTACTGCAAGGGCAGTATTGGTGGCGTGGTATGCATACAGAGGTGCAACAGTTCGTGGCTAGGTGCATGGTGTGTGACAGGTGCTTGCTTCATTCAACGCCCCTACTCCACAGTTGCATCATTTACCAATCATGGGATTGGGCTACAGGTGGAGTCTTGACTTCGCAGGACCGTTGCCACTGACTATGCGCCACCACAGATATGTGTTTGGTGATGGTGGAGCACTTCTCCAAGTGGATTGAGTTGTTCCATTGCCTGATAAGGCTAGTGAGGGGGGCTGCGTATGCATTCTTGGATCGTGTGCTTAGCCGATTTGGTGCTCCAGCTGAGGTATTCACGGACCAAGGGAGAGAGTTCTTGGGGGAGTTTCAGGCTTTGTGTGATAAAGCCTTGATAGACCACCGCACCACTTCTCGGGATCATCCTGAGGCCGATGGCTTAGCAGAGAGAGTTGTTCAGACGGTGAAGAGGGGTTTGCGCAAGTATGGCTTGCAGAAGGGACACCTAGGAGATTGGGATCTTCAGGTTCCTTGGTTAGCCATGGGCCACAGGTTCAGCAAACAAGCATCACTTGCCTCCTTCTCTCACCATATTTCTTTCTCTTTGGCCAAGAGCCGGATTTGCCTGCAACCATTCGTAGGGACACTGCTCAAGTCCTTAACCTTGACGATCCGGACGTGTGGGTATGTGCATGTGATAAGCGTGCAGAGTTGTTCAAGAAAGTCATGCCCATGGCTTTTGAGAACCTTGCCATTGCACAGCACCGTGATACGTTGAGGTATGCCACTATACGTGGAGGAGGATATTGTCCTGGGGTTCGGAGGTTTAGCCCTGGTGACTATGTTTATTTGCAGCAGACTGCTCCTACGACTCTGGATGTTACTGCAGGGCGTGTTATTCTGAGGGTTCGAGAGGTGTTGCCCTCAGGGGTCCTGATCTTAGAGGGTCGGGATGGCATGACTTGGAAGGACCATGTGCGTAATTGTGCGCCATGTCACCTTCCCAATGTCGATGGCAGAGTTGACCCAAACTTGGCAGTGGTACCTGCAGGTTTGAGGTGCATGCTCTGTGGGTCTGCCAAAGGGGCAGCCACCATGCTGGTGTGTGATCGATGCTCAAGGGGTTGGCATATGGATGCTTGACACCACCTCTTGAGAAGGTTCCTGATGGAGATTGGTTGTGTCCACACTGCTTGGGATAGTGGCAGTGGACATGACTGGAGGCAGCTAACAAGACATGGGAGGCCAAGCTCATAGGAGTCAATACATGAGATCCCAAGCTCAAGTTCACAGGTTGCAAGACGGCGACTAACGATGGGGCAACTCTTGCACTCGGCCTCTTGATCTATCGAGTTTGAGTGTAGTAGGGATAGTGGTGGAGGACTTAGTGAGGCTATGGTCACTATCACATCTTGTGGCTACCTGGACTTAGAGGGACCTAAGCACCAGCTGGGGGGCGATTGTGTGGACTAGTGACTGCCATAGTGGGCAGCATAGTGGCAGCCTAGTGACTGACTAGTTGTAGCCTAGTGGTTGGACTAGTGGCTGGACTAGTGGTATACTAGTGTGTGGTGTGCACATGTGTTGTGTGGTTTTGGACAGCGATGTAGTTGTGTAGCGATATGTATGCGCACGACAGCTGTCAAGTTATTTTACCACTAGTGTGAAACTAGCTAGGAAATAGCTAGCTTTTACATATTGACATTTGGGATTGGCCCAAGTGTCAATCCAGGGGTCAAGGCAGATTTAGGCCTTGGAGTGGTTATTTTCACGGCAAGCGCGGAAGGCTCATCTTTCTCGAGTTGAGCCTCACCGCGCCTAGCTATGGCGCCGTAGTGTGGATTCCCCATGGCGTGGGGTGCACTTGGCTTGACTTGTATTTGAGTGATGAGGTTATATATGCATGAGTTTATGCTTCAGATTTGTAAGCTCGTGCTTGTATTCTTCTTCTTTATCATTGTGTGGACTAGTGACTGCCATAGTGGGCAAAATAGTGGTAGCCTAGTGACTGACTAGTTGTAGCCTAGTGGTTGGACTAGTGGTTGGACTAGTGGTGGACTAGTGGTATACTAGTGTGTGGTGTGCACATGTGTTGTGTGGTTTTGGACAACGATGTAGTTGTGTAGCGATATGTATGCGCACGACACGGGTTTTGCGCCACTTGCAGCTTCATCAAGTTGTATCTCTAGCATACATCTTGGAGAATGTGCCATTGATGGGCGATTTTCGGGCCAGGGTGATGGCCAGGGTGATGGCCAGTGTGCATCAAGTCCGGTCGTGGCTTGGGTCAGCAGTGTTGCTGGATGCAGCTGCAGTGGGGTCACGGGCTCATCGTCCATGGTTATGATGGACTAACTTGATGTCACCCGCACTGCTCAAGTGTGCATTTGATGGGGTGCAACGGCCAGCATACCTCGTAGTGGATAGCATTCTGGACACAGGGAGACAGTCTCAGCGTGTGAGACACGATGACCGTTCGCCTTTGGTAGTGGTCAACAATGTGGGTCAACCACGAGCAACATTATCTACACTGCTCAGCTTCCCAGGATCGCATGCTTTTTGGGATAGTGGACCTGGCCTCCTGTGGGATGCTTAGTTGCAGCAGTTAGTGGAGCCTAATGCTGACGAGCGTGAGCGGGCGATGGATTTTACCACTGGTACCACGGCGGTGCCGTCTCTTTCTGAGGCATCACGTCGTTAGGTGTTGGAGCAAGCAATGGATCTCAATTGCTTGATGTGGATTATCAGCTTGGCTATGGCTGAGCAATGCAGAGTGTGGAGAACACTTCCCTCGATGGTCTCTCTGCCTACCGAGACGGTATAGGCAGTGAGTGGGGGCAAACATGTGAGGACCACGGGGTGCATGCATCCATGGCACACGTGGGAGGTGCTCGAGGGAGTTGGCAGCCAAGGTGGCGGTGATGGATGAGGTTGGGGATTTTTCTCGGGTTGAGGAAGTCCTCGAGGATGAGATGATGGGGCAGGATGAGGCCTTGTCATTGACCGAGCAGGTAGGGAACACTACTCAAGAGGTTGCAGTATAGCAACCACTAGACGCATCCTCTACCTCTAAGCCCACTGGACTTAATGTTGCAATTACGGAGGACAATTGGGAGCCTGACATTGGACCCATTGTCACCGGAGGAGAGAGACGTCATATACGGCGGTTCCTGAGGGCTTACAGGAATTGCTTTGCCTTCAGTTTGAAGGACTTGGGAGCACTGAAGGGTCAAGAGATTTGTATTGAGTTGGCCACTGACACGCCAATCTTTTGGAGACCCTATAGATACAGTGACATGGAGAGGTCTTTGATTCATATGAGGACTCAAGATCTCTGTGAGGCTGGTTTGGTAGAGCTCTCTGGTGGAGAGTATGCTTCAGCCACAGTGATGCCAGCCAAGAAGGATGTCTATGGCAATTGGACGGAGAGACGTATATGCGGTGATTACCGGCCTTGCGCTCACGCGACCAGGCTCACGCCGAGGCATCCTTGTCCAAGAAGAAAGCACGTTCCCTCTGCAAGATGTCGTTCCCACACAGTCGTTCCCTGCCAATGATAACCGTACCCTATGTACGTTGTGACGGACTGTGCCAAGCTGTGTCGGGCTGTGACTGTGCCGAGCTGTGACTGGCTGTGTCGGACTGTGTCGGGTTGTGACTGGCTGTGTGAAACTGTGTCGTGCTGTGTAAAGCCATGTCGTGCTGTGATGTGATAAGCTGTGATTGTCCACCGTCCTCTGATCTTGTGAAGGTTAAGGCACAGGGAGGCCAGATGTTTCTGCTTGACAAAGTAATACTTGAAAGGTTTAATCTGGACCCTCTCTCTCTTGTTGTTGAGGAGGAGGACATGAGTGAAGAGGGCGTCACCGAAACCCGCATCTTGGATCCAGTTCGAGACGTCGAGAACAAGTCATGGGTTCTGCCATTTACAGGTAAGGTCGTATACAAAATATTTGGTGTCCGTGCTATGACAGACAGGCTGTCGACCACTCGTGAGCATCCTACTTTGGCTTCCGTCCGTGGTGCTAATGTGGTGAAAACTGAGAGCATTGAGCTTTCTAGTGGCGACAGTGAAGAATGTGTGGTTATTCGATCCAGTAGTGGGAGGCGGGAGAGCATTATGGGCAAATCTGCTTCACCTCCACAAAAATTGCGCCGAGGGGAGTTTATGGGCAACAACACTAAATTCACATAGCCCGCTCAATCTATACTGGATGTGTTGAAGCTTCTGCACCTAGACTCCAAATCGCAGCTTGGAAGGATCAATTTTGAAAATATAGAAGCGAGGAAGGTGAAATGCTTGTCGAGTATCATCGACGGTGATGTTTTGTATGAGCTGCTGCCCACATTGAACACATCTCCAGCAGGGCAGCTTGAGGGCATGGACCGCAAGTACGACGGGAATCCATGGACGGTCACAAAAACAACCAACATAAAGCTCCCGCTCATTGGTTCAAAAGGCGGCGTTGTGAGGTGATGTTTCCATTTCCAGTAGTGGACATTGCCCTACAAGTTGTTGTAGTCGGTGCAGACTTACATTGTTAGTCCACGTAGTGCCACGATCGTAGTCGAGTACTAACCAACTTTTATACGACAAATATGTTTACTATGTTGGAGCGTTGAGGTGCGTCTGGGGAACGTGCCCATTCTTCGTCAGGGAGGGAGAGCACAATGAGATGCACTGGTTGGGGCACTCCGAGGTTCACTTCAAGCCACAGAGCCAAGTTCCACCAAACACCTTTGTATGCACAGTGTGCAATCATGCACCCACGTGCATGCACATTTGCCCCGTGACAATGTTTTATGTGTCCTTGGTCCACCAACAATGACAAGAGCAGCCGTCCATGTTGGGAACCACTCACACCCCTCTGCACCTGGGCTGTGTCGGGAAGCAACAGCAAAGGCAAAAAATGCAATTGCAGAAGAGATCCAAAGGTCACCCTCAACCAGGCCCAAATCAGTTCAGCTATCTGTTGCTGAATCTATCGTCATGGAGAGAGAGCTCATATTCTGTCAGTTACCAACGCAATTCCATCAGTGACGAAGGTCAACGAAGGTGAACAAGAACATTTCAATCTGCCCGACAAACCTGCCCGAAAGAAAAATAAATTTTAGAGTTTGAAATTGAATAAAATATCACATTCCAAAAAGCAAAAAGTACCTTATACAAGGACAGAAGAGCTACCTTCATTCAACTTAGGTCCAACAAATATATATATTTTTCACCAGCATCATTGGACATTTCCGTAGTATACGATAATCCAAGCTAGAGATTGAAACGGCTAAAAAACATGCAGAATTCTTCCACGTTAGAAGTCCATATCTCATGTTGTTGTTTTTTTTTTTTTTTTTTTTTCCCCCCCAACATCCATTTATTTCGTTTTTACCTTTATGTTCTCCCGCTCAGCCTCCACCTTCGGCAGCCAAAGGTGCATGTCGGTACAATGTTGGTTTTTATTTTTTTATTTTTTTATTTTTTGACATCCATTTATTTCGTTTTTACCTTTATGTTCTCCCGCTCGGTCTCCACCTTTGGCAGCCAAAGGTGGCATGTCAATACGATCCCGTGTCATTTTTCATTATTGTTTCTCTCAAATCCAAGCATACAATTACGGGCAGCCCGAGAAAAAATATTATATTGCCATGTGGCCGCCGTTTGCGCATCCACGTCACACTGATGGCTGATGACTGATGGCTGATAGCTGATAGATTAGCAAACCCCTCATGGAGAAAGTGTTATCTCTTGGTGCAACAGAGAGTTGGAAGCTATCTTATGAGCAATTCGAGGAGCTCATGGAAGAAGTGGGTGCAATGAGCAGATGTGGTGTTCGTTACAAGACACAGAAGACAAAAGTGGCAATGGGGATTGGGAGCGATGTGGAAGCGTTAATGACAATGAAAAGTTGGAGTGGGTACAACTATATCCAGGGGAGCCGTTTTCCAGGTCAAGGGAGTGTGGACGAGAGATGCTTTGTCTTCAAGATATCAACTGTTGGTAAAGGCTGTGGAGTCTATTTGGTGGACATGATGCGGGTCGGTGGTGAGCTGGGGTCGAGTTGGATTATGTTTGACAACGTCAAACGAATACACGGCTGGAGCACAATGGCGTGTCACGTGTACCATCCGAATTACCGAAAGATTATGACAATCGCAATCTGTGAAATGAAATCGGCGATCCGTGCCTGGTCCTCCTCCGGTGCCGTGTGAGACGATGACGTTCCTGCGCTGGAAAGCTGGCTGTCGTGGTGGACATACCGATACTACCAATTGGGAGCATATGTTCGCAATGTAAGTCTTTGGTTTCTCCAAACACTGTATATGCACTTCTGTGATGCCGCTCACGTGAGCGAACCTAGTGTCATAGTCGGCACCGACTAGAGCATTACATCTCTGGAACGTGTTGTATTCATTAGGCTATATTTCTGCAGTGACAAGGGTGGCATCAAGAGTCTGCGGAGAGGACGGGGAGGCGTCGGAGTCTAGTTTTTGTATAGTTCTGGTCTATAGGGTGGGGGGGAAAGGATGTGAGCGTCATACCATGCGTGCCGGTTAGGAGGAGGTTGGGGTTGTCGAGGAAGTCTGGAGGTACATGGGTATAAGAGGCATTGTGGATGAGTAAGATAGTTGTGAGGGTAGATTCTTTGTGGCGTAGATATGTTGGGAAGGGTAAATTGTGTGCGTGTCGGAGTTGTTTGGGTTCAATGGCCACTAATAGAGTGACACCTTGCGGATATTGGGGTAGTGGGTGTTTGTGCTCAAGGTTTTTTTTATTGTGTTAGGATAAGAATGGTAAAGGTGGAAGAGCAAAAGAAATGGATTTTTGCCCCTCTCATATTTGACCACGTGTCTCGGTATAGCCAAAGAGTCGAAGAGCCAAAAAACCATTGTGTTCTTCTCTCAAGAACACAATGCGCAGGTGTATTAATAATTCATTATATGAACAACAAGGTTTTAGTAATTTATTAGCTTATTATTAGGGAAATTTAGGTGGTTTGGGTTGGTAAGTGTGTGTTGACAATGTCCATCAAGAACACACAAGTGACTTAGGTGTATTAACTATTCAATTGCATGAAAAATAATAATCTGCTAACTTATTATTGGGCATCTAAATTAGGTGGTGACTGTGCAAGTTAGGTTGTATTAAGTGTCTGTTGACAATGTATATCAAGAACACAATGCTCTGGTATATTGACTAATTTATTATAGGCATAATAAGAATTTATTAGCCTATTATTAGATAAAATTAGGTGGGTTAGGTTGGTAGGTGTGTGTTGACAATCAACATATGAATCGAGACGTTTGTTTTGGTTTGTTTGTTTTGTCATGTTGAGATGTCCCAAAACCGCAAGGCCCCAGCCCTGGTGCTTGGTACCGTTGGAAAGCCCTCGACGAGGAGGGGTGCACAAGCTTGGTCTCATGATTTTTGGACCGGCGGTGTGGGATCTAGATGTGGAATTTCAAGTACTTTTGGTCGCTGGAAATTCACAAAAAATAGCAAAATGGCAAAGTGGGCATTCATGGACAATGGTTAAGCCTGGACGGGAGAGATGTCAAGGGAAAGGTCTCCGGTTCAAATCTGGTCGTAGACTCTGTGGGGGAAAAAAAAATGATGAGATATTGGCTTGCTTCATATATTGATGCATTTGGACTTAAAAATGACATTGGACAAAAGGGCCAACGGCACAGGCTACCCTAGTCTCTATTAAAAACACACGAGTGACTTAAGTGTATTAACTAATCAATTGCATGAACAACAAGACTTTACTAACTTATTGGTGGACATATAAATTAGGTGGTATGTATGTAGGTTAGGCTGCATTAAGAGTGTGTAGACAAAGTATGTTAAAAACACAATGCTAAGGTGTATTAACTAAGTCAAGAGTACAGGAACAACAATAATTTATTAGATTATTATCAGGCAATTTTTGGTGGATCAGGTTGCTACATGTGTGTTGACAATGTTTGTCAAGAAGACACGAGTTTGGTATATTAACTAATCAATTGTGCGAACAATGTGATTCTACTAGCTTATTATTGGGCATATAAACTAGGTGGTCACTGTGTGCACGGTTAGGTTGTTAAGTATGTGTTGACAATGTCTATCAAAACACACATCGTGCTCAGGTGTATTAACTAATTCGTTACATGAACGACAAAACTTTATTGGCTCATTATTAGACAAATTCAGGTGGATTAGGTTTCTAAGTGTGTGTTGACAATGTTTGTCAAGAATATGCTCACAAAAATATACTTAGGTATATTAACTAAATTAATTATATGAACAACAAAAATCTACTAGTTTATTATTGGGTATATTTAGGTGGTCATTGTGCGTGGGTTAGGTTGTTAGGGGTGTTTACAATGTCTATCAAAACACACTCAGGTATATTAAGTAATCAAATATCATATTAAGAAAAATCTACTAATCTATTATTGGGCATATCTAGTGGGGCAGTATGTGCAGGCGTTACTAGAGGTTTTCTAAGTTACTTGATAAGTGTGTTAATAATGTCAAGAACATACGCATATGTTAATTAAGTTTTAAAGAGGTTACAACAAGATAGCTTATTATTGTGCATATTTAGTTGGTCACTATGCATGTTTAAATAGCACATTTTGTAAGTATGCACCTTGTTGACAATCTCTATGAAGAACGCACGAGTCATAGTTTAGGTTTAAATTTGAGTAATAGGGCTTAGGGTCTAATTCGAAGTATTAACAATTAATGGTTTAGGGTTTAACTCTAAGTGTTAATTGATTACATGAACAATAAGATAATTATCATTTTATCAGGCATTAGTTGGTTAATATTTTGTAAAGGTCTTATAGCATTGATAATCGTGTGTTGACAATAATTTTGTCTATAGAACATGTACATACAGACAGTCATGTGTTAATTAGTTACAGAAACAACAACTATATTGCACAAAATGGCGTGACGTGATGGCGTGACGTGACGTGAAATTTGCAAAATATTTGAAGAATAATGATGTAAAATGACGCTAGGATGCGGAGTCATGATGTAACTTACGACATAACGTCGATGTATTTAGTCTACATACAGTCATTTTGTGCAATCTTGAACAATAAGATACCATTTTATTAAAAAACTTTAAAGTGATGTCAGACGAACAGTGATATAAGCAGCTTGATTGGTACCAATTTGCTAGTGCATTCATGATTCAATTAAAATTATCAAATTTGTCAACGTTGACACTTTGACACAACCTATAACATCAATCATGCTATAAATATAACTATATCTCGATTGTATGGACCCCTTTGACGAATTGACTCCAACTAATACGTCATCAAATTTATATAATTACATTTTCTCTAATTTGCTATAATTTTTTTAAAATCAAATCTAAAAGACAAAAATATTGTCGTACATCAGATTTAGGCCAAACGTTCGGATTTAGTTAAAATTGAGTTGTAATAAAATATTAAAAGTAAGGAAAAAAATGCTGTTATTTATAGATGATTTCATATTTGTAAGCTCAACATATGCACTACTGCAAGCACCTTCTAAACGCAATTAGACAAAAGTCCTTTGGGCTGGAGTTATGCCTGCCTCGGCAAGAGTCATTCTCTTCTTCCTCCTCCTCCTACTACAAGCACATGAGCGTAGTATTGAATCTAAGTATTGATTCTAATAGATTAAGTCACATTCTTCTTTTGTGTATTTATGTGTGTACAATGACGAGGAGACAAGGTTTTTCTCCAATACCACAACTTGAAATGGATATATTATTGTTCATTTTTGTTCTACCAATCATCATAATTGGATGTCTCTCCCCAGTATCTGCAGCACCCGATTACAAGGCGTATTTGAAAAATTTCAGTGGTTACCCAATCGCTTTTACTTGCGAACTTGATGATCATGTTCATATGACCATGTCATTCGTAAGAACTCTCCATCCGATTCCTGAAGATCACCTCATAATTTATCTTGTTCATATTGAAAAGTTCTCTAACAAATTGAACATGATTGAATTTAGGCCAATTCATAACTTGTTATCTTTGCAAAATAATGGATTCTCTATTTCAACACTTAAGTGCCCATTCGACCTATTTTTGGGCCTTTGTTTTTCTGGTACGGTTTTCTTATATTTCAATCAACTGATCCCAAATTTTGAGCTGCTGATGCCATGGAATCCAATGCGTGATTTGTAGGATTTTTTTTATTAGCGTTTTAAGTTTCCCAATCAAATAAATGGAAGTCTGGTTTGTGGTGTGAGAATTTTAGCATCTCCGGCACGTGAGAAAACTCTCCTCTTACATGAAAAAATGTCTCTCCAATACTGACCCAGTCTGGTTTGACCAAGTGTCACTACACCATCTTTTGCCCGGAATGCATTTTGTTTCTTGGATTGGATGCAACATTCTACCAAAGATGAACTGGGAGTAGATTCAGTTAATTTGGAAATCATCTCATCACCCAAATCTTCAAAATAAGAAGTCACATTTCCAATTTTGGTGTGTGCGGTCGAAAAATGGGCCCACTTGCAACGGTAGGCTTTTCTCAATTGTCAGCTGAATGCCTTATAAATTGGCAGATCCCTTTAGCATGTAGGTATGCACGTAATGTGTGGTCAGAATTTTAAAATTGTATATTTTTTTTCACAAAATTAGAAGGCTTTTTCAGCTCAGGGATCGGGTTTTGAAGGGGGAAAAATTGACTATTGGGCGCTTAAGGGTTAACCTTGACGGAGGCTAGAGTTGATAAAGTACCATATCGTCATGAGGTATAGTTTTTTACTTCAAATGGTTTATTACTGTTATTATTATCATTTTTTCCAAAACATATTTTCTAATTCATTTTGGATCACTATGTTTTTTTTTCCCTCTTCTAAGAATACAATCCAAAATTTCAAGTGTGTGATACATAGTAAGTTAGATATTGTAAACCCCGTGATTTGTAGCTCTTGTACACGCAAAAATACATCTTCACTGCATTTCATAACGACGATTTCAATCCTGAGCGTTGCAGATTATAAGTTCAAATAAGGGAAAGATACTCCCTATTTTATGGGGGGCTTCGGCGACGACGTTGACTTGTAGGGGTACATATACCAATACGTCGACAAGGATTAATTACTCTCACACATGGCAAGTCGCTGGAAGATGGTACCGAGGAGTATCAGTTACTTGGTGGATTGGTCCAAATGGTGCTTGTTTTTATCATGATGAGGAGCCAGAAACTTGTCGACCAAATTGGACTTGGTAGACTGTGAACCATGTGATATCTAGGTTCACATGTGAAAAATAGTGTGATAGACCAAATTTAGTTGGATGTTATGAATTGTGAATCAACTTAAATGGAAATGGTGTAGGGTAACGATAGAGGTCAAGAAAATTATTCGGACATAGATACTTGTCGGGAAAATAGGTCTGTTCTTGTCGTGAATGAATGTAGTATGTGGAAAGGGGAGAAGAATGACCTCATCCGACTCATTGTTGTTAGAGGGTTGTCTAGGACTTAGACAGTTTTACGGTTCTATGGGTACCCTTAATTTTGCGCAGACCCACGGGTGGTAGACTCAGACCAACAGAGGCCTTAGGGGTGACGGACACAGACCTTAGGGGCAGACAGGCTTACATAGTCAGTCACAAGCTTACACAGCCTTACACAGCTTTACACAACTTGACACAACCTGTCACAACTTGACACGGTCTGTCACAGCTTGACACAGCCTTACACAGTCAGATATAGCTTGACACAGTCTGTCAAGCCTGATACAGCCTATCACAGTCCGACACAGCTTGGCACAGCCCGTCACAGCATTCACAGGGAATGGTTATCATTGGCAGGGAACGACTGTGGGGGAACGACATTTGCACAGGGAACGTGCATACTGTCTTGGATGATAGTTAGTTAGTTAGGCGGTTAGAACAGCTTGCAGGTAGAAAAGGCAAAGTAGCAACATGAAGGGGGTCATTTCGAGGGTCACTGCTGGGAATCGGGGCTAGAGATCACTTCTTGGACATCACTTCGGGAGATCAGGGGGAGAGCACGAACATGGAGCTTACACAGAGGAGGAGATACGAGGAGATGATGCTTGATTCATGCAAGCTATAGAGACGCACTGTAGAGCAGATTAGAGACACCATGGCTTCGGCCTGATACTTGAATAGATAACAATCTGATACATATTTCATACTCACCCCGTGTAGAGAGATATGAGTGAAGCTGTGGAATGAATGCTTGGGATGATGGAACATGGAAGATTGCAGAAGCAATCTAACACTTAATCATAGACAGTAAGGTAACTTGCTAACATGAATGCAAGAAGAAATACAAATAGGAAGCACCCCCATGATACACTAGTTGTAGGTCGTGACTAATTGTTCTGAGCGGGTTGAGTGCTCAGAGATTTCCAACTCTTCTATCTTGGAGTTTCCACCTCGGATAGCTAAGGGATGGGCGAGTAAAAGCTGCTCGACATTTGACGACCATACTAGGGAATTGAGTCAAGAACAACCAGATGTGACATGCATCTGGTGGGATCATGGTGGATGGAGAATCAAGGAATTTGATGTGAATCAAATTCCCTGTGAAATTGAGAAAGAAAGATTGTCCAAACAATTCTTTCAAATATTCTTGGAATTGCCAGACGGTTGCAAGTATCAGTTCATCTCTCTCAAGTGATAAGAAAGCTAAGAACACACTGTTCACACAAGAAACAACATGAATCCAATAGCATCACTCTTTAAGATAATAGTCGAGCCAGGGGCACCCCAAGCTATGGGGACTCCACCCCACAACAACCTATACTCCCTACATAAGCACACTCAGATTCTAAAGCGTGAAGGAGCTCGGTCGCGCAGGCTCAACTCGAGAGAGATGAGCTGCGCGACTGACGCTCTCGTGAAGATAAGACGGTTCAGGTGTCAAACTAAACTTGACACCTGATTTAACACTTGACCTAAATCCAAGTGTTAAATACAACTAACTAGCTTTATTCTAGTTAGTTTCACACTGTGCTTATTTAACTTGACACAAGGAAAACATTCTTAAGAGAGTGCATGATGCTGATCCAGAGTGGGGTCTGGAGAAATGTGTGATAAAGATTTATCAAGTGGCCTGTAAAAGTAGAGCAAGTTGGTTACCAACATTGGTTTATGTGATAGCATTGTTATCCATTAAACGAGTGGAGTTTGAAAGTTGGGAAGAACGGAAGGTGAATGTTTACACTCACATGCATGAAGAACTTGAAATGGTAAAGAATTGGATTCCTAAGGATATCTTGTGGATCAAACTTACACCAAGAACAGCTTTTCAGACGTGTTTGCCATATGGTTATATGGTAACGGAGCCTTCTAGTATAGCCAAGGATGCATTAAAGCTTGAAAGAAATCCAGGCATATACGAGAGATACTACAGAAGAGAGTTTTGGTTATTGGGCCTCATTAAAGACATGAAAGACATGGGACATGAGTGATGAAATGGAAGCTAAACTCCACAAATATTCAGCGAAAAGAGAAAGTTATTTGAAAGCTAATTATCCATATCTCTGAGAGAGAGAAATAGACATAGGTGAATCATCTGGACCTCTCACACCATTAAGGCCAGAGAGTACATCACCCATACCGGAAGGACCAAAATTGGATGCCACTCCTTCTTGTTCTTTACAAGAAAGATTGAAGGATTTGGTACATGAAGAAGATCAGCCATGGGGGGAAAGATTTGAGGTACATCCCTGGATTAAAGATTTGACAAAAATCTTTGATCAGAGTTGGCATGGAACACCAAAAGCAGGAACTCCAGTTTCTGAAGCACGAGACAAAGAATGAGAGGAAGATGTGCCAGAGCCAACGGAGATTCAGACTCTCCAATACCACTTCAATTGAGTTATATGAGTGAGGAAGAAGAAATCCAAGAGAAGAACTTGGAAGATGAAAACAGAGAGAAAAATTTGGAAGATGAAGAGTATGAAGAAGTAGACCCAACAGTTGAGGTTGAGACTACAACCAAGACATCCCAACCTGTTGGACCTGGATCTAGTTGAGCACTTGAATCACAGGCCAACGAAGGTGTCGGCTCAGGGGGATCGGGCGGGCATGGATCTGGCTCTGGGGGGACAGGGAGTGTGGGAAGTAGTGCAATTGTAGCTGGGGTTACTGTAAGTGCAGAGGGGCCAGTAGCTGGGAGTGCTCAAGGGTCAGCACCTGGTGGGAGTTCCACCACTACAACAACAGGTCCTCAAGGACCAACACCAACAGGAGGACCAGCACCTGTCAGAGGGCAGGGTGTAGGGCCACAGATGGCGGTACCTCCAACACGGACAAAAACCACATTTTCCAATATATGCATGAAAATGGGATCCTGATGTACACATCAGCCAATTTGAGCACATGTATATAGTAAACAATGAGAATGGCAATGATGCCAAAATAAGATTGTTTCCTTGTTCACTTGTCAAGAAAGCAAGTGAATGGTATGCAAGGTTTCCTAATAATCATTTCCTAACCTGGAATGGCCTTAGTATAATATTCCGAAACAGGTTTAGGACAAGCAAAACTGAGGATGAAGTGTATGGAAGTTTAAAACAGTTAAGGCAAAAGAAAGATGAAACTGTTGAAGAATATGTGGAGAAGATATAGTTAATGATGAAAAAGCTGGTTGTTGTACCAGCACTAGGATTACAGAAGACTTGGTTTATGAGTGGACTAAGACCTCAATTACAAAAGAAAGTAGATATGCTACCCCATAATACAGTGGACGAGACATTCAAAACAGCCAACAGAATTGAGTAATTGGGAATGCTCAAGAAAGATAAAAGGGATGATGAGGACTCTGAAGATGAGTCAGACGAGGAAGAAGAGCAAGAGCTCAAGAGGAAGAGCAAGAAGAAGGAAAAGTTGAAGAGGGACAACTATGAAAAAAGATTGGAAGAAATCTTGAAAAAGTACGCCACAAAGGTTGTAACACATTGGAGGAAGGGTGTTTGGTGTGCAAAGTGCCAAATGAAGGCCATACCACAGCTGAATGCCACATGAAGAAGAAACACTGTACTATTTATATAATGGATAACCATTCTACTGAGAATTGTTACTACAATAGAAGGGCAGTTGCAGGATTGGGTGGATCAAAAACGGCACATGTTGAGTCCATTGGAAGTCCATGGGAAAAAATAAAATAAAATGAATCTATTGCTTTCAGTTTATAAATAAATAAAATAGATAGTAGTATATATAACATTTTTTGTAAAGAGTCCATCCTCAAAGATTGAAAAAATTCTTTACTAGATATTTTAATCTATAAATGAAAAAACATTTAGACATCAAAATCTAGAATTTACAACCACTTGTCCATATACCACCTAGCACCTCTAGATTATAGGTTTGTATGCATTTTTAGTAAAAGAAGATACCTCAAAAACCCAAAATATAAAATGCTACGGACTAGAGCAAATCAACATGTTTTTAGGTGCAAAATAGTCCATAGCTCTCAATTCCTAAGATAATTAGTCCACATAAAAGTGGATTTGGGTTGGATTTAAAAATGGCACCCCTAGTGTGTTTTCATTTGTGTCATTGTATGAGCGTACATGATGTTTTTTCAGTCCATAAGATTTTATGTCTAACATGTGCAGTCCACAGTAATCAACTTTAAAAGTCCGTGGCTCTCTGGTACATGATTGTTTTTGCAATCTAACAATTGGTACACATACCTATTGTAGTTAAAACCCTACACTATATAAATTTAGATGAAATATTGAGTTGTTGAACAAATATGGGTAAAACCATGTATGGAGGCCACTGCAGAAACTGCCATGTTACGCAAAAACTGAGTCACCCAATCCTGCAAATACCCAGAAGGACAGCTACAAAGAACCTGGGCAAGTGAGGGTGCATCAAGTGCAACCCCAACCAAGAAGAAACAATGACCAGGATCACTATGGTAGGCCCGGGGGATATAACAATGGCATGGCAAGAAGAGGTAATTCAAGAGGGAATTACCAAGGCAATCCCAGAGGCAACTATTAGGGTAATCCAAGGGGGAATTACCAACCAGGGAATCATGATTATAGAAATAATCCTAGAATAGACCAAGGGCGAGGACCCAATGGTGAAGAACTGTGTTACTATTGAAACCAGGCAGGACATCGCAAAGCAGCTTGTCCATTCTGGATCAGACACCAGAATGAGATGAGAGCTCATGTGAATGAGGGCCCAGTATTGGCAGCTCACATGGTTATGCCATGTTTTGTACCAGAAGTAAGTACAATGATAGTTACCAGAAGCAAAGCTAAACTATTACCTCCAGTGGATGAGGAAGAAGATGTTAATGAAGATGACAGTAACATTTTGAAGATGATGAGGCATAGAGAGATGAAAATGAACTGCACAATTTGACAAACCAACTTCATGTACAGGTCTCATCAACATGTTTACTAGTTTACATGAGCAAAATGCTGTGAATCAAACAGACTTCAGTTGTTTAGCTTTTACGTCACAAGGTTCACGGAGGGTTCCAAAGATCCAGTCCATGAAAACAGTATAGTGGCCATAGTTGTGGCGGTACGTGGTGTGGTGGATGGCGTGGAAGCCAGCGCCCATCACACCCCACACCCTGCCATCGATGCAGTCGTGAATGTTGATTGACCACACACCCTCCAAGAACAGCAGCAGCTCGTGTGTGAAAAAATGCATCGGCGGTACAAACAGTACCAACACATGTGGCGCTGCCTGCAGGATTCCGTCCACCGGATGAAAGGCCAAGCCTGCGACCTCCAACAATAAGTATATAAATGTTGCTAGATGCATCATCCCATTCTTCCGAGATCATCACGAGGACATTCGATTAAGCTTTGACGGATCCATCAAGCAAGAAGTCCGAATTGCTGAGTACCAAGTGAGTGACAGAGCACGGATGATTGCACATATATGAAAACTAAAAACTGTACATAAATCTGTCTTCTCGTCTGGAACCAGGATATGAGCCATATGGTGGACTGATGTCTTACTCACTTACCTGCCTTCATCTGGAACCCTTTCCAACCAGAGGGCATCTCACATGTTGCCATAGCTCAAGAGTGAGCACAGACACCCTTCACATGACAATCGCATTTCAGACGAGCAGTACGGCAAACACTCAACCCATAGCATGTTCAGGAATAGTAGGAAATCTCTGGCCAGCAGTCTATGCCATTTTAGGTGCTCATGAATCCATGTGCAAGCAAACGAAAAGCTTAGTTTGGAGGGCCAATGATGCTTGTGGCACCACATCAAGATTATTTCCATGCCCAAGAACTTATGTTATAAGGTGCTTAGGAAGACTTTACAACAAATCCAATCCGTGAACATCCCAGTGAACGTGCCAGTTCTAGTCATTGCGTGTGCATGCGCGGATCACTCTGGATATCATGCACATTGTGAGCTTCCGAGAAATCCCTCAATTTTTACTAAGAGCATCAATTGTGCCCCCCAATGGGACACGGTAGAATCGCCGAGAAGAACACGGAGACAAAAAAACAAATGAATCAGAAACCTGGCTGTAAGTAATAAAGTTGAGAGGGGCATGAAGGTGCTTATAGAATGGTTTGATGTCATGCAGCCCACGGTGCATCCAGTAGATGCCAAACTCCACCAAAGCTAAGTATGTGGCCACAAAGCCCAGGTAAGTAGGCCAGCCAACTGCGTCTACCCGCGAGTAACACCTCGTCCATCCTTGCTCCACCATGTACTCCGACATGAGTGAACGGGGCCAGCAATCGAAGCCCCTTCCACTAAGTGCACTACCAAGTGCACTTGGATGTCAAAGAAGGAGGGAGGAAGGTGCATCTGGGTGAAAGCATGCTAGAGGTCGGCCAAAAATATTGTCACAAATGGATTTTAAAAGACTGTGGTCTTCAAAGTACTCTAGTGCATTCTGATCATAAAAAGAACTTCCTTGAAAATGACATGGGAAGAAAGATGATGTTGTAAGGAAAACAGAATACTTTTCCAATATGCAAACGAGTATGTTTTGATGGTACTTGTAAAGTATTGTGCGAGGAGGTTGTAGATGTAGCACGCTACATCCTCGAACATGAAAAGCCAAAAGTACCCCTAAAACGTACCAATTGCACGCATGAATCTTTTTTCATGCAAACCGCCAAACAATGGTGAAATTTTGAAATAGATTGTTTTCGCCGGGAGGTTTGTTTCCGTTTTTTTTAATTTTCTTGTTTTTTCGTTTAATCTTGGACTGTTGGATGCGGGACTCGACTTATGACACGATTGTGTTTTGCCATTATTTCTATATTATCATCTACCACCACTACACTACGCCACAAAACTACTCCCAAGTACCCATTATCCATCAGTTTTGGCCTACCTCTACCATGCTTACACCCATCTCTAACATATACATTACCTCCGCCGCCTCCTTCTTCATGTGTGGAAAATCCGCTTCCTCCAACTCTTTGGAGCAAATCCACCGGAGCAAGCCTCCCAATCTATAGATTGTCTCACGAACCTCAGGAGTCAATGTCCCACGTACTGCAATGGGCAAGATGTCTTGCAATAGATTGTGGTAGTCATGAGACTTCAAACCATGGACCCCGTCTTCTTTGCTGAACTTTGTATGGAGGGATGACCCATAACCAGTTGGTGTTCGGACAACACTCATGGTGGCTATCACTTTCTTGTATTCATCCTTTGTCCATTGCCAAGGTGCGCGCCTATACTTTCACCGTACAACACCCTTTGGGTCCACACCATTTTGTTTGGCCCTAGATGGCGCATGCGACCTTGCTCCTCAAGCTCTTTTCTAACACCGAGAGAATCTCCTTTTGCAGCCACTCCATTCTTTGCCGGCGTGCCATTAAGAACCCAAAAAAAGGACGAGCATACATTCTTCTCAATATGCATAGGATCTAGAAGATGGCGAATCTTCAAGTCCTACATATATCCCCACCCACAAAGACTTACATAATTTTTTTAACGTGAAAGTAACAATGCAACGCATACCAAATGTGCAATATCACATGCATGCATAGAGATATTGACAGTGTTTTTGTGGAATATGTACCACCCAGTATGACAACTTGTAGAAGATTAAAAGTCGTTTCATGTCGGGCACGTCCACTTCACAGTCCATGCCCGCATGGCCTCCTTCTATCGGTCCTCCCAAAATTGCCCGGACGGTGTCATAGGGGGGGGGACATACTTCCTCTTTGTCATCAAACAATGTTTCTCTCTTCTTCTCCATCGATGGCTCATATGAAGAAATTTGCGGTAGTTGGGATACACCATCTTGTGAAGATGGCGGGAGCTATGTGCATCAAAATCATTGCCACAATGCAAACATGCATGGTACCCTTTGGTGCTTAGCCCCAAACAAACAATTAGTCCTATACTACACATCCCGCCACATTAGCAAAAACAAAAAGTTGTCATGTGCATGGCCCATAATGCCATCTACCCCACTACGGTGCACAAGACTGTCGCCGCTACTTCAATCAATCCCAATCCTCATCGATATTATCCGGCATTGACAAGTGAATGTACGCGGTTTGTTCATGGGGAACATAATATACCTGGATAATTATGCATTGTCCAAAGCAAGATGCCTCTCATCTGAAAAGATTGTTTGGCCATAGGGTCAAGTGAAGCATCCAATGTCGGGACCCCCCTCCATAGCTCCTTAAGTTCATCAACAAGAGGTCGCAAGTACGTGTCCATGTTTGCCACTTGTTTTTTTCCTTATGAGACATTCACATCATTGTTTCAATGCTCCACCAATATGCAAATTATAATACAAAATGAATTACACATCTTACTCCATGATTATGTCACTCATCAATCTTGCATCCGAAGTGCATCAGAAGTTTAATGTAAAGTCCAAGGCAATAATAAACATGAAATGAGTACACTCACCTGGCACAATGGCAGCCAACATGATATGCCCTTTTTTAATTGAAAGATACGAAGGGATGTTGTAATTCACCATGGTCACCGGCCAAGTGGAATGACTACATGATTGGACAGAGAATGGGTTGACCCCATCCAAGGAGAAGCCGAGGTGGACATGTCGTGGGTCTTCCAAGAGAAAAGGCCACATCTCTTCAATATGTCTCCATGCTTGTGAATCTTGTGGCCCGCACACCTTTTCCGGGGAGCTCCGATGCGAGGCGTGCCATCTCATGAGTCTGGCCAATTCGGGGCTTCGGTACAGTGCCCTCAATCGCGGGATGATCGGAAAGTAATGCATTTTCTAGGATGAAATACCCCACGCCCCCCACATGTAATCATCCCATTAGCACACATAATACAACACCCTTATGTCTTTCCCTTTATGCAGCCTCTCCCTCATTTGGGCTTGAATGGTCAAAACTGAACGTTGCTCCTTCCACTCCTCACTCACTCCTTCCAAAACCACAATCGGATCTTGCATGAGTACTACTCTCTAAACCCTAAACTTTGTGGAGTACACTTTACATGCATCGAGAAGATTAAATAAAGTAATCTCCATGCGAGGGGGAATGACACTTATACCTTGCGTGGTACTTTTTTCCCTTGGACATCATCCTGATATTGGTCTTTCTTGCACTCTGGGCACTTGGTGAGACGCGAATCCTCTCCGTAGTATAGGGTTTTAACACATGGACATGCATGAAAAATCTTATAACCCATGCCCACAGAATCCAAGACTTCGCGTGCCTCTTTCCGCGACCGTGGCATCTTGGGTTTCAAGTGTGGAGCAAGGATATATCTGCAATAGTTCGCATTATGGCAGATATCCCAACATTACTTATGCCAAATCGAATTTGAAGATTGAGCAAAAGTAAGATTGTTGAAAGTCGACTCATTTTCGCCCCTTCGTACAAGGGAGTTCTCGCCTCCCTCTCCATGTCATTTGAGGGGGTCATTTCAGGATCATCGATTGGCTGGGTTCCCTCTTCATGAGATGCATCAGCGCCCACATGATGCATTAAGAGATCCACCATGGCTTGCACATCCTCCTGGTTAATTTCATTGTTGTTGTCATTGTCATTGTCACTGTCATCGTCATCATCGTCCGGTACCGTTGGGACGGCGTCTCGCCCATGGCTCCCGCCTGATGTACTTGGGTTGTTTTCGGATGGGGTGCCAAGAGAAAGGACCGGGAAGGAATGGACAAAGTCCTGATACGAACAAATGAACATAGGGAGATATATTATAATGTGTCCTTGCAACCATATAACTCATTATAAGCGAAATACAAACAACAACCTTCAATGTGTGCGTGCATCAAATATGTCATTCAATAATTACATGTATGTGCGCAACGTACACGCATGCAAAGGTTTCAAACCCAAAAAAAATCATTTGCCTCCCCCAATGACACATTCACCCTATCAACCAATTTTTGTTTATTATTGTGAAAGAAAATCCTCTCATGCCATTGCAACCAACAAACGGATGTGGCTCAAGCTTCTTTTATTCCTACATGTGCTTAAATATGTGTGCAACACCTGTACAAAGATCCAGCAGAGAAGCAAAAAAAAAAAAAAAAAAAAAAAACATTTGCCTCCCCAACGACGCACTCACCCTTGCACCAATTTTGAATTAAATCGAATTTAAAATAAATATTTGCATTTAGAAAATATATGATTGCGGTTTTGAGGGGTGGCCGCTTGGTTTTTCGGAGAAAAACAAACTAAACTGTTAGTTTTTGTGGCTGAAGTCCACTTTTAGACACGTTTTTCATGGAATCCTTGACTGCTAGAGGGAAATCCGAACGGCATCGGACGGAAATTCGGCGCCGTTTTTCCATCATGGGAGGTTTTTATATCGTCCAGTTTTGGGCCTCACCACCCGACCGGACTTCCTTTGAGGGGGCCCGGATGGAAATTCGGCGCCGAATTTCCATCCGGGGGATGGTCTCTGTTGGACAGGTGCCGGCCTCTACGCCCAAGGCGACTTCGTCCGGGCGTCCCCTGTTGGATATTCGGTGCCGAATTTCCGTCCGGGGGTTGAAATGTGATGGCCAGGTGTCGGCCTCTCCCCCCTCCCCGACTGCATCCGAACCGCCCCGCACGGAACTTCGGCGCCGTTTTTCCATCCTGGGAGGTTTTTATATCGTCCAGTTTTGGGCCTCACCACCCGACCGGACTTCCTTTGAGGGGGCCCGGATGGAAATTCGGCGCCGAATTTCCATCCGGGGGATGGTCTCTGTCGGACAAGTGCCGGCCTCTCTGCCCGAGGCGACTTCGTCCGGGTGTCCCCTGTTGGATATTCGGTGCCGAATTTCCGTCCGGGGGTTGAAATGTGATGGCCAGGTGCCGGCCTCTCCCCCCTCCCCGACTGCATCCGAACAGCCCCGGATGGAAATTCAGCGCCGTTTTCCCATCTGGGAAGGTTTTTATGTCGGCCAGTTTTCGGCCTGCCCCCCCGACATGACTTCGTTTGGGGGGGCCCGGATGGAAATTCGGCGCCGAATCTCCATCCAGGGGATGCTCTCTGTGGAACACGCGTCGGCCTCTACGCCCGAGGCGACTTCATCCGGGCTTCCCCTGTTGGATATTCGGTGCCAAATTTCCGTCCGGGGGTTGTAATGTAAGGGCCAGGTGGCGGCCTTTCCCCCGAGCCGACTGCATCCGAACGGCCTCGGATGGAAATTATGTCGGTCAGTTTTCGGCCTGACCCCCCGACACGACTTCCTTTGGGAGGATCCGAATGGAAATTCGGCGCTGAATTTCCATCCGGGGGTTGTTCTCTGTCGGACAGGTTCCGGCCTCTCTGCCCGAGGCGACTTCATACGTGCGGCCCCTGTTGGATATTCGGTGCCGAATTTTCATCCGGGGGTAGTAATGTGACGGCACGGTGCCGGCTTCTCCCCTTCAGCCGACATCATCCGGACGGCCCCCCACTTTCTGACTGCATACCGTTGGCAGTTATTGCGCAAAGACCAGGGGCCGCATTCCAGAGACTAGGTTCATTAACACTCTGACTGTGGATTTTTGAGATAGTTGGCTCCCTGGATTTGGATCAGGCTTCATCGCTCGGACAAATCGGCACCGCATTCCTTCCCATCGCTGCATCCCCCTTCTACCAGGGAGCTTGCCCGCACGCCATCCTGGGAGTCTTGTGTGCACATCTCCCATGGCGGAAAACCCGAGCGCTACAGTGTACTGCCCTCCTCACGAGCATAGAGCTTCATTTCCGTGCAAAGGGGACATCTGCCGGGTGATGGAGAAATATCTGTGCGTTCGATACCACCTGAAACCGGGGTCGGTTTTTTTGGAGGAGGAAAGGAAGGACTCAAACGGCGTTGTTGTCGAGAGTATTGTTGTGCTCCACGATGATTTCGGCGATGGCAGGGAATGGCGAGTTCCACCATCGGACAACGTCATATACAGGGCTGTTGGGGACTTCATTTGCCCGCCAAATGCACCTTCTATCCTAGCGCCTTCCACGAAACAATCCGCGAATCAGAGAGTGGCTACCTCAAAGAGAGAAGTCCGCAACGAAGTAAATCCAGAGCCGAACCCATCCATGAAGACGAGCAAGAACCGGGTTGTTCTCAACCTGTCCGACTCAGATGAGGTCATGGAAGTTCCGAGGTCGTCCTGGAGATCAGGCAAGTCCTCAATGGACGTCAGTGGACGAGGGAGTCATATTCCCAACACGAGCACCGCAGTTCGATCTATTCTTGAAATTCTGCGAGGGCTTCACATGGAGGGACACCGCTCGGAGCTGGCCGGGCTGGACTACAACAAGTTCGCAATTAAATCGGTTACATGCCTTCCCGCAGACGTCGACGGTAATATCTTCTTTGAGTTCCCTCCTTGGACGGACTACTCGAGGGCGTCCGGAATGTTGACAGATTTGGATAGAAAACATGATGGTCATCCTTGGTGCGTCACCAAAACCACCAGCATGAAGATGCTCGATGGTGTGCGGGTGCGCTACGTTATTTGTGAGGGCGCGTTGCGGTGTTTCTCCCCAACTTGCTTCCATTTTAAATCCAGAGGTCACAGGAACGAGACCGATTGGACAGGCACAACTCATCAACCATTTCGTGCTCAGGAGAAGGTTCCGAACTCCATATTTAAGTGTGCGCATTGCAAAGAACCACCACACTGCATGTCTGTTTGTAATGCCAAGCAGTTCTATGTGTTGCACCGTTTCCCTGACCTCACCCGAGTTTGCATACACGTTGGTTCCCATTGTCACAAATTGGCGAGGGGGAACTCGCGGGAGGCTGCCCACAAGGCAGAGGAGCTCGTTCAGGAGGAGGTTAAGTTGAGACCGGGTGCCAAACCCAAACAGATACAACTCCAAGCCGCCCATAAGATGGCCTTGGCCAAAATTATGTCGGAAGACGGCTCCGATAGAGTTCCTCTCGATGAGAAGGAAATGGAGGCATTGCTGGAGTCGGTGTCCCACGTATGTTCACCGAATGTCCGAAAGCACATTGTCTCATGCAAACAGAAAATTGGGCATGGCTCGGATATGCACTCCATTCTGGAGGTGAAGCGACGATGTGGATATGACTACATTCATGGAAGTAGGTTTCCAGGACAAGGGACTGAGGCAGATCGTTGTTTCGTATTCAAAATGTCCACGTGTGGACCTGGCAGCGGCGTCGAACTGGTCGACAGGATGACGAGTGGGGACTTGTCAAACAGTTGGGTCATGTTCGACCATATCAAGCGAATTACAAATCACCAGTGGGTGACAATGGGTGCACATGTCTACGACACCCACTGCAGGATGCTAATGACAATTGCTATTTGTGAGATGAAAGGAGAGAACACACAATCGGAGATGCTTCTTTGGCAGGGAATAAACGAACAGATGGCCAAGGCGGGATTGCCCCCTCCCAATTTCCGTGGTTTCATGGCGGACAACGCACAAGCAAATTGGGCTGCCATCCGAAGGGTGTACGGGCAAGACCCCAATGTTCCCATGGAAGGCAAGGAGAGATCTTGTGGGTTCCATTTTCTGCAGAGCCTTTCGCAGTACACAACCAGGCTCGTGGCGCCAGATTTCAGAGAGGAGCACCGTTCCATGTGTCTTGCGTGGAAGCGCGCTCCCACCTTGGATGATGCAGAGACACAGTTTGCATGTATATGGGCTTGGTGGACATCAACAGGTGCTGTAAGGAAATCAGACGAGGGAGCAATGGTCAGTTGGCTAGCATGGTGGCATTATTGTTTCCTCCAGTTCGGCGACTATATGCGGGAGGTGAGTTGCATGAATTCGCGTCCCGTTGAATATTATTCTTGGCATTATTTGTAACTTGCTTGTAACCTCAACATGTGCTTGTGCAGGAAATGTGTCTCGACTCCGACACCGACATGCACACGACAAACATGGCCGAATCAGTGCATTCTTCCTGGTGTGCCTCCTCTGCGGCGCATCTGGTGGACATCCTCACTGCCACAACGGAGGACATTGTGAGGTCAATTATGCAGCAATGCAGATACAACGAGTTCTTGAAAGGGAAACAGTGGGGCTTGGGGCCGGACAGGCAGGAAATGCTGATGCGGACTGCCTCCAGATCGAAGAATCCTCGGAAGTGGGCGGCGGCCTTGCGAGAGGGCCTTCGGGACACGCCATTGCTTCGAAGAGGCCAACATTTGGAAGGAGATGTTCATACCCGTCCAGTGAGACGAAGACGTGACGAGGCACCTGGCGGGGAAGAGGATTCATGGCGAGCTGACAAGAATATTCGCACGCTCCCTCGTGGTCCTGTGATGTTGCCCGAGGAGGTCTCGTCGAGCACCGCAAGTCCTGCACGTTCAAGATCGTCATCTCCTTTGAGCAAAGGGCACGTGCCCGAGGAACATAACGAGCCATCTGTAGTAACGCAATACAACATACCCATTGTGGAGACAAGAGTGTCGGAGTCACAGTGGAGAATTGCAAGGACATTGCCGGCATTTCGAGGGAAGTGCTGCGCCATTCGGGTGGATACGAGAGCACGCTGTGGTGAGATGATTCGGAGGAACCTACACGGTGCTGTACCTGCACCTTGTTTCAGCGGTAGATTTTTGACTCCCACATTTGCTTACGCCACAACGCAGACGTTTTGGTTCTGTAGGCACGACATAATGACCTGTGTATTTGGCAAGCCCAAGTACGGGATTCAGGGAATGCCGGAGCCTCCGGGCGTCTGGCCTATTGCACCGGGTTGCAGCCTCTCTCAGAATGAGGCGGATGCTCTATCTGCAGCAGGATTTCGAATGGTGCAACGCACAGACGTCCCGGTCCACGCATTTCCAGTTCCTTAGACCCAACCATTGCAGACTGCTCGGTCCAGTAGAGACGGATTGGACAATTCTGCACATCCCACAATGCGATTCGGAAGAGTGAAGAAACGACACCCTCCCAACAAGTTGAATGAGACTCGGATTGCCAATGCTCTTGGGATGGCTTGCACTATTCAGAGCTCCGTGGACGTACCTCCACCCGGCCTTGGGCGTGTTTATCGGATGGCAACGGCCGGCTCGGCTGTACGCGACGATGTATACACAATTATGATTGGAGTGGAGCCGACTTGCAATTGTACGGACTTCTCGTTGATGGAAGCAAAGAAGGGTTCAAAGTATTATCCGTGCAAGCATCTGTATTACATTTACCTAAAGAGGTTGAGGATGAACGTGACTATTGATGACTTTATTCATGCACCGGCGTTGAGCGTGAACGAGCTGCACAAACTCCTCCTTAGGGATTCCAGAAGTCATTGATGGGGCAAAGGGAATCCTCCATATGGATATTTTCAATTGCATTTTCATGTATCAGATTTTTTTTTGCAGTGTAATGAAATGCACCCCAAAACTCCTGGAATGAGGCAATATTCCATTCAAACTGAGATCCAACAGAAGTAGTTGTGGGGCCATTTCTGGAAAAATGGCGCCGAATTTCTCTATTTTGGGCCGAAAACTAGCTAAGTCCCAACATGCACTGGTACCCCTGTGTCTGGAAAAATGGCGCCGAATTTCCTGTTACATGGCCAGAATTGCCCAACATCTGTGCAATCCCCGGCACCATGTACCGAAATTCGGCGCCACATTTCCAAATTTTGGGCTTATACACCTGTCTTGAGGGGACCTATAGCCGCGGAATCCGGCACCATTTTTCGCCAGAGAGACCTATTACCGCGAAATACGTCGCGATTCTTTCCGGTTACGGACCCTATTACCGCGAAATTCGGCGCCATTTTTGCACATGTCGCTGGGAATTGGCATGAGCGGAAGACGAAATATCATGAGCACAACTCTCAAAACTACAATTTCCCCTTCAAGGTGCCGAATAATATATTTGTTTTTTCTGACACATTCCATTAAATTAATGTTTTATAATGTTTTTTATTTTCGAAATTTGTACTTCTGCTCATGAAAGCCGATTGTTTTGCTACTCCGCTCATGCCGCTCATGCTCATGAAATAGCTAACCTCCTAGATGGGAGTATGTTGGGAAAGAGTCTGGTGGGCAAAAGTCTGCTGGATGCCAGATTGGGTGGGTCCTGTGTCCACCAAGTCTGCAGTCAGTATGGTGTTGACCGGAAAGTTGGCGCGTGCTTTGTTAACAGAGTCCAGTGCTGCTATGGCATCTGCTAAGCCAGGGTACTTGAACAATATGTACTCCCGCACCTGCTCCACTTCCCAGCGCACCGCATTCACTGCTAAAGGAGGGTTGGAGCTCACCGTCCGCCAAGCACACATGGCCTCCCGAATACTGGCTCGTTCATTCTGGTATATGACAGAAAACCCAAAAACTCAACATCAGACTCACCAGCAGACTCACCAGCATCGTGGCACAGAATAAATGAACGAGTGGACTCCAACAGACTCAATGGCAAGAGACACCTGCGCACGTATAGTAGACTGAACCAGCAGACTCTATGACAACAGACATTTGCGCACCTACAATGGACTGCAGGAGGGGACTGTACTACTGGACTCAGGAAGCAAGACGAGCAAACTCATGGGACTAACCAACAAGTCCACAAGCAGACTGATGTAGCAGACCGAGCAAGTAGACTACCAACTGTGGGGACAGATTGGGTATTACCTCGTCGTCGTTGTCGACACAGATGTCCACCTCATCTTCAAGGGAGCTCAACCAATTTTCCTCCGCTGCTCTAATGGTTCTGCTGAGTTGTCCGGACTGGGCGAAATTGTAGAAAAAACGGAAGAACTCTGGAATTGTCCACTGGTGGGCACACCGATGGGAGAAGCCCAAAAGGTATCAGGCGCAATGTGCCAAGACAAACTCCACTGCTAGTCTCTTTTGACTGGACTTCGTCCATATGGGCCCTCGACTGGTCAGGCAAGACAATGTCGACGGGAGATGAAACCCCTCCCAAACCTGCGAATTCATCATTCCGGATGATGTCTGCAGACGGCTCAACAGACTGACTCTCACTTGAACTACTGATGGTCTGCGTCTGCTACGTAGACCGTCTCCCTGGCATAGCCCGTGACCCTTCCCAACTGCCTTGGGGGCGAGTCTGCTGTTGAGATCTTGCCCTGGCCTCCCGAGTGGACCTTGCAGCCTTTTCTCTTTCCTTCTTTTGGGCCCCATCACTAAGTTTCTTTTTTTGGGAGCCACAGGTGATGGCGATGTCAGGTCTTGCACATCTTGCATTAAAACAGTAGAACCCACCCCATACCGTGCGCGCACTTCCGCCAAAGTGCGGGCCTTTGGGTTTGCGCCGCGGAGTCTGGAGATGGCCGCATGAACCACCCTCATTGAACTTTGAATTGGCCATGGCTTGAAGCCAGGTGGGATATGGCGCTTGTTTTTGCAACCCGTGTCAGCACAATGGTGATTTACCTGCACTTTGACCTTGATAATTTCCTTACAGAAGGGACAGTGGAGCTTATCCTTCTGCTCCATGAAGTCTGCAGGCTTGATTGCGCGGAGGTCTAAGAATGCTTCGACTATTTTCGCATCATACTCCTCAGGTGAATACCAGTACCTTCACTCCTTAGCCTGGACTTGTGCACAAAATGCAACCAGCCCGCTCCACTCTTTTTACAAACATCCTCCATGGTTGCAGAATCAGACAAGAGATGCAGCGACAATGAGTGACAGACAGCCTCCGATATGGAGCGACTAAGAATAAGAAAGCAGAGAAGACCGGAAAAGAGAATGGAAAGAAACCAAAGTACAAAGAAAAGCGCGCCGGACGTGTTGCGGAGGCGACGGTTCGGTACTCACGCGACTCTCCGCGACTCAAAAAGCTAACACGCACAAAAGCTATCGTGTTATCAATGGTTTCCTGCTCCATACGAAGGAGCTCGGACTCTCACACACACCACAAACCGTAAACGCATGCAATTTTTCCACATATCGTCCTAAAAAATAACCACTTTAGCACAAAACGAAGGCGAAAATAGTGGAAGCACGATGGTGGCTGTAGAGCCCCGCCAGCCCTCTCATGTTTAGGTACACCTTTCATCGTTATTAAATTCGACCCTAAACAAGAAGAACAGCCGCGTGCGTGCAAAGTCAACTCCGCAACATTCGACAACAAAGAGCCGCAAGAACGAGACAACAAGAATGAGTGGCCGAGTTCGTGGTAGGATGTTGTGATTTTCCATGCCCTAAACATGGATGACGCGGATGGGTTTCTTAGAATGGACGATCCAGATCCTTCGGCCGGCGCGGACTGGGGGCAGCAGACGGGCACGGCGGATTGTTGGGTGGACTGGCGGGGACTGGCGGGGTGGCGGACTCATGGGCAGCGGACTGGCGGGCGGACTGGGGGCGCGGCTGGGCGACTGCGCGCAGCCGGGGGGGGGGCCCTCGTCTGTGCGCGGGGCCCACCAGTCAGCTCGCGCGTGCGCCATAACGTCCAATTATTATAAAATGAGAGGCATAATTATTAGGCGCAAAAATGCCTAAACGGTTGATAAGGGACTTATCAATTTGCACTTATCAAAATCATTGGTTTATGATATAATAACTCCGCGGTAATATGCCCCTTCCTATCCACGGATATAGGCTTTGCTAGATATAGGCTTTGCTTCTCCGATCTGCTCAAGCTTAACTGGATTTAATTGGATTCTGCTCACGCTCAGAGGTAACAACCACCATCTCTAGTTCCTCATCCAACTTTGGCTTTACCTATAGGTCTTCGGTGGCGGCTTGTCAGTTCTTCTCCTAGATGGATGGATCTAATGTTAGAATGTCCTGGCACTGGCATTTGGGAATGTGTCACCTAAGTGGATCTCAATTCTGAAATATTCAGCCAAACATGTGCATGTATGGCTTATATCCTTATTTTCTCCATGATGTTGTGCTTATCCTTCTGCTCCATGAAGTCTGCAGGCTTGATTGCGCGGAGGTCTAAGAATGCTTCGACTATTTTCGCATCATACTCCTCAGGTGAATACCAGTACCTTCACTCCTTAGCCTGGACTTGTGCACAAAATGCAACCAGCCCGCTCCACTCTTTTTACAAACATCCTCCATGGTTGCAGAATCAGACAAGAGATGCAGCGACAATGAGTGACAGACAGCCTCCGATATGGAGCGACTAAGAATAAGAAAGCAGAGAAGACCGGAAAAGAGAATGGAAAGAAACCAAAGTACAAAGAAAAGCGCGCCGGACGTGTTGCGGAGGCGACGGTTCGGTACTCACGCGACTCTCCGCGACTCAAAAAGCTAACACGCACAAAAGCTATCGTGTTATCAATGGTTTCCTGCTCCATACGAAGGAGCTCGGACTCTCACACACACCACAAACCGTAAACGCATGCAATTTTTCCACATATCGTCCTAAAAAAAACCACTTTAGCACAAAACGAAGGCGAAAATAGTGGAAGCACGATGGTGGCTGTAGAGCCCCGCCAGCCCTCTCATGTTTAGGTACACCTTTCATCGTTATTAAATTCGACCCTAAACAAGAAGAACAGCCGCGTGCGTGCAAAGTCAACTCCGCAACATTCGACAACAAAGAGCCGCAAGAACGAGACAACAAGAATGAGTGGCCGAGTTCGTGGTAGGATGTTGTGATTTTCCATGCCCTAAACATGGATGACGCGGATGGGTTTCTTAGAATGGACGATCCAGATCCTTCGGCCGGCGCGGACTGGGGGCAGCAGACGGGCACGGCGGATTGTTGGGTGGACTGGCGGGGACTGGCGGGGTGGCGGACTCATGGGCAGCGGACTGGCGGGCGGACTGGGGGCGCGGCTGGGCGACTGCGCGCAGCCGGGGGGGGGGCCCTCGTCTGTGCGCGGGGCCCACCAGTCAGCTCGCGCGTGCGCCATAACGTCCAATTATTATAAAATGAGAGGCATAATTATTAGGCGCAAAAATGCCTAAACGGTTGATAAGGGACTTATCAATTTGCACTTATCAAAATCATTGGTTTATGATATAATAACTCCGCGGTAATATGCCCCTTCCTATCCACGGATATAGGCTTTGCTAGATATAGGCTTTGCTTCTCCGATCTGCTCAAGCTTAACTGGATTTAATTGGATTCTGCTCACGCTCAGAGGTAACAACCACCATCTCTAGTTCCTCATCCAACTTTGGCTTTACCTATAGGTCTTCGGTGGCGGCTTGTCAGTTCTTCTCCTAGATGGATGGATCTAATGTTAGAATGTCCTGGCACTGGCATTTGGGAATGTGTCACCTAAGTGGATCTCAATTCTGAAATATTCAGCCAAACATGTGCATGTATGGCTTATATCCTTATTTTCTCCATGATGTTGTGCAAATGACAGAAATGGTAGGAAGCCATTAGAGACATGTTTCATAAGATGCCAACACAAACAAAGTGTGGGAAAGAACTAAAGAGAGATGTACAACGAACTTTTAGGCAAAAATATAGGAAGATTTGTTGATCTAACATGAGAGATTGCGGCATAGAGTAAGCATTTTGGTCACTTCCGTGAAATCTTCCATCATAAACACATTACACAAGCTTCATAGCTGACATAGTGTCAGACTGCAAAAGGATAAGGTGTTAGTATAACAACCCTTGTTGTACTGTTATTGGACCAGTGCTCCAATAACCAGGTCTGCCATCCCTTTTCCGATAACTTGACAAACCAGGAAAATAGCTGAATCTATCGCTTCCCAGTAACTTTTACTGAAATTTCAGACATTGCATTGACCTTGGAGGGACAAAAGACTCAGATTGCGACAAACACTGGCAAACAGAACAATCATGACACTTTTCAGTTGACCACTAGCATCTAGACAGTCGCTGCATTTTGAAAGGTGGTCAGCTCGAGATAGTTAAGGAATGACGTTAGTCACACCCATCTAATGTGACAAAACTGTTGTGCTTTCCATAACTGCAGTCTCCACAAGAACGCTTGACACATGCGCCCAATCAACTTCCCTGAGGATTCTGATGCGTTCAGCTAGGGGCACCAAACCACCCTTTGCAGATACCACGTCGCTGGTGTCTGCCTCCTTGAGCAAAACCAGGGTAGCTCCAAGATCAGGGCCTTCCATTCTCCCTGTTAGTGCCACCCGGATTGGCATAAACAGTCGCTTGCCCTGCAAGCAAAACATAAAAATCTGCTAAGGTTAGTTCTGAGTTCAATTACCCCAGCCAACTTGCTGTACTAGATTCCTTTGAGATCAACAGGAAAAATAGTTGAGAAACCAGTTTAATAACACAGTGTGTAGAACTCTTAGAGGGCTTCCCATGGGAGGCAGAGACTCAAGGACCAGAAAGAGCCAGACATAAGAATCTACTTGCCTTAGCCTTGGCCATGCACCCTACACCAGACTTACGTGAATGTGAGGGAGAATGCACTTAGACCCTGTGGTTGGTTTGGACAAAGCAGACAAGGGAGGAAAGAAAGGACAATATGAGGAAAGCAGAATAGATCCACTATCATCAGAAGGTTTGCTCCCTTATCGGCACTTCTTTACTTAAATGTTGTCCAATCTGGCCCTCTAGTTTCCTCAATAAAACTCCACAACATAGCATCAGGTTGAAGAATAATCCTCGAGAGGCACAGCCTTTGGCCTGGCCTTAAGCAATTTTAACTGGAAAAGAGGCACGGCGACAGTCTCTTTGATTTAATGCATCATAAATGTTAGTATGCTTACCATCATGCCCACAGATGGCACATGTGGGTCCCCTTTTCTTGAGCTGGTTTTACAGAGGTGGGCAAACCTACTGTTGATTGGAACTTACCGGTGTCTTGCAGATGGTCAAGATGGATTTGTTCAGAAATGGCGTGCAGAGTAGACACCTCAGATCATTCACTTGTCAGGGAGGTTTGCCTCGGTCACATTATTAATCTTGGACTCAATCTTCTCCACTGACTCATCTAGGAGGAGAGAGGAACAGAGAAATGTAATCATTGACTATTTCCGGAAGGAGTTGCTATAATGAACCCTTGATGGTGTAGGCCCCCACAAAAATACCCCTTCTGGAGCAGTTTTGGAGTTCAGTTCCCCAGGGCATATAGGACACATCCAACTTAAAAACACAGACTTGCCTACAGCGGAATCTAGTGTAGCTCATGTACACACTACAGTTTTCCATACTCATGAGGTTGATTCCAGCACTGGTGCTGTAGCCCTCAAGCTGGAAATACAATAACAGAGTGGGAATGGAAGACCTTTCGTTTGAGAGTCTTCCCAACACCCTTTATCCACTTCTGCCACGCGTCATGACCCCCATTGATGGCTTCTTGCAGCTCTCCACTGTCATATGCCGCTATCACTGACCCCACCACCTCAGCCAGGTTGTCGTCCACAATTTCTTTTACTTGAGCACTGAACAAAAGAGACATCGCATTAAGGTTTCCTCAATAGAACAGATCTAATAGCAGTAGAGTCATCGAAAGATACAATCCCCAATCATAGATGGAATACAGCTGGATGGTGGAGAGGCTACCTAGTTAAAGTCAAATGTAAGGGGTATGCTAGAATGTTGAGTAACCCATCTTCAGCATCCGCTACCAAATCAATCCCATTCTTCAGAAGCTCTGCTGCCAACTGCGAATAAGAGGGAAACCAATTAATACAGGGAAAGTTCCCATCAATGACAACATTTACTAGCACAGAAATACATAGTGAACCCTCTTAGCTTTACATATGAGGAGTCCTCTTGCTGCTAATTTATGAACTCTTTGCAGGGAGAATTTCGGAATTCTCACCCTCACAAAAGGTCCCTCGGGTTGAGACAGAATGCCTGCCTTCACCAATTGCTCACCAAACATTGCAGCTAATTGCTCTGTTGGCAGTGAACGTAAATGCTGCCCATTCATCCATCTGGTTCCCTCCGTGAGAAAGCAGCAAATCATGATCACAATCTACATCTAGCAATTTCAGAGCACACCGCCCACAAACTCACCCATGCCATATGTACTGATTATCAATTTCAGGAGACACCAATCACATTAATCAAGTAGTCTTTGGATAGAAAAGCCCCAGAAAAGAAGTTTGTTTAACCAAGAATGGATGTCATAGTAGTGGTAGATGTTGTGAGGTGGAAAACTGAACACAAGTAGTTGATTCAGAGGAGAAAATCACACCCCAATTTTGTCTGATCAAAGATTGCTCCACTTTTTGTCACACGATCAATTGAAAACTTCTCAACTGCAGATGAAGACAGGGGAGAGGTCAGAGCTCATTTAAGTCAAGCATCATCACCTGTTTCATTAAGAGTTAAACCCTTTCTCCCACAAGGCTCCTGCAAGCAAAGTCTAAACATCAACAGTGTGTGTTTGTGCAATGATGAAATCAACATTGTGTCTTCTGCCATCTGATCTCGTATACACTCGATTAACTCAATTGTTCTTGCCTCTGAGCAAGTACTGTGGAAATTCTAGCAGAGATTCCACACCCTAGTGTCCTACGGCTTACCACTAAATCAAAAGAAAGAAATGGAGACGAAACACAGACAAAGGACAGAGAGGAGAGCACACACTGATTTGGATGACGGTGAAGATCTCATCTTCGCTACCATCGTTCCAACCCAGAAGAGCCAAATAGTTTACCATTGCTGGTGCCAAATACCCCATCTCCCTGAACTGCAGCCACAACCACCTTAACTCAAGGACTTGTTCTTTTGTTGAAACCCAGCAGTTTCTTTTGGCAGGCTACTCTAGTGCCCAGACACCAGACAAACACTGTGTTGCAAGAGGAGAACGACCCTCACATCAAATTTGCAATATTATCGAAATGAGGTCCTAGTTGCAAACCTTTTTATCAGACTGACAAATAGGGTTGGAAAAGGGAATATTACCTGACCCACTGATGTAGCCCCATGACGCTTTGAAAGCTTGCTGCGATCTGGAGCCAGTATTAACGACACATGGCCAAACTGTGGCATGGGAAACCCTAGGGCCTACACAACACAACTCGGCCCATCCCAGATTCACACTATGCCCAGGTGTCAAACAACAACATCATGATCATCATCAGTTCCGAGTTCATGTTACAACTTCTGAGTGCCATGGCCCAGCCACAAACTTCTGATGTTTTGGCAGGTATTGGAAGTTAAGGATACTAAACTATCTCAGAAGTTGCCCTCAAACAGCCCAGCAAGAGAGAGGGAGAGCGCCGGGGGGGAGAGAAAGAGGAAAGACAGTATACATTATAAATGAGAGCCTGCCGGAGGGTGTTGGGCAAATGCTCCTCTGCTCTGCAAGTTACATCTTGAGGTTAGTTCTATGTGGCTCCAAATATACTCTACATAATGCTGGCTATGTAAGGCTGGAATGGACATGAACAAATGACCTTCAACAGCTGCAACTTGTTAAAGATTGCGGGGCCCAGAGGTTAGCAGCTGGTGATTGAAATGCCAAATGCATACGAAGCAGAAAGAGTGAACAAAAGAAAAAAGTTTATTGCACATCTGCACAGAGAGAGGGACAGAGATGTGCCTCATCGAACTTCTGACTCTTGTCACAGGAGCCTCAGGTGGACAAATGCAGAACAGGGGAGACAGAAAGGAGGAGAGCAAGCATTGGGGGTGTACTATTGCTTGAAGTAGTGGGACTTAAACAACAAAACAAATGATTTTGACCTTCTAGACTTTTCTACAAGAAAGCAACATATAATGCTATGAATCATCCCGGATTTCAGAGCCAAGAACGATCCCAGCATTTGACATTGTGTCGCGCCTATTCAAACCGACCGCAGGTTTAAGTAGTCCTTTTTGCGTGTTCCGACGTGCCCATGCATCAGAAACTATCCTCGCCAACATATCCAACACATTGGCTACACAGCTTACGGAAGAACAAAAGAAACACAAGAGAGAGTGAGAGAGCAACACCTAATGACATGAGAGATGTGCATGGATGCATCATCAACAGCTACACAGAAGTTGTAGACAGGCTGCCCATTGCTACGCAGCACAACGAAGTCCCCAAGAGTGTTCTTGCTCCATGAGACCTTTCCCCACAAAATGCTCAGTGTTCCTTAGGAGATACTTGAAAGAATCCATTGCTTAGAAAGATAAGTGAAACATCAAGTCAGTGTGAACAGAGCATACAGTGTAAAGAGTGCTAGATATGGCAGCTTGCTGTAGAAGACAGTGAAATAGTGTTGCTGATTTCATTGTAGGACTAAGAAACTCAACTTCAAGTTGATGATACTCGAGCACAAAAACAAGAAATTTTCTGCCCTACAGAACATTACCGCATGATGTGCTGCTTACAGCTAGTTATTGTCATGTCCAAGGGCTGAAAGATGTTGTGAAGCTCATAATTCATAGCACAGTGAAACAAATGACACAGGGCAAGTAAAAAGAGCTGGTACTAGTTGTCCACACTTCCCATCAGAAGCTAACATTGCAACTACTCCTAAGGCCTTCCAGATGTCACCATATACAAGGTAAATGCATTGAGCTGATGTACCTCACCACGAATCAAATCATGGATAGTGACGGATCCTTCCTGTGGGACCCGAAAGCGAAAGGTATATGGAGTGCCTTTTTCCAGCTCAGAGTCCACCTCAGCTTGTGAGGCAGATCCCCACTTGCCCATGTATCGTGGGGGTAGGTTCTTTGACTTGGCCTCCTCTCGCATAGCTTCTAGCTCCTGCCACACCAGTCATATGATGTACATACATTCAATACCATTCATATCCTTCACTTAGTGGTTACCTTTACGACATCAACAACCCCCCCACCCTTTCTTTCTACTCTTACGAGGAAAGGGGCAAGAACTTCATTAAAACATCTCTCCATGTAACATCTGTATCTCTCTCTCTCTCTCTTCAACTTTGCGGATGACTTCGCAGGCATAGGGGAGACTCCAACCAATGTCCAGGAGTTGATTGATTGCGCGAAGAGATACTTTGATCTTTGGGGGCTAGAGGCTAATGTCAGCAAATGTGCAGTGGTAGCATTCAACGACAGAGGAGAGGGAGGAAGTGATCTTAAGTGGCAGTGGGGTACCCAGGTCCTCCCTTCCTACACTTACCTGGGCGTTGAGTTTTCCTCCAATTGTAATTGGGATGGACATATCTGGAAAGTTGTTCAAACTGGCAAGGGCAAAGCTCTGGGGCTCACTAAATTTTTCCACTGCAGAGGGGTCAACTCTGAGGTTAAGAAAACCATGCTTTGCCGCGTTATTAGACCTGCCTTGGAGTACGGATCTGCAATATGGGTTGAGAACTCCAACCAGGCTAAGTCTTTAGAATCCATTCAAGTGGGGGTGCTTAAGGAGTGTATGTCAGCATGCTCCAAAACAGCCAATGTGGCTGTTCGGGGTGCGTTTGGCATTCCGTCCTTAAGCTCCCGACGAGATGAATTCAAGGTCAGATGGTGGGGTCAGCTGCAACATACGCCCAACACCAGATATCCTAAGTTAATCGACTCTATATCTTGGAAACAGGACCGCCCTGTCAAACAGGCTAAGTCCTGGCAGAAGAGAGTAGAAGAGATTCTCAAGGACCTGGACCTGGATCCGCAAGTCTTGACCCTGCTGGATAAATCTGACTTAGAGGCTGTAGTGTCCAAAGCCATGTCTGTTGCCATGAGATTGTCTGATGAAAATGAAGTTAGGCAGAAAACTTCCCTGAACTTGTTTCCAGTCAGTGACATGGGGGAGGACATCTTGGATGACCTCAAGTGTCTACCCACTCTCGGCACTAGACTGAAATTTAAACTCAGGGCAGGAAGCCTACCTTTGAACAGCAAACAGAAGCAGAGAGGAAAGGGAGAGTGCAATTGCCCGTTGTGTGGGCAATCTGAAGACAGTACTCATTTTCTGATACACTGTCCAGGGTTCTCTCACCAAAGAGACGCTCTCTTCAAATCTATCAAGGGAATTGTGCCTGTACCCCTGTTTACCAACTTTGAAAGTCTCGAGGCTGAGCCAAAAGCCCAGGCCCTCCTGAGGCCTAGTTTTTGGGCAAATCACACACAGCAGATTGATGCTTGTGTGAAGGGATTTCTAGAGGATATCTGGAAAACCCGGATTAATTCTATATGTGAAGGTAAGTCTTACTACCAACGTCAGCCCCTGACAGAGGTAGGTTCTGTCCCTTTTGTTCCCGCTCAAACTGGGCGCGGGGTCAATGGCCACAAGGCTATGGCAAACAACGTCTTATGAGTACAATCTCTCCAACTTTCAAAATCTTGAGGCTGAGCCTAGCCCTGCTGGGATCTAGTTGCTAAACAGCTCACACACAGCAGATCGATGCTTGTGTGAAGGGCTTTCTAGAGCAAATCTGGAAAGCCCAAGCTAATTGCTTATAGATCCCACTCCTGGAGTCCCTCACAAACCTAGCATACATTCCCTCTTGTTCTGACCAAACTCTTCATGGGGTCTGCGGCCACAAGGCTACAGCAAACAACATCTTATGAGTACATTATCTGCCCTTCCCTCTTGTTCCACCCAAACTGGGTGTGGGGTCTGTGGCCATACGGCTACTGCAATCGATGTCTTATGAGCATATTCTATCTCTGTGCCCTTTCCTACACACAGTGGAGCTGGCAGGGTCACATTTGTGAAATTGTCGGCTACAGCCAAAGTGCTGGAATCAACATTATTTTTCTAGCATGATGTCTGGACCAGTTCATCCATCAAAGACTGCAACAGGACTGTCATTGGCTATCTGCAAGTGCTATGGTCAATTTGGGGATGAGCCTCACGTACCAACAATGGACTCCACGAAGGTTGGTGTCTAGACCTTAAGATTTTTGGCTTTGCCGCTTAATGAAGTCCCTTCATTTCCTCTTTCTCACTCATACTAATGATCCCAAGGATGTAAAGCCTCCTGCCAATGCCAGGGTGGATATACAGAAAAGGAGATGACAAATTGCCGAATCAAATTACCTCATCAGAACAGAAACACCGGTATACATGGCCTGATTCTACCAGCTTCTCTACATGTTGCCGGTAAATGTTGTTTCGCTCTGATTGCCGATATGGACCATATTCACCCTCTTTGTCCGGACCTGTGCAAAGCACCAGACCAATGAGACAGCCAGTGCCAACAAGCCATATTATTCATAAAAAGCATGGTAGACAAGTGGCAACAATCCTGATATCCTGGGAGGTGGCGGGAAACTGATGAAATAGGACTGCCTTGTGTTGGCCTTGTAGCCCTCCCTGTTTGGGCGATTGGAAACAGAGACAGAGGTGCACACCTTCGTCCCAGTTTAGACCTAGCCATTGCAGATCTCGAATAACAGCCTCCTCAGACTCCCGAGTGGACCGCTCCAGATCAGTGTCTTCAATGCGCAATATGAACTTCCCTCCCAGTGACCTGTCCCATGAAATAAGACCCTCGGAATGTCAAACCTCATTTGGGCCTTTGTGCGTGATTTTCATTACTATAATGCAGCAATTTCAGATATGAGTTTCCACAGTTCACCCAACAACAGTAAATATGGCAGTAATTCTTGAGTAAGGCGCATACACTTACAAACTCCAGGCTGTTAAGCTTCACTTCCAGCGACCATTTCTGAACGCAAAATTTGGCAAAGATTGAGTGACATTTACCTTGAACTGGAGGGTCTCAAAACTCCGAGGAGACAGACGAAGAATGATTTATCTTGTCCTCTACCTTTCCACCATAAACCCTGGCCTCTGAGTTGAGCTGGGTTGAGAAGTAGCAAACGATTTCAAAGAAAGCAAGTGAATAAATGCAGAAGATAAATGAGGGAGAACATGTGGGGATGCAATCTCACTTGGCAAAAAGATAGTTGAAAAGGGCAGTTCGTGCACCACCCACATGCAAATTCCCCGTAGGCGATGGTGCAAACCGCACCCTGACCTCTGCCCCCTTTAATTTGCCTATACCAGCTCCTTGAGTCCCTTTAGACGAGGCTATGGTGGCAAATCCTGCTGCTCGGCGAGCCTGTCTGACTTCTTTCTTCAATCTCCCACCAGACACACCCAGCGATTGAGAGCCACAGTAGAAACCGCATGAAGGGGCACCTAAGACTCTTTGCCTTTCCTCAATGGCAAGAAGAGCTGTGTGGCTTCCGCATTGTCTACTTCGACTGGGGGATGTAAGAAAGGGACAAGGAATTTGATGGGTTGTGAGAGTGAAGGAAAGATACTTGGCAGCTGCAGGAGCTGCATGCGTCCGACGAGAGAGAGACGCCAGCCATGGCGTTCTCATTGCCATCGATCTCTCTTGGGAAGCAAGTGGGGCAAGAACTAAGAACTTCAGTACCTTATCCCATTTTCCTATATCACCACTGATCTCCCTTTCTTTTTCTTTCTTTTTTTTTGAGGGAAGGGGATTACCCGGGAGCTAACTGATGATAAGTATATTGGCATGGACCTCGAGTAGAAATATGGAGGAACATTGGCTTGCTGAGTTCATATGGTTGGGTGAGAGCTCTCGGTATATCATTTCACCTTTGATCCCAAACAGGAAACCCAATAGGTCACTTCAATCAAGAGAGTTCCCATTGACATGTGAACGATATGAGAAATGAAATGAAAATGGTGCTTTATAACGTCCTCCGCGGAAACTCATAGAGCTTATGGGACAGAGAGAGAGAGACACAAAAAAGCCCATTCGCCTCCCCGGCTTTCGTCTCAGTATAAGTGAGCTAGGGATAGATTGACTGATCATTGCAGCAAAACAACTCACAATCTTTAGTTGTGCCAATATAGCTAATGGGCATGTGCTGGTGTGCTGGTTTTTGGGTTTCACTTCCCATTTGGCCTTTGCAACCATTTGAATCTGGGGTACATCATCTAGATCCATGAGGAAGGGAATGTGCTAAATGAATGAGAGTTAGATACTAAGCAACTTAGATCTGGTGGTAAGATTGGCAAGTGTGCGGGGTGACATTCATGCCTTTTTGCATGATCATGCTGAATACTACTACTTTGAAGAACTGATCTTGTGCAGAATGAATATGTACCAACAGAACACCAGCTCAATACTGATTATTGCAGGTCAGCTTTGCAGAAATCTCATGTCTACAAAGCGTTTAAGTGTGATGTTTTTATCCGTCTGGTTTACATTCTGATGCACGTACATCCCAACGTAGGTTGAAACAAGTGTACAATTTTTTTGCTTAATATTGCATAGTCTCTTGGTAGCAAAACCCTGTACTTATCATCATGACTGTGTGTGGACTCCCTCACCGTGCAGCAATGTCTGCATCTTCACATCTTCTCAAGACAGCTGCTGCAAGGCTGCATGTTGTCAAAGAGTATCACATTTAACATGTCATGTTTTGCACTCACTAGTCTTGCTGGAAGAATGCCAGTGAAAGCTTTCTATAAATGATAGAACTGGCTGTATGAGGTGGTGTTCAGATTTCTTCACTCTGGAAGAGCATTTTGTAGTTACCAAGTACTTGTAGAAAGTACCCACTGTTACTTGTGTGGGTCAATCCCTTTGTTCAATGTTTCACACTGTCATAATGTTCTCTCTTCCATCTTTTTGTCTCTCTACCCAAGTTGTTACATAGAATTCTTACATGGTGATTTGCTTGTTTACCACAGACTTTACACCAGCAAAACAGCACATAGAATGAGGCTTGATGAAAAACTACAGTTGAGTTGTTCTGACCCCTACCCTTGTACCAAAAGAACTCAAGGACAGTACGATGTAGGAAGTGACCAATAAAATGCCAGAGGCATATCAAACACCATTGAGAGGTATATTTTGTGGACAAGCACAGGCTACCCTTAGAACAAGTGATGAAGTACCCACCTCACAAAAAAAAGATTTCAGAGATGTCTTGGTCATACTTCTGACCCCTGATATGGCTCTCCTTCTGGACATGGTGTTCACACTACAAAGTAATTGAAGCTTCACAGCAGCTGCCATTGCCATTTTAAAGTGTCATTATTGGTCGTTTTGGGCCTCGTTCATACTGGCAAACTCCAAAGCTCCACCAGAAGTCTGAGTGGCGATTCTCAACACTTCAAAAAAGGCATCAAATATCTTAACCTGTCTAAAATTTGACTTGCCCCAACTTAACTGCATGCAATAGTAGATGCCGGCAGCCCTTTTCTGCCAGTCAGTCTATGAGGAAGGTAGATATATAGCAGGAAGACAGATTGGAGAGACTGCAATATTCTGTTTCTGTAGCATGTATAAGCATATACCCTCCTCTCATTATCCAGAAGAAGAATGGAGGACCTGAAGAGAAGAGGGGAAGAAGAGGGGAGAGGATAAGCAACTCCATGATGGAAAGTAAACCACCAAACAAAGTATATCTCATCTGGCCCCCTTGATCAACCCAGCACCTCGATCATTACCCTGCGTACCTGCTGGTTGAGAACACTACCATTGGCTCTCAGAAGTTGAACAGCGCAGGTTTAGGGTTACAACATGAGAATGCATTGTTCTGCAAAGAGCTGTCCTTCAGCCCTCTCCATTCCCTAACCAGAAACTTCCTTCCCACAAAGTTTGGAGATTTTTACAGAAGAACGGTCATTCGCCTTCATTCACAGTATAGCCTTGCTCATGGAACTCCCGCAAAACTTCATTCTGCATTCGAATCCAAAGCTTATCAGCTTCTCTTTGAAATGTTTCCTTCTGCCGATGTGCAACAAAATCATCCCCTGCTTTCTTCCTCACATCCCTGGGCCCAATGGTAGTACCATATGCACCACCCTCTTCAATAAACCTTTTGACTGCCTCCTCGTCACCTGGATATGGAAACACTCTGTGCTGATACAACTTCTCCATCTCTTTGTAATCCTGCTCAAAAGAAACGCATGTCAGGGACCACCGCGGCCAGTTTACAGAGATCACCAGGGGCCTAGACAGGGCACAGGTCCCCGGGGAGAGAGGGAGACTAAGAGATGATGTATCCTAATCCTTGTGACATGTGGTTCCGAAGAATAGTATTGCCAGAAACCAGCAATTTGTGGGGTTGCAAACAATACCGTGCCCTGACATTAATAAAACATTCCCATGGCAATCGCAGCTCAGCAACCAGAAGTCCTTACAGGTAATCCACAGATGTTTTAAGGGCTGACACTGATGCCGTGCTAAGTAGATAGCACTGCTACTGTCGCCCTCTTCTCAGAGTGATGTGACTGTATAGATGACAGGGCAGGCACCGTGCGAGTGGGAGAAAAAGGACGAGGAAAAAGAAGTAGCACGCAACACACTCCAAATTACACATGGAATCAATTTGCATTTTGTGCATCGTTTGACGTCCGTACTGCATGCTGTGTGTGTTTTGTGCGAGAGAGAGAGAGAGAGAGAGAGACCCCAATGCGAGGTTTCAAGTTCCACCAGCCCAGAGGCGATGTTTCGTTCCACCACCAGCAGAATCCAATGACGGCATACGCTTTCAACATTGCCTTCCCCAAATCCTTCCAATGCACCTTCGACATATCTCCTTCCTTCGCTCTCCTTCCCTCTCCGCTGCCTTGCTAGCTGCCAGATCCTTTTCCCCCAATTCCTCCAGTATCAAAATAGATTTACACACGGAAGATAATAGGAATAATGTAAGAACTTAATGCGAGCGCGTCAGGACGGTCCAGCCCTGACACCCCGTACCGCCGGTTCTCCGCCTCCGGCAGCCATCGAAAGGCAGCCGGCTGGGCTTGGTCAATCCCTCCCCACCCCCGCAATCATCCCATCGGCGTCGTCGCCCCCGGCATGTCGTGGGGGCGTCGTCGTTCTACGACACCAGTCCGCTTGTAACCACTAACCACCATGTAACCCCCTGTAACCCATGTAACCCCATGACCCTATGTAACCCTCACCAGGTGTAACCCTATGTAACACCGCAGAGTGTCACCCCCACCCCTATGTAACCCTCATTCCATGTAACCCTCTATAAAACTTTGTAGCCCATGTAATCCTCTCTGACCTTCTTAACCCATATAACCCGCTGTAACCCCATGACCCTCTGTAACCCTCAACATGTAACCCTCACCTGTAACCCCTGTGACCCTCACCACCAAGTAACCCTCTGTAACCCATGTAATCCCACCACAGAGTGTCACCCTCACCCCTATGTAACCTCACTCCATGTAACCCTCTGTAACCCTCACCAGGTGTAACCCTCTGTAACACCGCAGTGTCACCCTCACCCCCATGTAACCCTCACTCCATGTAACCCTCTGTAACCCTCTATAACCCTCACCACCATGTAACCCTCTATAACACCGCAGAGTGTCACCCTAATCCCTATGTAACCCTCTGTAACCCTCATCAGGTGTAACCCTCACCACCATGTAACCCTCTGTAACCCATGTAACCCTCTGTAACACCGTAGAGTGTCACCCTTACCCCCATGTAACCCTCACTCCATGTAACCCTCTGTGACCCTCTGTAACCCTCACCAGGTGTAACCCTCACCACCATGTAACCCTCTGTAACCCGTGTATCCCTCTGTAACACCGTAGAGTGTCACCCCACCCCTATGTAACCCTCACTCCATGTAATCCTCTATAAAATTTTGCAACCCATGTAATCTTAACCCATGTAACCCCATAACCCTCTGTAACCCTCACCTGTAACCCCCTCTAATCCCCTGTAACCCTCACCACCATGTAACCCTCTGTAACACCGCTGAGTGTCACCCTCACCCCTATGTAACCCTCACTCCATGTAACCCTCTGTAACCCTCACCACCATGTAACCCTCTGTAACACCGCAGAGTGTCACCCTCACCCCCATTTAACCCTCACTCCATGTAACCCTCTGTGACCCTCTATAACCCTCACCAGGTGTAACCCTCACCACCATGTAATCCTCTGTAACCCATGTAACCATCTGTAACAACACTCTGTAACCCTCACCAGGTGTAACCCTCATCACCATATAACCCTCTGTAACACCGCAGAGTGTCACCCTCATCCCCATGTAACCCTCTGTGATCCTCTGTAACCCTCACCACCATGTAACCCTCTGTAACATGTGTATCCCTCTGTAACACCGCAGAGTATCACCCTCACCCCTATGTAACCCTCACTCCATGTAACCCTCTGTAACCTTTTGTAACCCATGTAACCCTCTGTGACCCTCTGTAACACTCACCACCATGTAACCCTCTGTAACACCGCAGAGTGTCACCTTCACCCCTATGTAACCTCTGTGACCCTCTATAACCCATGTAACCCTCCGTAACCCATGTAACCCCATGACTCTCTGTAACCCTTTGTACCCCATGTAACCCTCTGTTACTCCGCGGGGTGTAACCCTCACTCCATGTTATCCCGCATCATGTAACCCTCCCATTATGTGATCCCATGTAATCCCCACCATATGTAACCAGCATCGTGTAACCCCAATGCAAGCTTGTATCATGTTATCCCATGTACCCCTCTCCGTGTAACTCCAGTTCCTCGTGTAAACCCATCATCCCTGTAACCCTCTACACGTCAGCCCTTGTAACTCCGCCTCGTGTAACCCGCATTGTGTAACTCTCACATTGTCCACCATGTAATCCCGATACGTGTCAATCCCCTCCGTGTAATCCCCGATCGTGTCACTCCTAGCTCGTGTCACCCCATCTTTTATCCCCAACGCATGTCACCTCTGTCCGTGTAGCCCCTTGGTGTCCGGCAAAAATTGGCAGACTCTGAGAGGTGTTAGATATTTTGAATTCAAACCTGGGTTACACGATTCGGTGACATTAAAACCCACGTATAACTCCATCATCGTGCGTCATTTTCACCAGGTGCGCAGACGTCGTGCGGTCCCGAGGGCTCCGTTGCGTTGCCCGTGTATGTTCTGCGATTTGTATTGTATTGGTGGTACTGTTGCCGGTAATGGCGTGTGCTGCCGCGAAGATGCTAGACGAGGAATGCAAAGCAACATTGGAATCAAAAGGTTTGAAAAACGAGGCGGGAGAACTCTGTCATTTGCAGCATTTGATATCTCATTTGAAATGCATCTTACAGCTGCCCATAGACGGGCTTTTCAATCACACAAACCTCCGTTGGATACGCCAGGTTTCCCAGGGAAAAGGGAAACGGATATCCATCAAAGTAGCTGTCGTTCCATGGTCTCGCATTCCTAATTTTCTGGAGGGAGAAAGGAGTAGAGTGGATGGGAAGACCCAATTTTATGCTCAAGATCGAAGGTACCGTAAGTTGTCAGATCTGACAACAACGCGTGCAAACAGTTATCGTCAGTGGCATAAGTAAGTCACTTACGAGGGTTGTATAACATTCCCAGCCCCACTTCTTTCTGCTGGCCTAGCAAAGTCGTATCTGGCGATAACCCTCCTCGCTTTGTATACTTTCTTTGTAGGTACCACTGCTGCTACGGCCCGGTAGATAGGCGTACGGACCCGCCGATTGTGAAGAAGAAAGAAAAACCGATAGCAGCCTCTGATAATCAAAAACCAGTCAAGCGAATCAGACATAAGGCAGCGGATTTCGGAGAGTCATACAAACGTGGGTGTACGTATAGCTTCAAAGTTGGCCGGTGTTTTCTAGATCCAGAGTTGGCAATCATCACATACTTCCAGAAACAGCATGTGGATGCAAAAAGAAAGCCATGTCATGGTTCAGCTGACCCCTCTTCCCATTTCACACAATTCGTGCATGCCCCTCGTCTCAGCCAAGATATGAAACAGTGGATCGTCGATAGTCTTCGCAGTGGCCTATCTCCAGCTATGATTATGACACAACACACTCAACAACTCCAGGAAGCTTGTGCAACTCAGCCAGGCATGGAGTGGAGTCGCGATTGTTTCTTATTCGAGTACGACGTGAGAAACATTGCCGACAAGCTTGCGATTGAGAGTTACAAAAAACATCCAGATGATACACAAAATGTACATATGTGGGTCGATAGCAATCCTGAAAGCGTCTTCTTCTACCATGAAGAGACAGCACCAGTGGCGGGTGATTTGAAGTTCGTGATTGAAATACAAACGGAGTGGCAAAAACAGAAAATGATCGACCTGGGACACAACCGTGTGGTATCCTGCGATGCAACATTTGGGACCAACGAAAATAAGGTATTTGTGTCACCCTTTACCTTTCATTGCATTCTAAAATATGAGTGTCATGCAACTGTTTCCAATATTACAACACTCACCTTATTCATTTTTGTACCATTGCGACATTGCAGTTCCCAATGTATACCATGATGGTGTTCGACGAATGGCTCAACGGCATACCTGTTGCTTATATTATATCAGCGAGAAATAAAACGACTGACTTGAGCTCCTGGATGAAACGTCTTCGCGACCGACTTCTTCAGAACAAACCAGATTGGAGGCCAAATGCTTTTGTTGTCGACGATGCAGACGCAGAAATCAATGTCAAGTTATTTTACCACTAGTGTGAAACTAGCTAGGAAATAGCTAGCTTTTTACATATTGACATTTGGGATTGGCCCAAGTGTCAATCCAGGGATCAAGGTAGATTTAGGCCCTGGAGTGGTTATCTTCATGGCAAGCGCGGGAGGCTCATCTTTCTCGAGTTGAGCCTCACCGCGCCTAGCTATGGCGCCGTAGTGTGGATTCCCAATGGCGTGGGGTGCACTTGGCTTGACTTGTATTTGAGTGATGAGGTTATATATGCATGAGTTTATGCTTCAGATTTGTGAGCTCGTGCTTGTAAGCTCTGATACCAAGTGTCGCGCACCTCACTTCTGTAAGCTCCCCTTCAAGTCATAGTTACTCACTTCATGCGCGCGCCTAACTCCCAAACTGGCCGCTGGGCCAACTCGGAGCTTCGGTTGCTCACCGGGGCATAACGGTCCCCCTTTACTCCTCCACTAGACCCTCTCCCAATTTGGGCCTAGTGGAAATTCCTTTTGGTCGATGGCAATCCGGAATAGCTCCCCACACCTTGGTCGTTTTCCGGCTCGCACGCTTACTCACTAGTTTTTGGACACCAACGGGCTTGCACCGTTCTCGGGGTTACTGCTTCCCATATATACTTCTGTGACTGTCCGCGGGGGTTTCACAAACAACACCACCATTTTATGGCGAACCACCACGAAAACCCTTGATTCCCGGTGATGAGTCGCGGTGAGTCTTGGCCCACCCACCACGGTCCACTTGGACCGTGATGAGTCCCAAGACTCCCCACGACTCCCACCACAAGGTCTCCGCCCCCATGGTGAGTCCTATGCCACCCCCACTAAGTCCCACTAAGCTACCACCACCCCTTGTGGAGCCACCCCCACCGCAACCTGGTGTGCGGGGCTCCACCTAGTGAGTGCCTCCGCCTCCTCGAGTGCCTTGGGCACTTGAGGTTGCTTCAGCCCCCCGTACCTATTGCTGCCACCGCCCCCACCACAGGGGCAGCCCCTCTGCGACCCGACCCCCTGCCCTCAAGGCAAAGGGCCGCGACAGTCTGCCCCAGGTATGGTCTGCCGCGAGACTCGGCCCGGGTGGGTCTGCCGCTAGGTAGGGTCCACAGGCCTTGACCCTAGGCGAGACTCAGCTCGGGTGGGTCTGTCGCGAGGTAGGGTCCGCAGGCCCTGACCCTAGGCGGCATTGGGGTTGACTGCGGCTGTTTTCTAGGTTAAGAGAAAAAAAATGTTGGGGTATTAGCAAGCAGTGGGTAGTGTGGTGGTTGGGTGCACAGAGTTGCACCTATGAGATTGTGAGTTCAAATTTGGTTGCGCCAAATGTGTATTAATGATGGTTTCGGCTAGCGCTGCATGTGTATTAATGACCTTTTTTTTGATGGGCGAGTCTTCCCGCAAAAATTTCTAAGTCCCGCGAGCGGGCTGCGGCACGACGAGCAGACCAGGCGCGACGAGTAGACCATTCAGTTGGACCCAAGACCCGCGAGGAGACCCGACCTGCGAGCAGTGAGCGGTGAGCGGACCTGACCCGACCGTCAACAGACCCGACCTGCCAACAGACCCGACCTGCGAGCAAACCCGGTCCCTCCGGGTGGTCGCGGGGGCGCCCGACGTCCGTGCATGGGCCCTCTGCCTGGCGCCTTAAATTCCCAATTATTCAAAAAATGAGAGGCTTTACACACATAACCCTCCTTCCTCTCTACTTCTTCCCTGAGGGAAATCAGTAGATTGAGGATCTAAGGCAGCCGCCAAGTATTCAAACACTTCGCCCCAGTGTTTAAGCCCAGCCCAAGTCTCTACCGAGGAATCTACCCAGGAAGACAGACAGTTTCAGTGGAGCCTGTCCATTTGTTGGATCGAAATTCATCACTTGAGGTCTTTTACTCCAGCAACTGTGTTTGTAATGAGTTCAAGAAAGATGATAACAATCCAATCCATTCATATTGTTCTGCACAGAACAAGAAGAAGTTTGCTGTGTATGGGATCCCTTTCTGTAGGCAAACCCCATTCTGAACTGGGATGCGGGTCAAGAGCAGACTAATGAGAGCTGCCCCATAAGAGGACACGCATACTAGACATTCTGCTTGTTTGGTGCCTTGACTGGTTGAATTTGAAATGCTCATTGAGGGTTAGTAAAGCTGTCATGTGGAGCCCAAGTGGCTGCAACAGGGTGCAACTGCAAACTCAATCCTCCAGGCAAATGCCCCTGAAAATCCAAAGAACACACAGCAGTGCCTGTGACAGTCGAGGGTGACCTTTGAAAAGTGATGCAAAATCTTTCCTTCATGGCCTAAGGTGTAAAGCTGTAGATACAGCAAAATAATTATCAGGATTCCCAACTACAGTGACAGTACTAACAACAGAGACTTCAGTTGCACAGACGACCTTGGAAAATGCTGTCTAAAATGCTTGTACAGCCAATAAACAATCAATTTATACATCACAACCAATGCATCCCTCTTTTCACAAACCCAAGCGACGGGGTGTGCGCATTGGTGTCCCTGGTTCCCGGCGAGACCCCGGCGTGGAAATCAGTTGGCGCTCTTTAAACCGCAAAGCTTTCTCCCTCTCTGTATTCTGTGCTACTGATTCAGCTTGCTTCCTGCGAACCTCCTCCATCTCCTCCTCCATGGCCGTCTTCTCCTCCTTCTGCTTTCGCCTTTGCTCAAGCCTTGAAGTGTGAGAGTCTTTGATACTAAAAAACATGGGCCCCAGCTCCGCCAGCCACTGAGGCTCAACTGCGGTTACGCATTGCATATATTCCTTGGAGGTTAGAACTAACTCATGATAGACTATGTAATCAGGCGTGTATCCCAGCCCGTAGAGAGCACTACTTGGGTGCAAGTGACAAGGCATACCCGTCCTAGAATTCACGTATTCACCAACACCCTTCAGACGTGCTGCGTTGTGGAAATATGCTGAACATATTGCCTTTCGCACTACATCCCAGTCAGTCCCCGACGACGAGTTTGGGATTTTCTGAGACTTGAGAATGTCCAAAAGCTGGGAGCGGACCTCCCGAGCCTTTCGGAGGCCTTTGACGTGAAGGAAGTGGTCGCCGCACCAGTCACCCCGGTACTGATTGGCCTTCCACTGTTGGTACACATTGAGTAGAGTCAAGTGGTCACTCTCGGGCACAAAGAACTTCTCGCGCGCAGCATCACTCTCCTCTGCACGGTCCTTGGGACGGAAAAAAACTGATGGCACTGAGAGCATCGACACAATCGTCAGTACCTCATCCAAGCAATAAAGCTCTTCCCCCGTTAACAGCATTTTAGCCAAGGGTGGGTCCAATGGAAACTCCACCATCTTCCGACCTAAGGTAGTAAGCCGCCCCACATTGTCTAGAGCCCCAAGAACCCAGAGCTGATACATGGAATTGAGTATATTTTCCTGGGGTGGGGGGTCCATGAAGTCGAACTCCAACAGGTTGCCTATGTTCAGCGACTTCAGCAACAAAACCACATTACCAAGATTTGTCCGCTGGATCTCTGGTACAGGATTCGGCAGCATTTCATTTTGGTAGGCTGTTTCTGTGAACAAGCGGTAACAAGTCCCTGGGCCTGTACGGCCCGCCCTTCCTGCCCGCTGATCAGCGGCAGCCCGGCTACAAGGGAAAACTTGGAGAGCATCCATACCCATACGCGGGTTATACACCTTGATTTTTCCATAGCCCGAGTCAATAACATACAATATTCCATCCACCGTAAGTGATGTCTCTGCAATGTTCGTTGCCACAATACACTTGCGAGCACCTCCCTCGGCCTTCTGGAATATTTTGGCCTGTACACAAGGTAATATGGTTTATTAGGATTGTCAGACTCTCCGTATTGCCTCCTGAGAATGTGAAATCAACAACTCGATAATCCATCATGGACAACCTTTAAATTTTTCCAAACTAATGTATGCTTAAGGAGGACATTTGAGAATACCAGTCTCAATATAGTTCAACCCTCTAGAGCCCAAGACAAAATAGCACCATACCTGCAGATCAGAGGGAAGTTGAGAGTAGATCGGAAGAATGGACAGTGGCGTGGGGGGTTTTTGAGCGCTTGTCTCCAGAGCTTCCATGCGCTCAGCCAGTGCAAAGCAACAGCATTCAATTTCGTCTTGCCCAGTCATGAAAATTAAGATGTCACCGGTAGGGCATGTTATATGTATGGACATAACCTGCTTGACTGCCGCTTCGACATAGTCCTCACATGGTGTTTTACTGAAAAGAATCTGGACAGGGAACGTCCGCCCAGGAATGTTGAAAACTGGCACACTGCCAAAGGGAAGGAAAGAATGTCAGTTTATGAACACTTACGCTTTGGAGGAGTGGCAGTTGACTGGCAGAACCGAAGAATGCACAAAAGAATCTGTACCTCCCAAAGAAGTCGGAAAATTTTTGAGCATTGAGAGTGGCGGAGGTGACAATGAGCTTGAAGTCGCGGCGACGTGCCACCACCTGCTTCAGAATGCCAAATAGCACGTCCGTGTTGAGAGACCGTTCGTGCGCCTCGTCCATGATCACCACACTGTGCCAGTAACCCGAATACCAGAAGGCCAGATTAACTTCTCCCTCAAAAGTACTTGACTACACTCAGAAGGGTCATAACTCTTTTACACTGAATAACTACATGATCAGAATGTCATCTTTTACTCCAATCTGCTTCAAATAGACATAGCCTACCTAAGGGACTTTTCTATGATATAACAGAGCCTGAGCTAAAGCCCTGGCCCTGTTGGGGTCTAATTGCTAGCCAGCTCAGAAAGCTCGTGTGAGGGCTTTCTAGAGGAAATCTGGAAGCCCGAACTAATTGTTTATACCAAGGCAAGTCCCACTACTGGAATGAGCCCCCTCAGAATGTATCTGCTCCCTCTTGTTCCGCCCAAACTGGGCGTGGGCTCCATGGCCACAAGGCTACAGTAAACCATGCGTTATGTGTACATTCTATGATGTAACAGACGGTGGGTAGCAGTCCAAATAAATGAGAAACTTGTGCTCCCTTGCCAAGGGCAAGCTCTAGCAAATATTCTTTTGTGCGGAAAGTCTCTTTATAGATTCACACTATTGCAAGTTGCAAGGTAACAAACAAGGAGAATCTCAAGAACCTGTACTGATCAAGATCTGGTTCTCGCAAGGTTTCTCGAAGAAGCACCCCATCTGTCATGTACTGCATTGCACCAAAGGCATTCCATCAGCGCATAAACCATGCATACTCGAGACCTACATTTTGAAGGTAATCAAACAAGAGGGAACCAAGAAAGGACAAAAGAAACTTTATACCATCCACCGGGAGCCCTGAGGCCACGACAAGGAAGCTCTCTGCAAGAAGGATTTGTAAACTGGTAGAACAGAACAAAAGCGAAATGAAATGAAATGAAATGGTACTTCGTAACTTCAGCAGAAAGCTCAAAGAGTTATGTGACAGGAGTAAGATAGTAACAAGAAAGAGAATGGGGCCCTCCCCAAGCACTCCAAAAGCAACAATTGCTGAAGGGATTATCTAAGAGTCAATGCCTCATGCAGTTGAACTGCCAAGATTTCTGATCCTCGTTACGGAAGACCTCTGTGGGAGATTGGGTATCATGGAATAGACACGGATCTCATTGTAGAAAGGGCAGTGAAATTAAAAATGTTCATCACATTTGACTTGCCTGTTGTTCCCAGCGCAAACGGGGCATAGGCGGTCCTCACATTGCAAGTTGAGAAAGAAGGAGAAATGAAATAGGTGATGATGTACTTAAAAAAGAGAAAGAGAGAGGGAGAGATGTGTATCCATAGTTGTGTCCTACGGTCATTGGCCAGGATGTAATCTGGAGGGATTTGATGCCAAGGTGGAATACTACAGTCCAAATGTCAGTCAGGGGGTTCAACAAATCAGGATATGAAATTAACCGACATTCCCATAACTCTCAGAGACTGTAAAACAACACTCCATCACATGGTTTGGCATTGACATCAACCTAGATAGCATATTTGACACCAGCAGTAGATCTGCTGTAGACCTCCAAATTAACATAGATTCCAGAAATGTCTGTACAAGCACCACAAGTCAGAGAGGCAGAAGGAGAGAGAACCAACCTTAATGATAGTGTTTGGACCAGTAACATCTTCAAAGCGAATGGCATAGCCGACCTTATCTCCCAAATCACATTCCACCTCTTCACTCACACGCTTGGCCACACTCATTGCTGCTACACGCCGTGGCTGCGTGCAGCCTATCATACCATATGTTGTATGTCCATCCTCATGCAAATACTGCCCATAAAAACAGTAAGTTCGCAAATACTAAGTTGGACATAAGTTGAGGGCCAGTTATGTGCACCGATTTATGCTCAATGTTGCTAATGATTTTTGGTCGGCTGCCAGTGAGCTATGGGGCTTCCATTCTACCCTTATTTGCCTTGAGGCCAACAAAAAATACTACAACAATTTTGATATGGAAAAGCATTACAGTCACCAGTGCATCCTCTCTTGTGGGACCTTCCTCACTCTAGGCAGTGTCTTCCTTTTCAAACAGCGAGAGTACCTGGGTCATTTGAGTAGTTTTCCCAGATCCAGTCTCTCCAACAACCACCACCACCTGGTTCTCCCTAATGATCTGTTTTCAAAAATGGGAAAATCACACTCCATGGTAAGCTTCTTGAATGTGTCAATCTGCTTCATTATCGAAGAAATGGACTATCTTGAAGAGAAAGTGACCCTGGCTAGAATACCAGGTTGGCCTTCAAAGTAGGATATGATGAACCACAATTCGGCATGACTGCAACCCTTGTTTCTGGCAGGCTTGCTGACATCTCTTGAGCACAGCAGTAGAAATCAAGGTAACCAAATCTTCACAACAAATATAAATATATCATTAAAATATTTTGAGCTGGAGGCTTCTATCACAGCATAATACTCATAAATCAGGGTAGACAACTACAATCTGAATTGAGGACAAGCCACAAAAGTGGTCTGTTACAGCTCCCGTATTAAGAGACCTACATAATAGTGAATAGTCAGAATGATGAGAACTTGACCCCCAGGGCTAGCCTGCATTTTGCTCAATCACTTCTATGACAGCAATGATTTTCTGCAATCCAGAGCCACTCTTGGCTGCTTCTGAAAAAGAAGTGTGTGGGAGACAGGGAGGCAAAACTAGGTGCTTACTTGTAAAAGCTCATCCCGCACAGAGAAAATGGGGAGGTATTGACGCTGCTCTGCGAGTGATTTCGACTTGGAAAAGTCACTTGCTGCCTCTCCCTTCTCTTTCATGTGTGTGGCAAACTTGGCATTTTCTTTGAAGTCCACTTCACCCTCACCCCCAACCTCTGCCTGATCTGCATCCACCTGTCCTTCCATCCCATCACCGAAGACAAACATATGAACAAAGGAATGTTTTTACAGTTCACTCAAACAACAACAAATCACATAACCTGCCTTCACCTGCCTTGCAGTTGAAAGTTGACAAATTCAAAGTTGTTCTATTGTTACCGAGCAGATCAGATATCCGTACTATAAGACATTTCCAGTTTACAATTTTCCACCCCAAAGGACCTTCACTTGTATAGCCTTGTAAACCTTGTAAAGTTATGCTTGGAGAAAGGATCCATGGACCAAGAGTTTGTAGCTACACATGGCAAGTCTCTCAAGAAGGACAGTACACCTCAGATCAAAAGCCCTTCATTGAGACACAGCTCATTTGTGTGCTGACTGAAACATGGTGCCCACCTGATCAGCTGTCTTTTCAACACCCAGAATGTTCCCTAGCTTGGACCCTGCGAGCTCCCAGAATCGCTGCCGAGACTTATTCATGTTTTGCTTCTCACGTGTTTCACGGACCAGTGCTGAGCCCTTGCGGGCAATTATGGCCATGTCGGAAGTTGGATCCTTGACTGGCATCACCGGCTCTGCCTGCTTGGTGTACACCACTCTTCCATCCAAAAACGGTGGCTTTGTATCTGAACCGACTCATAATTACCCAGAGAATAATCAACATCATGATCCTTGACAATAGGGTTCACAATAGCATCTCACTAACTGGATAGCTTGAGCTTGGTTCCAAACCCCCACTGTAGGTCTCACATCAAACTTCAAAGCTAGTTAAGTGCATTCCAGTGACCAAAAAGGAAAAGAGACAGCCCTGACTCCTGACAAACTTACCATGGACAAGTAGAATGATGCGATTCTCATCTTCATCGTCAAACTCGGTCTGCAATTCAGTTCCACGTACAGCCCCTGAGCGCAGCAGCTGCCGATCCTCCCACTGTGCGTTGTCTGCACTTAATTGTGACAGCTTTTTGCTTTGTGCCAAGCTCATCTGTGTTCCATCCCTTCGAGTCTGTAGAACAAACCACTCACCATGACATCAAACGCAACACTATTAATCCACAAAACATCACTTTGGTTATGAAACCAATGGATCTGCTCCTCTATAGGTTTTCTTCACCCACATGTATTGAGGTATTGTAGACTTGATGCAGCATCAACAAACTGCAAACCTCAAGGATTTCTAACGATTGACGAAGGAAACTTGGAACAAGAAATACTGCGGACAGTCAGGGCTTCTATCACACCAGGAAAGGCAGTTAATGACTGACTATCCTATACATAACTAGTGCTCAACTATATTCTACTTTGTAGAAATAAGAACAGGACATGCATACCAGACGCTTTGTCATTTCGGTCTCCCTTTTTTTGAAAGTGGTTTCGTCACCAAGAAACAGCTCTGCAGCGCCATTGTCAAAACTTCCTCCACCCTCTTCTCTATCATACCTGGAAAACCATCAATTGTCAAATAAGAAATCATTATGATTGAAACCCTGGCCAACCTGACTGGCTGAAGGAAACAGAGTGGCACAAGATCTTATAGATCTGAAGAAGTAATGCACATACCATGACCGATCAGCATTGCGTTCAGCTTCCTCTATTTCAGAGCGCATCCTTTCATCCATATCCGAGCTCTCCCCATCTCCGTCTCCATTGGTTTGGTCATCCTAGCAAATAAACCCTACTTAATACTCAGAAAGGGTATGCAGGCCTTTCCCATGAAGGGACTCAGCTCCACTGATGAAATCAGAGTACAACAGAGCATAGAAAGACTTCAAGTACTGGACATAGCCTAGAGCCCAGCTTAGTATACCACAAGAGATCAAACGGAGCCTTACCAAACTTCCAAGACCAGAGGGAGCAGCTTGAGCACGAAAACGCAACTGGTGGGACCGCCCTGAACCCCGAGGAGTATTATTGTCTGCACCTCGAGAAGGAGTGGAAACTCGAGGACCCCCTGCTCGAATAGGAGCTGGTGATGGAGATACCATATCCCATGGAGAAGGTGATCGCCCTGCAACAGCCAAAAGTGTTTGAAAATAAGGAAAATGGGGCTACCACTCGCATTTGCCTAATACTAGAGAGTACACTTTCTCCCAATACATAATGTGTTCCTGCTTGTGACAGAACCAAGAAACGATGCATACTCTGAGACACAATTTTGCTGTACCTGAGCCATAGGGAGAGTCCCCTCCTTCCCAAGGAGAAGGTAACCGTGACTCGGCAGGTGAAGGTGGAATGAAGGGAGAAGGGGGTGGATGGGAACGTTCACGCCCTGGTGTTGCTTGATCTCGACGTGGTGTATCATCCCACTCCCACCGTCCATTGTCCCAAGTCGATCTTCCTGTTAGTACAAGAACAACAATGTACATGATCACACAAAGTCCACTGGAAGATCGACTGCATGAAAGAAAGGGAGGTCCAGGGAGAAGAGAATTCACGACATACAAGAAACCATTGAGCGACAAAGAAACTTGCAGCATATCAAATAAGGTTGCAACACATATGCACCTGATGAGCTGCGGCGTGGGGTACCAACAGATCTCCGTTCACTTCTGTCCCTATCATTGGGCCTGCCTGAATAGCTCGACCGCCGACCCCGTTCATCCCGGTCATCACGCCATTCATATCTCTCTCTCTCCCTGTTTGCCCTATCTTCCTCCCAAGTACTATTTCTAACGCTTCTATCCCGAACACGGTCACCAACCCTCCGTGAAGATGTAGGCCGATCCCTTCCTCGTGAGCTGCTACTATAATAGGAAGTCTCCTGCCATGCCAAACTCCACCTGAGTGCTTTGCACTCGCACTGATCCTAAGTTGCTAGCAAACTCCAAGAACCATCTTATCAGTCTGTAACCAGAGTAGCTAGACTCCAGCCAAACCCTTGTGGACCCATACTAGTAGCCCACATGATCTTGATTCACCACTGGTGGATGAAGAACGTTTTGTGACGAGTGGAATCGCTCCTTGAAAGACAAGCACATTGATTCCTTGCGCCACTGCAGCATTCCTAATAGTCTGGGGGTCCTGAGCTACCAGCCTGGATCTCGAAAGCTCTCAACTCTCGCTGTTCTGCCCAAGTGATGAAAGTGAGGCATTCCCCGAGCAGAAACTGATACAGACCTTGTCATCAACCACGTGATAAAATGAAAGAACAAGAAGAACTCACCGCACCCACCCGACGCTCACCGGCACGCTCTGCAATCGCTGCAACAACATCCTCGTTGACACCACCTGCCCAACCAAATCGGACAACCTCAGACGCGCAGACTCCCAAAACGGGAAACTCGCACGAATCCAATCCCCACCTTTTGCCCCCGGGATTGCTGGTGTGCAGCTATCCATGTTGTTCATATCTAGCGCACGTACCGTGCCCGTGAGCAGGAAAAGAGACTGACAGAGAGGGAGAGTCATTTCATCATACTCTAAGCCAAGGAATAATTTCTAGTATCAATTCACAAGGAATAAGGAAAAGTGTACCAGGATGCGAAGGGGTATCCTCCGACCGGGTTGCCCTGTACTTTCGGGCACTATATGGGGCCTCTCTTGCACTAACACCAACCTCTTCTCCATCCCTTTCAGTGATTTCATTGCTCTCCCCATCATCTCCATCCCCTGCAGCTACCGAGGTGAAATGCGGCCGTTTGGACGCCCCGATTTTTTCAGCATCAACTGCCCGTTTCGTGCGTGCCAAAGCATCCAAACCTGGAATTGCAACAGAGATCTTCTCAATCAAAGAATCCAGGAAGAGCTGGATATCATAAATCAATCATGTAGCATCATTCAATTTTCAGCAAAATTCATCCCAGAGAAGCTCTGGAACCTCGCAATTTCAGCCGTGATGGCAAGAGCAAGTGAACGAGGGAGTACCCAGAACAGACTTGCGCTCAGAGGGAACTTTGAACAGGAAACGCTCAGCCCCAACATGCTGCAGCCCCCCTTTGGCTGGTTGCATGTCATCCTCCTCCATTCTTACCACCTCCACCTCCTGCAACTCAACGATCAAATCAGCCTGCACCCTCGCAATCTCTCCTGCATCACCCCTTCCAGTCCCAGTGTCAATAGACTCCAGCAAGGAAGAAAGAATGAGAGGGGAACACAACTTTGCTCCCCTTTTGAAAAGGGTGTCGACCTAACACAATCAGACCTAAACCTGTTTTATCCTCCTAATCTAAGACCAAGCTTCTTCTGTCTAATCTCGGACGCCTGCGCAGATCTCCACTGAGAGTACCCATCAGACTCTTTCGCCTTACTTGATGGCTTGTTGTTGACAATCAACATTCGGTACTTAACCTTTCAAACCAAGACTTTTGTTCAGGTACTCGGTAATTTCTGTCTCTTTTCTCCTTGTCTCGTCACATCTCAACTAACATGATTTTTAAGCAGAACGCTCCCGAAATTCATCATAATTGTCTGTAGTTGATCAGCAGGCTGAATTGTCCCAATCGATCACCAGTCGGAATTGAACTGACAAATCATCGTCTGAATTTGTATATGTTGTTGGCAGGTGCTTTAGTATGGCAGATTCTTTGAGCTTCGCAGGTTGCTCAACCGAGTACTTTGTGAGTTAAGTAGCAAAAGCATGGGGAGGTAACTTGACCCTAGTGAGCGCAGGGCTCGTTTATTTGCCGGGTTTAGGGTTTGGGAGTGTCTTTTCGAAGGTGCGGCCATCGCGAATCAGCAGGAGCAAGTATACACAGCCTTCAGTGTTTGTGTGTGTGCAGACGGATGTGTTCTTGTTGATGACTGTAGTCTGTGGTGACCGTTTAGACGTCGATCGTCTTGTGAAATTGTGGACAGAGAAGTTGTGGGGTTCAGGGGAAGTGCATGCATGGGAAGAAAAGGCAAGAAGACGCAACAACCAAGAGTCTCAGGAGGCTACTGAAATTGCAAAGGTGGTGGTCGAAGGCATAGAGTTGAACACAGGTGGAAGCCACTCTCGAGGGTGCGCCCAAGAGAAAAAAGATGAAAAAAAGAAGCCTGAGACTGAGACTCCAACTGAAGAGGCTCTAGCCGAAAGTGCGATGAAACCGGTCCATAATTGGAAAGAGGCGAGGCAAATGCTGAAGCAGCTTCTTTTTGGTAAGGACTCAACGTTGCTCTCCTCAAAGTGACTGAGGAGGAGCGAATGGAGTATTTTCAAGATTAGTTCTTGGACCAGATCACACTCACTTCGAGGGAACTTATCCGGACTAGCAAGCCTTCAGGTGCTCCTCTCTCCCTAGGGCTTTTTTATCTTTTTCATTTTGTGCTCTTCCTCATAACTCTTGCTGCCATCAAGTAGTTAAAGCATAGGAAAGAAATGCACACAGAACATGCCCGGTAATCTCTCTGATTTAGAGCCTAACGATCTTGATGAATTTTTGTGGTTGCTGGAGTATCTAGCTCGGAAGTTCTATGGGAAAGAGCTTAAGATCTTTGGGGTTTAGTCGTTAGGGTTTGAGGTCAATATGATAGGACGTCCAGTGGTAGACGTCCTCTTGGTTGGTCAATTTGGTTTCGAAGTAGTTGCACTCCAACTTCACCGGCCTCCCTTTATCCCCATAGCCCGGTCTTGATAGCTTTGAAATAAAAAACAAAACAACCAACTTTGCCCAAGCACACCCATAACTAAGTTTAGGGTCTCTAGGCCTTCACACCAAAGAATTTAGGGGAAAGGCATCGTGCTTAGGATAGGGAGAAGAGTTTGTTTACTAGTGGTCCTCTCACTTTCAACAGCCAAGTGTTCCCTACGATCTCCAAGCCTTCACACCAAACCCCCAAGACAACCACAAAAACCATGTCAGAGAATTGGTGTCATTATGCATGACAAGGACAAAACCCTTAATCCTTTCCGCATTGACTAACCTGAAGGAAGGGCGACGTTCGTCATCGAGGACCATTGGAAACACTTGGTCGTTGAAATTGAGTGGTCCACTAATAAGTAGGCTCTTTTCCCTATCATAGGCGCCATACTTTCCCTTGAATTCTTTGACCCCGTAAGTACGACGGAGTTTGTTCATTATGTCTTTGGAAATCTTTTTCGACTTGGGGGCCTTCGGATTCCCACTGACTGATATACGAACTTGTACAAGCACACACAAGAGAAATGGACCTTCAGATATCTAGCGAGAATGTTTTGACACAGGAAAGGTCCAGTCACAACAAAAACACAACCGACTTCACACCAGATTACAGTCTTGTTTGCTTTCTCTTCAATACTTGGATGCTTGTGACTTGCTCGACCTTGGGTTCGGAGAGAGTCACTGAGAGTCTAGAAAGTTTTTTGTTGTTTGCAAATAGAATGCTCCATTGGAACTCAAAACAAGGTTGAGAATGGATGAGCTTTTTTATGCTAAAGGCCACCTCAGTTAGCTTACCATTAACTTTAATCTTAGGTTTCTCACATCTGCTTCTAGCTTCCTTGGAGCCAGGAACTTTTGTGATATACTCCAACCCTCTTTTGAGGTTTGCTCCTCTTCATAATCCATAGGTTGATGTTGTCCTTCAAGTTACAGATGATGCTTTACAACTGCGTTTGAAACTTTTTTCACTTGCTTAGGCTGCTTGATTTGCTCTTCCGATACGGTGGCAGTCTTCCTGCCATTTGGTAGGTTTTGAGAAGTCTTTACTCTCCAAATTTCAACGCGGTGTTACATGCGTTAGGATTAGGACATGTGAGCAGTCCTTCATTAATTTACGGCATTAGTGTGTCGTTTGTTGTACACATGTCTTCTAGTGTTATTACCACATCAACAATTGGCGGACACACATCCCACGACTCATGACTCAGTTCGTGCGTTGCTTATTAGAACCCTAGATAAAAGCAGAAATTATCAATGCAGTTGCCAACTACGTCATTACGTCGCCTCATGGTGTATTTTGGCTTAAACCTTGACATTTTCTCCACACTATTATTCTCCAGACCCTACTTCCAAAGCCTTTTGGAGGCGAAAGTGGAGTACTTTCAATTCAATCCTACATGGATATCAGTGATATACAGGGGTACACCAGGGGTTGGTAAGTCCTGAGAGTTTCCACTCGTGGAACACATGGGTGCGAAGTTGACAATACGACAAGTTATATCACCTCAGTAGTGACCCCCTGCATCATGATAGGGACCTCCAAACTCATGCTGTTGGTAGATCTTTTATCTCCATTGGGTAGTAAAATGGTGCTGGTCCCAACCTCCTCCAACTGCAGCTTGCACTTATTTGCAAAGTTTTAAGATTAAAAATTGTGACTGCTTGACTTTGGCTTGAAATTCCTCTCAGTGGCTGAACTTGTGCCCAAATGCGCCATGTGCTGACTTTCAAAGTTGATGGCTAATCTATATGCATCAGCCTCTGTCTTTGGATTGTATGCCTGAACCAAAAACCCGATTGCCTTATATAGCCCAGTCAATAAGAAATCCACCCGATTAGACTCTTTCAAGGAATAGAAATATGAAGCACACTCATTGAATTTCACCATGTAGTCTACCACACATCCTTCCCTGACTAAGCTTCATTAATCTCACCTTCATCATGTGTGCATAATCCTTTAGCATATATTGTTTCATGAATACTCGTTTGAATTTAGCCCACATGGTAGGTCTACTCGCCTTTCTAAACCTGATTTTTCTTTCATCCTTATCCACCATCTTTTAGACTTGCCATCTTAAGAAGGGATCCTCTATTATTAAGAATTTCGACCATTATTGTTTGGTGATGATTATCCATACCAAGTACTTTGAGGTGCCTAATTGTTGCCTTAAGGAGTCAAGGGGCAGCAAGTCAAAGATGTTGTCTTGGGAAGCAAAAGTATGCTTACAAACCAACTCTTACTATTGAATAAAAATTTGTGTGTTAAAACCATTTTTTGTACCTCCATCATGTTGTGGCCAAATTTTTATTTTTATTTTTTCTACTCATAAATCTTGTCTGTATTGTGCCATAATAACTTTCCAACTAGGATTCCCTCCCCCTTGAAGGTCCTTATCACTTCTGACCTCAACAATAAATAGAGTTCTCCTAGTCCATCGATGTGGTATGCTTGGCATATTTCCCCAGCAGTAGAAAGGGGCTTAGTTCATAGCTCCCCAACATCATGCTTTATGACAATCATAATGTTAAAACGATTTGTTGACGGTCAAGATTCATGTCCAATTAATAACCTGCAAACCAAAGAAAGAACAATTTTGTTTACCTATTTGCAAAGAGGGGGGCAGATATCTGCAGGCACTAACTTCCACTGGGTTCCTCCTAGGAGCCCAAGTTGGCAAGGCTATATGCCCACTCATGCTCAGTAAACCATAAACATAGGCCCATTTGCATTTAACCCAGACCAGTGATAGTTCTCTCTCAATCACAACTACTTGTTCAAGACTTACTTTTTCACAAACCACCTCGATCTTGATTGCAGATTACAGCAAAGCACAGAGGAAAAAAATAGCTTCACTAGTTCAGTGAGCCTCGACATCTGTCACAGTCCAAGGACTTCCCCCAAAGTCAATACCATAACCAAAAAGACAAACAAAATGTTGTACTGGTCTATCTGCCTAACAAATTTGCCAACCTGTTTCACAATCACAAGGAAAAGATACTATTGCAGAACCACTGAAAGAGAAAACCAGTTAGCACTCATACTGTTGAACCACTCAACGACTGGGAAAATAATGAGTGGCTTAAAAGGCATACAGTGGTTTTAAAAACACCCATCTGGTGGCTTACTGAGATATCAGTGAACATTACTGCTACTTATTGGAAACCAGGGTAACTGCCCAGATTAAGCTGTTTTTACCAGAGAAAGAGAAGCGGATGGCAGGCACAACAGAAACAAAGTCATTCGACCAATGATAAGTATACCCAGAATTTTGGGTAATACCTGGCTGCACCACAGTGGCAGGGAATTTTCTTTTCCTCTAAAGGAAACTTGTAGTCATAAGTGAGCTCCTCACCAGTTGAAATTTGACGCTTTGAATAGATGACCACCTTTTTCTGCCCCTCCACAGTTATGATTTTTGTGTAGCAATTTGGCTGCACAGTGCAGCACCTCCCAAGTTGGTGTCAAGTTCTATGCACCCACATAGAAAGACAGAAGCAAAGCTCAAAAGAGCATAAGTGACAAAGGAAAGCAGAGTACAAGAAAATAAAGTGTTGCCCCAAAGTGTTGCCCCAACAGAAGGACAGAACTTCACAACTTCCACGGGAAATTCAAAGAGTTCGTGGGACAAAGGAAACAGAAAACAAGAAAGAAAAGGGACCCCCAACAGCCAGCCACCACAGAAATGAAGCTACAATTCAACTTAAAAGGAAACAGGACAGAAGAAAGTTTCTGGCGTCGACTGGAAGCCCAAGGGGCCTTTGGACCATGGAGGTCCCAAAAGGAGAAAACAGAAAGAAGACAATTGTAGGTCAGGTCTGCATGGTACACAGTGGAATGTACAAGATGTCGGAACTGCCTGTTCCCTACATAAGGAGAAGGAGGAGGTATAAAACAAGAAAACTAAAACTAAAAGATGGTTTACTTCGCAAGAATGATTGATAAACCGGGCCAGCCCACCACGTCGTGTTGCATCTACCTGCATGCGTCAGAAATCCACAAAGCTGTCAGTATTAGAGACCTCCAAATTATAAGTTCCGCTACCTTTAAAGCTTTTGTCAATGATCAAGGGGGGTTGGGGGGGGAGAGGGGCAATGGGAGAACAAGAGTGTCACCTAGTAATTCAGGGCGGTGAGTGGTGTAACCAGGTTCTTTTTTCAATGTGACAGTTTGCTAAGAAGTCTTAATTTGTTCAAGACCAGCTTGCAGGTTGTAGTTCATGCTGTATATCACTGACTACCAAATCCTATCATAGATATTATCAGATCAATGGTAGGATATTACTTCATCAATCGTTGAAACACAGCAGATTTTCAGCATGCCCAAATTGTATCAATTTTGCAGTTTTTTTCGCTTGACAAGATGTGATACACTCATGATCTACCTAACTTGTAAACCCACAAACAACGATGTGAGTCCTAAGTAGTCAAAAGTGCCCCAGCCGAAGTGGGGACCCACCACAAGCTCATGATCAATGCGGAAAAGGTAACTGCTGCCAATGCCCATGGTCTCATACTTGCACTCCCGTAGGTCTGAAATCTGCAGAATGGCTCACAAGACTGTTTCAACTTGCAATATGTAGAAAGTACTCCTTTGAGGTATAACTTTAGTAGTGTAATACTAGAGAGGTTTGCCGCCCAGAATCCCTTGTTGCTTACATTTCAACAAATGGGGAGCTCATCCATGTTCATGGAACCCTCTTGTTCTCTAGTTGAAGTCACGATGTCCCGTGCCATGGGTCCCAGGCCTCGGCTATTCTAGATGAAATCGCTATGATCAATTTCCTCAATGTGAAATTTTACTTCATGAGGGACAGTCCGAACAGAGAAATGAAATGAAATGGTACTTTATAACATCCTCAGAAAGCTCAAAGAGCTTATGGGACAAGAGAAATAAAGAAACAAGAAAGAGAAGGGACCCTCCACAAGCAGTCCAAAAGGAACTATTTCTAAAGGGACTGTATAAGAGTCAACACCTAATGCAGATAAGCTGCCAAAGCATTTCTGATCCTCGTAATGGAAGACCTCTGTGAGAACTGGGTATCCTCAGAAAGAAAGTAACATCCTAAGGGCCCCAAGCAGGTAGGCTGCAAGGCACTTCAGATCTTCAAAGCTGGAGGAAATTAAATGACATGAAATGAAACGGTGCTTTACAACGTCCGCAGAAAGCTCATAGAGCTTACGGGACAAAATGGAAGAAAACATGATAGAGGAAACAAAACCAGAGCCAAGAATAAAAACTATTACTCGAGTGAAAGAAAGAAATAGACATTATAATGTCTATGGAAAGCTCAAAGAGCAAATGGGACAAGACAAAGCAACAAACAAGAACAAGAGAGGGCCCTCCACAAGCAGCCCAGAAAAAACCATTGCTTAAGGACAGACTGAGTTCTCATGCTGTTTCAACCCTAGTTCTATCTGGAATACCAGGAAAAGTAACAGAACCAAAAACGGGGACCCCAACAATCAAGAAATGAAATGAAATGAAATGGTACTTTATAACGTCCGCAGAAAGCTCAAAGAGCTTATGGGACCAAATGGGAAAAAACCAGAGAGAGGAAACAAAACAGAGCCAATAGACAGCCCGAAAGCAACTACTGCTCAAGGGATTTTCTAAGGGTCTCGTGCAGGTAAGCTGCCAAGCATTTCTGATCCTCACAATGGAGGACTTCAGTGAGAGATTGGGTTCCACGGAAAAGACAGTGGAAAATCCCACGGATCTCATAATACAGAGGGCAATAAAAGAAGAACTGTTCTTCAGTTTCAATTTCCTGGTTGTGCCCGGAGCAAGCTGGGGCATAGGCGGTCTTCCCGTTGCAGGTTTTCCCATCTACCAGTCTTGATCCGTAGATTGTGGGAGCCCACCCTGAACCGCCCCAATGCCCTCAGGAGGGAAGGAGATAAAGGTGCCGAAAGGTAATTGGCCCGCAAGATTCTATCATCCCGGAGAACCAAGAATGTCTCTCGATACAAATGGAGTTTTGTTGTGAGATTGGGTAGATTCCAAATGTATAACCCTGCATAGCTTTATAAAAAAAGATTCCAAGTTCTGCTGTAGTTCCATAAGTTCCCTTCTAATGAGAAAAAAAGAAAGGACGAAAGAACTTTAACTCCAGTCAGGTTCCGGCAGTGCCTATGGACCAAAGTAACACAATAAGGAAAACTTCACCAGTCCAACCCCTCCTGAGAACAAGAAAATACCCACATCAAAATACACCAAAGTCACCAGAAATGACATGAAATGGTACCTTACAATGTCTGCGGGAAGCTCAAATAGCTTATGGGACAAGAGGAAGAAAGAAACAAGAAAGAGAGAGGGGCCATAAACAGCCCAAAAGCAACTAAAGCTGAGGGATTGTCTAAAAGTCAATGCTTCAAGCAGGTAAACTGCCAAGCATTTCTGATCCTCATAATGGAAGACCTCCGTGGGACATCCGGTATCCCGGAATAATCAGTTGATCTCCCAAAGATCTCCTAGTGAAAGAAGAAATTTTCTCTTTCAATTTCCGTGTAGTTTCCAGCCCAAGCAGGTCATAGTCGGTCTTCGTCTCTATCCGCAGACTGAGGGAGCCCACCCTGAACCTCCCCCAATGCCCTTAGAAGAGAGGGAGATAGAGCTAAGATCCTACTGTCATGGAGAACCAAGAATGTCTCCCGATAGAATTGCAGTTTTGCTGTGAGAGTGGCTGGTTTCCATGTCCGCCTGTCCTGTTTGGAAGCAATATCCACCTCCTCCATATTTTGTGACACTAGGGAAGCAATGGAGATTCCATTGCGCTCAAAAAAGTTGGACACCTGAGCACCACAAGTGCTTGAAACCACCTGTTTTGAGCCAGATGGATATTGTGAGGGCCCAGGCTGTCAATCCTTTGCGAGGAGGGGTTGTACCTTGTATGAAAGATTGTAAGATGGAAGATGGCCACGGTTTGAGGTGGGACACATGCAAATCCTGCACATAAACTATGTGATGGTGTTGTCCCTCTAAGGAAAGAGGACTGCAGTGTTTTCGGTTCTTTTCCCACCATGGGACACCAGGTGCCCAGAGCTCACAGCCATAAGTGGCGGCAGGGGTGACAACAAAGTCGAAGAGACACTTTTTGGTGGTCATGGGGGGGGTGGGTTGGTGCAGGTGTATTTGTTTGCATTTAGCCTGAAGGTGTATGAGGCAGCTGTGCCCTTCATCAATCTGTCCATTGCAGTCGATGCAAACTGAAATTGGGTGCACTTGAAGTTGTGCAATCTTAGTTTTGCTTACATTGACCTGCAAGCCGTGTCTTTGGATGCAAAGGTGTCGTTAGAGGAACACTGCCAATAGAACGACATCATTTGAGTAGAGAAGTACTGATTGTGTTGGTCCCCCATCCAAAAGCACCCCAATCCATTATTCTTTGCAATGTATCCTTCCAAAGCATCTACATAGATGCCAAATATGGTAGGAAGAAATGAAATGAAATGGTACTTTATAACGTCCGCGGAAAGCTCAAAGAGCTTATGGGACAAAAGGGAGAAACCAGAAAGAAGAGACAAAACCACAGCCAAAAGCAGCCCAGAAGCAACTACTGCTGAAGGGTTTGCTTAAGGGCCAAGGCCTCATGCAGATGAGCTGCCAATCATTTGTGATCCTCATAGTGGAAGACCTCAGTGAGAGATGGGGTTCCACGGAATAGACAGTTGAATCTCCCACGGATCTCATAGTATAGAGGGCAATAAAAGAAGAAGTGTTCTTCAGTTTTGATTTCCTGGTTGCATCCATACACGCTGGGCAAGGCGATCCTCCTGTTGGAGGTTTTCGCATCTACTAGTCTCAATCAGAAGATTGCGGGAGCCCACCCTGAACCGACCCAATGCCCTGAGGAGGAAGGGAGATAAAGGCGCCGAAAGGTAATTGGGCTGCAAGATTCTATTGTCACAGAGAACCAAGAATGTCTCCCGATAGAGATGGAGTTTTGTTGTGAGAGTGGGTAGCTTCCAAGTTCTCCTGACATGTAGTTCCATAAGTTCCCTTCTGATGATTCTGTTGCGATCTTGTTTGGATGTGGTTTCCACCCCTTCTGTATTTTGTGGCAATAGGGAAGCAATAGAGAGTCCATTGCGCTCATTGTGCCATGAGGGCATTACATCAGCATAGAGAAGTGCTGACTGTGTTGGAAATGAAATGAAATGAAATGGTGCTTTATAACGTCCGCGGAAAGCTCGTAGAGCTTATGGGACAAAATGGAAGAAAACATGAGAGAGGAACAAATCCAGAAACCACAATTAATGTTCTAGCGATTGTTGGAAGAAATGAAATGAAATGAAATGAAATGGTGCTTTATAACGTCCGCGGAAAGCTCGTAGAGCTTATGGGACAAAATGGAAGAAAACATGAGAGAGGAACAAATGGAAGAAAGAAAGAAACGTCCATGGGTTCTTCTTGTGTGATTGAGGTTGTGATGGAGGCTTTTGGCTTTAAGTTCGTTCCCAGGTGCTTTCCCCTGCTCTAACCCATAGGCAAAAAACAATAAGAGAAGAGAGAAGAGAGAACCTGTCGTCGGACAATCTCTCCCACATATTCAATGATAAAGTCCCCTGCATCGATGGGCTCCAGGGCTACCAATCCCCAGTCATGGATTTTGCTGCGTTGGAACTTCAATCGCTTCTTGCGGGCCTGCTCCAAAGCCCCGGCAGAAACATGTTATTCAGATGCTGATCAGATTGCAAACCATCTTATAATGGAGGAAAGACCCTGGCATGAAGACAAAGTTGACCTATTTAGACTCAAGAGAGATGATACGAGCTTCCACAGAGATCCTAGAGTAACTGCACCTGGCCTCATGTCCTTCTCATTGCAGTCCCGTATTGGATTGCTAGGAAATTCAACCTAGAACTGCAAAAAGTTAAGTCACACACATAATGTTGTTCAATTTCTTACAGGGGATCGGAAGCAAGCAAAACAGCCACGGCATGAAAGAATATCAGCCGTGTACGTAGAGACCCATGTTACTAGCTCACTCCACTGACCAGATTCCAAAGTGGAGGCTTGAGCAGCTGTAGTAGCCCTCCCTGTAACTTCCAACACCAATACTTTTCTTTCTTTTACAAAACAATTAATTACAAGAGGTGGAAGAGGTAAACCCCCGCCGCAACCAAGAACAAGATAGACACCAAACAAGCCCCTGATGTCACTACAAAAACCGCCGGAAATCGAGGACCAAGAAATTACAATATTCATCACAAGGAATCTGAGCAAACAGCATATAACAGCATACAACTGCACCTAATGGCGAGCTACTCGATCAGTCTGCGTATGCACTAACCTGCATGAAAATCCTATGCAAGCTGGTTCAACTATGTGATGATCGGCTACCATAGTCAATAGCTGCAGACACCACAGACTGTTAACTACAGTTTGTTTTAGTGACTTTCTATCCCAAATCCTTCATTTGTCATAGATATAAGAAATATCACCTTCGATTTGATTTGAAGATAGTTGGTGCGAAGCTACATAGCAGTGCTTGAGACGACCTTATCTGAATATCGGTTTGCACCTCCACCAACTCAAAGATGGAAGGAGAAACAATGACAGATAGAAATTATATAACATCCCCATATAAGGAGAGAGATGTGTACCTTGAGCTGATTAGACTTCAACATGTCAGAACCCTCTCCAGAAACGGCCAGATTGCGCAGCTTTGCACGATTTGTTCGAGCAGACTGGAGACGGCTGAGAATGTTTGTGTTCGAGCCTAGCAGGAACGAGAGATTGCCTGACACTCTGACTCTCCTCTGCAACCTCCACTTGGCTCCATTTCGTGCCCAGTGTCGCCATGCCCAACCGTGGATTGAACATCTTGCACTTCCAGCCGACACTGGACAGACCAGGACTTTCCTTTCAGTTCTCTTGGCTGTACTACCTTGCAGATGGGCTCCCTGCATCCACTCATACTCCAGTTTAACAGCATTTCTTGCGGCAGCCCTCATCCTTGTTTGAACAGTGTTTGGCTGCCCACCAATACATGCAGTGACCTCCAGTCTCTTTTTCTTTCGAGACCAGCGTCGTGCCCTTGGCACTGACACCATCCCTGAACCAAAGATATCCATGATCGATCTTTCTTTCCGTTTTCCCTTCTCTGTTTTACTGCCTTGGTCCGTACAAACTCTTTTCCTAGCAATGGGACTCTCTTCACTCACCCCCACAGTGTCAGACAAGCTTGCCAGCCTCTGACAAGCCAGCTGTAATCTGCTGGTCCTTCCTGGTACCAAACCATGCCCTATTCCATTTTTGTTTGCATGTCGTCCAAGCACAGCTGAAAGATCCAAAATTCGCTTCTTTGAAAAAAGACGCTGTACCTTTGGCACTGGTTGCATGCCCGGGCCAAGAATGTCCACCATCGCTCGTTGTCTTGGCCTTCCCTGTCCTCCTTGACCATCCTTTTCTGCATGGACTTCCCTTTTATAGATAGAAGCCTCTCCCTTCTCCACTCCCACACTGGGAGACATTAGCTGACAAGCTACCTGCAGTTTAGCAGCAGTTTCTGCAGATTCCAGGTTTTCTATCCCAGCAGCATTTGTGTGGCTTTCAGTACCAGTGGGAAGCCCCAACACCCTCACTTCTGGATACACATGCTGTACTGTTAATGTTGACCCTGCACCCAAATTGGGTATTGTATTCCCTGCCTGTCTGTATTTATCCCTAACTGTCTTCCAACCAATAGAGCACTTCCTCCCATGTTTGTTTCCCTGCTCTAACAGTGTAGTTTCCTTTGAATAACCTTGCTTCAGAGGAACAATACATTCTGGTACTGTCCTGTCAGTTCTTCCAACAGAGTTTAAGTACGCTCCAGGAAGTTCAGGATGTTTTGATGCCCTTTTATTCAGAAACTGATGTAGCATCTTTGGTGCCGATTCCTTGTCCGGACAGGAAATTTTTATGAGTCCTATGTGTCTGCTTTCCCCCTTCACAGACATGCTATTTTTCTTCACATCAGCCTTCCCCCCTATGGTGACTTTGCCATATACACTGTCCTTCAATTTCTCAAGACGTCTTGCACGATGCTGAAGCCGGGCCTTTTTAAATGAAGGAAGCAAGTAATCATGCTTATCTTCCTCAGAAGTCTCCATCACTCCATTGGTTTTACGCTTGCCCTTCTCCCCATCACCCCATGGTCTCAGTGGAAGCCCATTCTCATCAGCCCTTACTGTTGTGTTCACCACTGACTCTTTGGCTTGCCCGTTATTTGGTGCTGTAATTTGACTTGGATGGATGTCATCAGTCTCCGTTGAACTACTCAGACGATCATCTGCCATGCTCTCAGTTCTTGAATCCTTTTTGTCTCCCCCTGCAGGATTCTTCCAAATTCCCCTTGGCTTCCTAACCTCAGCAATACTCGCGCGCCCAGAGTCTGACTGAGTAAAGAGAGGAAGGTGGAGTTCTGGAACCAGATCAGTGAGCCTGCTGCAAGTGTGCACCTCAATAGCACTGTTCCTTTCCACCTCAGGCCCCACTTTCTCGATTAGCAGTTTCTTACTGTACTCACCACCCTTGTCTAAAGTGGAGTTGAAAAACCAAAGTGCCTTCGGGTCAATATTGCTACCTGTAAGAGCCATATCTGGACCTTCATCCATGGGCTTGACATTAGCAGCCTCGACCTGCCTTGTATTGCACTGAGTTGGATGCTCATGATCCGTGGTGGCTACCTTGTGGGATGGAGATTGTTTAGAACTGACAATTTCCTCCCAAAACACCTGTCTAGTCTCAAGTAACTTTTGATGCTCAGGAATTTCTTGGTGAACGGTGCTGACCAGCTTCGCAGAAGTGGCTAATGGTCGCTGCACACCTGCAGGTGCAGTGGATAACTTATGAGATCAAGCCCCTGAATATGAGACAAGTGACCTGTAACCAATAGGTGTCAATCACATGGGTATGCATTTGCAGATTTTGCCATGCAGAGAAGCTTTGGGTTCTAAAGGCCATGCACAAGCTTTCATGATGGACAGGTCTTCCACAATATGTAAACCTCCCCTCAAGAATGAGATCCAAGCACAGGGAGGATAGCCACATAAAAAAAGGCCGTAACAATGAGAGAATTTTGTGTATTCCATTGAGTGATAAATGAAACTCAATCATCCACTGTACCCTGTCTGAGCATGAGTCCACTAATCAGCAAAGATAACAACCATAAAGTAGCTCATCATGTACACACTGACCTGCAAATCCAGGGCTGATTACATTGACGGAGACCAGTCCTGCTGCAGCAGCGGCCATACCATCAAATCCTGGTGGAGCACTGACTTCCATCACTACAGCTTCATCTTGGCTTTGATACACCCTCTGCTCCGGGGCTCCCAAAGGAAGAACACAATGACACTATTAATGGACTGACTCGCTTAAATCTTTGGAAGTCTGAAGGAACATGTGCCACACCCTAATGTGAGCTTTGTGCCCACTCAAGCATAGAACGCAGTGCAACATTGCATTATCATTGATGTAAGCCTACAATCATGATATGCAGTGGATGATTCGTCTATAGACTGGAGGAATTATGCCACTCTGTTGACCAAGAACGTTAAATGAGCCATGAATTATTTAGTTTGACTAGCTGCATCCAGTGGCCAGTCTTCATGGTCAGGACCTTCATGGGAAAGCTATTTACTATTTAACAACTTTGGCCTTGGTGGGAGGATTGAACCGAAAAGGTGCACTGTACTGCCATACCTTTGATCCACACCTGCCAGAGTGATGTTCAGGTCGCACACAAAGGAGTTTTTATCTTTTGCCACATGTAATTCTACAAAGTTTCTGTGGCCTGGCATACTCATGCATTGCACTTGCTTGTGCCAATGGAATATATGGCTGTGGCATAAACCAGTAGGCCTATCTCGACAATAGAACAGGTACTTACAATATTGCCACTGTTTCTTCAAATGTACATCATGTGAAATATTTCACACATAAGGTTCCTTTCTTTCTCTCTATGAGCTTTCCGCGGACGTTATAATGCACCATTTCATTTCATTTCATTTCTCTAATAAGCGTATGGATGTCTGCGACTGGAAAGACGAACTCTACATGGACTGACCCAATCCTAAGCAGAATCCATGATTTTAGCTGGGAAAGTAATAGTTTACTTCTCATAGTGGGCAAGTGGTAAAAAGCTAATGGACCATAAATCTGCCGGAGTTTTCCATGTAGATTCAAATCCTGCCTCTCTAAATCAGGATAGTTTCATATTTTGAATAGAGAAGCCCACAATGGGCATTCTGGCACTTTAAATGCTACTCACACTCCCTTCACACATTATCAAGGATTACTCATATTCTTGCTTGATGAACAACTAAGGAAAAACAGGCCTAAAGGTGGCAAAGGAATACGAACTCAATTTGCACTTACCACTCTAGCTGTGGCAGCTACTCCATCAAAGCCTGGCGGTAGCACAACTGGTGAAGGAGTTGGTGTGACTACCTGCTGAACCAGTGAAAATTGTGGTGACCGCACATCCTTGGCCTGTAGAAAACTTACAATGTGACAAAGGGAACGACAGAAATCCTCATGTATCACACCAAGCCAGTTCTGAACAACTTATCAAATCCTAATCCATCTTCCATTACCCAAGGCTAAATAGACACGTCTCTGCATTTGAAACCATCCTTCCAACGGAAAAGCTTTGCGTACTTGGGACTCTGGTTCCCCTCTTCTTGCCTCCATGCCAGAATTAACCCTGGCTCTCCTCACCAACCTTGCTGATCTGGGTGGCCTTGCAGTGCATTCGGGTGGCTTATGCGAATACACCCATTCACGGAGTGGCTGACTGATGACAGCATCAAGAAATCCTTTATGGGCAGCTTCCATGGTTGCGGCGTGAAGGTTTTGCTGCACGAAGTTGAGAGCACTAACTCTAGGAGATTCTGCAGGGGCACTGCCACAGGTGCTGTTCTCACCCCCCTGTTCCGAGAAGCTGTGGTTATCTGCTGATAAGTGCTCAAAAATCATGCCCCTTTCCGCCAGTACAAGCAGTTTATCCACTGTCATAGGTGCCACCATAGCTTCATGGTGGAAAACCTGCAGCACTCAGAAAGTGAAATTGCATTGATGAAGAGACCTTGTGCACAGTGCAAAGAAACCGGAAGAAGAGACAATAACAAAGAATACTGATAGTGACAATGAAGGCTGAGGTGTGAGAGATGTCCAAGATTTAGCTCCACTGTTAGCAGTGAAACAACACAACTCAAATAAGGAAATCCCAACAAACCTTGAGAGAACCATAGAGATAGCCAGCATGCAACCATTGCTGCAGCTGCCAAAGAGCAAAAGGACCCTTCATGCTTCGATCTGCACCTTCATATTCCCACCACAGCTCCAACCACACCTGGATCATGAACATGACACAAATCTTTTATGATGTCGTGAATGAGAGCTATTGAAACAGGCATGTATAAATGGAAAAGTTTGCTAAGCATTTCTGGAACCTAAATGCCTGTGCCAGAGATTCACACTCCTCCTAAACTCATCATATACCAGGCAGGGGAAGGAAAAATGTGAGCGTGCACCCCTTTTGTTTTTATCTCTCGATATAAAACTACAACTTCTTTTGGGGACACCTCTTGTGCTTTCCGCAGATACTATAAAGTATCATTTCATTTTATTTCATTTTATTTCAATAGTTTTTATCTCTGGCTCTGGGTTTTTTGTTTCCTCTCTCATGTTTTCTTCTGTTTTGTCCCATAAGCTCTATGAGCTTTCCGCGGACGTTATAAAGCACCATTTCATTTCTTTTCTATTCTTTTGAGCTATCCACGGACATTATAAAGTACATTTCGTTCCATTTCTTTCTTTCTGAGCTGTGAAGTGAAAAAAGAACAATCGTACCTGTTCCGGAGACACCATGTTACTGGTGGCTCGCCCATCAACTGTGGGAGTTGGGTGTACAGATGGAGGGCAGAAAGCAGTGTAAGGTTGATATCCTCCATTGATGGAAGGTTGCATGCCCATTCCAGGCCATTCTAAGTGCAAGCCTTGGTGCAAAACACCCGGCATCCACAAAGCAGAGGGTGGCTTTACGGCAGCTGGAGGAGGAAAACCACCTGCTGGTGGCACTGGCCAAGCCCCTGGTGGGGCGGTCCTAGCAGATTCATCAGCGAAAGGTGGTGGAATAGAAGGCCCCCATATGGCATGACTGACAGTCTGAAACAGATGACCCGAGCCGGGTGACACTGCTGGACCCAGCTTGTTCTGAGTTGGCACGGCAGAGCCCTCAGCAGGATCTATTGCAGGACAGTGTCGGAGAAAAGGCGCCACTGCCATGCCTTGGATGGCTACTCTTGGACTAGTTGCACTGATAGGGCTTCGCCAGGGACTTGTGGCTAGAGGTGTCTCCTTGTAAGATGATGGTGGTACATTTGCAATACAGGTTGAAAGAGGAGTATGAGGACCCGGAGAGAACATCATCAGCTTCAGTGAGGGCTGCCTGTTCATAGAAATCTGTCCAATATGGTGTGAAAGAGAGCTCTGAGGGCCCTGAGGGAATGTCATACGCTTTGCTGAAGACTGCCTGTGTGCAGCACACTGTGTTGGCTCTTGCAACTGATCAACCTGACCTGCAGAGAATGGCTCTCGATTCCCACAGACTACCTTCAATGGAAATGGCCCATGATACACTCCTGATTGCACATGATACACTGAAAGTCCACTGGGCAAAAATCCCATTGTTAACCCTTTCCGCAAATGGTCTAAAGAATAAGGTCTGCTGAGGCCTCCATAGGCGTCATGGTACACCCAAGCAGTGACACTTCCCAGGTCTCCATAATAGCCAACAACCTTCAAGCTCAAATTCACATCAGCTTGTGGCTCATTAGTCCTCACCCCTTCTTCAACAGGCTGCAGGAAGCTGTGTGTCATTTGACAGATGTCCTTGATTTGTTTACTTGGACTCACTGCCCCATCAGCGTTGATGTGACCCCCACCATGAGAAAATGCTGCAAGCCTGCCATCGCTAAGAAATTTCAAGCTAGAATCATGAACGTCGGGCTCACCATATGTGACCTCTTCTCTCTTTTGGGGGTTGGGCTGTTGCCTGGAAGAGATGGACACATTTTGATCACTCCCCTTCACGTTCCCACTGAGCGCAAGGTGTGCCCCACTATTCCTATCTGTTAAGTGCTCACAATGGCCCATGTCTCCATCTGCTTTGGCAGGTATACCGAGAACCGCTTCTTCACTGGGTTGGAAGAACTTCCGTGTAGAAGAGACAACTGTACCTTCCTCAGTCTCCTTTACGCCAAGCAGCCACCTGTCAGAGCTCCCTAGCTGTCCACCACAGCCACCTCTTTGTGCATGCATTTCTCCAAATACATTAATCTTCTGTTCGTAAAGACTACGTTGTGATCGACAGGGCTCAGGTGTCTTATCAGGTGGGGAAGAGCATGCAATATTTTGCAAGCTCCTGCTATCCTGAGCACCATGCCAATGAGACCTCTCATCCAAAGCCCTGCTATCGTCAACAACCTTTGGGCCCAATGTGTATTGCCTTGTAGATTTCGATTCACTGCTGAGGACCTGTTCACTAAACTGGTGGGGCTCTTGCATGGAAGAAACTGCTGTGCTCTCGATGCTTCTTCCACCCTCAAATTCAATTCCATGTAACCAGCTATCATCACTTGCCAAATGCCCAGCTTTCTCAAGCCCCATCTCTTGTGCATAGGTGGGTCCCCCCAGTACTTGATGTTGTTGGCAAGCTTCTGTTCCGGAAGAGAAAGGCATGACTTGCTCGCTCGCCAAGACCCTCTCACATCTGTTTCCAGGCACTAAGCCTTCTGTCATGCCTGAATGTCCGGCGTGGTCTGCAGCACTCGTAACCAGTGCTCCACCAAACTTGGGGGCCCACTGTGGAGACCCTTCCTGGGAAGGCTGATCCAGCTTAGGTGACAGGTTTTGTATTAAGGAAACAGCTAGGCCATGCCTGCTCAAACCAAAGGAGATACCTCAGCCATGAGCAGAGAGATTATGCTCCTGTTTACTTCTACAACTGCAATTGTCAGTGTTGTTTGGTTGGTCAAAAAGCCATCCTGCTCTTTGAATAAACATGGTTTCAATATGAGATTTTAGCAGGCATGGGCATGTCCTTAAGGTTAATGAGAAGGAAAGACAACCAAAAAAGACCCTCATTTACTGTCAACATTGCACTTACAGATTCCATGAGGGAGAAAATTCTCAGACTCTAAGAACAATAGCTGTCCAACCTAATAAATAGAGTGGAAAGTTGGTGAAGTCACAGAGAGCCAGAGATCAACCTGCTCCGATGCATGATAGCCATGGCATCTGTATCAGTGGGTCTAAGTGCTTCTCCTCTATATCCAAAGACGTCACTATCTTCAGAATCATGTGGCTTGATAGGTGCTTGCCATGGCTGCACCTGTGAACACTCGGACTTCTGGCTTACAGTTCCGTAGCTCCTTCCACTCCTTTCATTATCCCAGCCAGGGATGATGTCCTCCAGATCACTGCCGGCACTTCTCAGCTCTCCATTGACTTGACCTCCTCTGCTTCCATTCTGAGTTGCCAATACGCTGCTTGCTTGGTGCAACTGGGCCTCCAAACACTCACACAAATCCGTAAAGCTGCATCGGGCACCTTCAATGGTAGTAATAGTCCCTTCCACTTTATGAGCACAGCTTCTAATATCTTCCTCACTTTGAACCACTGTTCCTCCTCCACTTCCATTCTGGGCTGCCAATAACTTGGTTGCTTGCTGTGATTGGATCTCCAAACACTCAGACAGATGACTCAAATCCGTAGAGCTGCATCGGGCACCATCCATGGTAGTAATAATCTCTTCTTCTTTACCTCTTCTAATATCTTCCTCACTTTGAACCACTGTTTCTCTGCCCGGGGTGCCAACATTTACTGGAGGAGCTGGAGAGATGGGCACAGAATGGGAAGATATTTCCCTAGACTCTGAACCAGCCACCCTGTCAAGGTGGCTGGTTGAAATTACCTTCTGAAACCCCACATCCTCAAATTCAGCTGCTGCTTGTTTCAAATTTTGATCTGTAGTCTTTTTCATTCCCCCAAATAGGACTCTGGCCATGGTTCTCCCCTCTCCTTCAATATTCATACCCACCACATTACACAAAATCTCCTCACTTTCACAAACTGGTATCATATCCTCTCCTTGGGCGGTACCAATCAATTTTCTGGTCTTCTCCTCTTGGTCACCCTTGACTTCGTTTCTTAAAATGGTCAACTCTTCTTCTCTATGATGGGCTGCACTTCCAAGTTCACCGTCAGAACATTGCACAATGTAACTTCCCTGTCCTTCAGAGTGGCCAAGAATACTTTCACTAACATGCTCCTGTTCCATCCTATGAGCTGTCAATGGTGACTCTGCCCTCTTATTCTGTAAGGTACCATTCTTTTCCTCAAGGTTTTCATTAGCATATGACACATCCTCCTCTTCCCCACCACCTTCACCAAATGGCTGACAGTATTCAATAGATGTGGTCTGCACAAACAAGGAGCCAGACAGAAGTGGTCAGTATCATCATTGCCATGTGCAGTGTAGCACTATCTATGTCCATTGCATTGAATGCATCAGGGCACATCAAAAAAATGCCCAGGAGTACAGGTGACCCACCACTTCCCCTGCTGACTCGGTGCTGACTGTAGGTTTTGGAACACCCAATAGTTGATGGTACAAGTTTTAAGACATATTTCCATTCCCTAGCAATGGGCACTCACACTGTTTCACTATGAAAGTCGTAGCGAGAAGGTAGATCTGGGAATATACAGCCCATATTTGAGACCATAACCACCCATTGAGATCCCTTCCACACTTTTGCCCATTGAGGAAAGCATCTTCTTTGGAGCAGGATTAAGCTGCCCACCATCTAAACTCAGATTATTTGGAAAAGCCTTGTGATGTTTCTCATTCACTAGATATAGCAACTTACAGGGCCTCTTTCCACACAAACATCATCTTGCTTGCTCTGTGGCGCAACTGGGCATTCATCGCTCTTGACAAAGCTGTTTGGCTCAAGTGGCTTCTCCGAATACCCACAAATAGTGTCATCAAAAAGAGCTCTGAGTGAAAGTTCATACTCCTTCATCTCCTGTCCAGGGCCCCAATCTCAGGTTGGTAAGTGATTCCTACTTTTATCACCCAAGTTTGGGCTAGTGCTTTTAGTGTAGGAAGAAGAAATATTCTTTACATCCACAGGAGTCCCAGAGGGGCTCTGGGACCCAGTTAAACTACAAGAGAAAAACATATGATGCTTGATGAAAGTAAACCCAATGCATCAATTCTAAGCTTTTAACCCTGAGAATTCCCCACAACCAACAGAAGATCTCAAGACAGCACCTCTGCATGAGAGCCCACTGTCCGGACAGGATGAGGAGAAAGTGATCGTTGCACTCGGTGTGAAGATTCCCCTGTAGGACGGTCCAAAAAGTGAAGGGATACCTCACGAGTAGTTGGCATCTGACCAAGAGTGAATATAGACTTCTCAGAACCACGAGATTGGTGGGAGCTGTGCATAGTTTTATCCATTTCCGGACCAGACTTAACCAAAGAGTCTTTGAGTCCACAAGTCTGCTGGTCAAAATTACTCCTGGATGCTGCAGGACGTAGTGATGATGGGTTGGGACGAAATGGAGGTACTTGCTCGGGACAGCAGGGCAGTCGTGGCCCTTGGGGTGAAGCCTCAAAACACCCAGCGGATCTCACAGAATCAGCAGACAGACCCCATTCCCCTGGAAGCAGACAACAGCGTCAGACCAATTGGTATTCCACCCCCAGCAACAAACGACTCGGATTTATCTTTGAAAATCATCCACGCATGCTCCAGTATTTATCAAGCTCATAATGCTTACTGAATCACCCAATTGAAAACATCTTGTACCGAATGGGGAGTACTGAACCTTTGTTTGACAAGCTTGGGGGCACATCTAAGGATGGTCTGCCCTGTTGTGTTCAAGAACTCCCAACATACAACATCTACCCTGGCCCCACCATCCCATAAGCCCCTTAAAGAAACACCCAAGGAATGACCATGAGCTTAAGTGACATGATGGTCATGTATCCCTGCATATATCATGACAACACAACCATGGTGCAGGTAAGGTGCATGTAAAAACTATGAGGCATAATAAAGCACAAGGATAACCTGAATGAAGAAGTTCACACCCTTTAGTCAGCCAACAGAAATACTGAGAACTGGAGAAAATCTCAGGCTGCAACAGAGGGTGCATACCTTCTGGAGCCCTGTGGTCTGTCCTGTTTGTAGCCCTCTCCTTGTTACCATTAGGCCTGACCATAAACAAAACATGAGATGAGATTTGTTGGGCTTTGCCATAAGACAGACACTACCCATCCATTTTTGACCTCCTGACTCAGTGCATTCATGAAACATATTGATATCTGATGGGATCTGCCCTGGTGGTAAGAGACAGATTTAAGGAAGTTGATTGACACAGAGGCAGAAGACATTCTTTTGTAAGGCCCCCACAAATTATAATCCTATGGTATTCACCATTCCAGTATTCAAAGACACACATACATCAGTTGACTTCTCCATGGCTTACAGGGTCCATCAACACTGAAGACATCACAAATGCATGACAGACATTTGTCACATACATGTTAAACTAGGGCTCCTCAAGAAAACTTGCATATGAGATATTCACCCTGTCAGATACATGAAGGGAGAAAGTTACATGAAGGCAGACTTGGGCTTGAACTTCTTTTTCTCTTCCTCACAATAATCCTGTTGCACAAGTTGAGAAGGACCCTGCCCTCCATCCTCCTTTTCCTTGAACTCATTCCTGTTGAGTCGCTGCCTTTGTTGGTCAAGCTCTGCCTGGCACACCCGTTGGTGTCCCCTTACCACAGCCCCAGGCAAATCCCTGACAAAGCCCTTAAAAGGTTGTCCATTTTCTGTTTGTTGCGGAACCCAATTGAGTCTGGGCTCCCCTAACCTTGCTAAGTGTAATGTCACTACTCTACTGTTATATGGGTGTTGTTGAACCCCCCTGCCACTCTGAACCTGCTGACCCCTCCCATTTAGCCCCCTGGCAATACCCATGTTGGGCCCCTCCCCAGGCAAGCCTCTTTCCCTGGTTGGGCCATGCATGCCCCCGCTCCATGATTCATAATCTATGTGAGAGGGATAAAACCTATCCCTGTCTGTCTGGACAGCGTTTCCTCTCTGTGTTTCAAGCTCACCCAACGGCTGCCACCTCTCTCCCAGTGACGGGATGCGTGCCCCCCACCATGGCTGCACCCTGTTGTCGATAGATTGCTCTTGAGCACTGTCCCTCTGTGGTTCCCACCAAACCTGTCCAAAATTGTCAGTGTTAAGGATAGAAGTACAAGAGACCATGCACTGATGCAGTGTTGAGAACTAAGGTCACACTTGGTTCAGGTAACAATCATGATACCCAGTTATGCCAATTTATTACGTACCAAACAAAAGAAGACAAAAATGGTCAGCCTTGATCCCTAATATATCACTTCTGGAGAAAATTGAACATAGGATTGATAAAGCCTTGGGAGATCCACCTCTTATGTGCCATCCCCTCAATTTAGAGATCTATGAAAAATGGTAAAGGTCACATCGTTGAAAGTGGACCCTGTGTGAGGTGCATTTGGTGGCACATCCCCACACAAACCACGATGATACAACAGGTGCCCCTTGATCAGTAATTTGCTGAGTGCAGGAAGTTCCCAGGTCGAGGATTAAAGGTCAACTTCTGTGGTCCAAATTTTCCAAGCACAGGGCTAACCTAACAGTACACCAACATCAACACATTACGTTCCTAGCCTTGAGGTCCCAGGTGATTCTGAATTCTTCGGCCGACCGTACCACGCCCTCTGCTGAAGCTTTGATACTAACATCCCATTATTAGTAAGACTCAGTGGGCAACACCTCTCAACAGTCAAACCCTCAGCCAAACAGAAAGGAAAGACTTAAGGATGATTGCTATCTGTACCACCAGCGAACTACATGAGTTGGTCAATAGTTGGGAGCTTTAATAACTGCATGGGGAAGTTGAATTGACCACCACAACAGCAGCTTCGCAGAACACAGGCCGACCATACAACATGTTTTGTTGATTTTTGATCCAACTGGAAAGCAAAAACAATATATTCAAACGGTGTGAAAAAAGGTAGAATACGAATTAGGTAGTGCATCACTACGAAGCTTGACCATAAAGCAAATGACAGAAAATCCGGTGGAGGCTGTCAGTTTTTGATGATCGAACTGTCCTACAAACTAAATTGTAGGTAAAACAAAAACTGTGAAAATCATCAGTCCAAAAGAAAAAATGAAATGAAATGAAATGAAATGGTGCTTTATAATGTCCGTGGAAAGCTCGTAGCTTATGGGACAGAATGGAAGAAAACATGAGAGAGGAACAAATCCAGAAACCACAATTAATGAACAGAGAGCAAGCTGGGCATGATCCATCGTCACACTTTGAGGCCATTTGATGGCAACAATTTCATCTGCCACACCTAAACCTTAGAAAGTAATTTGAACTTGACCAATATTCACTTGGATTTGACACTCACCAAGGGAACAGACGGAACATGAGGTGGAAAGGTTGGGATCAATGTCGATGCATGCAAACCCCACCCGTGCTGCATTCCTGCTAAGATTACAAGGGCCCTGACGACAAAACTCGAAATGTTTCAATACAGATGACGCTTGAACATATTTTACCACACATTTTACTTCCATTAGAAAACCTCTGGCAAAATTATCTCGAGAGCATCGGCCTACTTGTGCACTCAGTGCTTTGATATGGATCGCAAGGGAAAATATTGAGATAAATAGAGTCAAACACGGAACGAGAGGGGATCTGCACACATTGTGGACTTCTGACAAACGAAACATGTGCATTAAGGAAATGACTGCAGGCCACCAAAGACACATAATGCTTCAATGGAAGCTTTGTCCAACTAATTTCAGCTCTGGGATGCTTTCATAAAATAAGTATGCTTGAGCCTGATCGCATAGTTCAATCACACTACTTAGGTTCTCAACTTCTTCACAACCATTCAGTTCCCTCTAAACTGCAAGAATGTTTGAATTGAGGAATCTCCCGAATAAAATGTCGCATGAAGATACAAAAACATAATTCCCCTTCTTTCTCTGAGATGGGAGTAGAAAGAAGTACGAGGACAGCAGACACTTACCTTCAATGGGATTAATAGCTAAGCAATCGATACGGTCCACAACATCCGCTGTAAAACTTTATCGACTCGCTTGACACACTCCAACAATTGCCCTGGAGTGTATCATACCACATGCTCACACTCCTGAGACTTGCTTGGACCAGATGCTGATGTTCTCGCACACATCAGTAAAGATGATCTACACCTTCAGAAGCATCGGCACCTTCAGAAGGGAGATGCAGATATAACACCGTGGCTAATTGTATGATATGATGAGCCAGAGCCCTCGAAGGACATCACGGGGGGAGAAGAGTGGCAGCAACACCTAAGAGTCGAACATGCAGCACAGTCCTCTGAAATTATCAGACTCGCCACATAGATACTCAAGCTGGCTGGTGTGTCCGTCAAACCCAAATCCAAGGCTGAATTCTATCACTGTAAATTCAGATTTGCACGGATAACATCTTGGAACAGGAATGGTTTGAGGAAGTTGAGGGAAGTTGAGCGAACCCATCCATACCCATGGATGTATGGGGCATATATGGGTGCCGGGGCGAACGGAACCGGGCGGGAACTCCGGTTCCGACCAAGACCGGGTCGCGCTCAGCACACACACACCCACGAAGCTCTTCCACCACAACTCTTTCTTTTGTTAATTGTCCGAAAACTTGAACATACACAGCCAGAGAGAATGGAATGACAACTGGGTTCTCCTCCTCCTCCACAGTGGGCACAGACCTCTCGGTGCCAAGAAGAGGTCAAATCAAGATAGTTCAAAACGTTACCCGGCCGTGCATGTGTTGAGCTGACGGTGGAGTTTGACAGTTAGTAGAAGAGTACTAAACGGTTAAGGCTGCCGTTTATCTCAGGTCACCGTTATGGCTGTGGGTTCTGGCTTTCCTTCTTCCTTCTTGGCATTCCTCAATTCCAATTGAGAAATGAAGGGCCTTCTGCAGGATTACAGGGCAGTTGTAGATGGAGGATATTTTTGGTATATTCTACAAACTTTGAAACTAGTATATTTTTTGCCCACATGATACCCACACTCATGCAGCAGCTGCAACAGTTGGGATGCAGTTCAAATATCACAAGTTTGAAATAGGGAGAAGCAAAGAAGGGCTAAACATTGCAAGCACAAGGTACACCTGAGATGCTAGCCTGTTGTAGGGTTCCTTTGCATGCCACAGCAGTGTGTAGGCCGACGTGGCACTAACTATCCAGCGCACTTGCAGGTATAGATTGCTCTGCCCAATTTCATCAGCTCCCAGTTTGCTTTGAGCCAAGGCTGGATTGACAATTTGGGAACATAACACTGATCTCTTTCCTTGTGGGGAGAACAAAGTTGTCATGTGAAGTCTTGCTCTCGGGTTCTGTACCTGCCTCTCCCTTGTGATCGAGTGTAGCCTTTGGCTATTCCACTGGTTTACTCTTTCCAGTGAACAAACTTCAATACAGCAGGCGAAGTCTTTTTCCCCAATAAATCATTATTGTTTGTTGAGTATCTTGGTATGGAACAGCCACAGCCTCACACACCCTAGAACACTCAGGACGGCGTAAAAGCCACAACCAAAGAGGTCGAGAGGATATAGATTGACAACACAACACCATGCTTTAGTCAGTAGGGGCATCTCAAAGTTTTATATTTCTCCTGACTATTACAATTGATAGCTCCTAACAACCCTCCCTTGCTTTTTGGCTCCTACGATCCATGAATACAGGTAGTTTGAACAATTTACAGATATACAGATGCCACCCTCACTAGAATGCAACACAGTAAATGCTAGCAAGCAGTTATCATTTTAGGAAGAAGAGGATCAGAAACGAGCTGTGGCTTGAGTGCTGAGAGGAGATCACAGTTGCCCACTTCCAGCGCTAAGTCGAAGGCAGTCCTCCCATCCCTAGCTTGGCAGTCCTTATTGGCACCTGTCTCTAACAGCAGCCGCACTATGCCTCCATAATTCATGCCAGCAGCTACATGTAATGGTGTTGAGCCCTTCTTGCACTTGGCATTCACATCCGCTCCTCGTTTTAACAGCAGTTGTACCACCTCCTTGTGGCCAGAGATTGCGGCACAGTGGAGAGTTGCATATCCTTCTCCATCGCGACCATCAATATCAGCCCCATGATCCACGAGAGCTGTGACAACTCTGACATGTCCTTTGAATGCTGCCCGGTGAAGAGCAGTGAAGCCATGCTGGTCACGACCATTCACAAGAGCCCCTTGCTTGAGGTAGCGTAGCACTGCATGTATGTTCCCCTCACCGGCAGCCTTATGAAGCAATTGCCCCTGTAACAGCAGATCCAACATGTGGTTTTGCCCTCTCTCCACAGCAAGCTCAAATGGGGTCTTCCCATTCGAGGCTCTCACCTCCTTAATGGCACCCCAGTCCAGCAAGAGCTCCACAAGTGATAGGTGACCATGGGCTGCAGCACAATGCAAGGGAGTGCGACCATCACCACTTTTAGCATTCTGGTTAGCACCCTGCTGCAGCAAGAGCAGCGCTGATTTGACATGCCCCTCAGTGACTGCCACATGCAAAGGGGTTCGTAAATCCTTGTCCAGGGCATTCTTATTGGCACCAGCATTCAGTAGCAGCTTCATCACCTCCACTCTGTTCCGAGAGGCTGCAAGATGAAGCGCAGTCCAGCCACGTGGGTGGGTCTTCCCTGTGGGGTCTGCCCTAGCCCTCAACAAGAGCGCAACTACCTGGCTATGACCAGCAAATGCAGCTTCCTGAACTGGAGTCAGTCCAGCCCCACTCGGATCATCCACTGTTGCCCCAGCCTGAAGCAATTCTTGCACAATATGTGGGTCGCCACATACGGCGGCAATACCAAGTGCCGTACGCTCCTGGTCATCCTTGCTATTAACATTTGTACCCCTGGCAATCACCTCCTGGACAGAATCTAGTGAGCCTTTGGCAACAGACAGCCGGAGAATTTCACCCCCTATGTATACTACACGAAGTTTCCCATCTACAAACAGCTGCTTCTTCTTTGTAGCGAACCAATCGTTGAGCGTACTTTCAGAGGGTGTATCCCCTGGAACGATCATTGTCTTGACTAGGAATTTGTCATGGCTCATAGGAAAAACTTCGGGGACTTCATTCTGAGGATGCATTGTGACCTCAAAGTGTGTGATCCCAAGAGGTGGGATGATGCCAATGTGGGGTCTCACTCCAAACTTCCTGGGAGCTGTAGTCTGCACTTTGAAAGCCACTGGCATTGTGTGCATGACGTTCCGAACCTGCACTGTGAATAGAGCTCGCTGTCCCAGTGCAAATACAAACCTGATTTCATCCGTGTCCAAAGCCACCAGCCTGTCCATGGAAATCCCTTACAATAATCCCTTAGCCAGATGTCTTTAAATTTCACCCCTGCACGTCATTCCCCTCGGCAGTCAGTTCAAGCTGGAACTACCCACCATAGTTCCTTGTCAGGTAGAGCCATACCATCTCCCGGCTAACAAAGCTCCATGCAGCAGGACACTTCAAGAAATCCCATCAGCTTGTTTCTTCACTTGCCCTGCTTGAGACACTCCCAGGACCCTGCACAGACCCTAACCATCCACCTCAGTAGTATGCAGAATACCATCAGGTTTTACACAATAACCCCTGGTGAAGTTGGTGGAAATTTAATAGTTTGCCATCCCCTCAAGGCCTGGCGGCTTGCGACTGAGACATTGGCATGTAAGAGGGGTACTGGACTAGAGGCTTGAGGCTTTATGCCTTTGACTCCAAACAGTGACCTGTAACATAGTACACAAGTTTTGCTATGGGCTTGGAACTAGATTATGTTTGACCCGTGGACATGTGAGTGAATGCGGTACCACATGCAAGACAAATCCTATCACACGTATCTTGAGTGAGTACCCCTCTTTCGGGTACAGTGCAATTTACACCTAGCATTCATCACGGCAATCCCACACATCGATGGGGCATCTGTGTTGGGGACCTTTATTGCCTGCCTTCTGCGTACGATTGAAGACTACTTCCATGAAAGTGCACAGAAGGTTCAGTACCTCTAAGATGTATCCTTTGAGGGGAATCTTGAGTGTGCAAATAGGATCTACAAACTCCAGAGTACAGATTTTGGCCGCGCTTACTAAGAAGCTGAACAAAGAGGATTCCTACAACAATTCACCAGGAGAGTAGATTACAAGGAATCCCCAGAAAACGAGGGAGAACCAGCCTCGGTCTCCGCCCCTACTTTAAACCTGATAGCTCAGGCATTCCACCCGAAAAGCTACGACCTGACAACAACAGTGAGTGGCAAGCAAAAACTCGTAAATCATCCAACAAACTGCAAGATCCCATCAACATGCTGAGCTGAGCTTACCTTCCATCAGCACGCAGCTGACAACCAGCACGAACAGTGGAGGAGGAAAAACTCGTATCATCCAACAAACTGCAAGATCCCATCAACATACTGAGCTGAGCTTACCTTCCATCAGCACGCAGCTGACAACCAGCACGAACAGTGGAGGTGCAACTTCACAACCACCTGAACTTCCAGTCTTCAAAGCCTCGGAATGAGCAAAAGAATCGTATCCTCACCATTGCATTACCACCTCAACTCCCTTTCTTCACAGAGGCCATAGCAATGGCCAGGAAAGGAGCTAGTTTTGCCACAACCCACCACCATTCTGGAAAGAGTTGGCACTCTCTTTAGAACTTCAAGACTTTTGTGAGCTTCTAGAACTCAGTTCAAATCTCTTGCTCTCATCAACATCCACGAACGTTATGCATTCTCGGTAAGTAGAGGAGGGCCCACAGTACTACGAATGCACCTCGTCAAAGCCACGAGCCTGGATTCGAGGATTGATCCCTTTTCACAGTCTCAGAATAGAAGTGGAAGACTGGTCATGACTGAGATCTGCGTGACGACCGTGTTGCAATGAAATACTGGATGATCTGAAAGGACTTGAACGAAACCTTTTTCGGGGGTGTGTGTTGGCAGGACTAAACTTAGGGTTTGATTCTGACCGTTGATAAGCGAATTAGTTCAAGACAGGTGTACATGGAATGTTGATCAATATTTAAAGATGAAATATGTGAAGAAGATGTAGTCTAAATAGAACACTAGGAATAATGTAAGAACTTAATGCACACATGCAATCTCTGACAGGACTCTACCTACTGTCCCTGGACAACCGTTTAGGCGATAATTAATTCAAAATGAAAGTGCCTAATCAATTCTGTGAATTTTTCAGATTTTGGCCTAATTGTTGGGAAATTATGGGACCAAAGTCCCTAATGCCCAAAAATTCCACCAAAAAACTTGCAAGCCTCTTCTCATGTTGTTTGTAATAAGATCACAATTTCTTTGAACAAAAATCAATACAAATATATGCGTGCGAAAATAACTAGCCTACCATCCTACCACAACTCAAGAGTACCATTATGTAAGAGGTTTCACCATGCACCAGCATACCAATATGAAAACCACTGTACCAAATGACCATGTATCAAAGCCATGAACTAGCGTGCCTACCTACCAGTGTTGTACCGGTATATAGGATATTGCCTAGTATGTGCAGAGGTATATGCACTGGTATTAGATACCAGACCAGTCTGGAATCATTTGGGAGAATACTTGGTCATATACCAAGACCAGACTGGTATCAGTTGTTTCATACTAGCCACAATATCACTACTCCCCCCCCCATCTTCCTCATTTACTCTGGTATGTGTACTATACTACTTTATGTGTACATACATTGCCTACATATTTATACTTATGTATATTTATTTCTTTATTGTATTGTATTTTTTTTCACATGATACTTGCTATTTGATAAACTTGTTATTCAATGATGGCTTTGGAATGATACCAGATTTTATATCTCATACCAGCTGATATTGTGGTCATGATACTCATACTCATACCAGTATCTGGAAAAAAATACACATCAGACTGGTATGAAAGTTTTGCGATGCGTCTGGTACCAGGACCAATCTAGTATGTCCTAAAAGTGATACCAGTACAACACTAGTGCCTACCCAATGACCAATGTACCAAATGACCAATGTACCAAAGCCGTGTACCAACGTGCCTACACTCATGTGGACTATCAATATTGAACTCACCTAAAGTGTGAGAGCCAGCAATCATGTAGTGTTTCGATTTGTGGGAGCGACAAGGGAGGTAATTTTTTCTAAGTAACAACGACACTGCATATTGCAAAGCATGTTGTTGAGCGAAAATGCCCTATGGAGGAATTGAACCTCAGCCACAAAGACTTCCCACTACAGCACAGGGCGGGACCTACACAAGCAAACCACGTTAGTATACAAGAACAAACATAAATGGAAAAATACACCCGGAACACCTTAAAAGTTTCGTGCAGATCAGGATAAGGCAAAGAAGCCATGGAAACAAAGGCAACCAGCCTAGCACAACTCTGTCACATGGATACAATCCATGGACAAATATGACTAATCTTGTCCAAGATCAGCAACTCTGCTCAAAGCCTCATGTGCCAATGCAAGAGCCCCTGTTAGTCTGCTTAAATGGAGGTGCATGACACGAATACTAGGTGGGTAAGCAAAACCTAAATGAGAGTTCCCTCCATAGCTTGATCCCTTGGCGAAAGCGGGAAGAGTTTGAACCCAAGGCTTTGCTCCTTACGCTGGCAGGGTGGTAGGGTTTCTAGAATTCGATAGGCAAGATCATCCGGATCTAACGAACCCGAATGGCATATGGCTATTTCCCTGTCGACAACTGTACATGCAGCATCCTCATTGCAGCGACATGATGGCATTAGGGAGGGCAGTAATGTGAAACAGTGCCATATTTTAACCTATAATTCATTTGTAAATTTCGTGAGGCCAATTTCTTCCTCGAAAAGTGGCAAAATTTTGCGCAAAAAAAAACGCTGGTGAGAGCGAAGGGAGAGCTTGCATGTATCAGCTTGAGCCTTGGAGCACCGCGTACAACAAGGAGGGGCATTTTTAGGGTATCAAATGAAATGAAAGGTAGTTGGAGCCTGGAAGGACCCATGGGCATTGGGTGTCTATTTTGTAATTTTATTCTTAAGAAAATAAATATTTTCTCTTCTCATGTGCCTAATTCTAAAAAATTATAGCATGAAATTTGAGAAATTGTTTTCAGAACATGCCTAATTTTCTGATTGATTGATTTTATTATTAGGCGCAAAAATGCCTAAACGGTTGTCCAAGGACGGTATGTCGATTTTCGGCATGTCAAAACCTCAAAACCAATGTTAAGGGCGGTATATGAATATAATCGTCGGGTATATCCGGGCAAGTTACCAATATATACCCAGACCGGGGGTTGGTAGAATTGAGCACAACTGTGAGCACACGGAAATGGAGTCGTGAGCACAAACTACGGCAATAGGGTACCCATGTTTCCACAAAAATAGAACACACGCAAATAGGGTTCCTACATGCGAATAAGGGTTTATGTGCCTATTTCTGTCCCTAAACCCTACACCCTAATGCTAAATAGGCACCCAATGTATAGCCTCTCATTTTTTAATATTAGCGTTTTCAATGCACCTATGGGCCCCGCCAAGTACGGCCCATGGGGTGAGCGCATAAACCCACCGCCTATTCACCGGGTCCGGATTCTGAATTTTTTCTAAGTCCTGGTTCTTCATACCCTCCAAGAGACTGACTCCAACCTTCGAGAGGACTGGCGAGCGGACTAGCCAGCGGACAGGCGATTGACGAGCAGACTGGCAACTTGTGAGCGGACTAGCCAGCAGACCGGCAAGCGGACTGGCGACCTTTGAGCGGACTCCAACTGGCGAGCACACTGACTCCAACCTTCAACCGGACTAGCAGACCCTCCTCAAACAGAATATATATTAATTATTAACACACATTACTGCCGCAGTATCACGTGGTAGGATTTGAATACCAAATCACATGAAAGGATATACCCTCCGGGTCCGGGTTTTAAATTTTTTTGCATATGCAACTAGATGAAAATTTGAATGTCGGGCCGGGTTCAGGTATATCCGGGTAGTAATATAACATACCCTCCGGGCCAGAGTAAATAAAGGGTCCGGATAATCAGATATACCCTACCCTTATCCGTCGGGTATAAGAGAGGGTAGCTACCGTGTGAGCACGCTCACGCTTTGCACACTAATCGTGAGCAGAATCCTTAAGCGTGAGCAGAACCATGAGAAGTTTTTGGGCCTGAGTGTAGAAGCTGCACAGCTGGCACCTTGGCTTCAGGATGTTTTGGTGAGCCCTCTCTCCCTCACACTCATAGGCATACCCCACACTATCCACTCACAACTTCGTGTCAATTATAACCCCATTACAGGGGCGTCCTCACAGTTTACTGCTTAGGATCAGAAAACCTCTATGAACGAAATCCCTTGTGCTGATGAGAGTGGCGTGGAGGGCTCTGTGTATGAGCCCGAGTCATGTCTGTGGCTGGTAGGGATGACTGTCGACTAGATGGAACTAACTGCCCTACCTTTGGCTGATAAGGAGGTAACTTCTCAGGCATAGGAGATCCCCGTCGTTGCTTCGCTACCTGTTGTATCGCATAGTCCTCAGCCATTGCAAAACTTTCCCCCACAGAATCAGTAGTATCTGAATCATCTTCCCCCCGCTGGTCTTTCTGTTTCCTGACCTTTTTTGGCTTCTCAGGAATCCTGACTGGCATACAGTGTATGCCCACCATGTCTGGAAGCTTAAACTTTAAGACTTGTACCAACCGCTTTCGGGCAAAATGAGTGTATGCCCTCAGTTCATCGTCTGTATAGTTGAGTGGGGTGCCAATGATCTTGGAAAAGTGTAGCCATTTTTTGGCTTCATGCCCTTTGGAAAAGATGAGATCAAAGCCCAAGTTATCCCTGGCCAAGTTCTCCAGAGCAAAAGTAAACCAAGAGTGGAGTTGGGATCCTTCTGAAGCATGATCCTTACATCATACAAATATGTATGTGGTGGAATTGGGGGTAACGTCCAATGGTCCCCATTGGAATAAGTCTAAAATCTCATCTACATCTTCTACTGCTCATTGTGATATCGTAAAATAAAACAAGCAGCATAATACAACCCATAACCCAAGACCAAACTAGGTACCTCCTTGGTCTTGGTGTAGATGTACCCATGAACAATCTGGAAGGCAATTAATTCATTTAACATGGTTCCTGCTTCAGACCAGTACCGTGCAAAAATGGTGATCTTCAATGGGTCTGTCATTTCGAAGAACTTTAGTCCGAGTTGCCACTAGCAACCAAATGCGCATAATCTGGTAATAGTGTGTCAAAGACTCTGGAGGACTGAATTCTTTCCAAGCCAAATCCATAACAATGGGAATTTGGTTGAAGGGCATAATCATAGCCCTATTGTATTCAAGTTCAGTAGGAGTAGTAGGTGGGTTAAAAGAAGCATCACCCCAAACCTTAGAGAGTGAGTGCTCTAGTGCTATTGTATCAACATTGTCGACCTGTTGTGGCTGCTATGATGTTGTTGCCACAGTCCTCCCTGGTGTTGGTAAGTCCGGCACTTCCTGTGTGAAGATTGAAAAATCAAAGTCTTTGCCTGCAAATAAGTAGCCATAAGCTATTCCTTAGGAACAAAGGCCATTTTGTCAATATTAGAGCTCAAGTCATCTATTTGAGTCTGCAGTCCTTCTACATCCTCTTGTAACTCAGCTATCCGACTATAGACATTGTCTATAGTGGTTGTGACAATGTTCTGCACCCGTAGCCTGAGATCTTTCATCTCGTCTTGGGTGAGCTTTCTTGGTGCTTTCCCTTCCACCGGCCCTTGTGTTAACCACTCTTGCACAAGACAATTATCTACCAAGTTCTGAGTAGCAGCACGGAGATCTTGCTCCTCCTTGAGTCTGTACGACTCCAATTATTGTTGCAAATTCTCCATGCGCTTTGCATGAGGCTCAACCAGAGGTGCATAGGCAGCTGACAGATGATTGGCTTCTTTCCAGGCCCTTCCACTCACAGAAAGTTCATTCTTCCGCACTGTAATTGTTTGCTGCAATTCATAAATGTACCTATCCTTCTGGGCATCGACCTGGTGCAACTGCTGAATGGTATCCTCATTGCGACAGATAGTAACCTTCATGTTAGCAATGAATTTTCCTTGGTCCATTGCCTCTGTCTCCGCTGGTGCTACTGGTGTAGTCTGTGACTGCATCTGTGTTTCAAGACGCAAATCATGCTGCAATGGTCTATCATAGATACCACTGCATCCCTTCAACTTATTGGCATTTACTCTACCAAGCATATCTTTGTTAATGGTTTGTAATATAACTGTGTTGTTATCATACATCTTCTATATGACATAAGGTCCTTTCCACGGTGATTTAAGCTTAGAAGCTTCAATCTTTCTCTTCTTCTGCAACCATAGTACCAAATCGTAAAAGTCTTCAATTTACCTTCATCAAACTGATCATTCCTCTTTATCTGAATTCTGGTCATGTTATCTGCTGCATCCGCACATACTTTCAGGATATAATTCATGTTTCCTTACTTTAATTGAATCCTCCAATTCCATTCTCCTTCCCCATTCAGTTCTCAAGGTAGATAAAAATAATGTCACTGGAAGTAAAGCTTTCATGCCATAAACTAATGGGAATGGTGTATACTTGGTGGTGACCTTGTACGAAGTCTTGTATAACCACAAAGCTGTCAACAGCTTTGTATCCCAGTCTGTCCTGTTCGCATTGACTATCTTAGCTAATATAGTGCATAATATTTTGTTGGTGGCCTCTGCCTGCCCATTGCCCTGTGGATAATAGGTTGTACTCTTCCTATGCACAATCATGAACTCTTTGGTCAACAGTTCAATGGTCTCATTAATGAAATGACTTCCCTGGTCACTGATAAATTCCAGAGGACAGCCAAATCTTGTCAAGTGTCTGAGGACCCTGAGGCCAGCAATGAGCAAGGTGGCGCCAAAGATATACACGAGGATTCAATTGTGTTGGACTACCTCCGCACTGGAGACACTGCAGCCACTGTAACTGCCAAGGAGAGGGATCGGATCCTACAACGAGCCAAGAGGTTCAAGTGGGAGGGGACACACCTGCTCCGAGTATGGGAGGATGGTCGAGTGAGGATTGTGCCTCACCCAACACAGCGGGCACGGTTAGTGCGACATGCCCATGAGGAGTTGGGGCATTTTGGGGTGCGACGCACTCATAGTCTACTGCAGGGGCAGTATTGGTGGCGTGGTATGCACACAGAGGTGCAACAATTTGTGGCTAGGTGCATGGTGTGTGACGGGGTGCGTGCTTCATTCAACGCCCCTACTCCACAATTGCACCATTTTCCGATCATGGGATTGGGCTACAGGTGGAGTCTTGACTTCGCAGGGCCGTTGCCACTGACCATGCGCCACAAAGTACGTGTTGGTGATGGTAGAGCACTTCTCCAAGTGGATTGAATTGGTTCAATTGCCTGATAAGGCTAGTGAGGGAGCTGCGTATGCATTCTTAGATTGTGTGCTTAGCCGATTCGATGCTTCAGCTGAGGTACTCACGGACCAAAGGAGAGAGTTCTTGGGGGAGTTTCAGGCTTTGTGTGACAAGGCCTTAATAGACCACCGCACCACTTCTCGGGATCATCCTGAGGCCGATGGCTTGGCAGAGAGAGTTGTTCAGACAGTAAAGAGGGGTTTGCACAAGTATGGCTTGCAGAAGGGACACCTAGGAGATTGGGACCTTCAGTTACCCTGGTTAGCCATGGGCTGTAGGTTCAGCAAGCAAGCATCGCTTGCCTCCTTCTCACCATACTTTCTTCTCTTTGGCCGAGAGCCGGATTTGCCTACATCCATTCGCAGAGAAGCTGCTACAGTTCTTAACCTTGACGATCCGGACGTGTGGGCACGTGCATGTGAGCAGCGTGCAGAGTTGTTCAAGAAAGTCATGCCCATGGCTTTCGAGAACCTTGCCATTGCACAACATCGTGATACGTTGAGGTATGCTACCATACGTGGTGGGGGCTATCGTCCTGGGGTTCGGAGATTCAACCCTGGTGACTATGTTTATCTGCAGCAGATTGCTCCTACGACCTTAGATGTGACTGCATGACGTACTATTTTGAGGGTTCGAGAGGTGTTGCCCTCAGGAGTCCTGATCTTGGAGGGTCGGGATGACATGATTTGGAAGGACCATGTGCGTAATTGTGCGCCATATCACCTTCCAAATGTTGATGGAAGGGTTGACCCAAACCTGGCAGTGGTACCTGCAAGTTTGAGGTGCATGTTGTGTGGGTCTGCTAGATGGGCAGCCACCATGCTGGTGTGTGATCAATGCTCTAGAGGTTGGCATATGGGATGCTTGACTCCACCTCTTGAGATGGTTCCTGATGAGGATTGGTTATGTCCGCATTGCATTGGATAGTGGGAGTGGATACAACCATGGAAGACTAACAAGAAATGCAAGGCCAAGCTACTAGGAGACCAACACACGAGATCCTGACTCAAGTTCACAGATTGCAAGACGACAAGTAACGATGGGGTTGCTCTTGTACCCGGCCTCTTGGTCTATAGAGTTTGAGTACAATAGGGACAATGATAGAGGACTTAGTACGGCTGTGGCTATTACATCTTGTAGCTATCTGGAGTTAGAGGGACCTAACCACCAGCTAGGGGGGCGATTGTGGTATAGCTTTCTAGGATTGTGTGCTTAGATTGTGTGGTGGACAGCGATGTATGTTGTGGCACGATGCTTAGGTGCACGACACAACCAACGATGCGCGGGCTCAGAGGTCTCGTAGTAGTGAGGGGACGGGAAACCGACCTACCAACCAAGACACGAAGCTGATTACTCAGAAAGCGATCCATAGCTCTTCATCTATCTCGGACAAAAAAATTACCTCTTGCAAGTCTATCTAGAGAAATCAGAAGAATGGTGGGCGGAGTAACACTGGTACATATGCTAAGAAAATGGTGAACAATTGTAAAGGTAACCTGGGACGTTGCTATAACGGACTGATAAGAATACTAAGAGATCCTATGTTTCTGGTTCATTGTTATGAGAATATCTAAGGAGCTCTCGTAGGTAGATTGGGATTTGTAGGAGGAAGACTATTCCGCTCGCATATGTGTGTATTGATTTTTGTTCAATGAAATTTTCCTCCCATTACAAACACCATGAGAAAGGTTTGAAAACTTTGGTTGAATTTTGAAGAATTAGGCACATTTGCCCCATATTGTCTGACCAAAATTTAAAAAATTCCGAAAATGCGGAACCGCTATAGGGGTACAATAGACCAGGCTAGTATATCCAATTACTCTCCTGCTAATTGAGATTTTTGTTTTTTGGAGACTTATTATCACTGCCTATCGCCAGTGAGGAGAAGTAGTAATTCGGCAAGGAATTGATTCCTAGTGTGGGCTTGCAGGCAAGCAGGGGTGAGAAGAAGAAGCAGAGGAAGAAGAAGCAGTGGATACTCAATAGAGCAGAGCAGATCAGATCATGCCCTACCTCCACACCTCCTTAGCCCCTCACAGATTGGCCCACACTGCCAAAACCAAGGCAAGGCAGACAGGGTGGGGTGGCGATGGCAGTGGAGACATGGAGGGTTGTTCAGGTCAGGAAGGACCGGTAACAGGAGGGCTTGAGTGAAACTGTGGGAGAGAGAGATAGAGAGAGAGATAGTTTTAGGAATGTATCAATGGCGAAAGTTCCAGTTTTTCGAGGAGAAGGCAGCAGGGACCACCGTGGCGGAGGAGCTGAAGGAGAAGGTGATGTGCAGCACCAGCGGCCGTGGGCAGATTGTGGTGGGCGCCGAGGACGCCATGCTGCATGTGCTGGATCGCGGCCTCAAACTCAATTACAGCTTCCAGGCCCACTCAGTGCGGGTTCATCACATCCAGCAGCTCAAGGTCAGTTTGCAAACTTCAGACTTCTACCCGGTTTCCTCTACCACTTTGCATTCTTAAATTGAATTTTCGATATGGGGGTGCAGCAACGGCATATGCTTATATCGGTGGGAGAGGATGAGACGCCATCCCCCAGGGTGTCCGGTATGACCCTTAAGATGTGGGACCTTGATAAAATCCAGCCAGAGGGCTCTAGCACCACGGGGCCTGCCTGTGTCCGCTCTCTCCGTGTCTTCACCAATAAGTTCCCTGAAGCTCAGGTGTGGATCTCCATATGGCCTTCATCTGATTTTGATCACTCTAAGTTGGGAGGGTTCTGGAGAGAGTTTGAGAGAGATAGATACCCTACAAGTGATGGACAGAGAGGCAGCTGGGACGGTGGAGAGGAGACAAGCAATGTACATTGTGCTATCTTTGAACTAATGAAGTCAGTCATGGGGCATGAGTAGGAGTTTGTAGTGTTAGTTTTCAAGACCTATTATGATAAACAATGGATGTGCACTTTGTGACTGGCATGCATCAATAGATAACGTCCTTCGTGGTATATGAGGAGGCCCCACCGATATTGTTAGTGTGTCTTGGCCTTGAGACCGGCTTCATCTACGGCATACGAGGTGACATTGCCCGGGAACGAGTGGCAAGACTGAGACTCAGCGTGGATCCTGCCGCTGACAGCCACACACCCGCATCCCCTGTTACAGGCCTGGGTTTCCATGTGGAAGGCCAAGCCCTCCAGCTCTTTGCAGTGACCAGCTCTTCAATCAACTTGTTTGATATGCACCAGCAGCCACCTCAGAAACATGTGCTCGACCAGCCTGGGGCTGAGGGACAGTGTGTTGCTATGAGTGATAATGAGGTCAGTTAGATCTAAACTCTCTTGGGCATAACAGAACATTTAGTTGGAGTCTATTGTTTACCTTGTCCGTTGAAGGTCATCTCTTTCTGAAAGTTTCAAGAGCTCATAGTTGGGAGTGTCTGATTGAACACTAAAATCCTTGTTGTTCATGAGCCAGGACCTTGTGGTGGGCCGGACTGAAGCGGTGTATTTTTATGAAGTGGACGGCCGGGGACCCTGTTGGGCATTTGAAGGGGAGAAGCGTTTTATTGCTTGGTTCCGTGGCTATTTACTGGCAGTCACAGCTGACCCCCGCCGGCCTGACAAAAATGTCTTCAACATCTATGATTTAAAGAACAAGCTCATTGCCTACAGTACGTCTGTGGGAGAAGTCGGACACATTCTTTGTGAGTGGGGCACCATCACGATACTTACACGCGATCAAAAGATCCTGTGTATTGTAGAGAAGGACATGGGGAGCAAGCTGGACATGTTGTTTCGGAAGAACCTCTACACCATAGCCATCAATCTGGTCAGTAAATTATTCTAATAGTGGAATTGTTACCTTATGATTGTGCTGGTGTCATTTGGCAATTTCTAACCTTGCAGTGTTCTGAATGAGGAACCTTCATGGTTGAGTACACATCTACTTGTGCCACTCACAAAAGATCTCCGGTCGTGCAATCAGGTGCAAAGCCAACAAGCAGATGCAGCAGCAACTGCGGAGGTGATGCGAAAATATGGAGACCATTTATATGGTAAACAGGACTACGATGAAGCCATGGCCCAGTACATACGCACAATTGGGCAGCTAGAACCTTCCTATGTGATCCAGAAATTCTTAGATGCGCAGCGCATACATAATTTGACACATTACTTGGAAAAATTACATGAGAAGGGGCTGGCAACTGCAGACCACACCACCCTACTTCTTAATTGCTATACAAAGCTGAAAGATGTTGTGAAGCTAGGTGAGTTTATCAAGGGAGAGGAAGGGAAAGAAGGAGAGCCTCGTTTCGACGTGGAGACAGCTGTCCGGGTGTGCAGGGCTGCGGGGTACTATCAGCACGCCCTATTCGTTGCCAAGCGAGCGGGGCAGCATGAGTGGTACTTGAAGATCTTGCTGGAAGATTTGAAGCGCTATGAGGAGGCTCTGCAATATATAACTGGGCTCCCGCTATATGAATCAGCAGTTACTTTGAAGCAATATGGGAAGGTGCTTGTGGAACACAAACCTGCTGAAACAACCGCGGCACTCATGAGGCTTTGCACTAGCAGTGGAGTCCTGGGTACCCAAATAGCAGAGAATGGAAGAGCGACTAATGGTGGGTTGTTGTCAAGCGTCCTACCCTCTCCGGTCGAGTTTGTCCATGTTTTCATTGATCAACCTAAGTGGTTGATCATTTTCTTGGAACAGTACGTGGAAACACAAAAGGACTCACCCTACCATATTGAACTTCATAACACACTTCTTGAGCTCTATCTTTCGGATGACCTCCATACTCCTCCACTTTCTCAGCAGCCTGGTCAGTTTGACAATTCTTCTCCTTCAAATGGAGACGCAGATTCCAACACCCTTATTGACAATCCTCACCAGCATGACTCATTTGTCAGGGCAGCTGGTGGTCATGTAAGCAAGGTAGTAGGGAAGCTTGGTGGTCTTGTGTTAAAAGGGAAGGGTAAGAAGGAGAAAGAGATGGCATCAAGCAGTAGTCCCTCCGGGGAGGTTGAGAAAGTAGAGAGAGTACCAAGTCAAGAACAGACAGAGAGATTAAACAAGGCATTAGCATTATTGAAAAACGGTTGGGGTCCTCATGAGCAACACCCACTTTATGATGTGGATCTTGCCCTAGTACTCTGCCAAATGCACAAGTTTCAGAATGGGCTTCTGTTTTTGTATGAGAAAATGAAGCTCTACAAAGAGGTCTTGGCATGTTATATGAAGGATGGTGACTACCATGGACTTATATCAACTTGCAAACGGCTTGGAGATGTGGGGCGAGGGGGCGACTCAACACTTTGGAATGATGTGCTGTCATATTTTGGGGAGCGTGGCGAGAACTGTGCAAAGGAAGTGAAGGAGGTGCTTGTTCATGTAGAGCGTGACAATCTGCTTCCACCTCTTATTGCTCTTCAAAAGCTTGCAAAAAATCCCACACTCACTCTGTCAGTGGTGAAAGAGTATGTTGCCCGCCAGCTCCAGCAAGAGACTCGGTTGATTGACGAGGATCGCAAAGCAATTGAGAAATATCAGGTGCGCAAGCTTGTCGTGCCTTCAGAGCCGAGTTCCTTGAATGGAGATTATTGTTAACTAGATTTGCAATATGAAAACCTGCATAGTCTGAATTCTGAATGAATTGAAGTTGGACCAAAATGCAGGAGGAAACAGCCACTATGCGTGCAGAGGTTGAAGAGCTGCGGTCGCATGCTCGCATCTTTCAGCTTAGCAAATGCACTGCGTGTACATCTGCACTTGATTTGCCTGCGGTTCACTTTCTATGCATGCACTCATTCCACCAGCGCTGTCTGGGAGACAATGAAAAGGAGTGCCCTGTTTGCGTTCCAGCCAACCGACATGTGCTGGACTTGAAGCGGAACCTGGAGGCAAATGCGAATGACCATGATACATTCTTTCAGCTGTTGCGCAATTCAGAGGATGGGTTTTCAGTGATTGCTGAGTATTTTGGTAGGGGCATCTTGAACAAAGCCCCACAGAGAGGGACGCCGGGAACTCTTGGTAGGACAAGTACTTCTACCAGTGTGTAATGTAACCTTTGGCAACTTGTTCATATCTGAATTTACAAGCTCTTTGGACTTTGGCAAACCACAAACACCCTCTGACAAGACAACAACCCAAATTAAAAAAAATCTTGCAGAAAATTCACCTGGACAATATCAACCTGATGATTCAGGCACATTCCACAGGAACGTCACATGCATCGGGCATTTGTCATACACCATTTGTGTGAAGGCATATTTGACAAGCTGCCAAATGCAGTTGAAAGGTGTAGAAAATGATATCTACAGACAAAGATTGAGTATTTCTCATACATCAGTTGTGTGAAGGCATATTTGACAAGCTGCCAAGTGCAGTCGCAAGGAGGTCTAGAAAAGGATATCTACATACAGAGATAGAGTATATCAGAGCCGAATTAGAGCCCTCTACATAGTACCTGAGCCCTCTACATAGTACCTGCAACGTGTAGCAGATTGTCTAGTTTCTCATCATGACAGTAGTTGTCTTTTAGCTCACCAAAAATCCGAGTTTAAAGAAAGATCGGCATATATAATTATACAAGTTCTGATATCTTTCATGTACTTACATAGAATAACAGCCAGCTCATGTTGCTGAGGATCCTTCTACAGAAAGGTTTGCACAGGAGGATTACGACATGTGAAAAGGTATGTTTGTCCCTGCACAGTTTTCCAGTCTCAAGAAATATGTATCTGTAAGGAACTAGACTTTGATGAAATCCTCAAACTTGGCCATCTGCTCCGCCTCCAATGCAATAATGATGTGAAGGCCCTTGTCTTGGGCACCATTGGCAAGGATGAGGACAAAGTCTACCACTGTCAAACAAGGGGGACCTGCATAGAGGGGCCTTCCCCACCCAAAATCAATGGAGTGGAATGACATTCTAGACCAAGATGAGATGAAAAATGCACCAGGAAGTGCGGGAAACCCGCGGTAGACCTCCCACCAGTCAAGACCTGATCTCACATAATCGTCTGTTATTGTTGCAATTGCATCTTGGACTTTTTCCACACAAAAGCAGAGAGATTTCTCACAAAGCTCCTGGGCTGTCGCCCTGGCACATGCTGACCACGTGGCATTTCCACAGAAATGTTCTGGCAAATTGGGGATCAAACGCTTTCGAATGTCAACAGAAAATAGCAAGTTTGAGGGTCCAGTTGGGCCAGGATGTACGACAATTGACTTGGTTCGAGCTTGCCACAAGTGGGCAGAGAGTGCCTCAAAGGTGCTGCACTTCCGTAAACTCCCATCTCCTGCAAGAGCTTTCTTCTTCAGGACTTCAAGGTCTTCAATTGAGAAGTTGAAAACTCTGGTCACATGGCTCCTTGGAGTAGTAAGGGTGGTGAAATCTTCGTCTCTGAAAGCACCACTTTCCATCTGCAGGTTACTCAGTTTGAAGAACTCAGGGTGGTCATAGACAGGGGTGGGTGGAGAGCGTGCTTTCAACATTGTTCGGTCAGGCTGGGGAACCAAAACCAGCTCCCCACCTTTGGCAAATGATGTCAAGTTGGTGAGGAAGTCAATAGCTCCAGGGCCATCCCACAACAAATGGCTCATTCCAAACCCAACGGTGAATCCCCCGCACTTGAATCTGGTGACCTGTCCCAGGATCCCAAATGTTCAAAGTCTTCTCAATGCTCATACAAGGGGTAGGACATGCCATCCAGTTGACAGACATGGAACTTAAGCTGAAGACTCGAGTTTTGGACGGCAAGGCTGGTAAATGGCTCAAGGCATGAACTGCAGTCTGCAGGCCTTCTTTGAAAAGGTTCTGTGTGTTAATTCCCCTCCACGGTGCATGTTTCAAGCTTACTTATTTGAAGTCTGCATCTGTGATTTATATGCCAGCATGAGGATAGCCATGATCTTGATTGTCATCTTCAGGGAGAGCGTTCCATGCATGCTGTCACCTCCATTGGAGAAATGCATGATCAGAGCTGTAGGACATGGACTGTATGAGCTATAAAGACAGTACAGTCCAACATGCTTGTATGGATCTTGGTGTTTTGGCTCTACAAGATGCTTGAGCTCGATCCAAGCACATAAAAGCAACCAACCTCCCTTCAAGTCTTTCGGAAATTAATCAGAATACAAGAATCTATATACACATTATTGATTGGCGTCCAGGATCTCTGGAACAGAGTTTAAAACCTTCACTAAAAGCCTTCAAGTGTTTGATAAAATCCTCTTATTGTTAGTTTGGGCTGGGGTGAGTCTCAGACACATTGCCAGGACAGTGAAAAAGAAGAAAATTGATGTCCACTGGGCAGAGGTGGAATGCGACAGGCCTTCAAATACAAGATGACTTCCCATACGCGTACTACCAACACATCAAAACAGACAAGCATATCCGAGACAAAGAAGGAACACAGAATTGAAAGGATACTTTGTTAACTCAGCGGAAAGCTCAGAGCTTATGAGACTCAAAATCTGACCATGGGACAACGTATAGCAAGAAGGAACCAGTTCAGGATATATCAAAGGATGGCCCTGGAAGAAAAGATATCAAGAATCCAGTGAGCTTATAGAAGAATGGAATCAACAAACAGACACTGGCAACAGGAAAAAAGGAAAACTAGAAAGAGAATGTACTCATAACACTTTGTTTGCCGTAGCCTTGTGGGCATAGACCCCACGCCCGGTTCGACAGAAACATAGGGAATAAAACGAGAGAGACAGAGAGAGACAGAGAGAGAGATCACCTGGACCAACAGTAGGGGCATGTCAGAGATGGTGATGGAATTCGCCGCTTGTAGCACCAGCTTTCTGAAAATTGAGTTGGGATGTGAGTAGTCACCAAGATCTGCAATCGTTCGGTCACAAGTGGCTGCAGCAAATTGGGCGCCAGCACCATTGCAGTCGATCTCAAGCCTGCCCTCCTCCTCATTCAATCTCAGTCGGCCCGCTGCAAAATTGTAGGTGACAAGTGCCTGTTGCACATTGGAACAAATTGGACCACTATTTGATCGTTTACTTGAAGGCTGGGAATCGCTAGAGGTCGACCCTTCGGGTCACTGCTATAATACAACGTATGTACGCACCATTGTACACAAGATAATATCACATGTAAGGAGTAGATCTGCTCACTTTGCGTGGCTATGAGCAACATTTTATGGCGTGGACTTCTATTTACATCTCGTGACAGTGGCCCGAAAAGGAGAATCGAAGCTAAAGCAGCAGAAATTTTTTGACGACTCCTCGGCTCTGAAAGCAAGCACAATTCTGGGTGAATCTTACTTTGCCTAGTGCCTCCTTCACCACCTCGGCCACTGTCTCATTACTCTTGTCGGGGTTAGGACCATAGAAATACACGGTTTCCACGGGAAAAGCCAGCACTTGTTCAATGTTGTTGAGGAAAAGGGGGCGCCCATTCACTGGTCCCGCAGGTTGCACAAATGTTGATTCATCGACACGAACCTCCAGACTCGAGACAACCAATGGCTCCTTGAAATTGACCATCTCGACTGCTGTGTAGTAACTGCAAGCTCAGCAAGGAACAGAGACTTAACGTCGCAGACCTCTCTACCGAGGAATGTGTAAGATTCACATACCTTGCGCACTCCACTTCTTGGGTATCATAGTGATCTGATGATCCGCTGCAGAGGGATTAACTCTGAGGTCAAGAAAACCTTGCTTTGCCGCGTTATTAGACCTGCCTTGGAGTACGGATCTGCTATATGGGTTGATAACTCCAACCAGGCTAAGTAATCCATTCAAGTGGGGGTGCTTAAGGAGTGCATGTCAGCATGCTCCAAGACAGCCAATGTGGCTGTTCGGGGTGAGTTTGGCATCCCTTCCTTAAGCTCCCGACGAGATGAATTCAAGGTCAGATGGTGGGGTCAGTTGCAACACATGTCCAACACCAGATACCCTAAGTTAATCGACTCTATATCTTGGAAACCGGACCGCCCTGTCAAACAGGCTAAGTCCTGGCAGAAGAGAGTAGAAGAGATTCTCAAGGATCTGAATCTGGACCCGCAAGTCTTGACCTTGCTGGATAAATCTGACTTCGAGACTGTAGTGTCCAAAGCCATGTCTGTTACCAGAAAATTGTCTGATGCAAATGAAGTTAGGCAGAAAACTTCCCTGAACCTGTTTCCAGTCTGTGACATGGGGGAGGATATCATGGATGACCTCAAGGGTCTACCCACTCTCGGCACCAGACTGAAATTTAAACTCAGGGCAGGAAGCCTACCTTTGAACAGTAAACAGAAGCAGAGAGGAAAGGGAGAGTGCAATTGCCCGTTGTGTGAAGACAATATTCATTTTCTAATTCACTGTCCGGGGTACTCTCACCAGAGAGAAGCTCTCCTCCAATCTATCAAGAGAATTGTGCCTGTACCTCTGTTTACCAACTTTGAAAGTCTCGAGGCTCAGCCAAAAGCCCAGGCCCTTCTGGGGCCTAGTTTTTGGGCAAATCACACACAGAAGATTGATGCTTGTGTGAAGGGATTTCTAGAGGAAATCTGGAAAACCCGAATCAATTCTATGTATAAAGGTAAGTCTAACTACCAATGTCAGCCCCTGACAGAGGTAGGTTCTGTCCCTTTGGTTTCCGCTCAAACTGGGCGCGGGGTCAATGGCCACAAGGCTACGGCAAACAACGTCTTATGAGTACATTCTCTTGTCTGGAGATTATAAAGCTCCCTTCTTTCTGAGTTTTTTCTTCTGATGTTCCGTCGCTGGATTAAGTTAAATAGTTTCTCTCTCTTGTCTGGAGATTACAAAGCTCCATTCTTTCTGAGTTCTTTCTCCGAAGAAATGCTCGTTTTCCCAGCACTACTAGAGCAAGTAGTACCCCGCTCTCCCTCTCTTTTCTTGACTCTCAAATCTTGTATATTACTCCTCTCTCTCTTCCCCGCATCACATTAGAAGCAGCTGTCTGTCCCTAAATTCACGGACTTCCTCCGAACTGCTGGGTCCATGTTGGTTTATGGGTACCTCGTTAACTCTCCGACCCTCCCTCATCTCTCTTTGAATGGCACAACCAAATACTAACATGTGGGCTTCCTGCAGTTCCATAACTTCAGATCACACTGAACCCGAGTGACAAGTCGTGAGCAGAAAGATAGAATGCGCATGACAGAAACTTTTTCATACTTGTGTGCACAAGTAGCTCCTTTGTTGAAAAAACAAGCTCCTTTATGTCGAGCTCACATTCCTATTAGAGACTAGAGTAGTTATTGCTGTAGCAAGGCTAGCCATTGGTATTACTTTAAGTATGCTCTCAGATTGCTATAGAGTAGGTCTTTCCGTTGCTTGGGGTATTGTGTTGGAGTTTTGTCACATGCGAAAGGCTACATGCCAGGATCTCTACATCAAATGGCCATCGGCATCGAAAATGAAGGAAATGAGTAAAGTTTTTTGAGTCTTTGCATGGTGTGCTGGGGCGATTGATGGCAGTCACATTCCGATTATTGCCCCTTATGAGCATGCACCCAATTATCATAACAAGAAAGGCTTCTATTCTATCTTGTTACAAGTTGTTGTTGACAAATCATGTTGCTTCCGCGACTATGATGTATGGTGGTGTGGTAGTATTCATCATTGGAACCTGTTTGGGAAAAATCCCACATTGGTAGGATATGTCATGGTGGTGGCTTGAATCCCTATGCTCTTCTAGGCTTACCAATGTTGGCCTTGGATGTTTGCTCCAGTTATTGGTAGCAAAGACGGATTTATTCGAGAGCAGATAGACAAGAATTTTGCACGATCAAGCTCAAGAATGTGTATAGAGCAAGCTTTTGGCATACTCAAAGGAAGGTGGAGGATTTTATTAAAACGCATATCCATTCACGACGCAGCTTGGTTGAAAACCAACATTAAACCATAGTAGACGAGATAAGTGTGCATGAGTCATATGATGGAGCACATGGCAGCATATTCAGCCACTTAAAATAGAAGCAACTTGAGCAACTGGGCAAGCGGGTGAGGGTCATCTTGCCCACGAGATAAACAACAAGATCCACACACATACATTCAAGCTAAGCAGGAGATACATACTTAACCGAGTTAGTAGTACCAAGTGGGGGCAGTAAAATTGTTGTGAGAGGACAGCTGAGGAGCATACGCCAGTCAAGGACATCATCTCTAATGTATTTGCACAGCGAGCCCTGAGGAGGTGCGTTGTAGAAAGCGTTGAGTAGCAGAGAGTGTCAGTTGTGTCTACCTTTCGGAAGTGCGACTGGACTGTGGTTTTGATCTGAGCACCCAAGTGTCGAGGTCGCCCTTCGTGTCAGCTGACACGATACAAACTGAAGTGTAAATATCCCAACCTGCGGCATCCAGCGCGTCAATCAACCCGCTAGAAACATGCGTGCGTACATGGTGTCAGTTCCAGACGCTGACCACGGCTGTCCGAGCATCTTGAACTCGGGCACCCCGTAGTAAGATCTCTCATCTTGCAATCCGTGTTTCCAGAAATTCTGGATGGTGGATCGTACCACCTGAGCCATTTCAACAGTGCCGTCTATCACCCGGATCGTATCACTTCTGTTAAACGAGATTACGGACATGACCACGTTCGGCTCCGGAATCTGGCGCTTGAAATACATTGAGTCCTTTTGGGTTTCATGCTTGCTGATATCGGTTGTAATGAGGAGAGCCCAGCCTTGTTGCAGCATGAAGCGCAGGATGCGCACAATGAGGTGACGGGACTCGTTCGCTTCCTCGCTATGACCAGTCCATGGGTTGCCGTGAAGTTTGAACTGATGGGAGACCGAATAAACTTTCTCGGATTGGATTCCTCCCTTCCAGGAGGATTGGATGACGGCCCGTATGGAATCAATCTGTTCTGTGGCAGGTTCATGACGCGGATCTTATCCTTCTCGTGGAGAGAGATGCAAGTTGCGGGAACAACCACCATGTTGGGGGATACTCGATGTCGAAATTTGTTCTCGGTGTTGTAGACTATGTGAAGTTGACAACCAACTTCTCTACAGGTGGTGTTCTATCATAATTTGTCGCTTTGATAAAGCGTTGAAGTTTGAACTCGTTCGTTTCTTCAAGTGCTGCAGTACCGCAAGATTTGTGAAACAGGTGCCAAGGAATGTCAGAGAACTCAAAGAAACAACTCCAATGAATCAGTTTATGCAAGTGTAAAACCCTATCCGTTCAATCTGCGGAAATCTCAGCTGTGTGTGGAGCGCCCTACCGTGCATTTGGCATGAGACGATTGTCCTGCTCAGGATCCCTGTGGAGCTCTCTCTCTCTCTTTGATAGGCTTGGTTGGGAGCGGAGACTCGTCTATCGCATATACAAGGTTATTTTTTCCTTGATTAATAAAGTTTTCCAAAGAGCCACTGTCCCCCTTTTCCAAAAACAATTAAAATTAAAAGTTTTTGCAACCTTTGGAAGTAGAGAAAAATTTCACCAATCTTGTTGTGAATAGTGGAGTCTACTTTCATCCATAATAAATTTCAAAAATCATCCAGTGTTTCAGAAGTTGCTCAATAAATAGAGATGTTACTTGAGGGAGGTGTTATCTCAAGAAGGCACATTAGGGAAATATTTCCTCTTTAGAACAAGCCTAAAACAGCAATGGGCTCTCTTGCTTTGGCAAAAACATAAAAGGAAGGTAAGAGTACCGAGCATGACTCAGCACAACACACCAATCGGTGCCTTGACACGGTGTAAGCTCCTTTGACTACATTTTTTGAACATGTTGCATAGTCTATCTCTACAAGAGAGCCAATAAAAGAGGAACCAACAAGCAGCTAGTCAGGATGGCTCCTCTGTGTAATAGTAGAGGATGACAGTAAAAGTGTCACGAACAACTAAAAAATGAGTCAAACACAGAGTCGAAAAAACCCACTTTCTGTTGTAGTGTTAATAAACACTCCCCTAGAAGGACCAGAGGTGTTTTTGGGTTTTTGGACAATTCCGGGACTCACCCTCACACGTCGGCAGCTACCTGCCCACCACGTTCATCCATGTGCATGAACCGTACAAACTGCTTCCTACCTACAAGATGCACAAGCCCCCCAAATTTAGGGAGATTCCACCGTGTAATTTGGGAGATTATAACATTTGAAGACGGTGCATGTTTTTGAAAATGAAAAAAACAAAGAAAAAGTTCATGTTTGACCACAAATTATCCATGATCCCAAATTTTTCTGGGAGAAAAAGTTCTATATTCCTGTGAAGTGCACAATCCCAAACTCTCACACCAAATTTCACCCCAATCTGCCAAAATGAAAGGGGGGGTGCTTTGTATGTGACTGGAATTGGGGTCCAAAAGAGAATTTGCAAAGGAAATAGTATAGGCCCCATTGGGACCCCAAATTCTCCTTCATTTGGGAATTCCAACGGTCAGTCCCTCATAGGCCAAGAACTACACAAGCCTGCCCAAAAATTTCCCAAAATTTCCCAAAATTGCATTTGGGATGTGGGATTTTGTGAAATTTCCGGCCTCCTCCAGGTCAGGCAATCGGTGGCCGGAATTTCGCCTGAATCCGGCGATGCTTTCCGGGCCACGTCAAGGTTTCCCATTATTTGACAGGGCCAGCTCATTCGAGCCGTCCCCGTGTTCCTCGGCGTTTTGGGGAGGGCCTCACAAGCCCCCGACTCCAACCTCTGCATTGCCCCCGACGTAAAATCCCACCCGCGTGGCCGCTGCCACCTGCCACGTCGACGGTCAACTACCGTGCCCCCCCCTCCACCCAAATTCCTGCAATTTTCAAACTTCAAAACATTCCTGACGGCGGAGTTTTTCTCTGTTGGGGGCGCCATAAAGACCTGCATGTGCAGCTAGTTCAGCGCTACATTTTTTGTTCAAGCCGCTCGTCGGACTTCATCCGTGCATGCTATGGATGGATGAAAAATCAGGCCAACCCGATTCGGGTCGGCTCGTCGTTTAGGGGTTAACTATGACCATCTCTCTAAGCATAGATCTCTAAACTGCCCTCCGGAGAGACCCTCCGGAGTTCCGCTCTGTGGCATTTGTGGAAAGCTCGCTGTAAAAAAACCTTTTCGGGAGACACCTCCACTATCTGTGCCCTCCTCTCTGCCCTCCTCTCTAATGTTTTTTTATGACCTGGGGTAGAGGGCGGCTTGGTCTAAAACTTGTGCATATATCTGATACCTACCAGTACGGTACCGGCCTCACTGATTATGGTGTGTATGCCTCATGGTGTAATCGGGGTTTTAATTTTTTCCCCCCAATAATATTTAATAAAATTTACCAGGGCTACGATCCCCCCTTTCATTTTCTTTTAAAAAAGAAAAACATTTGCTAGTGTGCACAAGTAGGGGAGTAAATTGTAACATTTAGTGACGAGATAATTTGATTACTGTCTTTAGTTGACTGGCTGTGTGTGTGCCTGTAGGTGAGAATTGACAGGGGATAATGCCCGGAATCTGCAGTTCTGGGCCGAAGGGGTCGAGGCGGGGCGATGGAAATCGCTCCGCATGTTGCGGTGAGTGAGTTCGGGACTTAGCCGTTTTGCTATGTCCGCTCAACTACTGTCAACGCTCGTCCTCTCACTCGTTCTATGGAAATGATGGAACAAACAGCTCCCTCCTACTTTCATCTTCCTCATACCAACCATGATATCATTCCCTCTCGATTCATCATGCGTTCGTCCTCTCCTCTCCTGCCCTCAAATGAAAAACGTGTTGGGGCATAGCCGGCCCCAGCACGCTTTTCATTTCTCCACATGCTTCCATCCTCCCACGCATCCCCTCCCTTACATCTTAATGAGCTGCAATCCCAAATGCGGCGCATCTAAAACCTCTGGCACTTGCAAAGAGAAACACCTACGCTCATAGCAGGATAACATTGCTGGCTTTACTTCTCTAGGTGTTCCAAGCAAGTTGCTGCATCTAAAAGAGCCGACAACAACACTGGAAGCTCTCAGAGATGGTCTATGGTGTGCGGCCACATTACGCACTCCCGCCACATTCCAAACTTCCGAGAATCATCTTACAGGGAGTTTTTTTAATCCCCTCCGCTGCATGCTCATTTCTCATGCTCACCCATAACTGAGTTCAGCTGCTATTGGTTCTAGAAGTCTCGCTTTCTCCCTCTCTATTGTGTGCCGCTTATGTTCAGTTGCAGCAGCTCAGCGCAAGCATTCCCCCTGGGTTCGTGGGCTCTCTCGTCACCTGCTCTCTTCCTTACTCAACTTTTTCTTGCTCTCCACTTCTATCTATTTCTCTCTCAAAGCACCTTGAGCTGTCCCAACTCGGCTAATTCCTACTCCGTTGCGTATTGCTTTCTGAAGCCTCTAAGCACGGTCTCACATGGATCCTCGAAGAGCAAGCGCCAAGAGAGGGAAAGGGGGGGGGGGGGCTTTCTAGAGGCAATTCGCAGGTCTGGTCCAAGAAAAATATCCCTGCAGAAGGATCAGGCGGCTCCATCCTTGGCAAAGGCCCAACCTCCGCTGTCCCGACCCCTCCATCTCCGATGCCTGCAGAAGCATCATAGGAGGACACGGTCACCCCTGTGGGAACGGAGCAGCCGGTGTTCGCCCTGGATAAAGAAAAAATGAAAGCGCAGGTCCAAAAGCTTAACCAGTGAGGAATTCTAATCTACTTCCCACGCAAGCAGAGGTCTAGAGACGCCACCAGAAAATGGATTGTGATGCACCTGGGGGCAGAAGGGGGATTGGCGCAGCATTTCTGTCTAGCGATGGGAATTAGGGGTTTTTATGCTGTAATATTCAGCTCCCCTCAGAGGCAGAAAAGGCTTTGCTCTTCAACACCCAGCAATCTTCTGTCAAAGTTTTCATATTTCCATGGATTCACAACTGGGGGCATAGGCAGGGTCTTCTCTGGAGGTCACGGGTGATCGCTATTCCCTTCTTGCCGCCCACATACCTGACATCTCTTTCAAAGATAGGGGCGAGTTTTGGGACTTACATTGGAGCAATGAATGTCTACGAACCAATCCATGACCAGGTCCTAAGTGTGGATAATGAAGCTATTCATTTTGACTATAACAAGGACAACGGCGTCCCAAAATTGGTGGTCCTCATGCCTGATACCGCTACCATCGCCTCTTCCATCAAGCTGCCAACGCTTGACGACTCCTCATAGTGGTCGCCATTAAGGAGGAGGTGCTTTCGGTAATATGTTTCACCTGCAATGCAGAAGGTCATGTGAAGGCAGATTGCCCAATCGGCAAGCGTCAAAAAAAGGGAGACAGGAAGGCTGCTAACTCAAGGGCCTCACAACCTGTCAATATCACCACTGAAGGCGTCCAAAATCTGCAGACCTTGGGAACAGCTGCTGTGGATGCTGTGCAAATTGAATACGGAACAGACAGGCTGGTCCAAAAGTACTGGGAATCCTCCAAGAAGAGAAAGAGAATTGAAGAGCCAAACACTTGGAATCACCCACACCGCCCATGTGGTTTCTTCCCAGTTAGAATTATGGAGGCATGGGCCTCGTTTCCCTTCTCTGAGGATGACCTGCTTGCGCTCGACAGCACCAGTCTTGCAATCACTTTCCAGGAGCTCCACACCTTCCAGCGCAGGCCACTCACTGGCTGGGAACCAGAATCTGGATTCGCAAGAGAGAAAGCAGCGATCTGTGTGACCCTCTCCTATACACGTTTATAGAGGACTACACCAACTTCTTCCTGCCAAGTTTCAAACATGGTTTCCAGTCTGCATGGGTAACCGAGGACATGGCGAAGGAGTTCGGTGTGGGTAAGGAAAAGCAACTAACACTGGCCCTCAGACTCTGCTCTCCTACAACAAAAGAAACCTCGCTATACTACTACAGGCAAAAGAGAAATTCATCAGGAACAAGGTGGGGGTGAATTGGTCTTTAAAAAGAGAGAAGATGACGATTTATTTTTTTTCGAAGGCAGCATAGAGATGGGCTGCAACCCTGGTATCGGCTCTGACAGACCCTCAAATAGGCAGACTCACTGACAGGCCTAATGACATGGCCTCAATAGCTGCTGTTTTTTTCAGGAAACTGTTCCAAAGTCTCCCAACTTCGACTGCAATTGAGGCAAGAAATACTCTCCTCCAAAGAATCCCCTGTGCCCTCTCAGTAGCGGAGCAGAACTCCCTGTCAGAGTCATTCACAGCGCTGGAACTAGGACGGGCTGTCGAATCCATGGCATCAATGAAATCCCCCAGCCTAGATGGTTTGCCAATTGAGCTTTTCAAGACACTTTGGCTAACAATTGGTGACGATGTCCTGAAAATGGCCAACGACATCCTCCAGAAAAAGCTTATGCCTTCCCAAATCTTTGAGGGCTTAATAACGGTGATCTTCAAAAAGGGAGAACGAGACAACATGGCCAATTATAGGCCAATTACGCTGCTCAACTCCATATACAAGATAATTGCAAAGACTTCGGCACTCAGGCTGCAATTGTTGTTGCCAAAGATCATCGGGAAAGATCAGACCGACTTTTTGAAGGACCACACAATACTTGACAATATCTTGTTGGCTCATGAATCTCCTCACAGAGCCATGCTAAATCACCAACCATTGGTTCTCTTACTGCTGGATTTTGAAAAAGCATTCGGCTCCATTAACTGGATCTTTTTGCTGCAGGCAATGGAGAAAACAAGGATCAATGGTTCATTCCTCATCTGGGTTCAAGTTCTCCTCCAGTCCTCTTCCAGCAGAGTGATGATTAATGGGGTTATCTCTCACCCCTTTCCCATTTCCAGATCAGTGAGATAAGGATGCCCATTTGCACCCTTTCTTTTCCTCCTGGCAGCAGACTCACTGGGCCACCTACTCGACCACAAAGTAGACATTGTTGGCCTGCACCTGCCAACACTGTAGGGCAGTTGCAAGGTTGAGTGGACCAAAAACGGCAGATCTTGCTCCATGAAAGTCCATGACCAAAAAAACAAAGTTGAGGATACTATCCCAAGATATTTTTTTAGTGATAGATAATGGTATACTGAACATATTTAGTAAAGAGTCTTACCCCAAATATTAAACATATAATTTATTAACTATTTTTGTCTATTATTTAGAGAAATTATGAAAAACTAAAAATTAGAGTTTACAAAAAAAAATCAATATGGCACCTAGCCATTGAAGATTATAGGTTTTTATACTTCTAGAAAAAAAAACAAGATGAGCTATGGACTTTTCAAAAAACGCCCATTTGTTTTACATATATTAGTCCATATGAGTCAAATGACAAATGATTTTATCACTTCAAATCCATACCTATGATATGGACCAAAATGGTCACCTTATGTCCAAATTTCAATGGAATTCATTAATGACACATAAGAGAATTTGAGTCCATTGTAATTCCATTCATTGCGGTAACAGTCCACAATGACGGTGTTCAAAAGTCCATAGTGGAGTCATTTCTTATCGGATTCATGATTGGAGAATTGCTATGGGTGCGTATTGAAGCTAGGAATCCAATGACATATATATATTTGCTGGTTTTAATGAGTTAATTCAATTTCAATTGATGACACCATCAATTGCAGTCATCTAAAACTGTGCTGGTAACGTCCATTTTGGTCCAGTCAACCCTACATTCACCCAGCATGAAGAAATGTTGAAGCTTTGTATGTATGCCGATGACACCGTCTTGCTGCTGGACAACACGTATAGACACAATATTGACAGAGTTCTACAGGCTCTACACACTTTTTGTCTAGCGTCGGGCCTCAAGGTGAATTGGAGGAAGTCAGTGGGCATTCTTTCAATGATGCAAAATGGTAGTACAGCTCAACATTGCCAGGCTTGGGGGGATGATGTAGGTCTGAGATGGTTACAAGAAGGAGAATCTCACACTCTGTTGGGACATCAAATGGGCCTAAACCTCACCCAGGAAAGCACAATGAGAGAAGTCATCTCCAGACTCAAGCGAAGTTTAGCTTTCTGGTGCGCAACAATGCTTTCAATCACAGGGCGTGCCCTTGTGGTGAACCAGGTGCTTGAGGGATCCTTATGGTTTTTTGCAGCGGTGTGGGACCCTGAAAAGAGGATGACCAAGGAAATCAAAGCTCTTCTACGAAACTTCCTCTGGGGAGCGTCGCCAACAACCCCGATCAGAAAAGCCCTTGTCTCATGGGATCAATTATGTCAAAAGAAAAAGAGAGGAGGATTGGGCATCATAGATCCGGGCAAGCAAATAAAGGCCCTTCTGGCAAAATGGGTTCCAAGGGCAATCAAGCACAGACATAGCCTCTGGAGCAAATTTGTGCAGCCTTATCTCATGGGTGCTATCCCATCTACATCCCCACTCTGGGCTCTATCTTTTAGGTGGGTCGTGCAAGGCAAGAACGCAAATTGCACACTGGGTTCCAGGCCATGGCAATCAATATGGAAGGCATGGCAGGCCTTGAGAGGGAATCTCACTCTGAGAATGCCAAAAACCACTTCGGAATGTCTAAGGCAACCTTCGTTTGTCAATTGCAACATAGATTCAGATGCCTTGCTAAACTAAACCCCTGCCTGGGCCTTTTGGGAGGGGCAAAGATTCACCCATATCGCAAGTATCAGGAACCAAGGTCAGTTCCTGTCACAAGTTGAGATAACAGACATAGTGGGCAGCAGAAGGGCTAGAGCCTGGAACACAATTCTTGCCAACATTCCACAGTATATGACTCCCCTGCTGGCTGATACCAACCCTGGCTGCACCCCTGTTTGGATGGCCACGCGCCAGGATAATTGACAGACAAAGATTTTGGTGTTGTCTTTTCGGCAGGAATTGACATCGGGGCTGCACTTCATTGCTGACTGCAAAGGTTCTCTGGCATACTGTGGTTCCATTGAGTTGGATAAGGGACACATATACCACATAAGAGTAATGGACAACCAAGGGAATGTCAACCCACTTCCCCTGCCAGGGCAAGAAATTCAATGGGCTTGTCACATTTCAGTTTCCTGGTTCCTATCTGCCCCCCTGGAAGACCTCTAATTCGATCCGGGGGAATGGAGTTGGATGGACCATAAACACTCACCCTTCTTTGCCTATACAGTAAAGATGGGATACTCCATTCTAAATCCAGCCAGATCTTTTATGGCAAAGTGGACTAGGAACATACAACTTCTCTCAATTTGGAAAGATATCTGGAGGAAAGATCGGGCGGTGAGAATCTCGGCTTTTCTATGGAAGCTTGCACATTGGGTGCTGCCAGTGAGACAAACAACAGACCATGATTCCCCATCCTGCCCTATCTGCCAATTGGACCCAGAATCTATTGAACACTGTCTGACCTCCTGTGCTCTCTCTAGTAGGGTTTGGCGGGTGGTTCTGGGCTTCTACGCTCACTGGAACACCTTCCCTGCTCCTTCGTCCCCTTCCTTCCTGCTTTTAAATTGCTTGCCTGGCCATCCGCAAAGAACTTGCCCTGTCTGGGTCACCCTTAGAGCACATACATTATGGAATTTGTGGAAAGCAAGATGTGCATGGGTGTATGAGGGAAAGCCCCCTAGGGGCAGACCAATTCTCTTTCAAACTTATTTTGATCTGCTTATTGGGGGGAGGAAAGCATGGGGGTTTGTTTGTGCAGCTATTCCCAGAACTTCAGAGCAACGGGGGAGGAAGCTGCTCAAAAATTTCCTCAATACTTGGGGTAAAAGCAACATGCTCGGAACTAGTCTACCCAACTCACATTTTCAATGGCAAGATTCCGTACCAGCTCAATGGGAAGTCTCTTGGTGAAGGGGAGGAGTTAGACTTCAACTGGCGACACAAGAGAACCAGAGATGCAAAGTCCAAAACACACTTGAAGTTCTAGCTTCAATCCTACCGCCTGCCAGGCCTTCTGCTGCTCATGCTGCTCACACTCGTTGACCTACAGCTCTTCTTGGCCGCTTAAAACCCCTCTTAAGTGGCTTCGGCCCTCACTGGCAGCAATCTCCTTGCTAAATCCTGTCTACACATCTCCTTTCTATCCTACAGTGCATCCCCTTAGTCCCCTGCCTCTACTGCTTCTCTCGCTTCGCTCAGCTAGCTGGTTTGCTAGAGTCCAGGGGAAGTTCCCCCACAGTCAGCCTTCACGGCCCCAAAAAACAGTGATGTCTCTATCCTTTATTAATTTGATGAAAAGGGCCTCCATCCCCTTTCTATAAAAAAAAAAGAAAAAAGGAAAAGAAAAGTTCTGCAATCTGCAATAAATTCTAAAGCTGGGTTTGTGACTCCCATCCTTGATTGCCTACTGTGTTATCGACTACAGACGCAGCGATGGAGTCTGCCAGGGACTTGCCCCTAGAGAGCTCAACACTTGCATTGCAAATCCGGCCCCCAAACGCACTTTAGGAAGTGCCCCTAGCCCAGGTAAGGAATGGAACTCACGGCTCAATGTCCTTTCTCCACAGCAGAGCCTTATGCAAGGCGAATCATCCTTCTCTTGCATATGAAGACAATTTTGAATTTTTGAGTATCTTCTCAAGCCCATCTGGCCTCCCTTTTTTCTTCCAAGTAAAAACAGTTCTGGCTCTAGACAACTATCCAGAGTTAGTGAAATGTTTCCACTGACCCCTTGGATTCATTTCTTCTTTCTCCTTCCCATTTTATGATGTTCCTCTGTATGGAAGGTATATGATTCCATCTGAACGCTTTGAGCTATATACTTTGATAATATTCTTTCTCCCTCTCTGACAGGCACAGGGATGGCAGCGTGCTGCGCCGTCGTCCTGGCCGCGTGTAGGGAGGATATACCGAGGGCCCTGTCTTCTCCTTACGGTGAACGGTTGGAAGGCGTCGTAGCATGGAACAGAGCAACGGGCCAGGTTGTGGAGCTGAAATTGGTATGCAGCTTGGCAATGCCAGGCCTTAGCCCCTTGCGTGCAATGGCTGTGACGCCTCCCAAGCTTCCAGAAATCCATAAAAAAGGTATTATATGTAATCCTTTACGTACAATTTTGGTCCTCTAAGATTTTTTGGGAAACGATATGGTGGTGGAAGAAATTCCCTTCATGCTTACATGGGAGTGTAATTGACACCCTCTCCTCCTTCCATAACCACAGTCAGGTGCCTGTTAAAAACTTGAATTGTCTTAGGGCAAGTACCCACCAGCTTTGTCCTCAGGGTAAAGAATTTGTCAGCATCTCATAGCACACAGGGATTCTGCTGCAAGATGCAAGCTATTTTGAGCTCATTTTTAGAGTTTCCTTTCCCCTTTCTTCCTTAATGTAGAAGGCTGATTACCATAGATGACACAAATTGTTAAGGCTGCTCTCAAGTATTGCAGACCGTCAGTTGCCGGTCACACTGACAGATGGATGAAGTGCAGAAAGATGTACTCATGAGCCGTCCCCTGTGTCTCCCAGCGGCTGCGACAAACCCTTGATCCATGATCCTCTGTGAATACCAGCCCTCCCAAGCCATTGTAGTTTTGTGGGGTTTCTAATCCACCAGAATATGGAAAATCGACCTGCAACTTCTACAGGGCTCTTTCACATCCAATGGTAATCAGGCTACAGAGAATGGAGTAATGGTGAAGGGCTGATGTAGTCATCATGACAGAAAACACTGATGATTCCCGCACTGTTGCTCTAGCACCATGTCTGACACAGATAGCCACATATTACTGTGGTTTGCATGCTGAGTCACACTGTGCGAGAGAAAGGCAGGGGCATGGAAAAGTTGATTTTGAAAATCCCTCCACTGACCCTCCTTGGTAAGACCCAGGTTGAATGCGTGGTGGTAAAAATCTACATTTCAGCACAAGGACTTTAAAGTGGAGGTAATCATAGTTCTTATGTTCATCTATCTTGCGCACAGGTCAAACAGGGAGCACAGAGGTGAACTGGCAGGAGTTCTTCTCAGATTCTTCAGAGAGTGGGACAGCAGGTCTGATAAGGTGTGGCTATCTACATTTTGGATGTGAATTAAGGAGGCGAATGACTTTGGTAGACATGATCATGTCCATGGATTGGATTGCATATCCAGTTACTTCCTTTAATTCCTAACATGCTCTTTCTTATGAAAGCCCAGCAATGGTGGTCATTGCTGTTGCAATCATGAGGGTGTTCCCCATTATAAAAAAAATCTTTGAGCTTTGGTGGTTGTAGCCTATGCAAGATGGTGGTTTTAGCTATGGCTGCTCAGCCGCCTGCTCCTGGTTCACAGAAAAGTCCAGGATCACCAAATCTCAGATGTAAGCGCACAAATGAGGTCTTTTGGATTGCGGATTGGTTCAACCCTCCTTGGGTCAAAGCAGCCATGAAACAAGGTCGAGCACAATCTGGTGATCCTTCTAATGTTTATGTACACTATGCTGCTCCAGGCCAAGAATGCAGCGGGTATAGTTTTGATGATGGTTTAAGGGTTTCAGCTCAAGAGATATAATTCGGACAGGTTATTCTCAAAGGAGATGACTGTAATAGTATTCATGTAACTATGGTAACGTTCTAGCAACAAGCCTGGCCTCTTGGATCTTTCGTTGAAGTATTTAGGATATTTGAGATATGGGAGTTTTGACTGTAAATCTTCATAACTAAGATCTTTTACTCATGCAGGATGGCAAGGTTAAAAGAGGCACGGTTGGTTGAATCATGCACCTCCACTCTCCCCATTCCTTCTAAAAGGGGATCAATAGGGGGAGTCAACCAGAACTCCCCTGAAACCTGTATGGATGTAAGGACACTATGTAAGCGCGGACAACTGAAAGAGGCACTGCACATTTTGAACCAACATGGCATTTCGGTAGACTCCAATACTTATATCTGTTTCTTGCAGGAGTGCATCAAAACTAAAGACATAGAAACAGGAAAGCAGGTTCAGGCCCACATTATCCAAAGTGGATTCAAGCCAAGCGTTTTCCTACTCAACACCCTTATCAACATGCATGCGAAGTGCGGCACTGTGGTGGATGCACGGCGTGTATTCGACAAAATGCCTGAACGAGATGTATTTACATGGACTATGATGATGGGAGGATATGCGAAGCATGGGTGTGGTAGGGAGGCTTTGGAGATCTATGAGCAAATGATACGGAATGGCATGACCCCCAGCAGGGTCACTTTCCTCTGTGTTCTCAGGGCATGTGCCAGCCTAGGAACTGTGGAGAAGGGCAAAGAAGTCCATGCTGATATTATCAGTGCTGGAATTTTGCCAGATATTATTCTTGAAACTGCCCTCTTTGACATGTATGCCAAATGTGGCAGCATGAAGGATGCATGTCAGGTATTTGACAGCATGGCTGAACGAGATGTTGTCTCATGGAGTGCGATGATCGCAGGATATGCTCAGCATGGGTGCGGTAGGGAGGCTTTGGAGATCTATGAGCAAATGACACGGCAAGGGGTGAAGCCCGACAGAATCGTGTTCATTTACGTTCTGAATGCATGTGCCAGCCTGTCAGCCCTCAAAAAGGGCAAAGAGGTCCATGCTGACATTATCAAAGCTCGAATTGCGCCATATATTAATTTGGAGAATGCCCTTGTCGATATGTATGCCAAATGCGGGAGCATGAAGGATGCACGTCAGGTGTTTGATGGTATGTCATATCGAGATGCTGTCTCATGGAGTGCAATGATATCAGGGTACAGTCAGTATGGGTGTGGTAGGGTGGCTTTTGAGATGTATGAGCACATGATACAGGAAGGGGTAACCCCGGACGACGTCACATTCATTTGCCTTCTCAATGCATCTGCGAGCCTGGGAGACCTGGAAAAGGGTAAAGAGGTCCATGCTGACATTGGCAAAAGTTTAATTGTGTGCAATATTTTCCTGGAGAATAGCCTTGTCAACATGTATGCCAAATGTGGGAGCATGAAGGATGCGCGTCAAGTGTTTGACAAAATGTCTAAACGGGATGTGGTCTCATGGAGTGCGATGATCACAGGATGTGGTCAGCATGGGTGGGGTAAGGAGGCCTTGAAGCTATTTGAGCAAATGCAACATGAAGGCTTGAAGCCTAACGGTGTCACCTTCATATCTCTCCTGTCTGCATGTAGCCATGTTGGCCTAGTGGATGAAGGCTGTCACTACTTTGATTCCATGAGTCGAGATCATGGGCTCTACCCAACAATGGAGCATTTTGGATGCATGGTGGACCTTCTTGGCCGTGCAGGGCGATTGGAAGAAGCAGAGGACCTCATTAACAGAATGCCAATTGAACCAGATGCTTCGGTCTGGGGTGCTTTACTTGCAGCTTGCGGAGTTCATGGTGATGTGCAGCTAGCAGAACGTGCGGCGAAATGCCGTCTCAAGTGCAATCCACATGACGGTGCAACTTACGTGCTGCTATCGAACATCTATGCTGCGGCTGGCAGGGTGGGATGATACAGCAAATTTGAGAATAATGATGGAGGAAAGAGGTGTCAGAAAGGAGGCAGGGCGCAGCTGCGTTGAGGTGGATAACTGGGTACATACATTCGTGGTAGGGGACAAAGTGCATCCACAAATTTAGGAAATCCATGCCGAGCTCATGAGACTGTTGGGCTAATTGAAGGAGGCTGGGTACGTACCAGACACACTGTCAACTGGATGGCATGTCCTACCCCTTGTATGCACATTGAGAAGACTTTGAACATTTGGGATCCTGGGACAGGTCATGAGCCATTTGGAATGAGCCATTTGTTGTGGGATGGCCCTGGAGCTATTGATTTCCTCACCAACTTGACATCATCTGCAAAAGGTGGGGAGCTGGTTTTGGTTCCCCAGCCTGACCGAACTATGTTGAAAGCACGCTCTCCACCCACCCCTGTCTATGACCACCCTGAGTTCTTCAAACTGAGTAACCTGCAGATGGAAAGTGGTGCTTTCAGAGACGAAGATTTCACCACCCTTACTACTCCAAGGAGCCATGTGACCAGAGTTTTCAACTTCTCAATTGAAGACCTTGAAGTCCTGAAGAAGAAAGCGCTTGCAGGAGATGGGAGTTTACGGAAGTGCAGCACCTTTGAGGCACTCTCTGCCCACTTGTGGCAAGCTCGAACCAAGTCAATTGTCGTACATCCTGGCCCAACTGGACCCTCAAACTTGCTATTTTCTGTTGACATTTGAAAGCGTTTGATCCCCAATTTGCCAGAACATTTCTGTGGAAATGCCACGTGGTCAGCATGTGCCAGGGCGACAGTCCAGGAGCTTTGTGAGAAATCTCTCTGCTTTTGTGTGGAAAAAGTCCAAGATGCAATTGCAACAATAACAGACGATTATGTGATATCAGGTCTTGACTGGTGGGAGGTCTACCGCGGGTTCCCCGCACTTCCTGGTGCATTTTCATCTCATCTTGGTCTAGAATGTCATTCCACTCCATTGATTTTGGGTGGGGAAGGCCCCTCTATGCAGGTCCCCCTTGTTTGACAGTGGTAGACTTTGTCCTCATCCTTGCCAATGGTGCCCAAGACAAGGGCCTTCACATCATTATTGCATTGGAGGCAGAGCAGATGGCCAAGTTTGAGGATTTCGTCAAAGTCTAGTTCCTTACAGATACACATTTCTTGAGACTGGAAAACTGTGCAGGGACAAACATACCTTTTCACATGTCGTAATCCTCCTGTGCAAACTTTTCTGTAGAAGGATCCTCAGCAGCATGAGCTGGCTGTTATTCCATGTAAGTACATGGAAGATATCAGATATAATTTCATACATCATGAAATTATATATATAATTGTATACTACAATTATACATGCCGATCTTTCTTTGAATTCGGATTTTTGGTGAGCTAAAAGCAACTACTGTCAGGATGAGAAACTGGAGAATCTGCTACACATTGCAGGTACTATGTAGAGGGCTGTAATTCGGTTCTGATATCCTCAATCTCTGTATGTAGATATCCTTGTCTAGACCTCCTTGCGACTGCACTTGGCAGCTTGTCAAATATGCCTTCTCACAACTGGTGTAATGAGAAATACTCAATTTTTGTCTGTAGATATCATTTTCTACACTTCCTTTCGACTGCATTTGGCAGCTTGTTAAATATGCCTTCACACAATAGTGTATGACAAATGCCCAATGCATGTGAGGTTGCTGTGGACAATGTGCCTGAAGCATCAGGTTGATATTGTCCAGGTGAATTTTCTGCAAGATTTTTTTCATTTGGGTTGTTGTCTTCCTTCTGGGACTTCTGGGCATGTGAGGATGTTATGTGAGGCAGGGCAACTGAAAGAGGCTCTTCAGAATTGAAGCCAAGGAAGCATTTCAGCAGATTCAGATACTTATGTCTGTCTCTTGCATGAGTGCATCAAGATGAAAAGCCTGGAATCCGGAAAGCAGGTGCACACTCACATTATCCAGGGTGCATTCAAGCCAACCGTTGCCTATACAACACCCTTGTAAACATGTATGTTAAGTTGTGGATGCACACAAAGTGTTCCATAAAATGCCTGAACGCAGTTTGATCATGTGGAACATTATGGCAGGATTTAACAAGCATGTGTGTGGTAAGAATGCCTTGGAGACATATGAGCAAATGATAGGGGAAGGTCTGAAGCCCAACCTTTCGTTTGTGTTTGCAATGCATGTGCGAGCCTGGGAGTGCTGGAAAAGGGCAAAGAGGTCCATGGTGACATCATCAAAGCGGGAACCGTACCAGATGTTATTCTGAGCACTGGCCTGGTGGACATGTATGCCAAATGCGGCAGTATTGAGAATGCAAAGGGAGTGTTTGACAACATGGCTGAACGAGATGTGGTGTCCTGGAATGCGATGATTGCAGGATACGCCCAGCATGGTTGTGGGATGGAGGCTTTGCAGATATACGAGCAAATGAGGGGGGAATGGGTGAAGCCAAACCGGGTTATGTTCATTTGTGTTTGCAATGCCTGCGCAAGCCTGGCAGCCCTGGAAAAGGGCAAAGAGGTCCATGGAGACATCATCAAAGAAGGAATTGTACCAGATGTCATTCTGAATATTGCCCTGGTGGACATGTATGCCAAATGCGGCAGCATTGAGGATGCCAAGGTATTATTCAACAATATGGCTGAACGAAGTGTGATTTCCTGGAGCGCAATGATCTCAGGAGACGTCCAGCATGGCTGTCATAGAGAGGCACTGCAACTATTTGAAGGAATGCAAACGGAAGGCTTGATGCCAGATAGTATCACCTTCATATGTGTTCTCTCTGCATGCAGCCATGTTGGCCTACTGGATGTGGGAAAACGCTACTTTAATTCCCTGAGTCAAGATCATGGTGTCACTCTGACAGTAAAGCACTTTGGCTGCATGTTCTTGGACGTGCGGGGCATTTGGATGAGGCAGAGAACCTTATTAATTCAATGCCAATCAAACCAGATGCTATGGTGTGGAAGGCCTTGCTTGGTGCCTGCAGTATCCATGGCACCGTGGAGATGGCTGAACCTGCGGCAACATCTATTCTCAAGTGGGATGAACAGGATGTTGCGACTTATGTGTTGCTATCAAACATCTATGCCGCAGCTGGCAGGTGGGATGATACTGCAAAGATGTGAAAAATGATGAAAGTCAGAGGGGTTAGAAGGGAGCCAGGTCGCTGCTGCATTGAGGTTGGCAACAGGGTGCACACCTTTGTTGTCGATGACAAATTGCATCCCAAAATTGGGGAAATCCATGCTGAGCTGAGACAATTGTCTGGGCAGATGAAGAAGGCAGGGTATGATGTGGGGGAGGCGCAAAAGGAATTTTCTCTCTGCCACCACAGTGAATTCACTGTGGTTTTCTTTCTGCCATTGGTTTTGGGCTGATCAGCACGGCCCTTGGGACGCATCTGATCAAGAATCTTCGCCCGGTGTGTGGTGACTGCCACACAGCCACCAAGTTCATCTCAAAGATTGTTGGCCGAGCAATTGTGGTACGGGATGCCAACCACTTTCATCACTTCGAAGATGGTGTTGTTCTTATGGGGACTATTGGTGAAACTATTTTTTTCTGGAAAGGTGCAAGCTGTGTATTGCTTCATGACGTGCGTATCTACTTCGTTTATCCACCATTGATCCTGAAATACTGGCTATGATGCACTGTTGAGGCATTTCATTTGGCACCAGGAATCATGATTCGTTGGGCCGGTTACGGAGCCTATATCAATCTTCCAAGAGCCCATAGGAGGAAAGTCAGCCCATGATTGCTCGTGACTGGAGCAGATAGCTAGTGAAGGGGGAATTCTGACTGACTCTGGTGATAGGGGTAGGAAATGAGAGTGCTGTTCTGATTGTGGTGTGGATGGTGGGGCTTCTTCGAAGTTTGAAGATGAAAGTGACTACAATTTTGAATGAGCATGATTCATTTGAGCTTCCGTGTGCATAAGTTTTTCGAATTTGGACATGTTTGTACGTTTCTCATGGTACCACTTCAAAGAGAGCCCTTCACTCTAATGAATGTTGTCAAAGCTAGCGTTTATCTCACCAAGATCTAATCCCATGGCAGTCAAGTTAGTTTGCATAGTGATTGTATTGGGGTATTCTGTTATTGCTTGATTCTTCATGAGTTGGATTCGCAAGACTCCCTCACCATGACATCAGTTTGTGCATGTTGGAGTTCAAGGTTGGGTTACCAAGTACAGTATTTAGAGCTCAGCCGGAGGTACATCATAGGACTCAAGGGACCAAACAAGACCTGCGCAGAAGCAAATTTCACAAGCTTCTCTAACTTTGCTGTGCATGGCCACGTCAGGAAACATGACAACTTTGCATTTGCAGGTCTGGGGAAAACCATGTCAGTTACTTCCATCTAATTTTTTGTGTGTACGTTTGACTCCCATTGCTTGGTCATGAGGCACTCAGCAGGCAAGCCTTCCCCAGTTCTCCAGAACAAATGACTTGTGTCTGTGACAAAGGTCTGTGTATTCCAACACTCCAACTTTTACTTGGCACGCACACAGTTTCAGGGTTTCTGTGTACAAACTACACAAACCACAGAAACAGTTAACTTACAAAGCACGGCTGGAAATAGTAAAAGGGAAGTGAATGGTTAGCAAAGAAGGTTCATGTGCCAGAATAGCAAAAAGCATGAGCGAGGCTTTTGATAGCAAGTGTGTTTGTTAGTGTTGGTGACTCATGGGTTTTCTCGAAGTCGTCTTTCTATCCCTTCTTCTCTTTCCCCAAGCTCCGTGTTAGGATCACAAGAACATAATTGGAGAGGTTTTGTCGCCTCCGATATATGGAGGAGATTTGGAGCAGGCTCCCATTCGAGTTAGTGATGGTAGTGTTGGCCTTTTTGCCATATCGAAGTCTTGTCCGCTTTCAGTCGGTTTGCAAGTTGTGGAATTCTCTCCCATCCACTGCTAGTTTCTGTCAGCACCTCCCTCTTCACCAAGACTCCTATGTCTTGTCTTTTGGCAGATGCACACATGTTTGCATGTTGTATACCCCCACAACTCGACGCTGGCACAAAATCGGCCACAAATTCCCGAAAGATAATTTAGTATACAGAGTTTGTGCTGCAGATGGAGGCTTATTTCTTTGCACAACGGACGAGGGCGAGGCTGACTTATCATGGACTGTGTTCTTGAACAGTTCCAGAAAATTGCCTGCCCTGCCTATCGCCACCTTGAGACACTGGCGGGTTGTGACCAGGGTGCACTTGATTGTGGATAGACGCAGCAAGACCTACAAGATCATTGTGATTGACGACACTAAGTTACTTTGGAAAACACACATGTATGACTCAATATGCGAGCGTTGGACCGAGACTGGAAAGATGGCGGCATGTGAATGGTGGTGGTGCTGTACAGGAAGTGCGATATGTGGCCCTACTCTCTTTGTTCTGTTTTGTAAACCCGCCACTTTGATGGCTTATGACATTGGTGCCGGTATGTGGACTCAAGTTGCTATACACATGCCTAGAATTGGTGGAGATGGTCTACTGGCTGCTGGTCCAAGGCTTGTAGAGAGCGAGGGGCGCCTGTTTCTAGTTGGGGGTCGTGGTCGAAATCCACTCGTAGTAGAAATAGGAGTTCAAAGATTCTACAAAGACTCCAAAGTGGGTGGAGATTGCAAGAAGGGAGTTCGCAACTGCCCCCATGCTCATATTCGACTCTTTTCACTACTATTTTCACGTGGTGAGCCATGACAATCTCATAGTCATTTGGGCTGGCATACGCCATCCAAAAGTTGTGATGTATGACATGAAGCAACACACATGGACATCTGACTTAGAAACTGGGACCGAGGAATGCGAGAGTGTTAACCATTGTTCGGTTAGCGGTCTTAGTTTAGGTGCAAAAGTGTAGACAAGCTGTCTTTTTTTTAAAATAATTGAACCGGGACCAACAATTAGTGGCTCAGTTGGTTAGCGCAGTACTCCCCATATGATCGTGGGATTAAATCCTGCTACCTTGTTTAGGACTCCTCTCTCTCATTTGGGTTTTTGTTTGTTAGGATATGGTGTACGGTTCTCTTGCTATAGTGACTTGAGAGGCATATTATTTTTCTTACCATGTTTAAGAAGTGAAATTGATGGGTGGATCTTGAATTCTATCTTAATTCTTGTGTCATCATGTATACTAGGGTAGCCTGTGCGTTGGCCCAAGTGTCAAGTGTCATCTAAGCCCAAGTGCAAGATCTGTTATGCATCCCAATGCGTCTCCTATATGGAGGCCCAAGTGCGTCCTCTAGGCAGGCACACATATTTTAAACTAACATTATGCACTAAAACACGTTAAGCTAAAACTTTGGTGCGGCAAGGATTGTGTTAGTTGGAGCAGCAGTTACGAAAACAGGCCTGCTAAGCCGTTAGCAGGTGTTCTGCGCTAGCAGCCCTGTGCGGCCGGGGCCTTACGCTGTCCAAACTGCAGTTGCAAGGTATTATTCACTCCACACAGCTTACAGAAAGGAAGCTGTGTGAACCACAAGCGTGGGGAGAAGCGTGATGAAATCCCCCACCCAACTACAAGTTTATATTCGTGTAGAAATTGACAACTAATTCTAGAATGCAATGCAATTCGTGACATAATTCGATGCGCATAGGTGTTGAACACTCGCTCAGGCAACGACGTCGCTCCCTAGGGCAATGGAATATGCAACCCCGCTGCAAGGAGTCCTTTCTCCCACACCAGAAGTGAAGAAGAGAGGCCTCAACAGGTAGCTGTCCACCTATGACGTGCACAAAGGATTCTACAGCTTTGATGCTCACGTAAGTGAGCCCTGCTGCTCCACGTTGTGGAGGCAGAATTCCGCCAAGAATGCTGCCTTCGTCATCTTCTGCATCGAAACAAAACTTGTAGCCGCTAACTTCTCCCCTACAGATGCAAACCAGAAACTATAGAACAAAATAGGATCTACTATTCAGGGCACCTAGCAAAACCCAACGGAAATATAGGTTGAATGGTCTGTCCCAAAGGATCAAGGCAACAACGTCGCTCCCAAGGGCAATGGAATATGCAACCCCGCTACTAGGAGATCTTCCTTTCCCACCAGAAGTGAAAAGAAAAGACCTCAAGCTGAAGCTGTTCATCTGTGACGTTCACAAAGGATTCTACAGCTCTGAATGCTCAAGCAAGTGATCCATGTTGTGAAGGTAGTACTCCGCCAAGAATACTAACCTTCGTCATGCTCAACACCCAAAAAATATGTGGCCGCTGCTGCTGCTCCAACGTTCCCCTAACTCGAAACCGCAAAGCAAATTATAGTTCTAATGTACATAGCTAACTGGAAAACTGGACGAGGGTATAGGTTGCATGGTCTGTCCCAAAGGGTCAAAGCAACGACGTCGCTCCCCTGGGCATTGGAATATGCAACCCCGCTTCAAGGAGGCCCCTTTCTTCTCCACCAAGAAGTTTTAAGTGACTGTGAACACCGAAAATTGTCTACACCTTCTCTTTCCATGATGAAGTTATCAACAATCTAGCATATTGCAATCGTTTATACTAAGTTGTTAGAGCATGCCCAGCAGGCTCTCTATCTGACACGCTATCATCAACATAGCGCGGCCGCCGAGATTGCGGACCCCCAGCAGCACCTTCAAGCACTTAAAAATGGTGAGCCTCACCAAAAATCGTCGCACTCTTGCGCTATCTTCCTGCCCTTTGGTGTGTGGCATTCTCCCCTCCTACCTACCGCTCAGCCTCACACGTAATGACGAGTGGCGGGGCAGGCGGCGGGGCCACGGTCACCTCAGCCTGCTCCATAACTCCCCTTTGGTTATGGTGAGTTGGGGGCTCTTGCAGCGGACGCCCTATCTAACTTGCCTGCCTTACCATATGCCTCCCGAGCGTAGTGATAGCACGGCAGTTTAGTGAGCTTCTGCTGGGCATGCTCTTCCGATGCCAAAATGGTCGTAATCATGTGCCTAAAGCCATGAAGAGGACCAAGGCTATAGGAATATTATTACTTCTTGCTTCCATGGTTCAGGGATTCAAGATTTGATGGGAGACATCACGAAGCGAAGAGAGAGACAGTGGAGGGGGCGGGAGAGTGGCTGATATAGTGTAGGTTGGGCCTTAGGGTTGGACCCAATAGGTTACTCGGAGAGGGCCCAATTCCTTAAAATAAATATTTTAATCAGTTCATTCAGCCCAATTGTGGGCCCAAAAGCTCTAGTCTTGGGCCCAGGCCCTCGTGCAAACCGGCCCTTTATTATACATGGTATGCCGACAAAAAAGAGCGCCATCAACAGGACGCCGTCAATCTGCGCGACGTTCACAAAGGATTCTACAGCTTTGACTGCTCCCCAAATATGAGCTTTGCTGCTCCGTGTTGTGTAGGTAGCACCCCGCCAAGAATGCTAACCTCCGTCACCATCAACATCTAGACAAAAACATTCCACAAGCTCCTGACTTGCACCAGTCGACCGACTCCGGAACACCACCAGTACGACTAGCACTGTTGACAAGAAATACAGGATGCATGGTCCTGTCTCAACTGGTCAAAGCAACGATGTCACACTGAAGGACGTAACCCTGATACTACAAGGCCTTCGCTTAGCCACCACCAGTGCAGAAGAGAGCTATCAGCTGGCACCCGCCCATCTAAGACCTTCACAACAAGTCTTACAGCTCTCATGGCGACTGCAAGAGGATCCAGACTTCAACCCACCTTTAAAGTGTACACCTCTCACCATTCTCGTTGGTGTAACACATGAGAAACATGGTCGCAAGCGCCGCCCACCCTGCCCACAACAAGAGTCGCTAGGGCATATCTGATCTCTCTCTCTCTCTCTCTCTCTCTCATCCCAGCCCTCGCCCTGTGAGCTAAACTTTCCCAGGAGCTGCCCGCCCAATTGGTATATGTACAGAAGCATCAACATGATGTTAGGCACCTGCCATCTGATAGCGCAATCATGTGTGCGTGTGGGTACACATGATCACTTACATATAGGTAAAATCGCTAGAGATGCAATATTAGCTGACCAGATTTCAGAAGAGAAACTTGCAGTCATCTCAGCACACTGCCCATCTCCCTCTTTTTCACAGCTCCCAACTGTTGGCTTCTCTCTAAATGAATGCAAGCCGTAGCGTTTGTCGGTCAAGAATCGAACTGAGATCATACCGTAAGGCACATTCAATTTTCCCCCCTCCTCAATGGCCTGAACTTATTGCGCGCAGTCACTCCCAGGTTTCCTTAAAAAAACAAAATTAAAAGAAGGAAAAAAGAAGAGAAGATTGTCCAAAGTCCAAACGTCCAACCTCCCTCTTGTCATGGTCATCTGTTTCGCAATTAAAGAATTCCTCTCTGAGACCTGTTTGTGTAGTGTGGGTTTCTCGGAGATGCCACCACCTGCCAATCTAGAGGCCTCATCTCAGTTACAGTCAACAATCCAGAATCTAAAGCTTGCTCAAGCCTCCAGAGAATGGTGAGTAGAGGCTCTTTCCAAGTAGACTTAGTGCCACACATGTGAAGCAGGTCTTGCACGTCCCTTGATGCGCAGAAGCACATCGTGGACAACCCAAGGAAAACTCACCAAGTGTATCTTCTCTTTTATGTCGAGATGGTCGGGATGGTAGGTTACATAGTACCAAGCAGATGCTTTGGCATACTTATCGTCATCAACTGTCTCTGTGTCACCGTCCTCATTGTCGTCCTCACTGTTGGCGTCAAACCATAGTCGAGCTTCATGTAAGAGCGAGCTTATAGCCAGACGGATACGATCATGGACCTGCCCTTGTCGCCTGAAAAAGTGGCTCGACAGACACAGTATGTTGCCACTTATCGCCTCTGCCTCAGTTTCAATGCCATACTGGTTCATTACTCCTATTAGTTTTGCATCATACCAATTGTGCTTCCTGGCTTCGTCCAAGTAATCTTTGTAGCCAGACACCTTCAGGTCTGGATCGCAGGACTTTGCAATAAACTCCCTGGAGATCAATGAGGTGGGCAAGCGCTCGCTGGCTGCCTCTTTTACGGATCGGAAGAGCTTTCCTAATGCCCGATCTGAGGCGTATATTGGTTTGTCATCCTTCTCCATGAAGTCTGGGTACCGCAAAGGCCGGAGAGTGTGAGGTATGACGGCAGGCACTCCCGTTTTCGGGAAGTCGACAGCTATTGCAAAGAGTTTGGCCAGTTCGTCGCACTTGGCACTCCGGGCCATTTTAGGCTCTAGGTCCGCATGTACTACGTGCGCATTTGCAATCTGACCCAAGCTGTCATTCACCATGTAGTTCACAAAGAACTCTTGAATGTCCTGCACAGTGAATCACCCACTTTATCTCGCAATAGTTTATGGAGTTGTTGGTAGGGCATGGATAAGTGACTTTTAAGACGATCATGCAAGCTGACTTGCTTGATCTCCTATCAAGCTAACCAAGGCATTGCTGTGGTGCTCTCAGGTACGCTGGCCACAGCGATTGCTTGACAAGTAGAGTGCACCACGACCTAGTCTGGAGTTAGTATAATCAGATACACTTAGTGAGCATTTGTTCCTCACTCTAATTTGGTATCGGTCACCTCATTTGGAACTTTTGTTCGGGCACAGGTCTCTGGTGGCATCTTGCACTGCAGGCTTCTGTCAAAAGAGGGGATGGGCATAGGACTTGCCTCAATAGAAACGGGATGATCCAGTGTGGTTTGTTCTGGAGGGCAGTACTCCATCGGATTATCAGTCTCCGGAGGAATAAGGCCCACATTCCAGCTCACAAAGTAGAGATCCCCATCCAGATCACTTCCTGAACACTCATTTGGATGTGGCCTGTTCACACCACCAACAACTCATCACCCTCTCCCAACTGGCCCTCTGCATAACATACTTGGTAAGCAGCTGGCAATTCGTACTTTCTGCAGAACTATCTGCAAAGGAACGCCCAGAGATATTGCAAGTCCAGAACACAAGTAGCTAGCACAAAAAACACCTGCAATATCCCACCTGTGGCCCTTTTGTGGAAAGACTAGGCAGTCCACCATGTGATGCAAACTCGGAACATCGACGGCTCTTAGAACTCGAACATCTCCGGAGTGCACACATGGATTCTTGGCCACAACCACCCTTCCTGTTACAACACATGATCTGCCATTCTTGCCAGATTCCCTTTTAGAAAATGTCTGAATCCCGTCATTTATCTGAAGTCGAGATCCAGGAGTTGGTGTAACCTGTAAATAGACCTCACCATAACACAGGGTTGATGTTTCATCAAGGCAGCCCATCATACATCGCCCCTTCGGAACAAAAATTCTTGCTCTGGTGTGCAAATTTAGTAGCTGCGAGGCACGGAAAGCATTCAACAAGCTCTTCACATATGGCTCTGTCTGTGGATGATAGCCAGCAATGAGCATCTCTGTCAGTTTCTTGTGTATGGGTCCAGCACATGTCACCTGGAGCATGGTGGGTAATACTACAGGGTTAGGCATACCAAAGTGGAAGGCTCTCACAAAGTCCTGTGTGTTATAGCTGATGCAAGTCCTGGCTGCTACTTTTGTTTCTGTCTGTAGGCTTACAAACATAGCCAAGGGAGTGAAAAGTTGAATTGGAAGATAAGCACCAGTGCTATGCTAGAAAAACCTAAACCCATGTCAATCTTCTATCAGAGCTCGAGAAGTGTACCTGCAAGACCTCAAGGGCCACTCCAACATCTCTCAACATTGCATCCAACTGTATTACCATCGTGTCTTGCATTTCCTGAAACACTCTGTCACTCACACCGAGTGTGGATAGGAGTGTTATAATCTGGCGATTCAAAAAACATGGTAGGAATCGTGTAGAGCTGAGAACTTCAAGACCAGTGTGTTCAGACTTAAATTTGCACATACTTGGCCTCAGTGAGAGCTTGAATTCAGATCTTGGATCCACAGCCACAACACCCTTGTAGCCTCCATAGCGGATCTGAAAAGCAGAGGGTACACCTTGCACCCTTCTAAGCCCGCACTTCTGGGCCACCTCCACTGCAAAAGTTTTGGATATTTTTCCTATCCCATCGGAGAAACAATATTTTGTTTTCCGGAAACCATCTTCTACCTCAATGTCAGGGAGGTGTTCTACTTCATGGACACTAACTTCTAGTGTGTGTGTGGATGAGGAGAAACATTGTCCCATGCGTGCTGCACACTTGGCCACATTTCGGATGCTTAGAAAGTTACCCGTCCACGCCCTGATGTCATGGACACTGAGCCACTGGTTTGAAGCAAACATCCAAGCAGATTGCTCTCTCAATTGGCTTGAAGAAAAGGCCAGAAACTCGAATTTTGCCCCTCCCAATCTGACACCCTGGTTCAAGACCATCAGAATTCTTTTGTAAACTTCCGATTTCTCAGGACGTAGTCCTAGTAATCTAGAGGGGCCAGCAAGAGCATTTGAGGTGATGCTAGCTCAATCTTCATCCATGAAGGACACCCGTAGAAAGTCGTCAATGTAATCTGCATAATGACGAGTCACTCGATTAGAAACCTCTATCTCAGGCCCCTCACAGTAGATTTTGGTCGGAGTAACGTGAATGCGCAGGACCCACATTGAACCATCTTCCAAGCTGATGTACGCCGACCTTGGTGCTTGCCACTTGCCACTTCGATAACTTGCTAACTCATGCTCCACCCACTTTACCGGATCCCAACAAACCTCTTCTGAGATTAGGATACTCTGCAAAGCCAGATTTGCATCCTCCAAGGGGGTGACATTGGATTGAAGCAGTTGATAGAATCTGTGATCAAGGCTTGGCCCCGACAAAAAGCCGTGCTGCACCAGGTGATTCACTTTGTACATGAGTTCGTAATTCACGTCGATGCCCTCTGACGGATCTACCGTCGGCACAAGCTCTTGGGGTGTTGCATACGGCTTTCCCTCACGCAGACTGAGTTCTTGAAACACAGGGGGATATACAGCCAAGCGAAAGTCTTGAAGCTTGTTGAAAATGTCATTAAACTTTGCCTCGCTTCCCACATTAGGAAGCTCCAAAACATACGCCAAGGACTGGCCTATGCTCATGTTAGGAGTGAAATCTTTGGCTCTAACCCAATCGTCCTCCTCGAAGAGACTGTCATGGCTCAAAGTTAGCGAAATCAGCAGGTCGTTCATAAAATCCATACTGGCATTGCGTCTGTATACATGTGGTGGGTTCCATAACTGTGCAAAAACGAAGTTGAAGATTGTTAGCCTTAAAGGACTGTCGGTTGACCGGCGGACCACAGGTCAAGTAAGACTGATCCTGGACATACAGAAAGCGGGCAAGACAGGCAAGATTTGTATCAATTAGGCAGAAGCAGGGATAGGAGAGCTCTCCAAAGTGGAATAATTCCCTTCCTCTCTGTACATCCTTTACAAACATGTACAATAATTGTCACATGTACATCATTTCATGAAGCAATTGATACAAACATGTGCTTAAGAATAGAAATCTGACAACCAAACCTGGAGCAACAACGCCCTGGTGCGGCTTCCTCGAATGGTAGAAGCATGAATTATATGGAGATACTTGAAGCGGAACTCCAACTTGTACTCCAGCTTCTCCTGCGAGCTGCCCTCAATGGACAGCAAGTGCCACAAACGTCGTCTACTGAAGTCGAACTCGGTGACCACATTGGGTACAGACCACAACACATGCACAGCACTCTCTCTGATGAGAGAGCCCATTGACCACAGCCCTTCTTCCAGTTTAACCAGATTATGGGCTGGATTTTGGAGAATGAGGCGGTCGACCCTCACTCTAAGGGGGCGGTCGAGCAGGACCAGTCGGCCCTCAGTGGCCAGCCTCACAGCGTGCTGCGCTGCTTCATCATCCTCGAAATGTACAACTGCCGATCCCATCTTCTGAAGGGTTTTTCGGCTGATCCGCATTTCAGCTTTAAGTACTTTGCCTTCGCCAACAAACTTCTCTAAGAAGTTGATCAGCTGAGCTTCTGTTATTCTGTATGGAATATTCGATACAAAGCTTTTACGCACCTCCATGTTGTATGCTGTGCCAAGCTAGCCAGACGAGCGTTCAATCAAATACTGCAAACTTCTGAAAATCACTCCTTTGGATCTTGCAAATTCTGGCTGCGAACAAGTTCATCGATAGTACTTGCAGGGATTGCCACCATTGATCTTATGTCATTTGGGCTGCTAAGAGCTCTACGAAGTTGCTCGCCATAGTTGAGCTTCACTTGACCGCAGGGTTCATGCACACCTGAAGTATAATTCATCGCCTGTACTATAGTTGAGACCGCCTGGGTTCCATGCAGAGGGTTGAAGATGTATCTCAGGTATATTCAAGCCGACTACAGGACTGTGCGGACATGTAAACAAACGGAGGGGACCAGTAAGATCACCTCTCAGGCACGAAAGACCTTCAATGTTCACAACTCTGGAACTCCGAATCTACACATGTGCACTCCGATCATCAATGCCAGCCAAGGTTGAGCAATGACAGATCGAAATTTTTTATTGATGAAGATGCATGATCCGTCACTTCCTAGCGATATTTGCACAAACTCTTGGCCAGCGGAGGTTGTAAGCACACATATCATCCTGACAGTATTCATGAATGCTTGCTTCTCTTTCGATATAGTGAGCCATGCTCTTCATGTTCAATCCGGCTACTAGGCCTGCCTCTCACTCCGTCACTCCCTCCGATCATTCTTCCAAGAGTCCCATCCCAAAGCCTGACCCCACCACCCGTTTAGGAAAGCAGCATTCCTCGCAAATACAAGGCCAACAGCTGTGACGAGGTCACGCGCGCTGCCCTGTCTTACCGTGCAACTGTGGGTCCAAGAAAGATGCTACAGTACACCATTCTGGATCGATCCACAACTGCAACCAAGCACTCTTGTCTACTTTGCTCACCGGCTCTGTTCATGGATCCTTGCAATAACTTGATGATGCGATCTTTCCCTCGCGAACTTCTGGGAAGGCAAGATATTTGCAGCAGCCCCCAGGTTGTTGGAAAGCAGTACAAAGCTCCATGCATGCTCTGCAGTACAAAGCTCTTGAATTTGACCCTGGTAGACTACTGGAGTTCATCATTGGAGATCAGTTGGCTGCAGGCCACCCACATCATACTCTCAATCTGTACCTTGGAACGGCCTGGCCCTTTATGAGACAAGAAAGCTGTTACTGTGCATCTTGCTTTACGCTGCCACGTTGGTTCCTGCATGCTCACGATCTGCATCTGCATCACCTTGTCTGTGATGAAGCCACATTCAATAAGATGAAAAAAGTACCCATGTAAGAACTAAGCAACAGAGTTCCTCTTGAAGTTAAGATCTTGTGTATCAAAAGAGGAAAACCACTTTTCTTCTTGGATTTTCAAGCTTTGAACAAAATCAGATCTTGCAATATTATCAACTCAACATCCCAGTTTCATAGACTGGAAGATAACAATGATTGTCAAGATGGCTTACATAGCATGTATAGTGTTCGACAAGGTGAACCCTCTTATACATCAAGTGCCCACATTTGAGAAGGTCCCCACATATGAAAAGGAACTGCTGTGATTGACTCTCTTACACTATGAAGTACAGTAGATACGAAAATGAAAATGCAAACCAAATTTGTGCAGAAATAATCCAAAATTTTCATACAATGTTTATCTTTCTGAGATTTCAAGGGCAGCAAGGAATATATCTCTGCTCTCCAAAAGACACTACTCTCTCTGCATGACAAAGACCCTCGTCTCTCTCTCTGCAATTGGGAGGCTTGCTATTATCTTCCTATTTCTTAATGACCTGGATTCGGGTTACATAGGTCTGCTCTGTCACTAGGCTGTTTCAAGATACACAGTACTTCTAGAACCTGCATCTACAAGGTGAAAAGGAGCTCTATTGTGTTCTTTGCAAGAGCTTTTGGACCATTATTTGCTGCTGTGTGGTTGTCAGAAACTCGGCATTCAGAATAGCATTTGAAACCAGGATGGTGGTGGCAGGCGATGCGGAATTGACCTGCGTGATCAACGAACAAATAGGAGGTAGTACCAGTCAGCACAATCTTTCTAATTCCTAATGACCTAGATACACATTCCATGTTGGGCATAACTATGGTCTCAGATGGACTCTTTTTGCAAGAACTTTTGGACCATTACTTGCTGGTCTCAGTAGCACAATTGCATGTGAAACAAGGATGGTGGTGGCAGGTGATGCAGGTTAAGCAAATAGATAGATGATAAAACTAGTGGACAAAATCTCACTCTTTAATCAAACTCTGCAAAAGCCTCAACCTCCCCAGGCATGTCATTTCTGTGTAAACGCAGGGCCTAATACCAACAACCATGCAACTGGGCTGTTGAGTTTGCATGTGGAAAAGGGCCTCTGCGAGGCTCTTAATGTGTGCGGGAAAACAAGTTAAGGATAAGCTAAACCCTGGTGGGTGCGAACCTCAAAAAAGGCTCCAGGAGGGTTAGTTTCCCATGGGGTCAGCGGCCATACGGCTATGGCAAGCCAACATTCGTGGGGAATGGCACGAGTACATTCTTTGATCACACACTAGATGATTGTGGCATAGACATACCAAGGTGTACAAGCACATGTTACCAACTGGATATTCATGAATGAATAGAGTTCTGTGTGTTACCCAAACTCGGCCGTTCATGCCAACAGCAATTTCATATGAAAGATTCTTGCCTAAAGCTTCCAGGACCGGGCAAGTTGGCTGGCTCAGTAATCTGCGCCCATGTTCCACACCACATTTCTGTCTCATGAACAGGACCCTTCCTCATCACGCTGACATGCTGGGAGAGTCTTCTTAGTCATACCCTCTCTCTTTATCCCTCTTGATGGACCCTACAGCCATCCCAACTTGTTAAGAATTTCTCCTCCTCTGTGCTCCAAAATGTCTATGCCTTGAAGCTATGACTACTCTACTGAATACATATTCGTGGGTGAGAAAAGCTACAGGACTGGAAATTTGAATAGCAGTTAGTTAGCACTTAGACTCATTATTTTCACCAAACATATCTGCCTTCTTGTGTGGTCGTCGTGACTCTGCAAAACCTGTTCTCCCTGCACCTGAACTAGTGCTTAAAGCAAGGCCTAGGAAAGAAACCCTCCATCTTTAACGAGAAGATACCAGGAAAGAATATAGAGAGCTCACCCTCGAGAAAGTCCCGTGCTGCACTCAAAGATGTAGCCTCCCTTCAGTGGACCAAACCCTGCAGCTTTGTTGGCCGCTGCAAAAGACATACTTTTACTTAATGCATGTGAAATGTAGGGGAGAGATAAAGATTCCAACAATACAAAAAGGAGGACTACCCTCTCGAAAAACTAGGGCAAGGTATTCAGTGAGCCGCAGTGAACCGTCCTGGGCAGTATCTCATTATTGGACTCACCAACTTCAAACCATGATCACTGCAGATGGTCACTTCCAGGTCTGACTTACTACCATACTCCCTTCTACCATTATTTTGAAGCTCAACGGCAGTCCTGAGCTTCCAGAGATCCTTAAGGACTCTACAGGTTTATTTGAGACATGTCAAATATTGCACGATGTTCTGCCCCTGCAATGATGGTTGGAGATGTAAACGGTGCTGCAAATATGTCTGAAATCAGTTGGGGCATTACAGTGAAACAAATTGTGACGATCACCAACTCAAACACAAAATTCGATGGTCAACACACCTAGCATGACATTCTGCATCAAGTAGTAAACTGTTTTCACATGAATGCATGATCTCCTCTTAGTGCAGAAACACCAACAACTACTCGTCTAGCCAGGGTGCTGGACACACCATCAGTACAGGAGAGCTCTGGATCACTGTCACGATGGGCATTTACAACCCGCGCATACAGCGCTGACCCAATCTGTATCCACCATCAGTGTCCACAACAGATGTCAGAAATTCAGCTCCTAGATAGTATGACAGTAATATTCATTGAACTTTGCCAGAGACACTTCGTATAAGGATAAAAAAGTAACTTTCAGCTGCAAAGAAGTTGGGACCAGGAATGTCCCACAGCAATCACCATATAGGCACAACATTCAATCACAACCACTTTAGATGTGCGTAAGTTGATGGACTTGGGTCCAGGAAATCCTGATGTGATGAGTTCAACATGGAAAGTAGATTGGTAATTCTTTAGGGCACTCAGCTCTGGCTTGCACACACAAACAGAACCCACTCTTGCACAAAATGGATGTTCTTCTGAGCTTCCCCACAAGGTCTCGCTATATCCTTTGAAACAATCTAAGGCCAAAGACACTGGTCTAGCTATTTTGAGCAAAGCTTAACATTGCAAGTAGGCATGAAACAAGACAGCTCACCTGCCTGCAGATTAGGGATGTTCCGGCGGGTGGCACCCTCGAAAGCCAATATGGGGAGTGCTGCATGTGTGGGGCCTCCTATGTCTACCGAGAATGTCTGTAAACACACGCCATACCATTGCCACATAGTTTAGTGTCCCATTCATATCCATTGCTTCTATGGGGACATACCCAAAGTGTCACACAGTTCAATAACTATCACTCTTTGAGAGTAGTATTCAACGACTACTACTTGGGATGTTCAGAAGAGAGTGGTATTTGGACCAGATCGCAGTGTTGACCAGATCGCAGTGTTGACCAGATCGCAGTGTTGACCATATCTTTACCCTAAGCCAGACTATCCAGGGAAGGGAAAAAGAAAGAAAACCCACCATGTCTTCTTCCTGTATGTAAAAAAGGCTTATGACATGGTGCAACAGGCTGTGGCTTCAACTGTGGTCCTCTGGGGTCAGTGGAAAGATGGAGGATGGTTCACAACTTACATGAACACCAGAAGTTTAGTTATGGTTAATGGACAGAAGTCTAATTTTTTGGTGTAGCATCAAGGTTGTACCCTCTCCCCACTGCTCTTCGATGTGTTCAAGAATCAGTTCCTTGAAGATATGGAAAGCGAGGGATTTGAGTTGAAGGTGGGTGATGCCACCATGCCAGCTTTATGTTTGCGGATTACTTCGCAGGCCTAGGGGATACTCCATCTGATCTTCAGGAGATGATTGATTGTGCGAAGAGGCATTTTGACCTACAGAGGCTAGAAGCCAATGTTAGTAGATGCACGCTGGTGGCTTTCAAAGATTGTAGGGAGGAAGGAGGGACCTCAGATGGACATGGGGCAGTGAAGAAATAACTGTGCTCCCTTCCTACACAGCTTGGGTGTTGGGTTCTCCTCTAGTAGTAATTGAGATACACATATACAAAAAGTGGTTCAAACAGCTAAACGCAAAGCTTTGGGTCTCACTCAATTTCCACTGCAGGCTTAAATCTGAAGTTAAAAGGACCATGCTTTGCAACGTTCTTAGGCATACATTCGACTGTATGCCATGCTAAAACTTTAGAATCTATTCAGCTTTTGGTGCTCAAAAAGAGCATGTCAGCAGCACTTGAACAGCTAATGTGGCTGTTCATGGGTGAGTTTGGCTTGCGCTGCCAACGTGACATCATAAAAGTCAGATGGTGGGGTGAGTTGTATCAAATGCCTAATATCAGATCCTAAGATAATCAACACTATTTATTGGAAGCAAGACCATCCTGTTAAACAGGCTAAGTCCTGGCACTGTTGTGGTATTACTTCTGGGCAGACCACACACAGCAGATCGATGCTGGTGTGAAGTGCTCTCTTGAGGGAATTGAAAAAACTGTTCATATATCATAAGTCCCACTACTGGAGTGAGCCCCTCACAAAGGTAGTGTCTGTTTCCGTTTGTTCTGTTCTAACTGGGCATGGGGTCTATGGCCACAAGGCTACGCAAACAATGCCTTATGAGTACATTTTATGGGCCTCTCAGGATGTAAATAATCTCCTTTGTTTCTCCCATAATCTCTTTGGGCTTTCTTTGAACACTATAAAGTTCTCCAGAGTGAGAACATGACTCAACAACACATTTATTCGCCTTTTAAGTAGTAGACTCCAACCAGAGTCTCTTTGATCTCCATTTGGCAAGCACAGTGACATTGTAACAGTCGCACCCTGCAAAGCCTGGATCCAATAGAGAAGGAGAGAAACAAGAGACTAACCTCAAATCGACGGTCCACCACGATACCTATCACCACATCCTCCACACTAGGTATGTACTGTCATACACCCACCACCATCCCACAATCCCTGGTGTCAAGCATGGCTTGGCACAGGAGGAGAGCAATATAACATTTGCCTAAGCAAACCTGACCTCCAGTTGAAACATGCCAGGATTAAGTACACTGTGTTTGCCCCTGTGAACCTTAAAGTGTGTGCTCCTTTTGTCGCCATCTGGGCCAGGTCGAATTGAGTAGGCCAGTCATGAAAGGATAAAGGAAAATAAATTTCCAAATAGACAGCAATGATTGACTTGGCAGGCCACATTGTAAGGTGTTGTCTGGCCTGAGCACGCCATGTACTACATACAATTTGTGTCTACTTAATCCCTTCCTCTTTGTTGCCCCTTAGAGAATGCCACTAGCAAGAACAGTCCTCAAATATTGCCCTTAAGAACTACATACAATAAAGTGAAACACACCCGTTTCTGCGATCCTTCAACCCAGTACTTGTTGGGCTTCATGTACTGCAGTCTGCCAGCCTTTGTCACCATAATGCTGTCACCATCCTGACACAACCAGAGGTCATCATAACCAAGACGTACCAGTAAGGGATGCCACTCTTATTTACACTGGCTTTGGCCAGAGTCTTTCCTCTGTCTCATCATAACCAATATGTGGGTACCAGTCCAAGCCCTTACAGTGGAATCTAACTGTAAGCAATGTTCACAAAATAATCGAAAATGGCAAAGACCTAGGTGCTTTGAATTGTTCAAGAACACACTAAAAGCGTCTGAACTGTTGTAGAGATCATGAGGTGCAAACAGCCCCTAACAAGAAAGCTTAGGGAGTGGAAGAGTACCTGGCGAAGACCTCCGCCCAAGCGCAGAACCTTACCGGATTTTGTTAGATCAAGCACGATATCACCTGGGGCCTGTTGAGACAAACGTTTTGGTGAGACGACCATTTTGATCAACCACAAGCATGACAGCTTTTCTATGGCAGTGACCATCGGAATCGAGCGACAATGCATTCCATCATAAGCATTTGGAAGTACCGTGTTTCAAATTACTTACTCTCATAAGCTGTTGCAGTGGTTACGAAACTGTCAGTTCGTTAAGCATTCAACCATTCGTACGTCTTGCATGGTGGGGATGAAAGAATGTGGAACGAGAGACACTGCTATCTAGTAAGGAGGTTCTTTGCAAACAGATAGTGACATTTGCAGCTCCTGCAAGAGCACAAAATCCTAGTATTTTCATCCAATCATCGCAAGAGAAACCAAAAATCTCAGACGATTCTGCACCCATGAGTTCCGTTAAATCGAGGAAGAAAAAATCCACTTGAAGGACTAACAAGAGATGGAGATATGAGCAAGAGCCAACCATGATCTGTGATACATAGGGAGAAGCCGACCCTCCCGCCGCTGCAGGAGCCTTCTCCTCGACCTCCATCGCCTATTCCTTCATAAGCCACGCCTACTCATCGACGAACGTTGGGATGTTCGAGCATAGAGGGAGACAGGAGTAGTGTCCTTGAGCTCTAAACCCTAACCGTAATACACGACAATGTACAGTTATGCTATTTTTTTATTTTTGTTTTGCGAAGGAAATTCGGGCAGATTGGGCAAGAGAAAACGACGATGAGGTCTTATATTATTTCTTTTGTTTTCCATTTTCCGGCACTCTAAACTCTAAACCCTTTTTTTTTTAAAACCCTAACCCTAGACATGTCTCTTTCTCCACTGGGTTCTTGCTGTGCTCTTCAAAGTTCCACCAGTCTTTGGGTTCTCTGCTGTGTTTTTCCATTTTAATTTGTCTCCCGCTCTTTCGGCGACCTCTGCTTCTCTGCCTACCTCCCTCGATATTCCGTTTTCATTCATCTTTCTCCCACTGTAGATCCTAGGTTATGCGGGCCGGCCGACTTTCGAGTTCTTTTAACCCTTACACTGTGTCTTTCCTTTCCCTGAGTTTCACCTCTTTCTAGCTGCCGTACCTCCTTGAAAAAAGACATACATCGAGTCATGTGGTCCTGTTTGTAGCTAGGGTTGAGAATGTACTCATAAGACTTTGTTTGCTGTAGCCTTGTGGCCAGAGGTGTGCAGCCTCTACAGCCAATGGCAGCTCCAATCTGCAGGAAGCTCGATACAGACACGTTTGCATCCGTTGATAAGACATGGAACCACTTGCACGATGTTCGGCCCTTGCTCCTCCTTTCTGCCTGTCTCTTTAACCATGAAACATAAAATGCTCGTACTGCAACATTCTTATCTGAAAATCGGCTTTCGAAATCTTCTTTGTCTAATTACCCATAATAATGCATATCTAGCCGTCTCGCAGATCTTGCTCAGAACTATGAGGAGGTGTGGTTTTACGTGAACCAACAAAGTGATGTTCTCGAATAACTCTCGAATCAGTGACACATTTAGGTTTTCTGTTGCTATTGTCCAAAACAACTCACAAGTTTGTACAGTTCAACGTAAAACTCTGATACCAAACAGTAGAAATATTCCAGAAAGAGATTAAGCATCCAAACATTAAACACTTCATCTCATTTTCAAACTACGAAGTTTCAATCTAGAACCGGCCACCATTCAATTAATAGACAGCACTGAATGAGACCGTTTTAGTAGTAGTAAGGTGATATGAATATGTAACGAGCTCGGACGCAATGGGGGACTGACGCACTAATCGCCAACGCTAAACTGAGGAAACACTGATGAAATCCTCGGTGATTTCGTAGATCTTTGTTGACGTAATTTACCCTGAGGAGTTCAAGTGAGAAGTAGCTGGGCTACCTATGTTGTTGCATTTGCAAAATTACAAGTATGGAGAGCACTAGTATATACTCAGATTGCCTTGCTGTGATCATACCTCTTCGGCCTCTCCATTTTATGTCATAATGCTGAAAGCAAAGGACTTTTTCAATAGATGCTTTGGCAGGAGCAGCTGTTTTTTCATGAAGAAGCTGCGTCATTGTCTCTCTTCGTTCTTTCATTTGCTAATAAAGACGAGAAGATGACGAGGAACAGATAAAGTACCGTATTTTGAGAAAAGGAGACCAGTATTTATCACAATTCAGCTGACAAATGACTAGAGAAGGCCACTTTAGGATAACGACAAGTTTGTACTCAAAGAAGGCCAAGGGGAAATGTTTGTCACGTTAAATGCAAATGAGGATGCACGAGGGAATAAGTGCTTTGCACAGATGTCCTTATGGATACCAGAAGACGGATCTAGATTTTCAATGAGAGCGCGTCAAAATGGGATAAACAGGTGGCAGAGGAGGTATCCTTCAATCTGAAGGAAGCGTTAAAAGTTCTGCAAGAAGCAGACTCGAATATCAGTCATCCTTTTGGTCAGGTCAGACTTTCCTCTACTAAAAGTGATGAATGGCAGCTATACTGCAACCCTGTTCCCTGTTATATATTTTTATGCATCTCAAGAGTTCTGCTGTAGATCATTGGAGGTTAAATTTCCTTTTTTTCCCTTTCCTCACAATCCCTTTCCACCAAACCCTCATTTAAGAACTTGCAAGTACAGATTGAGTATGGATCTCTCTCCTCTTACCTTCTGCCCGATTTGTCCGGTTCATATCCTTCCCCACACTCCCACATTCTTATATTCCATGACCAGGTTGCCCAATGAGGCAACCATGGGGACCAGAAAAGTCCTTTAGAAAATGACATCTTGGCATACTCCTGTACTATAAAGTGGTGACAGTGCCTTTCTCCTGTTCAAACTTTAGTGTGAGGGAAGCTTGTGACAGAATAATGAGGCACGGAGGAAGGTGTCAGTGAAGAAAGCTGTGAGCCGACTGGGCCGAGCTTTACGCCACCTGCATTTACTAAATAACCATGTACTTCCGCCACTTCATCCCTAAGTGCTGTTATTTCATTGCTTGTTTTACAGTGTGGCCAGGTTAGGGAACAGTAACAAAAGCAGGATATATACTGCTGGAGATATATGCAAGAACAAGATTAATGAGATAGGCAGATAATTCACATAGAGTCGGAGCCATGTGTGTTGAGCAAGTAGTTCTTGAGGCCTTCACTGTGAGAGGAAGAAGATGAGCATTACCGAAACAGCAATTGGTTCAGTGGTATGAAGTCATTGAGAGGTCTCACTTTGTAATCTCAAAATAATGGTACTGTGGAAAAGGTTACATCCCTTGGAAGGAGGGTGATAGAAAGAAGAGATCTAACAACATGCACACGAAGCCCAAAGAGGCTATTGACTTCCTTTGTACCAAGGCAAGCTCTTATAACCAATCCATCAACATGATTCTGAGAATGGGAATGGTCATCCTTGTGGTGCTAGATGGTGGAGCTCAAAGAGAGGATGAATGGTCTGCAAGACAAGCTTGAAGTTTCCCAAGGGGCTCATGTGAGTTCTCTGCACTACTTCACCTCCAGCAAGACTAACATTCTGTCATCCCTGGGATTTATGGACTGATTGAGAACAGGGGAGGAATAATTATCCCAAGCCCATTTGCTTCAATTTGTGCTCTTTTGCATGGCATTATTTGTCAGTACTAGCGAGTATTTCTTTCTGAGCATGATTGCTGGGTTGATGTGTCTCAGATGGAGGTGTTGCAGCGTATGGATGCGGTTGCTAATGAAATGCAGGTACAATTTAAGAGCAAACTAGACACTACAACTGTAGCATAAACTGTTCACCTCAGTTCAGATTTATAGTTTTCTTCTGTTGATAAACTACTCTGGTCCTGTCAACTGGAGTGCATTAACTGTATCAGAAGTTTGTGCTGAAAGCCTCTTGACAGCGACAATAAAGAGGACTTGCGCATGCTCTGGATACAGTGGAACTAGAGAGAAAGAAATGAAGTGAATGAAATTAAATGAAATGGTACAGAAAGCTCAAGGAGCTTATGGGACGGAATGGAAAAAAACAAGAGAGAGGAAACAAAACCAGAGCCGAAAAACAGCCCAAAAGCAACTACTGCTCAAGGGATTGTCTAAGGGTCAAGGCCTCATGCAGGTAAGCTCCAAGCATTTCTGATCCTCATAGTAGAAGACTTCAGTGAGAGATTGAGTTCCACGGAATAGACCTTGGAATCTCCCACGGATCTCATTATATAGAGGGCACTGAAAGAAGAAGTGTTCTTCAGTTTCAATTTCCTGGTTGCGCCCGGTGCAAGCTAGGCATAGGTAGTCCTCCCGTTGCAGGTTTTCCCATCTGTCAGTCTCTCTCCCTGCCCTGCAGAGAGGAAAGGGAGAGTGCAATTGCCCGTTGTATGGGCAATCTGAAGACAGTATTCATTTTCTGATACACTGTCCGGGGTTCTCTCACCAAAGAGACGCTCTCTTCAAATCTATCAAGGGAATTGTGCCTGTACCCCTGTTTACCAACTTTGAAAGTCTCGAGGCTTAGCCAAAAGCCCAGGCCATCCTGAGGCCTAGTTTTTGGGCAAATCACACACAGCAGATTGATGCTTGTGTGAAGGGATTTCTAGAGGATATCTGGAAAACCCGGATTAATTCTATATATGAAGGTAAGTCTTACTACCAACGTCAGCCCCTGACAGAGGTAGGTTCTGTCCCTTTTGTTCCCGCTCAAACTGGGCGCGGGGTCAATGGCCACAAGGCTACGGCAAACAACGTCTTATGAGTACAATCTCTCCCTGCCCTCTAGGAAGCCTATCGACATTGGGTGGACTTGAAATGGGAGTAGATAAATGTCTCTGTGACTAAATACCGGCCTTGCGACGTGTCTTGGCTTGTTTTGACCTGAAGCACTCTGCTTTGGGTAAGGTAGTACATTGGATTTAGTTGGAGAGTCTGGGGCCTCTCCCTCTTTAGAACATGTCTACGCGGGCCATTCCCTGGAGCTCCTTTGGAGTGATGATCTCTGAATGGTAACAAGCGGACCCCTACCGCTTGGGGGCAGCCCGTCCGCCCAAAATGGGCAGTTGCATGCTCTGTCTAGCATGCTCGGCACTTGGGCTAGGGCTTACAGCTTGCGAATACAGAAAAAATATTTGGCCACTCCGATAATAACACTACTCAGGGTGATTCCTGGGAAATGGTTACTTATGCCAAATCTAGAGCTTCATGTGTAGTTTTTGGGGTGAATCCCAGGATGGACGATGTGTCCTTTAAAACTACCTGCTCCAGCTTAGGCTTGGATTATGTGGCTAATGGCACCATCTCAAGATTGGAGAACAGAGGTACTTTGAAGGTTTCATTCCCTAAATCTGCTACAAATAGAATCTCATATCAAATCAGCTTCAAAGAAATTCGCCCCTTGACTGGTTCGAGGGCGGTCTTAGACATTGGTGATTCAATGAGGCGCTCTAGGAAGACAGTCAAGTGTGGGGACTTCAACTTGAAAGTTTCTAACCTGTTTGAAGCCCTGGAAGAGATTGATACCAAGCAGCCAGACAGGTTAGTTGGCCCTATGTGTGCTGAGGCTGAGCGTCAGGAACCTGAAGGATTTGGCACTCTGAATGGATTGCCAATCCTTAAGGTTTACTCTAGAAGAATTAAGTCTTCGCCTGAAGGATTTGGCATGCTGAATGGTTTGCCAATCCTTAAGGTTTACTCTAGAAGAATTAAATCTTCGCCTGAAGGATTTGGCACTCTGAATGGTTTGCCAATCCTTAAGGTTTACTCTAGACGCCCAAAATCTACACATGGGGCAACTGATCCCCCTTTGCAGAGCGGTTGGTCGTCCAGGAGCAATCATAGGCTCCCTAGACGGCAAACAATCCATATGCAAAAGGCTGGCTTGCGGCTGGGCACTTTCAACTTCTCGGGGTTGACTAACCAAAGGAAACAATTTGAAGCGGGACAAGTTCTTCAGTCAAATGGTATTCTGTGCTGGGCAAGAGACATGGGAAACGTCGGACAAACTGGTTGGAGATGTCAACGGCTACCGTTGGTTTGGCAAGATGTGTGTGCTTAAGGTGACCTCTGCCAAGCGTGGGCAAAAAGGTGTTGGCTTCTTTGTCCAAGATTTCTTGTGTGACAATTGTGAAATTATCAACAAGGAATTTGCGGTATGAGCACAGTATCTGGCTGAAACTGAAATTGAAGGGCAGCGTGAGTAGGAAGGACCTCTTTGTGGGCATTTCAGAACCTTCTTTAACCTTATATGGAGGACTGAAATCCCCCTTTCGCTGGCGGCAGGGGGTCATTGTCAATATATATAAGAGATATCTGGAAATCTCGGATCAACTGTTTATTCCAAGGTAAATCATACTACCGGCGTCAGCCCCTGACAAAGGTAGTTTCTGTCCCTTTATGTTCCGCTCAAACTGGGCGCGGGGTCAATGGCCACAAGGCTACGGCAAACAATGTCTTATGAGTACATTCTATCCGTAGATTGTGGGAGCCCACCCTGAACCACCCCAATGCCCTCGGGAGGGAAGGAGATAAAGGCGCCAAAAGGTAAGTGGGCCGCGAGATTCTATCATCGCGGAGAACCAAGAATGTTTCTCGATAGAAATGGAGTTTTTGTTGTGAGATTGCTTCCAAGTAGTTCCATAAGTTCCCTTCTAATGAGTCTGTTGCGATCCTGTTTGGATGTGATTTCCACCCCTTCTGGATTTTGTGGCAATAGCGAAGCAATAGAGAGTCCATTGCGCTCAAAAGGCTGCACACTCGAGCATACCAGCAGTGCTTGAAACCTTAATGAAAGAAAGAAATATTTATGATGTCCTTGGGGGCCCTGAGGGCCCACAGGACTAAGAAGAAAACCCAAATTGTCAAAAAATCCCCAAAACATTGCCCTGACAAGATAAAGAGAACAGAAGAAAAATTTATTAGTATCCGCAGAAAGCAGAAACAGAAAATTGTGGGTATCCTGGTACGTCCCGGAGGGGAAGTGCTGGGATGTTGGAGATCTTAGACTTCTACTGGTGCATTGAAAATGTCCAACCTTACCGCACTTGTTCGCATGGGTGCAGGAAACTTTGGGACGGCTGCGAGAGGAGGAGGATGTGAAAGACACAATGCTTACTGACCTTGAAGCGGCCAAAGTGGCAGCAGAGATGGCCAAGAAGGGCACCATGGATGCCTTGAAGGTGAGTTCTACCACTTTCTTTTACCTACACTTTCCAAATCACTGTCAACTAGTACCTCACAAACGTAGCACCTTCAGGTATTTCTATGTCTTTAGCTTCACCTTCCTCCACCTTCCTAGCTTCACCTCACAACCAAAATATCACCTCAGAGAAATACCTGATGCCTCCAGCCAAATGCTAGCTTCACATGAGGCCAAGCAAGTCAGGAGTGGTACTGAACAGTGTGCCCTTCTCCAACCCTCACAAATTGCAGCTTTGCCAGTTTCTCTGTCCTGGACCGATTTGACAGGGACAAATCCTGAAGGAAATCGGAAGTGACTGTTTACATCACTATGGTGTGGGAAGTTGAAGTAGAGAATATTGGATTGGGTTGTGAAGCAAGTGCGTGTGAAGGAGGCGGAGCGGGAAAAGCATCTGTTGGAGATCTCCAGCCTCAGGTTTGAGGTTTCTTGCAATAATTGGCTTAGAAACATCCTTAGTAAGGGGCAAGTGGGTCTCTTCCCTGGTTGGAATAAACTTCGTTCAGTTCTTCTCTCTCTCCTATGGACGTTATGAAGTTTCTTTCTTAGATCTTTGTCGTTATATAGTACCATTTCATTTGTTTCTCCATTTCTATTGGGAGATATTCTTGGTTCTCCGTGACGATAGAATCTTACGGCCCAATTACCTTTCGGCGCTACCTCCCTCCCTCCTGAGGGCGTTGGGGCGGTTCAGGGTGGGCTCGCACTATCTATGGATAGAGACTGGTAGATGGGAAAACCTGCAACAGGAAGATCGCCTATGCCCAGCGTGCTCCGCGCAACCAGGAAATCGAAACTGAAGAACTCTTCTTCTTTTATTGCCCTCTATACTATGAGATCCGTGGGAGATTCAACAACTGTCTATTCTTGTCAGTCTTCCATTGCAAGGATGCTTGGCAGCTTAGCTGCATGAGGCTTTGACCCTTAGGCACTCCCTTGAGTAGTAGTTGCTTTTGGGCTGCTTTGGCTGTGGTTTTGTCTCTTCTTTCTTGTTTTTCCCTTTTGTCCCATAAGCCCTTTGAGCTTTCCGCGGATGTTATAAAGTACCAATTCATTTCATTTGTTTCTTTCTATGCATGTAATATAGTGTATTTCCTATATCTGCTACTTTCCATTTTGGGCTTCTTGTGGAGGGCTCTCTTTCTTGTTTCATGCTTTCCCTTGCCCCTTAAGCTCTTTGAGCTTCCTGTGGACGTTTTACAAAGAGTTCACGTAACAAAGCAAAATAGGAAAAACAGAAAAGTGGGGTCCCCAACAACCAGCCACCACACCTTTCATATTTGTATGCAACTTCAAGAGCTTCTTTTAAGGTGGTGAGCCTTGTCTAGATAAGGAAAGAGAGGAAGATCAGGAAGGAGAAAACCAGAGGTTGCTTGCTTTTGATGTGGAGGAAAGGTGAAGGTGGGGTTTACAGATCAGAGAAGGAGAAGCTGAAGCAAGAGCTAGAAAAGTTCAAGAAAGGAAAAGAGTTCAAGGCTGTGGCTAATGACCATTCTGCTGAGAAGAATCCCTCCACCCTTTCAGCTCAAGTTGAACGCTACAAAGAGGTTAGCCTTCTCTTCCACTATGAACTATGTACCACCTGAGAGGAGCCTGTTTGTCTCCAAGCAATGTCTGGGGTACTTTATATGCTCTTTTGGTGTTCCCTTGGCTCTACTGTGGACCTCCTGTGCTTGTCATTGTTTTGTTCTGTCCCTTACTGCAGACCATGAACAGTGAAACTCTGTTTCTTTGTGCTCTCTCATTATCTATTCTCTACGTGTATTGCTTATGCTGGCAGGTGGTGGCACGTGTGACGGCAGACAACATGGTCTTTCTAATGAAGGTGTTATAGCCATTGAGTATGCATTCTCTGTGCACTCATCTCCTGTGTGCCCTCTCGTTGGCTTCCTACACAGCCCATTCTATTGCGCTCCCTTTAATATGTGGAAAGAATGAAGAAGGAAATGTCCCATCAAGAATACTAAAACACTCCCCTGTCCCCTGAAGCCCCTCTCCCCATGAACACTGTAGTTTCATCCTTCTCTCTCTCTCTAGGGCATTTTAATGTAGAAACCAGGCTCAAATGTACATCACCTAGATTTGACAGCTGGAAGCATGACTATATTGCACCTCACTGTCTATATTTGTGGCACACATTGACTTGGAAGACTTGGCATGTTTGTTCCATAAGTTTATATATCAGTATTCGAAGAGTGTTCTCATGCTGTGTACAGCATAGAGCATCATGCTTATAGACCAAAATTCAGTTGCCGGATGTTTTTGTGCTCCTGACCATCCAATCCAGTTCTTACGCTTCTGTCTCAACAAGGCACAAGATCTATTCTGGTCTGCCACTTTGGCATCTTGGAACAGATTTTCCTCTTTGTGCAGTAGTACTAGATTCATTTGGTATAGGACATGGTGCAGTGCTCCATTTCTTGTAAACCACTTTTCAGTCGAACCTTCTCATTGCTGAATTGTTGGTCGATTCGAGGCTGATGCTGTTCATGGTTTGCAAATGCCTTGCAGCTGCGGCATAGTGAGGCCGCACTCCGAACAGCAAAAGAAAGACAACAACAATTAGAGAAAGAGGTACTCTTCTCTCAGCCTTCCTTAGCTCTTGTGATGGCAGGAATCTGAGTATTCATGGCGTCCTGACTTTGGCAGTATAGGCCAGTAGGTGGGCTTACCACAGCCCATTCTTTGCTGATTCTTCACCTGCAAGTGCCAAATCTCTTTTGAGAATCCCCCTGGTGTCCAAACCCCACCAACCAACAAACACTCAGTACTATACTTGCTGCAACCTTGTCCCCATACACCAGGGTTCCCAGAGAACGAGGGGAAAATAGAGGTTGGGAAAGAGTTGCACCCAGCTGACTGGGGCTTCCACCTGAGTGCCCACTAACCCAGGCTCTTTTATGGGGTTCCCCAGGCACAGCATTCCAGCTGCCACATCAAGGCCCGCCTGGCGAAGGTCTGCTTACATGGCAGTCACTGGTGTGGTACTCATGTCATGGTCAAGGGGGGTTCAACTTGGTTCGCCATATTTTACCCTTTTATGATTCTACACCAAACCATAACCCAACCATTCAATCAGGTCCTCCATTTCCTCTTTACCTTTATCGTACCTCCTGTGCCTCCATGCACTCTCCCCAGCTTCCACCCTTTATTATTAAGGTTTGTTCTTTTGTGAGTGAGTCCTTGTGCAGCATTTACTGATTATCCACCTTGCTAAAATTTTTGATGCAGATAGAGCTGTCAAGAGGACAATGGCTGGAAGAAGCGTCTGCTGAGATTGAAGATGCAGTACGGGGCACTCTCACGAAGGTGTGCCAAACCTTGCTATTTTCTTTTGCATACAAACACTTTCTGACCACAACATGGCCCTCATGCCTACCGTGTAATGTAGTCAATGATCAACCTAAACATTAATGTCCATTCACATACTTTTCTGCAGTACAATGTTTTAGTCTCTCCGAGTCTTCTTTCTCTTCAGAATCTTTACTCAGAAAGGGTAAATGTGTGCAGGCAGAGGCTTGTGAGTCAGAACTTGAGAGGCTGCAGAGGGAGGAGGGCAGGGCAGTGAGCGAGTGGCAAACAAAGCTGCATACTGCAAATGAGCGATTAGCACATGTCACTGCCACACGTGATTGGCTGGAGGAGACCCTCATGGAAACGAGGGACAGGTGCAGCATATCCATTTTCTCTACTTTTCAATAATAAAATGCTGGATTACTTCAGGCTTGGCCAAGCTCTCCTTACCTTTTGTGATGGGCCAGGGACCATGAAGACATAGCAAGTTTCCCATTGTTGGTGACACCTGAAATTGAATGATAGACATTGTACGAAACAATATCCATATGACGTCCTATGATGATGTGTACTGCCATCAAAGGCTGGTCACTGTTTCTCATCCAACAAAATGTAAAATGATTGAATTGAAAATTTCCAAATAGGTCTTGCCGAGTTTGTACGCTTGACTCAGAACTTGGTCACAAAATCTATCACTTCCATGGCATCACTGGATGAGTCAGGAATGGAGGAGCAACTACCTTGGTTCTGTAGGTGCATGTATGTTTACTGGGGACTTCACTTGTCTTTCCATCCCTCTGGCTTGCTTCCTTCATTGGGCAGTCATGTGGTGATATTTTGAAGGAAACTTGGGACTGTCTAAAGTTCAAGGGAGGTAGGAAGTGAGGTCTCTCCTTGTGTTAATTTTGTGCTGAGATTTTCAGAATGATTCTGGTCGAATGCAGGATTAGGGTTCTGGAGGAAGAGAGGAAGGTTTTGCAGGAGAAGTGCGAGGTGGAATTGCGCCAACGGCAGCATGCTGAATCCGATGCCCGTGGTCTTATAACTACTCTCCGAGAAACTACCGAAAGGGTTGCTCTCTACTCTCCAAAGGCTCAAGAACCCACTTTGTATTCACTATGTACACATTTTGTCTGGTGGAGTTTGTAGCGCTTCCTAATGTATGATCCTGGTGCCCTAGATCTGAGTTTGAAGGCTCTTACACATCTTCCTTCTTGATGAACCAGGGATTAAGTTCTCTTTGCTGATTTACCTGTCTGGTTGTGTTCATATAAATCTGGTAGCAAGAAATTGCTAGCAATTCAGCACCAGTAGTCATAATCCTCAATAGCTGCGTGTGGGCATCAGCATGTCCAGAGTTACTTCTTTGCTCTTTGTCAAGGCCCCTTCATCCATCGGATACCAATTGCTTACTCTCTCCAGTCGCATTGGTTTCTTTATAGCAAGTTTAAATCACCATGACGCCGAGGTCATGAGGTGGATAGCAGGCATCAACTTCACATCAGAACTATTTGGACACTATCTGGCAGCACTCCCTCCTGTCTCTTTCTTCGTGTAGCTTCTTGTTGGAAATCAAATCCTCGCTTGTAATGTAGTTGACCTGGCCCACTTGCTGGCGGTTTCACCTCTCTACCAATATGATATTGTGGACTTTTATTTGATTAATCAAACTGATCAGTTATGAAACTTGCAGGTCAATGGGCTGAAATCACAGCATGCTGCAGCCCTCCAGAATGTGGAGGTCAGTAATTTTACTTTGGCAGATGTTCTTCTCAAGCCCCATATCTTTCCATCCAGATCAAACATATGCAGAGATTATGTTGGGATTCTTATGCAGAAAGAGTGAAGAGGCCTCAATATTGGACCCTAGCCCTAACAGCATATTGCAAGGTTCTTCAGCATCATTCAGAGGGAATGGTCAATGACTACATCTTTCAACAATTAACCAATCTTAATTTTTCTTACATGGTGTTCTACCAGCCCTTCGTAAATACTATTTTTCATCGCGCCTCACTTGTGGGCAGGCCCGCAAGAAAGAGTTGCACAAAAAAGAGAAGGAAGTGGAGCGATTGCTGGCAGCTCTAGACAGTGCTTCCGTCCAGTTAGAGACACAGCAGACAGTCAATGCAGCTCTCATGAGAAAGAAGGAAGAGGTAATTTCAAGTAGTACTTAAATGTTCATCCTCACTGGACAGACAAACCTGCATTTTATAATGAGCTATTCTGAAAAAGTGGTGGCTTGTAACATGAAGTGCAGAGGGACAAAGGGATTGCCACAGACTACTGTTCTACTGTGTCCAATGGTGCTCTGGGCCTCTAATGGACGTAATAATTCTTTTTCTTTCTTCTTTCTGTCTCGCTTCTTGTATGCTGTGCTCTTTTCTCTTCTCTTCTCTTTGTACTTAGTGCTTTTGATTGTTATGATTTATCATCCAAGGGCTCTTGTGCTGATGGATGAGATTATAAACTTCATTTCTTTCATTTTCAATGTGGACATTGTAAAGTCTCTTTCTTTTGCTTCGAGCTTCCTGTGGACTTTACGGAGTATCATTTCATTTCATTTCTTCCCTTCTCTTAACAAGGTGCTCTGTCTCATGATTGAGGCTGGATTTTCTAGTGCTTTTGTTTGTTATGAATTTTTGTGCCATAGGCTCTGTACGTGCACGTTTGTTAGGTCCCTGGCAGAGGCCTTGTTATGAGGGATCAATTGTTTAGCAGCTTTCCCACAAGACACTTCACCTTCATGCAACATTTGGAATGTGCTGATATTTGTTCTTTTGTAACCTTCTCTCTTTCTCTCCCCATTGAATGTTTGTGGATCCACTGTAGTTTGAAACTGAAACTTTGCTGTGACATCCAGATAGAGTGGCAATGCATGGAGGCCGAAGCTGAGAGGAACAAGCTTCGTTCACAACTCTCAGGTAAAGTAACCAACTCTTGAGATAAACAGTACTCCCACATATTGTCCTCTGTGTCTATCTTCTGCGCATGAGCATTGTAGAATGTCTGGTAGTTTGATATACCCTGGTGGGGAGCAGTGTCCGACTGGACCTCAGCTCTCAATAGTATGTCTTTGCCACTGTTTAAAGAGAGTGGTCATTCAGGTCATTTCTCTCAGCCTGGTCGGTGAATATTCAGCAACCAGCTATGGGTGGGGTGGGGGGGGGAGAGGGAGAGTGTCATGCTCGTAGGCCTTCCCTTTCCTGTCAGTTTCTTCATTTCCCAAGAACCTCACTGGGTACTCTTTATCAACTGCTGACCTTTTCTTCTGCATTCTTACCACCTATGATTTGGGGTATGGCTGTATATATATTAAAGTTGGTTCCTTATGATATCTGTTGGTATGCAAAAAAGTCACCAGTCTTTGCATTGCAAACAATAGCTGTTTGGCATTTAAGGCTTGGATGCCTGACTTGCAGAGTATCAATATGGTGGAACTCGAGATATGGAGTCAAGTTAAATGGACCTTCTGTGGACTTCGTCTCATTTACCGTTAAATTCCAGTTCATGAAAGCTCACCCTCCAAAGAGGGCAGTACCTTTGATCTGAGGAGGCTCTTAGTTATTGTCCCCCCCCCCTCCTTCTCTCTCTCCCTCTCACATTACAATGCTGCAAGCATGAGGGCTAGAGGATAATGTAGCTCATGTGTTTTAGCACGCCGCAGTAGTCAGCCCACGATTATTTTGTCGGCAGACTACTAAAAGGGTTCTCCAATATTGTACCCATACTCTCGATTATAAAAGAGAGAGATGTACCTGGAATATTTCATCCATATTTATAAATGAATGTAATCCCTAGATGAATAATCTAATGCATGCTTGACATGTTGTGCTGAGTAAGTACATTGTGTGGTGTTTACGCGAAACTTCACATTTGATCTAGTATGTTACACTGTTTGTAACTTTTTGCACAAAGTCTCTTATGTGAAAGACTGACCTAACATGAAGCTTGATAGTTACGTGTAGAAGCGGTGTTAAATTGTATATAGGTAACGGATTTAGAGTTGCGGAGGAGTTTGTCAAAATGTGCATGCCACCAGTTAGAGGTGGTTGTTAGAGTTGTAGAGGAATTATGAGTACCATAGGACATTTTAGAGTCCAAACAAGTTGTTGATTGCTCGATTTCGAGGTAGCGATCTTTGCATTTCAAATGCTTGATTTGGTTTCCTTTCTTTTCAACACGCAGTTAAGTTTATCTTGACATCTGACTTAATATTTGAACTAATTCAAGTGCTAAAATACAAATAACTAGATATATTCTAATTAATTTCACATTATAGGAAAATGACTTGATAGTTGAATGGCTCCAACAAGTTGTGCAAGATGGTCGGCTATTTCATTTCTTGTAATGTCTATGTGAGAGTGGACTTTGTGTAGGTGTATTTGTTGTGATGAGGAGTCTACAACAACTATATTGTTTTAATAAAATTAAGATCAGGGCGGTGGATTTGTGAGGGGGTTAATTTAGGTTTTGGTTTATGAGAGTAGAGAGAGACCAAGCGGTCTGTAAAAAGGTAGTAGGTTGAGACAGGAAGTTAGTGCCATCAGAATAACTGTCATAACTTGCATATCCATCTTTTAAGGTTGAGCCATCTGTATATATGCATTGATTATGAGCAAATTTTAGTGGAGAGTGATTTGTGAACTCCGAAATTGGTATGACAAAAGGTTGTTGTGGCGATCTCCAAAGTGGTCTCGAAGCTGCCAAATTCTAGGGTTTATCTGGGTTGATTTGGGATGGGGCATTTGGATTGACGCATAAACCGTGGCTATGGGATCAAATAAGTGAATGAGTAGCTGTGAGGTAGTTGTGTTGATTGTGAAAAGAAAAAGTCTGGTATTTGTGGATTGTTGGAATGGTGTATACAACCGAGTTTAGCTAATGATGGTTCATGATATTCCATATGGCCGATAATGGCGGGAGGCACTCATATATGATTAAGCCAGGGTCAAATATGACAAATGTGAACCCTCTTGGGGCTTGCCAGTGTAGCATGATCGTTGTTGGTGTGATTAATGTTGTGTGGAATAAATAATATGGTAACAGCTTCCTTGGATGCATGGGCAACTGTGCATACCGAATGTATTGCTTCACCAGCTAAACTTAGATTTGGGGGTGCGCGAAGCCACGCCCTTGCCATTGATGGGATCTTGCTAAACCTAGGGAACCAAAGCATCAATCAGTTTCGTATAAACTGGAGTAGCTTGTCCTTTACACTTGTCTTTTCTAGTGGACATGTGAGATGATTAGATTAGTATGAATGAGAGACACAAAACTTTGTGGTAATGAAGTCTAGGAGAGATGTGGGAAGTATGTGCACAAGAAAAAGTTCGTATATTATGCTTGGGTGTTTGGGAAGAAGGTCTTGTGCATAGCATTGAAGAAGTCTTGACACTTCCAGTGCAAATATTGATGACGTGTAGGGATCCAAGTTGTGTAGGCGGTTTGAATGCAATTTTCCCCATAGTCAGATCTTGAGTGATATGTTCTCAATGTAATAACCTAATGGTCCATATGTGTAGGCCATGTTGGAGTGGATTTGGATCAGTGTTGGACCGGTGTATATGCCAGACTTGAGTATTCAGTAAAGGTATGAGTAATGGTATGAAGAACCATACCCTACTGGTATGCAAGAACATTATACCCAGGTGCATAACCTACGGGGGTGGATATTGAGTTAAGGATTTGCTCGTCGATACCAACCAGCCTGGGTTGTCGCTGTTGTTATACTGCGATACCATTATTGAGGGTTGCAAGTGGCGATGGAGCTCAGTACAAGTAGGGAGAGGCCGTTTGGGTTGAGCACCCATGCTGCACAACAAACTCTCTTCAATGAAATGATTCGTGACTGCGCCCGAATTACAAGAATCTCCTTTGGCAGCCAGATTGCCCTCAACTTTTAATGCGGTCCGTTAGGACTTTTCTTGTTTTATTGTGATCGCCTTTGCAGCCTCTGGTTGGTGCTTCAGAAGCTTTAGAGAAATTATACCAACGTTCATATACCCCCAGTATGAATATAAAAATAAATCAATACCAATATCATATTCATATATTATCCATTTTACAAGTCCTCTTACCCTATTGATACCATTAGTACTCTACCAGGTCAAACCTGCCACCATACCCTTACCAGCCTCGTATGCACAAGGGATCAGATCCTTCATACTTATACCAGTTTGGTATTTAAAAATACATATACCGGTCCAACACTGGTCTGGATATGGGGTTGAGTTCTGTGAAGCCTTAAATGAAGCGGGAGGAATATCTGCCTATCCTCTCAAGTGCTCTTCAAACCAACAAGGGGGAAAACAAGAGGAGCGTGCATGCAGGCGAGAGAAGGATCTCAACGAGCGAACTGACAAAAAATCATACACACTTGTCGCAATCAAACAGCTTTCCACATCTACATACACTAGAGTACATCAGCTGCCTGACACAAGGTCAGGCTGCCACTTTATACAAACCCTAGCTGCATGTCTTCCTGATGTGTGGCGAGGTGGATCAGGCTGAGCCCGCGACTCCACATCAAAACCCTAGATCTATTGAACGGCCATGATGCAGTCACCAGCCATAACTAACCCTGGCTATGCTATCTTTGTAAGGGTTCAACAATATTTTAAGCCAAAAATTTATACTATGAATGAGTATCGCCGCTATGGATGAATAAGGTAAATTTGTGATGAGGAAAGTTTGGGGCATCACAGTTCGTAATACATATGTGGATTTACATTCAACAAGAGACATGTAGATTCTGTAAATTTCTTGGTGGACTAATGAAGCGTTTATCAAAGTTTGTGGCTTTGTAGCATGTTGGTTATGGATATGTGCCAGATGGTTAGTTTTGGTTTGACGATGGTATTCAGTTACCATTTGAATAGTATATTTGCAGATTATGGGTTGCATGGCAATCGAAGAGGTTGTCATTATGTTTAGAAGGAGTTTCTTTCAATTTGCAAATTGGTCCACACGCATTTTCCGGGTTATGCTTTGTATTTTTTCAAGCACTTAGGTGGATGTTGTATTATTATGTGTCGGTTGGATATGGGGTATAGATACCATAGTGGGGCTTTGTGGAGGTGATTATAGATTGAAAGTTTTAGATATTACGGGTTGGGTGACTCTTGCGCGATGAATGGAAGGGGTGAATAGTTTAGCAAGCCAATGTTATATAGGCTCCAAACGATATTTGGGTAGTAAGTTCCACAAATGATGTGGTCATGTACTACAGGTTGTGGTGCAGACATTAAGCAAGTAGAGGTGGGATAACATAAAAGGGTGCCTAGGTAATCAAGATTGTAGTAGAACAAGCCTCAAACTGCAATTGGCTCTCTTGCTTTACTTTGGCACAACATAAGAAGAAGAGAGAGACAACTCCGGCTGAAGCCAACATAACTAAGGGCCACTTCACCTTAGGGCCTTTCAAGGGTGGGCCCTATAAAGTGGAAGGTAAGACTAGGGCGCATGACTCAGCACAACACACCAATCAGTACCTTGACACACTCTAAGGTACTTTGACCACATTTTCTCCATTGACTTGCATGTTTCCGCAAAGTCTCTCTCTACAAGAGAGCCAGCAAACAAACCTGCAAATAAGATGGGACCACCCATTTTGTTCATATAGGGCCCACCCCCAAAAGGGGCAAGTAGCCGTAAGGTGAAGTGCCTCTTAGTACCCGGCTAGGCTTTGGCCGAAATCTTCTTCTGTTGGGAGTGTGACGATTGCCTTGTTGTAATCCTGAATGGGTTGTGAAGTGATTAACCTAGATAACATGAGTTTGTGGTCGGGCTTGGAGAGAGAGAGAGAGGTCTCCGGCCGAAACCGGCGTAATTAAGAGCCACTTGGCCTTAATTTGCTTATATCAACAGCATCCATCTGTCGACCGGACAGATGAATGCATGCAAGGGTGGATGAGATGTAGGGGTTAACATTAATAGGGGTTAACTTTAATCTGGGGTAGCTGAAAGATGCGGATAAGATGTAGCAGTGACCAGGTGCAGTGCACCAGCGTGGTGGGGCAAACTGCAGGAACAAGAAGGCGCTGCTTCCCTTTACCGTTGAAGCTGCCGCTGCTCCTGTCTGCGCTCTGCTCCGCTCCAGACAGGGCCGGCCTGCCTGCCCTCTCTCTTTTATATCACTGCTCCACCACAGTGAGGGCAGAGTGGGCTCGAGGAGAAAGACAGAGAAAGAGAGAGAGAGAGAAGGTGAAATTGTGTGTTCTGTGTGGGAGAGAGAGAGAGAGAGATTGTGATGGAAATGACAGTGGCAACAGCAGGTATATTGAGGGTTCCTGCTGTCACTTCGATAGCAAGTCAAGTTTCAGTGCCATGTAAGCGGCCATCAATTTTTCACTCTGTGAGACGGCTTGGGTCTGCTCCCTTTGCACTCCACTCTCGGGGGAGTAGGCGTGCAACAGAGTTGGCTTGCGCTGCTTCGATTGGACTAGCTGGGCGGGTGCGCGAGAGCTTGATAGCTCCGGATGGTGGGGTGCTGGTGGACTTGCACGTTGCAGAGGCGGAGAAGTTGGTGAAGAAAGCCAAGGCTGCATCACTACCGCAAATTAGAATTTCCCGAGTGGATTTGGAGTGGGTGCATGTTGTGGCGGAAGGATGGGCATCTCCTCTCAGGGGATTCATGCGCCAGCACGAGTATTTGCAAGCTCTGCATTTTAATAGCATGCGTATGCCCGACGGAAGCTTCGTCAACATGTCCATACCCATTGTGCTTGCCATCAACGACGAGCAGAAGGATGGCTTGGCAGAAGTCACCTCTGTCACTCTCGTAGGCCCCTCTGGCAATCACGTCGCCATCCTTCGCAAGTCAGTTCTTTTCAACCCACGTTGTCTTTGTGTTGGAGATTTTAGAATTATCCGTGCTTTCATCTTATTGTCTGAGTTGTGGGGAATTCTGAAGGTCATGGTGAGTGAGAAGTTTCTGTCTGGGCACTTTGCGTTTCTCTCTTGGTCTTTCTGTTCGAATGTGTCAAAGTTTAGTGAGTTAGGATCGTGAGGAGGTGTGCACCTCTTGCCTTTCGAGTGGAATTAGTTTTTTGCACAGCTTTTGGTGTGCGATTTCTGTCCAAACTGTGGGAGAGCGCTGATGATACACCAGGAGCCTTGATCAGTTGATCCATGGTAAAATGCAACCAGCAGTGAGGGAGTAGAGTTCAGTGGATTATCCTGGCCTGCAAGTGCGCACTGTGTGAGAGGATGCTTCAGCGAGTGAACTGAGCAGTCATGGACCTTCCTCACCCAGAATTTTCCTGGTTGGTTCACAGGTTCAGTTCACAAGGCTGAACTTTGCAAGCTTCAGTTTAGCTTGAGTTATGTAAGGGGAGCAATTAATTGTCAAGTTACTGGTACTGCAGTGTCAAAAAAAATTTATGTATTGGCTTTGGGTAATACTTTGTTTCGCTGCTGCACACCAGTTTTTCTCAGTGAAGAGGGCTTCGCTCATTGCTGTGGTTCTTGTCTGCCTTTTGGCGTTGGCATAAGAGGGGTTGTATTAATTTTCATTTCATTTTTCCTTGTTTGAGCATGTACTGAATTTTGTAGGTAATCCATATACTTTCGCATGAATGTGTTTGGGGATCCCGATTTTGGCTAGTGGCTAGCTAAGATCCAAGTGTCTTCCATTGTGGCATAAGATGATTGGGTTACTTTACTTATCCCTGGTTTTTAGTATTTTAAAAACTTGGAGGGCCAGAGTACAAAGTGTTGTTTAGTATGTCATCTTCATGCTTAGCTTTTCCTCATGGCAGAGCTCTGAAGACTGGGCTTTCCAGGGTTGCTGGGACCTTGAATTTATCATTTACTGAATGGTACTAGTGCTGGATATATTTTGCAGCATCGAGATCTACAAGCACAATAAGGAGGAGCGTGTTGCGCGGACGTGGGGCACAATTGCACCAGGCCTACCCTATGTTGAGGAAGCAATAGCCAGGAGTGGAGACTGGCTGGTTGGTGGTGACTTGGAGGTCCTGGAGCCTATCAAGTACAATGATGGATTGGACCACTACAGGCTGTCACCGGCGCAGTTGCGGGCTGAATTTGAGAGGCGACAGGTATGGTGTTCAAATAATGTGTAAATGCATCAGGCAATGCAGCTTATGTGATATACAATCTAGGATACATTCTTCAACTCTTACTGGAGTGAGGCAAGGTATCTTTTCAGATGACATGCAAGGGTCCTGTCTAAGAAGCCAAAATCACAGGTAGCCATCTTTCCATAACGAGTTAATTGTAGTGGTCTAGTCTATCCATGGGTTACTACAGAATGAACATATAAATATGGGTGTTCTCTTGCAGGCAGATGCTGTGTTTGCGTTTCAGCTTCGCAACCCTGTGCACAATGGACATGCACTACTGATGACAGATACGCGCCGCCGGCTATTGGAGATGGGCTACAAGAACCCGCTGCTGCTGCTACACCCATTGGGAGGCTACACCAAGGCAGATGATGTGCCTCTGGAGTGGCGTATGAAACAACATGATAAAGTTAGTTCTTCTCCCTCTCCAGAGTATGACACAATAAATTTACATGAGAGAACGGTCATTGAGTAAAACATCTCTCTCTTCCTACTGTTGTGGATGAAAGTAGCACAACATATGTCCACTTTTTTCTTTTTTCTTTTTTTTCAAGGTCCCATCTTCATTGAAATGGAAATCTAATCTTGCAGGGAAGTGGCCTTCTCTCTGATTGCTTTTACCTTGCTTGTTTCAGGAGATTTTATTGCATCAGCCTTATTGTGTTTATTTTTTGTTGTTTTGAATAATTCAAATGATAATTATTGCAGTAGGTCGACCAATTGACAAGCCATGTCCTATGGATTTCAGAGTCACTCTACCACAATATTTGTCATATTGGAAAACTAGTGGAAAATTGGGTGGTGTAGCAGCGAATAGAAAGAAGTGGGATTGTGCACTGCAGACCTTGGCTTGTTCTATCTCGTAAAGATCAGACCTGGAGGTCACCTCTCAAAGGTGGTGGACAGCGATGATGAGGAGATGGTAGGATCAGTACCACTGCGAGAGACGATGGGAGGTTTTGTGGTGGTGGTGGTGGTCTTGTCGTTTTGTGTCCAATTTTACAATTAACCATTCTAAAAGAATTCCAATCTTGATCGCCTTTTGCTTGTAGGTGCTGGAAGCAGGAGTTCTAGATCCTGAAACGACAGTGGTGGCTATCTTTCCATCTCCTATGCATTATGCAGGGCCAACAGAGGTCCAGTGGCATGCTAAGGCTCGCATCAATGCAGGGGCCGACTTCTATATTGTTGGTCGAGATCCAGCTGGTATGGGTCACCCAACAGAGAAGCGGGACCTCTATGATCCAGACCATGGAAAGATGGTGCTAAGCTTGGCGCCTGGCCTTGAGCGCCTCAACATCCTGCCCTTCAGGGTATGACCACTGGGTAGAGATTGTGTGATCCAATTGAAATTTTGGTAGCCACTCTGGGTAATATGAATGTAAATGCAGTTGGGCCATCACATAATGGAAGAGATAGCTGGTGCGCAGAGGGCTCATTCATTTTGACCATTTCAGCATGCCCAGGGAACAAATAGTCCTGAGATCCCGCTTGGCTCACATGTTTCGACTTCCTACTTGCCTTTGCAATTAGAGTATATCTTGTAACTAAAAAAATGTGGATCATCAGGTGGCGGCATATGATAAGACGAAGAGTGAGATGGCTTTTTTTGATCCATCAAGGGCGCAAGATTTTCAGTTTATATCTGGAACCAAGGTGGGTTGTGCTATCAATATGTGTTACACTGAGTGAGTATCTACCTGTGGAAGAGAGCTGGCATGTCGGGAAGCTTGTTGGTACATGAAAGCAATACTGGGGTTGGAATTTGAGTGAGTAGATCAAGGAGAGATTAATGTTCATGATGGCCCATATGAGTCCACAGTGATGACTTAGTAGACTTTCCTTGAGGGACCCTTGTCGGTGCAAGGATGGAAGAATTGGAGTCAGCCGCGAAAAGCCTTAGCTGGTAAGGACATAGTTAATTGTCAATGTCTGCATGAAGGAAATTAGAATAGAGTGATTTTGTTTGGAAGGACTCTGATTGTAGCCTAATTGCTGCTGTGGATGCCTGCTACAGATGCGCAACTTTGCTCGAACTGGGGAGAGTCCACCAGATGGCTTTATGTGCCCTGGGGGTTGGAAAGTCCTGGTTGATTACTACCAAGGTCTACAAGCCAAGGAGCAATCGCAACTCCAACCAGCATAGATTGTATTGTTATTCTTTGTATTTTCCACTTATTTTCTTTTCATGGGCACTCGCGCGGAAAAGATTGTGAGCCTTAAAAGGAGCAGAGGATAGCTACAGGATAGTGACCCTTCCCATCTTGAGATTAGTGAAGGCCTTTCTCTCACAGTGGGGCATTCAGGACTTCATTGCGGAGTCTGAAACTTGGTCAAGTCATTTGACATTAGTAAGCCCTACTGTCCATACCTTTGAGGCTTCTGAGTATTGTGCAAGTACATCTATCTCGTTGTACTGTGGGCACACCAAATACAGTTTCCATGAGAGTTAAAATCAAGTATATTCCAGCTCGGAATTTGGTAACTAAATTAGCAGCTTTTGGAGCTGTTATTGCAGATTTGGCTACTTCCCTTGCCAGATTAGATTTGTGCTTCAGATGCCTGTTTTTGTCTTCCAAGGTTGGTGTGGAACTGAAAAATGCACCTCCACCTGGTCCAGGTTACAACCTTCAGCCACAGGCCAAACTGAAGGAGGTCCAGGATTATCTTTAGTCATTTACACCACAGTGGACACACTGAAACATGTTGTCAGGACAGAACCACAACATCTGTACCTTTGGCTTCACAAGAGCGGGATGATCGTATCTTCCCAAATAGCACGGCGCAGGTGTGCCCTCCTTCATACCATATGTCTTGCAAGGCCACATCATGGTACGGCGGATTGGACATACCAAAGGCTTCCTTTCTCGAGAGCAAGCCTTGTGATGTTAGCAGTAAGGGCAGCAGACAGCTATAAACTAATTTCATGTTACATGTTGAAGTCCTTGTGATGAAAATGGTGCACTGGCACTATATATCTGAGAAACCGGAAAAGTTTTACCCTTGCGAATATTATCCAAGCAGAACTCACTTTAACACCTGCAAGGTAACTGCTCCTTAATTTGCAGTTACTGTCATATGTGAGGTGGTGGTCTTGGTAATCATCATAATGTGCATATGCAAATCTGAGAAATTGATCTGTCAAACGGGTGTTTGAATTCCTGGTTATGTGGTACTGTTTGTGGAAATGAATATCACAAGCAGATATGACATTCCTGAGAGGGGTTTGGTTGCACATTTGGGTCAATATGGTAATTCTTTTTAGTTTTCCCCTTTACTCCAAAGGAAGAGATTGGTCCCAATTTCTGAAGACTCAGACCCCTGATAGTCAGCTGTGAGATGAATCTCTGCAAGGTAAGATGACCTTGGGTGGCAGCATGGCAGTCACCACACTCCCAAGGATCGATGGGTGGCCCAATAGATGTGCTGCAATGGCCAGCTTCTCACTGTTAAGGCAAAGAGAAAGTTCCTTTGCTCCTATGTGGTGCAATACGAAGCACGAGTGAGGCACATACCCAACCTCCCCATATAATCTCTTCAGCTCAGCATGGATCACTTCAATTTGTTGGGAACATGATTTGGCTGGTACGCACACATGTTGTCAACATCAATGCAGCTGGGGCCCTGACTCCTTTCTTACTACTGCATAATCCATCATTTTTGTTACCTTTTCTTTTCTTTATCGTCTTACCTGCCAGCTGCAGCTATCCATTCTTCATAATTCTTTTTGCTGCACACTCTGCTACCTCCACATTGCCATGAATTCTGCAGGCACCAAGCAAGGCCCTCCACACCCCAACATCTGGCTGGATTGGTCTTTGGTTAATGAAGTCCTCTGCGTCATCCAATCGTCCTGCACGGCCAAAAAGGTCCACCATGCAGCCCAAATGCTCTACTGCAGGAGTGACACCATGATCTTTACTCATTGAATCGAAGTAGTGCTGGCCTTCATCCAGAAGGCCTGCATGGCTACATGCAGACAGCAGAGATATAAAGGTGATCCTGTTTGGCTTCAAGCCTTCATGCTGCATTTGTTCAAATAGTTGCAAGGTCTCCCTACCACACCCATGCTGGGCACATACTGTGATCAAGGCATTCCATGAGACCACATCGTGCTGATCCATACTGTCAAATACTTGACGGGCATCCTTCAAGCTCCCACATCTGGCGTACATGCCCACAAGGGCAGTCTCCAAATCCATGTATGATGAAATTCCACATTTGATGATGACAGTATGTACCTCTTTCCCCTTTTCCAAGGCTCCAGTGGTGGCACATGCATTGAGGACAGACATGAATGTGACCCTGTCCGGCATCACTACTTCTTTTTGCATTTTCTCATACATCTTGAAAGCCTGCCTACCCTCATGCTGAGCATATCCTGCAATCATGGCATTCCACGAGACGACATCTCTTTGAGCCATATTGTCAAACACTTGATGCGCATCCTTCATGCTTCCACATTTGGCATACATATCAACTAAAGTATTCTCCAGAATGATATCTGGCACAATTCCACTTTTGCTGATGTCAGCATGGACCCGCTTGCCCTTTCCAAGGTCTCGCAAGCTAGCACACACATTGAGAATGCAAGTGAAGGTGACCCTGTCAGGTGTCATTCCTTCACATTGCATTTGCTCATAAATCCTGAAAGCCTCCAAGCCACACCCTTGGTGAGCATATCCCGTGATCATTACACACCATGACACCACATCTCGTTTAGCAATGCGGTCAAACATTTGCCACGCACACTTCATGCTCTGGCAGTTAGCATACATGTCAACAAGGGCGGTTTCCAAAATGATATCTGTTGCAATTCCAGCTCTAATGATGTCAGCATGGACCCGCTTGCCCTTTTCAAGGGCTCGTAGGCCTGCACATGCTTTGAGAATGCAAGTGAATGTGACCCTGTCAGGTGTCACACCTTCCAGTTCCATGCGGTCATAGATGTGGAAAGCTTCCCTACCATATCCATGTTGAGCATATCCTGCAATCAAAGCATTCCAAGAGACTACATCACGTTTGGCCATGTTGTCAAACACATGACATGAATTCTTCATGCTCCCACATTTGGCGTACATGTTCACCAGGCTATTCTGTAAATTAAGGCATGACACAATTTCAGCTTTGATGATGTCAGTGTGAACCTGTTCGCCCTTTTCCACTGCTCTTAGGCTGGTACATGCATTAAGAACACAAATGAATGTCACCTTGCTGGGCTTCACCCCTTCCCATTGCATTTGCTCATAGATGTCAAGAGCCTCCCTACCAAACTCATGTTGAGCATATCCGGCAATCATCGCACTCCATGAGACCACATCTCGTTTGGCCATATTGTCGAACACTTGACGTGCGGCTTTCAGGCTCCCACATTTGGCATACATGTCAACAAGTGTATTCTCCAAATTTATGTATGATGCAATTCCAGCTTTGACGATGTCAGCATGGACCTCTTTGCCCTTATCCAGGGATTCTAACCTGGCACATGTATTGAGAAGGCAAATGAACGTAACCCTGTTTGGTGCCATCCTATTCTGTTGCATTTGCTCATAAATCTTGAAAGCCTCCCCACAAAATCCATGCTGAGAATATCCTGTGATCATTGTATTCCATGATACCACATCTCGTTGCGCCATACTGTCAAACACTTCACGTGCATCATTCATGCTTCCGCATTTCGCATACATGTCAATGAGACAATTTTCCAGATTGATATACGACGGAATTCCAGTTTTGATGATGTCAGCATGGATCACTTTCCCCTTTTCCAGGGCTCCTAGGCTGGCACATGCCTTGATAACTGAAATATAGGTGACCTTGTTGGGCAGCAGCCCTTCCTGTCTCATTTTCTCATAGACCTTGAAAGCCTCTGTACTGCAGCCAGACTTTGCATATCCTGTTATCATTGTAGTCCATGTAAACAGATCTCGTTGAGTCATTTTGTTAAACACTTTGCAAGCATCCACCATGCTTCCGCACTTGGCATACATGTTGACAAGGGTGTTGAGTAGAACACTATTTGACTTGAATCCACTTTGGACAATATGGGCGTGCACATCTGTCCCCTCTGCTAGGTCTTTCATGTTGATGCACTGCTGCAAGAGTAAGACATAAGTGCTGGAGTCCACCCCAACGCCTCGCTGTTGCAAAACGTGCAGTGCCTCTTTTGGTCGTCCTGTCTTACACAGTGTCCTCACATCCCCACAAGATCCAGAAGAGTTCTGGTTGACTCGCTCTATTGATCCCCATTCAAAAGCAGGGATGCTGGTAGTGGTGCTCCCCTCGCCACCAATCTGATGTCCAACAGACAACTGAGCCTGATTTGACCCTGCCATCCTGCATCATTACAAAGCTCTTTGGGACAAACATTTTTACAGGACACATCAAAGCTCATAGATACTACAAATAAATATCTCTTCATCATTACAGGCTGCTTGTTCATACAATATCTTACAAAACTACAGGAGTCATTTACATAAATGCTATCTGTTTGATCCAACCCCCGAACGATAAAAACAGTACCCATTGTTTTGTCGGCCCAGGGCGCCACGTTTGACATTGACACTAGAATCATCACCAGATTGGGCTCGACCGTGTATCACGGTTGCCAGCTCTGCTCCCACCCAAGGAAGGTGTGACCAACTCTGAATCAAAAGGACCTCCTTTTTGCTCTTATGTGAGAAGTCTGTTGATCTTCCACTTTTCTGTGAATACCACCAGTAGATCAGTTGATCACCAGCTTCACTCGGCAGAGGATCAATGTCCTTTCCTTGTAGGCAGTAAGATTGGATGACTAGCCTCACCTTATCAGACCTGCTGTCCCCGTAGTGCGAAGGATCTGACATGATCTGCTGACAAAGCCGTTCTCTGCTTATTGCTTGGCCTACATGCAAACACCATCTAATTAATATGCCTTTAGCAGCTCCTAATTGCCTGACTTATGGAGGAAACTAGCATATGCTTTCATTACCCTCAATTGTGAGCTTACCTCTCTGGTCCTGGCTTTAACAGTATGCACGATTCCACCATATATGTACTAAATGTGTAGGATTGGGGACAAGCGATATGTAATCAACTTAGTAACGTGATATCTATACCAGACGCATCAGTTCTGTGTAGAGGGCCAAAAAAGCATGCAAAGGAGTTCACACCTTTCTCCGGCATCCTTGGAGGCTGGGGACGCGTCCTCGCCATTGGTCTCAAGGGTCTTGGCCCTAGCATTGCCAAGCTGGATACCCATTTCAGCTGGCCCACTAATCCACTGTCTAAAGTGAGACCGCCCGCCAGTTCACCACAGAGAGAAGACATGGCCTCGTGTGTAGCCTCTCCCAGTGCGCGCTGGAGAGTGGCGGCGCACGAGGCCATCCCTGGCCAGCCTTGCTGGGAGCGAAGACCCTGACGGTGCTTTTGGTTTACAAAAGCTGGGATTTGACAGCCAATCTGAAACGCCTGTAGATAGTGTCGACTGCTTGTGTTCCAGTCATTTGTTTCTTCACACAATCACACCATGGATCCACGCAAGCACAAGATTCTTGTTTCACACTGCTCACCGTCGCCCTTCCCCAGATCCTTGGCCCGCTTCGCACACTGCAGCAAATGGCCCTGCGCACCATGGCTTTTAATGATGGAGCAAATGCACGAACTGGAAGGAACCAAGTGCATGAGATCAACATTGAGTTGTTTTGGGTATTTCCGGGGTCTTTGAGTTGTTGCTGGTTGTTGATACCCGTGAAAAGAAATTTCATTTGATATGCTTGAGCTTGAGTGGTTTGGAGTGAGAGACTTGATCTGTTAGCAGATAAATATCTGTTATGCTCTGCATGATTGTCAAACAGACATTGAGATTCTCAAAAGGTTCATTTGTGCAAATGCATGCGGTAATGTAGTTTACAAATGTTTTGCACACACAGAGAGAGAGAGAGAGAGAGAGAGGGAGTAGCCTTGACAATTGGGTTGAATTAGAAATGCTGTACTATGGCAAAATCTAGCAATTTGGACCTTTTCAATTCCAGACTTCCGCACGTTATACAGGTTTTTCTTTGTTTGTTGTTTCTTTACCAGAATCTACTTCAAGATTACTGCACGGCCTGAAGGATCCTTCATAACAAAGTTATCCTGACTGCGCTTCCAGATGATACCTGGGATCACTCCACAGCTCAAGTCCAACGCCAAGATGACCTGATCTCATCGTATGGACGTATGGACCCATGCGGCCAGGTATGCGGGACAGAAGAAGGTACGATAGAGCTTTGAATTGTTCTTTTCCTCAGCCCAAACCCATAGGACTTCAAATGCTGGGCCCATCTCTGCTTGAGCTTCTGGGCATCGGCCAGTACGGTGTAGAGGTGCTCTCTGAACTTGCGCTCTCTCTGCTCCGAATCAGCCATGGACCGCCCCATGCAATCCTCCACAAACGGCTTTAGATTCGTGGTAACTTAGGGGTTCGTATCTTGTGAGCACAGCAGTCATGGGAATTTTATGTTTTTAAACCTCCGTCTTATGAGTGATATGTTTTCAAAATGGAATAAAACCATAAGCGGGTATAGATGCCTGGTGCATTTGTATAGTACATTGCCCCAATTCACCTAGGCGAAACCTTCAGTAGTGTAGCTAAAAACCCTAAACCTATAGCACGGATGGTGAATTTCGCATTGAGAAATACTTGGGGATATGGGCAAAAACTAAGCAATGGTGAATTTCGCATTGAGAAATACTTGGGGATATGGGCAAAAATTAAGCAGCGGTGAATTTCATAATGAGAAATACTTGGTGATATGCAGAGGTGAATTTTGCATTAAGAAATACTTGGTGGACATGAGCAAAAACTAAGCAGCGGCGAATTTTGTTGTGCAAATTACCTAGTGATATGGGCACAAACTAAGTAGCGGTGGGTTTTGCATTCAGAAATCCCATCACCCAACAATCCACATCCAAAATCCAAAAGGAATGGGTGGGGGCTTAAAAGTGACCTATTCATCTTTTTAGCTACAGCGTGATCATTTCTCACGCAAAGTTTCGCCCTGTGAAACTGTCCATGGGCGAGGACCTTAAATTTGAGGTGAAGCCTCATTGGCCACTCCCGCGCCGCGCCTGTTATGGAGGAAAAGTCACGCTATAGGGTAACAATGTTCATCAGGTATTAAAGGCTACTTGTTCTTTATGTGTTAGTTTTGCATAATTGTTAGTTTTGCCACTTAAGTTTCATTTTGCGTACCGTTGTGGAAATTTCAGGAAGTTTCATGGAAATTCGGGGAATATGCAATTGTGCTCATGTGAGCATCCTCACTCGCTACCCAACCTCGTGGTAGGAGACATCCTACCACAAGAGCCAGCCGAGTACGCAATGATCGACGCCAACACAGGTTGCCTCTAGCATTATATCTTACGATTCTACTGCCTAATGGAGTTAAGACACGCATAGCCGCAGAACAACCTAACCCTCTTTCCATGGTGCTAAGACCTGCGAGCAAACACAGCCGGAGCTTAAGCGAACTACTAAGGGATCCAGTGTGGGAACTCACCTATGCGAAGGCCATAGAGGAATTGAGGGGTTTGTCTAATGAAAAATTTGTTCCGACGAGGGAAGAACTGCCTTATCCGACGACTCAGAACTCCAAATATGAGGTCTTTACCCGTAGACACGCCGCTTGTTCGAAGGAATAGAAGCTTCGTTCAACGGGGCAAGGTGTTGAGTCAATGAAATGGTAAGACAGCTGATGATGGCCAAACCCCGAACTTCATTCCAACTAAGAATACAACTAGCCCTGCCCTTGAAATTACGTCGCTACGCTGTAAAACGATACCTATTCTCCTGGACGGGGCAATGAACTAATGGGGGGGGGGCGAGGATGAGGACAATGCCCTCGAAGGAAGCGAAGATGAGTGCGAACCCCTCCCCCACAAAATCGACCGGAAAAGGCTCTAGGACTGGGTTCAGTCATAGGCGAAACACAGATAGAGGACATGAAGGCCGTCCATGAGGACATGGACGTCGAATGTAAGAAGGGAATAATGTTAGACGTCTAGAATTCTGACCCTCTACACTTGTACTTGTGTAGGAGGGAGGGAGAGAGACGTTGAGGAGCTTGGCGGAGCCAGTCTATTAGGATGACTCGCTAGAAGCCACACATGAAGAGAGCTCGATGCGGGCAGAAAGCTGAGCAGCTACGAGCTGCGACCACGCAACGAGCTATGTAGGTTCTACGTCGAACTTAGTAGACACTATGAGCCGAGGAATCCATATGAGCCCGCCTCCAGCTACGACCTTGCCCGGAGCAACAAAGTCCCAGTCGTTACGAAGGCAGAATCAACTACGGGGCACAGACAACTGCAAGAGCAGTACTTTCCCCCATCATCATCGCGAGGAGCACGCGAGGGAGAATCCCTGAGCCATCATGAAGAGTTGAGGGTGGAGAACGCGAAGATGACGGAGGGGATTAGCAACTAGCAGCAGGAGGAGACACACTACACATGATCAAGATTAGTGAGAGAGAGTAGCGGACAGAGAACTGTTGCGGTTTTGGAAGAGTAAGAGAGTATCGCCAGGCAGGTGTGAACGGGGAACACAGTAGCTAGGAAAACAGAGGAGGTAGTCCGAAAGGCAAGAGGGGGATAGACGGCTAATTCTAAGAGAATTTAGGAAGGAGTGAGGCTAGATTAGTACTCAGCAGAGAGACACCGTACTAGGAATTCCCCGGGCTGAGACCCGGCGTTGTATCGGGTGAGTATTATGATTTCAGCAACTCTAATTGGAGTTGCATTGGGAAGAAATAAATGAATATGAAAGGAGATCTTCAGGAAACAGTGGTGTGGTTAACGAGCCTCGCCGCGTGCGCAATCACGAAAGGGGAAAATGCAACGTCAATCCGGGGCCTGGAGTCCGGCGACGAGGTGGGTTAGGCTCAAGAACCGCCCACCTGTGAGATGTGTCGCTAGTCTTGGTGGAGGGTCAGCGGTCGACAGAGGAAAATCCTTCCGATATCTAAACTACCAGCAAGTGCAGGGTCCAACGTCCACGCTCGCGGGGCAAATCGTTTGTGTGACCTACGGAATCTCATCCTAACTAATTGCCTTCCAAGACATCTTTATTTGCGTTAACATGGCTTCATCCCGGAGCCTGTCAGTTTTCTCGGGAGATCCTCTCCGCTTGGAGCGCATGTTTCCGGAAGACTCTGCAAAGCGTTAAGGACAAGCCGCTTAGATCGGGGTTGCTTCACAATCACGCTTCCCCGGATCGCACGTGTGTCCAAAAGGGTCGCCTATATTCTTGCTATCCGGAATAGAGAGCATACCCTAGCCTAGAAGAAAAGCTTTTTACCGGACAATATCCCAATTTTACGTTATTTTCTAGGGCTTCTGGCTATTTTCTAGAAATATATTCCAATAAGTAGATTTCAATAACCGTGCATGGTTGGCCATGCTTTCTTGATCTTATGGGGGTTGCTCATTCTACAAGGCTATGTTACAGAGTTCCGATCATAATGTTATATCATAATTCATGTTTCAACGATGACTTTCATACCTGCATTGTCTGCAATTTAGTGGCTTTTCTTGAGCCAGTGGTCCTTTTCAAAATTTGTTCATTTATTCAAAGACAGAGTATGATGAAAAGTTGTTTGCCATAGCCTTGTTGTTGAGACCCAATGCCCAGTTTGGATAGAACAACAGTGAACAGACAACAGACAGTACCTTTGTAACATTGTTTTTTTTTGGCGAATTTTCGCCAAAAGGCTCCGGTAAAAAATGAGTGGGACGGGAGGATGATGCCCCCGCTTGCTTGAGTGCGGAGGCATGATGGTGGGACAACTGCAATTGCAATGTGTGGCTTTTTCTTAATGTACGATATAAAGAAGTTTGTCCATCCTGCACATATGGGCTCTTGGCTCCTATTAGTACCATGAATTGACATTCTTCCTTATTATGTTTACGAGGTTCTTCGGAGAGTAAGCTCGGTCTTAGCTGGCCGTATTTCAATCTATGCCTGCTCAGCTGCACCGTGGTGGTTCTCGCTGACCAGTTCAAAGAACAGTTGCACACTTTTGATGATTGATTCTATCACCCACATGAACACAAGGGCCCATGAAGTTGAGATCCTATCATTACCCAGCATGTACTTATGCAAGGCACTGCGAATGAAGGCACCTTCTTCAACACAGAAGCGTTTTGCAAGTTAGGTGGTTGAGTGAATCTGGTTTGGAGTGACTTTGACATGATACTGCCAATGTGATAACAGGGAAGTATCCAAAAACAGGTAACAAAGATGAGGAGAAGGTGTGGAATGAATAGTTTGTTGACCCCAGTAACTCTGATGACAGTGGATGGATATCAGAGTGCTGTTCTAATTCTGGGTTTGGGTGGTGGAGCTTCTCCTAAGCTTGAAGATGGAAGTGAATAAGAATTTTAATGAGCTATAATGCCCTACTTCAAGGGCAGGTACATTTCTGACAAGCTGCACATTTCTAGTATTTTTCATGTATGTATTTCCATGTATGTGCTTATGGCGCGTAAAAGGGGACTCACCTCATGTGCTCACTAGACATGGTGTATGCAGGTGGTGACAACCTTACTGGAAATGCCTGAAAGGTGGGACTGAATGGTGCAAACTATATAAAGAGGAAGAGAGCTCTATGGCTGACTAGTTCAAAGAACAGTTCCATACTTTTGATGATTGATTCTATCACCTACATGAACACAAGGGCCCATGAAGTTGAGATCCTATCATTGCCCAGCATGTACTTATGCAAGCAAGCCACAATTTAAAGAAGTCCTCTGGTTAACACGACAACCTCATTTCTTACCAACAAGTGGATATATTATCAAATTGCTGTGGCTTGTACCACATCAGCTGTGTTGGCCAGCAGTTATCCAAAATCGCACGTGAAGCCCACCCACTTGATTCAGATGAAGTCGTCCCAGATACCTCCAGCATGTCATTTTTACACAGCCAGTACTGTAAATGACTGTTCAAGGGATTATGGTGGATCATGTATAGTAAGTGTACGGTTTCCCTGCTCCACAGATGTTTTTGCACAGATGGCAGATAAAGATGAGGTGTGATCATACACCCAACAATATATCTTCCAAGAGTGATTAGGCTACCTTGAAAATATCCCAGATTTGGATAGCACCATAAGTATTGGTATCAGGTTGATTGGTAAGACTTTACACAACTGTCCTACTGCCGCAGGTTGTGGGTTCAGCTCTGTGGGTTGTGAAAGGGGAACCCCTTCATGAAATTGGAGTTCCGATGCCACGAATGTATTGGTCTTTGAAGCCAGCCTAGTCCCTATATTTTTTGTCTTCTAAAAGGCTATTGGATGCCCTTCCATCCCCCATAGCTGGAAGGCAAGGGCACTCATCTTCAGGAAACACTTCAGCAAAGCAGTGAACGATCTGGCGAGGACGAAGCAACATGGATGTCTCAGTCAGTTTTTGCGAGATCATCAACGGGAGAACTTGACTATGTGTTCGCTTGGATATCTGGAAGGAGAACAGCTGGACCAGAACTAGTGACAGCAGGTCAGAATAACACCTGTGCAAAGAAAGCAGAGCTGGAGGACAAAATTTGGGAGTTGGGAGCAAAACAGCATGGTCCCAACAAATGGAAACCTACTGGAGGAGAAAGGGCACAAGCTGAACAAGAAAAGAAGAAAGAAGGATTACCTCTTTGTGGGCTGATAAGGAGCAGTAACAGAGTGCAAGACCTGCACACCAACAAGGGAAATCAGCATGAAGGAAAAGGAAAACAAGACAAACAGACATGTGGAGTAAAGCTGGAAAACAGGGAAGGTCAACGTCAACGGAAGCCGACTGATGAAAAAGGAGAACAGATCAGAAGGTAGTCCTTATCCTTTTTTGGACTGATACGGAGCATTACAGGCATCATTAACCTGCACACCAACAAAGGATATCAGAAGAGAGACAGATGGGAAAACAAAGAACCAAGTCAGCCAAATGGGGAAGCAAGGATGGAGCAAGAAGACAAAATTTGGGAGTTGAAAACTGAACAGCAAAGTCTTGACAAAGGGAGACCTACTGATGGATTACGAGAGGCACAAGCTGAAGGAAAAAGAGAAGAAGGAGCTGGCGGACAGATAAGGAGCGATACTGAAAATTATAATCTGCGCACAAAGGGATTGCAGCAACAAACAGAGGTAGATTTGGGGTCAAAAAGGGACCAGTCAGGAAGGGATGAAGCAATAGCAAGGGAGGTTCTGTCAGTCACATCACAAAGAAGAACAAACAGATCCTGAACTAGTGTCTTACAATGGTACAAATGAAGAAGCAAAAAGGGAATAAGACAACCAGATTTGGGAGTCTTCAGCAGGGCAGCAAATAACTAAATGGAGACTTGCGTACGGAGATCAAAACACACCAAAGGGGTTCAAGTGGGTTGTCACCATGGAAGGAGAGGATGGAGATGGTCAGAAGGACTGGCGTGATGAGAGGGAGATAGCCAAGCTGAGAAGAGATGAAGAACTGAAAGACCAAGGTGAGGACCGACATCCACCACCAAGAAAGAAGGCACCTGCTGATACTGTCAACAAGAAATTGTGCATATTTGCAGGAGACAACCAGCATGTGGAAGAAAGAGAAGCATACCAGCAGCTGGGAGCTCACTTGACTTCATTCCAACCATAAACATGGTCTTTACCAGGAGCCAAGGGGCAGGAACCCAGGAAGGGAAGGAAGCAGAAGTTGATGACACCTCTGAAACTAAGTCAAATGAACTGAACTCGAAGGAAACACCATCAGCAAACATAAACCTGTCACCCGCCTCCTATGATGAAGAAACTACAAATGCCTTGAGTCATGAAGGGACCAGCAATGAAGAAAAGCATGAGTAGTTGCGTACTGAGCCTCTGGCGATTAAATCAGCAGAAAGAAGGGGCTGATCACAAAACACATGCAGCTGGAGTTGTTAATGGCAGCTGAAGGTGAACAGAAGGAGGAAGAGGGTGGAACAGCCTCAGTGATGAAGCACAAGAGGAGGAGACAATTTCTGATATTCTGGATGACATATAGGTCATGCACATGCTTACATTTGGTGAAGTAAATGAATATTTGGATTCCAAAGAAGCAAAAAGAGTGAGGAAGAGGGCCAAATCATACAAACTGATGGAAGGGAGATTTGTGTTTCAAGGTCAGTTAGTACCAGAGAAGAAGGAGCGAGAAGCCATAGTCCAACAAATTCATGAAGAAATGGGACATTTTGGAGTTCACCGTATCCATCATGAGGTCTGCAAGCGTTTCTTTTGGCACAACAGAACCAAAACGACAGTAAAGGTATTGAAATCATGCCTCAAGTGTCAGTTGGCCAAGACCACTACACCTTTGCGATCTGGAGCGAAGCAGATGAGAGTATTCCTGTAAGAGACATCTTCTACAGAATAGCTTTGGATACTGCCGGTCCATTACCTCTGTCCACAACTGGAAATAAATACGCCCTAATCGCTGTGGACCACTTCTCTAAGAGGGTAGAAGTTTGCCCTGTCAACAAACACACTTCATTGCTCACCGCAAGGTTCTTGGAGGAGGAAGTGATTTACCGCTATGGAGTGCCAAACACTGTACTTACAGATCATGGAGCAGAATGGACGAAGGATTTTGCTCTGGTCTGTCAACGCTTTGGGATTAAACATGAGCATTCCGCACCTTATTGGCCCCAGTGCAACGGGATGGTGGTGCGGTTAATATGATCAATGAAAGAATGCATGGTCACCATGGGAAAAGAAGAAAACAAAGAATGGGACAGGGACATATACAAGGCAACATTCGGATACAGAATAGGGATTCAAGCCTCCACGAACTTGTCACCTTTCAAAGTACTTACTGGCAGGGAAATGCGATTGGGAATAGACAACGAATTACCTGGCATTACTGAGCTAGTTGAGCTAAGTGATGACATTGGAGCTATGCAGAACATGATTGCAGAGAAGGTGTGAATCATCCGCGAGCTAGAGGCAAAACTGAGAGCCAATGTACAAGTTGCGCAAAGTGCACAAAGGAAGGCTTATGCTCAATGTAAATCAAGAGGGAAGTCGTTACCTGAGCTGGCTGAGGGGACACTTGTGATGATGATCAAACCTGGTAAGAAGCGAAACCTGGAATCCTCATGGAAAGGCCTTACACTTTTGTGGGGTATGTCGACAAGCATCACGATGAAACGATCATGGGAGAAGGAGAGCGAATCTGCAAGCTGGTGGATGGAGCAGGAAAAAGTTGGAACAGATCACGAAGAGACCTCAAATCAATTCATGTCAAGTAGCTGACGCGTTTGGCCGGGGACCTGCCAATCCAATTTGGGAGTACTTACAGCTGTAGGGCGAAAGCAGGTGAAAGAAAACAATGGCGGGAGCAAAGGCACCAGCAGTGAACGATGGCATGGAGCGGGACCTGGAAAGCGAAATTGGCTAAGTATAAAGATGATGCAGCGAGAACTTTACTATGCACATGTACCCAAATACTGAGTGGGGCAGTCCTCCACACTCTCCTATCCATGGATGAAGTCCGCAACTCTATCCCAAGGTATACAAGTCTTTTTAACACGCATTTGCACTCCCCTAAATCCATATTGCGTTTCACACTTCCAACGGAGGTCCTTATTGTTGAAAGGTCCTGGTTTTGGCGTTTGCAAACTTTGCCGAAGAGGATGTATAAGCTGGCTCTCAAATTGCTACATGTCGTCGGCTTCCGCTCCTACGTCCATGCCTCGCTCTTACGTCCATGCCTTGTAGAGTGCAGAACACACGCTCTAGAACTCGCAACGAAAGCGCCACATGACACGATGGAGAACGTGCAAGGAGAAACAGGACCCACGTTTACAGCTAGTGGCAGATGGCTGGCGGCAGAGATAAGGCGTGGCGAGATATGGCCCTAAATTGGAGGGCTGCGATGGGATTCGTCCTGGACTGCCTAGAACTTGCGGGCGGGCGGACTAGTGGGAGCGGACCCGCCCCAGCGGAACGGCCCGTGGACGACCCAGGGCGGGGCAGCTGCGGCTGGTGCAACCGCAGCAGCAGGGGCGGGCATGGGCGACCGCTGGCGGGGGAGCCCCTCGTCATGGGCGCACAGTCCTTCTCGCACGCTTGCACTCATGACCCTATTATTGTAAAATGAGAGGCATTTTATAGTCATAAGTTAGTTAATATATTGCAATAACGTATATCTCATTATACATATGAATGTTAACCCTTAAGTTCCCAAGCCCTTTTTTGACTTTTTACCAATTTTGGGCAGTAAATTGCCCCTAGAAACATGCCAAAAATCATCCACAGATTCCAGCCTTATAGCAATGGGCCCAGCTCATTTATGCATGACATACCAAAAAATGAGCCAAGTCCACCGTGGAAATTGTGAGATTATAGCGTTGGCCCGGACCTCAAATATCAGGTCCCAAAGAAAAAGCTAGAAAGAAATAGGTTTGACCAAATCAAAACCTAGCTTTATCCAATTTTGCTTGCCCCAAGACCCACCATTTCCAAATCAATAGTGGAGTGGCCATGACCCCACTAAATTGCAGGTCCAACTGATTTTTTTCACCTATGGTTGCTATGCATGCAATTACATGGGGTTTGAAATCTCAAAATTGACAACAGAAAATGTGCCTCCAAATGAAGTACTTTTTTTTTCTACAAATTTCTTAAAAGCCAATGGTGGATGTTTGTATGTAATGCTCACACACCACAAGGTGAAGTGTTTTTTCCAAAATTGCTGCCAAAAATGGCCTTTGGAGTGCAATCTGTTTTGGGCTTGTTTACCTGCCATGTCAGCGGTCAACAGCCCTTTTCAGGCCCCAAAACGTAAATGAGAGACTAAGATATTTTTTGTAAGTGGCAACTTTTGTTTTTTGCATCATACACGAGACAAATCCCTTGTCATTAAAGCTTCAGGAGTGGGCCCCATCAGATTAGATCTGCGAAAATTAGGTCGAACTGCAAATTCAAAGTGACCCGATTCAGGTCGCTTGGGAACTTAAGGGTTAATATAGATAATTTAGAGGGCATAAGTCAAATTTCTGTTGGTATCAGATTTTAGAATGGTGCATCTCACATCAATTGATGCTTAGAGGTTGACAAATAGGTTAACATTTTATTTACTTATTTATTTAACAGGGGACAGTGGCCCTGGATGGAAACTTTATTGAGGAATTATTTGAAGGGAAAAAAATTAGTGCTGCCAGTTTGCTTATCAAATTCTTCACATTTTGGGAAGGGGGTTGACTTGACTGACAGCTTTGTAAAATAGGGTTCTGCTAGCATCTGATGAGAAGTTGGCCTTCTTCTAAGTCAAGCATCATTGATTTCCGTAGCAGAACTGAACTATTGTCAGATTTGAAGCTGTTGTGGACGTGGATTCTTGGTAACAGTTTCTGAAGTTTCGGTCATCAGGTAAATATACCATTCCCCATGACGCAAGTTTCCCTTGAAGAACGGTTGTCTTCTCATAAGATTTGGAAATGACATTCCCTAAGTGATGACCGTTGCAGGTACCAGCATTGCTAGATGCAGCAACTGATGTTGCAGGAGGGAGGATAAATGTTCATGTTCTCATGGCATTTGCAGCACTAGCATCAGTGTTTATGGTGAATGTGTCATCTTGGTAGGTACTATGTTGCTTCTTGCAAAGACTTGCAAGGTGCTTTGCATGAGATCACATTATTCGATTGGGAGAAAGTCTTGTCTTCCTAAACAGAGATGTCAATGCAGAATCTGTCACCATTTTGTTTTGAAGCATGTTGTTCAAACCAGTTTGTAAGTCCTCCAGGAACTGAATGTCCCAAGAGTAGGTGCAATCTGATGGCTGGGGAACAGGCAAGTCTCCCTTCAGGGCGCATGTCCAAGGCTCAAAGTGCCAAACACTCAAGATGTCTACTCATAGAACCATCCATCATCATTTCAACACTGCAATACCTGTCTTACTATTGATCGGTGGCTTGACCCTCAAACACTGTTGTGGTTCACTTTCTTAACTTTGTCCAAATATTCACTTCAGGCCATGACTAAAGAGCATTACCATACCTGCAGAATCATTAGGCCGTCCAAATGGCGAGCTCCCAGCTCCCCCAGGGACCAAGTCACCAACTTTTCCACATGGGTGGACTCCCCTGTGAGATGCTCCACCGTGACTGATGGTCTCCCTTGCCAAACTTCACCATCCGGAGAGTCCTTCCAACCTCCAGGGGCTGATAGATTGCGCGAAGAGATACTTTGATCTTTGGGGACCACCGCAGTACAGTTAACAGTTTAAAACTATTGGTATGTACAAAGAAATTCATTGCTTTAGAAACAGAGATATCATGAATATGCCCTGTACTAGCCCACCAAAGTTTGTTGTCTTTGCGCGGGAGCTCAATGGCAAAAGGCTCATAAGCCTTATGCCCAAGTGTGCTGAAATGCTTCTCCATTCACTTTCTCAGATGTGTGGGGCGCCTCAGAATTTTGTGTGGCCTCGTCGTAATGAGGCCGCACGGTGCAGAGGGGACAGGGACCTGACAGCGGCCCCGCTACATTAAAAGGATCCCTGTTCCCCTGTTTCTCTTATATATCGAAAAAACGTCAGACCATCGGCACGGCGGAGGTTGTGGTCTGGTGGTAAGTCGATGGCGCTGTGACGATGCGCAGATCTGGGGTTCCATTCCGTGAACGTGGTTCCGGTGGTTGGCGCTTACTGTAACTACCTCCATGGAGGTGGTGTGCAACTACTCTCATGCAGGTAGTTCAGCTTGGTTTCGCAACTACCTTCATGTAGAAAATCCTAAAACTACCTGCATGGAGGTAGTTGTAAAATTCATATGCCAAAAAAATTCTAAGTCCTTGACGCAGGAAGGTAGTTTGCTCCTATATTAATGAGATGGCCTGACGGTCGTCTGACCAGCCTCATAACGACGAGGCCACACAAAATTCTGAGCCTGTGTGGGGCCCTCAAGAAATTTCTATCCATCTCAAAGGGTTCCATCCCCATCCATCCACCCTCTTATCCATTCCTGTTGGAATGCTTGAGGCCGAGGAAGCATGAGCTCGCCTCTCTGGTGCGCCATCGCGTTGTGTCCGTGTTGCATAAGATACAGAGCATCAATGGCATCTCTAGCTGCGCAACCCCGTCTGGCTCTGCCACACACGCAGGACGGTTGTCAGTCATTTCGTATTTTTCCCTGTCAGAATGCTTTGAGCACCCGCCCAGCCGAATTGCATAAGGTTCTTGCTCTGCACCTTGTATGATCACCTGAACTTGTTAGATGTGCGAAGGTTGTGTGGTGGTTTTGTTGCTTCTCTTAGAATTTAATGTGAATCCTTAAAATTGAGAGAGTGTTGCATTCCTTGGGTTGCACCAGAGCTGTTTGTTCTCGGGAATTGCCTCGTACGGTCAGAGGAAGCTTACTGATTCCTGGGATAACACATGTAATCAGGGAAAGTCAGCTAAAGTCAAGCAATAATGAACAGAGTAGATACAGTCTGGAGACATTGGTGTGTGGCAGGTGGCAGTGGAGATTTGCCAGACAGAGTGCGCAGTTTGAGCAGTAGCTCCTCACCGAGGACGTGGTCACACGTCAATCCGTAGACAAAAACATCTTAGTCTCTCACACATGCGACATTTGCCCCCTAAAGCTGTGCAAATTTACTCTAGAGCAGGAGCACACATAGCAACATTGTATCTCCTTGTATGATCTTTATACTACGCCATACATTGACACTCAAATTCCCAGCTTATCTTTGACTGCATGAGATTTATGGAAATTTAAGCAACCCTTTGGCAAAATCTGACTGGAAACCATTAAACTGAGCCTTCACCAATCTTATGGCCCTCCTCCCCTCTTGATACACCCTGCTTGGCAATAATAAACTTTGAGCCATGAATGCATTGCAGAGGAGAGGCATGCGTGTGACTTCGGCTGCCGCAGAGCCCACACCTGCATCGGCCCCAGTCCCCTCCCCTATCCCTGCCTCCAATGTCACTCAGACTCCCAAAAAGCGTGAATTTACCTGTATGTTTTCTCATGCCCACCCTGGTACTCCTACTGTGTTTCATTGGTACTGTTTGTTGCACATCTTGTTCTCTCTTGATCAGAGCTCCTATTAGTTCATGGTGGCCCTCTACTCTCGGGCCAAAATGCTGGTTGCTGCTAGGGCAATGTTTCTCCAAGGATTCTGTAGCAGGGCATTCTGTTATGAGATAATGCATAGCTGGAGAGCTAGGGCTTGGATATCAAGTCATACAGAGCATATATTGTGGTGTTTCCACACTAAACACTCCAGAACTAGGAAAGCTTTGATCTATATTCAAAAGTGACTCCCCCTGTTTTCCATGCTGTCCACGTTTTTCAGATCCATCCAAGTTTTACTATAGTTTGTGGTTGCCTGCTCGACCCACACATTGTCTCAGCCAGTTGCTCCTGGAGCTCTTTGGCTTCTGACCAGAGGAACTAGGTAGGGCACATTCCACATTCCACAATTGACGAAAACAAGTTGGTATCATAGCCATAGGTATGCCTGATTTTAATCTTTGAAAGAAGTTTGGGTTTCTTTGGTGGCAGTAAAGAAGGGACAAATTGTGAGAGTTGATAAAGAAAAGTATCTCAACAGTGTGGAGGTATGTTCCACACTCTATTTGATGAACTCTCACCTCGCTTGTGCTTGAATTCCCAAGCTGTAATGGAACACAGTTTTGGCTTATCGACGAACATGAATGCAGACTCTGGTGGTCTGCAATCGATTAATTTGAACTGAAAGTTAAGAGTAATGAAGGTCGTCACCAAGTACACCTTGGCTTCTAAATCGTAGATGAAGACATTGACCTTATCATGATCTTGTAGAATTTTTAATTGGGATGAGCGTTGCATGCATGCAGTACCTCTCAGTTGGACACCCACCCTATTTCAAGGGGCTAGACTACATCTATGAAGACCGTGGTGAGGTATGCAGCAGGCTATTGTCTGTGTGTCCTGGTTTCTCTTGATTCAGTAGGCCAGAAGGCAAATTTGAACCAATTTAAGCATTCCAACTGCTGTGCCCTCCGAAGTCAGAAAACCATTTTGAGTCGAACACTTTTACAGATAAGTGATCCTTGCAGCCAGCTTCCCACCACATTTTGTAACAGTCTGGAGGAAGGTGTGCGTGTCACTAATATGCACTTCTCTCACCTGGAATTAATTCAGAGATTTGAATGTCGGTTCACAATAAAGGTCATTCTGCCTACTTTGGTGTAAATCGTGTAGGCATAGTCTTTATCGACTTGTAGACCTGTCTATCAAGCTAACGGGCTGAAAACTATGCAAGAGTGTTTGGGGAATATAAGATTCACAGTGCCACTTCGAGTTGCAGTGGTCTCTTACTCCTACATGGAGTATTTCCTGGCTGCTCACAAGACTGTTTGCTTTTGCAGGTCTTGGAATTAAGATATTTTGACCATGGAGAGTATGCTCTGGTAAGAGTACTCGCAAATTTGCATGTATTGCACTCTTGTGCTTGGTGAGGCCCTATAAGGACATGGTTGACGTGGCCGTCTGTTACACTTAAAGAGTGGATCGTAGCCAGGGCAACTTTCAACAGTTTTACTGCTGAATGGTCTCACCTAGTTGGTGAATGCCCTCCAATGACCCAAATATAGTTTGGTTGCAAGTGAAACTTATCAGAAAGCCATCCATTTTTGCTGTGTACTGAACAGTAGTGTGAATGTGTCACAGCTGACATGGGCCGGAATCCCTACATCACCTGCCTGGCTTCCAACCTACATGCTAATTAAGGTAAAATACTTTCCTGCTGCCAGACTTACACTTTCACATGAGTCCTTTTGCAAGGTGGTGGGAAACTGTGAGTCCCTTTCAGCTTGTCAATACCCATGTTGTTGGTTGTCTTGAAATCAAAGGTCTTCTTCACTTCATTGGCAGTGACTGTCCACATCATATGTAGTTTGTGAGAAATCCTTGTATTCCAATTTCTGTTTGATCTTGGGACATCTCAGAACATCAGAGATCTTGAAACTTAATCCAGAAAAAAGTATCATGATGTGTGAGGCGGGACGGGGTGGCTTGGTTATGTGCAGTCAGAGAAGCTTACATACCGGCGAACATGATATCCAGTTCTGGCACCAAAGAGCCTTATGGTTACTGAATGCCTAGGGTTTTATTGCAGTGATTCTAAATTGCAGATACACGTGTTTCTGTTGAATAGAAGATCATTGTCTGCAGGTCCTAGGCGCAATACAAACTGCATATAATTTACTCAAAAGGAGCAAGACATAACCGTTGCAGAAGCATGATAAAGGTTGTGCATGGATTTAGATCCTTCCCCTTTGGGCCTCCGGTTACTTCTCCACGTCACTTTTTGCCTTTCTTTCTCTCCACTGGAATACTTATACTCAATTGTAACTTGCACGTGGATATCTTGCCTGGTTCAAGCTGAGGGATTATTTGTTCTTCACACTGTCTTGTTGGGTGTGATGCATCTTGGGTGTGGTTTGAAAGCGTCCAGCAATCACCTCACAAATGGGACCTCCCATTAATAGATGACTTCAACAATTTGTCAGGTTTACCATGTCTTACATTTCACTCCAGAGTACTTGTGTTGAAGCAAATGCTGCAGATGGTGAAACCTACCCTCTACATCCTCCAGATATAAATGTCTAAAATCTCATTAAAATTTGGCACATTCTGTTAGATTGCACATAGGCTATGGCAAACATTGCCTCATGAGTACACTCTATTAGATCATACATATAATGACCAAACACACCAACTTCATGCAGATGGAAAAGTCATGACTTCTCCAGGTCCTTAGACATTACTCTGGACAAAAGGCCCATGACCACTCAAGATCACAAAATAGTACATGAACTTTGGCAACAACAGAGCCCATAACAGCACCTTGAGGGATAATCCTTGACATAAATCCACTTGTTCAATCCAACGATGTAGAACTTGAATGATCTGTCACCTTGAGAAACCAACACGCGTGTGACGGGGATCATATACATCTGTTGTCTCTCACAAATAACGCGCGCTGAAGGGGGAACTTGTGCATGGTCAGCAATTATGTCAGAAGACAGCTTGGTGAGCCCATGACAGTTTGGAAAGCAGACAGGATGGCACTGATAAGATTCGCTGCTGTACAGTTGCACCCCTTTGCCTTCATGAAACACCTCATCAGGTACTGACGCAGCATTGCTTGATGCACTGATCTTCTTGGTGACTAATGTTCTCCTGCATCCAAAGTACTTGCTTAGAGACACTTTGCCAAGATTTCAAAAAGTCAAGTACCCTCCTACACATACCACCTCTTCAGATAAGCCTTGCAAAGAATTTATCCCTAATTATTCCATATTGATATTGCTAGGGCCCTCATCTCTTCCTATTCTATTCAAGGTCCCCTAAATACATTCTAATCACTGGGATAACTTGGAAAGAACTGAAAGCATACCACGTCACGGTGAGAAGATTTCCCAGAAGCAGGGCACCTGAGCCCTGACATTTCTTACACTTGAGCAGTCCGCGTGAGTTGCACTGAGCACATGGCAGCCTCCCTTTACCTTCGCATTGCAAGCATCTGAACAAATTTCAACAGTCAGTAATTTAATGATACGTTTTAGGAGGCAACTTGCAGTAGCACATTGCTTCAGAGCCCTGTGCACCGGCAGGAACGCTGGGTGGCAACCATTTAAGTCCCGTGTAAAGCTGCAATCTGGAAGTGAAAGTGATTAAGTTTGAAGTTGAGATGCTTTGATATGGACTCTTATCATATTGCCACATAAAATCATAACTTCATATTGAGCCTTGCTTTAAGCAAACATTGCAGACTCTACAAAACTACTTAAATAGATCAGATAACACCAAGCAGGGACAGTACTCCAATTTTCCTAGAAACATTAACCAGCTCCTGTGCAATGCTTTCACTTGAATATGCACTTTGAATTATGCAAAGAACATCCTCATTAGCTCCCCACAAGTAATGCACATATTGACTAGCTTGTCCAGCTCTTGTACAGAGCAGCTAGGACAAAGGACGGCACGAGACACCACCCACTTGGAATCAGAGCCATCTTGATGTGCCAGGAGGCCTCGTCCGTAGCACCGAGGACACACGGTTGTTTGTCCTGATAAATATGAACCAGGCTCCTGGTCCTTATTGCACACTGGGCATGGCACTTCCTTCCGTCCAAAACAATCTGCACACCAAATATTTTCACTACTGTGAATTTGAGCCTGTGCACAGTTTTTTACCACTTCTTCATTAGCTTCCACTTTTAGTTTTTTCAGGTTGTTGCTAGCGGCAGCAGTCATTACAACCACATTCCAAAGGCCTAACCCTCACCCAGGTGAAGTGGCATTCTCACACAAAATATTCGTTCCAGTCATCTCAAGAGTTCCAAAGGAAGTAAGTTTGATGCATTCATTGAAGGGTTTTGTGCTACAAAGACAAACCCACATGGTTAAGCTATTGGACCATTCCAAAAGCATGCATTCACGTTACTTGTTGCGGGCAGCATTAGTCTTTCTGTCATAGTCATATAAACCCCAGTTAGACATACCAGCACCAATACAACCAAGGACTTGAGTATAGGTAAGTTTTGCACCTGGACAGTTCTCCACCACTTCTGAGTGAGGAAGTTTCAAACTAGACTGCTTTCTGGGAGTAAACAACAGTGGAAACTCAGTTCTCATATCCACCTCCCAGGGACCAGGAGAGCGACCAATGGTCTTATCATCAACTTCACCCCCTACGTAGGGTTCAACCTGCTTGACCACCTCTCTCTCCTCAATGAATGTCTCAAGTGTGCCAAGGTATACATTGCAGTCCTCCACTTTCTGAATGGTCCATTTGTGAGCTGGACGGCCACCCCAGCAGCGCTGCCGGTCCACAAAGTCTGTCAATATTTCTCGAATGTCCTCCTCTTGGAATGCCGGTGCACTGCAACTCCCACATCCAGCTCCATGAGATTCTGGGTCAGAGCCTCCATGACCTCTGGGCCTCTGGACCTCTGGGCAACTTGCGCATGAGAGATTCCTTTCCTTTTCAAACTACTACAACAAGGTTCTACGGCAAAACATGATTACCCAGCTTGTCAGGTTTTTCAACTCCTTTGTGAATGAGAGGGGGCTTCAATTCTACAGCAGTTCTTGTAGTGCACATGAGACCCACCCACCTGGGTGGACCTGGAGCTTTCAGCTGTTCCCCTTGTAAGCCTCCCGCGTGCTGCTCTGCAGTTCCCAGCACATACATCATAAATCAGCTTCCTGGAGGAGGCTTTATGATTTGCCTGCACCAGGTGACCCAAGAACTCAAATTCAGTTCCAGAGCACGCTACATCTTGAGATGATTCCATTTGCACACCTTGAATGTAGCCTCAATGCTACATGATAGTACCCACAGTACCTGCAGGCGCCTGGGAAAGAGGGGCTGACGATGCTTCAGGGTTCACAAGAGCACCATAGATCCACTGGGGATAAGGATCCTCTGATGCAGCTTGCCTGATCTCATTCCCAGTAGCCCACGCTGCATTCTCTTCCGCTGGAACACTGGGCTGTGTCTGAGAATTGGTGACATACTGCCCCTCTGCCCACTCGGTCAGGTGCCGCTCCTTTTCTGCAATAAAATTTGCAGGTGAACTTTCTTCCTAGGTTCCATGCCTCACTGCAAATGTATAATTTAGGCAAGGAGTTCCCCTTAACAGGTTTGTTGCATTGACAGTAGCGGCGGCCAGCACAGCAAGGGCTTATCACACTTAAGACTTACTCGCTGCTGTTATCCTTACACTGTACAACCACTGGAGTACTGCGTCCACGACTACGTAATTCTACTTTAGGGAGCTTACTACCACGGTTTTTGTGGATTCAATTAACGTCGTCAGCACGAAACCAATTTCACGTTCGCAAGAGGACTATATCCGAGCTCGTACTGCGAGCGGATGACTAAAAAACGAAAAGCTTTCGTTCCGCGTGTGATGTTCAGCACTAAAAAAAAATTCCAACCAGGCAATAGTGCAGGCGAATGCGTCTCTGCGGGACAAACCCTAATTCAGAAACCTGTTAGTAGGGAGTCCGGTATCTCCAAATTTATTTCCAAAGTCCTGTTTGCTGCTTGCAATGCTTCATACTTGGATAACCTAACATAACCCGACCAATCCACTGAAATGAAAACTGCATAATATCATAAACCCCGCTCAGGCACGATCAATCAGATCAATGCTCTGTATCCAAGACCAATGCGTGTTTGCAACGTTATGGAAGAGAACCATTACAAACCCAAACTAACCAATTTCCTAATTATGATTGCGCAGTTCTCTCTCACACTCCGAAAGATCACAGAATCAATAAAAGTCGCAACTTTCTCATGCGAAAAGAGAAACAAGGCAGGCAGAGTGTCCCACGTGATTCAGGCAGCGGCTGAAACGCAGAAAGGTCAGGCCCTGGCCCAGTCCCCTGAGAGGTGGACGACGCCTGCGATCCCAGCAACGGCTCCCTCTCCGCCGGCTCCATTTAGCTTCAGATCAGCTCAGATCAGCTCAGCTCCTCAGCTCGCTTTGGCCATCGCGAGAGAGAGAGAGAGAAAGAGAGAGATTTTCGTGGATGATCCGATTCATTCATCCACTCCAGTCATCGTGACACGTGTCGTATAATAACACACCTTACAAGAGCCTCGGCGAATAGAATCGCGTGACCGGGTACCCCGTAATGCCGGTCAAACCAAGGTCTCGAAACTTGTCGAGACGTCGACTTTAGGGCAAGCGCCGGATTTAAGGAGCTCAGTGTGGAGACGCACGTGGATTTTATTGGATGTAAAGATGGACAAAACTTTTTCACCAATGAAGATGCATATCTGAGGTGCTGGTAAGTAACAACACCTGGATCCCATTGGTGGCCAAGATGGATAAAGCGTAGGGCCAATGAGAGGGCGAGGATTTGAGTGCGGGAAACCGGGAGGCCCATGGTCGCGTTTCTTCGTGTCTCTGGTGCTCTTGATGCGGAGGAGATGGAGGAAGTGCGAGGAAATGCGAGAGAGTTTTGGTGTTGGAAGCCATGGCGCACACGACCTTGCATTTCCACACGTAATTTTGAAAAATTTCTCGGTCTTAAGGAGTCTGGGAAGCTAGCTGGAAGTGTACAGTGCTCTTTTATGTTTGGGAAGTCTGTGCAGGTAGCTGGCCTGTGTAAATTGGCGATATGGAGCTTTGATTGAGATTGTATGATTCAGATGAAAGAATTTGCGGTGTGTGGACCGTCACGAGGCGTTTCAATTTTTCGGACTCTGTTTTTTGAGATCAATCTGTGCAGCTTGAATTTGTAAACACGGTGAATTGCACTAAAGCTCGTCCCTCTTTGGAGAGTACTTGTATCGTTCTAGCGATCTGGTGTCGTGCGCCGGTCTTGTGGATTTAACGGAGGCTGTCGCGAAGAGGTATAGCATGTGAGATTAGTTTGTGAGGAGGTGTCTCTTTCTCTTCTTTCTCTCGGCGTTGATTGTATTCTCGTCTGGACTGAGAGGAAGCAGTTGGGCAGGGATTGGGCGAGCTCTCTAGGCCAGCAGGTGGCGGGGAGGGCGGTGTGGTTGGATCTCGTTCTTATGGCCATGGATGAAAGGCTTTGGTGCGACTTGAGAGAAGAGTTGGTAGACAGAGTGCTGGCAAGGCTCCCTGTTGATAGCTTCTTCCGCTTGCGCCTGGTGTGCAAAAGATGGAATGCCATCATGTTCTCTTCTGGATTTCTGGATGATTGCTCGCAGGTCAGTATCTTAACGTCATTAACCAACTTTTCTTATGCAGTTTACATTAGTGTGCAAAGTTGATGAGCAGTTCGGGATGAAATAGTCTGATAGAAACGTTGCTGAAATCTTGTGTTCTGTCTTATTGGAGATTTTTTCTTTCCTACACTGAAGTGTTACTGGCCATGCAATTTGCATACTGCATAATTCATTACCACATTATGAAGTTATGATTTGGATCGATCACAGAAGACTGTCAGCAGATTCATGATCAAATGTTTGCAAGTATGTGAACTTTTGCGCACCACTATGCCCAGATGGCCTGATGGACCACCTTCATATATCCATGAGAGCTCTTTATCCGATAGTGATATCTCAATCTTCCAGCATGTGCTCATAAACGTCATCATCTTTAAGCACATCCATCGTTATTCTTTGTGTAGACAGATTGCTTCAAACTCTTTCCATTTGTTGACAAATTCAGTCATGTATCAAGGTGTTCAATCATTACTGTGTTGTAAGATTAATCTCATTTGATCACCTTAGTAAGTGAAAGTTCCTTTGGCTCGTGGTGAAGGCAGTTCGGTTAGCATTATTCCTCCCGCAGCTATCTTGTAGCTGCTTGGTGAGTTGAGGGGTTTTGACCTGCTGGTATGGGTTTTGATATTTCCATGCATTCCATGGGAAACGACAGGGTCTGTGTATATTACATTGAGCGTTGGTGGTGTACAATGTAAACCTATGGGCCAAATGGTGCACTGGAGAGGTCCAGCTCCATAACGCATATATGATGAAGCCTACCCTGACTGACCATCCCATTACTTAGGGTTTCTAGTGTACATCCTCATGGAGGATATCATCCTATGTCTAATACTTTGCCTCTTTTGAGGCTATCTGTTCCCACCTCACACTATCTACTCTGATGGACCAAATCAAAACATCAATTGCAGGTTTCTACCTCAGTTGGGCACTACTTTATCAAGGCTGACAGGCGCGCTGATCGTGTCCTCTTAGGGTACAGCCCCACGCTCGCCAAATGGCACCGAATTGCGTTTGAATTTCTCCCTATGCAGATCCAACCGGCTGCTTCGGCGGGTGGCCTGGTCTGTTTGGTGGCCGATTATCGGCCATTTTCTCTGTTTGTTTGTAATCCCATAACCAAGGTGGCAAGGCAGCTTCCTCCTCGGATTTGCAAAAGGAGACCTAGAATTGTGTGTATGGTTGTGGACAGACTTGCCAAGACTTACAAGATTGTTGCGGCGGGCGGGTACCAATCTGATGAGGATCGCTGGACCACAGAGGTTTTTGACTCGGTTACCAGTTGCTGGAAAGTCTCTGGCAGTCTTTTGCAAGAGGAGCTAACCAAGCGTGCAGTTTGTTGCAGGTATTTCTTGTTCCATAGCATATGTGATATGTAACCAGTGCAAGTTGACATGATTGGCACTTTTTGGCACACAGCTAACTGGCATTTTATCTGGCAACTATTGGAACTGCTAAGGGAGATTCTCTTCAGAAACCTGCATATTTGCGGGCTCTTTAATGGAGAGAAACGATGGTTTGTTTTGTGTGATTCTGTGGATTCAAATGCTAATTCCTCCTATTTGCATGATGGAATTAGCATTTGAAGGGATTGTTGGACATTTCAGAAATTTTAACTCCTCCAATTGGAGAGGTAGGCTCTCTAATTAAAAAAGGATTGGCTTGTGGCTGCAGGAGTTCCTTGTACTGTCTGACTTGCGGGCCGCACAGTGGATTGTTGGAGTTTAGCATGAGGGATGAGGTGTGGGCAAGAGTCAAGACACAGCGCATGCCTGGTAATGTGAAATCACGTCAGCTCTTTGAGTGCAAGGGTCGGCTGGGCATCGTTGGGAAAGCTTCAAGGAACCAGACTCTGACACTGTGTGTGTGGCTGCTGGAGTTGAAAACAATGAAGTGGGTGGAGCAAGGGAGAATGCCTCCTGAGATGTTTGACCGCTTGTACAAAAAGTGGCCTTGTGACAGCATGTACTGTGCTGGTTATGGAGATCTCATTTTCCTCACCCGCTTCTTTTCACCCCTGGGATTAACATACAGTATTTCCAAGAATCAGTGGGATTGGGTACCTGCTTGCCCCCTGATGCGGGATGGATCGATAAATGTTCCTCGCCCAAGGAATTGGTCAGTCTTTCAGCATGAATTGGATGGATTTTCATTTGAGCCTAGATTAGACGCTACCCCATTTTATAAAGGTTAGTGCAGAGACCTCTCAGGATTTTGGGGTTTGATCTACATTTTGAATTGTCAATGGCTTTCACAGCAATTGGATGCTGCTTTACTTCTCTCCTCTCTCTCTCCCTGCACATCCCCAGGCCTGTCATTTCTATGGTAAATGCACGGCTATAAAACTAAAATCAACTCTGCAACCAGGCTGTCAAGTTTGCATGCAGACAAGTGCCTCTGTGAGCACCTTAATGGAATGCAGGAAAATAAGTTTATACCTGCAGCTGAGCTGCGGGGATAAGCTAAACCCTAGTGGGTGCGAACCCCACAAAGGCTCCGGGAACCACTCCTATTGTATCATGCTAAGTTTCATACCTGGGAACCACCCAACAGGAGGGTTACTATTCTGCTAAAACTATACAAGTTATCACTGACAGGGAATGATTGTTGATGACATCTTCCCTTTGTCTTTTGGACTCCTATGAAGCTCATGTTCTAGATTTCTCTCTCTTTGGAAGGAGATTGAGTTTGTCAGTACAGGAAATGTTGGTAAACAGCGAATAAGTGCGCACTCCTGAGCTTCTTCTGGCAGTGAAGGAAGGCCCTTTGGGGGACATGGATGGCCCTTTGGGCAGTGAAGGTGGAAAATTCAAACTGGGAGTTGGCTTCTACCTCTGGGCAGTAAGTTGATCCAACTGGGAAAACAGGGACATGGATGGCCCACTGGTGGGCATGGTAGAGAGTGAACATGGTCTGGTGCTGTGTAACTAGTAACAACACACCTACGCTGTAAGCATGTCACTGTAGCTCTTTTAGATCAGCTTTAGGAGTGCATTAGTTCGCCTCATGGACCATATACAAACACCTGAAGTACCAAATATTGCCGCATGCACGGTACACAGATGCCAATACATTAGGGTGACAGACAGGAGTATTGCCACAAAAATTATCCAGCAATGCATTGGCACCTTGGATATGGAGAGAGAGAGAGAGAGAGAGAGAGGGTATATATCAAGACTCTTGTGGGTTTGCGTGCAGAGAGAACCTGATACCACCTTTTATCATAGACTCCATAAATTATTGCATTCTTCAGAGTCAGCAGTAATGAAGAAAATGACCACAATAATAATTAAGAAAAGTTATTCTCCAAAGAATGCACTTGGGAACATACACAGAGCAACATATTGTAACACCATATTGGGTCCATAATTTGTATCAAACTGCATGTGAACCTACCCAGATATGTTTTGTCTTACAAAGACACTTCAAGACGTTTTGGGTCGGTGTTGCAGGAGTTGGGGCTAGTCGCTAACCCACAAATTCTTTATTGGTAAAATGCACATCTCTTTGAATCACTCGCAATCCTTCCTGCACAAAAATATGAGTACCATATGAAACCGCAGGCTACATAACAAAGAACTAAGAATGCAAGTAGGCTACTGCGGCCATAGGACATAGTATAAACTATAAACACAATATAATGTTTAAAAAACCTTAAAACTACACACATTTTGTGCAACCTCAAGGGTGTCCCGAGTGCCAACAGATTCTAGTTTGATACATTGATTATCAGTAACCAACTTGGAGGTATGATGTAGAGTAAACCAAACAATTCAAGACAATGCAAGAAATGCATAAAATTGAAGTGAGAGAATTAACACAATGAAGGTTGCCAGAGATAAAATGAGATGGTCCCATGTATAAATATAGTTTATGACTTTTTGTCTAACAATCGCAAAGGTTCAGTTAGGTCAACATGTCAGTACAAATTCACATGACGATGCCCTATGATAGTAAAACTTTATCATATCTTTCCATGGAAGCTCTATATGTAAAATTTAAGTGTCAACCTAGAGACCAGTCCATTTATAAATTTGTGTCGGTACAAAGTTCAAGGGGTCAAAAACATCTGAATGTGCCCGAAACACAAAGAGATGTCCATGACAGTTGTACACGTATAAAAAGGGGGATAGAGGGGGACGAGAGAGAATATCATCTACTAAGAACAATCCTGGAGCCATAGACTGCAGAGAGACAAAAGATATACATACTTGAGGTACACGTTGACATCAATTGCCTCAGCAACAGATGCCAGTCTCTCTCCGGTGATCGCCATCCGATCCGTGTGGTGGGCCATGGCCAACGCCAATCTCTCCCACGAATTAGCCATTCTCTCCCAGGTGCTGGCCATACGATCACCCTGGGTGGCCATAGTTGTTGCCATGTGAGTTGCCATTCGCTCGCTCTGGCGCGCGATGGTCAAGGCTCCAAACACAATTGCACTAGCAACCACGACGCATCCCCAAAATGCACCCTCGGGCTCCGGCACGCGCCCAGATGGCATCCTGAAAGCAAGAGAAAGGCGGGAAGAACAAGACTATGACAACTTACCTAAGCTAAGAGATGTGACTGTTGAAACCAATCGAGAGAGACAACAATGTAGATCCCCCATTGCTTCTCACCCGCAATCCTTGATGTGCCATCCTGTCATATCCTCCTCTCTCTCTTTCTGAATTTCGCATTCAACAAACCTGCCAACTTTCTTCGCAACACAAAACTAGACCGCGCTGCAGCGACGAAGACGATGAACTACCCAACCAACCCTGGCCCAGCCTCGGCACAACCCAACCTCCGCTTCGGCTCTACCACACCTCACACAACTATATAAATATAAATCTCGTATTCATTTATTACCATTTATTGTTATGATTTTTCAAAGTGAAACGGATGATTGCACTCCAAGTTTAATTCCACACATCACATGGATGAACTTACTTGCAGGTTTTCTTTTTTTTGAAGAAGGAATTAAAATTAGGATTGTTGTACTTAATTCCGTCCGAAATCTAAGCCCATTCTGTCGCTATATATTTAGCAAATAGATAAATATAAATGAGGAAATAGATATTAGAGACCGTCGGAAAAGTAGCGGGAAAAGTAGCGGCAGGCTACCGCGGCGGCGCACACTGCCAGTCGACGCACAACCGGCCAATCCTCGCCCTGCACGTGCGGCCAGGTCCGCCGTCGCCCGGGATTTGAGACCCCGACCTTTGGCCTCGCGCCCCAGCCCGTCAGATACGTGTGGGCTGCGCTGACCGGTTATTGTCGGTCCCCAGGCAACCGGCCCAGTCGACAGAGACCGGTGAATCCCAGTTGCGGGGACCTGCTTTGGCGACAAATGTTTTACCATCCCCATCCCGGCAAAATCTGGCGACTGGGTGGGCCCGATGTTTCGCCAACTCTGTCAGAAAGCCTGGCGATAAAGGCCGTCGTGGATGAAAGACTGACAACCCCGCTGACTCGGCATCCCTTGTTATCCTCCCACCCACGGCCCCCACCGCCCCAGCTGGATGGATGAACTCCCATCAACCCTCTCTTCATTTGGAGAGCTACCTCATCCGTCCAGTCATTGTAAGAGTCTCTCAATAGCATACGTTCACTGAGATTCGAACCCCAGCCCAATCACAGCTGCGTAACCAGGATCACCTAGATGGATGGATGAGGTGCGATGGATGGACGAAGTGCGCCGCCGGAGTCATAAAGGCCGGACGTGGAGGGCCGCGTGCCAACGGCCGCTTGCTTGCTTCCGGACGCCACTCCGGCTGGGCCCACCCTGACGGCCAGCATTACTTCGGACCCAAATTAGGGTTCGGAAAAAGATGATTTTTTATTTTTAGTTTTATTTCTGGGGGAAGCCCTTGAGACTCGAGCTTTATTTATGTTTTATTTTATTTTTTTCATTTTCTCTCTTATTTATACGGCCTAATTCGTCACTTTCAAATCCAACATTCTGTGCATCGACGTGCCAACAGATACAGTCAGTATCATCATGTCATCATGGCTCCTCACTACATACACTTAAGATGCAGGAGAAATTATTATATATTGAGCGGTCAGATGTCAACGTAGGTTTGAACGCAGGGCCTCAGCGCTCACCAGAGTGGCAATCACCGCCGGGGATGTACATCCCGGAAGCGCAACTTCCGGGATACCGATTCGCATCATAAGTACGCGCCCTAAATGGCTTTACTAATCCGAGTATGGCCACGTGTCCTGCGCAGTTTCGCCATCCGAAATATCCTGTTAACCCTCTAATTCCGCCCTAATATTATTACGTATTTAGACGCTGTACACCTAATCCATCCGTATGATTGATATACATACGTAGTACAAACCTGGTATGTAGGAGAGGTGGCGATGGAATTACTTAATAGGAAGCGTAGGGTGACGCAGCCCCGTCCTTTACTTATTTAAGGCTCCTTACCTACCTTTACTGCTTACTTACTCCTTGCCTAGTCATATTTTTCACTTCTTAAGTATTTCCTTAGATCTACGAATACATACACACTAATTGCATACACATCCTGAGTTCATCCAGTCACGGATGAAGTTTGAGTTCATCCATCAGAAGAGCGTCCCTAAAGTAAGGCCACTAATCTGGAAATTACGGCCAGGTGCTGCGGTCAGGTGGTGCCAGCTGTGCCTGGCAATCGGCGATTTCCGGCCGTTATCGACATGGGTGTGGGGCCCCGGTCACGTTTCCCGGCGCCGGAAGAATCATGTGGTGGATATTGTCGCATGAGTTTCACTCTGTTCATCCTCATGAAATTTGGGCTTGTATGGATGAACAAACGGCGGGATTTGAGCCTGACACCTCTCATCACACATCGGACTCTCTTCACAAGTGCGAGAAGGCACGCGATGGCGAATGGTGGCGATAAGCAGCGCCACTCGCACGACAAAAGCTTGTCTGGTACCGATCGGCGTACATCTAACGCTCCACATCGCCGTGCGGCGGGATCGGACGGACAGCCTTCGTTGGAGTGGGGGCTAGTGTTTGCTTTCTGTTGAGAGCCGTTCGATGTTATTCTGGGACGACGTGGGCCGTTCAAGCTAAAAGACGATGAGATGGAGGAGGAATCTTCTGGAACTCTTCCGCCACGTACCCACTTGAGGTTTCGCCAGAAGTTGTCTCGTTCTCACCGTTTCATCTCCTCGCCGGGAAAATGATTTGGATGAAAAATCAATGTCATTGATAAGTTTGACTTTGGCTAAACTTCTGTGGCTAGACTACGTCCATTATCGACCCTTCGATGGTTGCTTTTCCGTATCGCAGCCGTTGGATGGAAAGAGACAATACGTTGGCAAGCACAATCGCTGAACTATCGGATGAACGTCTGTCTCCTCATCCATCGTCGAATCCCTGCCGCGAGAGATATTTTTGAGTTCCGTAATTTTATTTGGAATGCTGAAGTTGGCGCTTTGCCAAATACAATGATTTAATCACAAAAATATAGAACAATATCCAACATAAATATAAAATAGAGGGAGTTATAACTTATAACGAGTATAGCCATCCACACTTGGGGCATTTGTGGTTCGAGATATTTTCTGGCGAAAGTCAGTGGCGAAACTGTAGGCGTCAAACGGTGTACTACGCTGTACCTTGCCCCGGGCTGTGCCGGTATGCCACTGCCGCGTGTCGGTTGCCAGAGTTTACTGTGAGGGCGAAAGGTAAGAGGAGACAGGTAAAGGTTGTTTACCGACGTCCAGTGAGATGAGTAGAGTGGGGGTGAAGTGTAAAAACGAGGGGAGCGTCCCGACCGGCGGATGCCAGCGTGGACAAGGCGTACAGCGGTCGACGTGCTTTTCCGATCTACCCTTCCGGCGAGGTGAGGGGACGGAATTTACCGGCGTGAAAACACAGAGGCGAGGCAATCCTCTCCTTTGACTCCCCCTTCGCTCTTGTCTGTGTGCGATGTGTGCTCTGCTAATTTTGTGTTAGCTGCGAGAGACAATGCAAAGAGAGGGATTTGGAGCTAGGCATGGACATGCTTTGATCTGTGCCAGTGATGCGTTGTGCCTAGTGCAGGAAATTGAAGGGGAGAGTGCAGAGATTGTGGGATTGGGGGATGTCAATGTAGGATGCCCGGGGGTTGGAGGATGTCAATGCTGCGGATGTAGGAAATCGGGCACGGAATTGGCTCGCAATCGAGCTTGTGTGTGCATTTTAACATTGCAGGGGTAATGCTAGTGGAGGCCACAGATTGGAGAGCAGCTCTCGGCAGTGTGTGTGGGAAATGGAGAAGAAAGACGTGAGAGCAGTGAAAAATTCCCGGAAGGACTCAGACGTAAGATGCTCAAAGCTTTCTGATCATGCAACAAACTATTGCTCAAGTCACTCTTTGGACTGGACGAATAGTTACCGCAAAGACAGGCACTTGCTTGTGGGTATTCCGGGAATTGGGAGTGTTGTTTAATCTTTGTGGGATTGTGGGATTTTTGCAGCAGGGTTGGACAGGGAGAGCACGGAAAACGTCCTTCGGTTGGAATATGATGGAGTAACAGCTACAAGGAAAGGGTTGGCTGTTGCATAGGAGCAGTCAAGTTAGCCTTGGCCAGCCTTGTGGGGATACTAGACTCTGTCCCCTTTTGAGCGGAGCAAGAATTCGGGGTTGAGACAGGCGCGGGATGATAGAATGGGATAGAGGCTGCTAGCAGAAGCCACTGGTCTGTAGGATAGAGACGGCAGGTCCGATTTATTTTGTTTCAAACAAGCTGCTCTTGGGATTTGTAATCACAGACTCAAGAGGGAGAGATCATAATTGTCTTTTGTTGGCGATTATCGCAAGGCCCATGGGAATGGGCGAGGTTGTGTGCACGTAGTATATAGAGTCCGCTCCCTATTGTTTTGCAATGGCAAAGCGGGTTGCACTGGCTTTTCCTGTCGGAATCAACCCCACCAATCGTCTGCTGCTAGACGATGGAGATGAAGTTGGGGACGCAGACTGGGAAGGGCTTGATCGTGGGGGTGCTGGAAGTCTTAAGAAGCTTAAAGTTGCCGTTGGCGCAGCTGAGCCTGCCAGTTCATGGCTTATTGGAAGCAAAGCTAGTGAGCTGAAAAACGGTGAGCCGCCTGTGGAATTATCTCCTAAACACAACAAAGATGGTGAGTAGTCTTTTGATCGCTGTCTCTCTCTCCCTCATGCACACACTCTGATACACGAGTGTGGATGGCAATGTAATCATAGCCACACTTGTCACAATTTCCTTGCAAGCTGGAGGGCTACAGGAGCAGTGCTAACATTGACCTCATCATTTTTACTATGATAATGCCAGGCCAGAAAGCAACACTGATTTCTCTGTAACTGGATGGTCCTCCGGGTGTTATGGCAACTTCGTGAGGTCCCATATCTCCACTGGGCTGAAGCCACCACACCTGGTGGCTTTGAAACAGTTAGGCTCTCAGGTTACATAACACAGTTCAAGGATGGAGGGCTACATTCTGGGTCACACTCTTGCTTTCCTCGTATCTATGTTGTTTGACTGGAGTCTGGCACAATGATATGTTGCAGACTGTTGCTCAGAAGACATACTTTCTAGCATGATTTGGTCACCCCTGCAATTGGAGTATGGTAGGAGGTGCGCAAGTGATACTGAAAGTTTTGGGCTGAGTCTCTCTGTCTTTCTGTCTGTCCTGCGGGCATATAGAAACAAGTACTTCTTCTTGCATTCCTTTCTCTTGCCCACACGAAGTGAAAGGTGACGACAGGCAAAATCTAATGTATACATCACCATGTCTGTCCCTCTTTTGAGTGCAAGACCTGTAATCAATTTCTGTTTCTGTTGTATCAGGTATAGAGAGACGAGAGAGGCGGTGTCAGATGAGAGAGAGACATGAAAGTCTGGCTATGGAAGAGGATGACCCAGAGGTGCGAGTCAATCCTGGGGAAGACAACAGGGCTTGGCAGGTAGAAAATGGTGAGAGGAGCACCGATGACACAGGCAGTGACAATGGCAGCAAGGGCTCTCTGCAGCCATGTATCATGTCAGATGATGATTCTGATTTGGAGGGATGCCAACTTCCTTCAAGATTGAGTCACTGCACAGCTAGTTTGCACAAAGTAGATGATGGAATGAGGGAGGAGAGACATGCACTTCCCAGAGATACAAAGGCTCTTGAAGATGGACTTTCTGTGCTTCCCAGGCACACAAAGGTTCTTGTGACAGGGAATAATCGCACCAAATCAGTGCTCGTTGGACTGCATGGTGTTGTGAAAAAGGCTGTTGGCCTCGGTGGCTGGCATTGGCTGGTATAATTATCTCTTAACATTCATGGATTGTTGTATCTGGTTATTTTCAGAGTCTCATGGTCTCTTGTCTGGATTCTTTTTTCTTTGACAATATTTGACATGAAGCTGGATGAATCTTTCCAGTTAGGACCCTTTTGATCTTTGCATTGTGCAAAGTAGGCTTACTATACTTTCCTGTGGAAAGAGGGAACCTAAATGAAGGTGACACAATAGTAGATATTAGCAGGGAATGAGGAGAATTTAGTGCACTCCAGTTTGCTTTGAGCCTGTAGCTACTTTAATGAAGTTTGACCTGGGCATTGTACTCCACTGTGTCAGCCTCCATATACAGTACTTTGGAAATGTCCTCTTTTGCTCTAGAGATGTCTTGGAAGCTTCAAGTTTTACTTTTGTGACTTTGAATGCATCACCTGGATACCAGGTCCTTACAAATGGTGTGGAGGTGAAGCTCCAGCGGAATGCATTGAGTGTGATTGAAGCCCCTACTGGTCAAGAAGAAGATGATGACAATGAGGAGAATTGTCCCGTTTCCAGTGGGACAAGCCTAGGTTTGTTCATCATATATTCTCCGATACAGATAGTGTCTGAATGTCTTCTGGGCCAGAAGTTCTCGACCGTAGTGATCTTTCTTAAGGACCAACTAATATTTGTGCGATCTGATAGAGGTCTTCCTCAATCCAAGTCGCTGTCTTGACATAGGTCCCTTGTTGCATAACTCATGAAGGTGTGGATCATAGACTAAGGTGTACTGGATGCAGTGGGGATTAGCTTTCATGCACATTTAGCAGTACTTTCCAGTTCAGTGCACTCAGATAGCTTTGTTTCTATCAGACTTACCTCCAACCCAGGGTTTCCTGGTGCTATTTGACTAATTTCCTTGAGGATGTGAAAAAGATGGTTTAATTCTACATCTCAAGATCAATGATGAAGGTGACGAGTGTTCTGAGTCCAACGCGGAGACTGAAAACTTCCGCATCACGGATTTGTAGGAGTTAGCCTGTGGTTATGGGTTTGGGGTCGGAGACGTCTGATTCTGTACATTTCTGCAGAGGATGACTTCCCAAGAATATTCAAGTCAAGAGTACAGCCTCGGAAGCCAAACACGTTTCTGTCAAGTCCGTTGGAGGGTGATCTTACATCAGAAGTTGAGAAGAAGGAAGATGTTATTGAAGAATCAAGTTCAGCCTCTGATACTTTACCAGTATGTGATAATATCTCCTCTAGCCAGCTGGTTTTCTAGATTTCGATGTCCCATCGAAGCCTCACAATGCATGGCACTCAGTTGGCATAGTTTTCTTTACAGGCCCAGAGTGACCAATGTGAATTCCAGGATATTGTAAAAGGCATTGTGCAGCATTGGCTTCTTAATGCTTGTATGCTTGCTTGGTGTCTGCTTTGGACATTGCCTGGAAGCAGTGCTTACTCTTAAAAGGCGGGACGACCATATCAGACTGCTTGGTTGCAGATCATTCTTTGTTCAGAAGCAAGGTTGAGGCTGGAAGAATTTGGCTCACACTACTACCTTCATTGAATGCAGAGAGTAGATCTCAGCAAGCTTGAGACAACTGCATTGAGGAAGTATCGAAGGCATTTCAAGCTGGTGAGAGGTCCATCTAGACAGCTTTCGTTGTATGATTAGTGGTTGCTTGGAATGAAATGCTCATTGGTCCAGGGTCATAGTAATGCACATCACTCATTTCTGTTGTCCCAAAAAGCTTTGAAACTATTGAACCTGACAAAATTATCAGGAATGTGCTACTCAAGGTAAGGTGTAAAGTCCTGAGTTTTGAGGGGCTAGGACGTATATAGTTTCAGGAAACCTCAGAGCTGCTGAAAGAGGTAAACAAGTATTATGACCACCAGATGCTGATCAATCTGCACTAGGTTGCGGTTATGTGATGATAACCAGCTCAGTGACAATGACTCATTAAGTTGTCGTGCAAATGATGTCATGAGTTTGTGACTTAATGAAAGTAAGAGGTTTCAGAGGGAAATCAAAACAGTTGTGAAGTGCCATAACGGTTAAAACTTGTTGGTGATCTTATGTGTCAAACATAGATATATAGTTTCGTCTCTTGATACATATGAAAGCCCCAACCAGTCATTGTACTGTGTTGGCCCTCTGAAGGTTGAAGTTGGTCCCAACTCATCTAAGGAGCAACTGGTGCGTGCAGTCGGCAGGCATTTCATGTCGCAGGTGAGACTTTCCACACTCTCCTTTTACTGGCCGAATTGTGTACTTCTTGTAAATAATGTTGGATTCTGAATATTCTGCTAAGATTGTTCTAGGGATCTGACTGGCGTGTCCTTTGGGCTGCTGCAGCAATTGGATGAATTCCAGGTCATCACAGGCTTCATGCAAGCCGCCAAACGTCTGAAGGCATAGTTGTGAGAGCTGGGGTTTGTGGCTTTCCAACATTTGGCCTAACTTCAGTTGTGGCACTGCTGGCACTTTGGAAAAGAGGGGAAGAGCGGGGGGGAGGCAGTGCTGTTGGTGGATTGTAATCGCAACTTTGGCCTCGGTCATGCACATATGCACCATATCCTGGTGTATATCGTACAGAGTCTCTTTACCGGTTGGGCCTGGCCATAGGAGTTATATAGCATGTCTTTCAAAGGGAATCTCGCACGAGGTTATAGCTTTGTAGGTGCGTGTTCTCAACCTTCGTTTGGGTTAGCTTGTTGGAGAAAATGAATTCCTCCATTGGTTCCCACACAGTATGTACAAAAGCTTTGCACAAGCTGGAAGAGTGGCAGATACTCTACTCTTATCTGTGGTTGCTCCCTTAAACCCAGTGTACATAGTCCCATTCAATTCTCTTTTAACTTTTCTCAGTTAAGGGATCACCCGGGCGTCCATATGAGTTGACTAATGTATCACTCAGCTCAAGGATTTATAATGCTTTTGGAGTCGCATACTTGTAATGCATCGTCAAAGTTCAAGAGAATTAACTGGTTGGTGCTGAAGGTCCTCTTATGGCCCTGCAGTATTACGAGTGGGGCTGAAGGCATTGTTGGGAGGGCCTGGCAGGGTATGAAGCCCCTTTTTTCTCTCGCTGGCCTCCTGTGGATGTAAGAGAATTCTTTCTTTTTTTTCTTCTCTCTGCTGCGTGGTGGGTGAGACAAGCTCTGGCAATTGCCGGTAAGGAAACCAGCTCTGGCAGTTGCTGGTAAGGAAACCAACTGAGGCTTTAGGTGCTGGTTATGGATTTGGGTGTCCTAACCGTGGGTACACATACATCTTGTTTTGATTGGTATATGTTAAGCATGCACATGATAGGTGCATGAACATTGGATGTGAAATCCATGGGTCTTCAGTGGTTCATTTTCTTATTTAGTGCTCGCTGCATGGCTGCTGAATATGCTAATACTGTGATAATTGCACAGCATGGTATTCAGTTGAGCCTTGAGCCACTCTATCGAACATATCTCAACAAGAACGGGAATGGAGTGGGGTTTTAACAACTTCCATTTGCAGGCCAGGTTACCCAGACCCTCAATCGGTTCAGCAGACTGGCTTCATCACCCTAACGGAAGAGGCCTCCAGGTAAATCCTAGGAATAAGCACGCAGCCACTGGTTTGATACATTTCCAACATCCCTGTAACACCCTGGTTTTCCCCTAGTTTTTTAGATGTGTTTTAAATTTAATGCATTGAGGTGATTCTCCCTTCAATGCATTATGAATGCGCGGACTCCAACTGTCAGGACTTGGAAATGCCTTATGTTTGAATCCTGGATCAGTAAATGCGATTCAATTTTAAAGTGTGAAATTTCTGCAGGGGGGTGTCATCTAACCGAGGGTCACAGCTTTTGCATGCCACTCCAGAAATGAATTGCAGGAAGCTGCTGTAGTGTGGATGTAAGGTAGGATTATATACGTGAATGACCAATGCTGGGTCAAAAGTGACTACTTGCATGCCGGACAAGACTAGGACAGGATGGAGAAGAGTGTTGGGATTCAAGCTGAGGAAATTCCATTTGTTTACTATGAGCTGCTCACTGTACAGAAGAACAGAGTAATCTAAGTTTTGGGTGATCTGGACTACCTGAAGAGAAAACTGTGATTTGAAAATGGCAGGACTGGCTCCAGACGGGCATCTACATTTCGGGGATTGTGCCACTCAGGCAAGATCAATGACAATCCTGACAGTGTCCATCTCTTTGATAGATCCCTTGCATGCAGCTCCACCACTCTAAAAAAAAGGGGACCTAGCTCTTATTTCAGTCTAGCTCAAATTGTGCTCAGCACTGCTTACTAACTTGTTCTAAACTATAACTCAACTTTGTTCAGTCTTCACCAGCAAAATGGCCAATAGAATTCAAGAGAGAATTGACCAAAATAAGGGTAAGACACTGTTACCCAGCCACATGGAGATACTGCCCTCCCTAGCAATTTTTGACCATCTAAAGTAAGGTCCGGAAGGACAAAGCCGGAGTTCAATATATGCATAACACCACATATACTGCTCCGCAAGTTGCAATCTTTCTTGTCATGCTGGATGCACTGCAATTTGATCTGCTAAAATACCATTTGTAGGAAATGGTCTCTCCTGTAAAATACACAAGAAAGCCTAGTCTGAACATTTCCATTGACCAGGAGATAGTTACACTTGTCCAGAACAGTGGAAGGAGTCTATTTGCCATTGTGACCACAACAAACTAAAACCCAACCTCTTCTATCATACATAAGGTCCCTTGACATTACTGGAGGGTTAGGAGAGAATGAAAGAGTGACCTTCCTGTCATTCACTTGGTAACAAATATGGCCGATTGTTACTCCAAGAACCTCAAACATCATCTGTGGAGCCATGAACATATTCAGACAAACTACTACAATACACTGACCTGCATTTCCTCTTTAGAAACCTCTCGCACAACACCTTCTGTCAAGTCATCCTAGCCAGCTTTGCAAGTCCGCATTTATTTCCTCCATGATAGCCGCATGATTGGACGTCATATTGTTATCATACATTTCTCCGAAGGCTCCGCCTATTGGCTCACCTGCAGTGGTGGGAAAACCCAAATAGTGATATTGTTGAGCATCAACTACATAGACAAGAAAATTGTGATAGTGCGGTGGGAGGAGGTTCCTAGGACTCGTGTAAGTAGGTCCACTGCTGATTACGGCCCAGCGTTGGAATGGTACAGTGCATGACGTTGAAAGCCAATGTTCAATATAATGGTCCTCTGCTTGTGATTCCGGCAGAGAAGGTTTTTGATGTTGTGCCTCAAAAACATTCCTGGAGGGCAATTTCAAGTCACTCCCAAGGACTTAAATCTGTTCAACGCAACCTATTGGTCAGCAATGCAGTGACACGGTTGCTGCATCCTACATTTCCATGAGGTACGCTGAATTGTGAATTTGGAAGCTGATGTGGCAAGATTGAGGGTGAGGCACAATGATTTTGGATTCTGGGTCTTGGATGTGTTAGAGGTTTGACTGCAATTAGAGTTTCAGTTTTCTGTGACGCTGAGCAAGGGAACCATTGAGCAAGTGGCTTGTCTCCACCCATCATTATATTCCACGTAATCAAACCTTGTTCAGGCATCTTGTTGAACACTTGGTGTGTATCCACAATGGTACTTAACATACATGTTGACAAGGGTGTTGTGTACAAAAACATTTGGCTTGAATCCATTTTGGATGATGTGAGGGTGCACTTGCTTTCCAGCTTCCGGGCCTTTCATATTGATGCACTCAACACAAGAGACAAACATACCTGAATCTGCTGAAATGCCTCGGCTTAAAGTCTGTAGAGCCTCTTTCAGCCACCCTGCTCACACAGCATCCTCACATGCCCAGAAGTGCTAGAGGAGGCATTATGGACTCCCTCTCTTGGTCCTATTTCGGAAGCTGTGGTCCTGGCGGAGGTCCCTGATTTTATCAACTGTGCTGCTGCTACTGCGTCCAGATCACCATCTACCCATGTACGTTTTTTGTAGCTATCGATCCACATGGAATAATAGGTATCTTGTGATTGAAATCCAGCCCTCTTGGATGAATCTAAAACCACAATCCATCCCGGCTCCTTCAGCTATCCCTGCCTCTGCACCAGTAGTGTATAGATCCTCACCTTGATGCTAGCAGTTGACAGCCTAGATTGTTCTAGCAACCTTACTTATCATACACAAGTTCCTATGCTGAATTGCTCCCACAACTTTAAAATGTGCTGGGGATAACAATTTCAAAGAAAGCTATGCGATGAATCTTGCTGTCTGCATCTCTCTGTAACCTTACATGCGCTCACCTTTTTGCCTTGATTTCCCACCATTGACTGGGGTCCGAAAAATATTTATCCCAATGCTTCTCCTCATCTCTGTTATAAGTTTTTGGTGTCCTGTTGCCACATTGGCAGTAATACGTCATAATTACTCCAAACCACCAAAGATCCACCCCATGACCACCATGACCATGGTCTTAACTTCACAGCTCGGAACTTGTTTGTGACTGTGAGTGGCTGCCCACGACTGTTGCTTCAGGCCCTTACAGCACATACAGCTACTGGCTTCCATGAAAGCCTGGGAATCAGGGAAACAGTAATAGATCAATTGGCATCCACCAACAATCTCATGTACATACATCATCAGGAATCCCTCTAGCAAACTTCAAGTTCACCTACTGTTTAGTGAAAGTCGCTTTCTGCACATACCAAAATGCTTCTACAAACTTGCTGGGCAGAATTGCCAAATCCCAAGGAGAGAAGCAGAAAGACTTGGACCCAATTATTCACTTCATCAGTAACCAAAGTATCTCAAAATTCAAAAACCATGTACAGAGATCAGGACCAGTATAATTCAACTTGCCTGAGCAAACAAGCCAATTCACCCAGGACAAATAGCTTACGCTATTTCCACAAAGATCCCAAGAAACAATGTGCAAATAATGAAAGGAGATGGCACACACCCGTGGAGAAGATGGAGGCCTCAGGTACCGGTATGCCCTTGCATGCCTTCGCTGGATACAAATACAGCTGCTTCACTCCTATCAGCCCCTCCATATCGTAGTCTCTCCCCTCACCTGTCTCTCATGTTGTATGGAATGCTGCACTTTCTCTCTTGTCTACTCACAGTGATGGTATGAAGGTGGTATTGGATGCAATTTGTCTGCTACAAAGAATGTCTGCACCTGGTTGTCCACCTCAATGCAGCTGCGTCCAGCCTCCTTCCGGACACCTGTGACCTCCATCAATTTTCTTACCTTTTCTTGATCATCCCACCTACCAACCACAGCATAGATGTTTGAGAGCATCACATATGCAGTAGCATCCTGTGGATCCCTCTCGAGAATGTTTTTGGCTGCACGTTCTGCTATCTCCACATCCCTGTTACTTCTGCAGGCACTAAGCAAGGCCCTCCATGCCCTAGCATCTGATTCAATAGGCATGTTGTTAATCAGGTCTTCTGCTTCACCTAATCGCCCAGCACGGCCAAGAAGGTCCACCATGCAGCCAAAGTGTTCGACCGTAGGAGTCAGCTTGTGATATCGATTCATGGAATCGAAGTAATGACAGCCTTCATGCACTAGGCCCACATGGCTACATGCAGAGAGAAGAGACACAAAGGTGATACTGTCCGGCTTCAAGCCTTCTTGTTGCATTTGTTCAAACAGTTGGAGGACCTCCCTACCCCACCCATGCTGAGCATATCCTGTGATAACAGCATTCCATGAGACTACATCTCGCTGACCCATATTGTTGAACACTTCACGTGCATCCTTTACGCTCCCACATTTGGCATACATGTCAACAAGGGTATTCTCCAGAATGATATCTGGCGCAATCCCTCCTTTCCTGATGGCAGCATGAATCTCTTTGCCCTTTTCAAGAGCTCCCAGGCTGGCACACGCACTGAGAACAGAACTGAATGTAACTTTGTCTGGCATTATCCCTTCCTGGTGCATTTGCTCATAAATTTTCATAGCCTCTTCACCATACCCATGTTGGGCATATCCTGCAATCATGACATTCCATGAGACCACATCTCGTTGACCCATAAGCTCAAACACTTGACGAGCATCCTTCATGCTCCCACATTTCGCATACATGTCAACAAGGGTGTTCTCCAAAATGATCTCTGGCACAATTCCTCTTTTCCTGATGGCAGCATGGACCTCTTGGCCTTTTTCAAGAGCTCCCAGGTTGGCACACGCACTGAGAACACAATTAAAAGTGACTTTGTCGGGCTTCACCCTTTCCTGTTGCATTTGCTCATAGACCTGGATAGCCTCTTCACAATACCCATGCTGGGCATATCCTGAGATCATGGTATTCCATGAGAACACATCTCGCTGAGCCATATTGTTGAACACTTGACGTGCATCCTCCATGCTCCTGCATTTGGCATACATGCCAATAAGGGTATTGTCTAAATTGACATAAGATGCAATTCCAGCCTTGATGATGTTAGAATGGACCTCTCTGCCCCTTTTCAGAGCTCCTAGCGTAGCACAAGCATTGAGAACGCCAATGAATGTAACCTTGTTGGGAGCCACTCCTGCCAGTAGCATTTGCTCATAAATCTCAAAAGCCTCCCTGCCATGCCCATGCTGAGCATATCCTGCAATCATTGCACTCCATGAGACCACATCCCGTTGAGCCATATTATCAAACACTTGACGTGCATCCTTCATGCTCCCGCATTTAGCATACATGCCAACAAGAGTATTCTCCAAATTAATATATGGTGCGATTCTGGCTTTGATGATGTCAGCATGGACCCCTTTGCCCTTGTCCAAGGATCCTAAACTGGCACACGCATTCAGGACACAAATGAACGTGACCCTGTCAGGAATCACTCCTTCCCATTGCATTTGCTCATAGATTTTCAAAGCTTCACCAGCATGCCCGTGCTTGGCATACCCTCCCATGATTATAGTCCATGTAAACAGACCTCGTTCAGGCATTTTGTCAAACACATGCCGTGCATCCACCATGCTCCCACACTTGACATACATGTTAATAAGGGTGTTCAGTAGAAAGATGTTTGGCTTGAAGCCACTTTGGACCATGTGGGCATGCACCTGCTTTGCCTTCTCTAGGTCTTTCATGTTGATGCACTCTTGCAAGATACAGATGTAAATATTGGAATCTGCGTGAATGCCTCCTTTGTTCAACAGATGCACTGCATCTTTCAGTTGTCCTGTCTTACATAGTGTCCTTGTATGTGCACTAGTGCCCAAAGAGCTCTTGTTGACTCCCTCTCTTGGTTCTGTTCCAAAAACACTGCTGATAGTGGAGGTTCTAGCCCTGATTCCAGTCTGATGTCCAACAAACGTTTTTGCATGATCCCAACCTGCCACACTGCATTACTCAACTCTTAGTTACACTTAGAACCCACAACAAGTCTCCAAATTTCTACATACGACAATGAAACATCTCTTCATAGGTACAGGCTCCTTGCTACATATCCACGAGTCATTGAGAATAAATACACTGACCACTTTATTCTGTTTGAGTTGGAACCTTTAAATCATCACCAACACAATACCCGTTGTATTCTTGGCCTACAGCTCCTGGGTGTACATTGACATAAGGACCATCACCAGATTGAGCTCGACCTTGTTCCATGGCAGCTAGCTCTTCCACCCAAGCAGGGTTCGACCAACCATCAATCCAAAGGGCCTCCTTTGTGCACTTATGTCTGAAGGCTGGTGAGCTGGGACGGTTCTGAAAAACCACAGGAAGGAAGCTGAGCAGCCACAACCATAGCTGAGCATAGACCAGGCTATCTACAATCAAAGCTCCAAGACTGCTTCAATTAACGTGCAACAACCTTCTCTCATGCTCTTCCAACAAGGAACGACAGCCTATTGGTGGAGCCGAAATTGCCTTTAGTGAGGAGACATTATTCCATGAACTGGAGATACAATTCAGTACACAAAGCCAACTTTAGCTGCAAGCCCTCCTTGACAACCTCTGGAAGTCCTAAGTGGAGATTGCCTCACCTTCTCAAACCTGTTGTCCCACGGCTGGGAAGGCTCTGAGAAGAACTCCTGCCATAGCTGGTCTAAGTTCATTGCTCCACCTGCATGCAAGAACTGCAAGAACATGATACCTTTGATCTCTTCCAATCGCGGAGGCAACTCTTGAACGAGTCTGCTCGAGGCACCCTGCTCTAGTGTTCTAGGCCTCTAGGCCTCTAGCCAAGTGGCAAAAATGAGTAGTCTTGGGGCTTAGCACTGGCCGTTCATAAGCCCCTGACTGAAGCATTAATGGGGTGCGCGGTCATTCACATAACGCGGGCGTTCATGGGCGCTCCCTACAGACATAAGCTTGTTTAGTACCTTTTGCTTGGCATCTCTGTATGTTTTCAGACACAACTCTAAAATCTCCAGACTGCAGATATAAGCTGGTTTAGCATCCAACTGTGTAAGTATGAACATGTTCGTATGTTCCTGATTGTGTGGGATTAATGGAGCCCAAAGCGACTTGCATGAATGCTGTTGTTGAAAGCTCACTAGCACTCCTCCATAAAGGAACTTGTCAAAATGTTGATGCTGTCGGATTCTCGGGCACAAGGGTGTACCGTGGAGCATGGAGCAGCGCTGGCATGAGTTTTCTGAAGTTCCTTCACAACGGTGGGACAACCGCAATTGCAAGGTGTGACTTTCTTAATGTACGATGCGAAGTAAGTTTGTCCATTCATTTACCTGGTGTTTACAAGGTATTTGGGCGGGTCAGCTTGGTCTTAGGAGGCCGTGTTTAAATCTATGGCTGCTGAGCTGCACCGTAGTGGTTCTCACAGACCGATCCTAGATCATCCGACTACAGACACAAGCAGCAAACGCAATAGGTCCTTTTGGGTTGATGGTCGGTTGAATCCTCCGTGGGTGAAAGAAAAGCTAGCCGCTTTCATGACACAAGGTCAAGGACAATGTGGTGAGTGCACCATCTTCTTCAACAATGTTTTGGCATGTTTGCCCTCTTCTTAGAATCGTCACTATTTTTCATGTGGACTTATGCAAGTTAGCTCATTGGGTGGATCTATGATGGTTTGGATTATGACATATTACTGCCAATGTGGCAACAGGAAAGTATCCGAAAATAGATAAAAGAGATGAGGAGAAGCTTTGGAATGAAATTTTTTTGGACCACCAGTCAATGGTGGGACAATGGAGGCAAAAAGGTGAATGCCTGTAAGGTTACAGAGAAAAGAAGACACAAGATGCATCGGAAAGCTTTCTTAGAATTTGTCATCCTCTCTCTCCCCATCATGTTTTTAAAGACGTGGGAGCAATTCAGCATAGGACGAGTGTGTGATAAGTAAGGTTGGGTTATTTGCTAGAACAGGCTGTCATTGTCAGCTGCCAGGGATGGAGTGTGGGTCCAGATGCATCCGAGAGGGCCGGATTTCAAGCACAAGATCTTTGTATCCTGTACAGTGTGTGAACCAGACTCGTTTTGACATGCGATGTCTCCGTCCCTCTGCAGAATGATATGTGAAAGTCAGAATGAAAATCAAGAACCGTCAACAGAGGACTGGAACAAAAGAACCACGGAACCACAACTGGAACATGTAGAATGAGAAACCAACCTGTTCACATCATTCATTGCCGTCAGAAGACCCATCATGTTCCCGTCAAAATCCAGCACCATCGATCGAACAGAGTAATGTCACTCTTCCTCCTATGAGTGCAGCCTCCCAATCACAGCCATCCATGCAAGCAATCGGTGGTTGTCATCCCATACGTGAAACATCTTCCCTGAGAATGCCTGGGTCAAAGGTTTCCTGGAGAGAAGAAGTTCGAAGGATTCGTTCACCTTTCTCCAAATGGGATCCCAGAAGTCCACGATTGACTCATCCACAAGGAGCTCATTGCCTCTGTAATCCTTTGTAGAAAAATGTAAAAGACTGCGGATCCATCCAAATACCCATGAACAAACTCGGCCTCCAGCTTCAGGATGTCCTTAATGAGGGGTGGACGAACGACGGGCATGGAAACCAACCTACGCAGGGGGATCTTCAACCTCCCACCCGGGGCAAGCATACTTTGCACCACAAGCTGAGAGTTTGCCTTCTGACCCCCCCGCATCTCAGCGGCTTTGCTTTCATAGAACTCATCGTCCACATCAGCAATGATCTCCTTCCCCTCCCCCGAAGGGTTCTCATCCGCCACCATTTGCATCGTATCCTACACGGTTGTTCATTCAAATTGATATAAGAGAGAGGCAAGAACAGATGGTGTTTTGAGCATGGCAGGCAGGCCCGATGTAGCCCAATTTCACATGAAAAAACAAGCATTGTGCGGGCCAAAAACAGAGCGCGTTGCCGCACACAGTTTGAGCTTCCAAATAGGGGTGGAATGAACCTTATAGAGAGGCCCTTGTGTGCACGATTTTCACATGAAAAAAACAATGACGTTCAAACAGTGTGCGTTGCCGCACACTGTTTGAGCTGCCAGGTAAGTGTGGATTGAACCTGAGAGAGATGCCATTTGTGGCCGTTTTGAACATGAAAAACAAGCTTCCCATAAGGGGTGGATTCAACCTGCTAGAGTGGCCCTAGGTGCCCGATTTTCTCATCAAAAAACAAGCAAAAAAGGGGGCTCAAACAGTGTGCGTTGCCGCACACTGTTTGAGCTTCCAATAAGGGGTGATTTGAACATGGCATAGTGGCTATGAGTGGCCGATTTTCAAATCAAAAAACAGGCACAAAAGGGGGCTCAGACAGTGTGCGTGCCGCACACTGTTCGAGCTTCCAATGAGGGGTATTTACAACCTGTAGAGTGGGCCCATGGTGGCCGAACAAGCAATGCCAAAGGGGCTCAAATAGTGTGCGTTGCCACACACTGTTTGAGCTTCCAATAAGGGGTGGATTCAACATGGCAGAGTGGCCCTATGTGGCCGTTTTTCACATCAAAAAACAAGCACAATAGCGGGCTCAGACAGTGTGCGTTGCCGCACACAGTTTGAGCTCCCCAATAGGGATGGAATGAACCTTACAGAGAGGCCCCTATGTGCACGATTTTCACATGAAACAAACAATGACAAAGGGGGCTCAAACGGTGTGCGTTCCCGCACAATGTTTGAGCTTCCAATAAAGGGTGGATTGAACATGCCAGAGTGGCCTTGTGTGCAACATTTCCACACCAGAAAACAAGGCAAAACAGGGGCTCAAACAGTGTGTGTTGACACACACAGTTTGAGCTGCCACTTAAGTGTGGATTCAGCCTATCAGAGATGCCATATGTGGCCGATTTTTACATGAATTACACAATGAGAAGGGGGGGCTCAAACAGTGTGCATTGACGCACATTGTTTGAGCTGCCAGGTAATTGTGGTTCAACCTCAAAAGAAATGCCCTATGTGGCCGATTTTGACATGAAACACACAATGAGAAGGGGGGCTCAAACAGTGTGCGTTGACGCACACTGTTTGAGCTGCCACTTAAGTGTGGATTCAGCCTGTCAGAGATGCCATATGTGGCCGATTCTTACATGAATTAAACAATGAGAAGGGGGGCTCAAACAGTGTGCGTTGACGCACACTCTTTGAGCTGCCAGGTAATTGTGGTTGTACCTCAAAACACATGCCCTATGTGGCCAATTTTAACATGAAACAAACAATGAGAAGAGGGGCTCAAACAGTGTGCGTTGACGCACACTGTTTGAGCTGCTAGGTAAGTGTGGATTGAACCTCAAAACAAATGCCCTATGTGGCAGATTTTGACATGAAACAAACAATGAGAAGGGGGGCTCAAACAGTGTGCGTTGATGCACACTGTTTGAGCTGCCAGGTAATTGTGGTTCAACCTCAAAACACATGCCCTATGTGGCCGATTTTAACATGAAACAAACAATGAGAAGGGGGGCTCAAACAGTGTGCATTGACGTACACTGTTTGAGCTGCTAGGTAATTGTGGTTGTACCTCAAAACAAATGCCTTGTGTGGCCGATTTTGACATCAAACAAACAATGAGAAGGGGGCTCAAATAGTGTGCGTTCACGCACACTCTTTGAGCTGCCTGGTAAGTGTGGATTCAACCTGCCGGAGTGGGCCTGTGTGCACGATTTCCGCACCAAAAAACAAGGCAAAGGGGGGCTCAAACAGTGTGCGTTGACGCACACTGTTTGAGCTGCCAGGTAAGTGTGGATTGAACTTGACAGAGATGCCCTTTGTGGCCGATTTTAACATGAAAACATAATGTCAAGTAGGGGTTCAAACAGTGTACGTTGTCGTACACTGTTTGAGCTTCCAAGTAGGGGTGGAATGAACCTTACAGAGAGGCCCCTGTGTGCACGGTTTTGATGTGAAAAAAACAATGAGAAGGGGGGCTCAAGCAGTGTGCGTTGCCGCGCACTGTTTGAGCTTCCAAATAGTGGAGGATTGAACCAGACAGACAGGCCCGTTTTGGGGCCGATTTCCGTATCAAAAAAAACAAGCACAAAGTTGGGGCTCAAGCGGTTGCGTTGCCGCACACTGTTTGAGCTTCTTAATACGGGTGGATTGAACCAGAGAGAGATGCCGTATGTAGGCGATTTTCATATAAAAAAGACAAGCACAAATGGGGTCTGAAACTTTGTGCGTTGCCGCACACTGTTTGAGATTCCAGTCAGTGGTGAATTGAACCAGACAAAGAGGCCCAATTGTCCGATTTTCACATCAAAAATGAAGCACAAATGTGGGTCTCAAACAGTGTGCGTTGCCGCCCTCTGTTTGAGCTTCCAAGTAGGTTTGGACATCACTTGTACTTTTTTTGGGGGTGCTCCAGAAGACTCCCCAATCGCCGGAGACCCTTTGCGCTTCGGACTGCTTTCTACGCCGAGCATGTTCTGGAGCATCTCCCCCATCCTCTTTTCCACTATCTGCTTCTTCGTGAGGCCAGCATCAACATCATCTTCGGCGTCCGTCTCTCCCTCGGATGCAGTCTCCTCCTCACCTGTTCTTGGAAGTATGGCGGGCTGCTGTTCTTCTCCAGAATCCTGCTCTTCCATCGCCAAACTTTCCTCTTTGCCCTCTTCTTCCTCCTTTTCCTCTTCGTCTACTCTTTCCATCCTCATTCTATATCTGGCTCTATTCCTGTCCCTAGTGCTCGTAAAGTATAACGACTTCCTTCTCTTCCTCCTCCGGTGGAAACAAGGGCTCCCTATACTGCCTCTAGAGCTCTCCAGTTTGACGTTTGCAACAAGGGTTGCTTTGGCATGTATCCAAAATAAAAATTGGACATTGTTTACCGTATTTGGATGCGGGTATCATCATTATGTGCGAACGGAATTCATCCATTTGGGCGTCTTTGTATTGTCCAAGAAAAAAAGTGGTAGAAAAAAAATACATCCGTTGCATGTACTTGTGATATATGTCAGATGTACTTCGCCGCCTGCCAATACATGGCAGCCTTCTTGCATTCTTTCAAATTCGGAAGTGCCGTAGAAATCTAATGCTAGTTCAATTTTGAGCAGTACTTGCAGATTCGCAATAATTGTTATGCTTCACATATGCATCCACGTGTGTTGTACTGCCTACCCTGCGGTTTGCATTTCCAACTTGGAGCGGCCATAACGGTCCCCCTTTGATCTCCCAAAGAACCCTCCACCGATTTGGGCCCAGCGGGAATTCCCTTTGGTAGTTGGCAGTCCGGAACAGCTCCCCACTCTTTGGTCGCTTTCCGGCTCGCTCGCTTACTCACTAGTTTTTGGTCACCAACGGGCTTGCACCGTTCTCGGGGTTACTACTCCCTATATATACTTATGTAGCTGTCCGCAGGGGTTTCACAAACAACCATGCCATTTTATGGCGAACCACCACGAAAACCCTCGACTCCCGGTGATGAGTCGCGGTGAGTCTTGGCCCACCCACCACGGCCCCTATGGACCGTGATGAGTCCCAAGACTCCCCACGACTCCCACCACGAGGTCTTCGCCCCAATGTGAGTCCTATGCCACCCCCACTAAGTCCCGCTAAGCTACCACCACCCCTTTGTGAAGCCACCCCCACCGCATCCCGGTGTGCGGGGCTCCACCTAGTGAGCACCTCCGCCTCCTTGAGTGCTTTGGGCACTCAAGGGTGCTTCAGCCCCCCGTACCTATCGCTGCCACTGCCCCCACCACAGGGGCAGCCCCTCATGTGTCCCGACCCCCTGCCCTCAAGGCAAAGGGCCACGACACACACCCCTACCAACAGGGAGTCGATGTCCTCATCGACTTGTCCATTTTGTAGAAACGAACATCCAAGTTGTGGCGTCCCACATCAAGGAGTTTGTTTCCGTACCATGGCGTCCCATGGCAAAGAACCAAACCCCACACTTGACTCTACTCTCCACTAGCTAGTTCGGCCGACTTCCTCCAAGTCCCGGCCAGGGGTGGAGCCTCTCAAGCTCCTCCCAGTGCACTCTTCTTGGCCTACTTCAAGGCCAAGGAACGATCCTCCCCGAGGATTGAATCGCCTTACTTGCAACAACATTGCTTGCGATCGCTCATGATGCCGCCTTTGGCATCACCTTGCGCAAGGGTTCACCTCGAACCCCCTTTGACTAGGAAGATAACCTTGAACCAACCGTGCGCCCCAATAACTACAATTGGGTCCATCTTGGAATGTTGGCCTGAGGTACGGGGACACGTCGAAGCCGCACTACGACTTCGTCCCAAGGCTATACGATTATAGTACGTGAACGGAAGCACGTAGCTTCCGCGTTAGCCCGCACTACAAGGCAACCACCTCGGTAGCGCAGTTATAGTATGCGCACGCGCTAGGTGCGCACTAGCACGTGAACTCCCAAAGAAGGCGCATGTTTCTTTGCCCCTTGGATGGGAGTCACCCGATTTTGGCACTGCGCAAACACACGATTAACCCAATTTACCTCTCCCACTTTTGTAAGCTAGCATGCATTCTACACACTAGCCAACCACACCATGCATCACCATTCCAAACAAAATAAGACGCACAACATTTGGAACCCATTTCCTTTATAACAAATTTTTGTACAATACAAATTTTTGCAATCGGATTTCTGAGCTAGCTAAGCCGAGCTAAGCATGCATTTCCTCCCCCAACCCAAGGTTGATGTCCCCATCAACGTTTCTTCCGCTTTTGAGGTCGCCCTTCGAAAACTGCAACCGCCTCGGATGCGTTTCCCATTTCTGAGGCACGCACCCAAGATGCCTCCACATGATGATAGCCCTTCCATTTGACGAGATACTCCGTTTCTAGGTTCTTGAACCTCCTCGACTTAAGAACTGCCTCCACCTCGTACTCAAGTTCATTTTCATGATCCAACAGCACAGGTGGCGGACGCAACACTTGATGCCGATTCGGACGCGCTTCATCTTTGAAGTAAAGGCTTCAAAAGGGAGACGTGGAATACTGGATACACCTTGCTGTTTGCCGGTAGCTCCAATTCATACACATCCTCATTCATAACCTTCCGGATGCGAAAGGGTCCCGCATACGGAGGTACGAACTTTGGACTCACTTCCGGAGGTAGTCGGAAATTCTTGATGTTCAACCAGACCTCCGTGCCTGCCTCAAACTTCACTTCCCTCCACTTCCGATTTGCCTGCCTTTCATACCGTTTCCTAGCTTTGGCAATGTTGTACTTTGCGAGCTTCAACAAACGCTCGCGTTCTTCCAGTACCGCCGCTACTGCCGGTTCCTCAACATCCTGGGCGGCCCAACTTGTCGGCACCAGAGGTGCTTTTCCATAGACCAATACGAAAGGGGAAACTCCCGTTGCGGAGTGTTCTGTGTTATTATAACAGAACTCTACCGCGTCTAAGTGTTCCACCCAGTCTGTTTGGTCTGCCGACACGTAATTCCGCAAGATCTGCTTCACTACGGAATTCACTATTTCTGTTTGGCCGTTGGTCGTAGGTCGGAAGGCGGTGCTCATCTTCAACCTCGTCCCCATCTTCTTCCAAAGTGCCCTCCAAAATTTACTCGTAAACTTTGGATCGCGGTCCGAGACAATATCCTTTGGGACTCCATGATGCTTTAAGACGTGGGCGAAGTAAAGTCGCCCTGTTTCCTGCGCCGTTGCCGTCTCCTTGGTGGGGATGAAATGACCCATTTTACTGAACCTATCCACCACCACCATGATTGCATCGAATCCTTTTGACAGCGGCATAGCAGTCATGAAATCCATCGAGACGCTTTCCCAAGTCCCCTCTGGAATCGGCAAGGGTTGTAACAGCCTCGCTTGCTTTTTGTACTCGCTCCGGTTTTGTTGGCATGTGGTGCATGTCTTGACATACTCCTCTGCCTCCTCCCTCAGTTTGGGCCAGAAATACTCTTTCTTCAAGAGTGCCGCAGTGCGCTTGGCTCCGTCGTGGCCCGCAAGCGGGCTATCATGGCATTCTCTCAAGAGGCTATCTCTGATCCCTCCCTTCGGCACGTAGAGACGCTTTTGCTTATACCGGAGCAGTCCATTTTGCAAGTGGAACTGCGATTTAACCCCCATCCTCAAGTCCTGCATCACGGACTTCGCCAGCTCATCCTTCCGGCAAGCCTTACGGATCTTCCTTTGGAGCGCTGTTTCGCCCTTGTACACCAACAAGAGCTGCTGCTTTCTACTTAAAGCATCGGCCACCACGTTGTCTCATCCCGGTTTGTACTGGGTATCCACGTCGAACACCGCCAAAGTATCTTGCCACCTAAGTTGTTTTGGGGACAACTTGGGCTGCGTGGCAAAATACTTCACCGTGACATTGTCCGTGAACACCTTCACTGGGTTGGAACCAATATAGTGGCGCCAAAGCTCAAGACAGTGCACCACCGCCTTCATCTCTTTCTCGTGCGTCGGCCACCGTCGCTCCACTTCATTCAGTTTCTTACTTTCGTAAGCCACTGGACGTCCATCTTGCATCAGTACACCCCCAATCGCGAAGTCCGACGCATCTGTATGTATCTCGAACGGACGATCGAACTCCGGGATTTTCAAGACTGGAGCTTCCGCCATCCGCCATCCCCTGCTTCAATTTAGCAAAAGCTTGGCCACAAAAGGTGTTCCATGCCCAGACTTTAGATTTACACAGAAGGTCTGACAGCAGCCCCGCGATTTTGGCGAAATTTCTCACATACTTACGGTAATAGGAGGCGAGTCCTAGGAAGGATCGCACTCCCGGGACCGAAGTCGGAGGCTCCTAGTCCAAAATTGCCCTCACCTCTGTCATCCATTCTGATCCCATCCTATGTAATCACATGCCCCAGGAACTCCACTTTTGTGACCCCGAATTCGCACTTTGAAGCTTTGGCATACAGCTTCCCTTCTCGCAATTTTTGGAACACCCTTTTCAGGTGCTCCAGGTGCTCCTCCTTTGTTTTCGAGTACACCAAGATGTCGTCGATGTACACAATCACAAAGTCATCCAACCACTCCTGAAAAAGGCTGTTCATCAGCGTGCTAAATGTCGCTGGTGCATTGGTGAGCCCAAAAGGCATCACCAAGAACTCATATGAACCATACCTTGTCCTGCACGCGGTCTTCTCCTCATCTCCTTCCGCCACCCAAATTTGATGATAGCCGGAGCGCAAGTCGATCCGGCTGAAATACTTTGCTCCTGCCAACCGACCGAAGAGGTCGTCGATCCTTGGCAAAGGGTACCGGTTTTTGATAGTCACCTTATTCAGAGCCCTGTAATCGACACACATCCGCAGCGTCCCATCATTTTTATCTGCAAATAGCACCGGGGCTCCGTAAGGTGACTTACTCGGCCGGATGTACCCCTTTGACATTAGATCTTTGAGCTGAGTCTTCAGCTCGACCAACTCTCTGTGGCTCAACCGGTAGGGCGCCTTGGCAGGCGGTTCCGATCCCGGTATCACCTCAATCTTGTGGTCAACTCCTCTTCGCGGTGGCAAACCTCTTGGTAAATCCTCCGGCATCACATCCTGGTATTTCTCTAAAATCCCCTTGATCCAATCTGGGCTCGGCTCCCCATCGCCTTCTACCTTCACTTCTCTAATGTAGAGCAAAAACTGGGGCTCGTGTGCCTCCTCCACGGCCCACTCCCTTGCTCACAGAAGGTTTATTCGCCCTCCCACGGGTTTGGGCATTTCCGACACTCGTAAGACCTCGCCACCATTCCCACATGGCAGCGTGACTACTCTCTTGCGGCCATCTATGACCGCTCCGGATTTGCTCAAAAAAGTCATCCCCAAAATGAGATCCACTCCATCGATCTTGTTGATGGTGAAGTTCTCACGTCCCTCCCAACTCCCCAGTTGAAGAGGAACATCAAACGCTAACCTTGTCGCCAATTGCGGTTCTCCTTTGGCAGAACGCACCTCAATAGAGGCCCCCACGTCACTTGTCGGGAGTCCCAGCTTTTGTGCCGTTGCCGGTGTCATGAAGGAGTGCGACGCTCCTGTGTCCACCAACAATGACACATTAGTTCCGGATATTATCCCATCCACGAACAATAACTGACTCCCTTTACGTAAGGCGCCAGTTTCCTGATACAACTCACAAGAAAATTTGCCTACCTTGCAAGTCCTGGCGACCACCGCTTCCACCAAGCGACTGATAGTATCTTCCGACAGCTCTGTGGTCGCCACAGTCATGTTCAATTGCCGGGGCTTCATGCACTTCTTGGCCATGTGCCCGGGCTCCCCACAATTGAAACACACTCCATCAAAGGTTGCCTTCTGTCCGCCATAGGCCGCTCCACCCGCTTTTCCTTTCGAAGCACCGGGTGCCGCCTTGACTTGTGATGGCCCTCCCTTCAATTTCCACGTGCCATTGTCGCCGCGTGGCCTATCCCACTTCTTTTCCGGTCGGAAGGAGTCACCTTCCCGCCGGGTCTTCTTGTGGTTCAGCTCTGTACGGCCTTGTCTTTCACCCCTAGGGACATCTGAGAAACATTCAGCCCTCTCAATTGCCTCGTTCAAAGTCTTAGGCGGCTTCTCCTCCAACTTCCGCCTGGCCCATGGGGCCAGTCCCGCCACAAAGTTGAAGACCATTTCCGGTTCTGCCATGTCCGCGACTTTGAGCAAAAGCACATTGAAAGCCTGGACATATCCCCGAATGTCGTCTGTTTGCTTCAAATTCCTCATCTTGTCCCGGGCAAGCCAGGACGCGTTGAGGGGCACAAACTGTCTCTTCATCAATTCCTTGAACCCACTCCAGTTCAAGGTTTCTGGGCTTGGACCTCGGTCGTGAAGGCATTTCTGCCACCATTGTTGAGCATAGCCCCTCAAATAGGTGGGAGCCACTTCCACCCGATCCTCGCCACTCAACTTGGCCGCCCGGAAGTACTGCTCTAGCTCCAAGAGCCAGGTGTTGAGTGCCTTCCGATTTCGGACGCCCTCGAAGGTGCCGGGTACCTTAGGCTTCACCTTAAACTTTGCCTTAGTGGAAGTGGCATTAGCTACCCTCAACACGTCTTTTAGCGTCCCGCCAAACTGCGCCAACAACCCTTCCCAAAAGGCTGCCGGCATGGGAGGCATCTGTTGGTCGGTCGGAGCTCTCAGGGATTCCTCGGGCTCCGACTCCTCGGATTCCTCCCGCTCTTGAGCGGCCTCGTTTTTGGAAACATGCATCGCTCCCTCAAATGGTCGCCTCGGTGACACGTTGCCCCCATTGGGCTCACCAGGATCATCATCTTTTGGGCCGTTCCGCTTTCGCTTTGGCTTGCTCGACCCCATGATGAGGCCAATCCCAAGGACGATCACGTACTGAATTCTAAGCTCTGATACCAAGTGTCGCGCACCTCACTTCGGTAAGCTCCCCTTCAAGTCATAGTTACTCGCTTTGATGCGCGCGCCTAACTCCCAACCTGGCCGCCGGGCCAACTTGGAGCAGGCATAACGGTCCCCTTTTGATCTCCCAAAGAACCCTCCACCGATTTGGGCCCAGCGGGAATTCCCTTTGGTAGTTGGCAGTCCGGAACAGCTCCCCACTCTTTGGTCGCTTTCCGGCTCGCTCGCTTACTCACTAGTTTTTGGTCACCAACGGGCTTGCACCGTTCTCGGGGTTACTACTCCCTATATATACTTATGTAGCTGTCCGCAGGGGTTTCACAAACAACCATGCCATTTTATGGCGAACCACCACGAAAACCCTCGACTCCCGGTGATGAGTCGCGGTGAGTCTTGGCCCACCCACCACGGCCCCTATGGACCGTGATGAGTCCCAAGACTCCCCACGACTCCCACCACGAGGTCTTCGCCCCAAGGTGAGTCCTATGCCACCCCCACTAAGTCCTGCTAAGCTACCACCACCCCTTTGTGAAGCCACCCCCACCGCATCCCGGTGTGCGGGGCTCCACCTAGTGAGCACCTCCGCCTCCTTGAGTGCTTTGGGCACTCAAGGGTGCTTCAGCCCCCCGTACCTATCGCTGCCACTGCCCCCACCACAGCGGCAGCCCCTCATGTGTCCGGACCCCCTGCCCTCAAGGCAAATGGCCGCGACATACTGGCCCTGTATGGCCCATTTAGACATCAAAAAACAGGCTGAGATGGGGGCACAAATAGTGTGCGTTGACGCACACTGTTTGGTGCTTCCAACTATGGGATTTTTTGACATGGCATTCTGACCTTGTGTTGCCCATTTAGACATCAATAAACAAGCATAAAGGGGAGCACAAACAGTGTGCCTTGAAGCACACTGTTTGGTGCTCCCAATTAGGGGTTTTTTTGCATGACATTCTGGCCCTCTGTGGCCCATTTAGAAATCCAAAAACAGGTTGAGAAAAGGGCACAAACAGTGTGCGTCAACAGTGTTTGGTACTTCCAACTATGGGGTTTTTTGACATGGCATACTGGCCCTGTGTGGCCCATTTAGACATCAATAAACAAGCATAAAGGGGAGCACAAACAGTGTGCTTTGAAGCACACTGTTTGGTACTCCCAATTAGGGGTTTTTTGACATGGCATTCTGGCCCTGTGTGGCCCATTTTGAAATCCAAAAATAGGCTGAGAGAGGGGCACAAATAGTGTGCGTTGAAGCACACTGTTTGGTGCTTCCAACTATGGGATTTGTTGACATGGCACACTGGCCCTGTGTGGCCCATTTAGACATCAATAAACAAGCATAAAGGGGAGCACAAACAGTGTGCTTTGAAGCACACTGTTTGGTGCTTCCAACTTTGGGGTTTTCTGACATGGCATTCTAGCCCTGTGTGGCCCATTTGGACATCCAAAAACAGGCTGAGAGAGGGGCACAAACAGTGTGCGTTGACGCACACTGTTTGGTGCTTCCAACTACGGGTGTTTTGAACTTGGCACACTGGCCCTGTGTGGCCCATTTAGACATGAAAAACCAACTAGAAAGGGGGGCACAAACAGTGTGCGTTGATGCACACTGTTTGGTGCCTCCAACTATGGGGCTTCTTGACATGGCATACTGGCCCTGTGCGGCCCATTCAAACATCAATAAAACAAGCATAAAGGGGAGCACAAACAGTGTGCTTTGATGCACACTGTTTGGTGCTTCCAATTAGGGGTTTTCTGACATGGCATACCGGCCCTGTGTGACCCATTTGGACATCAAATAACAGGCTGAGAGAGGGGCACAGTTATTGTGCGTTGCCGCACACTCTTTGGTGCTACCAACTATGGGTGTTTTGAACATGGTATACTGGCCCTGTGTGGCACATTTAGACATGAAAAAACAACTAGAAAGGGGGGCACAAACAACGCACACTATTTGGTGCTTCCAACTATGGGGTTTTTTGACATGGCATACTGGCCCTGTGTGGCCCATTCAGACATCAATAAACAAGCATAAAGGGGAGCTGAAACAGTATGCTTTGAAGCACACTATTTGGTGCTTCCAACTATGCGGTTTTTTGACATGGCATTTTGGCCCTGTGTGGCCCATTTGGACATCCAAAAATAGGCTGAGAGAGGGGCACAAATAGTGTGCATCGACGCACAGTGTTTGGTGCTTCCAACTACGGGTGTTTTGAACTTGGCACACTGGCCCTGTGTGGCCCATTTAGACATGAAAAAAACAACTAGAAAGGGGGGGGCACAAACAGTGTGCGTTGACGCACACTGTTTGGTGCTTCCACCTATGGGGTTTTTTGACATGGCATACTGGCCCTGTGTGGCCCATTTAGACATGAAAAAACAACTAGAAAGGGGGGCACAAACAGTGTGTGACCCACACTGTTTGGCGCTTCCACCTATGGGGTTTTTTGACTTGGTATACTGGCCATGTGTGACCCATTTAGACATCAATAAACAAGCATAAAGGGGAGCACAAATAGGGGGGCTGCTATTTCATGAGCGGCATGAGCATGAGCGGGAAAACAAAAAGCATGAGCGGACCATTGTGTGTCCACGGAAATAGGGTTAGGAGGCACGGAAATAGGGTCATGTGAAGTTGGAATGTGGCACCAGTTGACTCGTCATAGCAATGAAATGCAACATTGTATTGCCAATTGTGTGGCAAGCCACATCTATACAAGTGTATCCTAACTGTCATAGCCGGAATGGGCACTACTCTCCTACACCCTCCGAGGAACTTGCCCCACCTTCCTCCTCATCCCCCTCATCCCCCCCATCCTCCGAGCTCTGTGATGCATCAGTTCCACTATGCCTCTCAAAAATTCCGTCCTCTCCTTGGGGGACTGTCCACCTCACCTCCTAGGAATCTTCTGCCTCTTCTCCCCCACTTTCCTTAGGAGAATCCAAGACAAATCTACGAGCCTGACGAGCTCTAATAGCTGCTGCTTCCTCCCTCATCTTCATTTTCTTGAGGCTTGCCTCGTCTAAAATCTGCTGTACACGACTAGGTTCGGAAGACCTCCTAATCGACACCGAAGCAAGTCGGGCAGCATAAGTAGGAAGGATGTAGTCCCTTTCTGGACTAGGCATGAAATCCCCCTTGGCAAAAAAAGGCACGTTCATCCTACCCATGAACTACAGTGTAGACGTCCCTCCTGCAGTACTTGGCATCCTGCAGTAAGAACAAATCCACTTTAAGAATGTCAATACCAGCAGAAGCAAAAAAAGGTCTTTCAATGAAATAAGAGAGCGAAGGGAGGTGCCTCACGAAATCAGGAGGCAACTTACAATGCGACCACTCACTCGTAAACCGGGGGCTCCTCGGCCTCGATCCCAACTTGTACCTGCCCCTGCTCCTTGTCGGATTCTTCCTCATCCTCCGAGGATGCCTCTTCCTCTTTCGGCAGACGTTCAGCCGCTGCAAGTTTGGAGTTGTGGAGGGTAGTATCTGGCTCAAAGGCGAAGACATGCCTGTCGGACAACGTCCCTGCCCACATTGAAGCACATGAGGGACAAAGCGGGCGGTTAGTAGCATGCGGCATGCAATTGCAATTGGGCCAGGGGACAAACTGTGCACGTGAAGGCTTACCCGTGCCGCATGTGAGGTCAAAAATCCACCCTGGACATCCGAGCACGTCTCCATGAGGGTTTGGATGAAAGCAAGGCTCCGGGTCCGGCTGTACCGCCACGGTTTGCCTGTCTTTGTGTCCTTTGGCATACCGGAGTGGGGCACATAGTTGTAGAGGACATCGTAGGTAACAGGGTCCACAGCGGCAACAACAAGACGACCGTCGTTGCGGAATTTGAACATGGATCCTCTCTTCACAAAACAATATGCCTCAAACACCAATGTCTGCACATCCAACAAAAGAGGGATCAACTCCAGGGTCTAGTTTAGATACACCACAATGTGAAGTGAATGCAATAGATTGATCACTTACGCTCTGGCCCTCTGTTTGCAACCCCTGTGTATTGATGCAGAACCATTTTTTGAGGAGGACCGGGGTGACACTTTTCGATGTCCATCTTGCCACAACATTCTCTGTGGTCTTCCCTCTTGTGGCAAGGACCACCATACATCCACCGTCATCCAGGAGCATCCCCGCCAGCCCAAACCCGGCTCTCCAGTAGTCCTCAGTAAACCTGTTCCTGGTGGGCACACCATCCAGGCCCTCCAGCAGCTCCCCATCTGGAATATCAAGGAGAATCATATTGCAGGCTCTCTCCACCTCAACCCCCCCCCAGAGTGCTCTTGCAATCCGTGCTCACAGCCGTGAAGAACTCCATCATGGCTTCCAAACCAGGGGTGTCTTTAGGCTCTATACCGACAGCCCTCTTCTTGGCTTTCCCCTTCAGCTCCGCCAGAGACTTGTTGTGTGCCACCTTCTTCGCCCTGGAAGCCAGAGCGTCAAGGAAACTCTCATTGACATATTGGATGATGGTTGGGGGTTCTAGCTTTGGCCTCTACGGAAACGTCACCGCCAAATACCGCCGTGTAGGCTCGCCCTCAAATGCCAACTCCATGGCAGAGCCAGTCCCAGTCCGAACTGACTTGGGAACCCGGATGACCGGTGACTTGGTAGCAGCAGTAGCAGTCGCAGGACCTTGCACAAAGTCGTCATCAGAGTCACTCCCTTGGGGCCCCTCCTGCGCCTCCTCTGGTGCCCCGGTGGTTTTCTGTTTTTTGGGGGTTACTGTACTCCCCTCTTTCCGTGTCCTTTTCATTTGTCCTTTATTCTTCTCATTCAATTTCTCCTGAATACCTGCCTGAGCAAGCTCTGCAGCTTTCCTGGACTTGGCAAGCGCTTTCGCCTCCTTTGGACCCAGCGGAGGCAGAGGAGCCCAGTTTCGTCGGGCCTCCGCATCCCGCTTCAATTGAAACTCGGATGAGTCGAGCGAGGCGGGCGGAAGGTCCACATACCAAGGGCAGTCGCGCAAATGTTCCAAATGCCACTCCTTCACGATAGCGTCAGTGTACATAGAGTCAGCCCCAAGGTTCCTCCATGCGAGGAAGAATGGCGGCTCGAAGGACAGATGACCTTTCTCCAAAAGGGAGAACTTGCAGTACCTGCATTCAAGAAACACACACAGAATGAGGTCCCGGGAACGAGGTAAATTTTAGGGAATGAAACTGCAAAATAGACGCTGAATTTCTATACGGGGTCGGCCCGGTGGTCTCGGCTTTCCGGGGTGTTCTGCAATGAAAGTGGAATTTCGGCGCCATTTTTGCCAGGCACCCCAGGGACTTAGCCATTTTCGGGGCCCTGAACTGGAAATTCGGCGCCGTTTTCCCAGGTTGGGGCCGAAAATGGCTAAGTCCCAGAACTGACTAGGCCCGGAACTGGAAAAATGGCGCCGAATTTCCGGTTTCGGTGCCAGCCACCCCAGGGACTTAGCCATTTTCGGTGCCTTGAACTGGAAATTCGGCGCCATTTTCCCAGGTTGGGGCCGAAAATGGCAGAAAGGGCTGGGCCCCAACCTGGAAAAATGGCACCGAATTTCCAGTTCAGGGCCCGAAAATGGCTAAGTCCCATAACTGACTGGGCCCGGAACTGGAAAAATGGCGCCGAATTTCCGGTTTCGGTGCCAGCCACCCCAGGAACTTAGCCATTTTCGGGCCCTGAACTGGAAATTTGGCGCCATTTTCCCAGGTTCTTTGGAAGGAATTGGGGGATTCGGATGTGGAGGAAGCGGTGGATGGTAAGTCCCAGAACTGACGGCCGGAGGCTGGAAAAAATGGCGCCGAATTTCCAGTTTTGGTGCTAGCCACCCCAGGGACTTAGCCATTTTCGGGGCCCTGAACTGGAAAATTCGGCGCCATTTTCCCAGGTTGGGCCGAGAGAGAATGGCTAAGTCCCAGACTGACTGGGCCAAAACTGGAAAAATGGCGCTGAATTTCCAGACTGAGTGCCAGCCACCCCCTGGACAGCCATCCCCCAGGTCCCGAATCAGGAAATTCGGCGCCATTTTTCCAAGGTCTTCTTCACAACTAATTTTCATGCGCCACATAAGGCCTCTTACATCCTAGAAATGTAGGGACTAAAAAGAAAGGCATCGCGTATGTACATGTACAGAAGGCGCATTGCCGCTTTGTCCGCGTTCGGCTGGTTGGTGAACTCGTGGCTCCGGCGGGCATGGGTATCTCTCGAAAGAATAGGTCGGTTTTGTAGAGCAGAAAGTACCTCGTCACATAGTCGCGTAGGCTTCCAACTTGAACTGATGTGCTTGTGTGTCAAGCTGCTCTTACGCATTCGTCGTCACCTGTGGAAATTCTCCATCAGACCGCTTTCCTCAAAAAATACAGTAAATCCACCTGGTACAAGTGTAGAACCGGCAAATGAAGCATGGGAAAGTACCTGAAACCACCATGTCATGCGGTTCATCCACATGTCGAATGTGGGGTCAGACAGTTTGTCGGGTTTGGGGAAGCTCCTTGTACTTTGGGAACCATTCCAGATTTGGAGCCACCGGGTCTGTCCAACCACCCAGCACATTAGTAAGCGCCAAACACCACAAAAACAAATTGTTGCCACGACAATTTGGTTAAGAATGTATAACCTTTTCTGTTGCATCCACACAGGATGTGGCTAGACGATGCAACTTCTCCAATGTCATCGTGGGCTTAAGAGCGCGGGAGTAGTGCTTCCCCACCTCCACCATAAAGTTGGCACCAAGGGCGGGATCAGCTATGGCCACGTACTTTACCATCCGCGACTTGTACTTTATGCGGGCCTTCGCCTCCGCAGCTTTGAGATACGATTCCAGTGCCGGGAGGGTTAGTTTCTTCTCCTCTGACTCCATGTAGAACCTCCGCGCATGTGCCAAATCCTGCTGAATTTTTGTCTATCAAGAATGCACATATAAGATTAGAAATCATGGTCAACACTTTTTCTTCTATTGGGGGAGGAGAGACAGATTAGCTGAACAAAACAGTCAGGAGATTTACCCGAAATATGTAGTCCACCATGGCGTCCATGCTCAGCCTATACCAGGTTCTGTCTGCCTTTGCCTCCGACTTGCGCAGGAGGTCGGTACTGAGCGAATTGGCAAACTCTTGCACCCCCTGCTTCCTGACATCCTTCATTCAGAAGAGCACATGGGACAAGTTGGTGGCAATGAAGGCATTCTCAGTCACCCTGCAATGCCACATTTCCATTAAACAATACTGAAATGAGAATTTGCAACAAATATGACGATTGACAATGAAATGACTGTTTCAAATTCAAAGTTCCAAAGCAAGAGGCATTGTAACTTACGAGTTGATGTCTGCCATTGCAGCTTTGAGAAGACTGCGATCTTTGGGCCCCGCAACCTTCAGCACAACACACTCCATGGCGAAATGCTAATCCAGGTCGTTGGGGTGGGCTTGGGCTATGTACTCCATCCATGCCAAGAGGCGATGATTGCCATCCTAGATGTAAAACATCTTTCTGGACAAGTGCTGGAAAAGAGGATCAGTAGCAATCAATCTCTCGAACTCCTCATTTCGCCTTTGCCAATGGGGACCCCATTTGTCCACCTCATCGGAAGTGTGGGCACGAGAAGCTCCGTGGTCGTTCTCAATGGAAACGTAAAACGCAGCAGACCCCATTTGATATCCCTCTCGGAAAGAGAATTTCAGCTTGTCGATATCGCCTAGGAGGGCAAGTCTCACCACCTGCAATGATACCAAGCGGCAAAGGGGAATCCGAAGCTTGGCCGGGTACACCATGCCCCCCAGGACCCTGCCAATGTTGCTGTGGGTTGCCTCCAACATCTTGGCAGCAGCCAACTTCATATCCGCCTCCGACATGACGTCTGTTGCAGGGGGGTTCTCCGGCAGCCCACCAGGACCGCCAAATCCAGCCTGTATACTCCGGGTTTGGGGCCTAGGGATGTCCGGGAGGATGTCATCCTGGTCAGAAAGCTCCCTCTCGTCGTCCTCAACATGGTCAACCACCGGCAGAAGCACCTTGAGCACTCTCCCCGTCTCTACTGCCCTCTCCCCGGCTCCACCTCAAACTCCCAAAATCCGTGCTCTTTGTGGTGTTCTTTCCCCTCCTCCACTCTCCACCGTATGTGTAATTGCGGGGGCTGCTCCCACCCGCGATGGTGTAACCGGTAAGGATGCAGCCGGTGTGTTACTTCCTATTTCTGGTGTCTTTGAGGGATCCACCGTCTCTGTGCGTCCCTCGCTTACATGGGCATCTGTCATTTCGACAACCCTGGCCTCTTCAGTGGCCTTTTCCTTTGCCTCCTGGCTAGCCTTCTGTCTCGCCTGTTCTTTTGCCCTCTCTTTTGCCCTCTCACGGGCCTTCTGTTTCTTACTAGGGGTAGCAGCAGGGGAGGCCTCCAGGACCACCACCTTTGATTGAGGCGAACTGATACCCTCGCGCGCCCTGCTCACTCCCCCCTCCGCAGCCTGTGACGGCTCTCTCGCAGGGGATTGCATGTGCTTGGCTTTCTTCTTCTTCTTTGCGTGGGCGGGCCCTACTGCATGTGCATCAGCTTCCTCCATTTCCGGATCTGATGTCCTCATCCGACGCCCTTCACCTGCCATGCCGCCTGCACCAACCTCCCGAATGCCTATTCTGGCGTACTCTCGCTGGAGGTCCTCCCGTCCACCAACAAAAGGAGCAAGATTTAGTTTGCCCTCCCACCCCAAGTTGGATGATCCAAACATGCGAAGCACCAGCTCCGACGTCTGCTGCCGACGACTCTCCGACTGCGATTGACGACTAGCGGCTTTTGGAGTGACTGCTCGAGCAGTTGGAGCTGTCAATGATACCACCAGCATGTCGCACTCGTCTTCACTCCGTCATCCCCAACAATCGTGAGAACCACCATCGCAATGAAAACCACCATCGCAACCACCATCGCAACAATCGTGGAACAACAATGAAAACAAAACAAAACCAAGTATGGAGTGGCATGGAACAACAATGAAAACAAACCCAAGCAATGCCTAACAATCACATGCAGAAGCAGCCTTCTCCAGAGCTGCCGGCTTTGCACATGCATTGCAAATTATCAAATGTTCACTCAACCAGTAACTTGCAGAAATCAACATGAAAATTTAAGGACGATTTCGATAAGACGGGAAAATAGGGTGAAATATTTTGAAGGCACTTCATCTGCCCAGACAATCTTCTCAGCTCAGCATGGATTTCCTTAATTTTGGGATGCAACATGTAATCTACAGCGAAGGTGTGCACCCTGTTGCAAATCTCAATGCATCAACGACCTGGCTCCTTTCTAACCCCTCTGACCTTCATCATTCTTCTCACCAACTTGTGCTTTTGCAATGCAACCATGCACTTCCAGGGCTGCCAGGCTGAAGATGTTGGCCAAAAGAAACAAAACAAAGCAAAGAAGACCGCACATGTTACACAAAGCGAAAGAGGAAGGGGCTTGCCTGAGAGTGCTCGGCTTCAGTTGGCGCGGGCTGTGAGCAAGACAATGGGATCTCCTGCTAGAGCTTCAGTTTGGCCATGCGAGAGGTTGGACACCGCCCGTAGTACAAAGCCTTCAGTTTGCGCCGCGGTTTGGATGTGGGGTTTCTCTCAGGAGAGCCACGCCCTTCTCCACGCGGCATAAGTCCCAGTAAAAGAAAAAATCACCCGCAGAATGCGTGCGTACAGGCCTCGAGTGGAACTTCATCCACCCGTCACATCAGGTGTCGAAGGCGTATCCGGGAAGCAAGCGCGGAATCCATGCGGAACATCCGGTTCAAAACTGATGGCGGAGGACATTTAATGCGCAACTGCGCCCTTAAATGTCATAGGTATGGAGGTCGGCCACAGGCCCCACCTGGCCCACCCCCCGAGAATTCATCAATCGCCCGTTGGATGGAAAAAATAGCGCCGAATTTCCATCCGGGGCCGGTCGGATGAAGTCGTCTCGGGGGGAGAGGCCGACACATGGCCGACAGAGATCATCCCCCGGATGGAAAAACGGCGCCGAATTTCCATCTGGGGCCGGTCGGATGAAGTCGTCTCGGGGGGAGAGGCCGACACCTGGCCGATAGAGAATATCCCTCGGATGGAAAAACGGCGCCGAATTTCCATCCGAGGCCGTTCGGATGAAGTTGTCTTGGGGGGAGAGGCCGACGCATGGCCGACACATGGCCGACAGAGAACATCCCCGGATGGAAAAACGGCGCCGAATTTCCATCCGGGGCGGGTCGGATGAAGTCGTCTCAGGGGGAGAGGTCGACACCTGGCCGACATAGATTATCCCCCGGATGGAAAAACGGTGCCGAATTTCCATCCGGGGTCGCCCGGATGAAGTCGTCTCGGGGGAGAGGCCGACACCTGGCCGACAGCGAACATCCCCCGGATGGAAAAACGGCGCTGAATTTCCATCCGAGGTCGCACGGATGAAGTCGTCTCGGGGGGAGAGGCCGACACCTGACCGACAGAGAACATCCCCCGGATGGAAAAACGGCGCCGAATTTCCATCCGAGGCCGCCCGGATGAAGTCGTCTCGGGGGGAGAGGCCGACACTTGGCCGACAGCAAACATCCCCCAGATGGAAAAACGGCGCCGAATTTCCATCCGGCGCCAGTCGGATGAAGTCGACTCGGGGGGAAAGGCCGACACCTGGCCGACAGAGAACATCCCCCGGATGGAAAACCGGCGCCGAATTTCCATCCAGCAGGTAAGCGGGAGCGCGGCCGGATGGAAAACCGGCGACAAATTTCCATCTAGGAGGTAAGCGGGAGGGCGGCCGGATGGAAAACCGGCGCCGAATTTCCATCCTGCAGGAAAATTCGGTCCACCTCATGGAAGGATAACCGGCACCGAATTTGTCTCTGGCGGACGACGATGGTGGGAATAACGTGCCAAAAAGTGGCCTGTAGGCCAAAAACTCTAAGTTTAGTGTCTGCTTAGATCCAAAAACGCGAAAAATTTGATGCAACGACTGAAAATTGTTGATGAAGGGTCGATACGGATGGATATTCGGCGCCGTTTTTCCATCCTGCAGATGATATCTGTCGGCCAGGTGTTGGCCTATCCCCCCGAGACGATTTCATCTGACCGGCCCCGGATGGAAATTCGGCGCCATTTTTCCATCCGGGGGATGTTCGCTGTCGGTCAGGTGTCGGCCTCTTCCCCCCAAGACAACTTCATCCGAGCGGCCTTGGATGGAAATTCGGCGCCGTTTTTCCATCCGGGGGATAGTCTATGTCGGCCAGGTGTCGGCCTCTCCCCCTGAGACGACTTCATCCGACCGGCCCCGGATGGAAATTCGGCGCCGTTTTTCCATCCGGGGGATGTTCTCTGTCGGCCAGGTGTCGGCCTCTCCCCCCGAGACGACTTCATCCGGGCGGCCTCGGATGGAAATTTGGCGCCGTTTTTCCATCCGGGGGATAATCTATGTCGGCCAGGTGTCGGCCTCTCCCCACGAGACGACTTCATCCGGGCGGCCTCGGATGGAAATTCGGCGCCATTTTTCCATCCGGGGGATGATCTATGTCGGCCAGGTGTCGGCCTCTCCCCCCGAGACGACTTCATCCGACCGGCCCCAGATGGAAATTCGGCGCCGTTTTTTCATCGGGAGGATGATATCTGATGAGTTCTATGAGTTCTCTGTCGGCCAGGTGTCGGCCACTCCCCCCGAGACGACTTCATCCGGGCGGCCTCGAATGGAAATTCGGCGCCGTTTTTCCATCCGGGGGATAATCTATGTCGGCCAGGTGTCGGCCTCTCCCCCTGAGACGACTTCATCCGGGCGGCCTCGGATAGAAATTCGGCGCCGTTTTTCCATCCGGGGGATGATCTATGTCGGCCAGGTGACCGCCTCTCCCCCCGAGACGACTTCATCCGAGCGGCCTCGGATGGAAATTCGGCGTCGTTTTTCCATCCGGGGGATGTTCTCTGTCGGCCAGGTGTCGGCCTCTCCCCCCGAGACGACTTCATCCGACCGGCCCCGGATGGAAATTCGGCGCCGTTTTTCCATCCAGAGGATGATCTCTGTCGGCCATGTGTCGGCCTCTCCCCCCGAGACGACTTCATCCGAACGGCCTCGGATGGAAATTCGGCGCCGTTTTTCCATCCGGAGGCTGTTCTTTGGCAGACACGTGGGGCCGTCACCCTCTGATTTGACGCCATGTCGAATTAAATTCTGCCCCTCATTCCTGGGTACGGTTATATTAAATGTTGCTCTTTTTCTTTGCCACTTGCCCGACCTTCTCTCGTGACCCACGCGTTTCAAACCGAGACAGCAACAACACTTCCTCGCTCCGAGCTCCTCTCTCTTCAGCTTCCCCACACTCCCCCCTCCCTGCGCACCCTGTCTGCTTCCTGGCAGCCTTTTCAATAGTCGGCGATGGCGTGCCGGGATCCCAACAACTGCCCAAACAAGCATCTCACCCCGTGGGACTTCTCGCCCAAGTCAGGGGATACTTTCATATACTTGCAGGATTGGATAGACCACTCAGCAGAGGAGGGTGCACCTGTTAGCTCTTGAGTACCTTCCTGGCTTCTACGATCAGCCTCGCGGGGACAGGCTTGCGCGGCTTTGGTGCCTGCAAATCGTTGATTTGCAGTATCCGCCTGCATGGAACATCCCCAAAAGCCGCACGGCCTTACTACATCATTGGAGGTGCTGCCAGTGGGCCTACAAGGATTGCATCGGGTGTACGTACATGCCAGAGAGGATTCCATCCCAAACAGTGTATGGGGACATTCTCATAAGCTACGAGAATGAGTCCTATGGACACAGAGTCTCCACAAAAAAGGTCTGGATTTACGATGGTGCATATATCGGAGGACATGACACCGTTGTCCACTACACCAAAGGTGAACGGGCTGCATCCATTGTCTTCACCTACCGACACCCTGTCAGTCATGAGCTTGTTGAGAGGCAAATCGAGGTTCCAGCTTCTTGGTGAGAACAGTGCAACACGGGAGCAAATTTCCAACTTACCTGAGCATGGATTGCATGCATAGTTTTGGCTTCCCTCGGTTTGTAAGGGCATGCATACTTGTCACAGTTCATTATTAATAAAAATGTCTCCTTTGAACAAAAGTTACACTTTTTGTGCAATGTTGCATTTTGTTGAATTTTGACTTTTGGCAGCGAGGGTCTGGCACTCAATCTTGCAATCAGACCCACTGGAATGCCACCTCTGTCAGTTCCCTCTGTCCATGGGGAAGGTGCTTGCACGCTCGCCCCCCACGTTTCTTGTCAGACGCCACAATTATTGGTTTGCACAACGCATCTGCACTGGTCATATATCTTCTGATTGCATACCGTTGGTAGTTATTGCGCAAAGGCCAGGGGCCGCATTCCGGAGACAAGGTTCATTAACACTCTGACAGTGGATTTTTGGGATAGTGGGCTCCCCGGATTCGTAAATAGGCTTCGTCGCTCGGAAAAATCGGCCCTGCATTCCTTCCCCTCGCTGCATCCCCCTTCTCCCAGGGCGCTTGCCCGAACACCGTCCTGGCAGTCTTGTGTGCATATCTCCCATGGCAGAAAACCCGAGCGCTATAGTGTACTGCCCTCCTCACGAGCATAGAGCTACATTTCCATGCAGAGGGGACATCTGCCGGGTGATGGAGAAATATCTCTGCGTTCGATACCACCTGAAACCGGGGTCGGTATTTTTGGAGGAGGAAAGGAAGGATTCAAACGGAGTTGTAGTCGAAAGTATTGTTGTGCTCCACGATGATTTTGGCGACGGCAGGGAATGGCGAGTTCCACCATCGGACAGCGTCATATACAGGGCTGTTGGGGACTTCATTTGCCCGCCAAATGCACCTTTTATCCTGGCGCCTTCTACGAAACAATCCGCGAATCAGAGACTGGGTACCTCAAAGAGAGAAGTCCGCAACGAAGCAAATCCAGAGCCGACCCCATCAATGAAGATGAGCGAGAACCGGGTTGTTCACAACCTGTCCAACTCAGACGAGGTCATGGAAGTTCCAAGATCATCCTGGAGATCAGGCAAGTCCTCAATGGACAGTAGCGGACGAGGGAGTCATATTCCCAGCACGAGCTCAGCAATTCGATCCATTCTTGAAATTTTGCGAGGGGTTCACATGGAGGGACACCACTCGGAGCTGGTTGGGCTGGACTACAGCAAGTTCGCAATTAAATTCGTTACATGCCTTCCCGCAGACATCAACGGTAATATCTTCTTTGAGTTCCCTCCTCGAACGGACTATTCGAGGGCGTCCAGAATGTTGACAGATATGGATAGGAAACATGACGGTCATCCTTGGTGCGTCACCAAAATCACCAGCATGAAGATGCTCGATGGTGTGCGGGTGCGCTACGTTGTTTGTGAGGGTGCATTGCGGTGTTTCTCTCCAACTTGCTTCCACTTTAAATCCAGAGGTCACAGGAACGAGATGGATTGGACAGGCACAGCTTATCAACCATTTCGAGCTCAGGAGAAGGTTCCAAACTCCACATTTAAGTGTGCGCATTGCAAAGAATCACCACATTGCATGTCTGTTTGTAATGCCAAGCAGTTCTATGTGTTGCACCGTTTCCCTGACCTCACACGAGCTTGCATACACGTTGGTTCCCATTGTCACAAATTGGCGAGGGGGGACTCACAGGAGGCTGCCCACGAGGCAGAGCAGCTCGTCCAAGATGAGGTTAAGTTGAGACCTGGTGCCAAACCCAAACAAATACAACTGCAGCGCAATGGAATACAGAACATAAATTTTACGGGGTTCATGGCTGATAGTGCACAGGCAAATTTCAATGCAGTGCAGCGCGTCTTTGGTTTGAAGGATCCTAAGGTCCCAATGGAAAATAGGGAGCGCACATGCCACTTCCATTGGAGTCAATCTCTGGCACGTCATACAAAGCACTGCATTCGACCTGACCTCCAGTTGGAGCATAGAAGGCTCTGCCTCCAATACAAAAATGCCACCTCAATGGGAGAAGCTGAGAGCACTTACCAAGCAATCCGGGCTTGGCGGTTCTCCTCTGGTGCTACTACTGGGATCCACCTGAAGGAGTTGGAGGACTGGTTGGTTTTCTGGCACTTCAGGTACAGACAGTGGGGAGCTTTCATGACGACGGTAAGCCTTTTCAATCCCAAAAACACAAATTTCACTTTGCATCGTACCAGTTCCTTTGGGGTTGTTGGATTGTCACTTACAGAACCTTTTCCATTTCCTTTCGTTCCTCACATTTGCGTGCAATGCCTCCTGCATGACATGTCCTTGGAGGACTTGGCCGACATGCCTTCCTGTAATTTGGCGGAGACTGTTCACAACGCCTGGATGCAGCAGTCTACCAAAGCAGGACGTGACTTGTATGTGGCCACTATAGATGACATGGTGCGGGCACTTACACAACAATTTTTTGATGGGACGGGGAGGAGGCAAGGGCCCTGATACGACTTTGTTGATGCTAAGGGCTGCGAGCAGGTCCGGAGACCCATCGAAGATGGCCAGAGCTCTGAGCAGGTGCACTGAAGGCACCCATTTGCAATCCAGGGTCCCCCATTTGGAAGGCGAGGAAACATTTGGATCCTGCAAAAGGAAATTGAACACTCCTCCAGGGTCGGATGGAGATTCCCATCGGCCGGACAGGGTCAATTTCTCTGTACCAAAGGTGTCTCCGGTGCAGACTAAGTCATGTGCCCGCCCCTTCCCAGGTGGGTCCTCTTCCAGTGGAGCAGATGCAAATCATGCAAGCACAGCAGCAAGAATCCCATGGGAGGAGGTGGTGTCCTTGGTGCATGAATCTGATTGCATTGACAGTGAGTGGCATATAGAACGCACCCCACCAAGATCTAGAGTGGCTTGCATGGCAATTCGGACCCCCTCTTTCAAGAAATGCAAATAAAAAATATGCAAAGGCTCCAGGGGGACTCCAGCTCCAACATTCATAGGGTTCTTCCGACCTTATTATAGTGGGGAGTCAAAAGACCACAAGTTCTGGTTCTGCCCAGACGATATGGCACGATGCGTCAAGGGAACAGTTCGTCCTTCGGTGATAATGAAGCCCCCTCCCCCCGCAATTTGGCCTGTGAAACTTGGGACGTCACTGTCATCAAACGAGATAAGCATGCTGGAGGAGGGGGGGTTCCGTCTTGCATGGTCCCGGATGGTGCCCTCATGTACTCTGGGCACAGATGTGCCACATGCTCCGGCAATGCCTCCACCCGGTGCCGACTCCCACCCAACAAAAAGAGATGGAAAAACAGTGCGCCGTGTCGCTTCGGGTGTAGATCACGACTGCAAGATAGAATCGGCTAGAATTTTGCAGGCTCGGGTGACTCGTATTATTGTCTACTGGCTCAGTTCTTCATGACAAAGAATATCAGGTTATCGTGGGGAATTTCCCTGCGTGCACTTGTCCAGATTTTGTAACGATGCGTGAGGGCGCTCTCGGCATGAGAGGGAAGTGGGTCCCCTGCAAGCATCAATATTACATATACCTTGTAATTATGTGCTGCGACAGTAAGAGAGACCAATTCATTCACCAAGCCACACTAGGCTATGGAGAAGTCATCACTCTTCTGCAGCGAGACACCTGCCGTGGGGCTCCGCCACATTCTCAATGAACGAGCCATGCCCACTCCCCGTGCTGGTTTCCAACTTATCGTGTGGAGTCTTTGCATGTAGGACAGACACATACATTTTATTCGCAGAACCAAGGCAATTGTACATGCCATTCATTGTAGGCGTCTTTCTCTGAATTGAAATAAAGTGTGACGATCATTCTGAGCTCAAATCTGCCATATGTTCATATTCCTCTTTTTGTGCAAACATTGCAGACATGGTGCATGGTGGCCCCTTTGTTTTGTCCACGGTAATAGGCCCTCTTCCTGCAATCCTCGCCTATAGGGCCTGCTTCTCCAGCACATTTGTGCCGCTCACGCTTTGCAGCTACAACATGAGCTCAGCTCCCAGACTCACGGGGCTGGGCTCACGTCGTAGCTACGCTGGAGGTTGACTAGAGGGTGCACACCCTTGTTGCAGATGACAAATGGCATCCAAAACTGCCGTAGAAAACCACATGGATGCCTCCAAAACCTGGTTGGTAACTAATGCTCTTCCCACAATGGCCTAGTTGCAAATTTGGACATGACGTGGCGTTGACGCGTCTGCGTCACGTCACGTCCTAAACGGACGTTACTGTACATAAATATGTTTATTTTTTTACTATACTATTGACTATTTACTATGAGAACCGACGTGGCAACCGATGTGGCCTCATTACGTGGACTTCATTATTTATCTATAAAATTTATATATTATGATTTACATTGTCAATCATGTGACTGTCAGCAACGGTTGGTCGGACATTTTTTTTTTAAAAAAAAATGTGCGACCACCAGAAGGGGGTGGTCGCATATTTTTTCTTATTTTTTAAATGGGTGCGACCACCAGCAGGTGGTGGTCGCAGCATTTTCATTTTTTTTAATAGGTGCGACCACAAGCAGCTGGTGGTCGCACATTTTTTCTTTTTTTAAATTGGGTGCGACCACCAGCAGGTGGTGGTCGCAACATTTTCATTTTTTTAAAATAGGTGCGACCACCAGCAGGGGATGGTCGCATATTTTTAATTATTTTTTAAATGGGTGCGACCACCAGCCAGTGGTGGTCGCAGACTTTTTTTTTTTTGTTATTAGGTACGACCACTTATGGGGGGTCGCACATTTTCGTTTTGTTTTTAAAAATGTGCGACCACCAGCAAGGGGGGGTCGCAGCACTTTTTTTGTTTTGTTATTAGCTGCGACCACCCATAGGTGCGACCGCTACCTAAACACGTGGCGAGGCGTGAATGGGCAGCAGAGGCGGTCGTGCGCCGCTCAAGGTAGGCTTCTCTAGGCAGTATATAAGGGCCTACCCCTCATTCCCAACCCATTTTTTTCCCTCTCTGTGAGTGTGGTTCTGGGGCTTATTGGAGTTTCAACTTCGGTGGCAAGGACTGTGTCGTGGGCGGGGGGGGGGGGGGGGGGAGTGGATATGGGGGAGGAGTTTTTGCCTTTTTTTCCTGGGACTGTGGGAGACAGTTTGCTTTGGGTACTATACCAATAGAGGGTGAGGAAATTGGTCTGCTAGTATATAAGGTTATCAAATAGTCTGGGTTTAGTTTTTCGTTACGAAGCCGCGTCTATTCCGCAGAGTACTTTCATCATGTCCGGAAACATTGCTTCGAATGCAGTGTCAAGGGGTTCCTCGGGAAGTGGGCGTAAAGGTAGGAAGCGTAAACATGCACATGAACGGGATAGTCAGGTCAACAAAAAAGGCTATCCAAACGCAGAGGCCGCGAAGGTGGTGAAGCAAGTAGTGCTGGATTATTTGAAGGACAATGACATAATGTGTTTGAATCTTTGGTATGTCCAACATGGGAATAAGGGGTTCCTTAGATTCCAGCACAATATGGAGATGAGAATGAGGGAGGCTTTGGCCGGGGATGAATGGGAGGAGGACAGGGCGAAGTTCCAGTTCACGAAATGGATGGAGGACCGGGCCCATGATGCCACATGAAATCTGAAGCAAACCATGGACAAGCTTGTTACGAGAACACTTGTAGCTAAAGGTCGCATGCCAACTTCAGAGGAGGAGTTGTTTGTGCTTGTGGATTGGTGGTCTGACATAGCAAATGCCCACGTCAAACGACGTATGAAACCACTCCCATGGAAGGCAGGGTCCTCGTCCGCGGATGCGGCATTGAACGTGAGATACATATCCACAAACGCACAGATACAACAACTCGACGCGCCCAAACAGGGATGGTATGGTACAATTCGGAGGGTTAGAATTGTTGGGGATCAATTCATTCCTCCATCCTGGGAGCTAGCAGAGGAAAACGCCCAGGGAAACAAATGCTGAGCTTGCCAAAGTCCAACATAACAATGAGGCGTTGGCTGTAAAGTTCCATCATTTCGGCATCATAAAGTATTTTGCGTTGCATCCACGTCGAAATGAAGGTTATACACATTGGTGGAATGGGGGGACCATACAATCATGATTGAGTGTTGACAGGAAATGGGGGAATGATCGGGATAACATGGAGCTAATGGAACGACGGGGGACGGAGCAGGAAATGCTGGAGGTCAACCGACTGGTTCGATTCCGACAGAATCGTACCCAATTGGCATGGGCGCTTTTGCACATCATGCTCAATGTCCATAATCACCACCTCTTGCACAACGACATGTCCCCCGACAACATCTTGTTGCATTTTCCACAAGGGTCTGAAGATGTGTACATCGGGGTATGCGATTGGGGGATGGCCTCCATGACGGATGACCCAAAAACCATGTTGTAAATTTTCGAGAGCAAAGACAAGATGATAAAGACTCTCGCACATAGATGGTGGATTGCACCTGAAATTGCAATTGTTCATAATGTAGCCAACAACCAGTCAGATGACACACCTCGTAGGCCCCTCTAACCGTACCATCAGATATCTTTGCAATTGGGAAAGATAGCCCAGACAATAATTGGGGGTAACACGTTCGATGCAAGTCTGTTCAACGATATGTCTACTGGAACCTGTTTTGCTTCGGCTCTGGAAAACTTGCGTGTAAACACAGTAGAGTTGCGGTACAAATTAGAAAATATTGTGAAGCGTTTTATGACGGGGCTATTCAATTGTCCTGAGCCCAAAAATTGCTGGAGGATGGATAGAAACTTGTAGACCTCTGACTGTACATCATGTTTGAATAAATGTTGTTTTTAATTGTGTTTGTCTCGTACCATAATGTTTTAATGGTTTGTTACTTGGCCATGGCACCTGGGTCCATCATATGGGATAATCAAGCACCACACCCACGAATCTTGAAGAGTGACAGTGTACACCGGGTCAATGGGTGAACCAATCGTTCCCCTACCAAATGATTTTAGATTGATTTGAAACTTTGGGAGTATCTTGTACATACCCTCTTTAAGTTACCGGACAAGTATGAGGTCAATCTAAAATGGTTCTAAGGGTGAACCAATAGTTCCCCTATTAAATGATTCATGATTGAAAATTGGTTGAAAGGTTTAACGAGTCGTTCGGGGGGTAAATGATTTTTTCTTCGCTTGCAACTTTGTGTATGTGATTTGTACGTACTTAAGCACATATGGACCAAAGTTGAACTTCAACAAAACTGTTTGAATGGGTTATTCAAATTCATAACGGAGGTATGTGTCGTATAGACGGGAAACAACCTTTCGCCTGCACATGAATTGTTTTTAATTCCATTCTGAAGCCATATGCTTGATAACAACATGAAGAGTTGCATGCAAAATATCACCATGAACAGACATCGTCTGCATCCAAAACACATTTTATTCCCTCATTTGCACTCCAAGGTGAAGTTATCTTCAACTTCATGCACTCTTCATAGAGAGTTTTGCAATAATGAGCATAGAGCAAATGATGAACATTTTTTTTCAAACATTTTTCTTTGGTACATTTTTTGGCAAGGATGTGGTGGTGTGAGGGTTCGACTCACAGAATAAAATCAAGCAAAAAACAAAATCATTCCGCCCCACACTCATTGCGCCCCACAATCCTATGCCCTATAAATCATTTTATTTAGTAAAAATCCAGTTCAATTCAAAATTGGATGAAAGGGTGAACGGAAACTTCCCCGATGAAATGATATTTTATTGCTCCGAAACTTTGAAAGTGTCTTTTACATGCCCTCTTACACGTCTTTGAGAAGTATGACATCAATCTAAAATGGTTTAAAGGGTGAACCAATCGTCCCCCTACCAAATGATTTTAAATTGATTTGAAACTTTGCAAGTGTCTTGTACATGTCATCTTACAGGTCTTTCACAAGTTTCAAGTCAATCTAAAATGGTTGAAAGGGTGAATCAATCATGAACATATCAAATGATTTTTGAGTGCTTTAAAGCTTTGCAAGTGTCTTTCACATGCCATTTTAAAGGTACCGGACAAGTATAAGGTCAGTAAAATATGGTTGAAAGGGTGAACCAATTGTTCCCCAATCAAATGATTTTACATTGCTTTGAAGCTTTGCAAGTGTCAGCCACATGCCCTCTTACAAGTATCGGACAAGTATGACGTGAATAAAAAATGGTTGAAAGGGTGAACCAATCATTCCGCTATCAAATGATTTTATATTGTTTTGGATGTCATTGCTTTGGTAATTCTAGCCCCCAATGGCCCATTCTAACCCTTGAATTACAATTCAAAATGCAATTCAAGCCCTTAAAATTGGTAATGCCAGTCCCTAAAATGACCAACCCTGACCGCATCTCAAATTGTAATTTGAGCCCTTGAAATTGTCAATTCCAACCCCTCACATTGCACTTCTAGCCCCTGAAATGGCAATTCCCGCCCCTCAAATTGCAATTGTAGCCTGTGAAATTGCAATTGCTAGTGCAGCCTCTGAAATGGCAATTTGAGCCCCTAAAATTGGCTATAGGTGAATCATTCCCCTGCCAAATGATTTTGGATTGATTTGAAACTTTGCGAGTGTCTTGTACATGCCATCTTAAAGTTACTGGACAAGTATGATGTCAATGTAAAATGGTTCAAAGGGTGAACCAATAGTTCCCTTGTTGGATAATTCATGATTAATCGTTAACGATTGATCTCATATTACACTGGGACCTATCAGAGGGTACATTGAACACACTGGCCAAGTCTCAAAGCGAACGAAAATCATTTGGATGGGCAACCATCTGTAGGCCTATTGAACCAATTTCGATTGATCTCATATTACTTTGGGGCCTCTTTCATGGTACATTGAACATACTGGCCAAGTCTCAAAGCGAACCAAAATCATTTCGATGGCCAACCATCTGTTGAGCCATCGAATGAATTTTGATTGATCTGATATTAGTCCGGGACTAGTGAGAGGTGTCTCAAACGTACTGGCAAAGTTTGGAAGCAAACAAAAGTGATTTGGATGGGCAACCATCCGTTCACCCATTGAATATATTATGTTGGATTTGCTGGACTGCATTTCGCATGCTCATGTTTTTTTTTCATTCCGTTTTTGAATGGGGCGTGTAGTGACTCCATGCAACGTGCGTGCCAAATTTGGGAGCGATCAAAATTCATTTGGACCCAAAACCACAGTTTTGCACTCCAAACTTGATTTGTGCTCTACTTCATGTACTCTTCATAGAGAGTTCTGAAATAGAGAGCGAAAGAGAACATTTTTTTTTTGGGGCATTTTTTATTGGTCCAAATTTTGGCGGGGAAGTAGCAGTGGGATGCTTGAAGCCGCAAAACAAAATTGAGCCAAAAACAAAATCGATACGTGCCAGAAACCCCCAATGAAAGGCAATGCAAACCTATTTATTGGCTTAAAATTAATTGAAATTCAATTACATTCTGGAATGGCTTGGTGTCAATGGGGAGGCAAATGATTTATTCGTCTATTGTGTTTCCACACATGTGTCGCACACATGTTCAAGCACATGCGGGCAAAAGAGGGGGTTCAACCACATCCGATCAATGGGTGCAATAGCCGTGCACGCATTGCAGGATTATTTTTTCGGAATGAACAAAAACCAGATGACAACTGAATGCCTCATTGGCCCATCGAACGAATTTTGATTGATCTCATATTACACTGGGACCTATCAGAGGGTACATTGAACACACTGGCCAAGTCTCAAAGCGAACAAAAATCATTTGGATGGGCAACCATCCGTTGGCCCATTGAACGAATTTCGATTGATCTCATATTACTCTGGGGCCTCTTTTATGGTACATTGAACATACTGGCCAAGTCTCAAAGCGAACCAAAATCATTTCGATGGCCAACCATCCGTTGAGCCATTGAATGAATTTCAATTGATCTGATATTAGTCCGGGACTTGTGAGAGGGTGTGTCGAACATACTGGCAAAGTTTGGAAGCAAACAAAAATGATTTGGATAGGCAACCGTCCGTTCACCCATTGAATGTATTTGTTGGATCTGCTATTACTTTGGGACAGGTTGGACTGCGTTTCGCGCGCTCATGTTCTTTTTTTCATTCCGTTTTTGAATGGGGCGTGTAGTGACTCCATATGCAACGTGCGTGTCAAATTTGGGAGCGATCAAGATTCATTTGGACCCAAAACCACAGTTTCTTGCCTGTTTTGCACTCCAAACTTGATTTGTGCTTTTTTTCATGTACTCTTTATGGAGAGTTTTGCAATAGTGAGCGAAGAGAACACTTTTTTTTTGGGGCATTTTTTATTGGTCCAAATTTTGGCGGGGAAGTAGTAGTGGGATGCTTGAAGCCGCAAAACAAAATTGAGCCAAAAACAAAATCGATACGTGCCAGAAACCCCCAATGAAAGGCAGTGCAAACCTATTTATTAGCTTAAAATTAATTGAAATTCAATTACATTCTGGAATGGCTTGGTGTCGATGGGGGAGGCAAATGATTTATTCGTCTGTTGTGTCTCCACACATGTGTCGCACACATGTTTAAGCACATGCGGGCAAAAGAGGGGGTTCAACCACATCCGATCAATGGGTGCAATAGCCGTGCACGCATTGCAAGATTTCTTTTTCGCAATGAACAAAAACCAGATGACAACCGAATGCCTCATTGGCCCATTGAACGAATTTTGATTGATCTCATATTACACTGGGACCTAACAGAGGGTACATTGAACACACTGGCCAAGTCTCAAAGCGAACAAAAATCATTTGGATGGGAAACCATCCGTTGGCCCATTGAACGAATTTCGATTGATCTCATATTACTCTGGGGCCTCTTTTATGGTACATTGAATATACTGGCCAAGTCTAAAAGCGAGCCAAAATTCTTTGGAGGCAAATGATTTAATTCGTTTGTTCATTTATTCGTGATTAATCGTTAATGGTAAAAAGAATAAACCAAAGGTTCCTTAATAAAAAAAAAATTGAATGATTTGAAATTTTGCCAGTATGTTCTACATGCCTCTTACATGGACCGGACAAGTATGAGATCAATAAAAAATGGTTCACAGGAAGAACCAATGGTTACTTGATGTGCTGATTTCTGAATGCTTTCAAACTTTGCCATTGCATTGTACATGCCCTCTTAAAGGTACCGGACAAGTATGAGTTCGATTTAAAATATTGCAATGGGTGAACCAATGGTATCTTCATTCAACAATTTTTGATTGTTTTGAAACTTTGCGAGTATATTGTACATGCCGTCAAATAGGTACCGAACAAGTATGAGGTCATTCAAAAATGGTTCAAAGGATGAATCTCGTATTTCCAAAAATTACGTAGACTATATAGTGGGTTACACATTTAAGTTTTCGCAACCTGAGACCTTTGGCCTACTCCCTACGTTTCTAGCCTTTCTAGTCATCTTCATCTAGATTTATTACTTCGTTGTCGTCATCTCCAGATGTTGATGAAGATGCTCCGGGTGTAGAGGACGTGCCTCCACCAGTACGGAGAGCTCGAGTCTGGGCTCGAGTGGTCAAAGAGGGACCCAGTGTTGTGTGGTCCACCCTTGCTATCATGCGTAGCGTTCTAGGCGAGTGCTGACTCTCTTCCATATTTGCCAGAGCCGGGTGTGTCGCTCTTGCTACGGCTTCGTGCAATTTTTCAATTAAATCCGATATGTTTGGAAGTGACAAGAACACCCCTGGAATAGAGGCGACTTGGTCACGCCATGTGTCCTGCCAATACTTTACAACACTCGTGATGGCAGCCTTGAAATTGTCCAACACCTCCTCCTGCTGGGGGTCTCTGCGCAACTCTGGAGGAAATGGCCCTTCATCCCAACGAGGCACCCAATACCTCTCATTCATATCATCCCAACGGATGCTAGCGGCCTCCAACTCCCTCAGAAATAGGTCTCTCCCAATCGGTTCGCGATTGTATGGGTCGTTTTCCGCTGGCACCCACGGATCCTCAGGCAATCGGAAGAATCTTTGTTTGGTACAGCTCCAACGCCCTCCCAAGTTCCGGCAAAAAAGCTCCATTTGGACTGGGTCCCATATGCCTGTAGCGCACACGGTTATTTCCCAGTTGGATGTCACCCAAAAGGTCACCGGATCTTTAACCCTAGATAACGTCATAACATCCAAGACGTGCATCTATCTTGGAGCATCCCATGTCATTGTCTCCCCCCAGTGTTGACAATTTAAAAAATCGTAAGGCGATACATCCAATGGCATGTTGTACCGGTTGTACTCGTATCCCGTGGGCATATTGTCTTGCAACCCAAACAACTCGTAGAAATATCGATGGATTGGTCCACGGCAGTCAGGGCATTGGCTGGCTCGCATGGCTGCCGATATGAGACATGCGGGGTGGAACAAATGGCCACATGAACCAAGCATATAGCCTCCATCCGATCCGTAAGGGTTTAGACATATTGTACACACCGTACCATCTATTACCCATGACGCTGGATTGCTCCGTGGTATCCACGTCCGTTCATCCTCACGAATGTCGGATGACATCCTCGGCCTGCTGTCCCACTCCTCCTCTACTTCCAAATCCCAGTTTATGCTCTTATTGGTATCGGAAATTGTATGCACACAGTGCTCAAACATGACATCCACGTCACCCCATGTGGTGAATCCAGTGTACTTCGACGTGAATACATCACGCACAGTGTCGTGCCTTTGCAAATTAGCAGAGATGCTATCTACGCTTCGATTCGACAAACGTGCTGCACGTTGGAGGGATGACAACGCTTCTTCCATTGTGTTTCCCGCGATGCTAGATGGCCTGCCCATGTCACCCAATTCTGCCAATTCCCCTTCAACCATGGCCACGATTGAATTTGCATGGCATTTGAGTACTGATATGCAACAGCCCTAGCTTGCTCACGTTCCCCCACAAGTTGCTCTAATTCCTGTTCCTGGGCCGATGTAATTTGCACGGCTGAACATTCCCCAGTTTCCACTATGGGGTCCTTCCTTTTTCTTGCCTTCTCCGCCACAAGTCTTTCTTACTCAACCCTCACCGGGTCCAGTTCAGGCGTTTGCATTTCATTCCCATGCCCGATTGAGTCAACTCTGTCGATGACGCGGTCAATGTCCATTGGTGGCATATCCAAACGCGCCAATATGTCTTGCTCGTTGGTGATTGGCCTCGGGTCCTGAAGCACACCGCGTACGCTGTCGAGAGTCCCCAACCCCATTATTTCCAGCAACTTCGCTATTTGTCACCGTTGCAATTGAACAATGTCCTGCAGGTCCTTGATGTGCTGTTCATGTGCGGCCAACTGTTCCTCCAACGGAGAGCGTACCTCGCCCCCCTCCACCTCAGACGTTGAAGGCCCGGCTGCGGAGACCTGTTGCGGCGTGTAACCTGGAGGTTGGTTTGCCTTTCCTCATTCTTCCACCTCGTCGTTTCCATCCAACCGTATGATGTCCTGCCCCTGAAGTATATACAAGTTTGGGATATCAGAGAACATGTATAGTCTAGTACGTTGTCTCGCAGTGGCAGTTTGCCAATCCATTGGTCGCAATAAAATCAACTATGTGTACAATATGACCGCAAATAAATACGAAACCTTGTTGTTGACGAGCGGTTGATCCCACAATGTTGCATGTACCTCCTCTGCCATGTGGCGGAAATGCGGGTTGGCGTAGGAATGCAAGCTAGCTTGATTTTGTTTGGTTTGTAGATCATGCCTATCTCTGGGCCACAAACGATTTATGTAACACCAGTCCACAAATTTCATGCAGTCGCCAAGCGACCACCGCTGCGCCATCCTCCAAACTTCCCAACCTGGTTCCGCAAGAATGTTAGGGTCATTGTATATGTCCCAACGAAGTTCGCGTCTGGCCCCTTTCGGTTTTTTTTTGGGAGGTCCACGTTCATTATCGTCATCCCTGGGATGACCTCCTCTGTCTTCCTCCTCCGCCATTTATGGCTCTGGCTTACCCCTACGCGACAGGTGTTTGCTAAGAAAAATGCTCTCCCAACCTTCCTAAATCGTACCTAATCCTACTCCCTAATGAATCCTCCCCAAGTACTAGAAGCACGTGTCACTCCCTCCGCAGTTCTAAGTGATATGACGCAATGTGCAATGAAAAAAACGTGTGTGCCAGAGGAGGGTTTCCCGGGAGGTACTCAGCATCGATTTCGTAGAAACCAACGGCCCAAAATACCCCCCCACCCAACCAAGGGTTGGTCGCAGATTATTTATTTATTTTAATAGGTGCGACTACCAGCCAGGGGGTGGTCGCATAATTTTTCTTTTTTTTAATAGGCGCGACCACCAGCAGGGGGGTGGTCGTAGGGGGGTGGTCGCATAATTTTCCGATTTTTTAATATCTACCAACAGTCAGTAGCTCGGTTGGTTAAGTGCACTGAGTGCGACCCGGACGATTTTGGGTCAAATCTTACTACTTGATGGGTGTGGTATGGTTCGTGGGTGGTGCCCCATTCCTACACCTCATGGCGCATAAATGAAAGAGGTTATTTTCTCCTCTCACTACTAAGGGGCCTGATTTGTGAGTTGTCGCTCCCAGGTGTTTCTGGAAATAATATAATATAATATAATAAAAAATAAAAAATCTGCGACCACCAGCAGGGGGGTGGTCGCACCATTTGTTTTTAAAGGTGCGACCACCAGCAGGGGGGTCCTCGCAGGGGGGTGGTCACACACACACACACACACACACACACACACACATATATATATATATAATATCTGCGACCACCAGCAGGGGGGTGGTCGCACCATTTTTTTTTAGGGGCGACACCAGCAAGGGGGTGGTCGCATAATTTTCTATTTTTAAATAGCTGCGACCACCAGCAGGGGGGTGGTCAGACCATTTTCTTTTTGTTAAATAGGTGCGAATAATATGTAGAGCAGTTTCATTCGGGCCCTGATTTTAAAGTGGTCCAGGAAATACTGTGACCCATGAATTAGAGTGGGGCGCCTATGTAGGAAGGCCACGTGTATTAAGGAATGAGATGAGGGGGTCCAAAAAAAGAATGGAGGAATTGGCTAAATTTAGAATAGGGAGTCATGTAGGGTTGACATGTGTCCAGGGCCTTCTAGAAGGCTCCCAGGGTTGGCGGGCTTCCAGAAAGGTCCCACCGCCCTGAGAGGCTATATAAAGGACCCCCCCACTCTTACTATGTACTAACTTACTACCTATTTAAATCAGTACGTAGGTGCGACTACCAGCAGGGGGGTGGTCGCAATATTTTTCTTTTATTTTAATAGTTGTGACGACCGCTACTGGTGGTCACACAATTGTTTTTTTTAAAATAGGTGCAACCACCAGGAGGTTGGTCCCCCTGCACCTGTATGTATGTTTGGAGAGGCAGATGAAAAACACATGTATCGATTCCCCATGGATTTGTGAAGGGGAAGATGAATTTGGGAGCTGCACCTAACCTTTGTGGTTTTCGAAACCATAATAGGAAATCAACAATGTAAAGGTAATGACGAAACACAAACACACGCACAACCACCAAACCCTTTCTTGGGTACACATATTCCACCATTTTTATTTCCGTACACGTATACATGTACCCAAACTGAAACATGGATATCCATGGAAACATACTACACATCATGTGACAGAAGTTATAGCTGTACCTAGTTCCGTCTAGCACGAGGACGATGGTATGATCTCACGCCTAGTACAAAATCATCTTCCCCACTCACTTCACCCCCGTTCCCATGATCAGTGCTAGAATCATGATCTCCACCTGTTCTTTCGTTTTCAGAAGCAACTGGCCGTTGGACCTGTAGTCGTCCTTGGAGTACGTTCAGTTGTCTCTCTGGTCGATTTCCACTCCTATCATGAATACCATCTGGGGTATCAGGTCTGTTCACAGGTCGGTCACCAACAAAAGGTTGCACAATTCTCTACCGTTTCTGGGCTTGTCTCGGATTTCGTGGTGGCCTTGGAGCAAGTCTCGTATGAAGAAGGCTACTCGCACGTACATCAGAGGGGCTGACATGAGAGGAAGGGGCATGAGATGGACCAGCGAGGGTCGAGGGAGCACGGTTCACATGTGGACGTCGTCGGGCCAGATGAAACGACCGTGGCAAGTCGTCGTCATCCGATGGTTCGACTTGCAGAAGTCCCACAACAGAAGAAACATCTCCCAAGATCGGAGTAGCGATGGAAGGAATTACATGAGGGGGAGAGAGACTAGATGGACCAGCATGGGATAGACTGACTTGAGAAAGAGAAACATGAGATGGAGCGGCGTGAGATGAAGCACGGTTCACAGGGGCACGATGTCGGTGAAGGAATGATAACGGCCAGTTGTCATCATTCGACGATTCGACCTGCATATCTCCCGCAGTCCGTGGAACTCGTGGTGGAAGAGAGTTGACCTCAACTTCATTGTTGAGAAGCATGTGCAATCCTTGAGGCGTCCTCCATTTTCTATGGACCACGATTTGACGGCAAGGACCGAGGATGCATTTTACGACCGCAAACGGATGGTTCGCATGGACTTGTATTATGTGGGGGCCTTGCTGAATCCATTCTTGCTGGACAATACGGATTTGAGAGACGATGTGGATGCCAAAGCCGGGCTTGTACGGGTCATCATGCAACTCGTGCCCTTGAACATGGCAGAGCGAGCTTTGTCCGAGTACCAGTGCTTCTCGGATCGCCAGAATCCTTTCCATGACATGCCGGATCTAAAAACAATGAACATGTTGCCACATGAATGGTGGGATCTGATTGGAGGTGAAGCAAGAACATTAGCTCCCATTGCAAAGCATATTCTTGCTCAAGTGTGCTCTGCCTCATCATGTAAGCGGAATTGAAGCAGTTACTCGTTTGTTCACAACAAGATTCACAACAGGTTGAATCTTGCCAGGGCTGACAAATTGGTTTATGTCCACACGAATTGTAGGCTACTGTGAGAGAGGACAGCAAGTGACGCATCTGCATGGTACGAGAAAAATCTGTTGTATGAAGAATCTGCCTCAGAGGTCCAATCTAGCAGCAATGATGACACCGACGCCGCGAGGGACTCCAACTCCGACGGTTGGGATGGGCCCGATGATGTGGGCAATCCTCTACATGACCCATATGAATTTAATGACGATGATGCTGCAATGCATCCATCCTTCGATGACCTTGTTGTTGATGAACTGCGACATGGTATCATCCCAATTGCGGACCCATTTCCCCCAGTGGAGCACACCAATATCAACCATGCTTTACCCATTATTGGTTGTTTTCCATCAAACTCCCGCAATGCAATCAACACCGGCTCCACCATGTATACAAAATTTGAACATTTTGCCTAGAAATCGTCAGAGCGAATGATTGCGCGGACCCTCCGATTTTTGCTCAAAGACTTGGACTTATGAGAGTCGCGTAAGGTGCCCACATACGCATCCCATTGAGGGTCAATAATCACCTGCTCCAGACCCGCCCTCACAGTCACCAGTCGATCCACCATCAAAAAGTTTGTGGCAAAGCGGGTTTCACCCGGGTTCCTAAGGCTGTATTTGGGTTCCTGCTTTCTAAACAATGCCAGAGGGATGTGATGTGTACGAATGAACGTCACAACCGACTTTACCGTTTTTACTAGTTGTTTCATCCATGATTCTTTTCCCCAATCTTCCAAAAAGAGATCAAAGACATGAACAACACACCCTTGGTAATATAGATGGGGATATCGTACCATCAAAATATCGGCCATATTAACCATGCTAGATGCATTGTTCATGTACACTTGGACAATTTTATCAGCTCCAATTTTATCGATGAAACTCGTCAACAACCCTGCTTGATAACGTGCATCTTTTCTCTCCCCGCTTGTGTCAACGGATCCCAAAAATTGTTCGTCCGTAGGACAGACCAGCATGACATTGAACAGTGGTCGATTAGTAACAGAACTCCAACCGTCCGCACATATAGTGCTTCCATATTTTCGGAGAGAATCACCTGTATTTTCATTCACCTTTTGGGTGAGGTCAGACATAACTTCTTCTAGCAATCCTGTGCGGAGATCGCGATAACTCGGAGGTGTGTATGTGGACTTGGAATCGGACGTGGCTTTGACAACATCCACAAACGCAGGAAGCCTCGAGACATTGAACGGAATATTGGCCTCGTAGAAAAATTGGGCCCACTTCTTATCCAGAGTCCTCATGTGTGACAAATTTAAGCCTTTCTTGCATTGATTGTTGCCTCAATGGTCTGGTCTGTACAAGTGTTGGCGTACAATAGGGTGTTGCTCCTGACCCACCGGCTTCTCCACGAACAACAGACACCTCGCAAGAACCCCCCTGGGTACAACTCTGAGGGACATTTTGATTCGAACATGGAGTGTTTGGCTTAGAAGCCGCGGCCACATCAAGAGATGGTGGGATATTGCCTCCACATTGGGCAAAGTGGGTTTTCACTCGCATGGAGGCTTTTGGGCACAAACTAACCCTTGCATTCTTCCCATCTCTGTAGCCGATGTGATATAACATGCGATCTTTGCGACTCGCCAGCTTCAATGCACAGAGATTGTATTGAACACCGTCCTTTTTGTGCGGGTCTACGGTGAACCAAGGAATCCACTCCTCCCTCATCCTCACATCCAAAACCCTAACCACAGACTTAAGGTTGAACGAAGAACACTAGTGTACTTGGTAGATTTGTCAAAAGCAATAGAAGTTAGAACATAATGCGATGGCCCAACACTAGGGCATCAATCCAAGTGGATCAATGCACCATGTAATATTGTGCTTTTCGACAATTTGCTGCAGTGGCTTTGGTGGAAGCCACAATAGCAAACGGTCTGCACTCTCCTCTTGGGATTACACTCTTGCTCAAGGAATAGAGAACATTCACTCGCCACAAAAGTGTTTGCCACAAAAGAAGTGAGGGGCATTGTGACCACCTTCTATACCCTCCAGCCTCCAAGCCTCACACGCTCGACGAATCAGAATCCAATGATGCGACCGCTCTAGATCGCACGAGGAAGTTGCATGTTATTTTTAAGAAAAAACTGCTGCGACCACCCTTATGCTGGTGGTCGTAGATATTAAAAAACAGAAAACTGCTGCGACCACCCCCCTGCTGGTGGTCGCACCTATTAAAAAAAAGAAAAATGCTACGACCATCCCCATGCTCGTGGTCACAGAGATTATTATTAAAAAATAAATAAATAAAAATCAGAAAATTTCTGCGACCACCCCCTGCTGGTGGTCGCATCTATTAAAAAACAGAAAAATGTTGCGACCACCCCCATGCTAGTGGTCGCAAATATTAAAAAATAAAAAAATGTTGCGACCACCCCCCTGATGGTGGTCGCACCTATTACAAATAAAATAAAAATTGTGCGACCACCACTAGCGGTGGTCGCAACTGTTTAAGAAAAGAAAAGAAATGCGACCACCCCTGCTGGTGGTCACATCTATTTTAAAAAAACAAAAATGCTGCGACAACCCCTCTGCTGGTGGTCGCAACTATTAAAAAATAAGATAAATTTTGCGACCACCACCATTTAGAGGTCGCACCAATTTAACAATAATGATTTAAAAATGACCTCAAATATTGGCGGTGGAGTAATTTATAAAACAATTCATTCATTTGCCAAGGTGTCGCTTAGAATACAATATATCCACCTACGTGACATATTTTTAACCTAACTCATGTTTTACTGATTTTTCGGCAAAACTGACGTGACGTTGGTCGCGTCAGCCTTGCAAGCACATCCTTGAAGCGGTCATGATTTGACATGTTCAAGCCTACTTGATGCCCCAGCAGCTTGTGTGTTCGGCCGTCTTGCAGCCACCCAAGTCCTATATCTGCCCCCCCATGGCTAATAATGGGTTGTTGTTGCTCCATTATGCAGCTTGGACAAGATGCCCATGGATTTTTTCCAATTGACCTTGAGCCCAGAAAGGTGTGGAGAATTTGGAGTGCCTTGTCAATGTTGGCCTTTGTGGAGTTGTCCAGCAATAGAGTAGTGTCATCTGCGTACATTGAGAGTTTCAGCATCTCCGGGGTCAGCGTGGGCAAGTGAAGGCCAATAATGTCTTGCCTGTAGTGTAACATATGACCCAGCGAGTCCGCCGCTATGAGGAAGAGGAAGGGTGCCAGGGGGCAACCCTGCCGCACCGATCTGGAAATGTGGAAGGGCTTAGATATAACCCCATTAACCATGACCTTGCTGGACGCTGCATGCAAGAGGATATGGACCCATGTCAGGAAAGGCCCCCCCAGCCCCGATTTCTCCATAGCCCTTTCCAAAAAGGTCCAATCAATGGAGTCAAAGGCCTTTTCAAAATCCAACATTTAAGAAGGCCAGTGGCTGGCTGTTTATTTCTGCTCTATGAAGGGCCTCATGGGCCAGCATGATGTTGTCTAAGATCATGCGATCTTTGAGAAAACCAGTCTGCTCCCTCCTAATAATTTTCGGCAGGAGGGGCTGCAACCTCAAGACCAGGGTCTTTGCGATAATCTTGTAAGTTGAGTTTAGCAAAGTGATTGGTCGGTAGTTGGCCATATCTTCTCTATCTCCTTTCTAAAGATTAGAGTAATGAGACCTTCCGCCATCTGCGAGGGCATTATCTTTTTTTCCATAATATCATTTGCCATAAGGAGGAAGTCCTCCCCAATTGTTTGCCATAGTGCTTTAAAAAGTTCAATTGGGAGACCATCCAATCATGGCGATTTTTGGGATGCCACAGAGTTGACCGCCTGCCCCAATTCATACACTGACGGGGGGGGGGGGGTGCCGCCAGATTTGATTTGTCCAGTTGAGAGATCGAGCAGGGGATGTGGTGCAGCATGACCACTGTTGCATCTTGTTTCTGCTGCGAAGCATCCTGCCTTTGAAACAGAGCTTGAAAATATGAGGCTGCCACTTCTGCCATGATTTTTGGCCCAAATGTCCATCTGCATCTCGCAAAGCTGGGACCATTGTGGCAGCTCTCCGCTGCACAGCCTTGACAAAGAAATATCTATTCATCTTTTCCTCTTTGAGACTCCAATTGACTGAGGCTTTGACTCTGGAGAATTGCTCCTTGGCATGTAACAAGGTGAGATTTCTCTTGGCATCCTTGTATGCAGTTATGGTGTGCGCTCCCTCCAGACCCGACTGCAGCTTAAACTGGTAGACCTTCAAGCACTTAGTCAGAGCCTTTTGCCTTCTAGTATTGTCTTCTGCCTTCTCCCTTGAAATAACTTTACAAAGGTCTCTTAACATTTCTATCTTCGCCAAAAATTTGGCAGTGGGCGAGGCTAGTTGGGTGGAAGCTGATTCCCAGGCATTCTGAAGGGTCTGTATGATGAAGGGGTCCTGCAACATGATGGGGTTTAGCTTGAAAAAACCCCTGCCTCTCACCCTGGACCCGGGAGTGTTGAGCATCAGCTGCACCATGGCATGGTCAAACTCCGGGAGGATGGGTTGCAACGGGACACTGGTTGACCAAGACTTCAAAGTGTATGAGCAATAAAATCTGTCCAACCGAGCGTGGCACAAGTGAGGGGGGTCCCTGTTGTTCGACCATGTGAATTTCAATTCGCCCTGGCCTGGAGACGAAGCGTTGAGCAGCCCCACTAACAAGCACATGGCGTCCCAGGTGTTTTTTTCTGCCATGGAGAGACCATGCACCAATCTCCCAAGCCTGTCTTTTTTTTCCTCCACCATATTGAAGTCGCCGCCTACCAGCCAGTGCTGGAGATGATGGCGCTGCTGCATGTTATTTCTGATATGGTTCTAGAGGTCTATCCTGTCTTCCTCCCCATTCGGAGCATATATGTTTATAAAACCCACCTCCCCCAAAGATTGACCAATGTTCAAGACAAGAAGCTGCTCTCTGCCTTGCAACCAAATCTCATGGGAGACAATGGATTGTTGTAAGGAGGGGGAAGCAAGGATTGTTGTGCCCCCTCTGGAATCCGAGATGGTGGGATTCCAGAAGGCTGTGGCCGCAGGCCAAATGGAGGCACCAAGGGAAGCTATTTTTGGTTGATTCAAATTATGTTATTGCAGAATGATAATATTGGGACAAGTTGCTCCTTGTCTTCTTGCACCGTTGTGTCCTCCCATGCGTTCTCAGTCATCATTGGTGAGGGTGAAGGGGCAGAGGCTGAGGGGCCATTTCCTAGGATGGAGGCAACATCGACTTGTAACATGGAGGATTTCCTGGTCCAAATCTGATTTTTGGCTTTCACTGCTAGAGACAAACCTCCGGACACTCCTCCACGTCTCGCCTTCTTGGATCCACGACCTCTGGAATCCATGGGACAGCCGCAACAGAACTGTGATTAGCAGGCGTATTGGCCCTTCAGGCAAACAGCAGGCGCGAGGTGCAAGAATGGGATTAAGAATTAGAGTGGAGGGAGGAGGGGGATGAGGTAGCGGGTGGAGGGGTGGGAGAGTTGTGGATTTTGCGAGGGAACGATGTGGAACAGAGACAACAATTGCGACAAGCTGTTAGAGATGAAAGATAGCTGAGTCAGCTGAATGCATGGAGAATTGCATCAACATCAACATTTAGAGATAAAAATCATGAGCTCGTCTCTATCCTTGGCCTATGCAGTAGATAAGGAGGGGTTAATTGAAGAAGAGTAGTCTTCCCTTCTTGTAGAGAATGCATGGCTTGGCAGCGTCTTCATACTGCAACTCTTTCAAGGCTCATTAAGAGCTGTTGCATCGTGCAGACCACTGCAGGGCTCGGGGAGCCACCGATTAGCGACAAGAGCTTAAGTGCCTGAGACAATGGCGGAGGGAGGGTGTGTGAGTGTGCCGGCTCATTAAACCAACTTGGAAAGCCGGGGGGGATGGGAAGAACTCTGATAGATCTTATGAATGAAGAAAGACTTGAGAAGAGAGGCACATGAAGATGAACTTGGAAGATGAAATCTATGCATATGCTTTAGGTTTTCTTTTTGCGTCATCGCATTGAGAAAGAGCGCGGGGGGGGAGATGGCAGGGGTAACGTAGCAGAACTTGCTCATTTTACCGTCTGAAGGGGGGGAACTTGACTTGCGAGAGAGATTGGGGGGGAGCAGGATGGATTTCTGCATCGTGAGAGAGATAGGGGGAACGGGATGGTCTTCTGCATCGACAGACCCATTCCAGCTGAGGGAGGGGGAGGGGAAAGCGGCCAAGTCCCTGGATGCACTCACCGCAAACTGCGGAGCGCCATCCCAGAGCCCCACCCACAACTCTCCACTTCAACTGAGAGTGAACTAGGATAAGTGATGATCAAAATGCTCTGGACATGTCAGCATTCAGGGTAAACAATCAGTACTACATTGTGGAACACAGAACACCGTTCCATGTATGATCCACTGTGAATCCCAATTGGAAAGTTCAACACGGCAACATCCTACCGTGGAGAAACTTGTTCCTGAAACGATACGCACAAGAAGGAGTGAACAGAAAGATCAGTGAGCATGGAGGGAGGAGCAGCAGGCTGCACATCAGTGGAGACGGCAGATCCACCAACATCGTTCCCACTATTCCATTCTGCCTCCATCTCCCTGCTCGTTTAATCAACTTCTGTAAGATATTTCTTTGTCTCTCTCTAGAAGCATGAAAGATTAATTTAATGAAATCTAGAGAGCTGTTGATTTCCAAATTCCAATCCCTCTAAGAGTACGTACGCGCGTGCCAGACTGAAATTAGCTCACATTTTGAGATCGACCATTTTGGCAGGTTTATTGCGACATTGTCAACCGATTTCCCGTAAACCGTCCGTTGTAATGCAGAGAGCCGTTGCAAGCTACTCTGACATTCTACTCTAGATTGCAACGGCTTTGACATGCGTGTCGGTGACTTGGACATGACCTGGAGTGTGAATTAAAGGTTTCCAGAGTACGAAATCTGGGAGGTCATTTTGCTGCTCAATTTTGGTGTACACAGAGGTGTGTAGGAGAGTGTATGGAGGTGATTCTGTGATGAATGTGAGAAGCTGAGTATGTTCAGTGCGTGACTGAGCTGTGGCAGGCGACCTGACGACATCCTCTGCTTTGTGAACCCTTCCTCATAGCGTGGCTGGCTTTACCAAGCTACCATCCCCAGATTCTGGCGCACTCGAAGGGGAAGGCGAATCTAAACCCTAAGCGTGTTTTGAGCATCACAGCTTGGGAGTCCTGGTCCAAAAAGAGGTAAAATGTTTGTGACCTGCCACAGACCCGAAGGCAGTCAAGGGGCCGCACTATAAAGTTTGCGAGCTAGTTCATGCTAAGGCACGAGACAGCCACTTTGAAAAACCAGGTAGTAAGGATTGAGCATGAAGATGTGCGCTACAAGTTAGCTCCTGAGGTACATGAATAAATAGCAGCGTGGTTCAGAGTTGCAATCAGGCAAACTGGTCTTGCAAACCGAGCACTTGTGCATCTCAGAAGTAGATTCAATCAATTGAGGTTTGGATCTGCTCAAGCACTTGGGGAAGTATGAAGAACGTAAGTGTTGTAACGGTCCTTTGGTTTGCATCGAGCTTTTGTCTGTGGCTCCGGATGTCTGCGGGAGCGGGAGAGTGTCCGACGCTCTTTGTGCCTTCAGATGTCTTACCTTCGGTGAGGTACATGAATAAATAGCAGCGTGGTTCAGAGGGATCTGCTCAAGCACTTGGGGAAGTATGAAGCACGTAAGTGTTGTAACGGTCCTTTGGTTTGCATCGAGCTTTTGTCTGTGGCTCCGGATGTCTGCGGGAGCGGGAGAGTGTCCGACGCTCTTTGTGCCTTCAGATATCTTACCTTCGGTGAAGTATAACTATTCTGCGGCCCCCTTCGCAGAGTTTTTAACGAAGCTGCAGAAGACAATTCCTGCTGCCCTTGCACAGACTCAGTATGCTGCTGCCTCGATCGCAGTAGTCCACCGGAACCAGATAGTGTATAGTTCCGGTCTCACCAGCACCCCCTTCCGAATTGGATCCATCAGCAAGGCTTTCACTGCCATGGGAGCTCTGGTCCTTCGAGAGCGAGGAGTACTGTCTTTGGACGACCCCGTGAAGAAGTTTTTGCCAAACTTCTGTGTCATAAACCCCTATGTCAAGCACGACATTACCCTCCGTGAATTGATGGGCCACGTTTCTGGTTTACCCCGCGAGCTGTGCGGGGACTTTTCTTGTTTGACCTACTCGGAGGCGCAGTCTCTGCGATATATCGCAAATATGCAGCTGATTCGTCCTCCATGGAGCAACCTGCCTGCGTACTCGAACCTCGGATTTGCAATTCTGGGCCATGCCTGGGCGAAGGCGACCTCTCCGCGAAAGTCATGGAGCGAATTCGTCCGAGACGAGATCTTAACTCCTCTAAACATGAGCAGGACGGGTGTGGACTTGGATCACGTCAAGTTGGCTCCAGTCGATGTCAGTGGCTTTCCTGCAAATACGTGGATTGGATGGCTCGGACCTGCCGGAGAGATGAAGTCGTGTAACATACCACCATTGCAAACACAATTTCGTCTCATTCCTTGCTGTCACTCATCAAAATCCCAAGACGATCTTGTACTCGATGAGCTAACAAACAAATGTGATGTCGATTATGAATCTTGCAGGTATTCTACAGCCATTGACCTGGCCAAGTTTTTGCAGTTTCTGATGAAGCCCGACCCCCGCCTCCTTTCAGATGCTTCGGTTCGCGAGTGGATTCACATCAACACCTTATTTCCAGACAACAAAGGAATTGGCTTCGCTCTCCCTTGGGAACTCCTCGCAGCCACCACCAGTTCCAACAGCACCTCCATCCTCATAACCAAAGGTGGAGTCATCGGAACCTACGTATCGCTCATAGGCTTCCACCCTGATACGCAGCTCGGCATCGCCGTGCTAACTTCCGCCTGGCCGAACACCAAGCCCTTCTGACCTCGCCACTAGCATCCTTACAGACTTCATTCCTGTGGTCGAAGCGGTGAACTTTGACATCATCTCTTCCTTGTACTCTGGTGTCTACATCTGTGAGCACACGGCACCCATGCTTAGCCCGAATTTGAACCAGACCATTGAAGTGCTGCGAGGTCGCATACAAGTGACCGGCTCACCTTCCAAAGGCTTGCAGGCTCTAGTCAACATTACCCTGATCGCAGATGGGAGTGAGATCTCATATGTCTATCCAGCCTTCCTCCTGCCCAAAAATGGCACCGAAATCAGTTTTTGGGCAAGTGAAATGGATGGTGTGTACAATCAATGCATCTCTCTGGCGGAGACCCTCAGCGCCAACCCCGACCTCTTCAAGCCCAATGCACCAGGATTTGTGTTCTTGAGGGAGTTCAAGTTTTCTCCCAAATCCAATCTGCTCCTCTGGCCTTCCATGGGTGCGGTGTGCCACAAATCATGATCTCAATTCTAGTTTCGCCGACGAAGCAGAGCCCTTCGGCAACTTCTTTAGGTGGGCTGGGCACCAGTAGTGTGAACTGTATGCAAGCTTACAGTATCAAACTTCTGTCTGCAGAAAGCAAGAACTTGGTGCGTCAAAGTTGGAACAGGATCTCCTCTGCATTCGATGACTTTTACCTTTGAAGAAAAGGCAGAATTTCATTGAACTTTCAGCGAAAGAAATGTGTCCTATGAAGCCCCGGACCTTCTCTCAAGTTAGAAGTACACAAAATCATCAAGATTTTACCAACTTGTTGCGCCACCAGGCTGGTATCTAAATTGAACCAATCCCGGGGTACCAGTTTTCTTATGGTATCGCATTTTGGCATATGCCCATGTACCAGGACCAGCCTGGTATCACAAAATCTCAATACCAGACCAGTGCAGGAACCATGGAGGAATATACTTTCTCCAACAAGCTAACCCAGACAAAGGTTGAGGACATGCACCTTTGTGCTAATTCCATTTGAAAGACATGTTATGTATTAGATATTGTCAATGTGGAGGAGCCAAGGGAAATAGACTCTGTATGGTATACACCAGGATATGGAGTGGTGTACATAACTGAGGCCAAAATTGTGATTACAGTCCAACAACAGCACTGCCCTTTCCCCCCTCTCTCCCAAGTGCCAGCAGTGCCATAGCTTGCACATAGGCCAAATGTTGGAAGCCACAAACACCAGCTCTCATAACTATGACTTCACTGCGGACAGCCACTTATGACCCAATCCACGGTTTCATCGCTGCACTAGACCTTTCTGCCATCAATTTGGGGTTGTCTCTAAATTGGAAACCTACACAACTACATCAACTTACATTTCAGGAGTGGTGTGCAGACTAAGAATTGTGACCCTCACAGGTCTTCAGTCTCCTAAGTTTTCTTCTTGTTTTTCTTTGCTACAATGTGAGAGAAGTGGGGACTCAGAAGGGCATAATGATAGGGCCTTGTAGGCTGCTAGTGTGAAGGGTGGTGGCAGCCCCTGATTGCAGGGTGGGAAGCGACTGAAGTGCACGCATAGCCTGGAATGCCATCTCCGAATGCAGCTGTACACATGCCATGGCCATCTGCCATCAGACCACCACATCATCGAAGTTAGAACCAGACTATGAAACTTGTCACTCTCAAAAAGATTTTTTCTAGCTATCACTCATCTCCAGTTTCCCTCCTCTCTGCTCTATCTCCTGTAGTCACAAGCCTATGGGAAAACCCAGACAAGATAGTAGCTCTCTATGAAGCTTTAAAGTGAACATAAAGTTCATTCTTTGGTAGAACACCTCAACTTTGCACATCGTTTCGGAGTTCAAGAGGGGGAAGAAGAGGGGGAAGGGACATGGGGACAGGAGTAGGCAAGGGGAAAGTAGGGGCCACACATACCGTAGAGCATTCAGTATCAGGGTCGTTATCAGCAATACGCACAGCCCAGCTGCGAATCCACTCCAGGCCTGTACCAATGCTTGCATCCCCGCTGGTGAGGGCGGACACCACTTGAGAGGGATGAAGCGCTCCCATGACACGTGATGCTGCATACAAAGCCGCCCTCCTTACAAATGCCTCTGCATGGCTAGCAATTGCCCTGGAACTCCACCAGGCACTATTAGAATAGAAAGCAATATCTATCTGAGAGCCTTAGGATGTGAAATCACATTTAAGAGGTAACCAAAAGTTTTAGTGAGAGCTATATTGAAGGTGAAGAAGACCTTTCAAGAATAAAAAGTGTATTGAAGCCTCACCCAAAAATGCTGCCCCGGATATTCCTTAGCTTTCCAAATAGACAAAAAAGTGGTAATGGTAAAGGCAACAATTATGTGGTCCTGGGTTTAAACAATGAAGAAAAGTGGGACATTTCCTTGCCATATTGGGTACCTAAGAGCTTTCGACTCACATGACAATGTTGGCTGTACTGTAAAAGCGGAAGTAAAATTCCCTCTTCTTATAACAAACAGTCACCCTCAGCAGTGTTGTGGTTATGCTAGCTCTTGCCAGCATCATGCCTTCTAATCTTTGGACAAACACATACCGGGATTGTAGCAGATCCAGCAGGGCCGCTCCCAACACAGGGGCCTCCGGCTGTGATGTCAGACACTCCATGAAAACGCCGAGTGTGTAAATTAGCTTTGCCAAGACTATAAAATCTGACCCCAGCAAATCCACTCCTTGTGACTTCTTGTCATAATCCCGCATAATAGGTAGCATAAAAGACACTGCAAATGGAGGGAACCGGTTCTTTCCAGCTCCTGACCCCATTTTGACTGACCCTGTCCGCCGCTTCTCATGCCGCAGTTGCATAGATCGTGGAGCCCATGTTCGTGATCTCCCCAGTTTCCGTTCACCTTCCCGGAGAGGGATCTCCCTCTCATAGGAGTGTGCCCAACTGACCAAGGAGCCCCCTGGGATAGGGGCAGGCACTTCGACCCACGGGCCTGCTCCAATGAGACCATGGTTAACCCCTGGTTCATACCAGGGCGGTCGCTGTGACGTTCCTAAGAGCTCTGTAACTAGTCCAGCCCCTGTCGTCTGGCTCCTTGTATCTGCCTCAAAATGTCCAGCCCCGGCAAGTTCTTGCGCAGCATCTGCAGAAATTGACAGACACCATTTTTAGAGCTTATGAGAGCTTATCTACACACTCCTCACTAGCCTTTGCTTGCCATAGATTGCACAGACCTTCCCCAGTAGACTATAGTGGAGAAAGGGTATAGAGAGACAGGGGAACAAGAGGAAAACAGAATGCTCCTTGAACCGTAGCATTGCTGCCCGTTGCTCTGGGCACTTGAGAGAGAATGTCCTCATGTGATGTTGTTTGCCGTAGCCTTGTGGCCATTGACCCCGCGCCCAGTTTGAGTGGAACACAAAGGGACAGAAGGCAGACGCCGGTAGTATGGCTTACCTTGAAATAGACAATTTGATCTGAGTTTTCCAGATATCCCCTAGAAATCCCCTCACACAGACATCATTCTGCTGTGTGTGATTTGCCCAATAACTAGACCCCAAAAGGGCTTGGGCTTTTGGCTCAGCCTCGACTTGAGAGAGACACAAAGAAAGAGAGCGAAGTTGAGTTTGACAAGGAAGTCAGCCAAAGAGTGACTTATGTACATTAGTGCATGAAGGTGACAGCTTGAGATGAAGCATACCTGACATGACATCGAGAATCAGAAGGCGCTGACTTGAGTCCACATGAGGTGAGAAAAGTGCTCTGGTGAGAACACCAATAGAATTGAAAGTAGAACAGACCAGCAAGGCCACCAAAGCCTGGTGCCGCTTATCCTCAGCAGCACCTTCTTGCCCTTCGACTGCAATAGCACTACAACGCACATGGACCAGTGCCTCTATGAGATCGCCCGCAGCATTGTCAAGTTCTGCAGGCATGGCTCTCACTAACCTTTCAGCCACTTGAAGGGCCAGCTCCACCTGTGGGTAGAACCATAACTCAGTCAAAAGGCAATCAGCAGCAGTAGAACCTATGTTAAAGAAAGTTGCTTTCTTTAAGTAAAATTTGAGTACCTGGGGTATCGGAAGTTAGACCTATGACTCATCTTATGGCTCATCTTTGTCAGCCAGATTTTAGTGTACCTCAATACTTTGATGCAAGCAACTACTTGACACTAGTACAGCAGAGCATACAACAGGCGGAGTGGTCAGGGCACAAGGCTGCCTTCGAGTGGTCTGGGTTCAAAGCACGTAGGTGCATGTTGGATATCAACCATTAAAGCCAACTCAGCTATAAAAGCGGGGTCGCAGGGTCAACCGGACACCTAATGTGTGGGTACTTAGGGGACTTTCGAGTCCTTGGGAGAGGTTTTAGAAGGTGTCCACTTTCCCAACAGAAGGCAATAACCCTTCGAGGTGAAGTGACACCACAACTTATGATTGCTTTCGCAGGAGTCAACCTTCTTCTTAGTACAATAGTATGTAAATCATGTTCATGCACAATTTTCCTTGTATGTAGCATCTTCTTGAAGAGTGGTTCCTTCAAGACAAGTATTGGGTAATCATGAAGCTCGTGTCGCCAGCTCTTACATGGGAAGATTAATTTTATAGTATGTGTAGACCTAAAAGATATGGATCGACCAATCCCCACTGTTCTTGCCAAGTTCACACTTCACACTCTCTCCATTATGACTCCAAAAGAGCCTATATATCAACATTGGCTGTCTGTCTCCATTTGGTTGCGGTGGCACAGGTACAGGCTGCGCAAGCAGACTGTCAGAAGTCCGTCTCTCCCCCACATCCTCCCTTTAACATTAAAAAAGGGCAGGTAGAGCTTCTTCTTACAGCATTTGGGTCATCTCCTCTGCGCAAATTGATTGTGCAATCGCTCAATTGTGAAGGAAGTTGGTGTCTCTGCAACTCAGAATCATCATCTGACATGTCATATGGCTGGAGAGAGCCCTCACTGCCACTGTCACTCCCTGTGCCACCACTGCTGATTTCCCCGTCTTCCATCTGCCAAGCCCCGTTGTCTCCCCCTAGATTCACTGCCACATCTGGGTCATCCTCTTCCATAGCCAACCTTTCACGTCTCTCTCTCCTCTGACGCCGCCTCTCTCTCTTCTCTGATACAGCAGTGAGTGAATTTTATTACAGACTAGCACTCAAAGAGGGAGAGATGACAAAGTAGTCATTAAGTTTTGCTGCCCCTTACACAAGAGAGACAGACAAAAAAAGTAGAGCTTATATGATGTCCATGGGAGGCCCATAGTACAGAGATAGAGAGACCAAGCTGAAACTTCCAATCGACCTTGTGCAAAGGTGCAAATAATCCAATACACAGGGCTGACTTCAGTGTCAAATCCAGAACTGGCAATATCATACTAGAACCATGGTGTCTTCCTAGAAAATAGGGCATGGAGCATCTTGACGTACTAGTCACAACAGACAGAGAAGAGAGCACAAAGGAGAGATCCTTGATCCTTCAGAGCGAAATATACATGGACCCTAACTCTTTTGGAAGGCTGTGGGATGCAAACCCACAAGGGCATATGAGGTAAGGATGAATAAACATAAAGCTTGTGCGTGACCACGCCGATCCAGTCAGTGTGGATGGATGCTCTGGCCTTTAATAGAAATTATGAGGTTGGTTGCAGCCCAGTTCCTTTCTGTGTGGTTTGCAAAGAGTTTTGAAACGTGCATGTGGCTGTGGTTTTGTTGTCAACCATACTGTTGTGTAGTTCTCTTAATGTGTGTGAGGGTGTGTGAGAAACTTTACAATGACAGAAAGAGCAAAAGAAGACTCACCATCACTGTTGCGTTTTGATGATAACTCTACATGTGGTTCACCGTCTCTCAGTTCACTGGATTTTCTTCCAATGAGCCATGATTGGCTGTCAATGTCAGGATCAGCTGTAGCACCCAAAGTTTGATGCTTTTTAAGGCTTCCAGCAACCCCGAGGTCAAGCCCTTCCCAGTCATCAAGGTCCCCAGTATCGTCTCCATCATCTAGTAACAGAGGGTTGTTGGGGTTGATTACCACAGAGAAAGCCAGTGCCACCCGCTTTGCCATTTGCCGGATGAGAGGGAGCGGACTCTCCAGCCTATCTGCACACAGCCTCATCAATAGTATCACGTCGCGATCACCATCATTACTAAACACCAGAATTTCACAATTTTGATCTCTCCCTCTTGTATCTGGTGGGTGCCAATCCCACAAGCAGCTTATCTCTGCAGTCTCTGCTGACACAACCATGACAAACCAAGTCTAGTGTCCTATCCTCGAACAGGTAACCCATACCTTGTCCCTGTTAGTCCATTGTATTGCAACAGAAGTATGTCTTACATGCTCTCCTAGGACATCCTGCAATTCCCATAAAACTGAACAAGACTATCAATTCATGCACAAAGACCTGTCTTTGGTGTAATTTTCTCTCGAGTCCAAAGAGAGATTCAAACAATGTTTGCAATATTGAATGCTAAGAAAATCACACAGATATGGCAAAGTATTGTATCTTACGGCTGACTCCTTCCAACAAGTACTGTAGGAGATTTCCACAGCTCTCCATATCTTCCTTCTCCATGGCCCTTATGCACATACCTAGAGCAGCTGTCATATCTACCATCTCTTCATTAAGGAGAAAATTCTGTCAATCTCGCCCATTGTCATCACAAATGGTTGAATTATGAACCCAGCAGAACACATGCGTCATCAACAACAGACGAACTCTGCCTCCAAAACAAAATTTGATCCCTGAGTTCCACTAAAACAGAATTAATTACATTAAACTCCATCCACCCCAAACAATAAAGAACATCACTTTGTCCCAAAGCAATCTGGGGATACACTGAAGTGTTTGTGCACATACATGAGGTGGTAAGGGAGAAACTGATTACAATAAATGCATGGAATGCATGCAAGCCCTACCCTACTCAGCACAACCTGTTACGCATGCATAAAATTTTGAAACTTCATAGCGAGTATTGGTGCTAAGCATCAAAACCCTTTGTGAGGTCCTGCCTTAGGAAGGCAAGGCCAATAAATACGTAAAAATAGGTAGCACCAACCCTACAAGCAGCAATAGCATCATGAGGATACAGGCCTGTTTGCACATTGAAGTGGAACGGATGAAGTCATTTGACGACCAAACTTGTCCCAGCCTCCTCACTACACCTGTATCCAAGTGCTTTTCTGGTCTCGGGTAAGGGGGTTGATCTGCCAAAGTTGGGGAAGAGTCCAAAAATGGTGGAGGAGACTGCAGCACAGCAAAGTCTAGAATCCACTTCAAGCAACAGATAGGCAGGATTTTGATGAACAAAAGTTTCTCCTTGAAGACCATCCTGCCATCAAAAAATTGGTACAAATAGTCAGTGGGACTTGTACTGCTGAGTCAACCAGTTTTTCCCAACTGGAAATAGCAAGAGCCATAACACACAAGGGCCCCTGCCATTTACAGAAACAAAACTGGTGTTCACACCAATTGTCCAGCCCAAGCTAAGCAAATCGCTCCCACTCGCTACTTGGTGACTCATGGCAAGATGTTGTCCACGAGTGTAGCCACTACCTTGGAGCAGAGCCCAATAAGAACGGCCGGATGCCTTTTGATTCAAATTAAAATCTGTAAAATAAAAAAATATGTGAGGATAAATAGCTTTTATCCGTATTCTACAGAAATAACTAGAAGGTTGGCTTAGCATGCCAACTTTTGTAGGCTTGATGCAGGTAAGAACCTGAAAGACTCACCAAAAAACAAAAATAGATACAGGGTAGAAGCAACTACATATCCACACCTTGTATTTGATTGCCAGGAGAGAAGGCTACCAAAAAGCATATACAAAATGCAATAGGCTTGCCAATCTGAGACTGGTTTGGCTGCCATTTCTCTAAGTAAGGCCTCAACCCATCTCTCCATCGCATGTGAATCTTTGACACAGGCCACAACTGCTGGCCAGAAACTGTCTTCGAGAGTGCGCTTGATTGACTCAAAAGTCAGGTCTGGAGGGTCTCCATCATCAAACACTTCGGCTGTTGGGCATTGTGGCGGCACATGCTGAATGAGCACTGGCACCATCACTGAAGCTAATATACCTACCCATGCAGAAACATCATGTCAAGTAGAGAAATAGTAGAAAGAAACAGTATAACTCCAGAGGGGGGCTACAATGGCCCTCAGGACGGTAGAACAAAAAAGAAAGAAAGACCCACAAAATAGTTCTCAAATGCCAGTATGAGAAGTTGCTTCCTTATGCCAAACAGCTGGGTCTCCAGCCTGACCTGCATGACCGCGTCGGCAAAGCCTGCCAATGACTTCACCAATGAACATGAAGCTTCCATCACCACCCATCTCATTGAGTTTCAAAGACCTTGCTGCTCCTTCCAGCCATCGTTCTTCCCCAGCAGTGAGCAGCTGCTTTGATAGTGACTGAAAGAAAGCACTGTGACATCACTTAAGGAATGTACAGCATGTCCTCCTCTCTGCTTCAGACAAGTTGCAAATGAACCGGGAAACTTGAAAATTGAACAACAGCAAAATCAAAACATAAACGCATTAACAAAATGTCACATTTACTTTTGTAGTCCACGAGGGAACAAGAGGACTTGAAGGGAAGACAGAAAGATACTCCTTGATCCATCCCTACAAACAGTAGCTATGGATTCCCTTCAAAATTCAACCCCAGGGCATGCAAAGCTGCAGTTATAGAACTCTGCTAAAATTCCCGGGGAGAAAGAAAGAAATTCTTTAGGTACCACAGAGGTCCCCAAGGCTTATTTGACGAAGTCGAGAAACAAGAAAGCACTCAGGAAAGGGAAAGAGAGCATGAAGAAAACTGAGATTGAAAACTCACTACATTTGTGGAAAGCTCAATAGGAAAGAAAAGACAACTTGTGAAACATAAAAAGACAGAGAACTTGTGAAGCAGTGTCATCTTCCACCAAGCATGCAGACATGAGGGAAGTTGATTTGGTTCTACCTTGTAGCACTCTTAGACCAACATACAATGCTAAGATCCAAAAAATTAGCACTCAGGATACGGAGATTGCAAAGCTGGTGGCGCCTTCAAGCCAGCCCTGTCAGGAATCGATGAAACCAACTGTGCAGTTTGCAACTGCAGGCTCCCTCCTATTTGGCCATCTCTCTTATCATCCCCACCTCCTTTCAGGTTTTCGTCTAGTTTGTGGCCTGCCTCTGCTGGAAGGCTGAATGCGAGAGCCATGTCTTTAATTCCCTGTCTCTCAATTAGGCATATGTTCAATAGCCTGCACCACACAAACAGATCTCAGCTGCTTAAGTGATGACCACAGTAACTTAGATTGATTACCTTTATGTATTGCAAATTTCTTTCAGCAACAACCCAGAATCTCTGGCACATAATATACCAAGTCAGATATGGACTTGTGTGAATTCATCACTCTCTGTAGGTGACTAAAGATAATAGAAGTGAAACAGGAATTCTTCAACCTTCTAGCTTGAGAGGACACAGCATTGCTGGAATCAAATCCAGAATCAGAATCCTCAACAGTTTCATAGCTTGATGTGAGGGAGGGTGCCAATGCCAGCAATGCCTCCCTTGGTGGTGCCCCTGTGAAAATCTCATCAAACAACCATGCTTGCGCCATGGATGGGAAGCATGCCAGCCAATCGGGGGCAACCTCTGCACCCAATCGACACAACATGACCCTAAATTCCCACTGTACTTGGAAAGGAAATGCACTTTTCTCCGATTGAAGAAACTAACTGAATTGGTCAATCACACCCACTGCTATGTGTATGTATGTGAGAGAGACTTATCTTCTCATTTCAGCATTGTTTGCCATGGATTTGTGGCCATAGACCCCACAAGCAGTTAGGAAAAACCAGAAGAACCGTAAAGAAGAGGCACACAGGAATAGTGCAGAATGAGAACCCACCACAGTCCCAGAAGGCCAGTGGTGGAATTCTTAAGTTACTTTAGGCAACCCCTCCAACCACCAAGATTAGGAGGGGACTGCGGTGGCCTCGTGTGACATGGAAGAGACCACACCTTTAAAATATTTCACCTACAGAAGGATGAGAGAGCAACTCGGATTACGCTAGTAACGATCTAGACACACCTCCGGTGCTTCACATTCCTTCGAATGAACATCATCCTAGCACAAATGGAGAATGAATAGCCATGGGGTGATCTAAGGGGGGAAACACCTCTCAATCACCTCAATTTAAGAGGTTTGCTTTGTAGGCAATCAGGCTCGGGCCTGCATTACAATGCCAAAAAGAATCCACGACAAAGAGGGTAATGTGATACGCACTGTGCAGCAGTAGATTCACCAAAGCAGTAAATGCTGGGCCCTCGTACAAAGCATGCCTCAAAATCTCCTGTGGGTCCTTCTCAGGGAACAAGTTCAACGCTCTCATCCTACAAATTTTTGCCCACTAAGATGACCCCACTCAAATCAGCTGCCCCTACAAACACCTTTCAATAATAATTAGAATGCTTAAATGAATTGGTCTTTATTTGAAAAATTAAGTCAACTCACTGCATGTTTACATTTACAAACATCCGATCATGAAAGTGTGTATGGCAAGGGTTGTTGGGCTTTATTGTTAGGTGGGTCAGGTTTCAAAGTACCTCCTTCAGAGCACCCAATCCATACTCACCGACAGCATCTCCATCTGCACATGATAAACCCCAATATATCATCAGAGCATCAGTATCAGGAATTCTCCTCCAGCATTCTCCAAGCATTCATCAACATGCAAGTGTTTCAAGATTGCAAGAAATATGTTGTCTGAGTACCTCATCAATCATCAACAGCCAAAAACAGCTGGATTAGTGAATAGGTGTCGGAAGCCAAACTTCCCACCTCTTGTGGGTTTATGTTTGAGAGAGATAGAGACAGAGACAGAGACAGAGACAAAGACAGAGACAAAGTAGTCCTTGTAATTTACTTGCTGTAGCCTTGTGGCCATTCAACCTAAGTCCAGTTTGGATGGAGCCTCTACGTAGCCAGGTTTTGATCGCCACGGACACTGCGGGGGCAACAGCGAGACGGAGATTTGCGCACTTATGTGCCTAAGGAAAACAACACTTCCATACTGCGAAAATACACCAACACTGGGATAACCAAAGCACGGATACAGAATCAAAGCTCAGAAGACTCAATTGCTGATGTGTAACCAAAACCACCAAAGTTCTAACTTATAACGGGTGAAAGATGAAAGACCCAACTACAGGCTCGGAAACTCGGAAGCCCAAAAAGCTCTAGACGACTCAATTAATCAAAACCAAACCCCAAAAGTCCCAGAAGGAGAAAGTGTTACGACCTACCTAACAGCCCCTGTGCAGGCAGCTTCCACAGAAGAGAGGCCAGCGAATGCAACGCAGAGATGACTACCGTGACCTGTGAAGCATTGGCTATGGCGGCAGACATTCTGCGAAGTAGCTCAAGCAGCACCACTTCCAGGTCCTGTGAATCCATTTCAATTTGCCTTTCTTCCTCCACACTGGCAATCTCCATAGCCTCTGCAATCTCCAGCTTCAAGTGGGCTTTCTCAAACCTGACCAACTGACGTAGAAATCACTGCCTTTGTTGGAGTTCGTAAAGTCCATCTCTCAATCTTCCTGCTCCGGTGCACGCAAACGATTTGATCAACTTCACCAGTACTTCGGGGTAAGTATTTATACTACTCCTTAAACCCTACCGGAAGCGTGACCCTGTAAAAGTTGCTCTACATGTGGATTTACTGCCTCATCATTTCCTATACTAAAAGTTGGCACTTCGGCGCACAGCTGAAGTAGCCAAAGTCCAGTATTTTCTGCTTTACTTCGTAGAAGATGGAAGACCCCGGGAAAGAGATTCAAGTACCCTTGTATTTGATTTGTGGGGGTAGTGTGTCTGTCAATGGGCACTGAGATCCCGCATCACTTGGATGTCGAACACCGTCTTAGCGGGCTACTGCCCATTAATCTTCCAGGAACAGACGACAAATCTGTGCGATGCTGCGTGTGAGTGTAGAGAGATGGAGAGTGATTTGTTCAGTGGCCTCGGTTCGAATGCAGGTAACTAGGGAACTAACGCCGCCTTCCTTGTAGACGTGTGATAGTCGGTAGTTGCATTTTCAAAAGGAAACAACTGGACTAAAGCACAATGGGCTTCTTCGTACATCTGAAATCCAGAGCTCTTAGTGACGAACTTACGTAGCAGGTTGTGGGACATGAATGTGATTCGAAAGTATCATTCCAGTTCTTACACACAAATACGGTCCGAATGACAATCAGAGGATGTTTTCGGCAATCCAATTCCAAGTTATGCAAAAGCCTTGTCACACCTGTTGCCTTTTTGATGGATCGCACTACTAACCTGTCCAAAAGCTCTCTGATATTGCTAAGTTTTTCGGTACTCCCGAAAGCTAACAATCATGCTGCAAGTTGTAATGTAGCTAGAAGACCCTAAAAATGGAAGAGAAGAAGGAGATGCAAAGAATGATGAATCAGTGCTCCTTTGTGGATCCCTTCTTTTGGCAGGAGCAATTTGGGGCGCAGGCGCGCTCACTTGTGCCACGCGGGTGAGCCAGTCACTGAAATGCACTAGAGCAGCATTCTCCGAAAAGAGCTATGGTCACATATGTCCTCTGTCGGAGCCATCCAGGCTTTCAACCGTCTTTAAAGTACATGAGCAGAAACATCCCGTTTGGTCCAAAACTTTCACGGGATTGTCAAACAACAACAGCTGTAGAAGAACCTGAGAATGACAGACATTATTGTCCCCCTCCATCAGCTTCAGAATCTTGTGCAAAGACTGAATCTTCCGGTATGTTTATCTTCCTTTTCTCCCGTGCATGAGGGAGAGACGGACACACATAAAGGCTATGGACTTGATCCTTCTTGGGGAAATCAAGGGTAACAACCCCGAGATTCAATTGAGGCAGGAATGCATGCTGCTACAGTTATATTGATGCCTATGAACTTGTTTCCCTTAAACTGGGGATTGGGTCTAACTGGCTCACTGGGCCCAATTATACATCTTCCAGACATTGGCTCTGATCAGCCTGTTCCAGCCCTGCTTTGTGGGGATGACACCTTCATAGAAAGACATCCACTTAGGGAAGGGAATACTAACATTCCTCAATAGGCAGCAGAAATCATGAGCTGGCATATGTCTTACGTTTTAGTAGTACTGCATGCAGGCAAAGCAAGGAGCATAGAGGGGTCTTGGCCGGAGTCAATGGCAGATCCTCCACTGTGGTGTACGTCCAGGGTTGATAAGGTGAGGATACCTATGTTGCACCCTGTCAGTTTCTGGTCTGGAGGGTAACAAGAATGATGGGGTTTCTCTTGTTGACACTGACATGCTGCTAATCTGTACATTTGACCATACTTCAGTCGCCTCTACTTAAGTGTATATGTTTTAGCAGTTCTATGTTGTTAATGGACAGTAGAAGTGAATTTGAATGTTCGAAGTTGTGTCCTGGGTTGAAGTTTAAAGTTGCCAAGCAACTTTAGTGGTTTTGGCCCGATCTGTAGGAGGCAGGTCCTGGCTGCTCAGCTGCAGATTAGTGATTTGAAATCATGTTTGGACATTAAAGATCAGTGTACAGAGGAGGCTATATGCATTGAGAGTTGGTCAAAAGCCACTCGGGTGGAAGGAGAGCTAGCTGCCGGGCCACAAGGTCCAGCACAATATGATGGTGGTGAAAATCAGAAAATGGTTCACTTCGATGTGAGCACTGGATTGAAGTCAATGTCTGGTCGAGCAAGCTCCATGAAGGATGTAAGAAAGAACCACATCAGTCTGGCTTGACCCATATCACTGTCATCCAGCACTAGCTCCGCAGTCGTGTCTGCAATATCTGAAAGCTCTGGTGTGTTCTGATTTCTCTTTTCTGTGCATGAGGCAGGGAAACAGCTAAGTTGCAGATATGATGCCCAAAGCTACACTAGCTCTACCCAATAAAGACCGAGACACTCTGAAGCTGGCAAAGATCTTATATTCTCACGGTTTCTCGCACGCAGGCCAAGCAGGGACCATAGGACAGCTGTGGCAGGATTTCTTCTCAGATCCTTCACAGTGGTGGGACAACCGGTTTGTGAAGGTGAGGCCTCCTCACTCACAGCAGGAAAAGAGTTTGTCAAGGAGGGCTTTTGATTGCAGGCGGCATGATTACTAGATGTGGATTGGATTCTCTTCACAGTTCCATTATACATGATAAGTTTTCTATTTTCCTCAACTAAGTGCCATATTGGTAGGTATATTCGGTCTGAAGATGTTGTTATTCATTTTCAGCAGGGCATTAAAGTTGTTCATTTAAGGTTGTTCCCTTGGATTTTTAAAGATGCTTGGATGGGTTAGGCTGGTCCATACATGGCTGTTATCAGTTTATTAGGTTTGATTGAAGCTATGGCTGGCTGCTCAGCTGCACATGGGTATTTTGACAGAAAAATCTGAAATACCCAGACTTCAAACATAAGCATGCAAAGGAGGCCCTATGGACTGAGTCTCAGTTGAACCCTCGTTGGGTAAAAGCAGAGCTATCCGCTGTGACACAAGGTCAAGTGCAGTCTGGTGATGTTTCTAATCTTGACATGGAGCATGGAGCTGCAGGACGAAAGTACAATGGGTATGTTCTGTACATGATGATTCACATGTTTCAAGCTGTAAGTAATTGAATTGCCACAGTTAATTCAATGTCGATGACTGCAGTTGTTGTGCAACCCTGGTTTCACTCCGAGATTTTTTGCCTGTTGGGAGATCCTGTTGTGAAGAACCTAAAATCCGTAGTTTTTGGTCATTCAGGATAACAGGGTTGCTTAACGGTCACATTCTTGGACCTCAGACTGGCGGGTGGGGTAACACATCTGCTATCACTGCCACTGTTAAAAGAGTGCCAAGAGAGGGAATCAACAAGAGTATGTCTATGGATGTGAGGATACTGTGTAAGGAGGGCAGACTGAAGGAGGCGCTGCACGTTCTGGACCAGCAATGCACTTGGGCAGACTCTTGTACTTATGTCTGTCTCTTGAAAGCGTGCATCAACATGAAAGCCTTGGCAGCGGGAAAGCAGGTGCATGCCCACATTACAGGAAATAAACTTAAGCCAACCATACTTTTAGTCAATACTCTTGTGAACATGTACACCAAGTGTGGTAGCATGGTTGATGCACGACTGCTGTTTGAGAAGCTACCTCAGCGAGATATATTCACATGGACAATGATGTTGTCAGGATATGCGAGGCATGGGCATGGTATGGAGACTTTTAAAATGTATGAGCAAATGCAACAGGAAGGGGTGGCGCCTGACAGGGTCACGTTCATTTGTGTCCTCAATGCATGTGCAATTCTTGAAGCCCTAGAAAAGGGCAAGCAGGTCCATGCTGATATTGTCAAAGCTGGAATTGCCTCAGACATAATTTTGGATAATACCCTTGTTGACACTTACTCAAAATGTGGGAGCTTGAAGGATGCACGTCAAGTGTTTGACAAAATGCCTAAACGAGATGTGGTCTCCTGGACCGCAATAATATCTGGATATGCTCAGCATGGGCATGGTGAAGAGGCTTATAAAATGTATAAGAAAATGTCACAGAAAGGGGTGTCACCGAACAGGGTCACTTTCATTTGCGTACTCAATGCATGTGCCAGCCTTGGAGACCTGGGAAAGGCTAAGCAGGTCCATGGTGACCTCATCAAAGCTGGAATTGCACCATACATTAATTTGGAGAATACCCTTGTTGACACATATGCCAAGTGCGGGAGCATGTGGGATGCAAGTAAAGTTTTTGACAAAATGGTCAAACGAGATGTAGTCTCGTGGAACGTGATGATAGCAGGATATTCTCAGCATGGACTTGGTGAAGAGACTCTCATACTCTATGAGCAAATGCAAAGGGAAGGGGTGACACCTGACAGGGTCACTTTTATTTGTGTTCTCAACGGATGTGCCAGTCTAGGATCCTTGGAACAGGGCAAGTGGGTCCATGCTGATTTCCTCAAAGCTGGAATTCCAGCATACATCGTTTTGGATACCACTCTCATTGACATGTATGCCAAATGTGGGAGCTTAAATGATGCACGTAAAGTGTTCAACAGTATGTCTACTCGCAATGTGATCTCATGGAATGCTATGATAGCAGGATATGCTCAGCATGGGTATGGTAGGGAGACCCTCCAACTATTCGAACAAATGAAGCGTGACGGGTTAAAGCCAGACAGTATCACCTTTATTTCAGTTATCTCTGCTTGCAGTCATGTGGGACTAGTTGATGAAGGCCGTCACTGCTTTGATTCCATGAGTAGAGATCATGGCGTCACACCTACAGAGGAGCATTTTGGCTGCATGGTGGACCTTCTTGGCCGTGCAGGGATATTGGATGAGGCAGAGGATTTAATTACCAAAATGCCAATGGAACCAGGCACCTTGGTGTGGGGGGCCTTACTTGGTGCCTGCAGACTTCATGACAATGTGGGGTTAGCAGAACGTTGTGCAAAATGCCTTCTAGAAAGGGATCCACAGCATGCTGGAGCTTACGTGCTACTGTCAAACATATATGCTGCAGCTGGCAGATGGAATGATAACGCAGAATTGAGGAAAATGATGGAGGAGAGAGGCATCAGGAAGGTGCCAGGGCGCAGCTGCATTGAGGTCAACAACCAGGTGCATGCTTTTCTTGTAGAGGACAACTTACATCCACAAATTGAAAAAATCCATGCTGAGCTAGAAAGATTGTCTGAGCAGATGAAGGATGCCGGATATATGCCTGAAATGCGCCATGTATTGCATGATGTGGAAGAGGAGCAGAAGGAATTTTCTCTTCATCACCACAGCGAAAGGCTGGCAATTGCTTTTGGGTTCATCAGCACACCTCCTGGGACACCAATCTTCATCAAGAAGAACCTTCGAGTGTGTGGTGACTGTCATACGGCCACCAAGTTCATCTCTAAGATTGTTGGGCGTTCAGTTGTTATAAGGGATGCCAACCGCTTTCACCACGTCCAAGATGGGGTATGTTCTTGTGAAGATTACTGGTGAAAGTAGAAGCAAGCAACATTCATGAAGAATGTCTTGCCTCAAGTGCGAACGTCCAGACGTCATAAATTTTTGCAAGTGAAATCAAGGAATCTATTTGGTATATACAAGTGGTCTCCTTAAGCAGGACTGAAAACCTCACTTTTGGTGAGTTGCCAATGGTGATGGATACAATTTCGGCACAACTCTCAAACCACAGCACTGAGTTCACAGGAACCATTGTTGCTGAGGAGATTGCAGTTCAAGGAGGCAGAATGCCTTGCAAGATTAGGAGGAGCCAAAGTTGACAGGCTTCACCCACACTGAGCATCAGCATTCTTGATTCAGAAAATGGATTGTGTTATTGCACACCAACTAGTTGATGAAACTTTCAAGTTACCAAAGAATTGACCAACCTGATATCAGAAAATCTCTCTTCAGTGTTCGCAGGACTTCTCCTGTTGCAGAATGGTGAAATCCAATTCACCATACATGCAAACAACACCTAGGGACTTTTGCCTGGTTCCCCTACCTTGAGAACCCACTTCAGAGAATAATCAGTGACACTTTCCTTGCATTACTATTCCCGGTGAAACAGTAAATTACCAACCGTCCAAATACACAACCAACTGATGAAGTTGTTATGAAGCTAACCAAAAACTGATCCCAAGTCTATGCAGGTCTTCAACCCTCGAGATTGAATGGAAAGAGCTCCATATAATTGGCAGCAAAAAAACTACAAGGTAACACTCTATTGGGTATACCAGTACTTCAAACAGACATGGGCACAATTGTGCTCACAACTCGACGATCAACCCTTATTAATTTGCTCCCACCATTAATCTTATGACCAAGAACATAGATCTCGCCTAGACAGTGCCTGCATCCCATGCCTTTATTTTCTCACTCCTAATTTTTCTCTGATGGCTCCACATATAAATAATGATCTACATTATAATAGAACTACAATAATCAATGAATGAGGGGATTATTACTACAGATGGACCTACCTCCATGCAAACAAGCGTCTTCAAATCATTGTACTCTCCTAGATAGAGAGCGAGAGAGACAGAGAAGCCAACTGTGGAAGGGACAGACTTTCAATAGTCTTCATGGAAGAAGATATTCCGCTACAAGTTCTCCCGCAGGACTGTATTCACCACCTCCGCAGTTTCAGATTGGTCTTGTGGTTTCTGGAAGGCAGGCTGGTCCATGCGTAGATCTTCCAAAGTCTCTAAGTACTGCATCACCAGCGGGTCTGTCCATGGGCTCCCAAACGGAACTTGATTGCCCGCAACCCATCCCAGGTGACCTCCATATGGTGTTATGACCAATATGCAATTTGGGTTTGCCTGCTCAACAGATACGTTAGCCTCTGCCATCACAGTGGTCACAACGAGAGAGAAATAAATTTATTAAATTGGTGAGCACCCTGAGTGAGGGAAGAGGCCACTTGTTATGCCAAGCTACCCCTCTCTCTTTTTCGGTACATTGGCAGGACGCCCAGAAGGTGAGGGAGAGGAGAGAAGAAAGCAAGCCCAGAGGGCCCCTGGGACAAAGTAGAGAGATACATTGGACCCTGCATGATTGGGCCTCAAGCAAAAAGAACCAATAACACGAAAGGAAGGACATGAAGAAAAGAGGACACACTACACTGCAACATTGAGGCTTACTCCCTACATTACTCCGAAAACCCTTTCCTGCTCAAATTAACAAAGAATCCTCTTACACTATCCATGTCATCAACCTTGGAGTGAATTAATCATTGCAAAACATATGCAAAAAGCAGGGGCCCGGGTGCAGAGAATGTACTCATGCGGCGTTGTTTGTTGTAGCCTTGCAGCCATAGACCCCGTGCCCAGTTTGGGGTGAGAGAGAGAGAGATGTTAAAAGCAGACACATTTGTCAAGCAAAATATGGAGGAGTGACCATACCTCAATTGCTTCTCGTGGAATTCCACGAGATGGAGCAATGGGATCATTGGCAGCCTGAACAACCGTGGCCATGACATGTTATTTCTTATCATGTGCTTCCGAGGGAGCTAGGCTCTAAATTCAACCTTTCACAATGGTGGAACTCTGTTGATCACTCATATGAAAGCATGCTTATTTCACCTCCTCAGTGTGAGCATCCAGTCTGAGAAACAGACAACAAACCGACGAGATCCACAGCAATATGCAAGAAGAAGAGGCTCTGGGCTGGTGGAGCCAAATAATCTTAAGAACCACTCCTCAAATGCCACAACAACAGACGAGCAGGGGAAAAATTGACCTGAATACAAAGAAGAGGAATTTTAACGTCTTTTATGGCGTGGGAGCTGCTTGCATCATGGTAGTAGTCATCTACTGTCTTGTAACCAAATGATACTGGGCACCCCACCAACCCGCATCGATCATCAGTCAGCAGGCAGTTGTGTAGGTTGAAGGCAGATGCATTTTACAGTTCCTGACATACCAACTAACAGAAATGAAGTTGGAGCAAGCCGGCAAAACAGGCTGGATATTTTGCACGACACCCAGAGGAACAAGCTGATAATGAGCTACTACAGCAGTGACTGCACCATTCAAGCAGTGGAGGGACAATCATACTCACATAACCCAAAAAAACCAGCTGCATGCATCATCTGTGGCCGAAATTCAGGACAAAGACCAGAACCTTCCACAATAATACTGCACTCAGTATGGAAAACTTCAGCAAGATATGCAGCATGTTTCTACTTTGCCGATCAACTTGTCGCAGGCATACCTCTAGTCAAGCCATCATCAAAATCGCGAACAGATTTGGCAGTGGCCACCTTTGGTATGTTATACTCTCCTCCGATTCCTTCAAATAGAGCAGCATGCCTGTTCAGCCAGCCCCATTCAACCCCTGTTTTGTACTTACTTCGTGTTGTCACTGACTGCATGACGTCCAGTATCTTTCTGGACAACTGGAGGAGACAGGCACGGTTAGAAAGGCAACAGGGAAAGTGCCCTAAGAAACAATGAGCTCTACTCTAAGCTTGGTCACAACCATGGATGAAAAAGCCATGTCTCAAGGACCACATATTGCACGCTTGCAGTCAGGTGCAAGGCTGAATTTCAACCTAAGACAGGCTGGCCTAACTCTGACCAGTAAGTTAACAGCTGGGAAAAGGCATACCCAGTGCCCAATCTGTGAACATGATGGAGATTGGGATTGGGATCGTGGAATATGTAGTTCTTGAGTTCAGCTTCCTCACAACCTTAAGTGAAAACAGCATGACTCAAGAACTACATATTCCACACTCCCAGTCAGGCACAAGGTTGAGTTTTAAACTAAAGACTGGCGCCCTAACTCTGTACAGTAGGGAAAGGCCATACCCAGGTGCCCAATCGGTGAACAACATGATGAGGAGGATAGTTTCTAATGCAGTGCAAATAATAATCTTTCCAACAAGAAGCCCTCTTCAAACAGTTAACCAGACAAATCACTATACCTCTTTTTACTTGGGTTTCAACCACATCACTACAAAAAATTGATGCTACAGTAAAGAACTTTCTCAAGAATTCTAGAAGGCAATAAGCAACTTCATTTATGGAAGTAAAATCTCAGACAGCCACACCTACCTTGCTTTCAGCATGCACTTACTTCTTGAATATCTTGCCGAGGCCGTTGGCAAGACTTCTGTCATACACATTATTGAATCCTTTGTGAAAATCATCGTCAGCAATCACCAGGTTGACAGGATTACAAAGTGACACCGCTCCGGAAAGTATACATCTCTCACCCTCCTGCAAAACACCAAGTACATACAGTTGAATTCCCCTGTAAGACATTTGACTGAAAGTCGCAAGACAAGCCCCCTACACAGGGTAAGTGGGGGAAAATATAGGGAACGGCGCTCTTTTCACCAATAAACAGAATGAAATTTTAGTTTTCGAAAGAATCAAAACGTGTAAAGATTTTAATGGGCAAAACCATGCCAGACAGCTGATGCCTGCCAACAATAGCGGACCAAGATGTTGGCTCCCAGAGACCAGCCTGCAGCATAGATTCTTGAGGTGGGGAACAGGGTGCTGACATGCTTCACCACTTGCCGCAGATCCTCAGTAAAAGATGCTGAATAGAACTGTCAACCATGACAGAAACTTCAGTAAAGAGGACACTCAAAGCAGATTAAACAGTATCCAGCACATCTCACTCCAATGCTATTTCCAGGAAACTTTTCAATGTCCGGACAGTTCACCAGACAGTGAATTACCACTCTCTGCAGAAAAATTGTGTTGCTTACTGGACCTTCTTGAACCTTAGACTGCACCAAAGCCAGGACAAATACCAAAAGGGGAAAACAGAGGTACCTTATAGCTAAGCTAACACCAAGGTCGAGAGAGAGAGAGAGGTTTAGGTGGGGCGAGGGAGCACCATGTGCGGCAAACCTGAGGAGAAGTGACAGGAGAATCGGCACAGCCACGACTGTTGAACACAACGACGTTCCAGCCGTGGCTGCATGCACGTAAGAGCATGTGCCGCACGTAGGTATCAACACTCCCACCTGTCAGTCCGGGCTGCTTCCTTCATCCCCACACCAAGCATCGTTCATAGTCTTTTCCAACGATTGTAAATGTGCATATTAAAGGGCAACCGCTTTTTCGGGAATCTCTAGCTGAATTGCCTAGAAGTTACACTTGCTTCTTCACGCTCATACATCTCCGAATTGTCTGGTGCTGGAAAACTAGTTAACCTTCGATCACAGATCAAAGCTTTAAATCAAGGCAACCGTGCCTCCACCACTTAAATCCACACACTTCCGATTTAAGGAGAGCAAAGTCCTATACGGTATACCCACAAAATTGGCAGTCCTAAACGCCTTCTGTCCCCAGTGAGAAGGAATGAATGTAGCGGATGCCCCTTACGTAGTACCACAGGATGGCCACTGCAGGGCAGGAGGTTAAGAGGTTCTGCAACACATAAAAAGCAGGAAAGGAGATGGTGTGGACCAGCAGAATGAGCAGCGGCCCGCTTGGAACCTCCGTGAGGGGCCAATCAAGCGCCACAGTCCCTCCATCAGCAATTCGCAAGCAATCTCGCCTGTATGTAACCCGAGGACGAGAGCGGAAGAAGGAAGCAAATATGGTCTCCACATGCCGATTGGTGAGTAACGGGAAAGGCTTGTAGGACTTCCTCAACTCAGAAAGCCTTTCCAGCAGCACCGAATTTTCCATTGCAGGATTGGCCACAACTTCTGGCACCTTCCAGCGGCTAATGAACTCTGCACCCATCAGTAGAAACAGAAGCACGCCAACTCCAGCTGCTGTGACTGACGGTGCTGCCTCACAACTGACAAGAACTTTACGACCAATCCACCATCGCCTTGCTTTCAGCCCAAAAGTGTGCGTGAGGCCCAAACTGTATCGTGATGAACCTCCAAACCCACATACTCTGCCCTTCTTACTATTCTCGCAGTTGATCCCTCGCAGCAACCCAGGAACAACTGGCTGGCATTTAGCGCCCAACAGCAAGCTTCTTCCACAATGAATGCTGCAAGAACTCAGCAACGTTGAAACGCAGCGAATGGGCGTTGCTGTGATGCCAATCTTCGAGCCGAGCTTGAATGGCAAGGAAGAAACTGTGATCCTCATATCAAACGCGAGAGGCATCTATGGGCGAGAAAACAAGAGTGTTTGAAAGGTGGGAAGGCTCCACCGTTACGGTAAATAATCGTTAGTTAACTGTATGAGTGGAGTTATGAGGCGATATAGGCTTCGACATTGACATTTAGTCACGCTTGAGTGTCGATAACTATGGGGGTAGCTGACCGGGAGTACAGTACAGGACCGGCTTTTCCCGTAATTCGAAGTGCACTTCCGTTCTTTGCGACAGACTACACTGGTCATCGTTTCAATTGAGCTCGAGCAATGGCCGCCTGGCGGGCAGTCAGTCCCACAGTCCTCTCCTTTGCAAGCCCTTCGTGTTCTCCATCCAATTCTAGTGCAACCCAGCTTTCCTTCTCGCAGTCCCCTCTGGTGGCCACCACTGGCGGGAGATGGAGGAGAAAAGAACAAGAAGGCGCGATGAGGGAGAGAGGATCTGTTGTAGAATGCAAGGCCGATCGAACACCACCTACCTCGGATTCCAGTCCCCTCGTAAAGCTGGCTTGGTACGGTTCTGAGGCCTTTGGAAATCTGGTATCCTCCTTTCGCCCGGCCAGCGAGAGAACACAAGATGAAGCGGAAGAAGAGATAATGGGTCCCATTTTGAGGAAGGATGCAGTGGCTGCCATCCGCAACGACTACGAGAGATCCTACTTTGTCACAGGTGGGCTTTTTCCAAATTGGGTTTGTTTTCTCCATATGCGCGGAATTTACAACTACAACAGCTGCAATTGGAAATTGATTGTTGGGTTTTCATTCCAGGTTTCCAATTTACAAACAGGTTCATGCGATGTTAGTATTGTGTCATGGCGAAACATTGAGTGACAGTCACTTGGATAATTTGCGTATTGCAGAGCTGTCTATGGGGGATAACTCTTTCAACATGAAGAGTTGTGGAACATAGGAGCTACAAGGGGTAGAATGAGAGAAATGAAATGAAATGGTGCTTTATTACGCCCGCGGAAAGCTCTGAAAGGAAGGGGGCTGGTGGAGCTCTGAGTGGGATGCAGGCAACATGGCGATGGGGATTTATGAGTCCGATTGCGAATTTGCGGATCCTTTTGTTTCAATCAAAGGACTAAAGCGCTTCAAACAGAATGTTAGCAATTTGGGTTCTTTCATGGAAGAATCAAGCTTGAAAGTCACGGATTGGCAAGAATATGAGGTGCGACATCGCTAGCTCCTGGCAGGGTTTTGTTGGTGAATTCTCGTCTTTCTATTGGTTTCTGATCAGTCAAGGTCAATTTTACTTGATTCTGAGAACACTTGCGGCTCGAACGTCTTGAAAGGTCAAAAAAACAGTCAGAATTCAACATATGTCAGTACAGAGCGGTCTTAATAGTACTGGCAGCAACATTCTGCTTGCGGTAATCATTCCCCTACCAGCCCTAATCCAAATGAACCCTGTCATTTAATGGTCATCAGCTGTGTACGAATGCTATGGCAATTTTGGGCTATTTCCACTCGCTGGTGGCTTGTGGATGGTATTGTGCTGTGGTATATGGGCCCACGGTCAAGAACTCTATCTCTCTCTCTCTGGCCGCAAAGAGTCCAACAGTTCTTAATTTGCAATTGTCAGTGACATTTTAGAGGAAATCAAATGGGTGACAATTGTTTTTAAGCCACTTATTCAGTCTGCGGTTATAGAGGATTCAAACGTGCCACGTTTGGGCTGAGTTCATCCCTGATGACAGAAATCAAGGCTCTGAAACTCTTCAGGAACATAGTTTGAACTCATCATTTCTATTAAGTACTTTGACAGGGAGTTTTGAGAATGTCATATTTTCATCAGCCATTCCCTGCAAATGCTGGATTGGAGGTACCTGTAAGAGCGAATATGAAACTTTGGCCTGAAATCACCACAGTTCTAAGCACTTACTTGCCAAAGACAATCAAGTTACATGGAATTGTAGGAGGATAGACATCAGAAAGGAAAAACAGGGTTCCTCTAGCAGTGCTGCTCCAGCCATCCGCTGCTAGGGACTCTCCATCAGTAGCATTCCAAAAGTGCCCTCTTTCCAGTTGCCAATATCTTTTCTCTGTGCCTGCAGAATAGGATCTATGCACGCTGGCGGTTTAATTGTGTACTGTCACTTCCATGGCGGCCCATCTTAGCTGGTAAGATGCTACCAGTCATATTTATTGCTAAGAATGAACAATGATTTGAATGTTATGTTATATAGACAGGGGAATGTTAGTTTGATGTTGTGAGTACTCAATCTGAATGAACTCGTCGTGGCAGTTTCTCTGTTTACTTCTCAGTTCTCCCTTGACCTTCCTGAGTACTCACGGCACAAGTTGTGAGAAGAAAGCAGTCAAGTGAGTAGAATTCAGTCTCTCACCCTCACACGCTTGTACCCTAGTGGGCTGAAACCCATGACCAGCTCCATGAGGGTGTTAGTTTCCTGCAGTAACTATGCCTCCATGTGCATAATAGCCAAAGTGAAAGAAATGGTGAACGATTGATACATTTCCCCCCATGCCACATTTTGGGCTGAGTGTCTACCCTGAGACAGTAATCAAGGCTCTTGATTGCTGCCTTCAAGTGCCAGCTCACTGCTCTTGAGAACCATCGGAAAAGTAATCTGACATTGCAAAGCTTGCATTTTGAACTGGCAGCCACAGGTCACGCACCGAGAGGAGCTACTACCATTACCCACGAATCTGGCAGTCTGCAAGAGTTACGCACTTTTGATTAAGTAGGTCCACAGAGTTCAACCCCTCGAGTCAAATCTGAAAATGTGAATATACGTGAGCTGCAGAAGGACACTGTTTTAGCTCTTGTATACTTAGGAGTTTTGTTACCAGGTCTGGAAATCCAAGTTAACTGTGGTGAACTGAGAGCTTACATATCAGACAGGTGCCAGATTGTTGTCCGGAAATCTTTACCGAATGTTGGGTTTGGTCACCCTTGTTAACGTTATCACTGTCAGAGAGGCAGCCCGATTGAAGACGCAAGTTATGTATAGGGGAAGGGCTCTTCCCGGGGGAGTGGTCATGGTTGAGATCGTGTGAAACACGGGCACCCGAGGTCCTTTGTCAAAAACATGTGAGCTCCAGTGGGAAGAGCCCTTTTCCCCTGTAAAGAATTGCTGCCACATGTAAAGAAAACAGAAATGGGTACCTTCCAGAACTGGAAGATTCCTTGCCAGTGGAGCGGGGACCCTTGCGCAATGTGAGAAACTCCTGCTTATGCTAAGTATGCTCCCTGCTAGGGGAGCATTCTGAAAATACAGAGGAAAATAATCAGCAGTTCTTTACGTGTAGGAATGACCACTGAGTGTCCCGGTTTCTACTTCTTGTATGTATAGTAAAATGTGGGATATGTGCGCAGACATGTGGAGAAGTGGGACATTTCACCGGCTGATGGTGTACGCCAACTCTTCAAACCAAACCCAAAGCTTCGCAAAGAAAGAACAACCCCTTGATTGTATGGAGCTCCACACACAACCTGCATCTTGGAACATCTTCGCAGCCATGACAAGCAAACAAACAGATCATGGGCAGACATCTAAGTATAAAATGGTTTCAAAGTGCTTCGATCTTGTATACTCGACATTCGAAATTCTGAATTCAATATATGTGCTACTGTGTGGCAACTCTTTATCCTGATGGACACCTTTGGACAACCAGAGTTTTAGAGTCTGCAATATCAAGGGATTTCTATCTTTCTTCAAACTTCCCTCAAAACAAACATTCAAGGAACAACTATAAGCTTCTTTTCTTTTTTTTTAAAGCAGAAGGCTGATGGAAGGGCCGAAAGTTTTATTAACAATGCGTGAGATATGCGGAGGCCCTGCCACTGTTTTACTGATATGAAGTTATATGGAATGATGTTATGGCTAACAAGGCGTGACATACACTTACGCCCTGTTGTTGACTAATTTGGTATTTAATAGCAGTGCATATACCGTGCACATATCAGGCTTTCACCTATCATTATACCAATTACCAATACACACTGGCCTCTATTTTTAAGAGAAAAAAAAGAAAAAAACTAAAATATATGTACTATATTATAGCATATTACATATATATCTTCATATTAGATTATGTCCTCATTCATAACTTATCATTCACCTCAGTGCCTTTTGGGCAACGAGGGGAAAAAAAAAATGGCATTGTTGGCTTGAGAACATGAGGAACCTCTCATCACTTGGGACTAGAGTAGCCTATGCCGTTGGCCCAAGTTTCCAGTGTCATGTAATTAAGCCCAAGTCCAAGTGTGTCTCCTATGTCGAGGCCTAAGTGCGACCTCTAGGGTAGCCCGTGCCTTTGGCCCATGTGTGAAGAATTGAAATGTAAGACCAAGTGTGATTATGTAGAGGCCGAAGTGCAACCTGAATGAACTTGAAATTCGTGTTAGCCGTATTTCATCATTTTTTTTTTCCCTTTATACCTCTTGTCAAGGCTCCCACCATTGTCCCATGAATGCCCACTTTCCTATTTTTCGGGAATTTCCTGCGACCAAAAGTACTTGAAATGCAACATCTCCCACACCACATGTCCAAAAATCATGAGACCAAGTCAGTGCAGTGCACCCCTCCTCATCAAGGCCCTTCCAACGGTACCAAGCACCAAGGCTGGGGACCCGCGGTTTGGGACATCTCAAATCTACAAAACAAACGTCTCGATTCATGTATTGACTAGGGTAGCCTGTGCCGGCCCAAGTGTCAAGTGTCATCCAAGCCCAAGTGCAATCTCCTACATATCCAAGTGTGTCTCTTATGTATCCAAAGGCATCTCCCATGTGTGTCTCCCATGTTGAGGCTCATCTAAGCCTAGTGTGCAATCTCCTATGTATCAAAGTATGTCTCCCATGTCAAGGCCCGATTCATTTTTTTTTCCATGAATTTATTGAGTAGTAATATATCCTATCATTATTGATATGTCTTCCGTCTCTAGGGTAGCCTGTGCCGTTGGCCCGAGTGTCCAATGTCATCTAAGCCCAAGGGTCCGCTGTCATCTAAAGCCCAAGTGTAAGATCTTATATATGTATCCCAGTGCGTCCTCTATGTCGAGGCCCAAGTGCAACCTCTAGGGTAGCATGTGCCTTTGGCCCATGTGTGTGAAGAATTGAAATCTAAGACCAAGTACAATTTCATATGTAAGTGCGTCTCAAGTGCGACCTCGAGTGTAGCCTACGCCTTTGGCTTACGTGTAAAATCTAAGACCAAGTACAATTTCCTATGTAGGCAAGTGCATCTTCTATGTCGAGGCCATTGATTTAAGCCCAAGTGCAATATTCTATGTATCCATCTCTAGGGTAGCATGTGCCGTTAGCCCAAGTGTCAAATTTTCATTCAAGTCCAAATGCATTTATTTTCCACAGAGCCCACGACCAAATTTGAACCGAAGACCTTCCCCTTGATGTCTCTCCCCCAGCCACGGCGATTGGGCCAGGTACATCAGACCATCAACGTCAATTCTTATCAAAGCTAATTCTGTTCGCAGCTCCACCATTGCAGGCCGGTTCGTCGATGGAGCTAGCTATTCGTCCTCCATTGGTGCCGATACCATATCCAGCCTGATTAATGAAAATAAAACGACGGCCTGCTCCATTCAGCTCTCTCATGGTTGCTGCTCTTGTTAAAGATCCCGTAACAGCCCCATAGCAGCTTAGATGGATGCTAGCACGATCTCTTCCACCAATATTCAACTTTGAATAGGCCATGCCCCATTCTCATTCACACATAGTCACGAGGTCGAAAATGATTTGAGGAGACCATGAACTACAGAACTGATCAGCCGCACGCCACATGCCTAGTCCACTTTCAAGTGATTTTGTGTCATACCCAATATTAGCAATCGACATCAGAGTTCGACCCCTTTGCACCAGGGTTTTGGAGTTCCAGTTACGGAAGAGCCTACTAATCGCAAATTCGCCTCCTTGCAATATTAACTGGCACGCCGCATCTTAGCCCGTTCATGGAGCTCCGGAGTATAAAAGCATCTTACATGTCGATGAACAGCCGACTGGCTTTGTTGCCCCTCCCTCCTGTTTGGGCGGACAACCAAGTAGTCCGTATAGCAGCTCGCAGTTAGAAAGGACTCGTCCCAAAGATCACATAGTTGAGAGCTTGACCAACTGTATGCATACGACTGAAAGATGTCTGGGCCACTTACGAGCTGGGCCCTCTATGACAGACTCTGCCTGGGGAAGGATTACTTACGTAACCAAACTACCGATGGAAGAAGGTTTCGAAGGAGTGTACAGACAAACATTAGGCTTGGCACCCAGTGAACAACCTCTCAAGACATCTGGTTGCTATTTGTCTAATTCGACTACTCCCGTTGATGGCACACTGTACATATTTCGGCCTTTGATCCAGAAACCTCACTCAATATAGATTATCTTCGGCCAGACACACCGTTGGCAGTTTAAGTCAACCTTATGATGGCAACAACGATGTCAAAGCTAATAGACAGTAGAAGGCTTCACCGCGCTTTCAACCATCGCTCCAGTGGCCAAACTTGACATCTTTCTAACTAAAGATTACCTGAACACAGATAATCACTTCTCTGTCTCCAACCAGCTTGTCACAAACATAATCTACAAACCACCATAATTTTCTTCTCTCACTTTCAAAACAAAAACCACAAGTGCTAAAACTAAACTCACCTTTGGCACTCACAGATGCAAGATCATCTCTCTCGAGTGATATGAAAACTAAACTCACACTGTCTGTTGACACAAAAACATGAAATACAATACAATCACTCGTTAAAATAAGAGTCGAGCCAGGGGCACCCCAAGCTATGGGGACTTCACCCCACAACATCCTACTCTCTCTCCATAAGTACACTCAGATGCTAAGCAGCGAGGGAGCTCGGTCGTGCAGACTCAACTTGAGAGAGATGAGCCGCACGACTGACAAGCTCGTGAAGATAAGATGGTTTAGGTGTCAAGCTAAACTTGACACCTGACTTAACACTTGAACTAATTCCAAGTGTTAAATACAAATAACTAGATTTATTCTAGTTAGTTTCACACTGTGTTTATTTAGCTTGACACCCCCAATTGATGAATCATAATAGTCTAGCGAAAATGCTTAAAGGTCAAATTTCTAATATAATTTGGATGTCTATTAAATTGAAAGATTTGAGAGCAACTTGTGTAAATCTGTCAACCATGTAACTAAGGTCAATATTTTATCTAGTTCCATGAAGTTTCTTTTCGACATTTATGCACCTCAAATGGACAAATTTTGTGAAAGGCTTGAAACGTGCAACATCTAGTGGTTATAATGCATGAAACATGTATGTTAACAATGTTACAATCCAAACTCACTTTTTTAGCAAATGACTTCCAAGGTAGCTGTGTTGATTTTGTCCATGCTCTTCTTCAAAGCCTTAACCTCCGTTATAAATGCTCCAGGAATGTCATTTCAAAGCTTGTTCTTATGTCCTTTGCTAGAGAGATAATCCGACCCAAGCTTCCCTCGGAGTAAATCAAACTGTACTTTGTCAATCTTGTATTTCTTTTTAACGTCAAGCCACATCTCTCTGGCATAAGGATTGGGATTAATTTTTGTTCTTAAATGACATATAAAGTTTGTCATGATGTCTCAATCACAAACCTCCTGTCCTTTATATGCGTCATATAACCCACTATGCTCTGTATTGAAGGGTCTTTCCCTTTGTATGGATATTTGACGGTCAGCTGATAACTGAGGATCTTCTTGGCCAACTTGAGAAGCTGCCGCCCGGAGAGCCCCTGAATATTCCTCAGCTGACTCCGGTTAAGTGGTATATGTTCACCTTTGCAAACATCACCATGTTGGTCAATTAGGTGACCAGCCTCCCATTTTTTGAAAACCGCTTGCCACTTGTCCCAAACGTTTTCTGCGGCTAGAATAAGAACCATAGCTTCATTCACATTCGACGACTCCGGGAGAATGTGGACAACTTGCATAAATTCCTATAAGATGCACTTATGTATTATTACTCATTTCAGCCAAGCTAATGACCAAATCAGCATGAGACAAAAAATATATATGTAGGTCGAGTTCTGGGATCCTATCACCCATTGAGTGGTCTTTTTTTTTTGAGTTACGCTCGTTATGTATTGTTGGCCTGCCCTGTAGCTCGTAAAAAAGCCGGCAATGTGCGACCTTCTCAGGAAATGTAATGTCAAATTTCTGGGCCTTGTTTGGATCGTTTAGAAGTTTTGAAATCTTCATAAGGCGAAGCGCGTCATCTGACCAAACGATCTTGGCCGGCCAATTGTTATAATAGTTCTTCAGCTCATCGTTGTCCACCTCCAAGATTAGCTCCTGCAACCAACTCAAAATATGAGGAAGCAATGGACTTCGAAGACGTACTACTGTAGATTTGATATAGCTACAACAATAGCAATGACATATTCAAGCTTGGGACTGGATGAATTGGTACCTTCGCAGCAATTATGGTGTGTTGCCCATCAATAACAAAGAATTTGGCATCCTTCACTTCATCCCATCTCTCTGGTTTTTTTCCGGCCACACTACACTGTCGTCATTGGGATGTATTGGGGCTACGTAGACAGGGTGTTTTGAATCAAGGACCCGGAGCTTTAAAAGCCTAGCTTTGATCTCATCCTTGTATTTGTCATTTAGGGGCTTGTTGACCATCTGTCGGGGTGCTTGCTCCATACTCAAAATAGGAATGAAATGGGTCTCTTCAAACCCAAAGGGAAATAAGTCCCCATATATTTCTGAGAGCTCATTCTCCATTGCCTCACATTTAGCTTTGTCATATATCTCCCCAGTTTTCGGTTTCTTATCACTTGAGAACACTGGGTCAAGTGGGGGCTTAGAGTTTCTCTTCGGCTTCCGAGGCGGAGTAATTTTAGGGGCTCCATCTTCTTGAGGTGTAGTGTCAGCAGGGGTCTTACATTTTCTTGGCTTTCTCTTCTTTTGAGCCTGTTCTGCCTCCTTCTCGGCCTCAAGCTCTTGTCTTTTTCTCTCGTTCTCATTTCTTACATTGAAGAGGCGTCTCAGAAGTTTAGACTACTCCAAGCAGAAAGAAAACTCATCCGGAGTAGATCCATCTCTAGGGAACTTGAATCCACTCTCCTGGAGTCCCGTCATCAAACCTCTGTCGGCAATTCAAATCTTTGTTGCATACCCAATGGTGCGTGCTTGCTGGTCCTCTTCTCGTACAAATATGACAATAAGCGGATCGTCCTCGTCAGGTTCAAGTTCTATATCTTGACCGTGAGCGTACTCAAGCTCTGTGGTTTTCTCTCCCTCTCTGTACAAGAATCGAAGAACATGATCCGGCGGAGCTCCACTCAGAGAAACTCCCCAAAATGTTACTTTGTCGGATAGACGGAAAATGACGACGTGTTCTGTCCGATATATGTCCGACCTCTAAAAAAGGAACTCCCCGACAATGTGTGAAGACATTGTACTACCACTAGTTAGACATCTTACACCTCGGGCCCCATCACCCACTTAGAGGATCGTATCTAATATTCATCACCCAAGTAATTGATACTCCTTCGTACCATTTTCTAGCGGCTTGCCATTGTGTAAGCGAGTACGCCTTGTCAATAAATCGGTATATGTAACCTTACAAGTAAACGTCGTAGAAGTCCCCCACCCAATAGATCAGACTACCCCTGTATAATGTGCATAAGTAGTCTGCAATGCTCATGATTGAAATTGTCATTACGAAAATACAATGAAGATGTATTTTTGCGTGTACAAGAGCAGCTACAAATTATGAGGTTTACAATTTATATAACTTACTATGTATTACACACTTGAAAATTTGATTTGTATTCTTAGGAGAGGGAAAAAAAGACATAGTAATCCAAAATAAATAAGAAAACATGTTTTGGAGGAAATACTACTAATAATAATAATAGAAATAAACCATGTAAAGTCAAAAACTGTATATCTTGAAAATATGGTAGTTTCTCAAATCTAGCCACCGCCAAGGTTAACCCTTAAGCGCACTGTAGTTTTTTTTTTCCCCCCATCAAAAATCCGATCCTTGAGCTGAAAAGCCTTCTAATTTTGTGGATAAAAAACATAATTTAAAATTCTGACCGCACATTACGTGCATACCTACTTGCTAAAGAGATCTGTCAATTTGGAAGGCATTCAGGTGAAAATTGACACCAAAATTGCAAATGGGACTTCCTATTTTGAAGATTTTGGTGATGAGATGATCTATAAATTAACTCAGTTTATCCTTGGTAGGATCTTGCATCCAATCCACAAAACAAAATGCATTCCGGGCAAAAGATGGGGTATTGACACTTGATCAAACTAGACTCTGTCAATATTGTGGGAGACATTTTCTCATGTAGGAGGAGAGTGCTAGAGATTTTAAAATTCTCACATCACAAAGCAGACTTCCCTTCCTTTGATTTGGAAACTAGAAACACTAATAAAAGAAATCCTACAAATCACGCATTGGATTCAATGGCATCAACAACTCAAAATTTTGGATCAGTTGATTCATGAAATATGAGAGAACCACACCAAAAAAACAAAAAACAAAGGCCCAAAACAGACCGTATGGGCACTTAAGGGTTAACCCTTAAGCGCCCATTCGACCCGTTTTCGGCCGTTGGTTTTTGTTTTTCCCCTCTGTTTTTCTCGGATTTGAACCGATTAACCTGATTTTTGGAGGGTAGGATGCCAGCCACATGGCAGTCAGGATTCCAACGCGCGATTAGGTTTTTTTTTTTTTTGGTTAGGGTTGCAATTTTTGGCTGCGCAGGAGGTGGGGTCTGCTTCTGCAACGATTTTGGCTTGCTCCCACATTTTCAACGTCGTCTCTCTCCTTCCCGCGCTTTGCCTTGTGTTGTGATCTCGTCTGTTGTGGCGTTCGCGCGTGTTCCATACTTTGTTGTAGGTTGCCGTTGCAGATGCCTTGACAGGTTGCCGTTGGTGGTCTGCTCCGATTGCATCTTCCATTATCTCTTTCTCTTTCAGTTGAGGAAACTTGGAAATTGTGGCACCGCTACAGAGACTGAGCCATAGCTGTGAGAGAGGATGGGCCGGCTTTGCATTGATACTCAGGGTGCGCATTCAAGGCAATGTTCATTGTTTGATACCTGAGCTAGACTATGCGGAGTTAGGGCATCGTGTAGCTCATCTTTGTGTTTATCCTTGTGTGCATATGCAAATTGGTGGATGAAGGTTAAAGCTACATAGTATAAGATGGGTTCGGGTGTGTTGCCTCCCCCTGCACCTGCGCATTTGGAGACTCAAGCTGCATCGATTGCCAAGTGGGCACTTTCACTGGGCACATCAACCGAGCAAGTCGAGCGGATTGTTGGGTGCCTGAATGAGGACTACCTCTTGCATTTGAAGAGACCTGCTCATGTGCGTTGGCCTGGATTTCCACAGCCCTCCAACTTTCGTTACTTGTTTAGGCGCCATTGTGCAGAGATTTTGGGTTGGGTAGATCGCAAGGAGGAATGAGACTCCCTTGGGTTCAGCGTAGAGGTCAACGACATTTTGAGGCTCGAGGTTTGGCCTGACTTCCAGACGTCTTCTGCCAGCCACAATGAGGCTCAAACAACTGGCCAGGGAGAGAGGTAATCGTATTGAACCCTCTTTTGATTTCATGAGTGAGGAGATGGGCAATTCGACCTACTCCTTGCGCAACTCTCAAAATCCGCTATGTGATCCTGCTAGTCACTCCCAAACTATGGAGGACATAGGGATTTTGGGATCCACAGTGAAGGTGGCAGTGGCTGAGCTGCACCTTCAGGATGTGGCATCGTCTAGCAATGCCCACGAATTTGGATATGGCACTGTGGTAGACAAGACATGGGACATCCTGAATGGTACAAAAAATTATACTGTCTCTTTTTTTGGTGTCCTTGGTGTTCATGTGGTATCGTCACAGTCCTGTGTTGTGTGTAATCTTGATGATTCAATGTTGTGCACTATCCCTGAGCTCTTGGGGTTGGATTCTGAAGCTGAATTGCCTGAGGGGGAAGTAGATGATAGTGAATCAGATCTACACTGATGTGGAGACCTTTGATGCCAAAGAGGGGGTATCCTCCTTACGACACTTTTTCTATGTAGTGGTGTTCTGTCTTTTTCTAAGCAGTGGTGTGTTTGGGGGTTGGTTTGTTGTTGGTAGCCATGAAACGTTTGTACTGAGGATCTAGCCGTAGAGAGTTGCTTGACAGTCCAAGGAGAGGTATGATTTTGTGGTTGTGCAGTATTGGGGTTCACTGAGTCCTGATCTGAATGGTTTGTTTGCTACTCCAGCTTTTTGCCTTAGTGTTCATGTAGCTCCGAGGTCTTTGCTGCAACAATTTTGTGTTTCAATTAGGACTGAGTCCATTTTCTTTGTGTCTAGTATAATTATGTGGTAGTCCCCCAGTCAAGCGGGGGTGCGCACAAGGGTGGAGACTCCTTCCCTCCCTGGGGAGGAGTCTCCCCCCTTGTGTTCATGTGTGAGTTGCCAATTGGGGCAAGTTAGTGGGTTCAACTCCCACTCACACAATTCGGCGTGTAAATGTGGGTTCATCTCTAGTTTTTCTGAGTCTGATTTGATGCTAGTGTTGGCCACATGTTGGTCTTTCTTTGTGTGAGCTGCCAGTTGGGGCAGGCCACTGGGTTCAATTCCCACTCACACATTTTGACCCCCCTTACTTTGACCAGGTGTAAATCAGAAAATATGAATCCATTTTTTGCATTCTATGGCTCATCAGAATGCCAATGTGCTGGACAACACCTGTAAGCAGGATGAGATCCTTCAGATTTCATCCCGTCAGTGAAAATTGCAAATTCCTCCAATTTCCCTTATTGTTTTGGGAGGGGCCCAAAAAATGGGCCCCACACTCAACGGTGGCGTTTCTCGGATTTTTGCCTGATTGGCCTGCAAATTTACCGGTGTCTGGAAGGGGTAGGTATGAGCATAATGTCTGGTCAATTTTCCCAAAAACTTTTTTTTCGCTGAGATATTCTCATTTTTCTGAGCTGGGGTCCACTTTTTTCAAAAAGTCAACATTGGGCACTGGGCGCTTAAGGGTTAAACTACAGAACGCATTATTTTGCAAAGATAACAAGTTATGAATTGGCCTAAATTATGCAACCATGCAGAACTTGTTAGAGAACTTTTCAATATGAACAAGACAAATTATGGGGTGATATTCAGGAATCAGATGGAGAGTTCTTACGAATGATACGCTCGTACAAGTATGATCATCAAATGCACAAAGACCATCCATTGGAGAACCCAGCAAATTCTCCATGTACACTTGGTAATCGACTGCTGAAGCTAGGGAGAGACATCCAATAATGATGTTTGGTAGAACAAAAGTGAACAATAATATATTCTTTCCAAGTTGTGGTATGGGAGAAAAACCTTACGTTCTCGTCATTTGTAGACACACATACACACAAAAGAAGAAGATGAGTTAATATATTAGACTTAATACTTAGATTCAATACTACATTTGTGTGCTTGTAGAGGGAGGATGAAGAGGATTAAGACTCTTGCGGAAGCAATGTAACTCCAGCCCAAATGACTTTTGCCTAATTGGGTTTGGTAGGTGCTTGCAGCATATGTTGAGCTCAGAAACATGATCTAGCCAAAGTCTCTATAAATAACATCATTTTTTTTTCTTGTTCTTTTTATTTATTTATTCCAGCACAACAATTCAATTTTAACTACATCCGGACTTTTGGCCTAAATCCGGACCAAATTTGATGTACGATAGTATTGAATTATATTGGATTAATAAACGATATTAAAATTACATATCTATATTAAATATACCTAAATAATTTAGCTAGAAACGAAATGGAAGGATTACAAAATTATTTATTTTTGTGGTTTTTGTAGCAAATTGGAGAAAATGTAATTATATAAATTTGATGAAATATTAGTTGTAATCAATTTGATTGTCAAAGGGTCCATACAATCGAGATATAGTATATTTATAACATGATTGATGTCATAGTTCGTGTCAAAGTGTTAAAAACAAATGTTAATGTTGACAAGTTTGATAATTTTATTTGAATCCTTGAATGCACTTAGAAAATTTGGTACCAATGAGGCTGATTACTGATCATCTGACATCACTTTAATTTTTCTCAATAAAACATTATCTTGTTGTTTTTGTAACTAATTAACATATGACTGTTTGTACCTCTTTCATAGACAAAATTATCGTCAACACACGATTGACAATGCTATGAGACCTTTACAAAATAACCATCTAATGTCTGATAAAATGATAATATCTTGTTGTTCATGCAAGATTTAGAGTTAAACCCTAAACCACTAATCCTTAATACTTAGAGTTAGACTCTAACGCCCTACCACCCAAAACCTAAGTTGTGACTCATGTGTTCTTCATAGAGACTAGCAAACTTAAGATTAACTTGCTACTACCTACACACAATGACCAACTAATATACCTAATAATAACCTATCTTGCTGTAACCTATGTAAAATATATTTAACATATGAGTGTGTAGTGACTTGACATTATTAACACACATATCAAGTAACTTGGAAAAACTCTACTACCAAACTTGCACATAATGACCCCACTAAATATGCCCAATAATAAATTAGTAGATTCTTGTCGTTCTTGTATTTGATTATTTAATACACCTGAGTGTGATTTGACAGACATTGTAAACATCCTTGGCAACCTAATCCGCGCACAATGACCACCTTAGTATACCCAATAATAAATCATTAGATTTTTGTTGTTCCCGTAATTAGTTAATACATCTAAAGGCCAAGTGTGATATTCTTATGAGCATGTTCTTGACAGACCTTGTCAACACACACTTAGAAACCTAACCCACCTAAATTTGCCTAGTAATAATTAGCCAATAAAGTATTTTCATTTCTGTAATGAATTAGTTAATACACTTGAACATTGTGTGTTTTTGACAGACATCGTCAACACACACTTAGAACCTAACGTGCATACAATAGCCACCTAATTTATATGCCCAATAATAAGCTAGTACAATCATATTGTTATTGCAATTGATTAGTCAATCTACCGGACTTGTGTGTTCTGTGACAGACATTGTCACACACATGTAGCAACCTATCAATCCACCTACATATGCCTACTAATAAGCTAGTAAATTGTTGTTGTTCCCGTAATGAAAAATGAGCATTGTGTTTTTGACAGACATTGTCAACACACTCAGTGTGCAACCTGATCTACACATTGTTACCACCTAATTTATATGTCCAATAATAAGTTAACCCTTAAGTTCCCAAGCCCTTTTTTGACTTTTTACCAATTTTGGGTACCCAGCTGCAGTAATTGCCCCTAGAAACCTACCGAAAATCATCCAGAGATTCCAGCCTTATAGCAATGGGCCCAACTCATTTATGCATGACATACCATAAAAGAAGCCAAGTCCACCGTGGAAATTGTGAGATTATAACGTTGGCCCGACCTCAAATATCAGGTCCCAAAGAAAAAGTGAGAAAGAAATTGGTTTGACCAAATCAAAACCTAGCTTTATCCAATTTTGCTTGCCCCCAAATCAATGGTGGAGTCGCTATGACCCCACTAAATTGCAGGTCCAACTGATTTTTTCACCTATGCTTGCTTTGCATGCAATTACATGGGGGTTGAAATCTCAAAATTGACAAGAGAAAATGTGCCTCCAAATGAAGTACTTTTTTTTCTACAAATTTTTTAAAAGCCAATGGTGGATGTGTGTATGTAATGCTCACACACCACAAGTGAAGTGCTTTTTCCAAAATTGCTAATTTTATGCCAAAAATGGGCTTTGGAGTGCAATCTGTTTTGGGCTTGTTTACCTGCCACGTCAGCGGTCAACAAGCCCTTTTCAGGCCCCAAAACGTAAATGAGAGATCTAAGATATTTTTTGTAGGTAGTAGCTTTTGTTTTTTTTTGTTTGTTTGTTTTTTTTTTTTTGCATCATACTTGAGACAAATCCCTTGTCATTAAAGCTTCAGGAGTGGGCCCCATCAGATTAGATCTCCAAAAATTAGGTCGAACTGCAAATTCAAAGTGACCCGATTCAGGTCGCTTGGGAACTTAAGGGTTAATAGAGTCTTGTTGTTCATATTGCAATTGATTAGTTAATACACTTGAAGCACTATCGTGTTATTAATAGACATTGTTAACACACACTTACCAACCTAATCCACCTAATTCTAATAATAAGCTAATAAATTCTTCTTGTTCCTATAATGAATTAGTTAATACACCTAAGCATTGTGTTCTTGATAGACATTGTCAACATGCACTTAGTGCAACCTAATTTGCATACAGTGACCACCTAATTTATATGCCCAATAATAAGTTAGGAGATTATTATTGTTCATACACTTGATTAGTTAATACACCTAGGTCACTGGTGTGTTCTTAATACACATTGTCAACACACGCTTACCAACCTAACCGACCTAAATTTACCTAATAACAAGCTAATAAATACTAAAATCTTGTTGTTCATATAATGAATGAATTAATACACATGAGCATTTTGTTCTTGACAGACATTGTCAACACAGAGTGCACACTTAATGCAACCTAACATCTGCATGCAGTGGCCAAATTTATATGCATAACAATAAGTTAATAAATTTTTATTGTTCTTGTAATTGATTAATTAACCCCTAAACGACCACGTGACCGTTTCATTTTTCATCCATGCAGTAACTTCCATGGATGAAGTCAGATGAACATGCGGCCTGAATGAAAATTTATACGCGCCCTGTATCTCTACATGCTCCAACAAACAACACATGAAAACCGTAAATTTTTTGTACACTATGATTTTTTGAGTGTCTGGGGTACCAGATTTGGGTGGTGTCCAAGCATGTCAACCGCCCACGTGGCAGCCTAGGGGTGTTCACACAGGTCAACCGCCCAAGTGGTAGGCCTAAAGGCATCTCAGAAAATGCTCCATCCAACCTAGAAATTTGCTCGCAATCAGAATTTTTTTGGCAATGTACTTTACATTGGAGCAAAGAAAAGACTGACCATAGGAATTTGGATTCCAATTACAATTTTAGACATTTTAGGAGCCTTGGTTCACTACAGCAAATTGGGTACCCCCAAAATTCACACGAAAGCACCCCCACTAAATTTTAGGTCTTTCATTTTGAGATTTTAAGAGAGCACCTTCTATCTGCCCCTAATTGTGCATGTGGAGGCAATTCATCCAAGAAAAATATGGATATTAGAAAATTTCCATGGTCAAACCATTTTTTGTCACATAATTTTCATTTGGGTTCCAATTTTTGTCATTTCTTTTTGTTATAATCTCCCATTTGCAACTGTCAAACCTGCCCATATTTTTTGATGGTGTTCATGTCGTCAGTAGGGATGAGGTTGTAAAGTTCATCCAAGTGGATGGATAGGGGTAGGAAGATATAGCTAGTTCAGTCAAGGTATATACTATATAGTATATATCGATTTTTTGCAAAAGTGAAAAAAGTTAGCTGATCATAGGGTTAATAAACCTATCGTGTGTTCTTAATAGACATTGTCAACACACTATTACCAATCTAACCCACCTAAATTTGTCTAATGATAAGCTATACTGCAATACAATGCGGTTTTCATGATTATGCCCTTTCCCCAATCATGGCATATTTGACCAAATATATGATTATAGAGTTGTGCACAAAGCCATTTAGTCCGAAGTATTTGGCCACATGGAGACAAATTGGAGACAAATAGGTGACTATATCACTTCGTGATGTACGAAGCTATGGTAAATGGTAGTGACCTCAGTCACTGACATGGTTTATATGACTCTGTGTCATGACTACCACTATACTTGGATGAGGGTTGCTATTTCATGAGGATGAGCATTACCACCTAGTTTTCGTGGAAATAAAGTGCTTTCGCGGAAATAGCCTGTACACAAAGGGTATATTGTATCTTAATTTTTAGTATAAATAGGGTATATTTTGTTCCACTTTGGACTTTTCTATACATTAAAAGTGGTTCATGTTCCCACAATTAATGAGCAGCTGAGTGGGAAGTACTGCGGCGTTCCTTGGGGCTATTTGTAATCTACTCCTCCAAGGTCTCCTATAGAGAAGCTATTTGTAATCTACTCCTCCAAGGTCTCCCTATAGAGGGGCTATTTGTAATCTACTCCTCCATGGTCTCCCTATAGAGCCCTTGTCAGGGTCACATTAATGTAGAGTCCACATTAAAGGGAGAAAGGGCTCCTCATGTGGCCCAGCATTAATTGCACTCCAAGCCTCCATGAGGACCCATGCCATGCTATGGCCGCCATAGCGAGCCTCCATGCGCCTCCATGCTCCACATCCGCCATTCATGCACTCCCTATGCTCCATGTCCCATGGTCCATCCTCAACTCATTTTATCAGTTTATAATGCAACAAAGAACATTTATTGTTGCTCCCAGATTTTTCTACAAAACTGAAATCACAGCCTTGACACTCCATGGTTTAGTGTGTTTGTGACACTACCACATTGAGCCCTGATTAGGTCCAAATCTCAGCTCATAATTTGAGAAAACTTGGATGTAATTGATTTCATCATACAGTCAACCTAACCATACAAGCACTGTGCTTAGTTAGCCAACAAGGAAATCCAGTTAGCACCTAGTGATCAGAGACCAGTAAAATCTTTACTGCAACTTAGCTAAGTCCTGCCCTGAAGCAGACTTGCCCTAGCTCTGCTCTAAAGCATTGCCTCACGCAGCGCCCAGAGCCATCAATTAGGCATATCCTCACTGTCACGATGGTTGTCAAGCATAAGGTAGAGAGTGAGAGTCTAGGATAATGCCAATGAAGCACAGTTCATGACCTTAACTACCCTTCTGCTGTCAGTGCATTCATTGGAATGTGATGGTTGCTGCAAGGGACAACTCTTAGTAACCTTCAGATGCCGCCCTGAATGCATCTCTGCTCATCACTGGTGTCTTGCATCAAACCAGCTCTACTACGGCAGAAACCAACCCCTGTCTGCTTCTCCATCCTCACAATAGCAACCAGCTTGGGTTGACTGAGGGAGAAGAGTCTCTCAAAGGGGAACAAAGGGTGCAATTGAGGCCAGCAGTGATCTTGGAAATTTGCATTTCAACCAAAAGCTGCCATGTAACTTCAGCTAAGTTTGGCACCAGGCTCAAATGAGCAGATCATGGGATATGCACACCCCAACTGCCATCAAAATAAGATGGGAAAGGCCGGGTACTCATGACATGCTGTCAATGAGAGAAGCCCGCATGTCATTGACAATGGCACTAGGCTGAGCTTCCCGCAGCTTGAATACACTCTCTATCACTGACAGCTCGGTCGCTGTGGTGTCCAACCCGCAAAATGCAGTCCAGTCATTGACAACAAGTCCGGCACCTACTACCTCACTTCCTCGGTTGACTGTGCCTGCCACCAATGGCACTTGCAACAATGACGACAACTCATCCAAGTCCTCTATCGATGTGTGAGGATGCACCTGTTCACACCCACCACACACCTATGACCTGTCAACTCCATGCGAATGTTGATTGTAGCGAGCCTATCATGCTGCGCACTTTAAGTGAAATTGTTGCTCTCTCTCCCTTTTCCCCAACTACCGTCCAACTCCTCACTTGCTGGAGGGTTGGAGTTTTCAATCCTTTCTCATGTTTAGAAATTCTCTCATTCAAACTTTCCATCCTCATGGGCATCAACCTGCCCTCTTTACAACAGCAAAAGCCTCAATGGAGTCTTCATTAACCATTACATGCGTGCAAGGACTGAGTCAGTCTCCACATGTAGATGATTTTCAGCATGTTTATAGTAATTCTTTAAATGATAGAGACTAACCAGTAATTCTTTAACTCTTCCCCTCACAAAAGGCTAGCTCACCACGTGAGATTGGTTATACTGGTTATACGGCTTGGACTTTGGATCTGATACTAACAGGAAAGAGTTGACTCTTTCACGTCAAAAGGGGTCTTACCTGATTTCCTTTGTAATTTGGGCATCCAACATACAACAGACTTACGGAGTTCACATTTTCTCTGAAAGACAATCTTTGGTTTCAGAGTTCAAAGTGACATTGCCTACACCCTTGCATCATCATCTACAAAAAGATGAGCTCCATTCGACACCAGCAAATTATTAGGAGAAAACTATTTTTTACTAGCTAACTTACACCCAATTCTCCAATGTAGATATGTCCAATTGAGGTGTCAGGCCATAAGTTGTCTTCAGAAGTTTTGTGGAATCCAATCCGGTTTGCAAGAATTTTGACAATCTTCACAGGTTTTGAACTCAATGAATGCTCAAAAGTATGTAACAGTTATTCAACCATGCAAAGCACACATCCCCCCCCCTCTCCCCTTCTGTTTTGCAGTGATGCAAGGCCTCGGCGGTCATTGCTACTGCAATAGGCCTGCACACTCTTCTCTCCGTCTTGGCCCCGTAATGAGAACTATATCCAAGTGGTGTAACCCTACAACACCACTGAAGGAAAATGATAGAGACTCACCAAACCACCACGATTGGAGAAAACACAGTAGCTGCCTACAAGGATGTTGCCAGCAATTGTTTGCCTGAAGACCTCCACACCGAGCACATCTGCTATCAACTCCTCTGTTTCCTGTGGCATCCACCCACACCAGTCCTGTGAGACAACCTCTTCATGACGTGTCTAACAATCTTGTCACTAGCCTGTCTTGTACATAGGTTGTATGGCTATGCAGGCTTGTCCAATTGATAACACCACCATCCTTACATGCTAACTGGGTAACTCCTGTCCTAGCTGTTGCCGTTCAGGCACATCAAATTGGCAGTATCCTCCCTCATCTATCTGGACACGGGAGCAACACTTATGCATGTCCATCATGGGTTCAAACAAGCTCAGAGCATGCCTTGTGATCACTAAAACTGCATGCTGGGACATCCCACCCTACTTCATATTGAACAGGTATCAATAACTACGTTGAAAAGGGCTCCTGCCATTGCAAATCCTAGAAATTGAACAAGCACACTAGATCCCGGCTGCAAATGCCAAAAGCAGGGGAAACACAAATGAAGCACACGCCAGAACTGCTACACCCTGGTGCCCTGGACAGTTTGCTACACTCCTAAGTAGTTTAGTTGTGTAGGAGAGTTATGAACAGACCATTGTGGACAGACTATGGTATAGTAAGCCCTCAGAAAGTTCCCAAAGCAAGGCAGCAAGACACCCACCCTGTCCAGATCTGTATGAATGAGTGACACATAGTCATTACAGGTGATGCAGTTGCCCAGTGCAGACAACCGCTCGTCCACTCTTTGGACTACCACACTATCCGGCAAGCAGTTCCTCATGTGGAGCAGCTCTGTTACACACCCGCAACCAGATACTATTTTACAAGGTGGACCAAATAACTCGTTACGTATATTCCCTTTGGCATGGGCTGGGACCCAATGCAAAATCAAGCGGTGGGAAAGGCACACTAGTCTTTACAACAGATCTAACAGCTTCAAAACCGAGCAGGCCAAAATAAGGATGTGTAACAAAGAGCACACCTTGATCAGTAGTAGAGTTGGGTAGCAGCAAACCATTCTTGTTGCCTGCTCCACACCAAAAACTTCTATCAGCCTAGCTCTATTTCTTTTGAGGGGTCTTCTCGTATAGCCCAAATGGGCTGGAGATTGAGTGCCGAGGTCGTCCAGGTCATGCAGATTTGTCAATTCATTCCAAACTTGCTGATACATCAAAGTATAACTGACCTTGAGCTGGGCAAAATTTCCCTGCAAATCAGGACACTGCAAACCATTTGCCCTAGGTGCAGCCCAAGTGACTGAAAAGATGCATGGTCTAAAGTATCTTAAACTTAAATCCAAGGAACTGACTTACCCTACACAAGCCTTGAGCTCGTCACTTTTGAGGTCTAACGATCCCCTGACCTCATTCATTTACTCTCAAGTATACATACATGCTGTAGCCAGTAATCTTAAGAACATGTGTCCTGAATATAAACAACTTTGAGGGACAATTGGGCTTACCCACACACATCCGGCCTATAACACGTGTGCCAGCAATTGACGCCTTCACAACAGGCACCACATCTGCGAGCTCTGCTTCAAATGTGCTGTCATCACAACAATTATCGATCCCCACTGTATCACGATACGGACTTCCTACTCTCTCCCATCAGCTTCCTTCCCAACTTTGTATCTGTCAATATGGCATACTAATGCACAAAATGGCTTCCGCAGGCCCAAATCACATGCTAGAAAATTGACCGAAAATCCCCAACCTCCTGGATACATGTAAAGGACCTGCAATGTTTAAATTTTTCAATACCATGAGGTTAGCAAGAGCAGGTAGAGGATGCTAAGAAGAGTGAGAAGAGCATGTTATGGACCGAAATAAGGTAAAAGGTCCAGGAAAATTACCTGTAGAAGTTCTCTGATCCCCCAATGGCCACCAGGCAGTAAGCATTGGTGAGCTTTGAAAATACACCAATTTCACTGCTATTCTCAAACTGTGACCCTACACAACAATGCATGTGCTCAGATGTCAGCTGCTCCTTCAACAAGGGGAGCCAGCACGGTTGTGTCACGTATATCCATGCTGGCATCCAAGATAACAAGAAAATTAAGGTGCGGTGCCAGAAACCTTAAACATAAACCTTAAGCCTGTTGCTATGTTCAGTATGGTTCTGAACAAGTACAAAATGACGCCCATTACTATACCGAGGCCATGGCCACTTAACAAAACCAAAGAAGCCAACGAGTAGCACGAACAACCGCATTTCGAACACGACAGATTTATATTGATAGGAACAGAAATGAAACGGAAGCGTACTGGTCGCCATGCTGATTTACGGCGCTGTCAGATAGATCATTGCAGCCCGTTTGCGAGGTGGTGGAACACAATCGAGAGGTAGGCTCTACAAGAGGAGAGGCCGGTAGCAAGCTTGGGGTTTAGGGTTTACCAACCGCCTCACATACAACAGCACCATAAACAAGATATGCAGAGCAGGTGTGGCCAGAACGCAAAAAACAAAAATAAATAAATAACAAAACAAAACAAAACAAAGAAGGAAAAAAAACAAAAAAACAATTCTCCTGCCGCACTTGCGGACCCCCCCGCTCGTTGCCCGCCCTTGCCAGAATTTGATCCCGCGAGGGGGGTGGGAGAACGTGGCCCCCTAATTCCACGGGCCACATTGGGGTGCAAGCATGTTCTGGCGAAACAGGTGAGCTCCACTTAGGGCAGGCCCAATCTGACCTCTGGAAAGTATCTATCTGCCACTCAATTGAATGTATCTATTTTGTTTCTGATACAATTTATTTTTTCCTTGTCTGATTTCGGGCCTGATCTCCGATTCCTTAAGTACTTTAAAAATGAAAGAAGGGACGGGAGGCCCTTCTTCTTCTTCTTCTTCTTCTTCTGGCACAACTGTTTAGTATACAATTGTTTCATACATGCCTGATCTCGAACTGTAGGCAGTTATGTTCTGAAGTGGGTGGAATAGGTGGACTCCGTCCCCCAACCTTGAACTCCAACATGCACAGACCAAGTGAGGGAGTCCTGAAAATCCAATTCATGCCGAGCAGCATCAATCGATAACAGAATACCCGAATACCTTTATAATCACTAAGTGAACTTTCAAGTGGCCACCAGGGGATTAGCTCTTGGTGGGCAAGGCTAGCTCTTGACAACATTCACAGTCAAAGGCTCTATCTGAAGAAGCACCATGAGAAACATACAAACATGTCCAGACTTAGGATGCTGAGCAAACTTGGGCACAAGGCTGCCCCTCTAGTCAAGCTCATTACAAATTGTATCCACTTTCATCTTCACTTTTCGCAGAAGCTAGAACACCCACACCAAAAGTAGGACAGGACTCTGATTTCCTTCCACTATCACCAGAGTCAGTCGAAATTCCCCCTTACACTCATTATCTGCTCCAGTCAAGTGCCACCCATGCTGGGTAGACCCCACTACCATTTCCTATAGATATGCCACAGGAAATTCCCTCAACAGTACATCAGAGTGAATATTCTCAGGAAATGGTGGATGGATTGAGAAGCTAGACAGATCAATGAAAGAAGCAAGACACTCCCACATTCCCGGGGAAACATTGTTTCACCAGTAGTCCCCACAAGAACAAACCCCATCTTCAAAGTGGTGAAAGCGGTTAGAGTCCCGCACAACAATTGCTCGGCCAACAATCTTTGAGATGAACTTGATGGAGGTGTGGCAGTCACCACACACCCGAAGATCCTTGACGAGACGGAGAGGTGTCCTAGGGGCCGTGCTGATCAGCCCAAAACCAATGGCCAGCTTCTCACTGTGGTGGCAAAGAGAAAATTCCGTTTGCTCCTCCCCCACATCTTGTAATACAAAACGTGTGTCAGGCACATACCCTGCATCCTTCATCTGCCCAGACAATCTTCTTAGCTCAGCATGGATTTCCTTAATTTTGGGATGCAGTTTGTCATCTACAACAAACGTGTGCACCCTGTTGACAACCTTGATGCAGCAGCGACCTGGCTCCTTTCTAGCCCCTCTGACTTCCATCATTTTCCTCACCTTTGCACTACTGTCCCACCTGCCAGCTGCAGCATAGATGTATGATAGCAACACATAAGTTGCAGCATCCTGTTCATCCCACTTGAGAATAGAGGTTGCCACACGTTCAGCCATCTCCACATTGCCATGGATTCTGCAGGCACCAAGCAAGGCCTTCCACACCACAACATCTGGTTTGATTGGCATTTTAGTAATGAGCTCCTCTGCCTCATCCAATCGGCCCGCACGTCCAAGAAGGTCCACCATGCAGCCAAAGTGCTTTACAGTGGGAGTGACACCATGATCTTGACTCAGGGAATCAAAGTAGCGTCTTCCTTCATCCACTAGGCCAACGTGGCTGCATGCAGAGAGAACACATGTAAAGGTGACTGTGTCTGGCTTCAAGCCTTCCATTTGCATTCCTTCAAATAGTTGCAGGGCCTCCATATGACAACCATGCTGGGCATATCCTGCGATCATCCCGTTCCACGACACCACATCTCGTTTGGCCATATTGTCGAACACTCCCTTTGCATCATCGATGCTCCCACATTTGGCATACATGTCCACCAGAGCAGTGTTCAGTATGATATCTGGTACAATTCCAGCTTTGACAATGTCACCGTGGACTTCTTTTCCCTTTTCCAGGGCTGCCAGGCTCGCACACGCATTGCAAACACAGACAAACGTGACGTGGTTGGGCTTCACCCCTTCCCGTATCATTTGCTCATAGGTCTCCAAAGCCTCCATCCCGCGCCACTGCTGTGCATATCCTGCGATCATCGCGCTCCACGACACCACATTTCGTTCGGCCATATTGTCAAACACTCCCTTTGCATCCTCGATGCACCCACATTTGGCATACATGTCCACCAGGGTATTGTTCAGAATGACATCTGGTACAATTCCAACTCTGACGATGTCACCATGGACCTCTTTACCCCTTTCCAGGGCTGCCAGGCTCGCACACGCATTGCAAACGCAAACAAACGTGATGTGGTTGGGCTTCACCACATTCCCCATCATTTGCTCATAGGTCTCCAAAGCCTCCATGCTGCGCCCCTGCTGTGCATATCCTGTGATCATCGCATTCCACGACACCACATTTCGTTGAGCCATATTGTTGAACACTTCCTTTGCATCATCGATGCTCCCACATTTGGCATACATGTCCACAAGGGTATTGTTCAGAATGACATCTGGTACAATTCCAACTTTGACGATGTCACCATGGACCTCTTTGCCCTTTCCCAGGGCTGCCAGGCTTGCGCATGCATTGCAAACGCAAACAAATGTGATGTGATTGGGCTTCATCCCTTCTCGCATCATTTGGACATAGGCCTCCAAAGCCTCCATCCCGCACCCCTGCTGTACATATCCTGCAATCATTGCGTTCCACGACACAACATTTTGTTCCGCCATATTGTCGAACACTCCCTTTGCATTTTCAATGCTCCCACATTTGGCATACATGTCCACCAGGGCAGTATTCAGAATCACGTCTGGTACAATTCCACTTCTGACAATGTCACCATGGACCTCTTTGCCCTTTTCCAGGGTTGCCAGGCTCGCACATGCATTGCAAACGCAAACAAACGTGATGTGGTTTGGCTTCACCCCTTCCCGCATCATTTGCTCATAGGTCTCTAAAGCCTCCATACTGCACCCCAGCTGTGCATACCCTGCGATCATTGTGCTCCATGACACCACATCTAGTTCAGCCATATTGTCAAACACTCTCTTTGCATCCTCGATGCAACCACATTTGGCATACATGTCCACGAGGGTATTGTTCAGAATGACATCTGGTACAATTCCAGCTTTGATGATGTCACCATGGACCTCTTTGCCCTTTTCCAAGGCTGCCAGGCTTGCACACGCATTGCAAACGCAAACAAATGTGATGTGGTTGGGCTTCACCCCTTCCTGCATCATTTGCTCATAGGTCTCCAAAGCCTCCATCCCGCGCCCCTGCTGTGTATATCCTGTGATCATCGCACTCCATGACACCACATTTCGTTCAGCCATATTGTCGAACACTCCCTTTGCGTCTTCGATGCACCCACATTTGGCATACATGTCCACAAGGGTATTGTTCAGAATGACATCTGGTACAATTCCAGCTATGACGATGTCACCATGGACCTCTTTGCCCTTTTCCAGGGCTGCCAGGCTTGCACATGCATTGCAAACACAAACGAATGTGATGAGGTTGGGCTTCACCCCTTCCCGCATCATTTGCGCATAGGTCTCCAAAGCCTCCATCCCACACCCCTGCTGTGCATATCCTGCCATCATCGCATTCCACGACACCACATTTCGTTGAGCCATATTGTTGAACACTCCCTTTGCATCTTCAATGCTCCCACATTTGGCATACATGTCCACCAGGGCAGTGTTGAGAATGACATCTGGTACAATTCCAGCTTTGACAATGTCACCATGGACCTCTTTGCCCTTTTCCAGGGCTGCCAGGCTCGCACACGCATTGCAAACGCAGACAAACGTGATGTGGTTGGGCTTCACTCCTTCCCACATCATTTGTTCGTATGTCTCCAAAGCATTTCTACCACACCCATGCTTGGTAAATCCTGCCATCATTATATTCCATGTGATCAAGCATCGTTGAGGCATTCTGTTGAACACTCGGTGAGCATCCAAGATGCTCCCGCACTTAACATACATGTTGACAAGGGTGTTGTGTAGAAAAACGTTTGGCTTGAATCCAGTTTGGATAATGTGAGCATGCACCTGCTTTCCGGCTTCCATGCATTTCATCTTGATACACTTATGCAAGAGACAGACATAAGTATCTGAATCTGCTGATACGCCTCCTTGGTTTAAAGTCTGTAGACCTGCTTTCAGTTGCCCTGCCTCGAATAGCATCCTCACATGCCCAAAAGTGCCAGAAGGGGCATTGTGGATTCCCTCTCTAGGTCCTCTTTCGGAAGCTGTGGTCATGGTGGAGGTGCCGGATTTAATCAACTGCGCCACAGCTCTGTTGCTTCCAGTTGACCATCTACCCATGCAGGTTTCTTGTAGATAGCGACCCACAGGGAATCATAGGTAATTATGTGCTTGAAGTCCAGCCCTCTGGGATGAGTCTGGACCCACACTCTATCCTGGCTAATTCAGCTATCTCTGCCTCTGCAGCAATCATGTATAGATCCTCTCCTTGCCTAGCAGCTGACAATGACAGCCTAGATTTGTTCTAGCAAACACCCCAACCCTACTTATCACACTAGCTCAGATGCTGAATTGCCCCAAGACTTTAAAAATGTGCTGGGAGAGACAGGATGACAATTTCCAACAAAGCTTTGCATTGCATCTTGTTGTTTGCTTCTCTCTGTAATCTAACAGGCATTCACCTGTTTGCCTCGATTGTCCCACCATTGACTGGGGTCAGAAAAACATTCATTCCAAAGCTTCTCCTCGTCTCTGTTATCTGTTTTTGGATACTTCCCTGCTGCCACATTGGCAGTAACATGTAAAAATTGCTCCAAACCACTATAGACCCACCCAACAAGTTTGCTTGCAGAATTCAATAAAAATTAGGGACGACTCTAATAAGAGGGCAAAACAGCCTGGAATATATTGAAGAAGAAGGTGCCCTCACCACATTGTCCTTGACCTTGTGTCATGGAAGAAGCCAGCTTTTCTTTCATCCATGAAGGATTCAACCAACCATTGACCCAACAGGACCTCTTGTGTGTGCTGCTTGTGTCTGTAGTCAGGTGATCTTGGATTGGTCTGTGAGGAGAACCACCAAGGTGCAGCTGAGTAGCCACAAATTTAAGCTCGGCCTTTTAAGACCAAGCTGACCCAACCAACTACCTTGTGATCACCAGGAGAAGTACCAAATCATGATACGAACAGGAGGAGCCTACATGTGCAGGATGGACCACAATTCTTCACATCATACATCAAGAAAGCCATACCTTGCGATTGCGGTTGCCCGACCATTGTGAAGGATCTTGATAAAACTCATGCCGGCTCTGCTCCGTGCTCCACAGTAGATCTTTGTGTGACAACATCAACATTTTCTTACAAGTTCCATTATTGGAGGAGTACTGGTGAGCTTCAACAACATTCATGCAAGTCACTTGGGCTCCATTGCACTCTACACAATGAGGAACATACAAATATGTGCAAGCCCATCGATGCTAAACCATCTTATGTCTGTAGTCTGGAGTTTTTCTGTGAAAATGACCAAGGAGCAGCTGAGTAGCTGAGCAGCTGAGTCTATGTGAGTTAGCTGACAGATAATCTTAATGAGCTTTTCCAGTAGATTGATGGCAGATCGAATGGTAGAGGGTTTACAGCCAAGGACCTTCAAGAATGCCCACTGGCATATGTCATGCCACAATATCATTATTGTACATATTGTACAGTTGTCCACGCATTTCAATCTAATCGTCATATGACATATGAGGCGCAGCTTCACAGCCAGCATCAAATGGATCAGAGACGCCACAGCAATGCCAATATTGCACTATTTCACCACCACCTGCTGTGTCCAAGGTACCCCCAGTGTACACGCTTTCAAACTTTCTTTTTGTTTCTCCTGTGCACCAAAATCCAAGCCACTAATCAACACTAAGCTCTCCACAGACCAAACCTTCTAACTACAATTTGCAATCTGCATTCCAGTCTGACCTCTGATATGCAAGAGGTACTTCTGGTAAGAAATAATACTCCCTCAAGCTATTCATTATACCCCTGACACCTGATGTATGGGGTTTAGTTACTACCGTAGCTCTCAGCATGCCTTCGGCAGTCCAACGAAACAACTTCTAAATGGACTTAATGTGCGATTGAGCAATTGAGCAACCAAGCAGTGAAGATGCATAAGCAACGGCTGGTTGCCACAGCTGGAATACTCTGTACTGCCTGGTCACAATGATAAAGCACAGCAACATACAGAACACGAGATTCCAAACCAAAGGCGGAAAGGTCATAATTTACCTCCAAAGTGAGCCGTGTGGAACCGGCAAGCCCGGGGATGGTTCACAAGAGGATCAAACTGCTGCTTGCATGAGCGGCAAGTTCGAAGCATCCGACCTCCTGGTTGCTCACCAGCTGCTTGAGCTTGGCTCACTGCATGAGCCCAGCTTGCGTCTCAACCTTCAGGGAAAATATATTTTGTAATATTCACATGCATGACATTCAGAAACAATCAAACTACGAACTGTCAAAAACCACACACAGGGGTAAGAATTGACAGGGCACACATCTTCAGTCTCTCTTCACCATCCAGCAAGCTGTTTTCTAGACTTTGACTTGCTCCTTTCAACAGCATGCTTTCAGACATAGCAAATGCAAGTTCATCTCAAGGGGGAGGCAATCGCACCACACTTTCCATGTACGCTTTTGGCACTTGACCTCCACGAAGATAGATTGAAAATGCACTTGGAAACTGATATGGGTCGGCCCAATTCACAGCGACGATGGTAGCGCACAGCCCGGGGACAGGTGCTTGCAAACATCTCTCTTGCCGGCCGGAATCAAGAGTGAAGCACACCTCAAAGATGAAACCAACCCACCTGTGTCTCTCACACACGAATAAACCCAACAAGGTGTAACTCGATAATTTCTTTTGTGAAGGAACAATCTATCCCAGAGCTCTCCCCTAAGAGATGGTTTCAACCGTCGATCGATGAAGATAAACGGTAGAGCATGATGACCTAATCGCCATCGAGGCCAAACACAATATAAATAGTTGGGATGAGGCCTAAGTGATATCAATCTCGTAATCGCTGGGGCTTGGTGGGTATTGCTTGTTTCGATCTTGCTCGCTGACTGTGGGTTCTTCCTGTTAGATTGACTGCATGCCGCTGCCGGTGTTGTGATGATACGTGGTTCTTGTTGCTGTGTAGTTAGTTGTGTGATTGCTTCTGCCAAGAGGCGTTACCACGGTGCTTTCTTTGCGAAGTGGGTGTCGGCAGAAGCAGAGATAAAGTGTTGTCTTCCCTGTGTCATGCAAGGGGGCTCTCCAGTTTTAAACCAATGCCAGTGATTCCTTTGAGCTGGTGTTGACCTGTCTACTGGTACATCCGTTCCATCTATTCAGTGCTTCCTTTGGTCCTGTTTCTTGGCTCTGCTCTACAGTGTGCATCTTTTCATAGTTATTCGTCGATTATGTGCAGGAACCCTCGATTCGGAGTGGAGCATTCAATATTCTCCACCATGCACCGGCATATGCTCCACTCTGAATTGAGAGTACCTGCAGATTATCAACGGTGACGACGAGCGAGCCGACAGCGACGACGAGCGATGAGCAGAGCCATTTGTATTTCAGGGTCTAGCTCTTCAAGCTCTTCATTCCCCTAATCGATTTTCTCGTGGATGTCAAATGTGTCTTCTGATTTTGTAGGGTTACGGATGAGCAGTTCTGAGCTGGCATTGTGATCTGGAGAGGAGTGCAAAGCTTGACCCTGCTGGATAAATTTGACTTGGAAGAGGCTGAGCCATGTCTGTTGCTAGGAAATTATATGACGACAGCCATCCACCACCTGTGTCCGCGTTCCCAAATGCTGAAAATGAAGTTAGGAAGAAATCTGAACTTGTTTCCAGTCCGTGACATGGGTGGATGACCTCGAGGGTTTACCCACTCTCTGCACTAGACGAAATTTAAACTCAGGGCGGGTAGCCTAGCTTTGAACAACAAACAGACGCAGAGAGGAAAGGGGGATTTGTTATGCTCAAAAGACTCGGTCTCCCACTGCCCTTCAAGGCCCAAATCTGTCTGGTTGGCTCTCCTTCGATTGACACTACAGTAGGCCCGGCATGAGAAGCGCTCTCAAATGCCCGTCAAATGTCGTCTAAGGCTCTTCATAATTGTGACAGTGAGACAAAGTTGGTCCTTGAGCCTCTCACCTCCCCAATAGATGCTAGCAGGCTCGCAATGTTTCCAGATTGCACGAGGTCTAGGTCTCTCACAACTGTGTGCACTGAGAAAGAGTCAAGACGCCCACTCTCAGCTTTTCAGAGTGCAGTAAATGGCCTATTGTGTGGGCAACCTGAAGAGAATGTCCGCTTTCTGATGCAACAATGAAAGATTTCCTAGTGAGTTTCCTACTGGCCGCTCTGCCCTTCAAATACCCAAGCTCTATTACCCAAGCTCTATTTTCCGAGCTTAAACCCACTTCGCACATCGACCTCCTCTGAATCGCTTTGTATGGTTCCCGAATTTGCGAACTGTGCGTTGTTCTAGATGTGTAGCACCTCGACGCCCTTTTCAACACCTACAGCAAACTACCTCGCAACATGTAGGCAGTTGTCAAATGGTGTTCTACCTCTATCTCGTCATCAGACCGTTCTATGGAAGCAGAGGAGGTTCCCACAGAAAGAGCCATAAGTGAAAGTGATGCAGAGACCATACTTGTCCAAATGTATGTTCTCAAATATTTTGTTTCTGGTCTCAACATTAATGATGATGAAACCCTGGAAGACTTTATTTACAACATGTATAATGGGTGGAAGACTTTATTTACAACATCTATAATGGGTGAACGTGCATACAATGAGAAGTTCCCAAAAAGGGAGGGGGGGAGGAACAAGAAACAAGAGAAGAAAACAAAAACCTATAGTAAGCACTCGGCTAGAGAAGAAAACAAAAGCTATAGTAAGCTACTCAACCGGCGACGAAAACAGAAGCTATAGTAAACTACTCAAGCAGAGCGACCTTCCCAGCCAACAGCTTGGAGGTGGAGGAGATTAGGCAAGGAGATAGGCAAAGGCAAAGTGCCAGGCAGAGGCGGAAAGCAATTGAAACATGTTGTCGATAGTAGGCGACAATGACGGAGGCATCTGGGATGCCAGTGGACCCGCTTTTGGTTGCGTGATGTGCACGTGTTCGCATGAAATCGTCGAAGTGCCGGTGCAATGAGCCAAATATCTCGACCGCCAGTGGAATAAATGTGTCGGTGGGGTGACGATCGCTGTAGTCGCGCTCCTTGGCCTGAGCTGCTACAGTGGCTGCTGTGCCTGGTGTGGTAGCTGCGCGAGATAGCAGATCCGCTCGAGTGGGGTCGGCGAGAACGACATTTGCTAGGGTACGCAAACCATCTCTAGATAGAACGATGTCAACATGACAGCGTGTAGAGTGGGACGTGAGCGTGGGTTATAGATGTGGTTGCTCACGCAGTACATGATACCCTGCCTCTCGAGCAATAGATGCCACCGCATCGCGAACCATATCATGAGACGTAGTGCGCTCACCACCACATGGACAGCGGAGGAGATGGTTGGCAAGGTCATCGATGGGCTGAAGACAGACGCAGCGCTGAAGGCCCAATGCCAAAGGATGAAGCAAACCGAGTCGAAGGTGGAGCGCAGTAGTGAAAATAAGGGATGAGAGGCGAAAATGTGCGATAGTGGGTCGTGCTGCCAACCATGCCCCTGCTCCGGGTTCTGCGCATGATAGAAGTCGGGCTCGATGCAACTCAGAAGAAGCACTTGAGAGCATGCCGAAAAATGAATGACGGTGCACGCGCTCGGAAATGGACTCATGAAGATGGTCGAGGCCTTGAGCAACCAACTGCTCAAATGGTGGTAGACATGCTCGCGCCGGTGTCAGAAGAAGAACTCGTGCAGAGCGGAGATGCTGCTGGAAGGGTAAAATGCCACTGTCGACATGTACAACAACGTCCATAAGGATGGGACGATGGTCACAGAGAAATCGTGAAGCGAGGGTTGGCGCCACCAACGCCCAACTGCTGAAGAAAGCTGACGGGGCGGTAGTGACAGTGGACAAAAGACCCACACCACCGGAAGAGATGGATAGGGTGGTTTGCTGTCGTGGCAAAAGTCCCTGAGCACCTTCCAGAGCTCCTGGTCCTAACAATCTCCCGAAGATAGTCATCATGGTAGTATCAAACCTAGATAAGAGGTGTAGGAAATTTGGGCTGGGTGGAACATTGCGCAAGAGATATGAGGGACGCTGAAGGAAACATTTGGTCAAGATTATATATGCTACCTGTACATCTCCGAGCCTAAAAAAGAGATCGGCGTGGGTGGCATCCTGGTGGAATGCATCTTCCAAGAAGGACGTTGTGAACTGGGTGGTGTCAAAAAGGACTCCCATGATTCTGATGCCATTGGGCGGAGCAATGAAGTGAGCAGGGACAACAAAATCTGCAGGGAGACCGGACGAAGACCACACCGCACATTTGCGAGGTTGTACTGAAAGGCCCACTGCAGAGAGTTGGGTGACAAAATGATGGTAAGCTGAAAGTACATGTGAGGCAGGGTCTACAATGTGCGTGTCGTCTGCCACCGACGGAAAAAGACAAGTTGAGTGTACTTCTGCAGAAGGCGTGAGGGCGCGGACATGAGCCATGGCAGACAAATGTCCTCCTAAAGGGTCGCCTTGGCGGGTCCTAACCTTGGACTGAATGATGGAACACTCACATAGGCGAGAATGTTGACTGTAGTATAGGGGAGTGGTGGATGCATAGAATAATCGAACAAACGGAATGAGCTGGTGGAAATCTTCTCTGGCTGAACGAGCTCCTGAAAGATAGCTGCTCGTGACACAATGTTGAAAGCGTTGGTGACGTCGACCTGGAGAACTACCCAATCCGGATGAAGATCAAGAGCTGCACGAATCCCCTGAACCACCGCCTCGCAACCTCCTGGAGTGGTGACCCCGAACTGGTGAGGAAAGAGGTGTCCGGAGAAGGCATCTCGAAACTGAAGACAAAATGAGCGGCTGACAAGACGATAAAGAACCTCTCCAACTGCGATAGGGCGGATGCCAGTACCTGAGGGTTTGATCATAGCCAACAATCTGGAGGCCCCAAGGAGACGGGCCACTGGGGCGAAGATACGACCTGCAGCAATAAAAGAGCAAATCTGAAATAACTGAGAGAAGCCACTAGTAGAATCATGTGGAGAGAAACAGCCGCGCAAGTGCTCATACAGGAGACCGGAAGGACCTGCCCCTGCAAGATGGGGACTGCGCGTGAAGGCCTGAGTGAACACCTCCCGATGATCCTGGTCTGGCTCGAAGTCCTCGACAAAAAACGGCAAAATATCCTGAGCCGATGGGTGAAGGGCTTCGAAGGCGGTGACAGTATCTGCTGATGGAGGCGTTGATGTGGAAAGTGCTAAAGCCTTGGCCGCGTGCGAGTACTCGCCAACGTGGCCTAACACGAGACTATGACGAAGTCGCCTGCTGACCAATGAGGGTGGCTGCGTGGAGGAAGCGGGAGGGGTGTGTGCCGCAAGGGCTAGTGCCCGTAATTGATGCTCATCTTATATCTTATAGATTCTCCCAATCTCCAAGATAAAAAAAACGGCGAAGACGTCTCTATGTGAGTCGGAGCGATGAAAGCAAACAACCAAGTCTTGCCTTACCAGCTTCTAATCCCCTTCCTTACACACTCATAATCGGGTGATGACTGCATTTGCAATAGTTCAGAGGGGCCACATACTACTGAGCTAAATCAGGAAGATTGAACTTTGCAACAAGAGAACATTCAGATTCAAAGACTGAAAATCTACGATATCTGCTGAATTGACAAAACATGACTGTTTGTGTTAGAGGGTCGAGGCGATACGAACACGAATCGTAGCGAGTTTACGGTATACAAAACATAGCTCGGAAATAGCAGACTGCAGAAGACTCAAAAGCCTCACTTCTGCTTCCAGAGCATAGAATTTGAATCAACAGGGCAGAATATCTTGAGTTGGAGGAAAGCGGAGTATGCAGAGCATGTGTCTAGCTGCACTGGCTTATCATGGACTTATCACGGATGCTATGTCACTCTCTCTTGTTGAATACTGATAGTTGGGTATACTGCTGGATCGGCTGGCTAATTCCATACTACCCAGGCACTCTGTTAGCAGCAGCGGCCGAAGGGCTTGGCAAAAGAGTTCGAGAAGCAGCAGGCATGCCCCTGTTGGGAGCATTGTCAAAGGGGTTTGGCAAGAGAGATGGGGAAGGATCGGCTACTGCAGCACGTATGGCATCCGTGGGATCCTTCTCTAGGGACTCTCGAGGCTGGCCTTTCTGCGTTGCTCTCCGCCAAACCGAATTTCATTGAAATATGTTTGCAGGCCGAGACCATAGAGGAGCAAGTAGGCCGTCTGGAGGAGAAAAATGAATTGGCACTACCACCTGTGGTCACATTCAGCAAGGAATTTGCCAACTCACGCAATTATCCACAAAGCCAAAACACAGACGAAGACATGCTTCGGAAGGAATGCGTTACAAACCCCAGTTCGGACAAACGATGCAATAAGGTGAATGCCTGCCATATTGCAGCAGGAAGCAGTTGCATTGAAAAGCTTTCTGTATTAATGATATTTCTCATACATTCTCTCTCATATTCACTCCTGTCCCTCGTGGTGGAAGCTAGACCGCTTGAGGAGCATTGTTGGATCAACCTCATATGTTCTAGTATGTGGGCAATTGGCAGCGCACTAGACTACACTCAATTCCCTGTGACTGGACAGCTGCTCTCAGAGGTATCAAATCTCTTGCAAGCTTGAGGGCTAGAGGAGCAGTGTTCGATTGAAGCTGATGCTTTTTAGAGGGAAAATTATCCTGCTGGGACTGGTTCAAGGTTCTCCTGCCCTACTGAAGTTCTGTGTATCTCTCTCTTACAGACGCACAGAAACTTTGTTTTCACTCACTCTTGTCACCAATTCAGCATGGCAACTAGTGTAGGTCCATAGGTGGGAAATGGGGTGTTTGCTAAGGTATGTTTGTCCCCTCGCAAGGATACCTTCATTTTTGTAATGGTGGAAGGGATGCCTGAGGGTGCAGGGATGGAGTATGGGTGCAGTTTCATCCTAGAGAACCAGATTTGAAGCACAAGAGCACCAACAAAGCAATGTGGATTGACAGCACCAAGAAGCCTGAGTGGATAGCTGGTCAATTCCAGAAGCTGGACACAACAAGGCTAAAGTGTGCAGGAAGCCCCCGTTGGGGGGCATCATCGGACCGCTTCCAGTACGACAGTCCCTCCTTTACAGATGTAGACTTCCTGTAGCTCTGATCCTTCTCTGTTAGTTGCATGGGTATGCTGTGTACTATTACTTAAAATTCAGGAGGGCAGAAAGTGAGCTGCCCATTGCATAAATTAAGAATCAGAATACCAATGAAGGAATAATTACTTCTCTCCCTTCAGACTGAGACAGAGAAATTAGGTTTATGGGGTGCATCAGAGATCACACACAACAAGACAGTCTTCAACAGTGGTTTTACGCGGTAAACTTTTGTCAGTGTGAGGGTGAAGACAGTTCTCTATGTCGTACTTGTTTGGCCATTCTGAAACAGCAGTAATGGTATTGCAGCTGTATCTGAGTGGGCATTTTTTTGCTAGTGTGCACGTCCATGCTGTGCTATGGAAGGCACATGATCCTGTTGACATATAGCAGGGAAGTTTAAGGGAACTTTGAGATGTATTAGGTGTGTTTGAGTGGCAAGGTTTATTCAATTTAAAGCTCTGATTCATGCAGGATGGCAGGGTTGAATCAGGCACAGTTTTTTGAGTCAGACACCTCCGCCGTGACCACTTCTCCTGAAAGAAGACCAAGAGAGGGAGTCCACAAAAGCTCTTCTGGCGTTTGGGGGAATGTGGGCACACTCTGCAGAGCAGGACAACTAAAAGAGGCACTGCATATTTTGAACCAAGAACAAAGTTCGGCATACTCCAATACTTATGTTTGTCTCTTGCAGGAGTGCATGAAGATCAAGGGCCTAGCAGAGGGGAAGCAGGTGCATGTCCATATTACACAAAGTGGATTCAAGCCAAATATATGTCTACTCAACACACTCGTTAACATGTATGCCAAGTGCGGCAGTATGGTGGATGCACGCCGAGTGTTTGACAAAATGCCTGAACGGGATGTGTTTACTTGGACTATAATGGTGGCAGCATATTCCAAGCATGGGTTTGGGAGGGAGGCCTTAGAGATCTACGAGCAAATGATACAAGAAGGAGTGACACCCAACAAGGTCACATTCACTTGCGTTCTCAATGGCTGTGCCAGACTGGTAGCCCTAGAAAAGGGCAAAGAGGTCCATGGTGACATTGTCGACGCTGGAGTTGCAACAGATGTTATTTTGGAGACTGCCCTTGTTAACATGTATGCCAAGTGTGGGAGTGTAAGCAATGCACGCCAAGTCTTTGACAGGATGGCTGAACGAAATGTGGTCTCATGGAACGCAATGACTGCAGCATATGCTCAGCATGGGTGTGGTAGGGAGGCTTTTGAGACCTACGAGCAGATGATACGGGAAGGGGTGACTCCGGATGGGGTCACATTCATTTGCCTTCTCAATGCATGTGCCAGCCTAGCAGCCTTGGAAAAGGGAATAGAGATTCATGGTAACATCATTAAAGCTGGAATAGTGCCTGATATCATACTGGAGACTGCCCTTGTTAACATGTATGCAAAGTGTGGCAGCATAAAGGATGCATGTCGAGCATTTGACAGGATGGCTGAACGAAATGTAGTCTCATGGAATGCAATGTGTGCAGGATACCTCCATCATGGGTGTGGTAGGGAGGCTTTAGAGACTTATAGACAATTGATACAGGAAGGTGTGACGCCTGACAGGGTCACTTTCATTTGTGCTCTCAAGGCATGTGGCAGCTTGAGAGCGCTGGAAAAGGGCATAGAGGTCCATGGTGACATCATTAAAGCTGGAATCACATCAGATATTATCCTTGAGAATACCCTCATAGACATGTATGCCAAATGTGGGAGCATTAAGGATGCGCGTGAGGTGTTCAACAATATGGCTAAGCGAGATTTGGTTTCATGGAATGCAATGAGTGCAGGATATGCTCAATATGGGTGTGGTAGGGAGGCTTTCGGAATCTATGACCAAATGATCTTGGAAGGGGTACTGCCCAACAGGATTTCCTTCATTTGCATTCTCAAGGCATGTGCCAGCCTGGCAGCCCTGGAAAAGGGCAAAGAGGTCCATGCTGACATCATCAAAGCTGGAATGGCACCACATATAATTCTGGAGACTGCCCTCACTGACATGTATGCCAAATGCGGGAGCATGAAGGATGCACGTAAAGTGTTTGACAGTATGGCTCAACGAAATTTGGTGTCATGGAATGCGATGATCACAGGATATGCTCAGCATGGGTGTGGTATAGAAGCCCTGCAACTCTTTCAAAAAATGCAAGAGGAAGGCTTGAAGCCAGATGGTATCACCTTTATATGTCTTCTCTCCGCATGTAGCCACATGGGTCTAGTGGATGAAGGCTGTCACTACTTTGATTCTATGATTCAAGATCATGGCCTCACTCCGACAGTGGAGCATTTTGGCTGCATGGTGGACCTTCTTGGCCGTGGAGGGCGATTGGAGAAGGCAGAGCACTTGATTAACATAATGCCCATTGAACCACATGCTCCAGTCTGGGGTGCCCTACTTGGTGCCTGCAGAATTCATGGGAACGTGGAGGTGGCAGAACGAGCGGCAAAGTGCCTTCTCAAGTGTCATCCACAGGACATTTCAACTTATGTGCTATTGTCAAACATCTATGCTGCAGCTGGCAGGTGGGACGACACTGCAAAGGTTAGGAAAATGATGAAGGACATAGGTGTTAGACAGCAGCCAGGTCACTGTTACATACAGATTGACAACCGCCAGAATACATTCGTTGTAGATGGCAAATCACACCCACAAGTGAGGAAATCCATGCTGAGCTGAAGACACTGTCTGAGCGGATGAAGGAGGCGGGGTATGTGCCTGATACTCGCTTTGTATTGCATAATGTGGAGGAGGACCAAAAGGAGTTCTGTCTTGGCCACCACAGTGAGAAACTGGCCATTGCTTTTGGGCTGATCAGCACTGCACCTGGGGTACCTGTCCGCGTCATCAAGAATCTCCGAGTGTGTGGCGACTGCCACACGGCCACCAAGTTTATCTCGAAGATTGTTGGGCGAGCAATTATTGTACGGGATGCCAACCGCTTTCACCACTTTGAAGATGGGGTTTGCTCTTGTGGGGATTACTGGTGAAACCATAAGAAAATGTGCATCAGTTCAATTGGGAGGATGTGAAGGTCATAATTTGTCCCCGTTTTTTGAAAACTAAGAGCGAAGTCGAAAAGAAAATAATTTGTGATGTAGTGCTGGAGTCACCTCTGCTCTCTCGCTTTTTGGCCTGTGGTGATAATCGTGACTGAACAGCAGCAGTGAAAGAGTACCTTGTTGTGGAGGACTCCACAGATTATGCAGAAGATTACCCTGAAGCTCTGGAGGTTGAATGTTTTGCAGCAAAGAAGGGGTGTCTTTTGAACAAGCATCAAGCTGCGTTGATTTTCATACTAAATGTGGTAGGTTATACAACTTATACCGAGCTGGTTTCATTTACTTGTAATCCACCTGAACCATCTTTGACTATGTCAGAGGTGGACAAGTATGTGTTGCTGAAGTTTTGGCATCGAATCTGTAGCTGGACGGGACACCATTGCAGCCCGTCTGGGAACAGTTGTAGAAATGCTGAGGGGTCGGAGGAGAGAATTTGATACCCAGGGTAATGGAGGATGGTGTCCACATTATGGGTGTTCGTCTGAGGGACTGAGTTGATCTGTGCACGTCCTGAAAAGACTCTTCAAGAGTATTGAGAGTATTTAGTGCCTTGAAGGACCCTTCTTGAATTTCATTTCTGAGGTGATTTTTGAAAGAGATGTTGATAGGTCTTTGGAAAATCTGGAAGGCCGCAAAGCTAATCTAAGAACCAAAAGACGGAATCAAGCATAGATTAGCTAGTACACTGGCTTCTTCCAGGGTGGGTTGGACTTTTCAGGTGAGAGTTAGGTCTTGCCATGACAAAAAGTATTTCGGCACAGTTGTACCGAGCCTGTCCGTGCAGGTTCGGTCCGAGTCGAAACTTTGGTGACTCAGTTTCCCGCTTGGCTTGCAATTGTCTCTCTCTCTTGGTCTTCCACGGCTGCTCTCTCGCTGCAGCAGTCTTTACATGCCACCCCTAGGTAGGCTTCCTGTTTCTTCTTGTCTACACTAATCTCCACAAGAAGATTAGGTGGTGTGTCTGGCCTAGCTGCCGGTCTTCTCTTTCTTATCCCTTCTTGGTGCTCTCTCCTGCTTCTGCACACCATGACGACTTGCGCCACCATTTGGCTCAAGAAATGCTCAGAACCATGAGCTGGCAGAGAATGAGCAGAGATTGCTCAGTATATTCGCCATAGAGGATAGGATTGAAGTTCGAGCCGGGACCCTCAAAGTGGACAACATTGCTGCCAGCAAAGGGATGACTATCGATTGCACCATAGCTATTCTTGATGAACTGGGAGGGATTTCGGAAAAAGTTGCATTGGATGTCGATGGCCAACCTCTCTCCACCTGCACAACTGTTGCTGACAGGCATGTCCGCCATCGACAAGCAATGCAAGGTCTTCTGGTATCTGTGCCCGTTCACTAAGAATAGTTCTGAATAGAGGAGCAACATAGAAACAAGGAAACCTTGTGGAACTAGTGGGGACCTGAGCACAATGTGGCAGAAAGGGGGATTGAAGCAGGAAATTATGGAGCCATGAGAGTCTTGGCCATATGCTCTCTTGTGAAGACTTGAAGGCAAAAAGGTACCTTACATGGGCATTCTGAGTGTGGACAGGCAGCACATCTGGGACAGGACAAACAGCTCCATGTGGGCATTGTTGAAGGCTTGGATTGGACTTAGATTTGGGTCCGGAATGCTCTTATCAGCATGCAATGCAAGTACGGACCTTGATGGATGCACCTACTGTTCGACAAGATGTGGTATGATGGACTATATATTTGCTTGCAGGTCTGGTTCGGCATGGGCATTGTAAGAAGGCTTTTCAATGTTTCCAGCAAACGAAGTCACACAGTCAATGGAGTACCTTTCTTTGTCATCCTCAATGCTTGCGCCAACAGAGCAGCTATTGAAGAGGGCAAGTGCATCCATGCCCTCATCATGAAATCTGGATCTGTCTCAAATTTCCAAGTGCCGAGTGTGGAAGCTTGGGGGGGAAATGGCAAAATGTTGGACGACATTCTCGAACAAGCTTGTGGTATGTGGCTATCATTGGATGTGCTTAACATGGTTTTGGTTAGGAGGCCTCCCAACTCTTTGAACAAATGCATCAGGGAGCAGTGAGGCCAGTCTATGTCAGTTATAAGTAGCATGTATCTCTGTAGGGCCATGTGGAGGAAGGGCATCATCTCTTCCTCTCTGTGGCATCACGCCTGTAGGAATGCACATAGAGGACTTTATCAACAAAAAATCCATTTTAAGTGATGCTTTGGTATTGGGTTCATTGCTTGGTGCCAGAATCAACAGCAATTTTGTAGGTAGCAGATAATGCTAGCATCTCTTTAAGTTGGAACCACAAGATGCTATTGGATAAATGCCTTCAATACTATGTTGCATCCGGCAGATGACTTGTAATTGGCTAGGCAGATGGAGGCAGCGAGATGTGAGCTTGATGAGCCTGAAACATGCTTTCTGTTGCATGAAGTGGACAAGACAATGAGGAAACAGGATGTATTCTACCACACCATGAGGCGGGACATTTGGGCTCATCACACTCCCTTGGACACCTCTTCAAATATTCAAGAACCTTAGGGTATGTGGGGATTGTCATACTGCCACCAAGTTCCTCACAAAGATTGTCGGGCAGGGAATTTTGCAGATTTCATCTCTCCAACAATGGACTGTGTGCTTATGAGGATTTTTGGTGATGAAATGAAAACAGTGTTGGGCGTGCATAAAGGACTAATGCTTTTCAATTGGAAGGAGGACACCTTGGTGATTCATAGGTGAAGTTGTAATGTCGAAAACTCTGTGCTTTGTGGTAGTGTGACTGGCAGTGCAAGCCCACATACATGTGTAGGGGTGAGAGATTTGGGACCTGGTGGGATTCTGGAGAGTCGCGTCAGGGAAAGGAAAGATCCTTTGGGCTCATCTTCATGTGCCTGACTCTGTCTAGCACCACCACCTTTGCACCTGCCAGCAAGGGCTTTTGTAAGATCCTGAGATCATGGGACATAATAGTTACACTAATCGCAAGAATCCTCGTTGCAATACAGAGGCTATGCCCACTTCTGATCCACCACCTTATGTCATGCAGTACAGAAGCATGCAGAAGATCATGGAAAATCTTGTGTTCTAGGAAGACTATTTCCAAAGAAAAAGAAAAAAATCTGCCTCGCCATTTGCCCCAAAGTGCATCATCTCACCTTGCCTGCGATGGTGACATGGTCCTTGGGAAGAAGATTTCTTTGAAAGTGTGTAAGGTCTGGAAGAGAGATCTGTCAACGAGAACATTCAGTCTCTCTCATCTGACGGGCAATGCTGTGCGTGTCCCTGATGTGCAACTTGCAGACCACGATTGAGTCACCATTTGAGAGCTGCTCATGCCCGCTCCTCACGTCGCCGAAAGCAACATGGAGGACGTATGCATTCAGCGGACCTTCCCTTGTAATAGAACCACTTGTATACAGAAATCTAATGTAGTCGAGACAAAAATGAATCCTACAACCAAAGATGTGATCGGAAATGTTGGCTGCACTTCGTGGAGACCTAGTGCCATTCCGTGCTGCAGCTTGAAGAGATGACATCGATCTTCATGAACCGTTTCTTTCAGAAGAATCCCAGTAGGACTACTGCGTGCACCGCCATGGCAACGCCAACTGTAGAGCCAGAGTTAGGCTGCGTCAAGTCAAGAAAGAAGGTAAGTGTGGAGACGTTAGTGTCGAACAAAATTTAAACTTTGTTTGTAGTCTTGAGAGTGGGCAGGCTTTTAAGCACGGAGTGCATCATGCAGCCTTTCCACGCCCAACACTCGGTGCCGAACAGGTTCCAGATGCTCGTCGTTTTGTAATGAGCTTTCAAAGAAAAGTCTGCTGCAGGATTTGGTATGCTCCTCTTCCACCCCTCTCGTATGTAGGGTGAAGGTAAACAATACCACAGCATTACAACTTGTGCATGTATGTTATTCCCTGCGAAGAGATGGGACGGAAGAGGCTGCAGAATCTGGCATTGATCTCTGGTATGTTTATCATGCAGGGCAGTGAGGTTTCATGTCCGGAATCAGACCCAATTGTGTGTTTGGCAACCCAGTGGGTGCACGTGTATAACTTTCGGCACATCCGCTGTTTTAAACGCAGTACAAGAAACTACAGCAAGGGGGCAATGGAGCAAGAAGGACAGTTTGAGTACTGGTGGGAATATAGCCTCAGTGTGCGACAAGGAACGCTTCAAAGAGGCGATGCATCTTTTGGATGTGATGGAGCAACGAGGCTTTTGGGCATATTCCGAGACCTGCGCTCGTCTCTTGCAGGGGGTTGGAAAGACGAAGGCCCTCGCAGATGGCAAGGGGATCCATGCCCACATCGTCAAAAGTGGATTTGAGTTGAACATCTTCCTGGCAAACACCCTTGTCAGCATGTATTGCAATTGTGGAAGTGTTGCGGATGCTCGCCAAGTGTTCGACAAAATGCCTGAACGGAATGTGATCTCATGGACTGCGATGATTGCAGGATTAGCTAAGCAAGGTCATGGTGGAGAGGCATTTGAACTCTTTGAGCAGATGCAACGAGAAGGAGTGAAGGCAGACAACGTGACTTTCATGAGCATCCTGAACGCATGTGCTGGTCCGGTAGCCTTGGAACATGGCAAGCAGATCCATGCGGGCATCATCAGAGCTGGATTTGAATCAGATGTCAGAGTGGGGGCTGCCCTTGTCAGCATGTATTGCAAGAGCGGAAGATTGGTGGATGCGCGTCAAGTGTTTGACAAAATGCCTAAACGGAATGTGATATCATGGACAGCTATGATTGCAGGGTTAGCTAAGCAAGGGCACGCTGAAGAGGCATTGGAACTCTTTAGGCAAATGCAACGAGATGGCACGGCTCCAAACATTGTCACTTTCATCAGCATTCTGAATGCATGTGCAGCCCAGGAGCTCTGGAACAGGGCAAGCAGCTCCATGCAGATATTATTAAAGCTGGATTTCAGTCAGATGTCTCATTGGGGAATGCCCTTGTCACCATGTACTGCAAGTGCAGGAGTGTGGTGGATGCACGCCAAGTGTTTGACAAAATGCTTATGCGAGACGTGATCTCATGGAATGCAATGATTTCAGGATTAGCTCAGCAAGGGCATAATGAAGAGGCATTTGAATATTTTTGGCAAATGCAAGGAGAAGGAGTGAAGGCAGACAAGGTCACTTTCATCAGCATCCTGAACGCCTGTACTAGCCCTGGAGCACTGGAGCAGGGCAAGCGGCTTCATGTGGGCATTGTAAAAGCTGGACTTCATTCAGACCTTGAATTGGGGAATGCCCTTATCAGCATGTATTGCAAGTGTGGGAGTGTGGTGGATGCACGTGAAGTCTTCGCCAATGTGTCTAAGCGAAATGTGATTTCCTGGAATGCACTGATGACAGGAGTAGCTCAACAGGGGAGCTTTGAAGAGGCATTTGAACACTTTCAGCACATGCAACAAGCAGGTGTGAAGGCAGACAAGGTGACTTTTATTAGCCTCTTGACTGCATTTGCCGGTTTAGCACAGCTGGAACAGGGCAAGCAGCTCCATGCGAGCATCATCAAAGCTGGATTGGACTCCGATGTCCAGGTGGGAACTGCCCTGTGCAGCATGTATTGCAGGTGCGGAAGTGTTGGGAATGCTCACCTAGTGTTTGACAAACTCCCCAAGCGAGATGTGATCTCATGGAATGCGATTATTGCAGGATGTGCCCAGCAAGGGTGTGCTGAGGAGGCATTTGATCTTTTTAGGCAGATGCAAAGAGAAGGTGTGAAGTCAGATAAGGTCACTTTCTTGAGCATCCTGAATGCATGTTCCAGTCCATTGTTGCTGGAGCAGGGCAAGCAGCTTCATAAGGGCATCATCAGAGCTGGATTTCAGTCAAATGTCAGTGTCGGGAATGCCCTCGTCAGCATGTATTGCAAGTGCGGGGGTGTGGAGGATGCACGGGAAGTGTTTGCAAAATTGCCCAAGCGCGATGTGATCTCATGGAATGGGATGATTGCAGGATTAGCTCAGCAAGGTCATGCACAAGAGGCATTTGAACTCTTTCAGCAAATGAAAAGAGAAGGTGTCCAGAATGACAAGGTCACTTTCATGATCATTCTCAACGCATGTGCCAACCTAGTAGCCCTGCAAGAGGGAAAATGGGTCCACGCCCTCATTGTGGAATCCGGATTGGAGTCAGACCTCCGAGTGTGTAATGCTCTTGTTGACATGTATGCCAAGTGCGGGAGTGTAGGAGATGCACGGCAAGTATTCGACAAGATTTTCAAACGAGATGTGATCTCATGGACTGCAATGATCAGTGGATATGCCCAGCATGGGCATGCTAAGGAGGCCCTCAAACTCTATGAAGACATGCAACAGGAAGGTGTGAAGCCAGACGATGTCACCTTCATTGGTGTTCTCTCTGCCTGCAGCCATGCGGGTCTAGTGCACGAAGGCCATCATTACTTCTGCTCTATGAGCAGAGATCATGGCATCACACCAACAGAGATGCATTTTGGCTGCATGGTTGACCTTCTTGGCCGTGCAGGGCACCTGGATGAGGCTGAGGACTTTGTCAAAAAAATGCCATTCGAACCAGATGCTTCGGTATGGGGGGCGTTGCTTGGTGCCTGCAGAATCCATGGTAATGTGGAGATAGCAGAACGTGCTGCAGATTGTGTTCTCAAGTTGGATCCACAAGATGCTGCAGTCTATGTGCTGCTTTCAAACATCTATGCTGCTGCTGGGAGGTGGGATGCTATAGCAAGGGTGAGGAAACTAATGAAGGATGTCGGTGTGAAGAAGGAGCCAGGGCGCAGCTGGATTGTAATCAAGAATAAGTTACATTCATTTATTGCAGAAGATAGATCACACCCACAATCCGAAAAAATCTATGCTGAGTTGGAGAGATTGTCAATGGAGATGAAGGAGGCAGGATATGTTCCAGACACACGCTTTGTCTTGCATGATATGCATCAGCAGGCAAAGGAACAGGCTCTTTGCTACCACAGCGAAAAGCTGGCTATCGCTTTTGGGCTAATCAGCACTCCCCCTGGGACACCTATCCGCATAATCAAGAACCTTCGGGTATGTGGGGATTGCCACAATGCCACCAAGTTCATCTCTAAGATTGCCAGGCGAGACATTGTTGCAAGGGATGCCACCCGCTTTCATCACTTCAAGAATGGGGTGTGTTCTTGTGGTGATTACTGGTGATTATTACTGTACAAGCAACGAAGTCTCACAAGACATTGACTTAGTGATCATGGTCTTGTCTTGTCCATTTCTCTCCACAATCTACAAACCTAGCTCTCAAGCACTACAAGTCCCTCATTAGATCCAAAAAGTGACCCTACACTCTTAAGCTGCAATCTACTTTCCTTGCAAAGATTAGGCTTTCTCCTCTTTCCTTTTGGTCCCTCCTTAAACCTCACAGAGGCCCACCCCCAATCACAGACATTCACGTTTGGCATGAGTACGCTCAGTCATTGTATCACTCCCCAAGCCAATCTCCCGTTCCCGTAACCTCCAAACCCCTGCACTTCTCTTTCTTCACTACCACCAATGTCAGTAAGGCAGTCAAGAAGCTGCAAAATGGCAGGGCATTGGATATATCAGGGTTACAAAGTGAATTCATCAAGCACGTGGCAACGACTTTGGCCCCATTTATAGCGCATCTCTTCAATGAAGCTGTGCAATATGGCTTTCCAACCGAGTGGACAAAGAGCATCATCCACCCCCTCTTAAAGAGTGGTGACAGGCTCGCAGGCTCCTTGTTGGCTAAACTGTTTGGGGCGTAGTGGCTATGGAACTGGATGATTGGGCTGTATCCTCTCACGTGCGTGCAATTGGGCAAGCAGGCTTCCGTCGCAACCGATCCACCCTTGACCACATTTTTACCCTTCAGACTATGGTGGAACATGCAAGCTATGACGAAAAAATGGTGTATGTTTGTTTAGTAGACTTTCGAAAGGCTGTCGATTTGGTTCCTCAAGACCTTCTCCAACGGCTCCACAGGATGGAGGCCCTTCGGACATCATATATGCCATCTTATCCATGGATGAAATAGTCATTGGCATGGTCAAAGTCGCAGGGGAATTCTCAGAAGAGGTGCATAGCAACGTTGGGGTCAAACAGGGCTGCCCCCTCTCACCTGCCCTTTTCGGGATCTACATAGACGCTCTGGAAGGTTACATTTCAAAAATTAATGGAGTTGGGGTGCTTTTGGATTGGGGCCAACGCAGTCAGCACTTCTCTATGCTGATGATGCATAAGGGAGGGTCAGCAACTGCAAGACCTAAAAGGGACTTACTTCACAGGGTCCATGGAAGATGATGTGCAGGGGAATGAGTTGGCATTGAATCCTACCTCTGCAAGTCAAGCAGATTTACTGGAGAAGGACACAGCAAAAGCACAGCAAAAAAAAATGTACTAGGAAAGGGGAGCATGGAGGACAGAATGGTGGACCATGCTGCCATGTGACAAGTACAGAGACTTGAATTTCATGGCAAGGTTGTTCATAGCCTGTGCAAGGCAAGGATAGCCTGCCCAATCTGAAAGCAAAGGCAACTTCATCTTTAACCCAACTGAGAGACTGGAAAACAACTGGACCAATTTGTAATGTGTGTGAAGGGCAACAAGACAACATAAGTTGCTTGTTGGACTTTTCCCAGTGCATTAATTTGGGATCGTCTTCTTTCAGCGTGTCACAAGACAACCAAACCATGCTGTACTATGTAGCACCCATTCTACAGAGTTGCAGGCTTCTTAGTCAGTGTGGATACCACTCGACTTTCTGTCCGGTTGGGGTTCAAGGTGGTCATGACTACTAAAGCAATGGTCACGGTAGATAAGCTTAGGCCATTGGCCTCTTTTGATTGGGGCTCGGGTGGTCTTGCTCTCAATGTATTCCTTCTAGCATCATACTTCATATCTGGCAGGGCAGGTCCTGCTCTATGGTCCATGCTCTTCAATTCCTGAAATGTTACATTGACTGCTGGTTTCATTCATCGACACCCCGAGGGGTGCTTGGATGTTAGATGACAGATTGTGGAACAAATGAAATAGGGTGTCCAGATGAAAGCACGCGTGCCTTTGTTAGCTCTCTGTCTGTCTGTGTGTTTTGAGCATAGAGAAGCCATGAGCATATTGGCAAAGGCAAGGAGGTCTAAAGACATGAGGGAACAATGCCTGGGTGGCTGGGACTTAACCAGACATCTTGAGATTCATGAGTTCCGGGGCCCAATGGCCATTTGTGATTAAAGTCTACAACAGAAAGAGCCCTGGGCAGTCCCAGCTTGGAAGGGGGTTCAGGCTGTACACTGAGCACTGCTTGCGGGTGGCCTTCCAGGATGAATCGTTTTAACACACTGGTAAAAAGCTGAACTCTTTGAATTCGCCCTTTGACAGTAATTACCGGATGAGTCCGAACTATATGCTGGGGTAATGGCGGTCATATCGCGTGGGTGGTCAAGACAAAAGCACCCCTGAATCACTCTTCTTCCCATTAACAAACAAGTGCTGTAGCTGGTGGGCGGAAGATGCAAATCTCAGAACAAAGAGTACTTAGAGCCAATGAGAACGTCATCCTTCGATGCTGTCAAGGCCCCATCCCAACACTACACCATTAGGCCATGCCTCAGCAGACACTCAGCTACTAATATGATAGGGCATCAGAGCAGTACAACGATCTCTAAACACTTCATCCAAATCATCAACGACCAACAAACTAGTCTGAAATGCATTGAACCTGCTTCTGCGTCAAATAAACTAAAATATGAAATCACGATTCAACAACATTTCTTTTCTCCAACAATGTACTGGCTCAAGGCGAGGAATCTACAAGCTCCAGCTGATTCAGAAATGAATGTCTTGAAAAGACTGTGGTGTGGAGAACCAATATATGATATGTGTAATTTGTAGATACCCAAGTGAATAATTCTGCAAATAGCAGGATCACCCTGGGTTCAGCCCACGGGCCCATTCAATTCCATCTTGGAAACACCTTGTTGAGTGAAGCATGAATCTTCCCTTGGACTAGCAGAGTCAATCCAAGGTCAATGCACAACGTTATAATCTAAAGTTCACCGTCATTAGAAGAATAAGAGAACAACTCACCACTCGAACTCAGAGACAAATGAAGCTACTTAGAATCCTCAAACTCTCTCTTCTAGTACAGTTCAAACTCAAAAGTACATGAGTGACAGGAATGTGGGGTCCACATTAATGGCTCCTCATGTGGCCCCAGCATTAACTGCACTCCAGCCTCCATGAGGCCAATGCCATGCTATGGCCGCCATAGCGAGCCTCTATGCACCTCCATGCTCCACATCCGCCATCCATGCGCTCCCTATGCTCCATATTCCCATGACCCATCCCATGCCCTCCTTAACTCATTTTGATCAGTTCTAGCGACGACCGAAGGTCGAAAGCTAGTTTAGCGCAGAGCAGATATAGGGTGCCAAAGTGCCACGTTTTCATCGCCACGTCATCGTCATCACGTCATCGTCACCACATTTTATCGTCAAATTCTTTGGAATCTGCCCGGATTACTCGCCCGAAAAACGCCAATAGAATTTTGCGCCAAGTGTTTCAAATGTGCCCAAACTGCCCCGTTTCTTGATTTCTTGAACCGCAGAAGGGATTTCACAGGCCGATCATGATTCGCAGATGGAGACGTTCAGAGATTATGAGTACACAGCAGGAGCTCTCGCAACAGATGGTGGGACAACCGCAGTCGCAAGGTGTGGCTTTTTATAATGTACGATGTGAAGAGGTTTGTCCATCCTGCAAATGGGGGCTCTTAGTATCATGATTTGGTATTCTTCCTGATGTTTACAAGGTTCGTAGGAGAATCAGCTTGGTCTTAGCAGGCCGTGTTTCAATCTCTGACTGCTCAACTACATCGTGGTGGTTCTCATATACAATCGGACATTACCTGACTACAGACACAAACAGCACACACAGAGGTCCTTTTGGGTTGATGGTCGGCCAAATCCTCCATGGGTCATGACACAAGATCAAGGACAATGTGGTGAGGGCACCTTCTTCTACGACCTATTTCAGCCTGTTTTGCCTTTTCATCAGACTCGGCCCTGACAAGCTTTGGAATGAACACTTTTCCGACCCCAGTCAATGGTGGAACAATGGAGACAAAAAAAATGAATGCATGTTGGACTACAAAGATAAGCAAATGCAATTCAGAATTGGGTTGGTCAGTGTCAGCTGCTAGCAAGTCTCCATGGGTCATGAAACAAGGTCAAGGACAATGTGGTGAGGGCACCTTCTTCTTCGACCTATTTCAGCCTGTTTTGCCCTCTCATCAGATTCGACCCTGAGATGTGGGTCCAGATTCATCCAAGAGGGCCGGATTTCAAGCTCCACATCATCTATGATTCCCTGTGGAAGGATAACTACAAGAAACCTGCATGGGTAGATGGTCAACTGGAAGCCGCAGCAACAGCGGTACAATTGACAAATTCAGGCACTGCTAATGAAGGCACCTTCTTCAAAACATTTCACCCTGTTTTTCCCTCTTATCACAATCGGCCCTAAATTTTCATGTTGAATTCTGCAAGTTAGTTGGTTGAGTGAACCGTTGATAGTTTGGAGTGACTTTGACATGATACTGCCAATGTGACAACAGGGAAGTATCCAGAAACATGTAATAGAGACGAGGAGAGGCTGTGGAATGAATACTTTTCTGACCCCAGTCAATGGTGGGACAATGGAGGCAAAATGTGAATGCCTGTTGGATTACAGATAGTAGCAGATGCAATTGAGGATATGAACTAGAGTGATAAGTTGAGTTGGGTGTTTCCTAGAACAAATCTAGGCTGTTATTGTCAGCTGATAGCTGCAAGGCAAAGATGTATGTATGATTTATGCAGAGGCATGGATAGCTGAAGGAGCAGGGATAATGTATGGGTGGACAGTTTCATCCAAGAGGGCCGACTTCAAGCTCTAGATGACCTATGATTCCATGTGGATCAATAGCTACAATAAACCTACGTAGGTACTAGATAGTCAACTAAAGGCAGCAGCTGCAGCGGCACAGTTGATAGAATCAGGCACCTCAACCATGACCACAGTTTCTGAAAGATGATCAAGAGAGGGAGTCCACAATGCCTCTTCTGGCACTTCTGGGCATGTGAAGATACTTTGTGCGGCAGGCAGCCTGACAGAGGCTCTACAGACTTCAAACCAACGAGGCATTTCAGCAGATTCAGATACGTATGTCTGTCTCTTGCTTAAGTGCATCAAGATAGAAGGTCTGGAAGCTGGAAAGGAGGTGCACACTCACATTATCCAAAGTGGATTCACACCAAATGTTTTTCTACTCAACACCCTTGTCAACATGTAAGTGCGGGAGCATCATGGATGCTCACCAAGTATTCAACAGAATGCCTCAACGAACTTTAATCACGTGATAATGTTGGCAGGATTTACCAAGCATGGGTGTGGTAGGAATGACTTTGGAGACCTATGAGCAAATGTTGCGTGAAGGGGTGAAGCCCAACCACATCACATTTGTTTGTGTTCACAATGTATATGCAAGCCTGGGAACTCTAGAAAAGAGGAAAGAAATCCATGGTGACATTGTCAAAGCTAGAATTGTACTAGATGTCATTCTGAACACTACCCTGGTGGACATGTATGCCAAATGTGGGTGCATTAAGGATGCGAAGGGAGTTTTCAACACTCTGGCTAAATGAAATGTCATTGTCGCGCGACTTTTACTCACCCATCCCTTCGCTATCCGAGGCGGAAACTCCAAGATAGAAGAGTTGGAAATCTCTAAGCACTCAGCCCGCTCAGAACAATCAGTCATGACCTACAGCTAGTGTATCATGGGGGTGTTTCCTATTTGTTTTCCTTCCCGCATTCATGTTAGCTAGTTACCTTACTGTTGGTAATTAAGTATCAGTTTGCTTCAGCAATCTATCGGATTCCATCAATCATCCATTCATTCCACAGCTTCACTCAGATCTCTCTACACAGTGTGAGTATGAAGTATGTATCAGATTAATATCTATCAAGTATCAGGCTGAAGCCATGGTGTCTCTATCTGCTCTACATTACAACTCTACTTCTTTCAAGCATCAACCTCTCCTACTCCGTGCTCTCCCTCTTCTGCTCAGAGATGCTCTCCGCTTCATTTCCCCCTGATCCCCCCCAAGAAGTGTCCCCCCCCATCCTTTTCCAGTCCTGCTCCTGGCTTTATCTTCCTACCCGTTGTTCTAACCGTTTCCCTCACTAACCGTCATCCGTGAACTAACATGTTCCATTCGCAGGTGTTGTTCCCCACAGTCGTTCCCTGTCCTGCTATCCGTTCCCTATGGTCGTGACAGCTGTGTCAACTGTGACTGGCTGTGTGTGTGACTGTGACTGGCTGTGCGACTGTGTTGGGCTGTGTGCTGTGACGGGCTGTGGGCTGTGTGGCTGTGTGGCCGCTCTGTGTGGCTGTGACGGCTGTGGACTGTGATGACGGGCTGTGTAACCCCCCTAAAGTGCGCTGTTGTCACCCCTAAGGCTCCTGTTGGTCTCAGTCTGTGCAAAAATTAAGGGTACCCACAGATCCCGTAAAAGTGTCTAAGTCCCAGACAGTCCTCTAACATTACCCCTTCCCCTCTCAAAAAGCCGTGTCCTCACGGTTTACTGTTTGGGATTGTAAACCTTTGTGAGCGAGCCTTCTGACGTTGAGAGTCTCGTGAAGGACGTGTGCGAGCCCGTGTCTGTCACTGGTTGAGGGAGATGATTGAACACTACCTGGATATGTCAGTCCCTCTGGAGGCTGATATCGAGGTAATCTTTCAGGCATAGGAGACCCCCGTCGCTTCTTCTCTGCCATCTGAATTGCATAGTCCTCTGCCATGTCAAAAGAGTCCGCTGAAGAAACAGTTGTATCAGAATCCTCGTCCCCCTGAGGTGTTTTAACTGTCGAACTTTAACTGGAATTCTCTGGGGCATACAATGTTGTCCCACCATGTCTGGAAGTTTAAATTGTAAAACTTGTTGTAAGCGCTGAATTGCAAAATTGGTGAAGACCCTGAGCTCCTTGTCTGTCCAGGTGAGTGGGTACCAATGACTTGTGAATTGTGCAAGTATTTCCATGCCTCATGTCCCTTAAAGAAAATATCGTCAGGCCGAATTTCTGTGTTGACAAATTGTTCCAGGCCGCATGAAACCATGAACGAATCTGAGAATCCTTTTGCATCATAACTTTTGCCTCATATAGGTACATATGAGGTGGCACTGAGGTAAGACCCAATGATCCCCACTGGAATAACTCAGAAAGCGCGTTTGCATCTTCTGCTGCTCAATGTGATAACGTACCAGAAAACAAGCAGCGTAGTATAACCCGCAGCCCATGACAATACTTGCTACCTCCTTGGTCTTGGTATAAATGAATCCATGTACAACTTGGAAGGCAATTAATTCCTTCAACATGGTACTTGCCTCATGCCAGTACTGCGCAAAGTGATGATCCTCAATTGGTCGATTGTTCGGAAGAACTTTAGTCCTAGTTGCCACTGGCAGCCAAATGCGCATGATTTGATAGTAATGTGCCAATGACTGCGGAGGACTAAATTCTTTCCAAGCCAAATCCAACACAATGGGAATTTGGTTGAAGGGCATAATCATAGCCGACTGTACTCCCGTGCAGCTGGAGTTTTAGGTGGGTTAAAAGCAGCATTCCCCCATACCTCAGGCTGTGGTGGCTGTGGTGTGGCTGTAGTAACAACAGGGTCAGCTACTGGCACAGTGACTTGTTGTGGTGTTGGTGGCACTGGCTCTTGTACCATTGGCATCTCCTGCACCCCCTGTGAAGAAGACTGAAAAGCCAAAGTTCTCGCTTGTAAATAAGAAGCCATAGCTGTTCCTCAGGTACACAGACTCTCTTGTCGATATTTGAAGTGAGGTCCTCCACTGAGTCTGCAGGCCGTCTATCCTCCTGTAACTCCGCTATCCTACTATAGACATTGTCTATAGTAGTTGTGGCAATGTTCTGCACTTGCAGTCTGAGCTCATTCATCTCGCTTTGGGTGAGCTTTCGTGGTGCTTTGCCCTCCACTGGCCCTTGTGCTAACCAGACCTGCATAAGGTGGTTATCCCAAGTTGCTTGTGGCACCCCTGAGAGTCTGCTCCTCTGTGAGCCTGTACACATCTATCTGCTGCTGTAAAGCCTCCATGCGCTTCGCATGAGGTTCAACCAAACTCGCATAGGCAGCAGCCAGATTATTGGCTTCCTTCCAAGCCTTGTTAGCCAGAGAGTTCATTTCTATTGGCCATGAGCGTTTGTTGCAACTCCAGGATGTACCTCTCTTGGTCAGCTTCAACCTGCCTGTATTGCTTGAAGTATTCTCATTGCGACAGATTGTATTCTTCATATCGACAATGAGTTTCTTGCTCAACATTCTCTGCCTCTGCCTTCGTACATCTTTCCGCTTGACTGTTTATTTCTATTGTATTGGTCAAGCATAGTTGTGAGTGTAGCACATTGTATGGCCATCCTGTCATGCACTGTCTGCAACTCCGTATGTAGTGCATTCACTTCTTGCAACTTGCTTTCATGCTTCACCTGCATTTGGTATAGCTGTTGCTTATGTGCTTCGTGCAACTGGTCTTGCGCGAGGCCTGCCTCAATCAATTGTTCCTTGGCCAATTGCAAAGCCGCTTCTGTACTCTCTAAGTCTTGCTGCATCTTGAGAGTGACCTCTTCATCGACCTTGTTGCACACTCAGTGGCAAGTCGAGCCTCAAACTCCTTCCTGAGTTCCTCCCTCAAAGCTGCCAATTGGGTAGTTGGAACATGGGATTTGACATAAGCCCAACAAATTAAGTGTCCTGCTTATGGAACTCATAAGCATGGCCTGTTGAGGGTCATCATGGTGAGCTTGCTGCTGTTCTCCCTGATCCTCAACAGTGTGATGCCTCACGAACCACTCAGGCCATTGCCCCACCAGATTTTCTTCCTGAACCACTTCATCCGTCACCGGTGCTGCAGTGTCTTGACATTCTACCTGTGGTACCCGTCACAGGTGTGTGTATTATATGCACCGCAGGGTTTCCCCTGGACAACCGTTGCACCTCCGGAATCACTGTTCCTGACCAGACCAGAATATTCATAGAGAAGGTCCCCCTTCTCAATTTCTGCCACCACCTGTTCTGTAGTGGGAATATCTAACCCTTTTTTTCCAAATCAATTATTTCTGGTGGAACTGCATGGACAACTTGTGGTAACTCTGTGACAAGCCGATCATCTGGCTGTGATGGCTGTGATACTGAAGTAACTTCCTCTTCCCTCTCTGAAGGTCCTGCTTCCAATAATAGCAGTTCTCTGTGCTGCTGTGCCCCTTCCTGCACAAGAGCTTGGGAAACATTATCATGCGGTTTCCGTGAAGCCAGTGGATCCGCCACTACAGTCTTTCCCCGCCTCTGTCTCTTAGTCTGGGGTTGCCCTGCCAGTCCACCCTCACTGTGTGAAGAGCCTTGCTCTTCCATTGCAGTGGTTCTGGCTCAAACACTCCCATCTCCTTTCTTTCTCGAGCATCAAGTATGCCAGAATCAAGAATTATTTGAGCAATGATTGGGCCAGACACTATGATAGGAGACTTTGCGGCAGTGCCCTGTAATCTTTTCATCTCCCTACCAGTGCGTTGTACATTATGTCCGCCCATTCTACCTCTTCTCCTCTCAGGGCTTTGAGTATTTCCTCTGTGAAGGATCTGCTCAAATACTGTTGGTTCTGTTTCATGGCAAACAGAACGTTCAATACCTGGCCTACCTCCCTTAGCCCTGGGTACACGGCCTTGGTACAAGCATAACCCTGAGTTTTAAAGAAACTCCCTTCTTGGAATAAGTCCCCTATTTGCAGTCTTGCCCTGTGCTCCTCCACATGCACCTGACCTGATGGCAATCAAACAATTGCTGTAGGTATAGGGGAGTAATTCTAATTCAACTCCCTTCACCGTTGTTGCTCTGTCCTAGGCTCAAAGTTCTGCAAGAATTGTAACATGTACTGTCTATGGTGCAATGTCCAATCTTTGCTTTGCAATCCTTCCAATCGCAGCTCCTTCAGTAACTTACCGCCTGTGGAGTAGCAATCGTTTGTTTCTGCAGGATTGTGGTGCTCTTCACCCTGATTTCTTCCATTCCTCTCACTCTCTTCATTCTAGACCCACAGAAAGGTTTTGGCTGTAACAATTGAAGAAATGCCTGCAGGGCAAAGCATAAACGTATGGTTGCCACAAAAAGCTATGGGTAATTTCTTGTAAGCCTGCGGGGCTTGCAAGCATCGATTAAGAGAAAAGATCCGCTCTGTTCTTCCGTCCTATGCCACTGCGTAAGTAATATTGCGAGCGTATAGTCTGTTAGTTCCTCCATAGCTTCAAAGCTATAGCATTGATGGTTTGTCCCGTCGAGACGCCCGTTACTTAGAACGACGCCGACTCTTGCGCTTAAATTCCCTCCAATTTCTTGATCCTTTTTCTGGCTTTCGATTGGCTGTAACCGCTGTGACTGGATTTTAATTTAATTTTCTTTAGTGGACTTTCCCTGCTGGACTGTCCACTAGGATAACACATGTGACAAGAATTTCGCTTTTCTGTACTTGCCGTTTGTTCGTTGCCCCTTTCCGTATTCATTAATGGGCCCGCCATTCATCCGAATTGACGTGCTAATTAGGTATTTGACGGCCATTCTTGTCCTCTTTCTTGATGACATCTGTTCTTGCACTTCCTTCTCAGCTGTGTGTTGCGCCCTGACTTCCACGTGTCCCTTTCTAAACTGGCTTCCGTCCTTTCTTCCGCCGGCCATTTCCCTGAAGTTATCCTGCGTCCACCTGTCACTGATTCTATGGATTGTGTAACCCTAGTAGGCTGTGTTGAGCTGTGACAGGCTGTGTCATACTGTGGTACGCTGTGATACACTGTGGTAAGCTGTGATAGGCTGTGGCTGTGGTAGGTTGTGATAGGCTGTAAGGCATGGGCTGTGATAGGCTGTGTCGTGCCCGCCCTGGTCATATATGCTCGGCCTAGCGACAAGTGCTCCATACTCCGTTGGTATCACTGGCGCAGCCCGTGACTGCTTTTGCGTTTCAACATGCAAATCATGCTGCAATGGTTTGTCATGGATACCACTGTACCCCTTCAACTTATTGGCATTGACTCTTCCCAGCATCTCTTTGTTAATGGTTTGTAACATGGCGGTGTTGTTATCATACATCTTTGTATGACATAAGGTCCTTTCCATGGTGATTTAAGCTTAGAAGCTTTAATCTTTCCCTTCTTCTGCAACCAGAGAACCAAATCTCCCGTCTTAAAAGTCTTTAACTTGCCTTCATCAAACTGTTCCTTTCTCTTCATCTGAATTCTGGTCATATTATCAGCTGCATCAGCACGTACTTCTTCCACATGGTATAATTCATGTTTCCTGACCTTAATTGAATCTTGCAATTCCATTCTCTTTCCCCATTCCGTTCTCATGGTAGGTAACAGGAATTCCACTGGAAGTAAAGCTTCCATACCATAAACTAATTGGAATGGTGTACTTAGTGGTGACTTTATATGAAGTCCTGTATGACCACAAAGCTGTCAGCAGCTTTGTATCCCAATCCGTTGTTTGCATTGACTATCTTAGCCAAGATAGTACATAGTATTTTGTTGGTAGCCTCTGCCTGCCCATTACCCTGTGGGTAATATGTTGTACTCTTCCTATGCACAATCATGAACTCTTTAGTCAATAATTCAATGGTCTCATTAATGAAGTGACTTCCCTGATCACTGATAAATTCCAAGGGACAGCCAAATCGTGTAAGTATGTTCTCATACAGGAACCTTGCTGTGGACTTGGCTGTGTTGTCCCTCAAAGCTTTAGCTTCCACCCACTTCGTAGTATAATCAGTGGCTGTAATTATGTACCTGTTCTGTGTATTCTTGGCTGGTGGGTTAATTGGTCCAACAAAGTCTAGTCCCCATTTCTGAAATGGTTCCGTAGGCATTGTAGGATGCAAAGCCATCTTCCCAGATCTCTGCAAAGGTCCTAGCCTCTGACATTCATCACAACTCTGACAATACTTGTGTACATCTTTGAACAAAGTAGGCCACCAGTAACCTGCATGTAGTATCTTCCTACTGGTAGTCTCTTCTCCAAAATGACCTCCTGCCACTCCTTTATGAACTTCCTCCAAAACTTTATTAACTTCATGGTGGTATAAGCATCGCTTCAGCACTCCATCTGGTCCTAGCTTATACATTCTGCTCCCTACCATAGTGTAAGGTAGAGCCTTGATAGCAATTCTCTTTCTCTGCTCCTTTCCATAACTTGGTGGGCACTGACCATGAGCAAGGTAGTATCTGATTGGCCACTGCCAATCTAACCAGTCATCTGCACTTCCTGCACCTCCACTGCAAATAGACTCGCATCTGGTAATTGATCATCTACTCCCGTGGCTGGTTCTCCTGTTGATAACCGTGACAAGTGATCCGCCACAAGATGCAGCCTCCCAGGCTTGTAAACAACCTCGAACTCAAACTCGTGCAAGATTATCAACCATCTTGCTATTCTTCCGCTTATCAGAGGTTTGTTTACCAGGTATATCAGAGCCTGGTGATCCACATAGAACATAAAACTTCTTGCCCAACAGGTAATGCCTGAATTTCTTCACTGCATAGATCATTGCCAATGCTTCTCTTTCCGTTGTGCTATAATTTCTTTGGCATTTCATCAATCGGCTAGCATAGTACACAGGTGAATCTATCCTTCCTGTAACATTTTGGGCTAACACTGCTCCTAGTGCTTCTCCAGAAGCATCACAGTGAACATGAAATATTTCCTGCCAGTGAGGATTAATCAGCACAGGTGTAGTTGTTACTGACAATGTAAGTCCTCAAAAGCCTGTTGACATTCAGGTGTCCATGCAAACACTGCATCTTTCTTCAGAAGTTTGCTCAATGGTGCTGCTATCTGTGCATATGACAAATCTTCTGTAATACTGGTTTGTCCAAGGAATCTCCTTAGACTCTTAACATTCACTGGTGGTGGAGAGGCTTTAAATGGCCTCTGTTTTCCTGGGATCCACAAGAAGTCCCCTCTTACACACAATGTGTCCCAGAAGCACCCTGAGTTCACACAGAAAGTACACTTCTCTGGATTCAGGCCCAGACTCTCATCCTGCATCTGGCCAGACATAACTCCAATTTATGCAAGTGCTCATTCTTAGAGCTGTACACACTGAAATCATCCAAGAACACCTGCATGAAATCATCCAGATACTCATGAAAAGATTCACTTATCACTCTCTGAAAGGTTGCTGGTGCATTACAAAGTCAAAGGGCATGACTTTGTATGCATAAGCACCCCAGTCTGTGATGAAAGCTGTCTTTCCTTGGTCTTCTTCTGCCACTTGCACTTGATTATAACCACTGAAGCCATCCATGAATGAGTACATCTCATGGCCTGCCACAGTGTCCAATACTGCTTCTGTGAATGGCAAAGGGAAAGGATCTTTCTTCGTACAAGCATTCAGCTTCTTGTAGTTCACACAAACTCTTAGTTTACCATTCTTCTTGGGAACTATCACAATGGGTGACAACCAAGTTGTATACTCTATTGGGTATATAAACTTAGCCTCAGCCAACTTCTTGATCTCTTCTCCAACCTTCTGTGTAGTTGGATTCATTCTGTACCTGCCTGCTTGATTGGTACTGACCCTGGTTCCAGTTCAATCTTATGCTGACAGATTTCAGGTGGTATCCCTTTTAGATCCTCATAGCTCCAAGCAAATACATCTCTGTATTTGATGAACAAACTCTTAGCTTCTTCAAAGAATTCTGGCTCCAAATCAGCTCCTACCTTCACCATCCTCGGTTCCTCTTAGTTCCCACATTCACTTCCCTCACCTGCTCATCAGCTGTGATTGTCCAACCAGTCACCACTTCATCCTGTAAACTCACAGTGGCTGGTTCCTCTAGGATTTCCATTTCTCCTTCTCTTTCTTCATAGAAATGTGATGGGTAACTGCTGGTTTCCTCTTCAATTGGTGTTGCTGACACTACACCACAGCAGATACCTCTTAAACAACTTAGGCCTTCCAGCCGCATCTCTGCAACCTGCTCCCACTCTGGGTGTGCAGCAAACAGGGTAGCTTCCTGCTCCTCATCCAGTCCTCCTCTCCAGTCATACTCTCTGACCCCTCGAGGTTCTCGTAGCAGGTAATCTACTAGATTTCTTTGTGGTAATTTGTATCTCGTGCATCCCATTATGCACGGTTAGTAACTGAGAATTCCAGTCATGGAATACCCTGGCCTGTTTCAGCCACGGACGTCCCAATAATAAGGAGTAAGCCTCCATGACTTCATCCATCTTCAACACAGTTACTGTGATCATAAAGATCATCTTCTGTATCTGTATCTTAACTCCTCTTATTAATCCCAATGGCTGTACACTTCTTTGATCTGCCATTGTTACTGTAAATGGGGCTGGTTTCATGTTACTTAGACCAAGCTTCTTCCTTAATTGGTCTGTCATGATATTTACTCCAGAGCCTCCATCTATCAGTACATCAGTTAGTTCTGTGCTTCCAATTCTCAATTGGATTACTGGCATAGAATCATCAAAGTCCATGACTGTTTCTCGCCCTTCCGGCTTCACATTATAACTGGTCACCTTGCTGTTCAGGTCTGTGTTTCCTGTCTCCTGGGCAATTCGATTGATTGCTTGATACAGCCTGTGTCTACAATAAGGTGCCACAGCCAATAGCTGTCCAATGGTAATCTCTGCTTTGGTCTGGCATATTACTTCAGCCAAAGTCCTTCATTACTTTGCATGTCTGCATCTTCTTTCTTCCTTTCATCCTCACTCACTTCTTCTTCTCCATCAGAATCAGAGGAATCTGCCACAGGAATATCAGTACTCTTCTGCATTTCCCTTATGGTATCTGCCACTTCCTTGTGCAGTTCCTTCTCATCTCTCCAAGCCTCATCATCTTCAGGCATATCACTGCCACCTTCATTATCATCATCTTCCTCAACTACTGGAGGTATTAGTTTGGCTTTGCTTCTTGTTACTATCATTGTACTTACTTCTGGTACAACACATGGCCTAACCATGTGAGCTGCCACCACTGGGCCCTCATTCACAGGAGCTCTCATCTCATTCTGGTGTCTAATCCAGAATGAACAGGCTGCCTTGCGATGTCCTGGCTGATTACAATAGTAACATAGTTCTTCACCATTGGGTCCTCGCCCTTGGTCTGCTCTTGGATTATTTCTGTAATCCTGATTCCCGGGCTGGTAATTCCCCCTTGGATTACCCTGATAGTTGCCTCTGGAATTTCCTTGGTAATTCCCTCTTGAATTACCTCTCCCTTCCATGCCATTGTTATAACCACCAGACCTACCATAGTGGTCCTGATCATTGTTTCTTCTTGGCTGGGGCTGCACCTGATGCACCCTTACTTGCCTAGGTTCTCTTGCAGCTGTCCTTCTGTTGTAGTAACAATTCTCAGTAGAATGGTTATCCATTTTACAGATAGTACAGTGTTTCTCCTTCATGTGGCATTCAGTGGTGGTATGGCCTTCATTCTGGCACTTTGCACACCATACACCCTTCCTCCAATGTGTTGCAGCCTCTGTGGCATACTTCTTCAAGATTTCTTCAATCTTTTCTCATAGTTATCCCTCTTCAACTTCTCCTTTCTCTTACTCTTCCTTTTTAGTTCTTGCTCTTTCTTCTTCATCTGACTCATCCTCAGAGTCCTCATCATCCCTTTTCTCTCTCCTGAGCATTCCCAATTGCTCAATTCTGTTTGCAGTTTCAAATGCCTCCTCCACTGTATTATGGGGTAACATATCCACTTTCTTTGCAACTCTGGTCTTAGTCCACTCACAAACCAAGTCTTCTGTAAACCTGGTGCTGGTACAGCAGCCAGCTTTTTCATCATCAATTCCATCTTTTCCATATACTCCTCAACATTTTCATGCTTCTTTTGCTTTAACTGTTGTAAACTTCCATACACTTCATCCTCAGTTTTACTTGTCCTGAACCTATTTCGGAATGTTGTATTCAAGCCATTCCAGGTTAGGAAATGATTATCAGGGAATCTTGCATACCATTCACTTGCTTTCTTGATAAGTGAACAAGGAAACAATCTCATCTTGGCATCATCGCCATTCTCATTGTTCACTATACACATGTGCTCAAATTGGCTAATGTGTACATCGGGATCCCCTTTTCCTGAATATATTGGAAAAGGTGGTTTTGCCCGTGTTGGTTGTAACGCCATCTGTGGCCCTACCTTCTGCCCACTGACAGGTGCTGGCACCCTTGCTGGTGCTGGTCCTTCAGGACCTGTTGTTGTTGTGGTGGATCTTCCACCAAGTGGTGGCCCTTGAGCACTCCTGCTACTGGCCCCACGATATTCACAGTATTCCCAGCTCCAGTTGCACTACTTCCCACACTCCCTGTCCCCCCAGAGCCAGATCCAGGCAGCCCGCCTGATCCCCCTGAGCCGACACCTTCGTTGGCCTGTGATCCAAGTGCTCCACTTGATCCAGGTCCAACGGGTTGGGATGTCCTGGTTGTAGTCTCAACCTCAGCTGTTGGGTCTACTCTTCATACTCTTCCTCTTCCAATTTCTTCTCTCTATTTTCATCCTCCAAGTTCTGCCCTTGGGTTTCTTCTTCACTCATGTAACTCAACTGCAATGGTGTTGGAGAGTCTGAACTCTCCGTTGGCTCTGCCACATCCTCTCCTCCTTCTTCACCTTCCGCTTCAGAAACTGGAGTTCCTGCTTTTGGTGTTCCATGCCAACTCTTATCAAAGATTTCTGTCAAATCTTTTATCCAGGGTGTACCTCAGATCTTTCACCTCGTGATTGATCTTCTTCCCGTACCAATTCCCTTAATCTTTCTTGCAAAGAAAAAAGAAGGAGTGGCATCCAACTCTAGTTCTTCCGGTATGGGTGATGTACTCTTGATCTTAATGGTGTGAGAGGTCCAGATGATTCCCCTATGTCTATTCCTCTCTCCCAAAGATATGGATAATTAGCTTTCAGATAGCTTTCTCTTTTTGCTGAATATCTCTGGCGTCTAGCTTCTCTTTCATCACTCATGTCCCATGTCTTTCATTTCTTTTAATGTGGCAATAACCAAAACTCTCTTCTGTAATATCTCTCGTATATGCCTGGGTTTCTTTCAAGCTTCAATGCACCCTTGGCTATACTAGAAGTCTCCGTTACCATATAACCATATGGCAAACAAGTCTGGAAAGCTGTTCTTGGTGTGAGTTTGATCCACAAAATATCCTTTGGAATCCAATTCTTTACCAGTACAAGCTCTTCATGCATATGAGTATAAACATTCCTTTCTTTCCTCCCAGCCTTCAAACTCTACTCGCTTAATGGATAGCAATGCTATCACATAAACCAGTGTTGGTAACCAACGTGCTCTTCCTCTACAGGCCACCTGATAAATCTTTATCACTCCTTTCTCCAGACCCCACTCAGGTCAGCATCATGCACTCTCTTAAGAATGTTTTCTTTACAACCGTCTGGCAATTCCAAGAACCTCTGAAAGAATCGTTTGGACAATCTTTCCTTCTCAGTTTCACAAGGAATTTGATTCACATCAAATTCTTTAATTCTCCAACCACCATGATCCCACCAGATGCCTGTCACATCTGGTTGTTCATGACCCAGTTCCCCAGTATGGTCGCCAAATGTCGCGCGGCTTTTACTCACCCATCCCTTCGCTATCCGAGGCGGAAACTCCAAGATAGAAGAGTTGGAAATCTCTAAGCACTCAGCCCGCTCAGAACAATCAGTCATGACCTACAGCTAGTGTATCATGGGGGTGTTTCCTATTTGTTTCCTTCCCGCATTCATGTTAGCTAGTTACCTTTTGTTGGTAATTAAGTATCAGTTTGCTTCATCAATCTATCGGATTCCATCAACTCATCCATTCATTCCACAGCTTCACTCAGATCTCTCTACACAGTGTGAGTATGAAGTAGTATCAGATTAATATCTATCAAGTATCAGGCTGAAGCCATGGTGTCTCTATTCTGCTCTACATTACAATTCTACTTTGCATTCAGCAAGTATCAACAGATCGTTCTCCTCCTACTCCGTGCTCTCCCTCTTTCTGCTCAGAGATGCGCTCTCCGCTCTCCTAGTTCCCCCCGAAGTCCCCAAGAAGTGTCCAGCCCCCTCCCCTCGACCGTTGTTCTAACCGTTTCCCTCACTAACCGTCATCCGTGAACTAACATGTTCCATTCGCAGGGTTGTTCCCCACAGTCGTTCCCTGTCCTGCTATCCGTTCCCTATGGTCGTGACAGCTGTGTCAAGCTGTGACTGGCTGTGTGCTGTGACCGGCTGTGACCGGCTGTGTCGGACGACTGTGTTGGGCTGTGTCGGGCTGTGTCGGTTGTGCGAAGTTGTGACTGGCTGTGTTGGACTGTGACGGGCTGTGTAACCCCCCCCTAAAGTGCGCTGCTGTCACCCCTAAGGCTCCTGTTGGTCTCAGTCTGTGCAAAAATTAAGGGTACCCCACAGATCCCGTAAAAGTGTCTAAGTCCAAGACAGTCCTCTAATAGTCACTACAACAGATCGCGATAGTTATAACTGCCAAACCGTGGTAGTCATGGTTTTCATGACTTTGACCATGATTGCACCATGTTTTTATATGAAATTGACCTCCTGCAGTCGTTCATACGACTGTAGTCATATGAACGACTATCTAAATAGTCGTCTGTATGACTACATGGCTCCGGAATGGGCGGAAGGCTGGTCAACGGCAATTGACCAGATTTAGCTCACCATTCATAGTTATTTCCATGACTACAGTGTACATGGATGAGGTTACATAGTCATGATGACTACTGGGGATTTTATAATTGGTGTGTATAATACAATTAAAACACCATATGATCATATGAATGATTAATGGGTGTATTGGTTAACAGGTAGTGAACTATAACTTTTATAGTAAAGAGGTTGCAGGTTCAAACTCCTCCAAGTACAATCAAATGGATAAAATGGCCCTAGGGTTAGTAGGCGAGCTAGGGATAGCACGTGGTACCCTAGATGGACTTCCACGTGGTTTTTTCATTATTATAAAATGCATTATGCCACATGGCACAATGCGGTGCGATACGGCGTTTCACATATGTTTTTAGTTTTTTAGTTTTAATTTAATTTAATTTAATTTTTTAAATCAATTGCGCCTCGCCACGTGGCGCGGCAGCGGCGGCTGCAGTATGGTATATATGACTGCAGTAAGAGATATCACTTGGTTCATATGACTGTAGTCATCCGGACCGTACCATCCTATACTCATTGTATTGACTTGGTTTGCACGACTTACAGTCATAGAAGTCATATGTACCGTTTATGACTACAGAATAGTCATATATACAGTTATAAATACCGCGATCTGTTGTAGTGTGTGGTGTCATGGAAGATGATGCTTGCAGGGTATGCACAGCAAGGACGTGGTATGAAGGCTTTGGAGACCTATGATCAAATGATGGGGGACGAGGTGAAGCCCAACCACATCACATTTGTGTGCATTTGCGATGCGTGTGCAAGTCTAGCAGCTCTGGAAAAGGGCGAAGAGGTCCATGGTGACATTATCAGAGCTACAATTGTACCAAGTGTCATTCTGAACAATACCGGCCTCGTGGACATGTATGAAGGGAGTTTTCGACAGTATGGCTGAAGGAGATGTGGTGTCGTAGAGGGCGATGATTGCGGAATATGCACAGCAAAAGCGAGGATGGAGGCTTCGGAGACCTATGAGCAAATGATGGGGGAAGGGGTGAAGCCCGACCGCATAATGTTTGTTTACATTTGCAATGCGTGTGCAAGCCTGGCAGCTCTGGAAATGTGCAAAGTGGTGTCACATCTGGAATTGTACCCGATGTCATTATGAACACTGCCCTGCTGGACATGTATGTCAAATGTGAGTGCATCGAGGATGCAAATGGAGTTTTCGACAGTATGGCACGCGATTTGATGTTGTGGAGGGCGATGATTGTAGGATATGCACAGCAAGGGCGCAGGATGGAGGCTTCAGAGACCTATGAGCAAATGATGGGGGAAGGGGTGAAGCCCGACCGCATAACGTTTGTTTGCATTTGCAATGCGTGTGCAAGCCTGGCAGCCCTGGAAAGGTGCAAAGAGGTCCACGGTGACATCGTCACATCTGGATTTGTACCAGATGTCATCCTGAACACTGCCCTGCTGGACATGTATGTCAAATGTGAGTGCATCGAGGATGCAAAGGGAGTGTTCGACAGTATGGCTGAACGAAATGTGATGTCGTGGAGGGCGATGATTGCAGGATATGCACAACAGGGGCGTGGGATGGAGACTGTGGAGACCTATGAGCAAATGATGGGGGAAGGGGTGAAGCCCGACCCCATCACGTTTGTGTGCGTTTGCAGTGCATGTGCAAGCCTGGCAGCCCTGGAAAGGGGCAAAGAGGTGCATGGTTGCATCGCCAAAGCTGGATTTGTACCAGATGTGATTCTGGACAATACCCTCGTGGACATGTATGCCAAATGTGGGAGCATCGAGGATGCAAAGGGAGTGTTCGACAGTATGGCTGAACAAAATTTGGTGTCGTGGAGTGCAATGATTGCAAAATATGCACAGGAGGGGCGTGGGATGGAGGACTTGGAGACCTATGAGCAAATGATGGGGGAAGGGGTGCATTGAGGATGCAAAGGGAGTATTTGACAACAAAATGTGGTGTTGTGGAATGCGATGATCGTAGGATATGCCCACAGCATGGTTGTCATAGGGAGGTCCTGCAACTATTTGAAGGAATATAAAAGAACGGCTTGAAGCCGGACAGTATCACCAATTTATATGTGTTCTCTCTGCATGCAGCCACACTGGCCTACTGAATGAAGGAAGGTGATACTTCGATTCCCTGAGTCAAGATCATGGTGTTACTCCGACAGTAAAGCACTTTGGCTGCATGGTGGACCTTCTTGGACGTGCGGAACAACTGGATGAGGCAGTGGACTTGATTAATAAAATGCCAATCAATCCAGATGTTGTGGTATGGAAGGCCTTGCTTGGTGCCAGTAGAATCCATGGCAATGTGGAAATGGCTGAACGTGCGGCAACATCTATCCTCGAGTGGGATGAACAGGATGCCGCGACTTATGTGTTGCTATCAAACATCTATGCTGCAGTTGGCAGGTGGATCCATCCGAGCAGCAAAATGTTCTCTCTGCATTTTACCAATGCCTAACAACAAGCTGTATGTGCCATCATATTTCACATGAGCTTGTTTGTCCTTGTACAACAATTTGACACATAGAATAGTTTATAGAGCTACTTGTTATGTGCTAACTCTCTTTCTCAAAAAGATGCAGAGAAGAAAGGGAGATTGTCAATGCCCAATGTGAGGGTGGCCTAAAGACAATATCCGTTTTCTGCTACAATGTCCAAGGGTATCCTCATCAGGCTGAGTCTGACCTCTCTGAACTTGTTTCCAGTCTGTGACATGGGAGAGGCCATCATGGATGACCTCAAGGGTTTACCCACCCTCGGCACGAGACTGAAATTTAAACTCGGGGCAACCTGAAGACACAGGGATAGCATTGTGGCCATGCCCCTAGTCTGGGCGGAACAAGAGCAAACCTTTGTGAGGGGCTCACTCCAGTAGCAATATCCATCAACATGACTCGAATATTTCATCAATGTGAGTAATACGAGCACACTTAAAACAGAAGTTGGGGGCTTAGGAAATAAGGTCGGCTTGCTTTGTGTAATTATGAAAAGAGCATTATGAAGGCCAGCCTTGAGATCCTACAAACGAATGAAGAAAGAAAGAAGGTGGGTTTCTTTTGAACATATTCATGAAAGCTCATATAACAAACTACCTTCAATTTTGAAGAGAAATACCCATATCCGCATCAGTACTTTCTATCAAGACACCTTTTGTTCAAAACAATAATATTTGTCACTGAGTTTATGCAGACAATTTTTTTTTTTAAAGAATGGATTTATTATATCAAAACGCTAATGTCCACAATAAACAATAAAAACTTGGGCATATGTATAACTTCAAATAATATGGAAAAACAAAATGTTAATGCGGAGAGGCAGACCAAATAAACGATTTGAAATCTACACCAATTGCAAATAAAGAGTCAACGGAGGTCTGCCGGCGTTTAGGGGTTAAACTAGGTTGATGTCGATCTAATTCTAATTGTGATAATTTATTGGAAGGAAGACCGGCATGTTAAACAGGCTTCGCGGGAGAGGCAGAAAATGAAGTTGAGCATGAAGACCTTAAAAGTATGATCGGAAGGGCCAACATACAGTTGGCAGTGGACTGAAATTTAAACTAAGGGTGGGGAGCCTACCTTTGAACAATAAACAGATGCAACACCATGGGGATGGCCCACCCCTTTTTGTGCAAATTGAACGTAGTTCTCAGAATTCGTCCTACTGTGCCTCCACAACTGAATACTATTCTGAAGGGTTCCTGAGTGCAAGTAACTTTGCACTTGTGCAACATGGGTAGGTTATTCCTGACAAGAGCAGCTGGAGTGATGGTTTGAGGCTTCCATCACCAAAATAGATTGCTCAAGTAGTTCTGCCAAAAGGTTTCCCCTTAAAGCAAGGGGTGTTGCCACTCCGATGAATGGACGTAGTTTAATGTAAGACTGTAATATTACTACCCCTGTTCGTGTGGATTGTTTCAGATCAGCCCCTTAACATTTTTTCGTCTGCTTTGAAGAGAGAAAAAATCCTGGGAGTAACATTCAACGATTTAAGCTATTGAGGACCGCCACGAACAATCCACACACGAAGAAGGGTAACGCAATGGGTTTGAACCCCGAACTGCGTAAGTAAAATATTATGCACTTAACCAACTGGATTACCAATCAATGTGAGATTTAATGTTCTTTGTTGCATTATAAACTAGGGCTTCGCGTTACTCCGTTATGAGGCCTGCACCGAATGCAATGGATGAAAAGTGGTGCCAAGCGCTTTGGCATTTAAAGGTTTAAAAGTTTTATTTGTGACCCTTCCGTCAAGAATAACTAGGGTAGGCTGCCGATGGCCCAAGCGTCCAGTGTCATCTAAGTCCAAGTGCAATCTTGTATGTATCCAGATACCTTGCAGTTTGGGAGATCTCCACGTCGTTGTTCTAGGAAAGCCCATTTTGACGGATTTCCAGCGACCAAAAGTACTTGAAATTCTATATCTCCTACATTGCATGTCCAAAAATTATGAGACCATGTCGGTGCACCCCTCCTCATCAAGGGCTATCCGGCTTAGCCTCTGTCATTGGCCCAAGTGTCCAGTGTCATCTCAGTCCAAGTACAATCCCCTATGTATCCAAGTGTGTCTCCTCCAGTGTGAAGAATTGAAATCGATATACTAAAATGAAGTTAGATGTTTGTTTAGTTACAAAGAATGTGGTACATGAATGAACTAATGTTTAAAGAATATTGAGTAGTAATATATCCAATCATTGCTCCAGGAAATCCCACTTTGCTATTTTTCACGAATTTCCAACGACCAAAAGTACTTGAAATTTGACCTCCAACACTGCACCCCCAAAAATCACATGACCAAGTCGGTGCACCCCTCCTCATCGAGGGCTTTCCAACAGTACCAAGCACCACCGGGCCGCGGTTTGGAGATCTCAACGCTACAAGACAAACAAAAAAAACAAAATAAAACAAACAAACTACCTTGCTTCATATACTGAAAATCTTTTATTTTCTTTTTTCTTCTTTTTTTACCTTGTTTGGGAGTCTCTCAGGGCCAGGGGTATTATCTTTTTGTAAGGTTATTTTTTCCTTACCTTTTTAATAAAATTTCCAAGGCCAACGTGACTGTGTTCTACAAAAAAATTAAATAAATAAATAAATTTCGCGGTGTAGAGCCAACTTTGTGAGAATAGCATTATTCTACGATATTCTGAGAATAGTTTACGAATATTCCAGTGTACATTCGCTCATGAAACAAAAATAATTAGAAACATCGAACAATACATAAATAGGTTAAAAACGTTGGTGGTGTGACATGGTTGGGACGGTTCTATGCATGCGTTCACTGGAATCCTGAATTTGAATTGTAGCTTGTCACTCTACAACACAATTCGGCTGAATTTGATCTCCAAGAGGCAAGAATGGATATGAAGGGTCTGGAGTACAGCAACCTTTCGCAGAGGCGGTTACAATGGGGAGAGAGACGACTGGATTGCTCACCAATGTGTTTCTCTCTGTCTTTTCTCTACAAGTGGTTTCCCACTCAACATATCTTTTGCTCAGAAGTACAAGTCTGGGAGCTTGAGTAGGATCTCGGGACATGAGTACCGTGTACATCTGAGTTTGAACTGTACTAGATGAGAGAGTATGAGGATTCTAAGTAGCTTCATTTGTCTGTGAGTTCGAGTGGTGGGTTGATCTCTTATTCTTGAAATGAAAGAGAACTTTAGATTATAACGTTGTCCATTGACTCTGCTAGTCCAAAGGAATGATTAATGCTTCACTCACCAAGGTGTTTCCAAGATGGATTTGAATGCGCCCTTGGGCCGAACCCAGGGTAATCCTGCTAGTTGCACATTCGATCTTGCTTGATTCTATTTTAGTTTGGTCCACAGAGGAGAGGAAACAAACGGGAACAAACATAACAGCGGTTAGACTAATTCTCATGATTAACTGAACTACTACAATATGTGGTCGACCACAACCTGCAAAGTGTAGTTGAAAGTGGGCAGAGAATGATAGACCAGCACGATGGGTCTCAATAGCATGACCAAGCAAAATTTGAAAGTTGGATTACTGGTTTTACATATATTACATCTAGGGAAAGATGGACATATCGTGGTCATTAATTCGGCTAGTCTCTAACGGTTTCATTCACTACCTCGGACGCATTAGCTGTTGCTATGAGACACATGGAGTTACTGCAATGATATCCAACACCCCAATCCACCAAAAAGATCCCACAATTACGTAGTTTTTGTTTACATGTCAATTTTTGCGAAGGTCCGTGTCCATAGTCTATCGACATGTGCAAGAATTGAGAAACAGACGAAACTCAGTATCTGGCAGATCATTCCATGTATTTATAGTTTATCTTCATCAGAAAGAGATCAATGGCACAACCCGCACCAGCGAGCTTAGCAGTTCCCGGAGCAACACCAACAACTACACCCCGGGCCTCAACAGCACCCTTAGATACACCACCTGCAAGCGCCGCATCGGATACACCACCACCACCACCACCTCTGAAGGAGCCTCAAGGATCAGAGTACATTTGGAAAGATGGGGTGCACTTGCCAAATGTGTATTTCAAGCCCACTCTGGTTGATCTATTGGTGCCAATCATGGCAGCCAATTTCAAAGAGTATCCTTTGTTGGGCGACATTCCCACTGCAATTCGAGGAAGAATTGTCGCTGAACTGGCATTGGACTTGCCTTTGGAGCTTTGTGCTCCGTTGATTGTTGAAGATGACTATTGGAAGCGAAGAGCGAGCTTGCAGTGGCGCAACTGCGATAAGGCGGCCCATGGTGACTCTTGGAAGCAGTTATTTTTTGAGCGCAATCTTGACGATGCTCTGGCAAGGTTTGAATATACTAGTGAGCGAGAGGAAGATCTACGAATGCTGCTAGAAATTAGTGCCAAGTATTTGCACAATATAGAGTGTTGTCAGCTGCCATCCCACTTGCAACTTCTCATCATCCTTGATATGATTCCGAATGAGTTGTCAGCAGTGAAGCTGGAGTATGGGTGCCCCAATTCATGCATGGATTATGACATAATGCGCTATGGAATGAAGCGCTCCGATTGTGTTTCCATGTCGGCGGCACTTTCTGTTACCGCCACTCTCACTGATCTTAACTTATCTTCCAATTTACTGACTGATGAAAAGTTGGACATACTTTGCACGGGCATGGCAGCTAATCCGACCGTGGTCAGCCTAGACCTGTCCCACAACTTGATCTCGGATGCGGGATGTGTTGCGCTTGCAAAAGTAATCGATGCTCCTAACACAGTTCTCATGTTCCTGAACCTTTGCAAAAATAAAATCGCAAAAGTGGGAACGAGGACGTTGGGGTTCTCCATACGTTGCAACAAAGTCTTGCTTTCCCTCAATCTACGCCACAATGACCTCTCTGACTATGGTGGCCACCGCATTTACGACTACATGATGGACAACCAAACAATCCAAAAACTGAGTATGTCGAGTTGTGGGATGAACGAAGATAGTGTAGAAGCATTGTCCAAGCTCCTTCACTTACCCCAGTCTGCTCTCACCGCTCTGGATGCTTCCGCAAACCCCGGCATCGGGCCTGCAGGTGGCCAAATCGTCTACACGGGTCTTGTGGCAGCAAAGAAAATCAAACAGCTTGATCTCAAGAAGTGCAACATTGGAGCCGAGCTGGAGGCCAACATTGAGAAGCTTCTGCTTGCCCGCAGCTTTGATGAGGAAGACATGCTCACCTCTCCGTGACCTCCCCATCACCCCTTCTTATCTCTCTCACTTCCAAACGTTTGTGATTTGAATTTGAGCTTGGGAACACACTTTCATAATTCAAACTACTTTTGAAAAATGTTTTGTATTCAAAAAGGAAAACATACCCGGGTGATTTCTGATCCGGCCCCCCCCCCCCCGAATCACCTGCCTACCCGAGACGATCCTCCGGGTCTTCTTTCAGTCGACATTCTCCTCGATCAGTGTTCACTGAACGGCTGAAACGCAGACGAAGCTAAGGAACGAGAAACTGAAATGGTGACTCGGAGAAAAGCAAAGAAGAACGGAGGTAGATAGGATTGATTGGGCCTAATTTGTGCATTAAAAGTGGCAAGTTCGGATGCTCACATGAATATTGAGCAAGTGTCTTGATTCAAGGTTTTCCAAAAGGGTCCTTTCTAAGGGGCAAGTTGTGGAGCTGAAATGGGCATCCGGCCTGGCAATGCCTGGCGCACCACTCTTGCAAGTGATGGTGTCCCAGTCTCCCGGGAAAGCCATGAAAATGCAATTCTTTATGGATTTTTAAGATCTCAAATTTATGTGCGCTCGGACAGATCCAGGCTTCATACTGTCCTTCTACCCACCTGTGAGACCCCTCTCCTGCTACCATCATCTCCTTCATCCATTGAAATATCAAAATTTCGTGTCATGTTTCTTTTCTTTACCAAGTATTGGGAGAGCTTTTACTTTGCACGGCTTTGCTTACAACCATAGCCCTTGCGCCATATGCACTGTTTTTTTGGGAAATACCCAGCAGGTTTCATGTGAGGGTGAGAACTATGGCAGGGCTCGCGCATGGCTAAGGAATATTTATCTCGCTGCATGTTCCATACGTGCAAAATGCATTTTGGGCTCACTCCTTAATGGAATGTAGAGGATAGCTCCCACAGCTGTGACAGGGCAATTGCCAGTAACCTTGAGGGAGAAAAAGATGCACACTCACTGACCGCCGTGCAAGTTTTGGGGCGGTGAACCCTGCGAACCCTTTCGTGATAGTCCCCTGCAGCTATGAGCCCTCCTGGATGTAGTATTTCCCCGGGTATGGAACTAAAGGGTCATGGCACTGGACTACATCTCACGGGGTTTAGATGGAATTGAGCACTGGTATAGACATCATACTGAAAAATGAAGTGTTCAATCCAGCACTTGAACTCTGGCTGACAAGCTGACACTGCCTGTAAAAATGTGAGGAAGAGGTTATATTGGGAAGACTACAATAGCAGTCCTCAATAAGACTCAGGGTAGATCTGCTAAAGACATTGTGTTTGAGTTCCTTGTTGTGGCCTGTTGTGTGAAGCACTGAGCTTCAATGGTGGTTACTAATTGATATGAGGCATTGGGTTAAATCTATCACTGCTCAACTGCAGTACCCCCTTGGTTTCTTTGGTACCCCCTTTGGATTGAGAGTCAGATAGAAAGCAGAGCTAGTTGCCATACCAAAGGGTGAAACAGAATCTGATGATAGTTCTAATGATGATGTGCACCATGCTTCTCCTGGTAAAAAATGCAGTGGGTAAAATCTGATGCAGTTCTTGTTTGTCCATGGCATAAGTCTTGTAGAGAGGTGACCCAAAAACACACTAATGAGAGCTTCCCGGTTATCTGAACATGAAAACAAGAAAACACTTCAAGACGTTTACCCCAATAACGTCAAGAGCATCACACTCCTCTCAGACTGTCACACTCCAATCAGGATCAAAGGAAAACCAGTTCCAACTCCTGCCTCCCAAGTGTCTGCGATTGATAAAGGGAGGAGGGGGGGGGGTGTGCAAGTTGCCAAGTTTTTCTCTACAAGTCATGCACCAGCACCATCTCTCTGATCACAAAGAATACAACATCGTTGTGACCCAAACACTTCAATTCATCACTATCGGTAGTAAAGAACTCTTTGAAGACTTGGTAGATTTCATCTGGAGCTTTTCCAACTTCCGTCCAAGTCATGCTCGGCTTTCTTAGTTCCCAAATCGTGATGCTTTGCTTACAGGGACTCTGTTCTTGTTGTGTCACTCCTGACACCAGCAGCAGTTGGCCCCCTCCCCGCTCCATCAAGTACTGAGTGACATTGTGCCTTGCAAACTTACACCCTGGAGGCAGCAATGGAAATCCAATCATGCACCAAACCCGTTTCTGAATGTCAAAAACCAGAGTAGCAGTGTTATACAGACAGTACAAATAGTCTCCACAAACAATTAGATCCTGCAACTAGAAATTTAAGGCTTCCGAAGAGCAGCATAGTAGGTTAGGATCCACATTGCCCAACGGCTCCCAGCTATTACTCCAGGATTCGTACACCTCCAATGAAACTTCATTCTCCTTCAAATCTGATGCCGCCGTCCTGCCAAGTGAAAATATGGAAAACCTTTTCTTATCCTTATCAACCATCATGGTTGAAGTAGAATGGGTCAAGTGTATAGGAGGCAACTCCAATTCAGATTTCGTCATTGGGTTACTCACAAGGTAGACATTCAAGCCCGTGTCCGACTTGACTCTAAGCAACAGCAACCCTCCTACAGTTCCCTCGATATTGATCGAATCCTTTGGAATGAACAATGGTAGCGGACCCCAGTTGTTAAGGTTGGGATTGTAGGTTTTTTTGGACAAAAACGTGCCTAAAGTCACTCCAATCAGCCATGGAGCAGGCAAATGCGAGTCAAACGAAGATACAAGACCCATAAAACTGCGGGAATAGATGAGGGATTGCCATCTCTTACAATCTGATTGCATGCGAAGACAACTTCGAAGAGGCGCAAAAGCGGGAATCCTGTCTAAGATCTGATTTGGGAGCTCACCCCAAATGTTATCGTCCAAGACCACCGTGCATTGTTGCAGCCCAGATTGCATATCGTTATAATTCCGACAAACTGACATGAGCTTTGCATATGTGTGCCCCTCCATGCCAGATAGGCCATGTAGGCCCCCAAGAGTCCAAAGTGAATCTCTGAAGCATCATGTAATCGTCGATAACTGTTCCCTCTGTGTGATGTCTTGCCTTCCGGCCATAAGAGCTCCCAATGTGGACAAAGCTGTGAGCTGTGAGATAGTGATACGTGATGAACGCGCTCAGACTCTTACGTATTTTAGAATGTGTGAAGGACAAAAAAAGCTTGGATCCGCAATACCGACAACGACGAATATTTCTCACCAAATGAATTGCTCAGAACGTCGAAGGAATGGTGTGCATAGACAGAATACTAAATCCAACTTAACCAGATTGAGAACTGCAAAACCTAGATGATCACCAACCACACGAAAGTTTTCTGTGGAGTACGCAAGAGTGCTCACAGCTCAAACGTGCCCAAAGAATGTCTGTAGAGCAGCACAATCCTTCATGCATCCACTGGAATACCAACCACAGAAGAGAATTCTGACAAGTGCTCAAGAGTGCTCAAAAGTGATCAAACAACGATGTCTGTACAGCAACACAATCCATCTCAGGTATAAATTTCTATACCAAACACCAACCGGCTTGTTGTCAAACAAGTCTGACAAGCACCCCCTTTTGAACAGTGACCTCCCCATGGCAGGAAGGTGCAAAGAAGGTGAGGCGGGCAGTCCAAGTCAATTCACCTCACTTGCCTCACACGGCAACCATCATCTTTAACTGTGCCACATCTCAGGTTCAACTTCCAGTAGAGAGAGAGGGAAGACTCCATCTGTAGTAGAAATCTTCAATTTTCGTTAGTGTATGTGGACCCTACGAAATTCATCCACGAGTATTTTTGTTATGCAATAAACAATCAACACGTCATCAATCGGCTTGATTCCGGATGGAACCTGGCACCTTGCTGACGTCGTGACAATGCCGGTTCCAGTCGTAATTTCTAACTTATTACGCATGCCCTAAGAAAATGAGACATTTTAACCTATTTTTGCCATTTGTTGTAAATTTGTATAATTTTTTCAGCGTAGAACGAACGGTTCTTATATTAAGTTTAGGGAACAAATTCAACAACATGCTACATTTGTAGTCATTGTCCTTTCCCATCCAGCTCAAGACATATATGAAGAGATCCACTAAACAGCTCGTATTATACTATTCAACAATCCTACTATTTGCACTGTGCTGAAGACATTTAAGCGGCCTTTGTCCCCGTGTCTATGGTGCTGGTAGGGGGTGGCTACCATACTGCCCATGTTGCCAGCAACATAGAAAAACCTACCCTCTTTGTCAACTCGTGGCGGTGCAAGGAACCTTTGGCCAATGTTTCTGAGAATGCAATGCAGTCAAGTAAAGGTTGTCAGTCAACTGATGAGGACTTCTGGGATGATCCGCTCATTCTGAAGAACTTGAGCACATGGAAGAAAAACATGTCTCACGTAAGTTGGCCTCTTTCAGTTCTTTACGAACTTACATAGGGCACCAGTTTTCGGGGAACCTTACAAATTGCAACATAAATATCAGTGTCACCGATGGAGGTTTGAAATTTCATGAGCAGAAACCATGAGCCATGAGCCATGAGCCACATGAGCCGCATGAGCCGAAGTCTAAGATACGCGGATTTCATGAGCGGACTCCTCCAAATTTGGAAATGCGGCAGATTAAACAAGTATTAAAATAATAGTTTTTTATTTGACCTTGCCGTTTTTGGACGTTCCAGATCATGTAATGCGGCGAAGATATGTCGTCAATAACAAGTCCGCTCATGGTTTTTTAGATCCGCTCATGGAAATAAGTGACCGTGCAACGGGAAATCCAGTATACCACTGCAAAAGGACGTCGCATACTGGCCTGTATAGAGTATTCCGCGGTTTTACATGCCTTAACATTGGAATGAAGCTGACCCTTTTGCCGCGATTGAACCAATGGAGTCTGCACCAATAGAGTCTGCAGTACTTCACATTCTGTCTTCTTCGGGTATTCGGCGGAAAGGTTTGCAACTGAACTGGGAAATAAGGTGCCGCATTAGGGTTCGCACGTGCGAAATTTCGGAGCGGTTTGGTGTTGGCGAAGGCCGCCTCTACCAGTACCTACGACGATACTTGGAAATGCGGCGCCGCATTTCCTTGTCGGAGGTCGAATGAGGAAAGCAAGTTTTCGGAAAGCAGAAAAACATGAACCCTCCAACATACAAAAATACATGCACGTGGAAACAAGTGAACGATATAGTAATATCTTAGTTCGAGCAAAACAGGTTACTGGTAGGCAAGACATATGTCGGACCTTTCTGTGGCCAGAGTCTGAGGTACTGGCAGCAGTACAGTTCTACTATCCGAAAAGGATGGGCGTACCATTGTATTGGGACCGCAAGCCAAGCTCACTGGTCCCCTGGATCCATATTCAGAAGAGTGTGAACCTCCTGGGGGCTCAACCCTGGTGCATGTATGAAGTGATGAGTTGTGGAATTACAACGGAGTCTCTTTAGGTACACGTAGTACAAATGCTTGCAAGGGCAGTATGATGCCCCCTTGTTCGCCATGATCTGGAAGTCGGTGCAATTGCAGGTGGGTAATTCTGAAATGGTGATGGTGTACACCTCATTGCGAACAGCTGAGCCCGCCGTGGCCATCTGATACACACGCCCGAATCCTGGTGGGGGCACTTCTGTCGAGCTCTGGATTGTACAGTTCATCCGAAGTGCATTCCCCATCCTTGTCTCGTTCACTTTTGAGGGAGGTCGCCGCCTCTTCGGTTTCCCCCAACGGTGTGTAGGATGCTTAGAGCTGTCGTGTCCCATTGTTCTTGCTCTCACAGGGTCGGTGGTGGAGGCTGTGGAAGCGGAAATGGTTGTCTGGGGACGTCAGTGCGCTGCACCATCCGAAATCCTGCGGCGGTAAGGGCGTCGGCCTCAACCTGACTCAGATCGCAGCCTGGTTCCACCGGCCACACCGGGGGAGCCTCTGGCATTGTTTGTATGCCGTACTTGGGCTTTCCATACACGCAAGTCATAATGTCGTGCCTGCAGAACCAGAACTGGGTGGTTGTCGCCTCCGCAAACTTTGCATGGACAAATCTTCCTGTAAAAGTAGGAGCAGGGACAGCCCCATCTGGATTCCTCCTTATCATCTCTAAACAACGTTGCCGTGTATCCACACGAATTGCGGAACACCTTCCTCGAAACGACGGCTTTGTGCGAGCAATTCTCCACTGTGATGCAGACACAGTCGTCTCCACAATGGCTTGGCCATACTGCATAACAGCGGGCGGAATCTGGGGCAAGGGAGCGGTGGGAATTTCTCGCACGAAATCCCCGTTGAAGGCGACGGCGATCTGGAATTTCTTGGGCTTCCACTGCTGGAAGACACATTGTGCGGCAACATGACGGGACCTCGAGGTGCTGTCCGAATGTTCCTGTCGGATCTCCAGGAATCCTCTTCGCACCCGGGTTCCTCTTCAATCCTCCGCCTCACAGGGCGAGTCCGGACGTCCCCCTCTAGGTGTTCACCTCTGCGGTGCAGAGGCGTCCCTTTGATCTTCTCTCGCAATGTTGTCGCCCATTTCAGTGGATTCTTGGACCTCGAAGCTGTTCGTACCAACAATTCCTCCCTGTCCGGCCCAAAGCCCCATTGTTTGCCGCTCAGGAACTTGTAGTACGTGTGGCTTGCTGCATGATTGCTCTGTCGATGTCCTCCGTTGTGGCCGTCACTACGTCCACCAGATGTGCGGCAGAAGACGCTCGCCAGGAGGAGTGGACCGATTCTGCCATATTCGTGTTCGGCATGTCCGTGTCGGAATCCAAGCACCGCTCCTAGAAGGACACAAACAATGGTGAGGGACCAATCGAAATGTCCGTAACAGAAAGACAAATGAACGAAAATGACAGCAGCCTACCTCCCGCATGTACTGTCCGAACTGTCGATACCGAAAATGCCACCACCCCAACCAGCTGTGCAATGCTCCCAGATTGGTTGTCTCCACTGCACCTGACGTGTTCCACCAAGCCTCGATGATAGCAAACTTAACCTCCGCGTCATCAAATGTGGGTGCATCCTTCCACGCCGTACAAAGGACACGGTGTTCAGCCTGGAATGAGCTAGCAACAAATTTGGTAGTGTAGTGGATAGACTCTGCATCCAATGGAATCCACAGGATCTCTCTTTCCCCTCCATTGGAACATTGGGGTCCTCACCGTACACACGCCGCACCGCTGCCCAGTTGGCCTGAGCGTTGTCTGCCATGAATCCCCTGAAATTGGGCTCTGGCAATCCCGCCCTTGCCATCTGCTCGTTTATGCCCTCCCACAGATGCATCTCGGACTGTGTGTCCTCCCCTTTCATCTCGCAGATTGCAATCGTCATGAGCCTCTTGGAGTGATAGTCATAAACATGCGCACCCATAGTCACCCACTGATGGTTTGTAATTCGCTTGATGTGATCAAACATCACCCAAGCATTCGACAAGTTTCCAGTTGTCATGCGAGTGACCAAGTCGACTCCACTCCCAGGCCCACACGTCGACATTTTGAAAATGTAACAACGATCGGATTCGCTGCCTTGCCCTGGAAACCTGCTACCTTGGATGTAGTCATATCCAGTCATTCGTTTCACCTCCAGGATTGAGTACATGTCCGACCCCCTGCCGAACTCCTGCTTGCAAGATACGATGTGATTCCGCACATTCGGACTACAAACGTGCGAGACGGACTCCAAGAGGTCACGCATCTCGTCTTCGGTCAAGGGCTCTCGGTCGGAACCATCTTCAGACATGATTTTGCCAAGAGCAATCTTGTGGGCTGCCTTCAGCTGAATCTGCTTTGGTCTGGCTCCGGGGCTCAATTTCACCTCCTCTTTTATGATGTCGTGTGCTTCCTGCACAGCCTCACGCATGTTGCCTCTCGCCAAGGGGTGGCAGTGGACCCCAACGTGTATGCAAGCTCTAGTCAAGTCCGGGAGCAAATGGATTACGTAATATTGCTTGGCTCTGCACATGGACATGCACGTCGGTGGTTCTTTGCAATGTGCACACTTGAAAGAACCCGCAGGAGCTTGGCTGGAGACAATGAATGGATGATGCGTTGTGCCAGTCCAATCCGTCTCGTTTCTCCCGCCCTCCTTTGGAGAGAAAGTGGAAGCAGGTGGGATTGAGGCACCTCAGCTTCCCCGCACAGAGGACATATCGTACACGAACACCATCAGCAATTTTCGTGCTACTGGTCTTCGTCACACACCAGGGGTGTCCGTCATGCTTTCGATCCATGTCTGTTAACATCCCGGAGGCTTTGTTTGACGAAGAAACAGGTGGAAACTCGAAGATGACATTGCCATCGACTTCGGGAGGCAGAAACGTTACCTTTCTGACTGGGAATTTGGCATAGTCGAGAGCAGCCAGCTCGGAGCGAGAACCATCGAGGTGATGTTGTCGTAGGAGCTGCACAATGGACCGGGTTGGAGTTATGCTCGAGGGCACATGCGTAGCACCTACAGAGACGTCCATGCCGGATTTGAACGACCGTGTGGAGGACATGGGTACCTCAATGCAATCATCTTCCTCGTCGGAAATGTCGAATACGTCCACACGAGAAGCTATGGAGGGTCTTGACGGTCCAGGTCGGGAATGATTATCGTTGCATACCTCTCTGTTGGCAGTGGCCGCCTGTCGGTTTCCGGACTCCTTTGTGGATGGTGTGGGCAGCGACTGATTCGGAAAGGGAATGGGCATTCCCACAGCTCGGTACAGGATGGTGTCTGATGGGGGTACGTGCCATTCGATTCCGCAACCTCCGTCGTTACCTAGCACGACAATGGTCTCGTCAACCTGTCCAGGAACATCCTTCCTTTCTTCTTCCAAATAAACTGTGCCCGGTTTGAGCTTGAATTTGGAACAAAGGTAAGTTTCAGTCACTCTGCAAAGTCCTCCTCGTTTGGGATCCAGGCTCTCCCAAGTTGCGGAGGACAGCAAACTATAGCGTAGGAATTCGGAGCCATCGAACACCGCACGAAGTTGGCAAGTGCGAGGTTCAGTATAGCGACAGACCAAGGCTCACAGGCACCATGCGGAGTCCATCGACGATTGGAAGTCGCACATTGAAGTGGAAAGTATTGTTTCAAGCTACATGCATGAAGGTGGGAGGTGTGATTCCATAGCCAGTAAGTATGACAATGATGGCCGATTCGGCGACGAAATAACATCTCCTGACAGTTTCTCCTGAGGGTGGATCCAGCAGTATTCTCGGTGCAGACAGGAACGTTCGCACTGACAAGTGCCAGTACTGTTAGTTAAAACGGTCAGACAACCAAGTTGTGCTCATCAAGACTGGCCGCAATTGTGTTGTTTCGGAACAATGCAACCCATTCAGGTTCCAGATTTCCCGTCCGAGTGATTCTTTCGATTGCTGGTGGACGGAAATACGGCGCCGCATTTCCGTATTGCATCTTGGTCATGCACCAGAGCGACGGAAATGTGGACCGGCGGCACCGAGTTTCCGTCCGGGGAAACCTTTATACTCTCCAGAACGGAAATGCGGTAACGCATTTCCATCCAGCAAGCACGGTATGTGAAGGTGGAACGGAAATGCGGCATTTCCGTTCTGATTGAGATTATGAACAACGGGAACAGAAATGCGGCACCGCATTTCCGTCCGAGTCGCACTTTTCGACATTCCAGAACGGAAATGCGGCGCCGCATTTCCATTTTGTATCTGATGCATGGAGCTGAGGGATAGAAATGCTGCAGCAAAAAGACATTCATACTCTCAGAACGGAAATGCGGTACCGCATTTCCATTCAACAAGCACGGTATGTGAAGGTGGAACGGAAATGCGGTACCGCATTTCCGTTCTGATTGAGAATTATGAACAACGGGAACAGAAATGCGGCACCGCATTTCCGTCCGAGTCGCACTTTTCGACATTCCAAACGGAAATGCGGCGCCGCATTTCCATTTTGTATCTGATGCATGGAGCCGAGTGCGATTTGGGAACGGAAATGCGGTACCGCATACTGGGAAATGCGGCGCCGCATTTCCGTTCAGGAAACGAAAATGCGGCACCGCATTTCCGCCAGAACGGAAATGCGGTACCGCATTTCCGTTCTGACTGAAAATCGTGAACAACGGAACAAATGCGGCACCGCATTTCCGTCCGAGTCGCACCTTCCGACATTCTAGAACGGAAATGCGGCGCCGCATTTCCGTTTTGTATATGATGGAGCTGACGGAAATGTGTGCCGCATTTCCATCCATGTGAGACCTTCAAACTTTCCAGACCGGAAATGCGGCACCGCATTTCAGGTGAGACCTCTATACTTTCCCGAACGGAAATGGCACGGCATTTCCGTTCATCATATGTGAAGGGGGAACGGAAATGCGGTACCGCATTTCCGTTCACATTGAAAATCATGAACCACGGGAACTGAAATGTTGTGCCTCATTTCCGTCCGAATCGCACCTTTCGACATTCCAGAACGGAAATGCGGCGCCGCATTTCCCTTTTGATCTCATACATGGAGCTGTGGGACGGAAATGCGGCACCGTATTTCCGTTCAACAACTAAGGTATGTGAAGGTGGAACGGAAATGCGGTGCCGCATTTTCTTCCAACAAGTACGGATGTGTAGCTTCGTGATGGTACTTAACGGAAATGCGGCGCCGCATTCGCATTTTCGCTCCAACTCATCAGACGCTGGGACGGAAATGCCTTGAAATGTGAACACGTGGAGCAACGGAATTGCTGCACATGTCGGCACTCTATCTGACTGAAGGGGCATGAGGCGGCGCGGCCTGACCGTTGGATAATGATGTTTGTTTTCGGACGGCAGGCGTACCCTCAACGATTCGAATTTCGTAATGACGCAAAACCCACGAGGAGACACTTTCGTCCAACCTTTCGAACCCAAGTGGTGCATCACCGCCGTTTCATCTACTTTTGTCGTGTCTCCTCAGTCACCCCTCTCGCGCCCTTTCCATCTGCACTCTTTGCCCCTTTTCCCTCTCTCTGTTCTTCTTATGCTCGAACCTGAGAGGGGGGAGTTCGTGCACCAGACAGAGACCTCGTCGCAAGCTCCGAAAATTATACTTCGGACGTAGGCCAATGCCGAAGGGGAGGAAGCAGATGCGTCTACAGGAGGAGATTGCCATCTCCGAGCAGCAGGCCACTCAGGCAACCCAGCCACCAGTGAGAGCTCCATGCGATCGGGCTGCGCGCAGCTGATCGAGCACCGAACCCCCCATTTTGCTTCTGTAATTCTTAGACTGAATGCTAGGGAGACTTGAATGCAGAACATGTTTGCATGCCTAACAGGAAAGGTGGACGTGCTGGAGGGATCGCAGGAATCCGAAGAGCCGCAGGAAGAGTCCGAGGAGCTAGCTGCAGCACGTACACCCACCCGATCCCCGAGCGCGGGTATTCCTGCCGGGCCTAGCCCTGTGCGATTCAAAGACGCGTCTTCGAAGGGCAAGTTCAAAGCCCAGAGATCGACTCGCGTTCTTCGGTCATGGAGAATCGCCAGCAGGGGTCGGGCCCTTCTCCAGCAAAGTCGAAGAAGAAGCAGCCCGTCCCTCTACTGGTTTCTGAACCGGCTCAGGCCGATTCACCCCCCCAACGCGAATGAAGCAGCAGGGTAAAAGACAGATTCAATTGCAGCAGACACCTTCACCTGCAAGGATGAGGAAGCAGAAGGCAATCAGGCGACGGCCGAACAATCTCCCGCAAAACCCGCTTCCACGAGCTGAAGCTCAGTTCCTGGAGGATTTCCCGCCTGCAGATGTTGGGGCCGACTCTGCTGCAGCGAAGGCAATGGGATCGACCGTTGATTTTGGTACCGGAGGAGGGTGCTGCCGCTGAACGTTCGCAGCAAGACCTCACCACCGATGAGCAAGCAGGCCCGGAGGAGGCCTCTGCAATGGCAGAATTGCCCGCAACAGGCCCCAGAGTGCAGCTCCAGTTGAGGATGCTCCAGCTGCTCAGCCACTACCGGCACCTACAGACATGTCTCCGGAGGATTTCAAAAGTGCAGCGGATAAAATGTTGGAGGAGACACACAGTAGCATTGGCAGAGTTCTGGGCAGCAGGGTATTCCAGCGGACTCTTCGAATCCCACTCTGTCGCATGGTCTCCCTTCCCATCGTCAGGCAGGCCCTTCCCGGAGATGTGGATAAGCTCAAGTTCGCATTTCGAGAAGGGTACCGTCTGGGATCGGCAGCGTTTTACGTTTTCCATTGAGAATGAGGACGGCGAAACTCGTGGACCCACTGCCGATGAATTGTCAACGTGGGATACCCACTGGCACACTCGCAACGACGAATTCGAGGCGACGCTGAAGGGTGATCCAGACTTCGGCCATATGTCGGGTAAAATGTTCTTTGTGTGGGACGGGAATCACCGACTTCTCGCCTGGTGGGAGTACATCAAGCAGAACCATGCCAAGCACATTGGCTGGCATTACATGGTGGAGTGTGTCATCCTCAAGGTGAAGGCGGCAGACTCCTCCCTGCTCAAGAATGCCATGGCGGACCTCAACTCGTAAGATACTCATACCCTCCCTAGCATTCGAAATGCGGTGCCGCATTTCGGTTTGTTTCCGTGCTTCCGTGTACTGAACTGGAGAGTGTGCCTTGCAGGGTCACTGAGAATGCGTACGTGCATACCCACATGGCACATATGCTGTACAGGGTGAGGAAAACTGGTCTCACTGATCCGCAGATGTTTGCGGAAATGCTGGAGCCCGAGCTCATTCAGAAAGCCGTTGCAAAAACAGACCGGACATGGTATCGTCTCACTATGGATGGAATGGTGGAGGTGATATACGAAGTAAGTCGTCCTCCAATTTCCCTCTGCTCATCCTTCCCCAATTTCCAGTAATCTTTCCACATGAATCGAATGTAACGCTTCTGCATGTTTTTGTTGGCAGTCAAACATCAAGCTGGATTTGGCCCATGCCAAACGCTTCTTCATGGAAAGTGAGGGGCAGGTCAAAACGTTGCAGTCATTGACTGAGCACTTGAAGGAAGCCGGTGTCAAGTCCAGAACCAAATACAAGTCAAAGCTTGTGAAGCTGGTGGCAATTGCAGATCCGGCACTTGGAAAGGACTTCATCCCCGAGATTGCAAAACACTATTCTCGGGCCATGCAGCCGACCATGCAATTGGAGAAACTGCATCACCTCTCAACGGCATGTGTGAGGCGAAAGAGAAGGTGAGGTTTCAATGCACTGAAGTTCCTTCCTAGCAATAGCCACTCTCTTCCAGCTCCTGACATTGGATCGGAAATGGCAGACACGGTGGCTGTCGATCTGGAATGCATCCGAGAGCATAAGGACAATGTGGTCTTTTCCACTGAAGTTTCCGACCCTGCAGTGGATGTGTGGCTCAACCGCATGACTTGGTGGTTCCAGGTAATTCAAGGTACTTCCCCAGATTTGCTTTTCTGAATGAATTCCCTGAACTGCTACGTGACAATGCATTTGGGAATCGCAGGTAATGTCGAATGCGAAGGAGCAAGTCGTAATGCACACAATTCGTTCGGCTTGTACGTCAAATGGGATGGACACAGACATTGGAAGACTACGTGACACGTTTCAGATGTGCGTACAAGGACAACCTTTTCGCCAGAGAGCTACAGACAGCAAGAAGGAGCGTGGAGTTTACACATCAGGAGGGAGCGGGGAAAGCTGCAATGCGAATTGTTTACAGGTGAAGCACAGCTGCCCTTGTATGCGAAGCCTGGTTACGAGGTTTGTCTCGGAAATGCGGCACCGCATTCGCATTTTATGTTTTCGGTGGCACTCTGCGAGTAGGTTGGTCTCTTTGCTCACGCATGCTGACTGCCTTGCAGGTATATGAAATACGTGCTCCTTCAGACAGGGGCCCTGGCTCAAGAGCCCCCGTTCTTCATGGCTTGGACCGTGGCGGGCCCAAGCTGTGTCTACACACCCGATGCAGAAACAATGGCATCCCGCGCATCTCGTTGGATGCCCGTGGTACCTGGACATGTCTGGCGGTATTGTTGACGAGTCTGAGAAAGATCTGCACGCCTTGGCAGAAGAGAAGAGAAAGGAAAGACGTGTCCCTGCTGGGCCAAAGTCGGCAAAGGAATCTGCTGCTCTGGAAGAATCCAGAAAGGCAGCTGAGATGGCACAAAAGACGGTGGATGCAGCTGTGCAGGCCCAACAGAAGGGGTCGAAGAAGAGGACTCGCCAGCAAGGAGCAGCTGTTGTGACACCCGCCAAAAACGAAGAAGCAGAAACAGCCTGTTCAGGAAGAGGGTGAGGAAGAGGACTCCGATGGAGACTTTGCAACCAGCCCACCCCCCCAAACGCAGGCTGCCTCCCCTGTGCCCACCGTTGTCACGAGAGGCACGAGAACTGGCTCGGCAAAGAAGGCACTCTTCAACCCCCCAGGGGGGCACCCTTTCGAGCCGGTGGAAATGAAGAGGCCGAAAGTGGCTCCCGAAACAGTAGTCCAGTGTGTAAATGAGAGTTTCTTGGCGGCTTTGGATGGACGGGCAGCCAAGTTGGCATACATGAAGACCATGGAGGGTCTGAAGGGCAGAGCACTGAAGAAGGCGACTGCCGAAGAGCCTTCCGACACCCCAGGATTTCAGAATATGGTCTCGTTCTTTGAGAGGGTGTGTGCAGACAAGGATTGTAGGAGGGGCGGAAATGCCACCGAGTGGTCTTGCGATATGATCATCTTGGATATTCCGGACGGAGAGCCTGTGGAAGGACTGCAAGCTTTGCCATCTTGGAACAGGTACTCGGAGGACTTTTGGAAGAAAGGATTCGGGCTTGCCCGCATGGTGTTGGACGACAGAGGCTGTGTGGTTGTCCTGGCGAGCAGAGGAAAAAACACTCAGACAGGAATTGCGAAGTGGACCCGCAAGAGCGCCGTCCCGATTCTGAAAAAGAAGTGGACGTGCATCAACACACTGGGCCTTCGGTCGGAAGGGAAGAAGGTGATTACGACACTGGCACTCGTCCATTCATTTGCTTGGGTGTTTTCAAATGCGGTGCCGCATTCGGTTTCTAATCGTTCCCCCTGTGTATGCAGACGAAGCAGTTCGATGCATACTGCTTTGTGAAGGAGAACTCCACCTTTGCTTTCCGGAAGGAGGGAGGAAAGGTTGACCCGAACTGCGACCCCCTCGATTACGACGTTCTGTTCAACAACGTTCCCAAGGAACTTCTCCCTCATAGCCTCACTTCAACGGAACCCCTGCGGTACTCACGGACTCGGAGCCCTGCCTTCATTCAGACAATTATGGAGACATGCACAGACGTGGAGGGCACAGTGCTCGACCTCATCTGTGGGACAGGTATGCAGAATCTTGATCTATGCTGTTCTGCAAATTCTCGTTAGGATGTAGTTCGCAACATCTGAAGCGCCATGTGGTAATGTGTGGATGGCATTGTAACAGGTGCCTCAATGTGGGCTGGGCGGTTTTCCGACCGGCACCTCTTTGCCTACGAGGAGGATTCATCCGTGTGGGGATCCCATCTGGAAGGGCTGCAACGGAATGTTAAGGCTCCCAACAGAGCGGAAGTCTCCTCGGATTCGTCGGAGTCCGAGGAAGACACAGTGGACATTGATGCGGAGGAGAACCCGGAATACGAGTGAGTGCAAACATTGTAAGTTTGCAAAGCCTTCTGGGTCATTTTTGTCAAACGAATTTCCCGACTGTGGTTCTCATTAGTCTCGTTGATGATTGTCATGTGCAGGATTGCAGGGTCCGGGTCGAAACATGTAGGGCCTACACTTCCTGCCAGGAAGAATGTCCCGTTCTTGCGAGGGCCGACTTCATGACGAGCCCGGTGAGGGACTACTCCCTTCCTAGTTATGCAGCTAAACTCGCAAATACAGCGATTAGAAGAAGTGAGAATCCCAGTAAAGTAGAGCAGATTTTGGAGAGGGCTAGGGAGGACAGAAGGATAAGGAAAGAGTTGGCAGCAGCTCAGACAGGTAGACGGGTACGAAAGTACATATGTGATTCAGCGGATGAGAGCGACGCAGACAGGGAGGAAGACGACCCAACGGAGGTGAGATGGACAGTTCCGCAAGGGGAAGATGGGATTTTCGAAAGCCTGGCCAACGAGCAGTCCGCTGGAGATGAGAAAGGCACTGAGGGGGTGGAGGCGGAGCAGGACAGTCTAGAACAGGATGAGGATTCGGATGATTTTCAAGATTAATAGAATTTTAATGAAGTCTCTGTAAATGTAAATTCTCTTCCAGAGTATATAAAGGAAATTCTGCCCGACATTCGTGACCCCTCTCCAGTGTGCATTCCAGCCACACAATCGCCCAAACCACGACGCTCCCAAAATCAGAAATGGGGCACCGCATTTCCAAAATTTTGGCAACTCTAAAAACCTCTTTTGGAAATGCGGCACCGCATTTCCAAAACAGGGGAGGGACTAAATTTTCCATTTCAATGTTGGCATAGTAAAAAGTAATCGATTGGAAATGCGGTGCCGCATTTCCAAAATTTCCTTTGTCCACACCAGTTTTGGCCTCTCCCGCTCATTGCATGGATGCCACCACGCTTACAGAGGTCGAACAAGGAGGTCGAGATGGCGGAATTGGAAATGCGGTGCCGCATTTCCATATTGGGGATGGTCGTTGTTCGAACTGCAGGCCCATCAGCAAAAATTGGCACCGCATTCCATTGTAAAAAAAAAGTCGATGACGGACATGGAAATGCGGCGCCGCATTTCCAGAACGGACATCGCAATTTGTCCATTTGCAGACCCTCTCACGGAAATGCGGTAACGCATTCCATCGCGCTGGTCGGAAATAGGTGCACTTTTCGAAGTGTTGGACGGAAATGCGGCACCGCATTCCCTTGTCCAAAAAGAAGTTTCCATTGCCAAGCTGGAAATGCGTCGCCGCATTTGCAATGCCAACCTCGTTTCTGTCCAATTTATAGACCCGTGTTGGTATTTCGTGTAACGAAACAATTTTCATTTTTCACCTCGAAAGCGGTTGACTCCATTGCGGCTCTTGCTTGATTCCAGCAGCGTTTGTGAAAACAGAGAGCCAGACAATGATGTCTCCTAATTCTGGTTTGAACATAGCATAATCGTGGCCATGATAAGGGCAGTCGGCTGGATTTCGGCGGCACGGCATCCTTGAAAAAGAGTAGCGGAGTACGCTCAATGACAGCAGCTCCCGGATGGAGGAGGAGCAGCGCGGTGGCTGGAAAAAGTTCAAGCTAACGCTGCAATTCCTCACAAACACTCCAGGGCACATTTAAATTTCCCCCCTACAGGATCCTGGACCGATGAAGATTGGTTGCTGCATGAATGTAGCCGTTTCAGTTTCCTACCCTGCCATGCAAACTATGGGCAGTCACTGCCAGGTGGGCCGATAGCCACTGGACACGACGAAGTCCATCCCCTCTTCGATGTAAATGCGGCGCCGAATTTCCATCCGGGGGGATGGACTTCGGTGGCAGATCTCAAACTATAACTTGTTGATGAGAAAGATGTATGGGTTCATCCACCGCTGGCGTGATGAACACGTTCCACCTCCGTCGGTGGGTACGTGGGACCCAGATGCTCCATTATTGGAGGCCGGACTGCTCTTCCGCTTCGCATCATTTCCAAAATCTAAGGGCTTCGTAGCTGTTCGCAAGGTCATCGGCATCCAAGTCGTCCTCAGGTCCTCCTTTGCAAGGATGTCGTGCTTCCGGAACCGGGACGACTGCCCATTTGGAGGCATCGATTATGCAATGTATTCGGCCACATCGGGAGACATTGTTATCTGGTACACAGATTACAGAGAAGATACTGGTTCGATTGTGGAAACATTGGTGGCTTTTGAGTATATCCTAGGCCACTACGCCTTCGAGCGGGGTGACGATCTTGGTCTGAGGAGTCCGTGGCTCCTGTGCATCCTCGATTCCGATTTTCCCAGCTACGACGGTCACCCATGCAGAAGAAGGCGCACTGCTATGCTGTTGCGGTGGAACTGCTGCCACTGGACGTGGGTGGACTCCATCGGAGAGACCTATTCTCCTGAAGGAGTGTGCTCCTCTTCTCCATTGTATAGGGACATTCGCATTGGTGTGGACGACGAAAACGTGAAGATTTCCATATTCGATGGTGGTATGATTGAAGGGCAGGACATTGTGGTGAACATCACTAGGGGCAGTACAACGGCTGCAATCGACTTTACCTGGAGGAGCCCCATGACTCATGAGCTAGTTCTGAGAGCAGTCGAAGTCCCATTGACAACGTGACTTGTATTCAGTAGGCACAGGGCTAAAGATTTTGTCAAGTTAAATAAGCACAGTGTGAAAACAGCTAGCATAAAACTAGTTATTTGTATTTAACACTTGGATTTAGGTCAAGTGTTAAATCAGGTGTCAAGTTTAGTTTGACACCTGGTCCGTCTTATCTTCACGAGAGCGGCAGTCGCGCAGCTCATCTCTCTCGAGTTGAGCCTGCGCGACCGAGCTCATGCTTTAGAATCTGAGTGTGCTTATGTAGGGGTATAGGTTGTTGTGGGGTGGAGTCCCCATAGCTTGGGGTGCCCCTGGCTCGACTATTATATTAAAGAGTGATGTTGATGGATTTCATATTTTGTGTGAACAGTGTGTTTTGAGTTTTCTTATCACTCGAGAGAGATGACCTCTTACCTGTGAGTGCAAGGTAGGAGTTGAGGGTTAGCACTTGTATGATTACCTGTGTGTAAGTAGTGCTTAGTTTAATAAGCTTAATAAACAAAAAAGAAACATGCAGGTTTCGATCATCTTTGGTTTCTGGGTGGTGGGGGAGGAGATGGGAGCGGAACGAGCTCCGCTGACTGTGCAGCGATGAGCGCTGCGTGCTTGGTTGAACTCTTCCGTGGTTGACAATTGCAGGTTGCGGGTGCTGCGGGCTTACCAAACAGATATGGCCAGTTCTGTAGCAGACAAGTTCGCTGCAGAATTTTGAGAGCTCAAACGCGAAGAAAAGTTGTGATTTTGGATGGCGAGAGACTGAGGAAGTCGCAATGATTTGTACGCATGCGCTCCGAAAGCCAGAGAGAGGCTGGGGTTCTTGCAGGAGGAGGCTCTTTCCGGAGTCTTGGAAATCATCGAGTGTGCAGGGATGGTCTGGAGAAATTTGAGTTGTGCAGCCTGAGTCTGGCTGACTAGTCTGATCCGGTTGGGTTGCTGAAGAGAGCAATAAAATCTTGGGTACATCTGAGTGTGCAGCGGCAGGCAGTGATTCGGGGGTGTGTTTGTTCTGGACAATCTTGGCCTGGAGGGCAGGTTGAAGTCAACTAAGGCATTGCCATGCGCCGAGGAGTCGTTATGTGATCTCTCGGCGAGACCCTATCATTTCGGGAAACGACGCTGATAAGTTGTGGCTGCTAAATCAAAGCCTCGTACATAGAGAGAGAGTCAACTGAAAGATGTTGATGCTAGTCACCAACTGCTGAGATGGGGCTGAGAGTCATGCATGGCGAGCCTGGCTCAACGTAGGCGTGATTATAGGAGTGCCAATTGGCTACCACTACAATGACACTCTAAATGGAATGCAACATGTGGAGAGAACGCCGAAAAGCAATGCCGTAGCCGAAGAGCCTGTGATTGCAGTGGTTAGGCCAGCTGTGGGCCATAACGATCCTTTGAGTCCTGTGAGTGATTCCCCACCCATATTTTCCAGGGCTGGTGCCAAGCAGCTGAGAAGATCTCGGTTGATTCCTTCAGGTGTACGAGGCCACGCAGCTACTCCTGTGTTCCCTGGTCCATTGCTCCCCATTGTCAGGCGCTTAAAACAGCTCCCCAATTTCTACTTACACTAACCGGAACAATGTAGGATCAGGGGATACAAAAAGGAGAAGCAAAGAACTAAATGCAGATGTCGGAATCAAAGATGGCAGTACACACCATATTGCCAAAGAGATTGAGGACGATCAGGATATGGGTGCAAAGCAGGATTCTAAACTAGAATTAGAGACTGGAAAAATTGGCAGAAGTAATGGCAAGCAGGTGCAGGGTTTTACAGAAACAGGGAAGAGATGTTCTGCCAAATACTCTCGCCGTCAAGCCAAGTGCACCTGAAAGCTCTGTGATATCGAAGGGATCCACCAATGGGACAACTTGTTTTTCCTCTCACACTGGCAATGTCATATGTGGGAGTCAGTTCCTCGGTTTCACCTCCGATGTGGTAGATGTATTGTGCAAGTCCAGCAACCATCCACGAATCTTTCGATTGCAGGCCGCCTGTCCATAAGCCATGAAGGTGCTGCGCAGTGCATCTCTTGACCTGCTCTTGAAATCGCCCTAGGGTGTGATACCCCATCCATAACTGAGGTCGAGTTTTGGAATTAACGAGCTCTTGGTGCCTGGAGAATCCTGGAGGGGAACGACCTCGGGAACTCGTAGATAACCTGGGAACAGGTTGTAATGGCAAAAGCGTTTTGGTGTTAAAAAAAAAAAAAAAACCTTTTTGATCTAATTTAAATGTTTAAAGAGCCTGGTTGGTCATATCTTTGTCAAATGAGCTCCGTTTGACTCAGTTTTTGAGGGGATAGCTGCAGAAAGGGGAAATCTACCTATCTAGACCTGGTTTCTGTTTTTGGGACTCTGCTAAAAATCTATGGAATTTTTAGAGTGTGAGTGTGTCATGAAAGATCCACAATCCTGTTTCTAGAACCTGTGCTGGTCTATATTAGAGACAAATCTGTGGATGTACTCCTTGTATGGCTGGGGGAAATGAGGACGTAATTGAAGGGCAGGTCTCTTCTCTTAGCCTGTGCACACAAGGGGACAGGATTTATGTTTCCCAAGGAACTCAGACTGATTTGGGTGGAGAACAGTTGGACGAGTTGATTGCATACTGGGAGTCAGGCATTAGCAGTAGACAACAGACTGCTGTAGTTGGCATTGAGGGCCTCAATATCGCCTTGGACAGTCAGAACTCTGTTGGAGCCAGCAGTTCTGCAGCTGTAGGTGAAATACCAAAGTGGGTGAAAGCTAGGCTTGGAACACAGCCAAAGACAGCCCCGGGGACCAAGGTGTTCAGCCACAAGGCCGTGGTGTACTGGAGCAGAGGAGCAGGAGCTACACAAGTTTGTGCAATCAGACATGGTTGCAGCCGGATACGCTCTGCACAGGGCAACCACGAGCGGGGGTTCATCAGCAATGACATGTTTGTTGTGCGTGAAGGAGATGCAGTCATTCGCAATGAGGACACCCGCAACCGTCTCAAAGCTTTCGAGTTGAGAGACTATCAGACCCTACCTTTGTTTTCTTTAGTGTTCAGTGAGCGGGAGATAGTAGAGTGTTGCTTTGTCTCTACCTGGCAGAAAGAGGAGGAGGGTTGATTAGAGCGAGCTACTGTAGCTTGGGACAAGGTTAGTGGCAGGTTTCTGGACATAGATATACCTCCTACACCTTACCATCAAGCAGAGCGAGGCACTTTGAGAGAAGTCTGGAAGTTGATAGCATAGATCAGGATTAGATCTTGCTTGGGCGGGCTTCTGTTCTTCCCCTCCATCTCTGTACTATTTTCATTACCTTGTACTTGTAGTTGCCAAAGCCTCTCTTGGTGGAGGCCAGTCAGTCCGGGGTTTTGGGCTGGGATATTCTGCAGGATCAGCGTTGCTGCTGGATTTTGGTGTGGGGGTGTTGATGTTTTGATTTCTTGTGTTTGGATCCCCCCCAACACCTGCATGCTTGACTGTGCGCCATGTTGGTTTTGTGTGGGCGCTTGCTTTCATAGGGATTAGGCCGGATTTGATCACCGGTCAATCCTAGAGTATGCTGTTGGTGGTGAGGCTGGAGTGATGACCAGCCAACCATAGGAGTTCTTGCGGTGGATGCAGGTGCAGGTGCCCTGAGCCATTGGGATATGACCCTTAGACTGCAACAGGTGCCCACCCGTGTCACTATTAGATTAGTACTAGAGCCTTATAGTGTCACGTGGAGGAGGTGCACATTGTGAGTGTCATTATGGAGTTACCCAAGGGTTTTGAGGGGAGTACGGCTACAAGCAGTGACAGTGAGAGTGGGTTCACAAGACGAGGTATTCGGTTCAGACCACCTTCACCGCCACCCTCAACTACTGTAGAGTCAGACACAGACTCGGAGGCTTCATCAACAGGTGTGCACTTTCATTCGCCATTGTTGTGGGACGACATGGAGGAGATGTATGGAGCTACCAAGGGGCCTCGTAGGTACTTTGGAGCTGTGGGCACAATTGAGTTGGATGACTTTATCCAGGAGTTCGACAGCTGGTGTGATTTGCAGCAGATGCGCAATCCACAGCTATTCACCCCATTCATGGCGTGGAAGGGACTGTTCCAGCATTTGGAAGGCCCGCCTATGGACGATTACCACGAGTTCAGGCGAGGACATGAAGCAGAGATTGAGGAGTGGAGGATGTATTGGTCACCTGACTACGTCTCCATTACTCGAGGCACGACGCGACCAGTAGCTGCATCAGTACCAATAGCTCCCACTGCCAGCACTAGTAGTGGAGCAAGTAGTGCTGGTACTTCTGCAGGTGGTACCAGTTCAAAAGGTGCTACTACTCCTCCTGCCACGACTACAACACATGTGCCTAGATTCAACCCGGTGGTGGAGTTCTTCCAGGAGTTGCGGAGGAACTACCAAGGTGTACGGACAGAGAAGCTGCGAAGTTTGCAAGACTTCCAGCGCAAACCCAGTGAGAGCCTGCGAGAGGCGTACACTCGTATGAGGCGCTTGATAAGTGTGACCCAAGGGGTTACTGAAGCTCAGGCAATCCAGTTTTGGTATGGAATTCTGGACAAGGAGCTCAAGAGAAGGGTGCGAGATGCAACCCTGTTACAAGCAGCCCAACCCACCTTAGCAGATGTGTTTCTGCTGGCTGAGCAGATTGAGCTCAACATGGTGGAGGAGCGAGTTGTTACAATTGGATTTGGCAAGGACATGCCTGTACGGGGCACAGCTGTCAGCCCACAGGCACAAGGGACTGCCCAACAGCGTGGTCAGGGGGGCAAGGTTGCCCAGCCCAAGTTCCATGGAGCTTACAGGGGACCTCAGGTGCAGAGGCCCGTGGCATCTTTTGCAGGCCAACAGCAACCAGGGGTGATATGTTGGATATGTGGAGGACCCCATGTCAAAAGAGATTGCCCAGAGAATGGCAGAAGGCCGCCACAAGCACAGCCTGCACAGTTGCAGTGTGGGCATTGTGGCAAGTATGGGCATGGAGATGCCCAGTGTTATGACTTGCATCCTGAGTTGCGCCCAGGCCAGTTCCAAGGGAACAATGGTGGCCGGGGGCGAAATGGACCAGCCCAGAGAGGACGAGGTGGTCGGTCACAAGGTGCAGGCCAAGGGCAACCTCAACATGGCCAAGGACGCGGAGGTCAGGGTGTTGATCAAGGCATGGCCAACCGGCTTCAGCAGCTAGAGCAGAGGCTCGCTGCCATGGCTATAGCTCAGGCGGTACCGGCTCCCAGGCGGGATGGTCCACCTCCTGCTCCTGAGGGAGGAGATATGGGAGGCATGGGATTTATGTGCGGAGCAGCACTACCACTAGAGCAGGTGGAGTCTGCTGCAGCCGTGACTCGAGGAGCAGCACGAGTTCCTGAGCCACGAGGTGCAGAGGTGGAATTGGATCCACAGCGTGGGGAGGCAAGCCGTCAGGCAAGGCTTCCTCAGTCATTCACATTGGCGGAGACTGTGTCGACGCCATCCATGGCACCTAGTTCTCGCCCGACTGTTACCGAGGCGGAGGTTACTATGCCATTGGGGAGAGCTACACGTGCAGCATTGACTCCTGCTGCCAAGGCTAGTGCGGCCGGTGTGTTATTGGGGGCAGCCACCTCTGTGTGTCAGGCCCCACTGTTCTCGGCAACAATGATTGCGATGCCGGGGGTGAGACCAGCTGCAGTGTTCAGACTAGCAGCAACACTCTGTGAGAGTGGGGAGGTCACTTCATCTTCTGCGGAGTTAGTAGAAGGTGTAGTGGCAGAGGGATCCTCGGATTTGAGGGTCAAGACTGCCACGGCTGCGCCATGGCAAGTTGCAGCTGCCAGGTTAACGGAGCTGCCAGCTAGGCCAGTCATTGAGCGCGCCATGGTGACACCTGGAGTTGTCTTGTTAGACAACCAGGGAGGCATTTTCACTTTGAGTGGACCGGCAGGCAAGAAGTACCGGCCACTGCGGGTCTTGTTGGACTCAGGAGCTCAGCCACTGATGTTGGGCAGAGCTGCTATTGCAGGTTTGGACCTCATGGAGGCGGATATGGAGCCTTGTCCTTTCCAGATACAGACATCTCTGGGAGGATCAGAGCAGGCTCGCGGCATGACACGACATCAGTTGGCTATTAGACTGCAGCCGGATCATCCTGTAGATGGCTCAGTGATGCGAGCCAAGGCCATTGTGACAGATGCGGTCTCTTACGATGTCCTCGTTGGTGGGGCAGTGTTATACCCCATGGGCTTCACCCTGGATTTCTGGGAGGAGTCAGCATCCTACAGGCCTGGATGGCAGTCAGGGGATGGTCGCCGTGCACAGCTCCCTGTGACATTCATTGGGGGTATTGCAGCTGCTCAGCGGGGCAAGATGCCAACACTAGCCGCCTTCACAGCTGCAGTTAGTTGGCCTAGAGAGTTGCTGGAAGGCAATGCCCATGCAGAGGATGTGCCACCTCCAGCAGAGCAGGATGACATGCATGGTACGGCGGAGTTGCCTGCCATGGTTGCTCACACTCCGTTGTGGGGTACGAGCAAGGATTTGCAGCAAGCTGCTGATGGACGGGTGCAACAAGCTTGGGTAGAAGCTTTTGTACCGTCAAGAGAGGAGGAGAGTGCGGTGATTGCACCAGGGCCACCTCAGTTGTCGCCATTGGACACCACACCTCTTGTGTGGCAGCGGCCGGATGAAGGCATTTGCCTTCTGGACTTGTTTGGCGGGATCAGCACCGGATTGGCTGCTGTGCTACAGGCAGGTGTGCGGGTAAGGCGTTACCTGTATGTGGAGAGGGATGAGACTGCACGACGCGTCTCACTGCGCCATGTGGCTCAGTTGGTACAGCAGTACCCTGACTTGTTGCCTGTGTCTGCAGTTCGTGGATACCAACAAGCCTTGCCAGCAGACATTTCCTTGTTGGGGGCGCAAGATTTGGAGCAGGTTGGCTCCATTGATCTGATAGTGGCAGGTTGGCCCTGCCAAGGGCATTCATCAGCCGGGCATGGCAATGGATTGCGAGACTCGAGGACGGGTCTGTTTTGGGAGATGGTGCGGATTTTGCGCTGCTTGCAGCTTCATCAAGCTGTATCTCCAGCATACATCTTGGAGAATGTACCACTGATGGGTGATTCTCGGGCCAGGGTGATGGCCAGTGTGCATCAAGTCCGGTCGTGGCTTGGGTCAGCAGTATTGCTGGATGCAGCTGTAGTGGGGTCACGGGCTCATCGTCCACGACTATGGTGGACTAACTTGATGCCACCCGCACTGCTCAAGCGTGCATTTGATGGGGTGCAGCGGCCAGCACACCTCACCGTGGATGGCATTTTGGACACAGGAAGACAGTCTCAACGTGTGAGACACGATGACCGTTTGCCTTTGGCAGTGGTCAACAGGGTGGGTCAACCACGAGCAGCATTACCTACACTGCTCAGCTTCCCAGGATCCCATGCTTTTCGGGATGGTGGACCTGGCCTCCTGTGGGATGCTCAGTTGCAGCAGTTAGTGGAGCCTAATGCCGACGAGCGAGAGCGGGCTATGGGGTTTTCCACTGGGACCACGGCGGTGCCTTCTCTTTCTGAGGCATCACGTCGTCAGGTGTTGGGGCAAGCAATGGATCTCAATTGCTTGACCTGGATTGTCAGCTTGGCTATGGCTGAGCAACGTAGAGTGCGGAGTGCACTTCCCTTGACGGTCTTTCTGCCTACCGAGACGGTACAGGCAGCGAGTGGGGGCGAGCCGGTGAGGACCACGAGGTGTAGACATCCATGGCACATGTGGGAGGTGCTCGAGGTTCAGAGGGAGTTGGCAGCGAAGGCAGCTGTGATGGATGAGGTTGGGATTCTTCTCGGGATGAGGAGGTTCTCAATGATGAGATGATGGGGCAGGATGAGGCCTTGTCATTGACTGAGCAGGAAGGGGGTACTGCTCAAGAGGTTGCAGCATAGCAACCACGGGACGCGTCCTCTACCTCTAAGCCCACTGGACTTAAGGTTGCAGTTACGGAGGACAATTGGGAGCCTGACATTGGACCCATTGTCACCGGAGGAGAGAGACGACGTATACGGCGGTTCCTGAGGGCTTATAGGAATTGCTTTGCCTTCAGTTTGAAGGACTTGGGAGCACTGAAGGGTCAAGAGATCCGTATTGAGTTGGCCACTGACACGCCAATCTTTCGGAGACCCTATAGATACAGTGACATGGAGAGGTCTTTGATTCAGATGAGGACTCAAGATCTCTGGGAGGCAGGTTTGGTGGAGCTCTCTGGTGGAGAGTATGCTTCAGCCACAGTGATGCCAGCTAAGAAGGATGTCTATGGCAATTGGACGGAGAGACGTATGTGCGGTGATTACCGGCCTGTAAATCGTCAGACCAAGTCCGATAGGTATGCCATGCCAACACCAGAGGAGATCTTTGATGCCATTGGGCATTCCAAGGTCTTTAGCACGTTGGATTTACGATCCGGATATCACCAGTTGCCGATCAAGGAGGCGGATAAGCAAAAGACGGCATTCTGGGGGATCAATGAGCACGGGAAGGATTGCCTATACCAGTGGCGGTTCTTACCATTTGGGCTTAAAAACGCTCCCGCTGAGTTTCAAAGAGTCATGGACAGGATTCTAGCAGGGGTGGAGTTTGCTCGGTGCTACATAGATGACATCATCATCTTTAGTGCTACGGTGGAGGAGCATGAGAGACACCTTCAGGGGGTATTTGAGCGCTTGAGGACGCACGGATTGAAGTTACATCCGGGCAAGTGCAAGTTTTTCCACAACCAGATTGAGTATCTGGGTCACATGATATATCCAGGAGGATTGGGGGTACAGCAGACTAAGGTAGAGTCCATTGCACAGGTTCCACGCCCCACGGATGTGAGCCGAGTTCGAGCTTTTATGGGGTTAGCAAACTATTACAGACGGTTTGTTAAGGGATTTAGTGCCATTGCAAAGGCTCTAACCAAGCTGACCAAGGTGGACCAGGAGTGGCAGTGGGAAGATGAGCAAGAACAAGCTTTTCAAGAGCTCAAGGCGAGGTTGACCTCGGCGCCCATCTTGAGACGACCTATCAGGGGGCGTCCTTTTCAGCTGCATACAGATTGGAGCATGCTGGGGCGGTGCTCACACAGGTGGATGATGAGGGAAGAGAGTTCGTAGTGGCTTATGCTAGCCGCTCGAACAATGCTGCAGAGTCTAAGTATAGCTCATATGAGGGAGAATGCTTAGCTGCAGTGTGGGCCGTGGCACACTTCAGGTGCTATCTATACGGCAATCTTTTCACCCTTGTCACGGATCACCAACCACTCAAGTGGTTGATGGAGTCAGACAAGCTTACGGGGAAGCTTGCACGGTGGGCACTCATCCTTCAAGAGTATGACTTTCAGGTGGTGCATCGACCGGGTTTGGTCAATCGAAATGCAGATGGGTTGAGTCGCAATCCATGCACGAGCCAGCAGGATGACACTGGAGCTCGGTGGCATGGTGAGACGGACGAGGAGATGGTGCCCGGATGGCATGCATCTGCATTTCTGTGTATCTTGGCAGCGGAAGGCCAGGTTGGACCTACAACAGGGATGACTATAGATCAAGTGTCTGAGGACCCTGAGGCCAGCAATGAGCAGGGTGGCGCCAAAGATATACATGAGGATTCAGTTGTGTTGGACTACCTCCGCAGTGGAGACACGGCAGCCACTATGACTGCCAAGGAGAGGGATCGGATCCTACAACGAGCCAAGAGGTTCAGGTGGGAGGGGACACACCTGCTCCGAGTGTGGGAGGATGGTTGAGTGAGGATTGTGCCTCACCCAACACAGCGGGCACAGTTAGTGCGGCATGCCCATGAGGAGTTGGGGCATTTTGGGGTGCGACGCACTCATAGTCTACTGCAGGGGCAGTATTGGTGGCGTGGTATGCACACAGAGGTGCAACAATTTGTGGCTAGGTGCATGGTGTGTGACAGGGTGCGTGCTTCATTCAACGCCCCTACTCCACAATTGCACCCTCTTCCGATCATGGGATTGGGCTACAAGTGGAGTCTTGACTTCGCAGGGCCGTTGCCACTGACCATGCGCCACAACAAGTACGTGTTGGTGATGGTGGAGCACTTCTCCAAGTGGATTGAATTGGTTCAATTGCCTGATAAGGCTAGTGAGGGAGCTGCGTATGCATTCCTGGATTGTGTGCTTAGCCGATTCGGTGCTCCAGCTGAGGTACTCACGGACCAAGGGAGAGAGTTCTTGGGGGAGTTTCAGGCTTTGTGTGACAAGGCCTTGATAGACCACCGCACCACTTTTCGGGATCATCCTGAAGCCGATGGCTTGGCAGAGAGAGTTGTTCAGACAGTAAAGAGGGGTTTGCGCAAGTATGGCTTGCAGAAGGGACACCTAGGAGATTGGGACCTTCAGTTACCCTGGTTAGCCATGGGCTACAGGTTCATCAAGCAAGCATCACTTGCCTCCTTCTCACCATACTTTCTTCTCTTTGGCCGAGAGCCGGATTTGCCTACATCCATTCGCAGAGAAGCTGCTACAGTTCTTAACCTTGATGATCCGGACGTGTGGGCACGTGCATGTGAGCAGCGTGCAGAGTTGTTCAAGAGAGTCATGCCCATGGCTTTCGAGAACCTTGCCATTGCACAACACCGTGATACGTTGAGGTATGCTACCATACGTGGTGGGGGCTATCGTCCTGGGGTTCGGAGATTCAACCCTGGTGACTATGTCTATCTGCAGCAGACTGCTCCTACGACCCTGGATGTGACTGCAGGACGTGTTATTTTGAGGGTTCGAGAGGTCTTGCCCTCAGGCGTCTTGGTCTTGGAGGGTCGGGATGGCATAACTTGGAAGGACCATGTGCGTAATTGTGCGCCATGTCACCTTCCGAATGTCGATGGCAGGATTGACCCAAACCTGGCAGTGGTATCTGCAGGTTTGAGGTGCATGTTGTGTGGGTCTGCTAAAGGGGCAGCCACCATGCTGGTGTGTGATCGATGCTCTAGAGGTTGGCATATGGGGTGCTTGACTCCACCTCTTGAGATGGTTCCAAATGGGGATTGGTTATGTCCACAATGCATTGGATAGTGGGAGTGGATACAACCATGGGAGGCTAACAAGCAACGCAAGGCCCAGCTACAGGAGACCTTGAATACACGAAGTCCTGGCTCAAGTTCACAGATTGCAAGACGGCGACTAACGATGGGGCTACTCTTGCACCCGGCCTCTTGGTCTATAGAGTTTGAGTACGATAGGGACAGTGATACAGGACTTAGTACGGCTATGGCTATTACGTCTTGTAGCTATCTGGAGGTAGAGGGACCTATCCACCAGCTAGGGGGGCGATTGTGGTAGACTACTTTATTGTGCATATATGTGTGGTGTGGTTTGGACAGCGATATAGTTGTGTAGCGATATGTATGCGCACGACAGCTGTCAAGTTAAATAAGCACAGTGTGAAAACAGCTAGCATAAAACTAGTTATTTGTATTTAACACTTGGATTTAGGTCAAGTGTTAAATCAGGTGTCAAGTTTAGTTTGACACCTGGTCCGTCTTATCTTCACGAGAGCGGCAGTCGCGCAGCTCATCTCTCTCGAGTTGAGCCTGCGCGACCGAGCTCCTTCATGCTTTAGAATCTGAGTGTGCTTATGTAGGGGTATAGGTTGTTGTGGGGTGGAGTCCCCATAGCTTGGGGTGCCCCTGGCTCGACTATTATATTAAAGAGTGATGTTGATGGATTTCATATTTTGTGTGAACAGTGTGGTTTGAGTTTTCTTATCATTGTGGTAGACTACTTTATTGTGCATATATGTGTGGTGTGGTTTGGACAGCGATGTAGTTGTGTAGCGATATGTATGCGCACGACAAATTGATTGCACAATCAGCACAGTAGACGTGCTTCAAATGCAATTAATGTGGATCAATAAAAACCTCATTGTGCCCTCTTTTTATTCTATTCTATGTCCATCGTTCCGAGAATGCGTCATTGCTCATTTCGTTTGGGATTGGGAGTGTGGGTGGATTTTGCAAGTGGCTGGTAGGCTGAAATGGGCCCCCATTGTACAGAGCAGTACCACCCTTCCATTCGCGAAACATTGCCTTTCAATATATAATTCTAAATAACATTGCCGAACCTCCTTCATCGGGAGGTCCTTCTCCCCCTATGACCGTGGCACCCTAAACCCTATTCCCGCGGACACTCATTTTCGGAAAATAGTGCTGCTCATGTTTTTTTCCACACTTACGACTCTGCTCATGGCTCATGCCGCTCATGGCTCATGAAATAGCAGCCCCCTCACCGATGCAAACAGCTGCTGCGTTAGTCGAGGAGCTTCATAAATGATCAAGCTGGTGTAAGATAAGCATTTCTGCAGTGTCATGGCTTTTAATTTGTCTTGATCATATCTGTCACAACATAATATGCAACTGATAATTTAATTAAAAACATAAAACTTACATAATTACTATGATAGTCTAGAGTTCTCTATCAAAATTTCATACTACCCTAAACTTGAAAAACAATTATCAAATGAATTAACTTGATCTTCAGTTGTCGAACAATACCTTCCATATGATTTCTGGTCACGGTGACCTGTGATCCTCATTCCAATTTCAGCCCAAACACCTTGATGGTTCATTCTGTGTCAGTGTGGAACAAATAAGCTAGTAAGTACAAACACTAATAATAAATTAAAACTTGGATCATTCCATTATAATTTTTAGAATTTATACCTTACGTTAAGCTCAATTGGAATAGTTCAAAGTGAAGTGTAGCTAATTACCTTGTCACTGCTGTGATTCTGCCTGATTTGTTCGTGAAGAACTCTTTGTCCAATCCTCCTTCCTCACAAATTCTCTTCTGCCAACTTGCAAGTGTCTTCTCACCAACTGGAGATTTTTTATACCACTGAAACATCCACCTAGTGTTAGAAAAAGACATTACTAGAAATCAAATGATATTTACAGACAAAGAAAAAAAGACAGTCATAGTGGCAACATAGCAAAAACCAGAAACAAAGAAATTCATGTAGTTTATATATTTACATTTCAATATAATAATATACATGCATGCATACATCAAATTTAATACTTACTTGATAGCTCGCACCCTTTTTCTTATGACTGGTCAGAAACAGAAGATAGGGAGGTGGTTGATCCTCAGGACCCCAAACAAGATAATGCTTAGACAAAACCTTGAAAGTATGAACAACATCTTCATCGAACCATGATACAGGGGGTCTCAACTTCTCGGGTTGACAGTGCTGCAAATCTATTTTATAGTTCTTGGAAGAGGTTTCATCAAACCTACAAAAACATATTATATGGATTAGTAAGAAAACATTAATATATATATTAATATCAGAAAGGAAGGGGGAGAAGCCCTTTAAGTCATATTATAGAAAAATCATGGAAAAAATAACCATGATAGAAGGCCATTAAGGCTTACATCACTTAGTGAGTGGGTAACACCCAGTCCATGTCACCTAGGGGCAAGCTCTAACAAAGGCAGCTTCAAAGTCATGAAGGCAGCGAGCCAAGAAGACTGTCATGAGTGCTGAAACTAAAAAGACTAGGGAGGAAACAGAAGAACAAATTCCCAGCAAGGGGAAGAAGCCTAGCCAGTGAGCCTGCAATCCTAAATCAGCCTACCAGGCTGCCCTAAGAAACACGAGCAGCCAGCTACAAGGGGAGCATAGCCAGTAAGCTTGCAATTGTAAATCAGCCTACCAGGCTGTCCAAAAAGCCAGCAATAATGGGGAAGAAGCATAGCCAAAGAGCCTGCAATCCTAAGTGCTCTTACCAGGCAGCCCTAAAAACCAGGAAGAGCCACCATAAAAAATAACTAAGCAGATCAAAGACTAAGCAGAATCAGAGCTTTACAAAAATAAAGAAGTTCTAAGAAAATAATATCTAATGTAAGAATTATAAAATATGTCATGCCCAGATTATACATACCTTACAAAGTTCCCGCTCATGTCTCTACCACATGTCAAGTCTGAAATGCTTAATTTTCGAAGCTCGGCACATCCACGAATGCAAAAATTTCTAATACAGAAATAGAAGAACCGCATGGTTGTCCTTTGGCATCAATTTGCTGCATGATTGGTAAACCTAATAACTTTGCTTCCGTGGTAACAGATAAAGTTTCAGGTTATCGCCTTTGTTTCCCCAATCCCAATTTGGCAGCAGTAATCATGGCTTCGTTACATGCTACTTGAGATTTTCGAAAACGAGGGTCTGTGGAGATGTTGAATTTCTCTTCTAAAACACCTGTGTTCACAATTCGTTTTGCTTGGTGGTCCGGATAATCCTGCCGATTGATCTGAGCAAAGATCCATACCTATATACACCAAAACATACATTAATTGTGGATAAACTAGACCATTTACACAAAATCCCAGACAATTATCCAGATTGATCAAAATGGATAACAAACAATGATATCTAAGAAAATTTCTGTAGCAACAAATCTGAGGACATAAAGGCACACACCTACTAAAAACGGACAAAAAGATCAACCAAATAAAACATATTACTAAGAGGTTCCAGCTTACATCTCAGGAGGATACATATCACCATTTTTCTTCAAAACTTGACCAAAGAAGGTTGTGAGCATGTTATTTAGCAATGTTATGTCACGATCTGAGATTTCCTCAATTGATTCTGTCAAAGACAACTTGTTGAGAACTCTCCAATCATTGAACCGGGACCTTGCCCAATTCTGAGACTTCCAACTTCTTCGTCGACCTCCATTCTCAAGATTCTCAAGTTCTTCCTTGCTCACAATACGGAATCCCTTAGAGAGATTTTCATCCAGTGGTATGTCACCGTCTGATCCATTCAAGATACTATGGCAACATGTCCTCTGAAATATGCTCAGGGTTTGACTGGAAACTGTTAAGGTTTGGCTCAAGAGTAGTATCAAGATATGGCTGATCATTATTAGACTTTAAGATCATTGCATTCAAGGCTTCATTACAATTTGAGTCAACAGGCAAAGCAATGTGCTCATTTTGATTTTATCTCTGACATATCTGCAGAGACATCATTTTCTCTTTCAGAAGGACTCAAACCTAGAGAAAAAGATGGACAATGAAAGTTTGACATTCCACTTCTTGCATGAACGTATCTGATTTCAGTGTCATGAAGCAGGATGAGAATCATTTTGCATGTAAAACTGCACACATTCAGTTCCACAGAACCCCTTATGTTTCCATAATACCATAGGCATTCTATGACATTAGAAAGATTTCAAATTTGCTTGACAACATCGAAGTAACAAAGTGGAAAGACTTGCAGCCTCCATCTATCTATAGAAGCCATTGAAATTCAGTGGAATGTAACAACGCAGTTACAATAAGATGAGAATTACCTTCATGGAATATCTGAAATGATCTCAGTACAGTGCTACAAAGGCAAAGAAACTACATCTTGAAATGAAAGAATGACGAGTGAGTCTCGCTCCATTCCCTGCGAGCAGTGTAGCCTCAAACACATCATTAAGCAAAAACACAGAAATACACTTGAAAGGAAACATAGACGACTGACTCTTGCCCCATTACTTGCAATTAGCTGTTACATGTACGATGAAATACCTCAAATGATCTGATTATAGTATTGCAAACTACATCTTGAAATGAAAGCGCCACAAATGAGTCTCGCTCCATTTCCTGCGAGCAACGTAACCTTTAACACATCATTCAACAAAAACACAAAAATGCACTTGAATAGAAATAGAGACCACAGATTCTTGTCCCATTGCATGCAATTAGCTACAGATACCATGAAATATCTGAAACGATCTCAGTACAGTGCTACAAAGGCAAAGAAACTACATCAAGCAATGTCACTCATTAAGCAATGTATTGAGACATACAAGATATGTATCAAATCCAAATTCTGGAACGAAGTTCATAATGTTGCTTATGAGGCATTAGAGATGACCCTTGATGAGATTTGCACCAAATATGTTGTATTACGACGTGTGAGCAAAATGAGGGAAAGTGAGACCCAATGAGTCATATACTCGGTAGGTGCCTTGTGAAGGGATTAAAACGTGTCTTGGCTATAGGCGGCTCGGGGGCCTAGGCGGTAGGAATTAGACAATAAAACAAAAAGACTTGGAAGGCAATTACTGAGTAGATTAGAGGATACCGTAGGACTTAGAAATGCAAACTCGCCTTGTGAAGAGGAGTACGTGATTTCTCTTTGCCGGTAGGATTTAGATAGTGAACATAGCCACCACGTACGACCACGGACCCCCTGCACTAATCGCAGTCGGGTAGGCGGTTCAGTGAGCCCAACCTACACCGCAACTTACCTTGGCCCCCCTAGACTACTATGCCGTCACCCTGACCGTGCGCGCTCAGGGCTCGTCACCATCCATGAATGAGTACATCTCATGGCCTGCCATAGTGTCCAGTACAGCTTCTGTGAATGACAAAGGAAATGGATCTTTCTTTGTACAAGCATTCAATTTCTTATAGTTCACACAAACTCTCAGTTTGCCATTCTTCTTGGGAACTATCACAATGGGTGACAACCAAGTTGTATACTCTATTGGGTATATGAACTTAGCCTTAGCCAGTTTCTTGATCTCTTCCCCAACCTTCTGTGCATAGTTGGGATTCATCCTGTACCTTGCCTGTTTGATTGGTACTGACCCTGGTTCCAGTTCAATCTTATGCTGGCAAATCTCAGGTGGTATCCCTTTCAGATCCTCATAGCTCCAAGCAAATACATCTCTGTATTTGATGAATAGGCCCTTAGCTTCCTCAAAGAATTCTGGCTCCAAGTCAGCCCCCACTTTTACCATTCTTGGTTCCTCCTTAGTTCCCACATTCACTTCTCTCACCTGCTCCTCAGCTGTGATTGTCCATCCAGCCACTACTTCATCTTGTAAACTCACAGTGGCTGGTTCCTCTAGGATTTCTATTTCTCCCTCTCTTTCTTCATACAAATGTGTTAACAGCTGGTTTATGACTTAGACAAAACAGGCTATTAACACTACTGCCCATTTCCTAAGACATGCAACAGAGGTTGTCCGACGGTATGCTTTCAGAAACAATTACGAAGTAATCGTTTTAAGGATATCGTACCGACAAGCCTTGCACGCGCATTCAACTCCCATCCTGTGTCTAGTGTAAACCCTATACATGCATGTATTTGACGGATCTACAATAGTCGAAATTGAGTGCAATTTGTGGCGTTGAATATATGTGATATCAAAGAAAATCGAAAACTGGTCTAAGAAACCGAGTTCATTAGAGATCTAGAGTTATAAGCATCCTTGTCAAATCTACAACCAGAAAGTGGTCACCGGGCCTCCAAAGGGTTAAGTATTATGTAAATTGTAAGTTTTGGCTATGTGCATAACATTCTTAGCACATAGGGTGCTAGGGTGCTAGGCCCATATGCCTGAGAATATTTCCTTCAAAATTTTGCATGTTGATTTAGACCGGGCAAATATTCATTTTGAATATTCTAAAAGCTACTGTAGTAAGTAACTGTAGCAACAAACAAGATGAAGTTCATGAAGCATATGAAAGCATTGATGATATATTACTTACCCCTATAGTTTGACTTCGCTCCATGTTTTAGAGGACGGATCAAGGAGAAACGGGATTCAACACTGGCCTATTACAGTCGACCCTGGATAATTGTTATGCCTATAGAGCAGAAAAATTATAACATTTATGTAGATCTATCAGATAACAGAAATAGAGGTCAAAATCCAAAACATAACATTTGAGAGAAAAACAATAAAGCGGGTAAAAAATAACAAAAGTAACAATTGGAAAGGTTTAGAGTTTAGTACATACAACTTTCACTGCATAAGTATTTCTTCAATCCAACAGAATACAATATTTATTCATTAGAGGGTTGAAAATACACATGGATGAATGATAAGAGTGGATGGATATTGAGAGTGATGAATGATAAGAGTGGATGAATATTTTCTCAAACCAACTATATTAAGGCTCCGCATAAGATCTAACAACTATGGATGTGTGCTAACAAAGAGGAGAGCCATATTTAGGGTAGTCTGCGTCGTTGGCCCATGTGTCTATCGTCATCTAAGTCCAAGTGCAATCCCCTATGTATCTAGAGACCCTCCTGTTTCGGAGATCTAGGCGCCATTGGCCCATGGGTTAAGAATGAAATCTAAGTCCAAGTGCAATCCCCTATGTATTCAAGTAGCATCTCCTATGTCAAGGCCCATGTGTGAAGAATTGTTCCAATGTCATCTAAGTCCAACTGCAATCCCATATCTGATCATTTTTATTTTATTTTTCAGAGAGCCTACGACCAGATTTGAACTGGAGACCTTTTCCTTGATATCTCTCCCGTCGAGGCTCCAACCATTGTCCCCGGAATTGCCATTTTTGCTATTTTTGTGAATTTCCAGCGACCAAAAGTACTAGGAATTTCATATCTCCCATACCACATGTCCAAAAATCATGAGACCAAGCCGGTGCACCCCTCCTCGTCAAGGGCTTTCCAACGGTACCAAGCACCAGCGCTGGGGCCTTGCGGTTCGGGACATCTCAACGCTACAAAACAAAACAAACAAACAATCGCTTTGCTTCATATATTGATATCAAATAAGGCTCTGATGCCATTTTTCAAGTGTAAATTTTTACAGAGCAGATTTTATAACATTTGTTTTTAATAACATTAATGGTGACATAACAAAAAAGCAGGTAACATTTATCCAGGGTCGACTGTATCCAAGCCTACATGTCAAAGCAGTATTAATCTTTCACTGAGTGGACGTTTATGTGCCAACTGTGGTCGGCGCATCAAAATTCCGGAATATCCCGTCTTCGTCGATGGCGTCAGCAAAGTCTTCGAAGTCCATGTTGGAGATCGACAGGTTGTTCTCGATGCCTTGAATTGCCTCCGGAACGGCACGAAACTGTGATTCCTTTGGTTCATCATCCTCGTCGGCCTCTTCATGGTCCTCTTCGTGGTACAGATTGACGACAACAATTGGGTGCTCTGGGTCACTGATGGTGACGTGGTCCACAATCATCAGGAACGAGTGCTGAGAAGTGTACTCCTCGGAGGCCAACCCCAGCACCTGCGCCGTCGTTAGGCCTTGGAAGGCAGGATCGTCCAGGAGCTCCACATACGCTTCAAAACCGTCGGGGCTGGTTTTCCTGATGGCCATCACAATGGCCTCCCATGCTTGTTGATCCGAGAAGTCAGTCCGGATCACCAGTGGGTTTTCCGTCCCTGGCAACATCACAGCTCCTTCTGTCACAGTCTCTGTTTTCGTTTCCCGTGCACCAGCCATGGCCAGCTTGATGTTTCTCTCTCCGAAGCTGGATTCCGTGCAAGTACCTTCTTCGATGTTTACTTCGCAAGCCTGTATCCCACCGGAGGCAGTTTCGGGGGCTGTTCTTTTGAGGGTTGAATCCTCAAACAATCAGTAACAACATCTGGGGAACAATTGCAAAAACCTCCAACTGCACTATATCCTTATTAAAACCTGTGGAAGCAAACGTGTTACACTTGGGTTTAGATACGTCGTCTACTTGTGAGAATCAATTCTGGTGAAATCGTTCACACTGGACCCTTTACCACCGAACTTGACTACGAGTTGAAATCCCTTTACATAGGTACAACCCCAATTGTTGCCTCCAGTTTCGAGAACAACGCAATCTAGACGATGGCTTGAGCAAACCACGCTATTTCTGCAGAATCATCGCAAATTAACACAAGCAATGACAAGCGTGGCTGGTTCAGAATTCTGGAAATCAACCGGAAAAGGCAACAAAGTAGAGCGGAGCAGGAAATGAATTACCTCACACAGTACTGAGGCCTTTGAGGCCTTTAACCCTTAAACGCCCAGTGCCATAGTTTGACTTTTTCAGATTGAGGCGAAATTAGCAGGGTTTCATCCCCTTGAGATCCCTCATCCAACAAGCCAAAAAGCATCCAATTTGGCCAATGCATGTTCCCATGTTTCTCTCCCTCTCTCACACGTGTGAAGAATGAAACAAGGAGAATTACCTTTATCAAATCGTGACCCCCCTCTTGATCCGAGGCAATGGGGCAATGAATCTTGGTGTGCCAGGTACCCAAGAACACTATATTTTTTTTTCACACAATTCCATGGAGAATGTAAGAAGTTATTCAGGTTTTTCTAAACCCAAAGCCCCAATCGGGCTACTGGGCGTTTAAGGGTTAACTAGATGGTGAAGAATGCATTTTTTTTGGCTTTGACATGTACACGTGATCCAATAACAACAGATAGTCAGTCAGCTAGGGAAGTTTGGATTTGGGTGATCCCTTTCCTTGTCTGATTGCAGAGAAGCGACCTTCAAGCAGTAGAAATGCACAAGGCAGGCGTGGAGCTGCTTGGAGCAGCCCTTCGGGCTGTTAACAAAATTCCTTCCGAGTACAACAAGGGTCGATCCACGGCACTCCAATGGTCAAGTAGTGCCAGAGACTCTTCAGATTGTGGCATCTGCAATACAAATTCTCCAGGAGATGGGGACACGATCGGCAAGGGTAGCATGGGGACAACTTCATGTTATTGGTGATAAGAACTTTGCTTTGCTAAATCTTTGTTGGAGAAGAATTGTTGCTATGTTATCACAGGCTGAAGAAGGTCGCATGTTGATCGCAACAATGGTGGGCTCATCACATCTTTGATTTCTCATGCTGCACAGTCATTGAAGCAAGCTGCTGAGACAGGGTATCCACAATCTCCAAGCACAGTGGCAATTGCTTCTACCCCAAGAGATGACAACTATAGAATCTCTATGAAGTCGTAGCACCAACGGCCTTTATTCATTGCTTACTCAACTCTGACATCAGCATCAAGTTCAAGGTCGAGCTCTTGCAAGGCATAGTGACAAATGGCGAGGACATGCCAACGTTGAACACCTGAACTCAGGTTTTAAAGAGCAAGAACCAAATGATATACTTCAGGAAGGAATGCTTTTCAGAGCGGGCCATGTGGTGCTGTTTCTGAACCTTTTGCAGAGTTCTATGGATTACGGGGCAGATGTTCTGTTGGAACTCGCAAAGAGGCTGGATTGGTTACTAGGAGCAGTGGCCGAAGAGGGGATGTACGTCTCAATTTTACAGCTTCAAGTTTACCCTGCAAGTAGCCCCGGTTCGTCTTTGAAGACACAATGGCAGCTGATGTATGTTTGGACATTACGAGCACTGGAGACCTTTTCTGCTGTCGCTGCCTCCTCCAGTGAAGTGTGGGTTGAGATCGAGCAATTTCTCTTCCAGAATACCCTCCACCCCTGTGCTCTCTGTGGCGACTTAGTCATGGAGCTTTGGTGCTTCGTTGCACGGCATAGTGAGCTTGCACTGATTCAAGGACACATCTCCTCGTTATTTTCTCTTCTCCAGTCTCTGGCATCACAATGCTCGACAGGTTTCACAGCAGCCACTTAAGAGACTGGCTCGGTTGGTTTAATGTCAGTCAAGCTGGTCCCTCTGCAATCGCCTCGCACCTATATAACCTTGCCTTTCATAAGGACCCTTTTACATCCTCATTGTCAGCAAGAGGTGCGACGGCTCTTTTTGGAAGGGGGCTTTTCCTTTGGCCTTCTACCTGACAGCCTCCAGAAGCCTTCATTCAGCTTGTTAAAACATTGTCTAGCTGCTGGGAGACGCCTTTCTCAAAGGAAGGAGAGCATAGATTGCATGGATTTAAGTCCTTCTCCTGTGAAGGAGGATGCCATGTGGTGTTTACTTGAGCTTCTTCGTCAATGGTGAGTGCAATTGCTGATTTATTCCTCATCATTCCCCCACCTCCTGCAGATGTAGTCCCTAAGTTATTTTCTGTCTACATTGGCAAAAAAGGGTACATCCCTGTCCCTCCTAGACTTGCCTGCCTTGTTGATGTGATGTTTTTCATGCTTATCTATACAGCCCATTAATCCTACTTGTTTACTTTCCTGCAAAATCTAACGGGGGGTTTTGCTTAATTCAGTAAGGAGGGTCGAATGCTTGATGCCAAGAATATTCAAGAGATCAAGAAACTGACCCTTGATGCAATTACACAAGAAGCCGGAGGCAGCCATCCATACTGCAGTGTACATAACATCATGCCCATCCTGCACATCAGCTGCTTCTTGTTACAACAGAAGGTATGCCCAAACACACTTGAAAATCTTCTCATAAAGATTCGAGATCTGGCCATGTCAGCACCTTATAAGGAGACCAAGGCATTGAAGCCAGCTCTTGCAGAATCTTGCTAGCTTGAGTACGTTTGACATTCCTGAGGACCCAGGCAATCCAGCAACCCAAGCCCTTTGGGATCTGTATCATATGGTATTGAGGGAGCGGCACTGGGCTCTGGCCTCATTTGGCAACTTTACAGAGCACTTGTCTTGTAATGAGCTCTGGCGTTTCGTGCCTTCAGGTCCTGGTCTGGCATCTAACATCTATGAAAGTACTGAGAGTGGTGAAGACATCTTCATGAATGCTCTCAAGAGGTTTTTGGAGAAGGAGGGTGCAATACACTCGCTGGCCGTGACAGACAGTGAGCTGGAATCACTCCGGGTTGAGTTCAAAATGCAACAGAGCAGTTACTTCCAGGCTCTCCTCCAAGATAGTGATGAGCGCCTGTTGGAGAAGAGGCCCGCAGGGTTGGACTTGGACTCAATGGACGTGGACCTGAAACCAGAAGACTGGAGGAATTATCAGTCCCACCTGAGGTGAATACAGGAATTTTGATGGTGCAGGAAGGGACCGCACTGCTGACTCAGGCAGGAGCACCTGATTGGATTCTCAAGTTCAACAAGAAATACTAAGAATGGCAATTAATGCTTGCACAATTAGCAGAGGTCAACAGAAAACTAGCTTCTACAACAAGCTTTGAGGGATGAAGGTTTTTAATCCCTGCCCCTATCCAATCTACGCTGCCGCCACCTTATTGATGATGGCCAATCTTCTCTGCCACCATGCATTATGATCGGCCTCTTGCCGCTAACCTCTCCTCGGACAAGCGAACCTATATTAAGCTCCACCAAGCTCCCCACTTAATCCTCTTCGCAGCAGTTATACAGACAATTCCCCATTCCTTGTGAGCTCCCCTCCCAGGCCTATCCACAATACTTTAGGAGCAATTCACCATTCCTAGTGAGCCTGATTGTTCCTAGCTCTTGTCACCCAGCTGTACTCTGCATTCAGCTTCTGCAATGGGTCCTAATAGTAATGCTCATCTATGCCTCAGGGGTCAGGCCTGGAACCGCATCAACAGGAGCTTCTCCAAGCCCCCAGTTAACAACGGGTCACAACCTTCCTCCGGCACAGGCTTTTTCTTTGGCACACCAAGCACAGACAATGGCTGGTGGTTCTGGCCCTCAAGGCAGGTCAGAGAGAGTTCTCTCCCCTTCACCTTTAGGCCCGTATCCCCCTCTCAGCGTTCATACAGAAGAAGGTGCCCACTCCATGCCACTGGATCCACTGGGGTCGCTCTCTCATGAAGGTCAACAAGGCGACCGTGAACATGTTGCGCAGGGTTGAACCTTATGCACCTATGGGTAAGAAATATTGTGATTAACCTTGTTTTCTAGCAGTCCATTCAAGATTGTGTCATACATAATTCAGACGAAATTGAAAATTCTCTTGTGAAAACAGTCTTGATCGTGGGTACCTTGCAGGCACTTGGCAGGTACGGGATCATACGTATTGAGGATCTTATTCATGAAATCTGCACTCGTTTTAAGGAGGCCAACAACTTCCTTTGGCCTTTCAACTTGAGCTGTCCTTTGGGCGGGTTGAAGAAGAAGCGCAATCACTACATTGAGTCCGGAGATGCTGGAAACCGCGAGGACAAGCTGAATGCTCTCATCCGCCAGATGAACTGAGTATTGATGTGCATTGGTAGATGCCAGATTTGCAGGAGTTTTGAGAGGCATTTTTTTGTACTGAGTAGCCTTGACAACTAAAGAACTGGTTGATTTGTGTAACTTCCTGGTAAACATCAACAAATGCATGTAATACATGCAAGCCCTGCCATATAGGTTGTGAGTTGTGACGCAAGTCCTCGTCGTTGAGTTGACGTTATGGAGCCTTTTTGGTAATGCTTACTGAACCTATTTCACTGGTTGTAGTTAGGTGGGAGGCCTCTAGAAGACAAGGTCACAACTTTACCTTCATTGAAAGGAAACCCAAAGCACTAGTATGGGCATGCCTGTATGTAAGTGGCTTGAACTGGTGGATGCTTTTGGTAATTTGGTTCTAAAGCCGGGGATGTTTATATTATGGCTGTCTATGCTGCAATATGCGGCTGTGAAGATGCACACCCTGTCCATATGCCCAAGAGATAAGTAAGAAAGATCTATCGATTCGTTTGGATCTCTGGAAGGCCTCTGATGGAACTCCAATTCGACCCAAAGGAATGGTCTTGGACATTCGCTCGCTCTCAGGACCCCTTTTTCTCCTATACCACAGAAAAGGCCTACAAGGCACTCACCCAGGCTCAGTCTATGCAGACCAACTGGAATGAGCGCTGGGATCTTCATGGGTTTCAGGACAAATACTGGAATGTGATCTGGGGCTCTGTTTGGCTTGAGTCAAGACCAGCTAAAATCTCAGCCTTCTTATGGCAGATAGCAAACGGCGTTCTAAAAGTGGGGGAATGGCTTGAGTTTCAGGAAGCTCTTTTATGCACCTGTTGTAGCTCGGGGATAATGAAATCGTTGGAACATTGTTTGCTGTCTAGTCATGCTCCTGACTGGCAACTGTTCGCGAACAATTCGCGCAAGTTCAGTAGCAGTAGCAGTAGGCATCAACTTGTGTTATATGAGACTTCCAAGGGCTCAGCCAGCCATGTTGCCAGAGCAGCCGAAGGCTTAGCTATGGAGCACCACCACAGCTCTCTCTTTTTTGTGACAAGTCGTGTTCATTTGGGTTCAACATCTATACCAGGCTTTGCACCTCATTTTCACATGGGAATTACACAGACAAGTTCTGATCTGAAAATTCAGTGCAGGCTGTATGATTAGTTGATGGCATGGCTCTTGCAGGGTAGATATGACAACTCAGGAAATGCTCTCAAATCAGTATATCATAACCTATGTCCCCAGGGAACATTAAATGTACCACACAGCTGCAGAGTCAATGGATTAAGCAAGTCATATACACCTTCCAAGGAAAACATTTTCTCACCAGTAATCCCCACAAGAACAAACCCCATCTTGGAAGTGGTGAAATCGGTTGGCATCCCGTACAATAATTGCTCGGCCAACAATGTTGGAGATGAACTTGGTGGCCGTGTGGCAGTCACCACACACACGAAGGTTCTTGATGACATGGAGGGGCATCCCAGGGGCTGTGCTGATCAGCCCAAAGGCAATGGCCAGCTTCTCGTTGTGGTGGCAAAGAGAAAATTCCTTTTGCTCCTCTTCCACATCATGCAATACAAAGTGCGTGTCAGGCACGTACCCCGCCTCCTTCAGCTGCCCAGATAATCTTCTCACCTCAGCATGGATTTCCTCAATTCGTGGATGCAGTTTGTCATCAACAATAAAGGTGTGCACCTTGTCGCTGACCTCAATGGAGCAGCGACCTGGCTCTTTTTTGACACCTCTGACCTTCATCATTTTTCTCACCTTTGCGGTATCGTCCCACCTGTTGGCTGCTGCATAGATGTTTGATAGCAACACATAAGTTCCAACATCCTGCGGATCCAACTTGAGAATGGATTTTGCCGCACGTTCGGCTACATCTACATTACCATGGATTCTGCAGGCACCAAGCAAGGCCCCCCACACAACAACATCTGGTTCAATTGGCATTTTGTTGATGAAATCCTCTGCCTCATCCAATCGCCCTGCACGGCCAAGAAGGTCCACCATGCAACCGAAGTGCTCCATGGTGAGGCCATCATCTTGACTCAGGGAATTGAAGTAGTGTCTACCTTCATCTAATAGGCCGACATGACTACAAGCAGAGAGGACACATACTAAAGTGATACTGTTTGGCTTCAAGCCTTCCTTTCCCATTTCTTCAAATAGTTGCAGGGCCTCCGTATGACAACCATGCTTGACATATCCCGCAATCATCGAATTGCACGACACCACATTTTGTGTGGACATTTTGTTGAACACACCCTCTGCATCCTTGATGCTCCCACATTTGGAATACATGTCCACGAGGGCAGTATTCAAGATGATATTAGGCACAATTCCAGCTTTCATGATGTCACCATGGACCACTTTGCCAATTTCCAGGGCTGCTAGGCTGGCACACGCATTGCAAACACCCACAAACGTAACCTGGCTGGGCTTCGCCCCTTCCTGTATCATTTGCTCATAGGTCTCTAAAGCCTCCATCCCACACCCATTCTGGACATATCCTGCGATCATTGCATTCCATGAGACTACATTTCGTTCACACATGTTGTCGAACACCGTCTTTGCATCCTGAATGCTTCCACATTTGGCATACATATCTACTAGGGTAGTGTTCAGAATGACATTTGGTACAATTCCAGCTTTCCTAATGTCAGTATGGAGCTCTTTGCTCCTTTCCAGGGATGCCAAGCTTGCACACGCATTGCAAATGCTAACAAACGAGACCTGGTTGGGCTTCACCCCTTCCCGGATCATTTGTCTGTATGTCTCTAAAGCCTCCATCCCACATCCCTGCTGGGAATATCCTGTGATCATCGCACTCCATGAGACCACATTTCGTTCAGCCATGTTATCAAAAACTCCCTTCGCATCCTTGATGCTTCCGCATTTGGCATACATGTCAACAAGGGCAGTCTCCAGAATGATGTTTGGTACAATTCCAGCTTTCATGATGTCAGAATGGACCTCTTTGCCCTTTTCCAGGGCTGCCAGGCTGGCACACGCCTTGAGAACGCATATATATGTCACCTGGTCGGGCGTCACTCCTCCCTGTATCATTTGCTCATAAATCTCCAAGGCATTCCTGCTACACCCATGCTCAGTGTATCCTGCCATCATTATAGTCCACGAGAACATATTTCGTTCAGGCATATTATCAAACAATCTGTGTGCATGCATGATGCTCCTGCACTTGACATACATGTTGAGAAGGGTGTTGTATAGAAATACATTTGGCTTAAATCCACTTTGGACGATGTGGGCGTGCACCTGCTTTCCCGTGGCTAGGCCTTTCACCTTCATGCAGTTTTGCAAAAGACACACATACGTATTAGAGTCTGCTGAAATGCCCCCTCGGTTCAAAATATGCATAGCCTCTTTCAGGTGTCCTGCCTTACATAGAATCCTCACATGCCTACAAGTGGCAGAAGAGATCTTGCAGACTCCATCTCTTGGTCCATTTTTAGGAGCGGTCATGGCAGAGGTGCCTGATTCTGTAAACTGTCTTGCAGGTGCTTCCAGATGACCATCTACCCATGCAGATATCTTGTTGCTGTCTATCCACACTGCCTCATGTGTACTCCTGTACTTGAAATCCAGTCCTCTTGGATCGATCTGCACCCTCACTCCATTCCTGCCTCCATCTATCCCTGGCTCAGACAACAATAATACATTGATCCTCCCTCTTGCTACTAATAGCCGACAATGACAACCCAGGATTTACTTGACCCCTACTTACCACATACTAGTTCCTTTGCTATTACTGACAAGACTTCAAAAATGTGTGTTTGGGAGAGAGGGAGGATGACAATTTGCAAGAAAGTTGCCATCTGCTTCTGCGTTTGTGTAAAGTAAGAGGCATTCACCTTTCTGCCTTGATTGTCCCATGGAACATATTCCTTCCAAAGCTTCTCCTCATCTCTATTCCCTAGTTTTGGATATTTCCCTGCAATTCCCACAGGTAGTAATAAAATGTCAAAGAGTCACCCAAATGGCTAACTGTCAAAACCCATGATTACAAAACAGGGATGAATCTGATAAAGTGGACAAAACCAGCCTCAGTGTGTTGGAAGAAGAGAGTGCCCTCACCACAATGTGCTTGACCTTGTGTCATTGCAGCAACTAGCTTTTCCACCCATGGAGATTTTAGCCAACCCTCAATCAAAAGGAGTCCTTCTGCTCCCTTGTGCGCGCTGAATATGTCTACTGGTGCTCTTTGATTGGTCTGTGAAAACAGGGTGGAGGAGCTGATCAGCCATGGTTTTAAACACAGCCTCCTCAGACCAAGCTGAACCTCCCAAATAGCTTGCGAACATGAGGAAAAATCCCTTGGGCAACATATATTCATGGCCTGCTTAAGAAGAACAACCTATGGTACCGACAGGAAAAGGAACATACTCCTTCACATTATGCATGAAAAAAGACGCACTTTGCCACCGCTGTTGTCCCACCATTTTGTAGGAATTTTATAAACCTTTTGCCAACGCTGTCCCATGCTCTACGGTTGACCTTCATGCCGGAAATCCAAGAGCACCGAAACGTTAGGTTCTTTACGGAGTAGTGCTAATTTAGCTTTGACATTCATCGAGTCAGTCTAGGTTGTATCTGAAGCAACACAATGAGGAACATGCAAACATGTCCACAATTGAAGATACTAAACGAACTTGTGCATCAAATGCTGCCCTTTCATCAGGCTGCCAGTCATACTCACTTTCATGTCCAGGCTTCGAAGGAGCTCCGCCATCCACTCCAAAATCGGAATCGCACTCGGACATCCTCCCACCATCGCCGGACTGTTTTCGATCTTGACTCTTTGCAATTAGCTTCTCTTTCACCCAAAGAGGATTCAACCAATCCTCAATCCAAAGAACCTCTTGTGCGTGATCCTTGAAGCTGGATGATCGTTTCCCATCTATACAGGAGCATGTTGCGATCGATTCTGGCATCGGGGTTGGAAGTACACGGACCAAAAAATGTATCCTCTGCCGCTTTCTCACTACATCCCGGCCCCTTGATCCGCGACGCAAGGCCTCTCGCATGACCGGAACTAGACGACAGGGCCTTGGTTGATTTCGGAAATCTTTCGGATCCGCAAATTTTGTTTCCCATAAGACTGCTTTAAGGTCACTTTCACCTCTGTGACCAAATATAGAGGAGCTGATGTAGTAGGTGGAAATCCGTATGCATCACTTCGACCTCGAATCTGATATACTCTGGCTCTTGAGCCATGGTTGTGTAGATGTTTTCTTATTAGAGAGTGGCACAAATGATGGTCGTCGCCGCAACTTGATTGATGTGGTTCTTGGGATTTTACTATTCAAAACCGCTTTTAGATTCCTCGACAAATTTCAGGAGAAACTCAGTATGCACTATGAAATGAAATGGTACGTTATAACGTCCGCGAGAAGTTCAAAGAGCTCATGGGACAAGAGGAAAATGAAACAAGAGAGGGGCCACAAACAGCCCACAACTAGAGCTCAAGGGATTGTCTAAGAGAACCCTTTATGCAGGTATGCTGCCAAGCATCTGATCCTCGTGATTCTAGCGACGACAGAAGGTCGGAAGCTAGTTTAGCGTAGAGCAGGAATAGGGTGCCATAGTGCCACGTCATTGTCACCACGTCATCGTCGCCAATGTTTTTCAATCTGCCCAGACTGCCCGCCTAAAAACGCCAATGGATTCGTCGCGCCAAGTTTTTCGAAACTGCCCAAAGTGCCCGTTTCTTTATCTTCTTGACTGCAGGAGGGGTTTCACAGGCCGATCGCGATTCACAGATGGAGACATTCACAGATTACGAGTACACAGCAGGAGCTCTCACGATGGTGGGACAACCGCAATCGCAAGATGTGGCTTTTCTTAATGTACTATGTGAAGAAGTTTGTCCATCCTGCAAATGTGGGCTCTTAGTACCATGATTTGGTATTCTTCCTGATATTTACAAGGTTCTTCGGAGATTCAGCTTGGTCTTAGCAGGCCGTGTTTCAATCTCTGCCTGCTCAGCTACATCGTGGCGATTCTCACATACCAATCTGACATTACCTGACTACAGACACAAACAACACACACAGAGGTCCTTTTGGGTTGATGGTCGGCCAAATCCTCCATGGGTCATGACACAAGGTCAAGGACAATGTGGTGAGGGCACCTTCTTCTTCGACCTATTTCAGCCTGTTTTGCCCTCTCTCAGACTCGGCCGTGACAAGTTACTGTCGTTGTGGCAACAGGAAAATATCCAAAAACAGATAACAGAGATGAGGAGAAGTTTTGGGGATGAACACTTTTCCGACCCCAGTCAATGGTGGAACAATAGAGACAAAAAGGTGAATGCCTGTTGGACTATAGAGAGAAGCAGATACAATTCAGAATTGGGTTGGTCAGTGTCAGCTGCTAGCATGTGTCCATGGGTCAATGAAACAAGGTCAAGGACAATGTGGTGAGGGCACCTTCTTCTTCGACCTATGTCAACTTGTTTTGCCTTCTCATCAAATTCGACCCTGAGATGTGGATTCAGATTTATCGAAGAGGGCCGGATTTCAAGCTCCAGATCACCTATGATTCTCTGTGGAATGATAGCTACAAGAAACCTGCATGGGTAGATGGTCAACTGGAAGCCACATACAATTGATAAATTCAGGCATTGCTAATGAAGGCACCTTCTTCAACACATTTCACCCTGTTTTTCCCTCTTATCACAATCGGCCCTAAATTTTCATGTTGAATTTTGCAAGTTAGTTGGTTGAATGAACCTTTGATAGTTTGGAGGTTGACTTTGACATGATACTGCCAATGTGACAACAGGGAAGTATCTAGAAACAGGTAATAGAGACGAGGAGAGGTTGTGGAATGAATACTTTTCTAACCCAAGTCAATAGTGGCCCGACAATGGAGGCAAAAGGTGAATGTCTGCTGGATTACAGAGAGTAGCAGATGCAATTGAGCATAGGAACTAGTGTGATAAGTTGAGTTGGGTGCTTCCTAGAACAAATCTAGGCTGTCATTGTCAGTTGATAGCAGCAAGGCAAGGATGTATGTATGATTTGTGCAGAGGCATGGATAGCTGAAGGAGCAGGGATAGCATGTGGGTGGATAGATTCATCCAAGAGGGCCAGACTTCAAGCTCCAGATGACCTATGATTCCATGTGGATCAATAGCTACAATAACCCTGCATGGGTAGATGGTCAACTAAAGGCAGTAGCTGCAGCAGCACAGTTGATAGAATCAGGCACCTCAACCTCATTTGGGGATATGTGCCTGAGGATGCGGTGGGAGTGTTCAAAAATATGGCTGAACGAGATTTGGTGTCGTGGAACGCGATGCTTGCAGGATCTGCACAGCAGGGGCGCAGGACGGAGGCCTTGGAAACCTATGAGCAAATGATAGGGGAACGGATGAAGTGCCACCACATCACGTTTGTGTGCGTTTGTAATGCTTGTGCAAGCCTGGCAGCCCTGGAAAATGGTCCATGGTGACAATCATCAAAAATGTACAGAGGTCCATGAGCTGACATCATTTTGGAGACTGCCCTTGTCGATATGTATGCCAAGTATGGGAGCTTGAACGATGCCAGACTAGTTTTTGACAAAACGTCTCAATGAAATGTGGTCTCATGGAGTGCGATGATGGAGGCTTTTGAGATGTATGAGCAGATGATACGGGAAGGCATAACGCCCAACAAGGTCACGTTCATTTCCATTCTCAATGCATGTGCTAGCATAACAGCCCTGGAGGAGGTCCATGCTGACATCATCAAAGATGGAATTGCCTCATAGATCTCCTTAGAAAATGCATTTTTTAATAGGTATGCTAAATGCGGCAGCTTAAAGGATACACGGGAAGTGTTTGACAACATGGCTGAGCAAGATGTGGTATCATGGAGCGCAATCCCAACGCAATGTCGATCGCAGGATATGCTTTGCATGGGTTTGGTGTGGAGGCTTTAGATATCTATGATCAAATGATACAGGAAGGGGTGACACCCAACAACGTTACGTTCATTTGTGTTCTCAAGTGCCCAAGATCTATACTACTTGTCATTATGATTCCAAGGGTTTTCCATCTCCATTGTAGATTATGGAAATGAATCAAACACCTATAAGTTGCCATGAGTATACTCTTGGTCCGATTAACTATTTGTGCTCTAAGTGCCCATGATGCTTTCCCTCAAAACAATAATTTGAAGATCTTGTCATCAACCTGCTTTAGTTCTGGCATAATCTGATGGGTCCCTATCTCAAATTCAAACCCCCAATCCTTAAGCATCTAATCCATCTATATGCTCCAAACATTGCATCTCAAGAGACAAGACCTTCGCCATATGCACCAAATAATCACCATTTCACTCAGTCTGGACTGTATCAGCCCATCTCTCACACATTGCTCACAAGTCCAAGCTCCTGATTCATGCTTACCACTTGCTTATATTCTTCCCCGGTGCCCCTATCCACAGCGGACGGTGCGCTGAGAGACCGCTAATTCCATGGCTAACCCATCGCTCTCGGCTTTTTTTATTTGGCAGATCGCGGGTAATTATCTCCCTTGCGTCTACACGCTGATAATACTCGTGCATCCCTAGATTTTCTGCAGCTACTTCTTTTCATCCATACGGATGAATAAGCACACCTTTCTATGTTAATTACCACCTTCATTCATCTATTTGTCATCCAGCTATGCTTACTTATCCATCCAGCTAGTGATGACCAACTGTCGAGTCCGTTCATCCGCACGTCATCTTAAATATTCCCACTGGATGTTGTACGCCACCTTAGCATCCATCCAGTCATCTTTTCATCCCTGCATTGTTTTCTTCCTGAGCCCCGACACTTAGACACTTAGCTTGAAAATCGCAGCTCAAAATCGTAGCACTTGTTATTGCCCTACAATGGATTGTTGCGGAGGCTACCACATCTTGTTTAGCCATTCTGTCAAACACTGAGAATGCATCCTTCATACTCCCACATTTGGCATACATGTCAACTAGAGTAGTCTCCAGAATGATATCTCGGGCAATCCCAGCTTGGGTGATGTCAGCATTGACCTCTTTGCCCTTTTCCAGGGCTACTTGGCTGACACATGCATGAGAATACAAATGAACGGGAGGTTTTGATACAACTGACAGATTTGTATTATGAATGTTCTTTATATGATATTTTTCAATTTTCAATTAGTTTCGACCATGGAGCCTGGCCAATGACAGAGACACTCTACTTGAAAAACTGCTATAATCTTCTTTGTTGCATGATTGAACCCTCCTACTCCACAAACTTCGATCAGTAGATGTTAATTAGACGTTGCTCAATGACAATGCTGGGGGGTTTGAGGCTGTAGTGTCAAGCAGTCAACTGCTTGTTGGATAAGCAAGTTAATTCTTGTCATATGATCATGTCGGGGCTCTCTCTAGCAGCATTGTCGACTGAGCTTATGCCTAACTCACCTGCATGATTCCACAATGGTGCTAGCCACATAGAATCTTGCAGACAGAATTAGGGTAAGTGACGGTGGTCCATGGGTTTGCCCACAACTCGCACTAACTGTTGAGGGCAGATGTGGGCCCCTGCATTGAACAATGCATTGGAGAATCGTTTGACCTTTCAACCTTTTGTCGGTGAGGGGTTGACGTAGTTGACCTACTTTAGGGTTTTGGAGTTGTTCAATCTATTTTTTTCTCTCCTGCAGTCATGTGAGAAATGTTAGTGCCTCCCAAGTGTATGCAAGGTGTCCAGACTTGAGTCTAATTGGTTTCCAATGCTAATTTGAGCTGCAGACATGGTCATTATGTAGTCACATGTGGTTCAAGATTAGCATTTAGTCTCCAGGCAGCTCTTCCTTGCAACGATGTCTTCCACCTGCATTTCCCTTCCTTGTGTAGATCACTGGTCGGGCCCCTACTCGCAACATCACTCCAATCAGCAGCATAGTTCTTCAGTTACAGGTCAAACGCAGAGTGGTTTATGCTCATTCAATTCAGTTTGTATGGTAGAGAGATACACATAGGATAAGAGAAGAAACTCACTAGAACTTCTAGGATAGCATGCTAGATGGCGTAGGTGATATCTTCTCTTTCGCTGCGGTGTCACTTGTGTCATCCAACTAACCACAATGCATGAGTGAACAAGAAGAATATGCAGGAGCCCTCTTTTTTTGCTCTACACCACCATTTTTTTGAAAAACAAAGAAATGCAGGATGTATGAATGTAACACTATGGGGATGACCCACCCTTTTTTATGTTTCCAAACTATGGGGATGCCGAAGAGGAAGGACCAGCAGGATTTTGGCCCTCTTTCCTTTGAAAAATAAACATAATATGATAGCTTCGGCAACACTCCGCCGTTCTTCTTCCGGAAAACAATGAATTATGGGATGTATGTATGTAACACCATGGGGATGACCCACCTCTTTTTGTGAAAAATTGAACGTAGTTCTCAGAATTCGTCGCTAGTAGTGCGGAGCAACGCGAAGTGATATGAATTTGCTGATATGAATTTCACGTATGAAGTTCATGTAGCCCAGTGGTAATGGGCACATACCACGTTGGATGTGGTTGTGGGTTCAAACCACGGTCTGGTGTGTCATAAAGGTGTCCATCTTCCTAGTGGAAGGCAGTAGCCCTTCGGGGTGAAGTGACTCCATAAATTACGCTTCCTTCGGGAGGCGTCATACTTTCTTTTACTTTTTTTTCATGTATGTTGTTGTTTGTCCAATGTATGGTGAACAGAAACGTCAAGGTCATCACAGTGCTACCGAGATATTGAAACTCATGCTCAAGTACGTTTCTGGACTTTCTACTTGACTTGTCACAATGCAGTTTTAGAAAACTAATCTTAATCAATACTAATAGCTTTGATAGTGAGCTTCTACTAGGTATCAAAGTACAAATATTGTTTTTGCACTAGCTGTAGTTTTGTACCTTTCGATCTTTGGATTGACAGTCATCTCTGTGGCAGCAATCCATCACTTCGAATGGCATACATTGACGAGGTGGAGGAACGCCAGAATGAGAAGCCGAGCAAGGTGTATTATTCGGTTTTGGTGAAGGCTGTAAATGGTTTGGATCAAGAAATTTATCGAATTTAAGTAGCTTAGTCAGTACGCTACTGAGAATCATTGAGGTGATTCTGGGTTCAATCCTACTACCAAGTTGTCGCGGGGTAACCAATTCCCACATTTCCTCCCGTTAAAGATGTGCATAAATAGATGGAAAAACAGTTGGTGTAGCTGTACATGGAGCCTTATACACCCATCCATTCATGGAGCCACAACATACTACTGAAGTAGCTGCAAGGTGAAGTGGCTCTTAGTTAGGCCGGCTACCCTCGGCACTATGTTCCATATACTTTGAGGGATAGTGTTGGGTGCCCGGGCAAAAACTGCCCGCCCCGCCACGTCCTCCGCGCCCAACCCTCCCGCTCTCCCGTTGACTCCCCATTCCTCAGTGTCACGCAGGCGCGTGGGGCCCGCCTGCCCCCAAGCCTTGAGCGCCCACCCTCACGCCCACGCCTTGCCTCCCTATCCGCCACATCGCCCTCCCACAACCCGCCTTCCGCTGCCACTACTTGACGTGGTGGCTTGTGACTTGTGAGGCATACATTGCCTCAAATGTGGATGGCTGAGGCAGATTGAGCCATCCACTTTTAAGATAAGATCTCATAATTAGGGATTCCACTATTCTAGAAACATAAGGGCTAATGGTTCTCTAGGTGTTTTCTTGCTTCAAGGTTTTGGATCGCCCTCTTTGTTACTTGAGGTAGAGTATAAACTTGTGCTTAGAGGTGGTTTAAAGATGGTAGAGTATAAGATGGTATAAAGATGGCTTGCATACATTTGTGCTCTTAAGTGGATGACATATAATATGTTGAGGTCAAGCTTAGAGTTTCTATGTTAACAAAAGTACATACTTCAATCTTAATGTACCCATCTTTTTAATAACTTAAGCTCTCTTTCATTGGAAATGATTGAACCGTAAAAATGCGATAAAGGGCAAAATCTTTAAGCTTCATAGAAATCCATGATCTATTTTTGTGTTTAGTGTTTAGAATAAGTACGCGGTACTTAGCCAATGGCGGGACAAGGGTACATTATCACGAGAGCAGTAAGGGGTAGTGTAGTAACCGTGAGCCGTGAACCACGATATCACACGGTCACGATAGCATCGGCTTTAACCAATAGAGGGAGTAGTGGACCGTTTACCACTATGGCTCACGACCACTACAACGAGCCACTTTTTAGCAAACCTTTTAGGTTGCGTAGGCAGTTAGACAAATGGTCATTAACGACCGCAGGCTGTAACGACTCTTTCGAATATAGTATAAAAAGACTGCACGCAACTCAGAAGGTGTGCGGTAGGAGTATCAGTGATCAATATGTATTTAGAGGAACTCAGAGTGATTCTGTATACTTCTGTGATGATGTGACGAGCTCTAAAGTAAAGCCATGCTATTCGAAGTATCTCTGTGTAGAGTGAACGTGAGATGGTGATAATGTGTATCATCTCATAATAGATCTTGTTTTCTCTTGACTACCATCTGCTTGTATGAACCAAGAGGCTTCAGTCCTTTCAACTAAGATCTTTTATGCTTAAGAGACTGTAGATTGGTCTTAATCAATAAGATTAAGCAGTCTGCAAGGATATGGCTTCATCCGACGTTCATGGTTTATCCGCGGAGCTAACTGGAGTGCCCCCCTAGGCCTGCGGTCAAATCCCCCCCCCCCCCCCCCCCCTTCCCTCGTGTATGCTTCACGCCCATCCGAGGGTCCCATGCTCCACGTTTCCACTACGGCACTCCCCTGTTCCCGCTCCTCCGCTCCCCTGTTATTGCTCCCCGTTCCTCTACTCCTCTGTTCTCCGCTCCCCTGCTATTGTTCCCCGCTCCCCTGCTCCCTTGTTATTGCTCCCCGCTCCTCCGCTCCCCTATTATTGGAGCGGCGAAGCAATAAAACAATGGAGCAATAGCACAAGGGAGCCAGGAGTAGTAACAGGGGAGCAGTAACAAGGGAGCGGCGGGGAGCAATAACACAGGGGAGCAAGGAAAACAGGGGAGCGGGGAACATGGGAGCAGTGATTGGGAACAAAGGAGCGGAGATCCGCTTGAGGGACTTAGAAATTTTTTGGAGATGCAAAAATCTCATGGTATTTCAGTTAAATCCTTAAACATACGACTCTCACCGCACCATAAGGCGAGATTTGAACCTGGCAAATGTAGGCTAATGCATCCAGCCACCACGCTTCCCGCCACTTTCTTGCACACCCTCAGTATTTTTATGTTTTGTACTATAATATAGGCAATGATAACGGCACTGCGTGGGGGTGGGGATTTGACTACGGGCCCCGCCAAGGCGTCCCGGCTCCAGCAAGCCCCGGCAACCGTACCGGCAGGTTGGCACGCACGCATTCAACTCACATCCTATGTCTAGTGTGTTCCCATGTACAGTGGTGTTTGCTTTTACACATAATACCTTCTAATACAACAATTATACATTGTTGTATATCTCACACTTGGAATTGATTTTTTCAATTTTTTTGGGGAATAAATTCTTCTCTGTGGACTGAATGTGTTGTAATTAGAATGGATCTATGATATTTGTCAACATTTCTATGTATACAATTTTAGACAAACAATATAGGTTCAACGTACGTGGCAGTTGAAAATCCTTTGTAAATTTGGTGCATATGACATTAGAATACCATAAGTCCCCTGGCTCTCCTCTCTGGGCTTCCATCTAGAAATCTTGGAACAGCCTAAGAGGTTTTCTGTTAAAAAAGGAGCCTACCACAGTCTCTGAAACATTGAGGCAACATCTGTTCCTTAACACCCCCACCCCCTCAATGGAAGATCGTGGGCTAGCAAAGAGATGGGCAGCTTGGGAATCCAAGGGGTTTTCTTCTGTCAAGCATCTTTGGGAGAGCACCACTCATAAAAGGGTTTTGCTTCCAGGCAGATGACCTCTCAGGTCGTCTCCCCTTTAAGGGTAGGGACGTTGTCATTCTCCTAGCTTTCAATGTCTCGCATGCTAGAATCGGTCATTGGTCCACTCCCGAAAAAACCTTCAACCCAGTTGCTCCCAGAGGAACTCCCATCCTTTCCTGGTTACAAAAAGAAACCTTTGTCCTATTCGGGCACTCAGGCATCTGTTCGTTGCAACTGGACCCCGCTGAATGGTCTTGGTCCTTCCAGGATGAACAACAACCTTTCTTCGCATACTCGGCCAAAAGAGGCTACAGAGCTTTGCTAAGTGCCAGGCCACTTTTCACAAAGTGGAATGACAAATGGAGTCATGAAGGTTTCAAAGAAGAGGACTGGAAAGGGATTCGGGCTCAAGTATGGGAAAAATCAAAGTCAGCCAAGATTAGTGCCTTTCTTTGGCAAGTTGCGAACATAGTTCTCAAGGTAGGCCAATATCTGAATTTTGAGGAGGCCCTACTCTGTCAATGTTGTTCCACTCAAACCAATGAATCGCTGGAGCATAGTCTAAGACATTGCCAAGCTCCCCGCACCATCTGGCCTTTGGTTCGGACCTTCTACACACCCTGGAGGTCAAGCCATCCACTTCGGTCAACATTCTCCTTAACTACAATCAACAAGGAAAAACCAAGGCTTCTGACTGCCCAGTCTTTGAATCGCTAAGAGGAGCAGTGCTCTGGAATCTGTGGAAAAGTTGTTGTGCTTGGACCCTCGATAGGGAGAACAGTAATGCCACAACAATCCTTACTATGGTCTTTTTTTATCTTACAATTGCTGCTAAGAAAGCCTGGGCCCTACTGTGTGCAGCAATTGCCGGGAAACGGGGGGTGCTATTCCGTGAGCCTGGAGGCGTGAGCCTGTGAGCCCAGGAAAGCGTGAGCCCAGCACAGGCTCACGCCACGTCAGCATGCAAACAGTGCCTATTTCCGCGGATGCCACCTATTTCCGAGTGGTGTCACCTATTTCCGCGGGTTGATGTGGGGAGAATTGAGAATTGAGAACAAAGTGGTTTGTTTGTTTTTGCAATGTACTCAAGTCTGTGAGGTCCACAAAACAACAAATATATTGAAGGAACAATCCGGGCAGTCCATGCAACCCCCATCTCCAACAATAGTTTGGAACCATGAATGTGAATTCCACGCACACATTGCAAAGAGGACAATAAGGACACACAACCATCCCATTTCAAATTTGTCCCAGAATTAAACCAAAAGAATACTTCATATCAAGAGTCGCAGTCATCACAATCAGTGTCCACCTCCTGTGCTATGTCATCTACAAAGATTCTGGCCCCAACACCACGTGTTCTACGAAGGCCATCGCAAGGTGGACTCTGAGTGCCATGAACGGACATGCTTGCTGCGAGTGCCTCCGCATAGACAGGTAGCACACAAGACCGAGGAGGACTGAAAACAAATCCAAATAGGTGTGATAGCCCAGGAGGGCAAGTGGAAGCACGCGGACTCCTACACATGTCCACAAAATCCCATTTTTAACACAATGATGCAATGCACAAGTCCAACGAAGAGGATGTCTCCCATGTGCACTTTGCCTCAAGAACAGCGATTCTCGATATTGAAACAACAATGCAAGCATGCACAGGTTGAACTTACTCACAGGCAAAGTCGGAGTCCAGCTCCTTGTCAGAAGTCTCCTCTGTACCAGTATCAGCGGGACGGGGCTTCGGAAGGACCTGAGAAGTGTGTCCACCCAAACCCATCAGGAGGTTCTTGTAAATCTCAGCATCCCCTTCAATCCCAAAGACATGTCGCGCACTGGCCTTGCAAGCGTGGTACGAAGCACCTGCAGTGGAATAGAATGAAGTAAGCAGACATTGAAGACACATTCGGAACGGTGGAAAGTGCTGAAAGTGCAAGCTCAATCAAACCTCATGAAATGTGAATGTTGAAGAGACGAACCTGTGCCCATCGACAAATCCAGAACTCTGGCGTCTGTGTAGGTGCAGCACTCCACAATCGTTTGAATGAAAGCCGGGCTCCTCTCCCTCGCCCCTCTCCAAGGAACCCCATTCCCCCTTCGCAAGCACAAGTTGCTGTCGACGTAGTTGTGATGCATGTCATCCGTGGGAGGATCTGTCCTGTCATCTATGAACTTGCCCCCGTGAGTGATGGCAAACTCCGTAATGCCGGCCGGAGTCGTTGGTGGATGCACCCGGACGAGACAAACAGCTTCAAACAGACGAGTCTGCGAACATGACATCCACAAGGAACTAAGAACCAAAATGAAATCGGGCCCCTACATATGAGTTCGAGCGACCTATACAACACAATCCCAGAACAAAAAAGAAGAGGAAGAAGAAGGGAAACTCACCATCTCTCCCGGACGATCCCCCTTCGTAAGGTACATGCTGTTCACACAATTCCATGTCTTCACGACTCTCATGCCCGAGGCTTTCAAATAGCTGGCAAGGGCACGGCGACACCGAACATCGATGGACTGGATGAGAACCAAAACACCTGCATCGGAAAGGAAGAAGTTGCAAAAGGAAAAAACCCACCGCCAGTAGCGCTCATCAAATGCATTCCAACCCGGACAAGCACCCGATGGAGGGATATCCGGGACTACCAACCCATCAGGGATGTCCAAGATGATGAGTTCCGCTGCATATGGCTTCTCCTTCCCATTCACCCACGATTTGGTCATTTTAGCCTGCAAACAAAAATACAATGGAATTCTGACAAGTTTATAAACGATCCATGCCCACAGCAGACAAAGAGAGCAGAAGCCACAGAACCCAAAGAGAACACGCACCGTGCTGAGGAACTCGACAATCCTCTCCCACACTGGTGATGGCTCGCCCTTGTAATCAGATTTCTTCGACTCCATCATGGCAAGGAACCCGACGTTGGCAATCTCCAACCTGGTTGGACGAATGACCCTCGTGGGATGTTCCACTGCATGGTACGGGTCCTTGGGATCAACCACCCCCTTGTTTTTTCTCCCGGATCCCCTACCATGCGGTGGAGTCTGCTGGACATGCTCCACAGGGCCAATAGCTGCAACACTTCCCTGCCCTTGTGCCACCTTCCCTCTACCCCTTCCCTTCCCCACAACACCAGCAACATCTTTTCCCTTTGCCTTTCTTCCTCTACCCGGGGTATCCTGAGCGGGAGGCTCCTTCTCTGCAAGAGTCCTCAGATTACGCTCATGAATGTCGAGGTCCGCTGCTGCGGCAGTGGCTGCAATACGGTCATTCTCTCTCCTCAAAGACAACTCTACAGCTGGGGTCTCTGAAGGAGGGCAATCCAAATACCAACCACAAGAAGAAAGATGGTCTGGGCCCCAGTCATGCAAGATCCCAGCAGTGAACATGGTCTAGTTGCCAGCAGGGACAAGCCAAAGGTCCACGAAATTTGGATGTTTGTCCAAGCAATTCTCTTCCAAGAGAACAAACCTAATGTACCTGCAGGAACAGACACAGCCTCATTTTCCAGTGCACATATTGTGTCCCAGCTTTTTCAACACACCAGGAAGACCCCCTTAAACAGTATGCCACACAACACATTGCAACCACAACACAAGTAAAGAGTGCAAGGGTGTGCACCTGTAAAGGCATCGTTTCCAGGCTTCCTCTCCTTTTTCCTGCTGGTCAAGCTCATTTGTTCGACTGATGCCACCCTCCTTGCTGAACTCTCTAATGAAACCAGAGTGCCACACTGTGGCTCTCCATTTCCTCATGTAAGCTTCGAAGGAGACCTTCGGAGCTGTCATAGTGATGCCATAGTCAGCCAGCTGAGTATGCAGAACCGATCGGGCCCTTTCTTCCAACTGCAAAACAATTGAAATGGAAGAATGAACCCAAAAACAGTCACAGCGAATGTAAGAGGCAATGGGAAGAGAAGGACAGGAAAAGAGAAAAGAAAGTGAGATACGAGAGGACATCACACCTGGCTCCAGTAAGTGGCCTTGTGAAGCCAGGTGTCCAGCACATTGTCACTGACAGGAACGACACGCTGGGTCTTCTTCTCTTTCTCTGGCCTTGGGAACATGTGGGTATCCCTAACTGTGGGATCGGAGTTCCATATCTGTAGCCACTTCACCTTCTGTTCAGAAGACACGACGGCGGTAGACAACCTGTGCAACTTCTCCTGGGCCATCTCCGGCTTGCCTGGCTTGTTATAATGGTTTTTTTATCTCCAGGAGAAACTGCGGCCCGAATGATGGGTCGGCCATTCTCAACTGCTTCACAAAAGCACTCATTATTGTCCTTCTTGTAGCGTTCATCTCCTTCTGGATGTGACTTTCAACCCCCTTTGCTGTCCTTCTCTCCTCAGGGGTAGAGCTATAGTATTCCAGTTTGCCACGCTCCCCTGCATCTGCAATGTCTTGCTGCAAGGGAATGCAAGAGAGTTGCATCAATCCAAGGTCAAGGGAGACAGACAGAAACAAACATGTGGAAGCAGGAATATGGAAAGGCCAGATGAAGGAAGATGTATCTCACCGTGTACATGTACTCCATGAAAGCCTCACGGGTCAACGAGTACCATGTTTCCGAAGTCTTGGAGCTTTCGCATTTCTTATACATCTCTGCCGAAATGATGGTCTTGAAGCGCCAACGCACATTGTTTGGGCCCCCTTCACTGCTTTTTCTTTTATTTCAAATTGGCCACTTATGGCCACTATGCCATATTAAAATCACACCTTATTGCAAGCTCAAACAGTGTGCGGCAACGCACACTGTTTGAGCTTCTTTATGTGATTGATTTTGATGTGAAAATCGGTCTCCTGGGGCCACTCTGGCAGGTTGAATCCAACCTTTATTGGAAGCTCAAACAATGTGCGGCAACGCACATTGTTTGAGCTTCCTTATGTGATTTCTTTTTATTTTAAAATCGGTCCCCTGGGGCCACTCTGGCAGGTTGAATCCAACCCTTATTGGAAGCTCAAACAGTGTGCGGCAACGCACACTGTTTTGAGCCCCCTCTGTGCTTGTTTTTCTATGTGAAATTGGGCCTAACAGGGCCAGTATGCATGCTCAAAACTCCTATAGTTGTCAAAACTCCCATGGTATTCGGATTGCCCTCCTTCTGAGACCCCAGCTCAGGAGGTGTCTTTGAGAAGAGAGAATGGCGTATAGCAGCCACCGCCGCAGCAGCCGACCTCGACATTCATGATAGAAATTTGAGGACTCTTGTAGAGAAGGAGCCTCCCGCTCAGGATACCCCGGGTAGAGGTAGAAAGGCAAAGGGAAAAGAAGTTGCTGGTGGTGTGGGGAAAGGAAGGGGTAGGGGGAAGGGGGCACAAGGGCAGGTAGGTGGGCAGGGAAGTGTTGCAGAACCTGGCCATGTGGTGCATGTCCAGCAGACTCCATCGCATGGTAGGGGATCCGGGAGAAAGAACAAGGGGGTGGTTGATCCCAAGGACCCGTACCATGCAGTGGAACATCCCACGAGGGTCATTCGCCCTACCAGGTTGGAGATGGCCAACGTCGGGTTCCTTGCCATGATGGAGTCCAGGAAATCTGATTACAAGGGCAAGCCATCACCAGTGTGGGAGAGGATTGTGGAGTTCCTCGGCTGCAGAATGATATCTGAATTTCAGAATGTAATTCAAGGACTTGAATCAAGGAAGAACGGAACCAGAAGTGCAACATGTACAATGCGAAACCAACCTGTTCACATCATTCATTGCCGTCAGAAGACCCATCATGTTGTCGTCACAATCAAGCACCATCGATCGAACAGAGTAATGCCACTCTTCCTCCTGTGAGTGCAGCCTCCCAATGACAGCCATCCATGCAAGCAACCGGTGGTTGCCATCCCAAACGTGAAACAACTTCCCCGAGAATACCTGGGTGGAAGGTTTCCTGGAGAGAAGAAGTTCGAAGGATTCGTTCACCTGTCTCCAAATGGGGTCCCAGGAGTCGACGATTGACTCATCCACAAGGAGCTCGTTACCTCTAGAATCCCTAGTAGAAACGTAAAAGACTGCGGATCCATCCAAATACCCATGAACAAACTCGGCCTCCAGCTTGAGAATGTCTTTGACAAGGGGTGGACGAACGACGGGCATGGAAACCAACCTACACAGGGGAATCTTCAACCTCCCACCAGGAGCAAGCATACTTTGAACCACAAGCTGAGAGTTCACCTTTTGACCCCCCAGCATCTCAGCGGCTTTGCTTTCATAAAACTCATCGTCAGGGGCTCAAACCGTGTGCGTTGACGCACACCGTTTGGGCTGCCAGGTAAGTGTGAATTGAACCTGACAGAGACGACCTTTGTGGTCGATTCTAAAATGCCAGCTGCCAGGTAAGTGTGCATTGACGCTCAAAGAGATGCCCTGTGTGGCCGATTTTCAGATAAAAAAAAACAATGGCATGGTGGGCTGGAATAGTGTGCATTGACGCACACTGTTTGAGCTGCCAGGTAAGTCTGCATTGAACCTCAAATACATGCCCTATGTGGCCGATAAACAATGACAAGTTGGGCTCAAACAGTGTGCGTTGACGCACACTATTTGAGCTGCCACGTACATCAACTATGGTCTCCTTCCCCTGACCCTGAGGGACCTCATCCGCCACACTTTGCATTTTCTCCTGCAAGGTTCTTCACTCAAATTCTTATAAAAGAGGAATGAAATGTCGACTGATGCATGAAAAAGTGGGATCAAACAGGTAAGTGTTCTTTGAGCTGCCAGGTAAGTGTTCATTGATCCTCACGGACCTTCCCTATGTTCTCGATTTTCACAGGGAAAGAACATTGAAAAGTTCTGCTCAAACAGTGTGCGTTGCCGCACACTGTTTGAGCTGGCAGTAAAGGATTCATTTCATCCTCAGATATGTGCCCATGAGGGCCGAAGGTTGCGCCCTTCAATATTGATATGTTCTGCCTAAACAGTGTGCGGTTCCGCAGACTGTTTGAGCTGACAGTGAAGGGTTCATTTTATCCCCAGAAATGTTACACTGAAGACCAAATTTTGCACCCTAAAACATTGAAATGTTCAGCTCAAACAGTGTGCGTTGCCGCACACTGTTTGGGCTGACAGTGAAGGGTTCATTTCATCCTCACATAGGTGCCCCTGAAGTCCAAATTTTGCACCCAGAAACATTGAAATGTTCATCTCAAACAGTGTGCGTTGCCGCACACTGTTTGGGCTGACAGTGAAGGGTTCATTTCATCCTCAAACAGGTCACCCTGAAGTCCAAATTTTGCACCCAGAAACATTGAAATGTTCAGCTCAAACAGTGTGCGTTGCCGCACACTGTTTGGGCTGACAGTGAAGGGTTCATTTCATCCTCAAACAGGTGCCCCTGAAGTCCAAATTTTGCACCGAGAAACATTGAAATGTTCAGCTCAAACAGTGTGCGTTGCCGCACACTGCTTGGGCTGACAGTGAAGGGTTCATTTCATCCTACTATAGGTGCCCCTGAAGTCCAAATTTTGCACCCTGAAACATTGAAATGTTCAGCTCAAACAGTGTGCGTTGCCGCACACTGTCTGAGCTGGCAGTGAAGGGTTCATTTCACCCTCAGATAACAGACAGCAAGACCAAATTTTGCACCCTAAAACATTGAAATGTTCAGCTCAAACAGTGTGCGTTGCCGCACACTGTTTGGGCTGACAGTGAAGGGTTCATTTCATCCTCACATAGGTGCCCCTGAAGTCCAAATTTTCCACCCAGAAACATTGAAATGTTCAGCTCAAACAGTGTGCGTTGTCGCACACTGCTTGGGCTGACAGTGAAGGGTTCATTTCATCCTACAATAGGTGCCCCTGAAGTCCAAATTTTGCACCGTGAAACATTGAAATGTTCAGCTCAAACAGTGTGCGTTGCCGCACACTGTCTGAGCTGGCAGTGAAGGGTTCATTTCACCCTGAGATAACAGACAGCAAGACCAAATTTTGCACCCTAAAACATTGAAATGTTCAGCTCAAACAATGTGCGTTGCTGCACACTGTTTGGGCTGACAGTGAAAGGTTCATTTCATCCTCACATAGGTGCCCCTGCAGTCCAAATTTTGCACCCTAAAACATTGAAATGTTCAGCTCAAACAGTGTGCGTTGCCGCACACTGTTTGAGCTGGCAGTGCAGGGTTCATTCCATCCTCAGAAAGGTGCCCCTGAAGTCCAAATTTTGCACCCTAAAACATTGAAATGTTCAGCTCAAACAGTGTGCGTTGCCGCACACTGTTTGGGCTGGCAGTGAAGGGTTCATTTCACCCGCAGATAACTGACTCCAAGGCCAAATTTTGCACCCTAAAACATTGAGAAGACTTGCTCAAACAGTGTGCGTTGCCGCACACTGTTTGAGTTGGAAGTGCGGGGTTCATTTCATCCTCAGAAAGGTGTCGTTGAAGGAAGAATTTTGCACCCTTAAACAGTGACTTGTGCAGCTCAAACAGTGTGCGGCAACGCACACTGTTTGAGCTGCCACTGAATGGTTCTTTCTTTCTCAAATACCTGCCATTGAAAGCCGAATTCTTCACAAATGTGGGTCCTGTAGATTTTACCTTTTTCGTAGGTACTCGAGAAGACTCCCCAGTTGCCGGGGACCCTTTCCGCTTCGGGCTGCTCTCTTCGCCGACTATGTAGGTGAGCCTCTCCCCCTTCCTCTTTCCCGTGGTCAGATTCTTCTTGAGGCCAGTGTCAACATCTTCCTCCATGTCGTCTGTCTCTCCCTCAGACGCAGTGTCCTCCTCGCCTGTTCCTGGAACTATGTTGGGTTGTTGTTCTTCTCCAGATTCCTGCTCCTCCATCGCCACACTTTCCTGTATTCCCTCTTCTTCCTCCTTTTCCTCTTCCTCCACTCTTTCCATCCTCATTCTATATCTAGCTCTATTCCTGTTTCTGGAACTCGTGAAGTATAATGACTTCCTTCTCTTTCTCCTCCGCTGGAAACAAGGGCTCCCCACGATGCCCCTGGAGCTCTCCAGTTTGACGTTTGCAACAAGTCCTGGTATCGCATGTAACAAAAATAAAAATGGACGTTGTCAACCGTATTTGGATGCGGGTGTTGATATTGTGTGCGAACGGAATTCATCCATTTTGGCGTCTTTGTATTACCCAGCTAATAAAGCGCCGAAGAAAAAGAACATCCGTTGCATGCATTTGCGATATATGTCAGATGTACTTCGCCGCCTGCCAATACATGGCGGCCTCCTTGCCTTCTTTCAAATTCGAATGTGTCGTAGAAATGTAGTGCTTTTTCAATTCCGAGCAGTTCTTCCAGATTCGCAATAATTGTTATGCTTCACATATGCATCCACGTGTGTTGTACTGCATGCCCTGTGGTTTTTTTTATGCCGTGACCGTCCCCATGGGGTCATTCGGTATAAAGGATTTTGTCGGATATGACCATGTGTTGCACACATTCGTGCGAGGTATCTCTTGGAGTGTCAGTGTTTGTTCTGTGCTATTCTGGCGCAACACAATCTCATTACAATCGGATCTTCCTGTTTACTGCTCTCCAGGGTTGTTGCCGTCATTTCATAATGGATGGTTTCATGTCATTTTCAGGGTTTGTTTTCCATCCAAAAACAGCACGGCTTCTTGTGGCTCTGGTCTTTCAAAACGGTTTTTCTGGTTGGTGGGAGGTGAAGGTGCACGTCATCCCTACATCCTTGGCATGCATCGCCGGCAGCCTTTGGTTTGGTGCTACCCTTGTTGACCTCAGTTTGCTGGTGGTATTTCCACTTTCGATAATTACGGGCTCTCAGTTCGGGGATTCCGTTCTGAATCGCCAGTTTCGTTCAGTGATGGAAAACATGTCGAGGGAGCGAGATGCACTCGCTCGATTCCATTCCAATGCAGGTACTCTTCCACTGACTGCCACTGCAGACGACGATGGGTATGCAGTTGTTCATGAGGATGAGCTGGTTACAGTGTTCCCGCTGGAGTTGGGTTCTCTGCTTGTTCAGAAAGAGGTGTATGACGATGATGGGAATTTGGATTCTGGGCACTTGGAGAAACCCTTGGTTGGCGAGTGTGGAAGGAAGTGGAGAGTCCTTCCAGGAACATACCGTGTCCTTGGAAAAGAGAGAAGACAATCAGCAGGATCAGTCGTTACCCCTGGCACTGCAGCATCGGTCGTGCAACAGAAGGGCACAGTTCCTGTGAAACAAGAGGTGAGCACATCCACTACCTTCGTGACTCTTTCGGACTCGTCCTCGGAGGATGTTTCTGAGATTCCTCCGCCAGTGCAAACTCCCTTATTGCATGATGACGAATTGCAAGAGATAACAAGTGTCATTCCAAAATTGAAAGCCCTCGCAGGTGTGCCTGGGTGCAAGAGCGAGCTACGTTTTGTTGATTGGGAGTCCCTTCCAGTGCAACGGGTTCAATACGTGCCAGCTCAGTTTGATGGGGACATCTTGTTTGAGCTCAACCCTCCCACGTCTTCCAGTGGACTGGCTGGGCTTCTGCAGGGCATGGACAAGAAACATGACGGACATCCTTGGTGCAGGACAAAAACGTTGAACATCCATAACGACATTGGCTTGAAATTTCGGATGTCGGTTTGCGTTGGGCATTGCAAGTGCCTGAATATTTCTTGCCCTCGGCTGAGAAACAGCGCTCAGCCAAATGAAAGTGAGTGGGAAGGTGTGCCCCTGAATCCTTTCACCCCAGGGCTTGCACCTCCCAAGACCAATACTTTTGTGTGCAGGTTCTGCAAACTTTCCCCGTCCTGTGTTTCTGTTTGCCACGCTCGTATGTATCAGGTGGCACATCGATGCAAGACAATGACTTGTGCCTGCATTCATATGGGTGCACACGAGCATCCTGTGTCCAAAGGGAGTTGCAGGGATAGCGTGGACATCGCTAGAAATCTACTGAAGCAAGAGTTCCACAATGCCCCTTGTGCAACACCTTCTGCTATAGCGCTTGCAGCTAGCAAGGCATTCCTGGAAAAACACATACTGGGTGAAGGGGATGCGACACAGCCAATGCTGGATGCAGATTCCCTTGAGGCAGTCATGGACCATTTCTCCGTGTTGAGCTCTCCCAATATTCGAAACCAGGTGAATGCACTCAGAATGGGCACAGGCACTGCTGGATTCATGGACAACATTATGGACCTCAAACGGAGGAGTCGCTATGAATTCATTCAAAACAGTATGTTCCCTGGCCAGGGCTCGTCCAAAGTGTATTTGTTCAAGATGTCCGCTGTGGGCCAAGGCAGTGGTGTGAGCATTGTCCGCCGAATGCAACCTGGAGGAGATTTGGCTAAATGTTGGTTAATGTTTGATCACTGCAAACGGGTGAAGGGTTGGACAACCATGGCGTGCCATGTGTATGATCCAGCGTACCAGCGTGTGCTCTCCATAGCAATTTGTGATATGCAGTCGGAGGACACTGAATCCCAGATGCTCATGTGGAATTCCCTCCTGGCCGTCATGCAGCGCAATGGAATACAGAACACAAATTTTGCGGGCTTCATGGCTGATAGTGCACAGGCAAATTTCAATGCAGTGCGGCGCGTGTTTGTTTCGGGGGATCCTAGGGTCCCAATGGAAAATAGGGAGCGCACATGCCTCTTCCATTGGAGTCAATCTCTGGCACGTCATACAAAGCGCTGCATTCGCCCTGACCTTCAGTTGGAGCATAGAAGGCTCTGTCTGAAGTACAAGAATGCCACCTCAATGGGAGAAGCTGAGAGCACTTACCAGGCAATCCGGGCTTGGTGGTTCTCCTCTGGTGCTGCTACAGGTATCCACCTGAAGGAGTTGGAGGACTGGTTGGTTTTCTGGCACTTCAGGTACAGACAGTGGGGAGCTTTCATGACGACGGTAAGCCTCACAAGTTTTCCTTAAACACAAATTGCACTTTGCATCGTGCCTGTTCATTTGGGGTTGTTCGATTGTCACTTGAAGAACCTCTACCATTTCTTTTCCTTCCTCACATTTCCATGCAATGCCTCCTGCAGGACATGTCCTTGGAGGACTTGGCCGACATGCCATCGTGTAATTTGGCAGAGACTGTTCACAACGCCTGGATGCAACAGTCTACCAAAGCAGGTCGTGACTTGTATGTGGCCACTGCTGATGACATGGTGCGGGCACTTACACAACAAACCAGGTACCGCAATTTTCTGATGGGACGGGGTGGAGGGAAGGGCCCCGATACGACTTTGTTGATGCTAAGGGCTGCGAGTAGGTCCGGAGACCCGTCAAAGATGGCCAGAGCTCTAAACAGGTGCACTGAAGGCTCCCCTCTGCAATCCAGGCTCCCCCATTTGGAAGGCGAGGAAAGATTTGGATCATGCAAAAGGAAATTAAACACTCTTCCAGGGTCAGATGGAGATTCCCATAGGCCAGACAGGGTCAATTTCTCTGTGCCAAAGGTGTCTCCAGTGCAGACTAAGTCCTGTGCCGGCCCCTTCCCAGGTGGGTCCTCCTCCTGTGGAGCAGGTGCAGAACATGCAAGCATAGCAGCGGAAATCCCATTGGAGGAGGTGGTGGCCATGGTGCAGGAATCTGATTGCATTGATAGTGACTGGCATATAGAACGCACCCCACCGGGATCTAGAGTGGCTTGCATGGCAATTCGGACCCCCTCATTCAAGAAATGCAAATCAAAAATATGCAAAGGCTCCAGGGGGACTCCAGCTCCAACATTCACAGGGTTGTTCCGACCTTACCATAGTGGGGAGTCAAAAGAGCACAAGTTTTGGTTCTGCCCAGACGATATGGCACGATGCGTGAAGGGAACAGTTCGTCCTTCCGTGATAATGAAGCCCCCTCCCCCCGCAATTTGGCCTGTGAAAATTGGGACATCGCTGTCCTCAACCGAGATAAGCATGCTGGAGGAGGGAGGGTTTTGTCTTGCACGGTCCCGGGTGGTGCCCTTATGCACTGTCGGCACAGATGTGCCACATGCTCCGACAATGCCTCCACCCGGTGCCGACTCCCACCCAACAAAAAGAGATGGAAAAACAGTGCGCCGTGTTGCTTCGGGTGCAGATCACGAATGCAAGATGGAATCGGCTAGAATTTTGCAGGCTAGGGTGACTCGTATCACCGAAGTCCCTTCCCCGGGGTATGGACGGATTTACACAGTGCTGTCAATTGGCTCAGTTCTTCATGCCAAAGAATATCAGGTTACCATCGGGAATTTCCCATCGTGCACTTGTCCGGATTTTGTAACAATGCGTGAGGGCGCTCTCGGCATGAGAGGGAAGTGGGTCCCCTGCAAGCATCAATATTACATATACCTTGTAATTATGTGTTGCGACGGTAAGAGAGACCAATTCATTCACCAAGCCACACTAGGCTACGGAGAAGTCATCACCCTTCTGCAGCGGGACACCTCGCGTAGAGCTCCGCCAACTTCTCTTTGAACACATACGAGCCATGCCCGCTTCCCATGCTGGTTTCCAGGTTGCCGTGTGAAGACTTTTCATTTTATGACAAACATATACATTTCGTTCACGGAACCAGGGCAAATGCACTTGCGATTCATTGTAAGCGTCTCTCTGTGAATTGAAATAAACTGTGTCAATCATTCTGAGCTCAAATCTGCCATATTTACATATTCCTCTTTTTTGGCACGCATTGCAGACATGGTGCATGGTGGCCTCCTTTGTTTTGTCCACGGTAATAGGCCCTCTTCCTGCAATCCTCGCCTATAGGACCTGCTTCTCCAGCAGATTCATGCCGCTCACGCTTCCCTGAAGCGTGAGCTCAGCTCACGCTTCAAAGCTTCAACGTGAGCTCAGCTCCCAGGCTCACGGGGCTGGGCTCATGCCGTAGCTACGCTGGCCGGGAAACCCGAGCGCAAGTTCGCCTTACTCCAGACTTTCAAAGCCACTTGGGCCAATGACGGGATCATTTGTAGCTGCAATCACGATCTCACCTATTCATGGGCAGAAAGCATCCCCTCCTGCTGGCAGGAGTACATAAACCACTTATTCGGCTTCACCAGAATTTGAGCGCTCTGAAGTCAATTGGAAGCATGTCAGATCCTCCTCCTTTGCTCATCTTCACTTCCACTGATAAGCATCTTGCTCGCAAATCTCTTCTGTCTCTTTGATCCGTTCCGGTCTCCTCCACTTCGTCGCTCCCCTTCCTCCCCCCCCTCTCTCTCCGTTGCTCCGTTCAGTTCAACTCCCAGCCTCAAATCCTGCAACGGTGTCCATAATCGCCAACAAGTCCGAATCCCTACAAGGGCTCGATCTCCTTAGGGCTCCAACCCTAGTCCCTTCCCACAGCGTAGTGCAGTCTAAGCTTGACTTGGGTTGGCTTATTTTCTTTTGTATCAAACTGTTGCAAGTACCCTTCATGACGTTCATAACTCTATATTCTAGGCTAGATTGCCTCTGAAATTCTATGGTCTAGGACAGGCCCAAGTAAATGGCTCTCAGTTATGGTTCTTAGTCATCCGGCACGGTCTCCGTGCAATCAGCCTTGTGGCACTCCAAGGGTTTTAATTTTTTTCCCTTCAAATAATTCCAATAAAGTTTCCAGGGCCAGACCCCTGTTATAAAATAAATAAATAAATAAATAAACCTATGAGATAAAATATTTCTGAACCTCAATAATTGTATTTTAGAAAATTTGATAAAGAATATATCTGTTGCCAAATCAGAACCCTTTTCAAAAATTACATTTGAACTCCACAAAATACGTTGCGAATACTCATTATAAGATTTCAATAGCACCATTAGATGTTCCCAACTTTTTTCACATACGAGGAATATTGTATTGACTATTGTATGGTACGGTTAGATACTGCATTTAGGCGTCTTATTTTTTGGCAGGATCTGTCAACGTCAAAAAATCAATGTAAAACACGATTTTTCCAAAAACCACCCTCGTCTTCAAAGGTTAACCCCTAAAGGCCGGCGCGACCCGAATCGGGACACAACCATTTTCATCCACGGATAGCTTTTGTGGATGTACTTGGATGAAAAAAGTCGCCAAAGGAAAAGTGAGCGCGGCGTGGAGCTGCGCACAAGGGAATTTAATGCACCCCCATCGGACAAAATCTCAGGCCACCACGATTTTTCTAAGCCCTCAAATCCATGGCCAGGGCCCATTGACCTGCCACGTGGCAGTACTGTGTGCATCCATCTACACTTGTGCTTTTGGATTTTTCTAAAATCAATTTCACATTCCTGTTCACCTTTGGGCACTGGCAACATTTTCTCTGTCACTGCCAAGTGCACCCCCCCTAATTGCACATACAAACCAACTAGTAGATTTTTTTGGAATTTGGTCCTCTAATTCTAACCCACCAAGGAATCTGTCTGAGGTTGGTCCGGGACTGAGCAAAAAAAATTGTGATGGTAAATTTCCTTGGTCAAAGTGATTTTTTCTGTCCACACTTGCTTGGACTTGATAAATCCACCATGGTAATTCGTTATAATCTCCCTAAATTGACGGTCATTTCTTCTGAAATTTGGTTAGTAGCTGCGTGGATTAGGTGAGAACCAGTTAGTACGGTTCAATTCCCTGGATGAACCCTTGCTGGCAAATACAAGGTTATTCATGACAGTGGGTCCCATTTTTGGGTTGTTTTCCAATTTGGCTCCCGGCGCTTAGGGGTTAAATAGGTTTTATAAAAATTGATATGAAATTGTTACTTGAATCTGTGTGTGTCCTGACTCCAAAGTGCTCTGAGGTTTGTCAATGTTTTTTTCAATCATACCATCATTCAATTTGGCCTTCAATCAATTGGCTACGAGATTTGAACTTGCCGTCATCAGATAAACAACTAGCAATCCAAGCCCGGTGCTCAGTACATTCAATCATGGAGGTGAATGAAAATTGGAGAAACCCCAAGAGCTCAAGGAGGAAGGCTTTTACTAACTTGCACTCATGACGGTTGTTTACTTATTTTTACTTCAATGCACATAATGACCTGCACCATTGGACAACCCAGCCACTCAAAACACTGAAAGTCTAAGAAACAAGAGAAGACCAAATGAAGAACCTTTTGAAACCAATGAAGCTCTTCATTCATTCATTTTTTATATTTATATTTATAGTAGTAAGGGGTCTTGGAGGTGGTCCCAAGGTTGGCCTAGCTCAGTGGTCTGAGTGTCTCAGGCTTGGTATAACTTTATTTGAAGCACCTCCACCATCCATTCCCTTTGACGCCAGCTCCACCCTCCACTGCTCCACCTTCATTTCCCTCACTTCTCTGCCTTTGCCTCCACATCTAACACTCCGCTTGACAATCTTCTATCTCCGCACTTGTACTTGCACTCCACTCCACTGCTCTGATCTTGCAACAATGCAATGCTTTAAATATCAGGTGTATTGCAATGCAATCATATCACGTCTGAAACAATGTAAGTTACATTCCTCACATATTTGTGTTGATCATGCTTGATTAATGCTTAAAATTGTCTCTTCTGAGCTTCTCTTTGCAATCCTATAAGATTTACAAGAGGAACCACTTACATGCACGTATATCAACTTGCCTCAGCAGCCATTCAGATTTTAGAAGTTGGGTGTGATACATGAACATGTTTAGATGTGCAAATTGAAAGAATCTAGACAACCCTGATGTGAAAATTCTAAAAAGAAGTTTAGCTTAAAAACATCATTGTTTTTTTTAATATATATATATATATATATACTGTAAAATTTAAAGTTAAAACAAAATAAAAGTAAAAATTTAAGAGAGGATTGTAAAAATTCGATTTTGCCTCTCAAAATATTCAATGTTTTTCCATTTCAGGAATTTTGAAATTGAGGTGTAATTATAATACCAAAGAGATAGGTGTATAGGAATTATAAACAAAATATAATGTTTGATTTATCAAATTATTACATTTAATAGACATTTAATTCATGTCAACATGTATAGTAATTGAATTTTTAGGTATCAACCATATATAAAAGACACACGTTGTAGGCTGTAACATTCAGGCTTTTGCTATATGGTCAAAGAAATTTTAGGCTTAAATCAGTCTGAGCTTTAATCTCTATACTTGTATAGGCTCTTTTTATTGGTGACACTTTTGGGATCATCTACCTTTATATGTGACTCACTTCTATTGATTCACATCTCTTATATTTGTACATGTACTTTTCATTGGGAACATTTTTGAACTTGTTTTTTTTAAATTACTATGTTTCTTTTTGTCATCATCATGTGAAAGGAATGTGAATATCATACATGATGCATGCAAGGAACGTGAATCTGATTTTTTTCTTGTCCTCCTATAATCAATAGTTTGGTAACAGGAGCTAGGGGTGCATTCCAAATAGCCTTGGCTTCTTTCCTAATGCATTGTGGGCAGACAAAATCTGCCAGTATTAATGACCTTGAGAAGGCAGCGAGTGTGGCACACATGCTCCTAGCAGTTCCTTTATCGAAGAGTTCAGAGGACGGATCAGCTGAGTCATCAGACAAGGAGAATGGTAATGAGCCAACTACCTCTCAAGTGGCACTTGTCCAGATTTACGATAAAGACATCTGTCAAGTTATTTTACCACTAGTGTGAAACTAGCTAGGAAATAGCTAGCTTTTACATATTGACATTTGGGATTGGCCCAAGTGTCAATCCAGGGGTCAAGGCAGATTTAGGCCCTGGAGTGGTTATCTTCACGGCAAGCGCGGGAGGCTCATCTTTCTCGAGTTGAGCCTCACCGCGCCTAGCTATGGCGCCGTAGTGTGGATTCCCCATGGCGTGGGGTGCACTTGGCTTGACTTGTATTTGAGTGATGAGGTTATATATGCATGAGTTTATGCTTCAGCTTTGTGAGCTCGCATGAGCTTGTGCTTGTATTCTTCTTCTTTATCACTCGAGAAAGATGAGCTCGTATCTATGAGTGCTAGATACGAGTTAGTTGTAGCACTTGTGGTTTTTGCTTGAGAATGAGAGAAACCAAGTTGTTATGCAAGGAGCACCGTGGAGCTCTTGGTTGTTAGAAGCGGAGGCGATGTGGGTTACGAGGTGGTAAACCTTGGCATTCGATCTTCAGCTTCAGAGATGAAAGCACCATACTGTAGGTAATTCCAGAGCACCTTGATGGTTTCAGATTGTGTACATGCATGAGCAAGCACGATTGGGAAGAGGACCAGTCAAGAGCAGGTTATAGTGGCTTTGGTGGCAAAGCTGAGAACTGGACTTGGGAATGCGAGCTTTCATTGTGTGAAGGATTGCAAGACCAAGCGAAAGGGCTGATTTGGCTTGGGGCAAATCAGTGCACTTTGTGGAGTATGGTGAGATTGGGTTTCAATCTCGAGCTTCAGCATTGAGAGGGCTCTTGTCATGGCAAGAGCAGGGCTGGAACAGGAGCTAAGAGGTGCGGCAAGGCCATGGAATGTGCACCTAGGGTTTCAGAGCTTGGAAGAAGAGCTCTTGCACCACAAGAGAAGTGTCTTGTGGCTGGAAATGTAAGCCTTAGGGTTTCAGGAGCTTGGCAAGGCTGTGGAGTGCTTAGTCTTGTCTTAGAGAGCATCAAGGAGCCAAGGAGCCAAGATAGGGGGCTGATATCTCTTGTGTGAAGAGGTTGCATGTGTGGAGCATGTATTCAGCTCATTGAAGCTTCCATCTTCAAGCTTGGAGGGCAAGCAAGGAAGAGGGAAGGGCTGACTTCCCTTATGTGAGGGCAATGTATGTGTGGAGCATGCTATCAGCCTGGTGAAGGCTTGCACTTTTAGGTGTGGGAGTGCAAGAAAGGAAGGAAGGGGCTGGTTTCCCTGTAGGGCATGTAGAGCATGCTTTCAGCCTGCTGAAGCTTGTATTATCAGGTTTGTGGGTGCAAGAAATGAAGCAAAGGAGCTGATTCTCTTATGGTGAGAGTGGGGCATGTGTGGAGCATGCCTTCAGCCCATTGAGGCTCTTGTTTTCAAGCCTTAGAGAGCTAGAACGGAAGGTCTAGGGCTGGTTTCCACTTGGAGTGAAAGAACAGCACTTGTAGGGCCTATGTGAGTTGGGGTTTCAACTTCAAGCTTGAAGGGAGCGCAACTCTTGAAGCAACAGGTGTAGAGGGCTGGAATAGGCTCTAAGACAGATGCTATGGCCAATGAGGGGAGTGCTTGAATGAGTGCTCACAAGGGCTGGGAACCAGCAGGGCTTGGTTGTTTGCCATTGAGTTTAGTGGCGTGTTTGGGGAGGCTAAGTGAGAAAGAAGGCTTGGTTTGTGGCAACCACCTCATGGCTTAGGGCTACTATGGTGGTGTGTGGGAGCCGAAAGAGCAAGGATACCTTGCTGATTTCCTCACAGCCACCATAGCTCGGTGGAAAGAAGCCTAGAGTCCAAGAGACACAAACCCTAGCTTGGCGTGGCTAAACCCCTTGGAGAAATGGCTAAACTGCCAGAGCGGCCATGTGTGGGGCTGTGACAGGCTGTGGCAAGCTGTGACAGGCTGTGATGGGCTGTGTCAGGCTGTGACAGGCTGTGCCCAGTGGCCTTTGGGGCTGTGACGGGCTGTGCGGGGCTGTGACAGGCTGTGCCCTGAGGCCTGTGGGGCTGTGACGGCTGTGACAGGCTGTGCCCAGTGGCCTGTGGGGCTGTGACGGGCTGTGACAGGCTGTGATGGGCTGTGATGGGCTGTGACAGGCTGTGCCCTGTGCCCTGTGGGGCTGTGACGGGCTGTGACAGGCTGTGCCTGAGGCCTTTGGGCTGTGACGGGCTGTGAGGGGCTGTGACATGCTGTGCCCTGTGCCCTGTGGGGCTGTGACGGGCTGTGTCAGGCTGTGGCGAGCTGTGACGGGCTGTGCGGGGCTGTGACAGGCTGTGCCCTGAGGCCTGTGGGCTGTGACGGGCTGTGACAGGCTGTGCCCAGTGGCCTGTGGGGCTGTGACGGGCTGTGACAGGCTGTGGCAAGCTGTGACAGGCTGTGATGGGCTGTGATGGGCTGTGACAGGCTGTGCCCTGTGCCCTGTGGGGCTGTGACGGGCTGTGTCAGGCTGTGACAGGCTGTGCCCAGTGGCCTTTGGGGCTGTGAGGGGCTGTGACAGGCCGTGCCTGAGGCCTTTGGGGCTGTGACGGGCTGTGAGGGGCTGTGACAGGCTGTGGCAAGCTGTGACCGGCTGTGATGGGCTGTGACAGGCTGTGCCCTGTGCCCTGTGGGGCTGTGACGGGCTGTGTCAGGCTGTGACAGGCTGTGCCCAGTGGCCTTTGGGGCTGTGACGGGCTGTGCGGGGCTGTGACAGGCTGTGCCCTGAGGCCTTGGGGCTGTGACGGGCTGTGACAGGCTGTGGCGAGCTGTGACAGGCTGTGCCCATGGCCTTTGGGGCTGTGACGGGCTGTGAGGGGCTGTGACAGGCCGTGCCTGAGGCCTTTGAGGCTGTGACGGGCTGTGAGGGGCTGTGACAGGCCGTGCCCATGGCCTTTGGGGCTGTGACGGGCTGTGAGGGGCTGTGACAGGCCGTGCCTGAGGCCTTTGAGGCTGTGAGGGGCTGTGAGGGGCTGTGACAGGCCGTGCCCTAGGCCTTTGAGGCTGTGACGGGCTGTGATGGGCTGTGGCAAGCTGTGACAGGCTGTGATGGGCTGTGATGGGCTGTGACAGGCTGTGCCCTGTGCCCTGTGAGGCTGTGAGGGGCTGTGACAGGCCGTGCCCATGGCCTTTGGGGCTGTGACGGGCTGTGAGGGGCTGTGACAGGCCGTGCCCATGGCCTTTGGGGCTGTGAGGGGCTGTGAGGGGCTGTGACAGGCCGTGCCTGAGGCCTTTGGGGCTGTGACGGGCTGTGAGGGGCTGTGACAGGCCGTGCCCATGGCCTTTGGGGCTGTGACGGGCTGTGAGGGGCTGTGACAGGCCGTGCCTGAGGCCTTTGAGGCTGTGAGGGGCTGTGAGGGGCTGTGACAGGCCGTGCCTGAGGCCTTTGAGGCTGTGACAGGCTGTGAGGGGCTGCGACAGGCTGTGCCCAGTGGCCTGTGGGACTGTGACGGCTGTGACCAGTGAGCTGTGTGGGCCTGTGCTGGTCTGTGGTGGCCCGTGTTGACCTGTGGACGGCCTGTGCTGACTCGTGGAGGCACTGGTGGACTGCCTAAGGACTGGCATGTGGTCTGGAAGGCCGAATTTTGAAGCTCGTGGAGGGCGGTTTGAGGAGTATCTTCATGATATTCCCATGGTCATGCAAGTGAGGAAGAGAGGAGAGGCAGAGTGTTGGGATGAGAGCATGCTGGGGTTAGGCATTGCTTTAGCTTCTCTTCCTCGTAGTTTCCACCCTCTCATTAGGCCAAGACCTTTCCGTAGGTGGAGGCAAGAGTCAGTCCGGGTTTGGGCTGGGGTGTCCTTGCAGGAGCAACACCGTGGAGTTGTTTTTGGTGTGGGGGAGTTGTCGTTCTGATTTCTTGTGTTTGGATCCCCTCCATACCTGCATGCTTGACTGTGCGCCATGCTAGTTTTGTGTGGGCGCTTGTTTTTATAGGTGATTGGTCCGGATTTGATCACCGGCCAGTCCTAGAGCATGCTGTCGATGGTGAGGCTGGGGTGATGACCAGCCAGACCATCATTGTTTCTCCTGTGGTGAGGTTGGAGGTGATGACCAGCCAACCATAGGAGTGCTTGCGGTGGATGCAGGTACAGGTGTAGGCTATGTTAGGAACTTAGTATTCCAAACCATAAGCCGCAACAGGTTCTCTACCCGGTTACCTTGTGGAGAGGGGGTTAGGGACATGTTCATGACCGGTTGAGTGTCAACACGGAGGTGCCACTAGTTGCTGGGGACAGTGCCGGTTCGAGCACTAGCGATACTAGTGGGTACACGAGACGAGGTGTGCGGTTTAGGCCACCTTCACCTCCTGTGTCTTCTACGGAAGGTTCTGATTCGGATTGTGAATCAGGAGGACTCATACCGGCGGTGCAAGTTGTTTCTTTGCCATTGTTGTGGGACACAATGGAGGAGATGTATGGAGCTACCAAGGGGCCACGAAGGTACTCTGGGGCGGTGGGCACCATCGAGTTGGATGATTTTATCCAAGAGTTTGATAGTTGGTGTGATTTGCAGCAAATGCGCAATCCACAACTATTTACGCCTTTCATGGCATGGAAGGGCTGTTTCAGCACCTTGAGGGGCCGCCTATGGATGATTACCATGAGTTCAGGCGGGGGCATGAGGTTGAGATCGAGGAGTGGAGGATGTACTGGTCACCCGACTATGTCTCCATCACTAGGGGCACTAGAGCCACGAGGGCAGTGGCTACACCTGCCGCTGCACCGGCAGCTTCAGCAAGCAGCAGTGGGACTGGTGGTACAGTAGCTACGACGTCCACCCAAGCCACTACCGCACCAGCACTAGCACCCGTGCCTGCCTTCAACCCTGTTGTGGAGTTCTTCGAAGAGTTGAGAGGGAACTACCAAGGGGTGAGGACAGAGAAGTTGCGGAGCTTGCAAGAGTTCCAACGGAAGCCGACCGAGAGCTTGAGGGAGGCTTTCACTCGCATGAGGCGCTTGATAAATGTAACCCAAGGGGTTACGGAAGCTCAGGCAGTCCAATTCTGGTATGGGATATTGGACAAGGAGCTGAGGAGAAGGGTGCGGGATGCAACTCTCCTACAAGCGGCCCAACCCACCTTAGCAAATGTGTTTTTGCTGGCAGAGCGGATAGAGCTCAACATGGTGGAGGAACGAGTGGTCATGGTGGGATTTGCTAAGGAGACACCACGGGGTAGTGGTGCTCCTAGCCAACCACTACCTCAACGTGCTCAAGGCAACAAGGGGGCTCAGGTGAAGCTCAGGGAAGGGCAGAGAGGACCTCAGATGCAGGGGTCTCTCCCTTCATTTGCTGGCCAACAACGGGCGGATGTGGTGTGCTGGACATGTGGAGGACCCCATGTCAAGAAGGATTGCCCAGAGGGAGGCAAAGGGCCGGCACATGCACAGCCTGCACAGTTGCAGTGTGGGCATTGTGGCAAGCACGGGCATGGAGAGGCCCAGTGTTATGGTTTGCATCCTGAGTTGCGCCCAGGCCAGTTCCAAGGGAACAATGGTGGCCGGGGGCGAGGTGGAGCAGCCCAGAGAGGACGAGGTGGCCAGCCACGAGGTGCAGGCCAAGGGCAAGCTCAACGTGGCCAAGGACGCGGAGGTCAGGGTGTTGACCAAGGCATGGCCAACCGGCTTCAGCAGCTAGAGCAGAGGCTCGCTGCCATGGCTACAGCTCAGGTGGTACCGGCTCTAAGGCCGGATGGTCCACCTCCTGCTCCTGAGGGAGGAGATATGGGAGGCATGGGATTCATGTGTGGAGCAGCACTACCACTAGTGCAGGTGGAGTCTGCTGCAGCCGTGACTCGAGGAGCAGCACGAGTTCCTGAGCCACGAGGTGCAGAGGTGGAGTTGGATCCACAGCGTGGGGAGGCAAGCCGTCAGGCTAGGCTTCCTCAGTCATTCACATTGGCGGAGACAGTGTCGACGCCATCCATGGCACCTAGTTCTCGCCCGACTGTTACCGAGGCGGAGGTTACTATGCCATTGGGGAGAGCTACACGGGTAGCACCACTACCTAGTGTTGCCAAGGCTACGGCAGCTAGTGTGCTGCTAGGAGCGGCCACATCTGTGTGCCAGGCTCCATTGTTCTCGGCTACCATGATTGCGACGCCGGGGGTAAGACCAGCTGAGGTGTTCAGGCTGGCAGCTACACTCTGTGAGAGTGGGGAGGTTACTTCATCTTCTGCGGAGATAGTGGGAGGTGTAGTGCCGGAGGGATCCTCGGATTTGAGGGTCAAGACTGCCACGGCGGCGCCATGGCAAGCTGCAGCTGCCAGGTTGATGGAGCTGCCAGCTAGGCCAGCCATTGAGCGCGCCATGGTGACACCTGGAGTTGTCATGTTAGACAACCAGGATGGCATTTTCTGTTTGAGTGGACCGGCAGGCAAGAGGTACCGGCCACTGCGGGTCTTGTTGGACTCGGGAGCTCAGCCATTGATGCTGGGCAGAGCTGCTATTGCAGGCTTGGGCCTCACGGAGGCGGATATGGAGCCTTGTCCTTTCCAGATACAGACGTCTCTGGGAGGATCGGAGCAGGCTCGGGGCATGACACGGCGTGAGTTGGCTATCAGACTACGGCCGGATCACCCTACAGATGGCTCAGTGATGCGAGCCAAGGCCATTGTGACAGACGCAGTCTCATACGATGTCCTGGTTGGTGGGGCAGTGTTGTACCCCATGGGCTTCACCCTGGATTTTTGGGAGGAGTCAGCTTCCTATAGGCCTGCATGGCAGTCAGGGGAGGGCCGGCGTGTGCAGCTCCCTGTGACGTTCATAGGAGGAGTTGCGGTTGCCCAGCGAGGCAAGATGCCGACACTAGCAGCATTCACAGCGGCAGTGAGTTGGCCTAGAGAGTTGCTTGAGGGCAATGCTCATTCAGAGGATGTACCACCTCCGGGAGAGCAGGATGACATGTATGGTATGGCGGAGTTGCCTACCATGGTTGCTCAGACTCCATTGTGGGGCACGAGCAAGGATTTGCAGCGGGATGCTGATCGACGGGTGCAACAAGCCTGGGTGGAGGCTTTTGTACCGTCAGGAGAGGAGGAGAGTGTGGGGATTGCACCAGGACCACCTCAATTGTCTCCATTGGACACCACACCTATTGTGTGGCAGTATCCGGATGAAGGCATTTGTCTTCTGGACTTGTTTGGCGGGATCAGCACCGGATTGGCTGCTGTGTTACAGGCAGGTGTACGAGTTCGGCGTTACCTGTATGTGGAGAGGGATGAGACTGCACGACGCGTTTCACTTCGCCATGTTGCTCAGTTGGTGCAGCGGTACCCTGAGTTGTTGTCGGTGTCTGCAATTCGTGGATATCAGCAGGCCTTGCCAGCAGACATTTCGTTGCTGGGGGCGCAGGATTTGGAGCGGGTTGGCTCCATTGATCTGGTAGTGGCAGGTTGGCCCTGCCAAGGGCATTCATCAGCCGGGCATGGCAATGGATTGCGAGACTCGAGGTCGGGTCTGTTTTGGGAGATGGTGCGGGTTTTGCGCCACTTGCAGCTTCATCAAGCTGTATCTCCAGCATACATCTTGGAGAATGTGCCACTGATGGGCGATTCTCGGGCCAGGGTGATGGCCAGTGTGCATCAAGTCCGGTCGTGGCTTGGGTCAGCAGTGTTGCTAGATGCAGCTACAGTGGGGTCACGGGCTCATCGTCCACGGCTATGGTGGACTAACTTGATGCCACCCGCACTGCTCAAGCGTGCATTTGATGGGGTGCAGCGGCCAGCACATCTCACAGTGGATAACATTCTGGACACAGGGAGGCAGTCTCAACGTGTGAGACACGATGACCGTTCGCCTTTGGCAGTGGTCAACAAGGTGGGTCAACCACGAGCAGCATTACCTACACTGCTCAGCTTCCCAGGATCGCATGCTTTCCGGGATAGTGGACCTGGCCTCCTGTGGGATGCTCAGTTGCAGCAGTTAGTGGAGCCTAATGCTGACGAGCGTGAGCGGGCAATGGGTTTTACCACTGGTACCACGGCGGTGTCGTCTCTTTCTGAGGCATCACGTCGTCAAGTGTTGGGGCAAGCAATGGATCTCAATTGCTTGACCTGGATTATCAGCTTGGCTCTAGCTGAGCAACGCAGAGTGCGGAATACACTTCCCTCAATGGTCTCTCTGCCTACCGAGACGGTACAGGCAGTGAGTGGGGGCGAGCATGTGAGGACCACGGGGTGCATGCATCCATGGCACACGTGGGAGGTGCTCGAGGTTCAGAGGGAGTTGGCAGCCAAGGCGGCTGTGATGGATGAGGTTGGGGATTCTTCTCGGTTGAGGAGGTCCTCAAGGATGAGATGATGGGGCAGGATGAGGCCTTGTCATTGACTGAGCAGGTAGGGAGTACTGCTCAAGAGGTTGCAGCATAGCAACCACGGGACGCGTCCTCTACCTCTAAGCCCACTGGACTTAAGGTTGTAGTTACGGAGGACAATTGGGAGCCTGACATTGGACCCATTGTCACCGGAGGAGAGAGACGACGTATACGGCGGTTCCTGAGGGCTTACAGGAATTGCTTTGCCTTCAGTTTGAAGGACTTGGGAGCACTGAAGGGTCAAGAGATCCGTATTGAGTTGGCCACTGACACGCCAATCTTTCGGAGACCCTATAGATACAGTGACATGGAGAGGTCTTTGATTCAGATGAGGACTCAAGATCTCTGGGAGGCAGGTTTGGTGGAGCTCTCTGGTGGAGAGTATGCTTCAGCCACAGTGATGCCAGCCAAGAAGGATGTCTATGGCAATTGGACGGAGAGACGTATGTGCGGTGATTACCGGCCTGTAAATCGTCAGACCAAGTCCGATAAGTATGCCATGCCAACACCAGAGGAGATCTTTGATGCCATCGGGCATGCTAAGGCCTTTAGCACTTTGGATTTACGATCCGGATATCACCAGTTGCCAATCAAGGAGGCGGACAAGCAGAAGACGGCATTCTGGGGGATCAATGAGCACGGCAAGGATTGCCTATATCAGTGGCGGTTCTTACCATTTGGGCTTAAGAATGCTCCTGCAGAGTTTCAGAGAGTCATGGATAGGATTCTAGCAGGGGTGGACTTTGCTCGGTGCTACATAGATGACATCATCATCTTTAGTGTTACGATGGAGGAGCATGAGAGACACCTTCAGGTGGTATTGGAGCGCTTGAGAGCGCACGGATTGAAGTTGCATCCGGGGAAGTGCAAGTTTTTCCACAACCAGATTGAGTATCTGGGTCACATGATATATCCTGGAGGATTGGGGGTACAGCAGACTAAGGTAGAGGCCATTGCACAAATTCCACGCCCCACGGATGTGAGCCGAGTTCGAGCTTTCATGGGGTTGGCAAACTATTATAGACGGTTTGTCAAGGGATTTAGTACCATTGCAAAGGCTCTAACCAAGCTGACCAAGGTGGACCAGGAGTGGCAGTGGGAAGATGAGCAGGAACGAGCTTTTCAAGAGCTCAAGGCGAGGTTGACCTCGGCGCCTATCTTGAGACGACCTATCAGGGGGCGTCCCTTTCAGCTGCATACGGATTGGAGCATGCTGGGGCTTGGAGCGGTGCTCACACAGGTGGATGATGAGGGAAGAGAGTTCGTAGTGGCTTACGCTAGCCGCTCGAACAACGCTGCAGAGGCTAAGTACAGCTCATATGAGGGAGAGTGCTTAGCTGCAGTGTGGGCCGTGGCACACTTCAGGTGCTATCTATACGGCAATCTTTTCACCCTTGTCACGGATCACCAGCCACTCAAGTGGTTGATGGAGTCAGACAAGCTTACGGGGAAGCTTGCACGGTGGGCACTTATACTCCAGGAGTATGACTTTCAGGTTGTGCATCGACCGGGTTTGGTCAATCGGGATGCGGATGGATTGAGTCGCAATCCATGCATGAGCCAGCAGGATGACACTGGAGCTCGGTGGCATGGTGAGACGGACGAGGAGATGGTGCCGGGATGGCACGCATCTGCATTTTTGTGTATCTTGGCATCGGGAGGTCAGATTGGACCTACAACAGGGATGACTGTAGACGGAGTGTCTGAGGACCCTGAGGCTAGTGATGAGCTAGGTGGTGCCAGAGATATACATGAGGATTCGGCTGTGTTGGACTACCTCCGCACGGGAGACACGGCAGCCATTGTGACTGCCAGGGAGAGGGATCGGATCCTGCAACGAGCCAAGAGGTTCAAGTGGGAGGGGATACACCTACTTCGAGTGTGGGAGGATGGTCGGGTGAGGATTGTGCCTCACCCCACACAGCGTGCACGGTTAGTGCGGCATGCCCATGAGGAGTTGGGGCATTTTGGAGTGCGACGCACTCACAGTTTACTGCAGGGGCAGTATTGGTGGCGTGGTATGCATACAGAGGTGCAACAGTTTGTGGCTAGGTGCATGGTGTGTGACAGGGTGCGTGCTTCATTCAACGCCCCTACACCACAGTTGCATCCTTTACCAATCATGGGATTGGGCTACAGGTGGAGTCTTGACTTCGCAGGACCGTTGCCACTGACTATGCGCCACCACAGATATGTGTTGGTGATGGTGGAGCACTTCTCCAAGTGGATTGAGTTGGTTCCATTGCCTGACAAGGCTAGTGAGGGGGCTGCGTATGCATTCTTGGATCGTGTGCTTAGCCGATTTGGTGCTCCAGCTGAGGTACTCACGGACCAAGGGAGAGAGTTCTTGGGGGAGTTTCAGGCTTTGTGTGATAAAGCCTTGATAGACCACCGCACCACTTCTCGGGATCATCCTGAGGCCGATGGCTTAGCAGAGAGAGTTGTTCAGACGGTGAAGAGGGGTTTGCGCAAGTATGGCTTGCAGAAGGGACACCTAGGAGATTGGGATCTTCAGGTTCCTTGGTTAGCCATGGGCTACAGGTTCAGCAAACAAGCATCACTTGCCTCCTTCTCACCATATTTCCTTCTCTTTGGCCGAGAGCCGGATTTGCCTGCAGCCATTCGTAGGGACACTGCTCAAGTCCTTAACCTTGACGATCCGGACGTGTGGGTACGTGCATGTGATCAGCGTGCAGAGTTGTTCAAGAAAGTCATGCCCATGGCTTTTGAGAACCTTGCCATTGCACAGCACCGTGATACGTTGAGGTATGCCACTATACGTGGTGGAGGATATCGTCCTGGGGTTCGGAGGTTTAGCCCTGGTGACTATGTTTATTTGCAGCAGACTGCTCCTACGACTCTGGATGTTACTGCAGGGCGTGTTATTCTGAGGGTTCGAGAGGTGTTGCCCTCAGGGGTCCTGATCTTGGAGGGTCGGGATGGCATGACTTGGAAAGACCATGTGCGTAATTGTGCGCCATGTCACCTTCCCAATGTCGATGGCAGAGTTGACCCAAACTTGGCAGTGGTACCTGCAGGTTTGAGGTGCATGCTCTGTGGGTCTGCCAAAGGGGCAGCCACCATGCTGGTGTGTGATCGATGCTCAAGGGGTTGGCATATGGGATGCTTGACACCACCTCTTGAGAAGGTTCCTGACGGAGATTGGTTGTGTCCACACTGCTTGGGATAGTGGCAGTGGACATGACTGGAGGCAGCTAACAAGACATGGGAGGCCAAGCTCATAGGAGTCAATACATGAGATCCCAAGCTCAAGTTCACAGGTTGCAAGACGGCGACTAACGATGGGGCAACTCTTGCACCCGGCCTCTTGATCTATCGAGTTTGAGTGTAGTAGGGATAGTGGTGGAGGACTTAGTGAGGCTATGGTCACTATCACATCTTGTGGCTACCTGGACTTAGAGGGACCTAAGCACCAGCTAGGGGGGCGATTGTGTGGACTAGTGACTGCCATAGTGGGCAGCGTAGTGGCAGCCTAGTGACTGACTAGTTGTAGCCTAGTGGTTGGACTAGTGGCTGGACTAGTGGTAGACTAGTGGTATACTAGTGTGTGGTGTGCACATGTGTTGTGTGGTTTTGGACAGCGATGTAGTTGTGTAGCGATATGTATGCGCACGACAGCTGTCAAGTTATTTTACCACTAGTGTGAAACTAGCTAGGAAATAGCTAGCTTTTACATATTGACATTTGGGATTGGCCCAAGTGTCAATCCAGGGGTCAAGGCAGATTTAGGCCCTGGAGTGGTTATCTTCACGGCAAGCGCGGGAGGCTCATCTTTCTCGAGTTGAGCCTCACCGCGCCTAGCTATGGCGCCGTAGTGTGGATTCCCCATGGCGTGGGGTGCACTTGGCTTGACTTCTGTTTGAGTGATGAGGTTATATATGCATGAGTTTATACGCAGGTGTTGTTCCCCATAGTCGTTCCCTGTCCTACTCTTCGTTCTCTATGATCGTGACAGCTGTGTCAAGCTGTGACTGGCTGTGTGAAACTGTGACGGGCTGTGACTGGCTGTGCGACTGTGTTTGGCTGTGACTGGCTGTGTCGGCTGTGCCGGCTGTGTCTGCTGTGACGACTGTGACGGGCTGTGTTGGCTGTGTCGGCTGTGACGACTGTGACGGCTGTGTTGGCTGTGACGGCTGTGTGGGCTGTGTTGGCTGTGACGGCTGTGTGGGCTGTGTCGGCTGTGACGACTGTGACGACTGTGACGGGCTGTGTAACCCCCCTCTACAGTGCGCTGCTGTCACCCCTAAGGCTCCTGTTGGTCTCAGTCTGTGCAAAAATTAAGGTTACCTACAGATCCGTATAAGTGTCTAAGTCCCCGACAGCCCTCTAACAATTATCCGTGCAAACATCTGTATTACATTTACCTGAAGAGGTTGAGGCTGAACGTGACTATTGATGACTTTGTTCATGCACCAGCGTTGAGCGTGAACGAGCTGCACAAACTCCTCCGCCGGGATTCTAGAAATCATTGATGGGGCAAAGGGAATCCACCATATGGATATTTGCAATTGCATTTTTATGCATTAGACTTTGTTTTGCAGTGTAATGAAATGCATCCCAAAACTCCTAGAATGAAACAGGCAATATTAAAGTAATCTCTTATACACACTACGAACTGTTGGATATCCGTAGACATCCAGTGGCAATGTCGAAACAGAATCCATAATAAGATGGTGGCAGGAAAAATTTGCAAATCTTCCAGAAAATTGAGTTCCAACAGTAGCAGTTGTGGGGGCCATTTATGGAAAAATGGCGCCGAATTTCTAGTTACATGGCCCAGAACTGCCCAACATCTATGCAATCCCCGGCATCATGTACCAAAATTCGGCACCACATTTCCAAATTTTGGGCTTACACACCTGCCATGTTGGGACCTATAGCCGCGAAATTCGGCACCATTTTTCACCGGAGACACCTATTATCGCGAAATACGTCGTAAATTTCTCCGGTTGCGGAACCTATTACCGCGAAATTCGGCGCTATTTTTGCAGATGTCGCTAGGAATTTGCATGAGCGGAAGACAAAATATCATGAGCACGGCTCCCAAAACTACAATTTCTACTTCAAACAATGAATATTATATTAGTTTTGTTCTGACACATTCCATTAAAATAATATTTTTAATGTTTTTTATTTCCAGAATTTGTACTTCTGCTCATGAAAACCGATTGTCTTACTACTCTGCTCATGCCGCTCATGCTCATGAAATAACTAACCTCCCACACCCCTCACATTCCAGCTAAAATTTGACAAATTCATGGGGGGTGAAATGAAGGCCCTTGAGTACTGCAAGATTTGATGGCCTGCACAATTTGATGACAATGGATGGGCGAGATTTTGTTTTGGGTCTTGGTTGTCTCCAGGAATTATCCTCTTTTCCAGCACTTGTCCGGAAAGATGTTTTACGAGTGGGACGGCAATCATCGCCTCCTGGCATGGATGGAGCACATAGCCCAAAGCCCACCCCAACGACCTGGATTGGCATTACGCCGTGGAGTGTGTTGTGCTGAAGGTTGTGGGGCCCAAAGATCGAAGTCTTCTCAAAGCTGCAATGGCAGACATCAACTCGTAAGTTACAATGTCTCTTGCTTTGGAACTTTGAATTTGAAAGTCATTTCATCGTCAATCGTCATATTTGTTGCAAATTCTCATTTCAGTATCGTTTAATGGAAATGTGGCATTGCAGGGTGACTGAGAATGCCTTCATTGCCACCAACTTGTCCCACATGCTCTTCCGACTGAAGGATGTCGGGAAGCAGGGGCTGCAAGAGTTTGCCAATTCGCTCAGTGCCGACAACCTGCGCAAGTCGGAGGCAAAGGCAGACAGAACCTGGTATAGGCTGAGCATGGACGCCATGGTGGACTACATATTTCAGGTACAACTCCTAACTCTTTTGTTGAGCTAATCTGTCTCTGCTCCCCCAATAGAAAAAAAAGTGTGGACCAAGATTTCTAATCTTATGTGCGCATTCTTGATAGACGAAAATTCAGCAGGATCTGGCACATGCGCGAAGGTTCTACATGGAGTCAGAGGAGAAGAAACTAACCCTCCCGGCACTGGAATCGTATCTCAAAGCTGTGGAGGCGAAGGCCCGCATCAAGTACAAGTCGAGAATGGTGAAGTACGTGGCCATAGCTGATCCCGCCCTTGGTGCCGACTTTCTGGTGGAGGTGGGGAAGCACTACTCCCGCGCTCTTAAGCCCACGATGACACTGGAGAAGCTGCATCGTCTAGCCACAGCCTGTGTGGATGCAACAGAGAAGGTTATACATTCTTAACCAAATTCTCGTGGCAACAATTCGTTTTCGTGGTGTTTGGCGCTTACTAATATGCACGGTGGTTGGACAGACCCGGTGGCTCCAAATCTGGAATGGGTCCCAGAGTACAAGGGACATGTGGAGCTTCCCCAAACCCGACAAACTGTCTGGCCCCACATTCGACATGTGGATGAACCGCATGACATGGTGGTTTCAAGTACTTTCCCACGCTTCATTTGGCGCTTCTACTCTTGTATCTGGTGGATTTCTTGTATTTATTGAGGAATGCGGTCTGATGGAGAATCTCCACAGGTGACTACGAATGCGCAAAGAGCAGCTTGACACCCAAGCACATCAGTTCAAGCTGGAGATTTTTGGAGAAGCACAGAGCCTACGCGACTATATGGCGAGGTATTTTATGCTCTACAAAACTGACCTGTTCTTTCGAGAGATACCGCATGCCCGCCGGAGCCACGAGTTCACCGACCAGCCGAACGCGGACAAAGCGGCAATGCGCCTTCTGTACAGGTAAATATGCGGTGCTCCTCTTTGATCTGTGGCCATTGTAGTCCCTGGAGTTCCTGGATATAAAACGGCTTGTGTGGGGCATGACAACTGGTTGTGAAGAAATGGCTAAGTCCCTGGAAAAATGGCGCCGAATTTCCTGATTCGGGCCCCGAAAATGGCTAAGTCCCGGGGGCGGCTGGCACCCATTTTGGAAATTTGGCACCATTTTTCCAGGTTGGGGCCCAGCCATTTCTGGGACTTAGCCAGTTTCGGACCCAGCCTTGAAAAATGGCGCCGAATTTCCAGTTTCGGGCCCCGAAAATGGCTGAGTCCCAGAATTGGTTGGGCCCGGAACTGGAAATTCGGCGCCATTTTTCCAGGCTGGGTCCGAAACTGGCTAAGTCCCAGAAATGGCTGGGCCCTAACCTGGAAAAATGGCGCCGAATTTCCAGAATGGGTGCCAACCACCCCCGGGACTTAGCCATTTTCGGGGCCCGGTACTGGAAATTCGGCGCCATTTTTCCAGGCTGGGTCCGAAAGTGGCTAAGTCCCAGAAAGGGCTGGGCCCCAACCTGGAAAAATGGCGCCGAATTTCCAGTTTCGGTGCCAGCCACCCCAGCCGGAAAGTGGAAATTCGGCGCCATTTTTCTAGGTTGGGCCCCAAAATGGCTAAGTCCCAGAATGGGCTCCCTCGCCCACGGGAAAAATGGCGCCAAATTTCCACTTTCATTGCACGGCACCCCGGAGAGCCGGGACCATTGGGCTTACCCCGCATAGAAATTCGACACCATTTTTGCAAATTCATTTCGAAAAATTAACCTCATTCCCGGGACCTAATTCTCTGTGGGTTTCTTGAATGCAGGTACTGCAAGTTCTCCCTGTTGGAGAAAGGTCATCTGTCCTTCGAGCCGCCATTCTTCCTCGCATGGAGGAACCCTGGAGCACACTGACGTTATCGTGAAGGAGTGGCATCTAGCGCATTTGCGCGACTGCCCTTGGTATGTGGACCTTCCGCCCGGCTCGCTCGACACCTCTGAGTTTCAATTGAAGCTGGATGCTGAGGCCTGACGAAACCGGACTCCGCTGCCTCCGCTGGGTCCAAAGGAGGCGAAAGCGCTTGCCAAGTCTAGGAAAGCGGCAGAGATTGCTCAAGCAAAAAGCAAAAAAAGGACACGGAAACAGGGGACTACAGTAACCCCCAAAAAACAGAAAACCACCGGGGCACGAGAAGAGGCGCAGGAGGGGCCCGAAAGGAGTGACTCCGACGACAACTTTGTGCAAGGTCCTGCGACTGCTGCTGCTGCTACCAAGTCACCTGTTGTCCGGGTTCCCAAGTCACACTAGAAGCATTCGTGTCATTTACCACTGGGGTAACGACTCGTTTTGAGTCGTAAAAGTCAAAAAATTGGGATCGACTGGAAATTACAAACGACTAGTTACAACAGACGTGGTAGTTGGGTTGGACATCCAATGATTGGAGTGGTAAAGGATGCAGACGCGCGAACAACTGCTCAACGATTAATGCTGAAGAACCACGTGGCGTAACCAGGCGGGCCGCCCGTGTGTCTGACCTTTTGGGCTGACTTTGACTTTCCCTCCGGATGAGTGGACCGACTCACCGAAGCGCGGTGACACATGGACGCGGACGTGGACGCAGACGTGGACGACGATGTGGATGCCGACGTGGTGGCGCCACGACGAGCAGCACTGCTGCCACGTGGCCACGGGCCCGGGGCGCCACGTGGTAGTAAACCACATAACTTGCAGTGCTACATGCCCAATGGCAATTGCGACTGTGGAAGTTAGCGCAACCACTGCTTTACTACTTTACATGAAGTGCTCGAAATTACTTGAACAATCATTCATAGTGATTCATGCTTTGGAGTTTTGGTGTTTGTAGTGAGTCGACTAGTAAAGCCATACAAGAGAACTAATCATGCATTAGAAATGCACAAACGATGAAAGACATGCCATGAAACAAGATGAAATGAAAATGAATGAAATGAAACAAAATGGTACTTTCTTACATCTACGGAAAGCTCAAAGAGCTTATGGGACAAAATGAAAAACACAAGGTAAAAAAAGCAGCCCAAAAGCTAGTGCTGCTCTGGGGATTGCCTAAGGGTCAAGGCCTCATGCAAGTAAGCTGCCAAGCAGTTCTGATCCTCATAATGCAAGACTTCAGTGCGTTCCACGGAATAGACCATCTACCCATGGAGGTTTCTTGTAGTTATTGATCCATAAGGAATCATAGGTAATCTTGTGCTTGAAATTTGGCCCTCTAGGATGAATCTGGACCACACTCTATCCCTGCTCCTTCAGCTATCCATGCCCCTGCACAAATCATGCATTCATCCTTGCCTTGCTGCTAGTAGCTGACAATGACAACCTACATTTGTTCTAGGAAACACCCAACTCAACTTATCACACTAGTTCCTATGCTCAATTGCGTCTGCTACTCTCTGAAATGTAGCAGACATTCACCTTTTTGCCTCGGTTGTCCCATCATTGACTGGGGGCAGAAAAGTATTCATTCCACAGCTTCTCCTCATGTCTGTTACTTGTTTTTTGATACTTTCATGTTGTCACATAGCAGTATCATGTCAAAGTCACTCCAAACTAGATTCACTCAACCAGCTAACTTGCAGAATTCAACATGGAAATTTTGGGCTGATTATGATAAGAGGGAAAAACAGGGTGAAATGTGCTGAAGAAGATGCCTTCATTAACAATGTCTGATTTTATCAATTGTGCCGTTGCTGCCAGTTGACCATCTACCCATGTAGGTTTCTTGTAGCTTCATAGTTAATCTGGAGCTTGAAGTCCGGCCCTCTTGGGTGAATCTGCACCCACACTCTATCCTTGCTCCTTCAGCTATCCATGCCTTGCATACAACCTTGCCTTGTTGCTAGCAGTTGACGATGACAACCTAGACTTGTTCTAGGAAGCACCCAACTCAACTTATCACACTAGTTCCTACGCTCAATTGCATCTGCTACTCTCTATAATCCAACAAACATTCACCTTCTTGCCTCGATTGTCCCACCATTGACTGGGGTCAGAAAAGTATTCATTCCACAACTTCTCCTCGTCTGTGTTACCTGTTTCTGATACTTTCCTGTTGTCACATTGGCAGAATCATGTCAAAGTCACTCCAAACTATCAAAGCTTCACTCAACCAGTTAACTTGCAGAATTCAAACATGAATAATTAGGGGTGATTCTGATAAGAGGGGAAAACAAGGTGAAATTGAAGAAGGTGCCTTCATTAGCAATCATTACACTCTATCCTTCGCTTAGCCATATTGTTGAACACTCCCTGTCCACAAGGGTATTGTTCAGAATGACATCTGCCACAATTCCAGCTTTGACGATGCAACCATGGACCTCTTTGCCCTTCCCCAGCAGGCTCGCACATGCACTACAAACGCAAACAAAACTGGTTGTGGCAAACTGGGAGCAATATGTGTCAGAAGAAACCACTGATACAAATCTACAGCTTACAGGTTGTCTCTATCCTCAAAATTGGCAGCACATCACCCGCTGCTATGACATATATTGCCCTAGACACACATTGCCCTAACTGCCATCCCCCAAGATGCTACCCCCACCAGACTTCTCTCACTTGGGTCATTGCAAGGCTGACTTCCAGCTTTGACTCTGTGCGTGGGGCCTATCGGACAACATACACCAGCAAGCCCTCCCCCTATCCTGCATCAACTCATCTTAGTCTTATCAACTGCACAACGTGTGATGGGAGTGAGTGCAACATGGGAAAGAGCCACAACACATGAGGAGCTGTAGGGAAGAAGCAACATCGTGCAAGTAAAGCAAATGATGAAGCAGAAAGACGAGGCAACATGGGAGAAGGGAAAATGGGGTCCAAGGGGTGAGAAGGTCAACTGGTCAACAATGAGGCACTGGCTCTGGAGCACTATGTTGATGATTAAAGGGAGCAGCAAATACATGTGGGGCATCGCAGCAAAGTGCATGCCAATGAGGGTCAGAATAGTGCAAGAAAGACTCCACGGATGGTGGGCAGCCAAGAGAGATGCAGTGAGACAAGGCACTCATGGCAAGGGAGCTGCCAAGACAAAATAGTTGATTAAGCTACGGAGAAAAAGGAAAGCACAAGATCAACTACGAGGAAAAGTAGCAATTCAGGCATGGGAGCTGCTGCTAAAACATGAGGAGGAAGACATACGAGGTGAAGCATCAAGGGAACCAGTTGAAGATGAGGAAGATGGAGCACACTTTCCTGTCAAAGGTTGGCGGTCGAAGAATGCAACCCAGCAATCAGAAAGTGAGGCACCCGAGGCTGGACTGCTGCAAAGAGGTACAAAGACAGGAGCTGAGAATGAGATGTTGCCTTTCGTTGAAGTTCCCCACACAAGGGCTATTTGGCAAGCAAAACCCCAGGCAAGGATGAGAGGTGAATCTGGGATAAAACCAGCAGCTGGGAGTGAGGAAAGACACAAGGAAGGGCAGCAATACCTTGTCAAATCTGAGGGTGATGGTTGGAGAAAATTAAACAAGGATTGGAAGTATGGGAGCAGCAATCGCATGAAGAAAAATCTGCCTGAGAGGCTGAAGAGTGAAAGGGAGGAAGACAGGCACCTCGCTTATGAAAAGTGGAAGGGCAGGGTAGAAAACCTGATGCCTGAAACTAATGGGAACTCGTGGGAGACTTTGCCAAGAAGACTCCAATCAGCTGCTGCCAACAATCGGACTAGTGAAAGATCGCCCTTGGCTGGCGCAACACCACGAAATAAATGCAGCATGGTGAGTGGGGCACCAACAGAGCCAGAAAATGAGGGAGAAGGAGGAGACTTCCCTGCCAAGAAAGTCAATGATAGGCCTGCAGTGGCATGCAAGGAAAGGGACACCGTAAGTGTTGCCAACAGATGCAAATCAATGCTCATTCATTCGAAAGCACCACGGGAGATGAAGGAAAAGACACCCGCAGGGACGTTGAAGCATAAAAGAGGAGAGCACTTCACTTGGGAAGAAAGTGAAGCATTGGAGAACGAGGCTGATGACTGGCAGTCTGAAAAGAAAAGGTGGTTGTGGGAAACCCTGCCAAGACAACCATATGGAGATAATCAAGCAGGTGGGAACTGCCCTTCATTGGGGTGGTGCAAACAAGAGCAAGACCAGAAGCTGAACCACATGAGAAGATAATGTGTCATCACAGATGGAGACCCTAGAAAATGCTATGCCTAGGAGATGAAGAACATTAGGCAACTAGAAACGTGGGGGTTGAATGTGCTCTGCAGTCAACTTGGCTTGTTGAATGCTTGCATAAGAGATGAGGGGTTGCTGTTAGTATACGACATTGAGTTCATCAAATCCTACAACAGCCCACCATGCTGCCCACTGCTTACAAACTGCCACAAAAACAATTTCACAGGACTTACAGATGATTGGTGGAAGGCAAGGCCCCTCGCCATGGGCCAGATTAATTATATGTAGCAGCCCAGAACAACGACGGGAAGTCATCTAGGGCAACAAACCCATCTTGGCAGCGTCTTTTGTGTGAGAGAAGTCAAGCTGAACCTGCTCATCATATCGAGTGGGATGGACCAGATGTAAAGCTGCCAAGCCAACCACACTCATATTCGCACTCAAGCAACATAAGCTGGAGCCATTTTCAGATTATGAGTACCCGTGTTTTAAGAATACTCCTTCTTCAACTTGCGGTGAACGGGCATTTGAGCTGAAGAAGGCTTTCAGATTCGAGGTTGTGATTCCAAAAATTGGCTGCCGTAGGCATTTAGCCTTGGTTAGTGGCATACGTAGGGTTAGGTGCCCTCTTAGAAGTGTCTCCAAATTGACTTCCATGCATCAGAGCCTAGGCATAATGGTTTTTTCCCCGAACAATCCATCGCAGGATGACGGAGCTAACCTGAGGGCCTCCGTGGGCCCGCAGTCAAATCCCCACCCCCCTTCCCTCGTGTATGCTTCACGCCGAGGGTCCCACGCTCCCGCCCCGCCGCTCCCCTGTTATTGGAGCGGCGAAGCAGTAAAACAGGGGAGCAATAGCACAAGGGAGCCGGGAATAGTAACAGGGGAGCGGCAACAGGGGAGCGGCGGAGCAATAACAAAGGGGAGCAAGGAGAGCAGGGGAGCCGTAACACAGGGAGCGGCGGACACACGGGGGAGCGGTATGTATGTGGGAACAGGGGAGCAGCGATTGGAAACAGGGGAGCGGAGATCCGCTTGAGGGAATTTTTTGAGATTCAAAAATCTAATGGTACCTCAGTCAAATCCTTAAGGACACCAATTCCATCGCGCCATGAGCACCCCCGCAATAACGGCCAATGACTCCTGCCACCAAACTACCCACCGCTTTCTTGCCATCCCTCAGAATTTTATATTTTGTACTGTAATACACGCAATAATGGCACGGCGGGGGGTGGGGATTTGACTGCGGGCCCCACCAAGGCGTCCCGGCTCCGGCAAGCCCCGGCGACCGTACCGGCAGGCTGGCACGCGCGCATTCAACTCGCATCCTATGTCTAGTGTGTTCCGCTGCTGCTCATCAGCTTACTCGTAAATGAAAAGCTGCAAGGATGACTGGCGCCAATCAGGCATTCATCCATGCGCAACGTGAATGGCCGACACGCTGCACCGGTCAGCAAAAGGATATTAGGCGACAAGGAAAGGATGACCGGCAGGGGCGGTGCGGTGGGGCTCCAGTTGGCCTCTGCCAGGTGAGTGATCCCGAGGCACAAGCTCAGTGTGTGTTCTATTCCTCACCGAGCCTCCCCCGGGCCTGATTTTCGCCTCGTCTGTTCGGCATCTAGTACCCGGAGCTCGGCTCCGGCGACAGCCGACGCATCTTCGCTATTGAGCCACGGGCCAGACATATTCTGACAGCCGAGGCTGAATCCCCAGGCCATCTGTCAGGATTCGGAAAGCGGCATCTTTTGTACGAGAGGCTCGGGGGCAAGAGGGAGCCAGCTGGTGGGGGAAGCGTGTCGGGCGGTGACGGGCTGCACTTGCCGCGAGCGACAAGTGCTCACGTGTCCGTCTGGCCCGGTGCTGGCTCCACGCGCTGCTTTCAAGTTTCCATCTCTCCTCTTCTCGACCTCGCTCGCTTGTTGTGCAGTGTCAGGGAATGCTTAATTATATGATGTCTCGTGCTTTGTGCTATAGTCATCATCGTGACTGCTTGTGCAATCGCGGTGCATTTGATGCAGAAAGTTACCGAGGTGGAGAGTCGGAAAGAATGTGTGAGGAGCGGCGGTGAGAAAGTCATGAGTCATGACTCACAGTTTCATCAACACATGTAGGTGTAAAGGAGGGTGGCGGTATGGGCGGATGGCGGCAGCAGTGTGAGGTATGACGTAAACATCCTGCCATTGCTTGTCGAGTATGGATTGTTCCAAATATGTCAGTTGACTCAGTTCTCTCCCACTAATTCGTTTGACTGATCACGAGAGAGCTTTGTTATTATTATTATATTATGTCTATTCTTTGTATAGGGTGAGGCTGCAGGCATTGTCCCCAGGGGCTTCCAGTACCTCGCCCCTATAATCCTCCGCCCTCGTATTACAGGGCCTCGGTACTAGAAGCCCCTGGGGATAATGCCTCACCCCGCGTAAAGCCCTACGAAATTTTGGATCTATGCCATAGATCCAACGGCTGGATGAACGTTACACGTTTTTTCCCGCGTTGCAGGGTTCTTACGTGTAAGCTCACGGCCAGGGGGACCTCACGTGTGACGCCCTAAGAGCATCCCCACCCTACACTGAACCAGCAGGCCAACGGAACATGAGGGTATGGTGGGCGGGAACGTCCCCCACCCATGCACTGAACCCTATATCCCGTGAAAAGCTCCCACTGAATATCGTTCCGTGCACTGGTGCACTGAACCCGAGCGCTGTATTCTACGCACAGAAAACGTCCCTGAATCCAAGTCAACTGACCAAGCGCGTGCCCGTCAGCGTCTTGGTGGAGATCTCGCCCCTCCCGGCCAATGGGAGGCGAGGGGCGGGGGGATGGCGTGGGCGATTTAGGGACAAGGGTGTGCGCGAGTCGGGCTGCCGCGCCAAAGAACCCAGCAGGCACTGAATCGATGACACTATCTTTTGTGTTACAAGGAGTTTTTCGGGCTCAAGGGTGGTGATGCTCTAATACCGCCCATTCTGCTCTATAACCCGCCCCATATAGTTATAAAAGAAAAATTTCACAGGGCTTTACGCTTTGACACTGTAAGACACATGCATGCAGTAGACACTTGCACCAGTACATTGTCCACGCTACGCCTGCAGTGAGAATCCTCATTCCCTTCAACGATGAATCTTTCATCCACAGTCGGGCCTTTTCATCGATGACATCAAGTTAGCTGGGCATCCATCTCTAGAACAGTCTCTAGAGAACGGGCCAGCTGGAGCCGATTGAGGCTCCTAAGTTAGCAAGCCCCGGAAAAATTTGCTCATCTGGTTCCACCCTCTGACTAGCTGGCTCCACATCAACCCTAGATGATATCTCATCCAAGGGGCAAGATTGCGTCCACGAATCTCCCTATGGCAACGGTTCCATGCTCCCGCCCCTATGGGACCATTGGTTCGATGCCAACTGGTGCATCCTGGGGAATTCTGCTTCAAACTGCCCTAAGAAAATTACAGCAGTTTTTACGTTTTGACGACGTAGTAGATAAAGATAAAAAAGATAAAGTTTCTTTTTACAAAGCCTATTTGTAGAGAACCGAGCAAGCCCCTGGGCGATCCCAATAGGGCGCTCTAGGAGCCTGAATTCAGCTCCAGCTTGGCCGCTCCCTAAACGCGAGTAAAAATGTTGACCCCAGCTCAGAAAAATGCGCATATCTTGTACATAGAGCCATGGATTCCTCCAATGAACAGATTCCCCTCTGTCAAAGGATGGATGAAAACTAGGAAACAATTAAGAGATTTGGTAAGTAAACTATCTTTTGAAGTTTAAGCCTTAACCTATGTCAACAGTAAAATGATAAGACAGGCTGGAGCTGATGTGTGACTTTTGGGTCTTGTAATCTGACAAGCCAATGAAAATTGAGCAGGTGGCCACTAAGATTAGCCACTCTCACTTATTTAATGGACGACAGTCAATGTGTTTTAAGTGCAAAACCGTCTACTTGGATGTCCAACTGTGTTTGGGATGAAACTGTCATGATGCTCTACAAGTTCTGATTGGTTTTGGTGCTACATGCTCTACTTGTGATCCCCTATTGTCTGCCTAGCATGTTCTAAAAGAGCCTTATTCCCCTTTGAGAAGCTGAGCCCACAGAGGATAGGGGAATATCTCGGGGTCTGAAGTTTTGGTGGAGATGGAGGGCATGCTATTTTACTGTGCCTGTGCATCTTTGGGTCGATGAATACTTAGGCTCGGTAGACTAACAAAAAGCTTTTGCGGCCTTGACGACGCTCACAGTACCAGGGTGCCTGCATGATCATTGTCTCAGATTGCAAGTGCGTCGTCAGCTTAACTGTCTCCTGTCTAGCAACGATGGCTTCCAGCCCTAGCAGCCAGCTCTTGTGTTATTCTTGGCCCCAGAATTACAACCAGATATTTGAATATGTGGACAATATGCAAGGACAACTTTCACTCTAATTAACCACTCTCACATGTTAGCCAGATTTCTGGGGCCACCTTGTATTGGTGGAGAGAGAGGGAGAGGAAAGGTTTCAGAGAGAGAGAAAGAGAGGTGGAATTAGTAGGCACTCCCCAATCTCGAGGGGGCGAGTATGGCTGCATCTCTGGCCTCGCCTGTGGCAGCTTTGCAGCAGTCTGATCTGCTACAGGCGTCTCTGAGTGTGCCTCCCGCATCGCCCACATCTTCCTCTTCAAAGACTGGTCTGTTTTTCAGTAAACACAATTAGTAGATTTCCTTCAATGATGTCACTCCACTTAAAGTAACGCGATTTCCACTGACTATTAGTCGATTTCTAAACGCAGGCCCGCATGCTTGGACATCTCATATTCAAGCTTGCCTCTTATATGATTGAGGTGCCACACTTCTTTTCGTATGCAACCCTACTCATCATGTTGAACCAAGTGCCGACGTCCCAAAACTTGGAAAAAGGGGTTGAGCGAAAACTACGCACTGATTTAGAGAGAGATTTTAGGCTCGGATTGCGATTGACCAAATCTATTGAAGATGCCAAAGACCTTGTCAAGGAGCTGTCTGCAGAGCAGATTGATGGTCTTGGGTGGACATTCCAAAATTTTGAAGTGAAGGAGGAGAGTTGGGAGAGGGATGTGAAATCCAAAGTTGGAGGAATAATATACAGCCATCTGTTTGAGGGTTGAAGGGAAATAGGCCTTGCCATGCATGAAGCTTTGCTCTGGGTATCGAGCATGCAAATGCATCTCCCCCCAAAAAATAAGAAATGCGAGCTTGCTTGGATCTACTCACTCCAATGATGCTAAGGGTGTTGTTCAAAGGGACCTGTGCTTTTGAGGCAGCAGATTTCCTACGACACTGCGACTTCCACCACTCCATTGACCCCGTGCAGCACCATTGGTTCACGAGGTGTGTGACCTATCCAGAAAGAACTCATCTTGCAGTGTTTACGACAGGTTTGACGTGCAATGAACCGAATGAATGTGTGAGTATCAATTTACATTTCTGCTCACATGAGCTTGGGTGTCATATCCGCATACGAGTGTTGGATTTCTGGAAACTGCATCACAATATTTTGAAGTATTTTGGAGCGCGACGCATGAGCATCATGCTCCTAGATCGAAAAGATAACCCTTGCATTCAGTCCTCTACCTCTGTGCAGACCCTTTATCTACCACCCTACAAAGACGAGCAGATGATGTTTCGAAGGATACAATACTTTATGGACACAAGTTATGGGAGACTATGACATATGTGTACCTAGCTAGGAGACTGCGTGGAAGGACCTTGCATGTTGTAGACATGTCGGCATCGACAAGAGGAGTGGAAATCTGCAAGCAACAAACAAATCCTTTCGGCAGAAAATTGAAGGTGAGGTGCAAACCAATTCAGAAGTATATGTAGGGACGTCATCAGTGCAATTGACATCCTGAAAGGAACCATCATCAGTGACAATTGACTGTGTGAACAGAACAGTGAACAATTGAACAGACTGTGTCTAATTTGTCAGAAACTGTGTGAACAGAACAGTTCATGCCTCTATGCAACTGAGCAATACAGATACAATGGAAGTCACATGTGCTGGGACACTGAACTGGAATGTGGTCTTGGCATCACACCAAGAATCTATGTTTAAGGGGAAACGCCAGCAGCTGCACTTGTGCCAATTCTGGAAGTGGTTTCTTCCACAGTTGAATTCACACCAAATTCTTCATGACATTCTTGGGTCAGGGGATTTGACGGTCCATGAGGTTACTCTTAACTTGGATACCTGTAACAAGAGGTGATATGCCTCTCTCTGTCTCATCTCCTCTCTCCACACTGTTCAAACGTGTCCGTGGTTGCTTGTGATCTGAGGAGTCTACTACGTCAATATTTCTCCCTGAGACCCGAAAAGCCAAGACAAGGTGCTGTGGGGTTCTCAATTACGGCAGGCTCTAAATTCATTCGCAAGGCCCTGGAGCCTTCATCCCAGAAATTAGGGCGGATAATGAGAACAATGGAGGCAAACTGGATGGTCCTTTAAACTAAGATGCCATCAAAAACACATTTAACAGTCAGATCGGCACACAAACCTGGAGTGGAAGAGGGAACAAAAGTTGGTGGTTGAGTAGGTGTGACAGCTGGTAGCCCTTGTTTTAGTCTTCGGTGCAGCATCACAAAACCCTGTATAAGTTAGTTTGATCACCAATATTTTAGAAGGACAGAACAACTTACTACTGTCCCTGGCTTCCAAGAAAGTCATCCCTACTACATACTAGCAACTCAAATAGAGTGTTGGGCCACATGTCATGTCCACAATATCGCACCTGCAAATGGCACTTTCAGCAATCATTCAACACTCCAGCCTCAGTAAGGCTTACACCTGCAGAATCTGACCAGGAGGTTCCGTAGTCCATACACAAGTTGAACATCTTCTCTAGCAAGAAGTGTTCGAAAGCGAAGCCTTCACTGTCAGCCTGGCCAATCGCTCGTGCCAGTGTATATATGTATCTTCCTAGTGCAACTCCAAACATGTCCTCCAAACAGAGAGAAAACTGCAAAGCCACCCCCGTTAGATGGATGGCATCTCAAAAGCCCGTGGTTTTCAAATTCAAACAGTCGAGCAAACAAAAGCCCATTAGGGCTAGTAACGAGCAGCCCTAAATTTAACCCTAAGCAAATACAACTTGCAATGCAGTGGGATCTACAACTCAAATCGACGGTCTCCACCTTCCAGAGCAGATAGCAGACAAAATATCGAGCTGACTTTTCTCATGACTCTGGTTGCCTATGTTCACATGCATCGTGCCTTAGTCTTTCCAACCACCAACAGCAGAAGGGGGCACATGATTTCATGTGGCCCACATCACATGTTCTACAAGCCACAGTGAGAACTGTGGCTTGAGAAGTGCCTACCTTGTGATGGAAGATGATATACTGCACAGATATTCATCAAAGAAAAGAGACTTTATCAGAGGTGAATAGGGGCGTTCCAGTGTGCAGACGTCTTCAGTTTCTTGACATATTTATAGATAGAACAACAGGTACTTGCGTACACAAGTGATGAATTACGATAGCTCTCCGGCATACCCAATGCTCGTTGATGTGCTGGTTTCCGCCTGCAAGGGTTGCACAAAGCTACTTTATGCTGACCTTCCTCAAGCTACAGGTATTCCCATGCGGATGGAAGCTACAAGAAAGCTTCAGATGCTCGAAACATGGTTCTCTCCCTTATCCGTATCCTTTCCTTTTCCACCCTCTCCCCCAGTGCCTTAAGTTTATCTCTACTGTGAACCAGAGAATCTTGCAAAGTTAGTACAGACAGTTGACAGCCAAGTGCGTACATGCCTTTGCGGAGTGAATCATCTCCCACATGTTGATGGTGAACAAGGACCTCTGAGTTTTGAAGCAAACTGCAAGCTCTTCTTTGGCCCTCTGTGAGTCGATAGGCCAACTGCAACAGAGAGGGAACAAAGATAGACAACCTGAAAGAAGCGGTTCAAGGCAATAAGCACGCATTGCATAGAAATGTCATCAAGATCAATGAAATTGAGTGCCTTCGACATGGCTATGAACTGTTCTGAAACTCACCGACAGCCGCTCAAAGATGCAGGGGCTGGACCCTCACCATTCAGTGGGGCTGACAAATCTCATGGGAGAAGAACTAACATGTAATTGCTCTTGTTAAAAGGCAGAGAAGAAAGAGTGAATTTCTCTTTACCACAATCAACCTCTTATTATTTCTACTACATGCTCAACTCAAGCAAGTTCAAGAGAGGGGTGCAAACTCACAGAATATGGGCAACCTTGTCATGTACCAGTCTCCATCTTCATCCTTCCATGCAGCGACCAGCAACTACGAACCCTGTATCTGCTTCGCTAAGTTCAATTCACCCAAAATTAAAGGGAGACAGAAGTAAGAGACGGCGCATATGCCTATATTTGGGGCAAGGAGTGTGCAATTTCTGTAAGGAGGAGAAGATGTCTTTATAAATGGGATGATAAAATTTAGTGTACAAAACTACGGTACTCTCTTGCAAGGAGATGACAAGGCAATTATAGCGAAATTTCGAGGTCTACCTACTATCGTGGCAACTGCAGGGTAGATGACCCAAACCCTAGGTCTTTTCCTTTGCTGGATTATACGTATAGGTGTATGTGTACATTATCATAGTACTATATATACATTTCTAAAACGTGCATATACGTTCCCCAAATGCGTTCCCAAAATGACCCTAGGCAGCCTTGGGTGCAGGACACTGTTGGCCGTGGGGCCAGGAGTAAAGGACAGGTACCAGGCCCTGAGAATCTTTTGGGCCTGCCCCTGGGCCCAAGCCAAAACAGCGATATTTACCCTGTCCTCGTTGATGGCCTTTTTGGAATTCCCTAACCAGGGGGGTGAGGCGGGTATGAAAATAGCAAAAGACCATGAACGTAGGCCGAGGACGGCCTGGGCCCCAAGACCGGGGTGCCTGTGTAGGGAATGCAATTTACGCCATGTTCTGGCGCTCGCAGAGGACTGCCCAACACCACCTTAAACTGGCACTTTTAGGACCGACCGACACGAATCTTTTAAGGCATCTTCACCGCCGGAAGGAATCTAGACCAACCTACACGAATATTTAAGGTATCTTTATCGCCCGAGAGGCATCTAGACCAACCGACATGAATCTCTTAAGGAATCCAGACCGACTGACACGAATCTTTACCGCAAAAATAAACTAGTGTATTTTAGCATATATAATTTCATCACTATCTATACATCCAGCTATACGGTCTACTTCGGACTTAGGGTTGGGCGCTTGTCTTCCTCGCGTGGAAAACACTCACCTTGCCCAAGAACAAAATGCAGATATGATGATTTGGGAATATGAGCATTTGAACGCTTGTCACCAAGCTCCTGGCTACCAATTGCGCTTTTGCTCATGCTGCTTCCTCGCTTCGAGTGCAACTGACGAGAGAGGTCAAAATCTGACAGACGCAACAAAGCCAGGGATGCCTCGGCGTGAGCCTGGTCACGTGAGCGCGTGAGCGCAGTTGCGCTCACGCCACGTCACCTTGCGCAAATGCCACGTCATGGGGCTCAGTCCACGTCATCACACGTGAAGGCCGCGTCACCACGCGCCCAGAAAGAAGTGGAGTGTATTCCCGCGGATTGGCACCCTTTACCGTGGAAACAAGCTGGACGACATAATAAAAGGCATTGAATAAAGGATGGATGAATGTACAGTTGGATGATAAACAGATGGATGAGTGTGAAAAATGTATGTAGATGGATGAATGACGGATGGATAAGAGTAAAATGGATGAATGTATAATGGATGTTGAGCAATGACAAAAATTCATGACAGGAAGATGCATGACCAAATGTTTTGACGAATGCACAACGTATATGAAATGAGTGTGGAAGGTTTGTGGGGTGGATTAAAGAGTACAGAGGATGAATGTACAATGGATGTTGTACAAAGGAAGCTTTCATGAATGGAGCACGCATGAATACAGTGTAGATGAATGCACAATGGATATGAGAAGAGTCAGGAAGGTTTGTGAGATGGATTCATACATATAGCAATTTAAACGAAAGTTGATTCTGTGATTATTATTTGTTCTAAAGGAACAACTACGGTGGAGGAAGGGGATTCAACGTTTTCCAGATAATATGAAAATGAATATTAAAAGAATACAGTTCAGTCTGACTCAGAGTCAGTACAATGTATCCTCTCTTCCTTTGCATCTAAGTCTAAGTATTTTAGAACACCGGATCCACGCTGGATACACCTACGGCTGGCCACTAAAAAGTCAGGGGATAGGGACTCGGCCGCGTGAAGTGCCATTGCTTCGGCATAAACAGGAAGCAGAAAATTGGAAAGGGGGCTGTCGAAAACAGACTCGCCAGAAATGACTGTATCTCCTGAAGATCCACCGCTGCCTTTCCTGAAGGACAGCCTGAAAAAGTTATTACTGTAACTTTGATGTTATCGAGAAATTGAGTATGACTCCCAAAGAGGGTTTAGCACTTACTCACATGAAAAGTCGTTGTCGACCTGCTTATCTTCGGGATCGTCATCATTTCGAATTTGAATCCGATCAGTCTGTGTGCCTGAAGTGGAGCCAGACAAAAGGGGGAGGAGCACGGTGTTGTAGAGGTCAGAATCACCCTCCATGCCAAAAAGGCTTCTTCCGCCTGCCTTGCATGCGTGGTAAGTTGCTCCTGCACCAGACAGGAGAACATGAACAGTTTGGAGGGGGGATTTAAGCAGATGAAACTGTTGAAAGGAAACCAATTCGGAAGGGAAAAAACGAACCTGTGGACACAGAAAGATCGACCACCCGTGCAGAGCGGTGGCTGCATGACTTCAGCAGTATTTGCATGAATGCTGGTGACTTTTCCTTTGCACCTCTCCAGGGAGTGCCATCTGGTCTCTTCAGAGTCTGACTGGACTACAAAATGTCATCGACATGGGGCTCATAGGGGGGGTTGACGAAACAACCCTGGTCAGAAATCTCAAAGCTGCGGATGGAGGATGGTGTCTTTGATGTGCGAATCCTCCGCAGGCAGATCGCCTCGAACATCCTCGTCTGGCAAAGATAGCAGGTTAGTGTGGTAAACACAATCTATAGTGGAAGTGTGTACATCGGCTATTCAGAACTCTGACACAAAAAAATCATGAATCGGTGATGATCGGTGTCGATCATAAAACATTCTACTAGAGTGGAGCTGCAGAGAAAATTGAAACTCATGATCAAAGCACAAGCAGAAGGGAGACGGCATACCAGCTGACCAGGGAAACCCCCTTTCACAAGGTAGAGGCTGTTCACACAATTCCATGTGCGCAAAACTTCAAACCCTGAAGACTTGAGGTATGATGCCAATGCCCGACGACTATCATTGTCACATGACTGAAAAACAGAAGTGTCCCTGCATCAGAGAGGAAATTGTTACAGAACCCGAACACCCAACTCCAGTAGTTGTCCTCGAATTTGTTCCAGCCTGGCGTCTTGCCCTTTGGAAGAACTTCTGGCACAGCCTGGCCATCCGGGATGTCGAGAATGACAATGTCGGCCGCATAAGTTTTCTGCACACCGCACACGAAGGTGGGACCTGTGCTCACCTGCAACAGACATGTTTTTTATAAGAACGATGGCAAGATTGTTTTCAAAGAACGAGACTGAAATACTGCCAACGAAACTTTCAGAGAAAAAGGAAAGAAACTGGAATTCTCACCAGATTGAGGAATGAGATTATATTGTCCCAGGTAGGGGATGGCACCCCAGTGTATCCTCTCTTTCGACTCTGCATCATCGAAAGCCAACCCTCATTAACAATTTTCATCTCTCCTGCTGAATCAGAACGGGAAGGGTGTGGCTTGGCATCGAACACGCACTGAAGAGTGCGGGTATATCTTCCAGCAGTAAAGTCCTGCCCACTCTCCATCTCCTTTTCATTCTCCTTCCCCTTGTCCTTTTCCTTCTCTTTGGACTTGTCTTTGTCCTTTGGCTTTGCTGGTGAGATGGCTATGACATCAACAGCCTTGTCTTTTGGTTTGCGGCCCGCCTTCTTTCCCTTCTGCGGCGTTCCCTGAGCATCAGGCTCCTTGGCAGCCAATGTTGCTATGTTTCGTTGATACTCTTCGTCAGTCAAAGGCGCCAGCATCTCAGCGTTATTGTTCAAGTATTTCATATGCTGTTCTTGAAAGGTCGTGTGCTCAGGTGGGCAGTCAAGGTACCACCCACAGTCTCTGAAGTGAGAAGGACTCCAGTCCTTCAATATCCCTGCAGTATACATGGTTGGATCGTTTGCAGGGTCCGACCACATGTCAAGATAGTCGGGAATTCCGCTCAGGTGATTTCCTTCCATAAGCACATATTTCGTGTACCTGAAAAAAGGAGATAAATCCCAACCCACAAAAGCGCTCAGTGAGTAAGATGCAAGTAGAACAGAAAGAATAAAACATAGATTGAAATGGCTCTGAGAACTGCTCCAAGGACCTTTCAGGACCACACTACTGCTCCAGATATGAATGTCGTCAACGCCATTCAGAACATTCCATTCAATGATACTGTAAATACACCCTAATCCAGGTGAATGCAAATTATCGTTTAGAAATGACACAGACATAGAAGTGAATGTCGTCAACGACATTCACTAATGAAGCCAAATTATTACTTAAATGAAGCAAAATCACAGGATGGAAATCAAAAAATTGAGTAAGGAACCCTCCAGGCAAACTCAATGCACATTCATAACGAACCTATCACTGAGGACCTCACAACATCACTGTATGTGAATGGCGTCAACGCCATTCACAAAAATACAAAAAAGAAACCAATTACTTAGCTCCCCAATCCATGTAAATTCAATTTGTCGTTGTTGAATAATACAGACACAGCTGTGAATGTCGTCAACGACATTCACTTTGGATTTCTTAAAACAGAGCTTATCAAGCCTCCACATTCATCGCAAGAGGCAAAAACAATGCAGAACAACTGAATGTCTGCATTGACATTCAGCAAAATGAAGTGAGGAACCCTCACTGTAACCTCTATGGACATTACAAAAATTTAAATAACTCTGAGGACCTCTCAACAACTCCGTATGTGAATGTCGTCAACGCCATTCAAGGACATTATCAATTCTAATCAGGGACAATATAATTGCACCCTTAGATCCTAACCAGGTGAATTCATATACTCGCTTAAGAATGACTAGACAAAGAAGTGAATGTCGTCAACGACATTCAATCTGGATCTAAGATTGCAATCCATATGAAGCCACATTTTTTCCCAAAAAAACAGTAGAGTTTCAAGTATGACATTGCACCTGTACACAACTCGCATCATGGCCCACTCTCCTCCAACCTGACTGTCAAAGTCGTTGGACCGTAAAATGTTACCATCTTTGGAGAACTCAAAAACAGTATCTCCAGGTGAGACCTCTCCACTTCCTTATGTATGCCTCCAATGACATTTGGGGAGGGGAAACAATCGCAATGTTCAGGTCCTTCAAAGTCTGATCCAGCACAATGACGGCGCGCTTTTCGAGCTGCAAATAGTATATTTGTCAGAATTGCAAAAAAGATACACATCACATACTTGAAGAGAAGAAACAGCATGTTCGAATACACACCTGACTCCAAAATGTAGCCTTGTGGAGCCAGTTATCAAACACCAAATCACTGATTCCTTCCACCTTTGTGCCAGGCTGTATGGTGCTCTTTGGGAACTGATTCAAGTCCTTTACTGTTTGATCTGAGTTCCATATCTCCAGCCACCTTATTTTTGTTTGTGGGTCGACCATCGATATGGCCAGCCGGTGCAATTTCTCCTGCTGCATCTCCGGATGCACATGCTTGTCATAGTGTGTTTTGATCTGCTGAAGGAACTCAGGACCAAGTCCAGGATCTACTATTCTAAGCTGCTTTCCGAAGGCTGACATCAATTTGGTTCTTCGCATTTCAAACTCCTTCTTTATTGCAGCTTCCACACCCTTTGATGTCCTTAGTTCTTCTGGTGTAGTGCGGTAATATTCGGATTTTCCCTTCTCAGCTGCCTCTGCCAGTTCTTGCTGCATTCATTCAAGTAGTGATTAGCTCCGAAGGGACTACAAACATGTATTCGAAAAGTAAACAGATTACAGACTCGGGCTTACCGCATACATGTACTCCAGAAACGCCTCTCGTGTCAAAGAATACCAAGTGCCTGCAGCTCTTCCTGTTTCGCACTTCTTGATGATATTGGGTGGTAGTACTGTCCGAAAATCATCCAGCTTCATCAGACCAATCCTCTGAATTCGGAATAGTGTGTGAACCAAGCTTGTTGTCACATGCGATTTCTCTGTCGATCTGCAAAAACATTGGAAACATTGCATTCCTTAACACTGTTTTTTGAGGATTAACAAGACACTACAGAGGGAATGAAATCTCCTGGATGACTTACTTGTTCACGTCGTGCATAGCTGTAAGAAGCCTAGCGATGTCGTTTCCTGGATCCAAAACCATTGCCTCCACAGCAACATGCTTGTCTTTGTCTTTCGAATGGTGTTTCTGAATGTATCCCATCCATGCCAGCAATCGGTGGTTGCCGTCCCAGACGTAGAACATGTGGTTGCAGAATTGCTGGGTGTTCTTTCCCATCATGAGGCCCAGCTCGAACTCCTCATTGGCATCTTTCCAGCACTCATCCCAGTTATCACTGATCTCTGGAGACACTAATGTGCTTTTCCCATTTATATCCGTCAGTGACACATAAAAAACTTGTGCACCAAGTCTATATCCATGCACAAAATCACTCTCCAATTTTGTTATGTCATGGGAAAGAGGTGGACGCACAACAGGCATTGATATCATCCGGCACAGAGGTATGTCCAGACGCCCTCCAGATACGAGCATGTCCCTTATAACCTCCTGAGAGTTTACCTTCTGGAATGACATGAGTTCTTTCACCTTGTCAAGGTAGTGCACTTCGGATTCATCTGCTTCATCTGTATTCTCTGAGCTTTTTGCGGACTCGTCCCCATCTCCAGATCCTTTCCCCTCTGATCCTGTAGGCTTCGACCTCACAGTTTTCTGCACGATGCCATTCAGTTCTGACTGAGTGATTTGCAAATAGTGAATGGCGGTAACGACCATCACTCTGTATCAAGGAAACTCACCATGAATGGTGTGAAAGAATTCAGCACAATCTACACATGCAAAGCTGAGACTGCCGTATTCAAAACAAAAGCGAGAGCGATAGCGAACGGCGTTAACGACAATCACAAAAGATAACGACCTGCCGGATCGGTGTTGTGTAATGACATACATGTGCAACTGATTGGCGGCAACGACATTCAGTGTAGTTTAGGGAGAATAGTAAGTGCAGACTCTCTCTTCAAACACATAGGTACATAAATCTCATGAGGAGAATCGAATGGCGTTAACGACGCTCGCGATTCAGTAGTTCCTGCTAAAGAAGGGAGAGGAAGGACTCCTTGAAAGGCAATCAGACAGACTATATGATAAAACTTACTGGCACCTTCTTAGGTTTTGAAATTTGATCCCCTTCTGCAGCTTTCCTCTTCCCTCTCACATCTGCTGGAGTTTCTGTCTGCGCAAGGGTTTCTTGACCTTCTCCAGGTTCGGCGTTCCGCGTGCTTCCACCTTCTTCAGTGTCCCTGCGAATCATCTCTGCCTCCACAGGCTGGCGCACTCTTATCGCCGACTGTGTCGCAGCCGCTGCCTCAGTCTCCGTCTGCTCTTGTGAATCAGTCTCCGCGTTCACCTGCTGCCTTGGCCCTGTGTTCTCCAACAAACGACGCCTCGTCATTTTCTCTCTTGCTCTGCGTCTCTCTCTAAGGGAAGTAAAATAAAGAGACTTTCTTCTCTTTCGTATTCTAGAAGGAACCCTCTCCAGCTTGACTACCACTCTCCCTCTAAGCGCGAAAAGTAGAAAAACGCAGTGACTCCCGATTTCTTGCGGGATTGCCTGCGTTCTTGCGTGTCTCTAGAAGCATCGGATTCCCTCCCGCGTGACCGTTACACATAGTCGTTTCCTTATTAGTGCACATGCCAGCAATTGGTGTACAGCTGTTCGTATTCAGTTATGGATGTCTGACGTGTGCCGCCCAAAAAAAACGGCGTGTTCTTTATTAGAACGGGTTCAATATTTAAAAATAACAGCGAATCCCAGAAATTGATGCGCAGTCTTAAACAAATAAATATAAATGAACGAGAGTTTGATGACAAATTTTGGAATATCATACACGGTCATCCTTGTTAGCCAAACCCCACATTCGTTTCACATTTGGAACTTTCCAGGTGCGCATGATCATTGGTAGTAGTATATAGATACATTTACTTAATCTGCAATCCCATTCTCAGATCCTGTGGCATGCTTCCAGGAAGTCGGCTTTGTTATTGGGTTTATTGATGAGGTTCTGATTAACGGTTTAACAGTTGCCGACACTGCCCCTAGGGATACTCTGACCACTGGGCCCACAAGAAAATAATTAAAATGGGCTGCATATCTGGAAAGAATAACAATATGCACAGTCGTTATCTGAGCTTCCTCCGCCATATTCTCTGCTCATTCTTCAACTGTGTTCTGGAGACAGCAGTAAACCGATTTACACTAGATCTGCGATAGCAAGGTACAAACTCGAGGAAGGAAGATGGCTTCCTCTGAAGCGGAGTTCTTCTCAGACGACAAACCAGTGCCGTTCTCCCAGGAAGTCCTTGACAATGGATTTGCAATTGTTCTGGAACATGTCTTGGCTACCCGTTTTCAGCTGCAGAATGGCTCCATCTTTTTGGAGAAAGAGGTTTACGATCTGAAGGGAAGTTGGTGAAATATTCTTTCCAAAACCGTGATGAGACGGCTCATATCAGCCAGTGGAGAGTGCGTCCTGGTCGATACAGAGTACTTGGAGAGCCTCGGCGAAAGTCCCTTGGGTCAATGTGACGCCCGGGACTGCTGCTTCGGTCGTTGAAGACAAGAGGGAGGTGGTGGTGAAAAAAGAACAGACGTCCTCCACTCCAATCGTTGAGCTTTCGGATTCTTCCGATGATGACATAAGTGAAATTCCAAATCCAGTCCTTCCTACTGTGGTTGCAGAAGCTGATGAAGAAGAGATTTGTAGTGTCATTCCAAAATTGCGGGCGATGGGAGGAATGGCTGGATTCAAAAGTGAGTTTGCGGGGAATTGATTGGGATCTTTGAAGCAGGTGCCTGTGAAGTTCTTGCCGGAGACTTTTGATGGCGATATCCTATTCGAGCTGCCTCCTCCTCCGCGATTTGGAGGTGTAACAATCATGATGCATGGAATGGACAAGAAACACGACGGGCACCCGTGGTGCAGAACAAAAACATCCAATATTCAGAATGATGACAAGCTTGTTTTCAGGAGGACAGTTTGCAATGGACACCTTAGGTGTGATAATTTGAATTGCAGACACTTTTTTCAGTCTGGGTTTCATAATCAAAGCGAATGGGAGGGTCTGGCGGAAAATCCATTTCACCTGGGACTGCCCCTCCACCCCTCCACCGGCAAACACTTTCGTCTGCAAATTCTGCAAACTTGTGCCATCCTGTTTGGCGCTCTGCGAGGCAAGAATGTACTATGTTGTCCACCGTTTGAATACAATGACGAGAGCTTGTGTGCATTTTGGATTCCATAACCATCCTGTCTCGAAGGGGATTACAGGGAGAGTGTTGAGACAGTATCGAGGTTGATCAAACAGGAGTTCGGGAGAAACCCATCCGCAACAACATCTGCAATTGCTCTTGGCGCAAGCAAGTCCTTCTTGGAAAGCCATATTTTGAGTGAAGGAGATTCTGTGGGGACTAAACTTGACGGTGCAGCATTGGACCTGGTCATGGATCATTTCTCCACTTTAAGTTCACCTAACATTCGGCATCAGATCAATGCATTGAGAATGGGCTCTGGGATCAGAGGCTACATAGACAATATTTTGGAATTGAAACGAGTGAGCAAGTACGATTACATCCAGGACAATGTATTCCCAGGTCAAGGTGCCATCAAAGTTTTTCTTTCAAATGTCGACTGTTGGGGAGGGCAGTGGGGTTAGCCTCGTGAAGCGGATGCAGAAGACTGGGGACTTGCAGAACTGTTTTCTTATGTTTGATCATGTGAAACGAGTGAAGGATTGGACGACAATGGCTTGTCATGTCTACGATCCAGTGTACCAACGAGTTATGACAATTCAGTTTGTGACATGCAATCCGAGGATACGGAATCCCAGAAGCTCATGTGGAATTCCCTGATACGTGTCATGGCTGCCATGGGCTGCCATCTCCAAATTTCGCAGTTTCATGGCGGATAGTGCTCAAGCAAATTTCAATGCTGTTCGTATTGTCTTCGGATCGGGCGACCCAAAAGTGCCTATGCCAGGAAGAGAGCGTACATGTCTATTCCCTTGGACACAATCTCTGGAAAAACATACAAAGTCGGACATCAAACCAGAGATGCAGACTCAGCACCGTAAATTGTGCAAAGAGTAACAAAGATGCTAGAACAATGAAGGAGGCGGACACTTTGTTCCAGACAATTCGTGCCTGGTGGTTCTCTTCTGGAGCTGCATCACTTGAGAGTATGAGAGCATTGGAAGATTGGCTGGCGTTTTGGCACTTCCGGTATAGACAGTGGGGAGCAGCCATTACAATGGTACGAGGCTTCTATTTCATGCTTTATTCATACATTTGCTTTCCATATTTTTGACTCATTGCTTTCTTTATGTTGTTTCCTGTGCACTGTTTCTGAAGTGTGTTATCCTCTTTGCAGAACTGTCCATTGAGGAAATGGCGGACATGCCATCTTGCAATTGGCAGAAACTGTGCACAATGCATGGTTGCAGCAGTCTGGGAAAAGAGGTCGGGATTTGTATGTGGCAACAACAGATGATTTGATACGTGCCTTGCAACAACAACCCGATACCGTGATTTCTTACGAGGTGGGGTTGGTGGCAAGTCCGGACAAATGGGAGTTGATGTTGCGTGCTGCAAACTTCTGGGGATCCAATCAAGATAGCACGGGCGGTGAGCATGTATGCCCAGGGAACGCCACTTGTTCTAGAGTTCCACATCTTGAAGGGAGGAGAGATTCGGCTCCTGTAAGAGGAAATTGAACACTCACCTGGTTCGGATTCAGATTCCCACAGGGCAGACCGTGATAACTTCTCGAAGCCCGTGTTCCCTGCATGACAGCTCCATGTCCGGACCCCATTGTGGAGGAACCTCCAACACGACGGCAAGCTCAGCATCAACCGTGCCACTGAAAATGGTGGCAGGAGAGAACAACCCCTTGATGTGCTTGAGTCCGCATGCCCCGACCACGTTTGGCACATAGAACGCACAAGTGTCGGGTCTCGTGTGAATGTACACGATCAGGGCAACTAATTTCCGAGAAGTGCACTTCATCTATATCCAGAGGTGGT